>OX376190.1:16778989-18210585 GCA_947363905.1 Lithophane semibrunnea | reverse complement strand
TTATGTCGCAAAAAACCTGCTTCAGGGTTGGTTAGCTATTTCATAAGTATTTTTAATTTGCAAAATGTTGGCATGAGATACGAGGACATGAAGTGAATCTATCGAAATGTACAAGACTTTTACTGCAAGTTAAGAAGCACGGAGCAATATGACGATTTTTTTGTAAACCTAAAATGAGAAACAAAGCCATCCTCAAAAAAATGAGAATTTGGGATATCTAATCCCAAATTCTCATTTTTTTGAAGATGGCTTTGTTTCTCAGACGTCCATGAGGACACTGTCACCCACTATCCAGCAAACCTATCCATTACCTAATCGTATCAAATTCACTTATTGTTTATCGTTTAAAGTAGGTATAATAACTATGCTTACAAAAAATAAAACCATGTATTATGTGAATTGTTGTTTTCGTAACTATAAATCACAGCCCGTCTTAGCTTGCAGTGCACATATTCCCAGCGCGTAGGTATAGCCCGCGGCAGCAGTACCAGTGTCCGCTGAATTTATGAAAATAACATCTGATATTATAAGTATGCGAGTACATTCCAGCCCTCATCATTAAATGTACAGGTGCATTTTAACACACAAGAATGCGTGGAGATGACATGCTATGGTAAAAATTACAATTGAATTACAATTAAGGCACAGGCATTGAAGGATTATTGGAAATAACACACAAAAATAAGTGTGACAATCCATTCGTGGCTGAATTCTAGTTAAAACTCATTTATACAATTTGGAATTATATTTACATAAGACGAAGACGAATAAGAAGTCCATTTGTTGCTCTTTGTTTCAGTTTATTTATTTCACGTACTGTAAGTACCACTCACCCACCAAAATATTAACCCGAATTATATTTTTTTGCAAATCAGTTAGTTTATGTAATAATTTCTTTATTTACGTTCTATCCTACCTCATAATAAAGTAAAGACTATAGATTTATTAAAACTAATTATTTTATATCTAATAATTGTATAATCAAACGTTTATTAATGTTATAATAACGGAATCTGTGGACCAGAATATCTTTGGTTTCTTTTAGAAGACCGAAGTTTTCTTTTGAAACTAGTAGTTGGAAACTAGTAGTTGCTATTTCGACAATAGGTAATATTACTCTAAAAAGTTATCAATCAAAGCAAAAATATAGGGGGCCAATAGGACAACAAAGGCTGTGTAATAAATAACTTTATAACTTTACATGTCACCATAACCTTTGAAATTGAGACAAATAGAATTCAAGACAATATCCTCTATTAAATACGAGTACATTCCGCGACTACAAACGTCAATGTACAGGTGTATTAAGACCGTTTGAAACAGTGGAACACATGGAGAGGACTACTAGACTACATATTTTCACAAAAACCCTGTAAATGAATACTAGTAGAATCAAAATAAGAGACAAGTATTTTTATGTGGTTCGCTTTAGTTTTTATATTTTGCATGAAAAACTTTCAAAAGTTATTTATTGCCTTTGGCGGTAGTCCGATCAAATTAACTGAGACCTTTATTTTATGTACAGGTGTGTGGCGATTGTTTGAGAACAGCGTTGACCATGGAGACTCTCTGCAACTTTTATGGTAATTTATAAGAGCAAGTTTTAATTTTTCTCTTAAGATCTTCTAATCCTTTCCCTTCGCTCTTTTAGGTATTTCTTGACCTAGTCTAGTTTCTGGTCTTAAAAATAAAGAATTTGCGTTCTGAATTTATAAGCCTGTTCTTTTTATAAAAGCTGTTTCCTGAAATAATGTACGCTTAAACTATAGTTATTATCAATCCGAAGAGCAATTGTATCTCATGTCTAATTTAAACAAAAAAAGCTTATAAACTGACTAACGAACACAAGCAAAAGTCTTTGGTCTAAAGTCGTCTCCACACCATTCGTAAGGTGGTATCTAATTAAGTCGGCCGGCGAGTGCGACACGCGACCAACCGCAGATGCGCGGCCGCCGCCCGCCTGTAGACGCCCTTACGGTGTTTATTTTTTAATTAAACGCCAGTCTGGAACGACAGACGATTTTTTAAGACGATATTTCTATATGCGGGGTTGTAAGTGGTATTAACTTTATTACAACGTTTAGTCCACCCTACGAGCACTCCCCCGCCGTCCCCCCTGCTCTCTCCCTTACGTTTTTGTTATGGTTTTTGCTGATGTAAGCGAATTAAAAAAAATTACGACCCAAATATTGTAAACATTTATTGTCAAATTATCGCATGATGATAATATGATATTAAGGGTCTGAAATACACCCCTGGACTAAATCGACGTGCATTTCCACTTCAGGCTTATAGGCCTTAAACATCAAAATAATAATTTGTCAAAGAAAAAGTTTTGATGTAGTTTTGAAGTTCGTCCGTCATTGGTCGAAATTTGAATTCACGACCATTTAAAAAGTTATAGGCCGGTTACAAAAAATGCAGGGTGACTTAGGAGTCCGGGAGTATAGCTATTACATTTAATCCCTGAAAACAATGTGTCTACTGGCCAGGCGTCATAAGAAGAATCCAATTTCACTTAAACCTCCAACTGTCATTAACGAGACGCAATAGAATTTTAATTGCTATCCAATCGAAAGATCTCGCTTAAGGATTCAAAGTATAAAGAAATGAACGAAACTAAACTCTCTTTCAAAACCATGCTATGTCAGTGAGTCTTTTTAAAGGTGCAAAACATACCTCACTTATTATATCAAGACATCGCCAAGCGGTTGGTCGACTCTTCACGTGACCAGCAGGCGTAGCATGAGCACCGTTTTGTCGACGGAAGAGTAGACAAAAATGACGTTTTCTGTAGACAGTAGACAGTACGAGACGGCAGCAAAATAGAAAGAGTCAACTGCACTTTTTACGAAATTCACTCTTTTAAATAATTCGACTCAGAATTCTTTGTTTCATCATAGGATTTATCGGTTGTCAGTGTGATTTTGACAGTAAGGATAGAAAACTTTCTTCCGAAATAGTCTACTTAAAAAAAGACCTAGACAAAGATCGTTAGAAATGAAAGAAAAAATGACAGATTGTAGAAAGATTTCTACGGTGGATGTCAAAAATGAAGAAACGAACTGTCACTTTGTATAGAAAAAGCTATGTCTATTCTTCGTAGAGATAGAAAGCGCCATGCTACGCCTGCTGAGGGCTGGCCTATTCTTTGGCCAAAGAATCAGCATTGCGATACAACGTGGCAATGCTGCCAGCCTTTAGAGCACTTTTCCTGCTGACAGCGATGCGGACGAATTGTTTGATGCACTTTAATAATTATTTCCTCCCCCTTTTTACATACCTGTACATATTATTAGTATTGTATTGTAGTGTTAGATGTAAAATAATGTGTAAATTGTACCTAAAAACAGTTATATTGACTTGATGTTATATTTTTGGTATTCGCAGGACCGAGGAAACTGTAAGAGCTAATTTCAATTAAAAGATTCTGAAACCCCTCATTGCTGAAGCACTTCGTTCCCTTTATATTCCTTGTTACTAACAAGGCTGACAAGCCGTAGCATTTAACCAATAACGATTAGTAAGTTATAAGAACGGGATTATCAGTTCAACTCGTCCAACTACTGTAATTCCCTGATATGGCTAACAAATGTATTGAAAATAGACGTCACTAAGTCACGTGGTAAAGGTGAGAGCTATACCCCTACTATTATTACAGTGTACTCGATACCATTAGTCACTTATTTTCGTGTGGTTAGCGACTAACCCGGTGTCAGAGTTTTGCCGCATGTTACTGAACCTTTATTACCCTAGGCTGATAAAATTGTCGTTTTTCCTAATTATGTTAATATTAAGTAGTACTTAGGTCACTTCCCCCTAAAGCCGCCCATGGGCCTCCGACTTGGCTTCACATGCCGTGGATAAATATCTCTCAGGCAGCATGTGCGTATGTATAATTATCACTTGCTTCAAAAATAGTGAAGGACAACATCTTGAGGATGTCATTAGTGTTCTGTGCTTTGGTGAAGAGAAACGCTTTGGAAATCTAAAGAATTGTTTTCCGTCTCAGGGTACACCCGTACTCTCTAAGTACATCAACGGCTCGTCCGAAAGTAATTCGAAACTTTGAAGTAAACCCTACACCCCATAAATTATTTTTTTCGGACGGGCACATTGAAAGTAAGGAAAATTATCAATGTGTGTCATTCATTCTTAGGTACTCTAAATAAATCGTACTTTAACCGTAGGTGATACGGATTATGGGATTCGCCAGTAATTTCGGTCGAAACTACGGAGTTCGTGCTTAGAAAGTAGACCTCTTGTACCCATTGTTTTCTAAGATAAAGTAAGATTAGAAGGTAATCTAAGATTTGGAAATATGTAAGTAGTACTTTAACTCTACTTTGTACTCCCCAGGTTGTGGATCCAGTGCTGCGAAGTGAGAAAAATGATATATTGTCATCCGGGTCATCTCAGCATATTGTGAATTGATGGTAACAAGAATGTATGTAGTAAGAACTGACTGAATTTTGGTTGTTAATAACTGCATCAACCGCATGTTACTGGAATCATAATCGAGATTGTTTATACTAGTAAGTACCGAATGACTAATTAGTATAAAAGGAATTGTGGTTGCAAATTAACTGCTTGGATAGTAAATAGAGGAAAACCAAAACAAATCAACCACAAGAAAACATAACTCTTGAAAATAAACTCACTTACAATGCTATCCATCATTCATCTATTTGAAACTCCACGACTTCCAATCGACTTAAATCTTCCCGTAGTACTGCTAACACCCGTAGCATGCGAGTTATATTTACTCCGTGGCGCGAGAGAAATAAACCACGCGCGACCTACCGAATGGATACTTTGGCGGCCGCCGTTCGTGTGCTGCTTACAGACTGGTGATACTAATCATTTTGTTTCTATTCTGGATTATCTAGGACTACCATTATGATTCGACGTATGATAGTCTTCGGAAGATGGACTTCGGAAATGTGGAGAAAATTGATGAAGCGCATTGAGCAAACGTGGATCAATGCTTGCTTCTTCCTGTAGATATTGTAAGAGGGAGTAGATCCGAAAGTAGGGCTGTAAAACACTCATATAAAAATAGCAGAAGATGATGGTATAAATCAAAGCAATAACTTTGCAACATGCCGCAATATGCATAGCGCATTTCATCAGCTTGCACGAGTTTTAAATCTCTTTGGAAGTGTTTGATTATTTGGGATCGACTCCAGCTACTAAACTTGATAGTGTCAACAAGAACATAAGGTACATGAGCAATAGGTACTAATTCAACGTGCTAGTGTCATCGAAAAAAATGTAGAAAAAAGTCCTCTGTACCCATTTCATTGCAATTTCAAGACAGCGCAATGCAATTGGGGTGAGCGTGTTGGCTATTTAACTACTGATCAAAGCATGCTGGTATTGATGTAGGAGGCTCCATCATTTCAGCTGTAACATCCAAACATCTCGGTTAGTACCCTTTCATGGTGAAGTTCGCGTTTTTCCTGTAACCTTCCTCATTGATTTCAAGTTTACCAGTACCGTAGTAGGTACTGAAATTAAATTCCAGAGAGGCATACAATGTAGGTAGTCCTACATTGACTCTTGAATTTAATGTGTTCTCTGGAATTTAATTCAAACTCAAATTATGTGTTTCCACAATAAAAGCAGTAAGGCCACAGGTACGAAGCTCTTAAATCAAGTGAGGAGCGGTGGTCACCAGCAATTTGGTTATCAGTAGTGGGCCGATAAATAAATATTTATGTGGCAACATTATGCGGGCGAAATTATGACAATTTAAACAATTATACGGTTAACGAGAAACGAACGTCACTGAGGGTGGCCTGCCGAGATGTAAGGGTCTGGAGGTGGCTCTACATGCAAAGATTTTATTTTATTTATTTGACTCACGTAAAAATACATTTTTTCCCGCCGACCCAAGAGTTTCGATCAATTAGGTATTATCAAAGTCAAATCATTTATTTAAATTAGTCACATAAAAGGCATTTTTAATGTCATTTTTCAGGGTTCTGATGCGAAAAACTCATATCAGAACCCTGTGAGCAGTTTTTTTTAATACGAAGAGAGAATAGGCATCTTATATGTATTTTGTTTAAGAAAACTTAGGTGTAAATTTTAAACAATAAGACAAATAACAAAGGAATAAGTTTCAGTTCACCTCGATAAAATTAGGTACTTGAAATATGTTGAAGATATTTCTTAATTAACTCGCATATACAGACATTAAATCCTTGTTATTTTAATTAAAAATTACACATTCTTTGGTGTAGGTCAAATACTTAGAATGATAAAGTTTTAATTGTTATACTAAAATGAAAAAGATTTATTAGGTAACTCGTGAGGTTTTTCAGAAGAAACTTTGTTGCTTTATAAATTCATGTAAGCTTGTACTGTTATGACAAAAACATTAATTGAAAACGCGTCAAACAGACAGACAGGCAGACATTATCAAGTAGAGCCACTTTTCATCCGTATCGCCCACCAAATGTTAGCGTTTCGCGCGGGCACCAACATTATAATTTATTTTGTCATTTTTGCATTAAGATGACTTACTACCGCGGGCAGGCTGTAATGAAGCCATCATGAAATTCGACCATCTGGACCATTTTACGCGAACTTACAACTTTTTTGTAGTTTGTTGAGTGAGGTGGACATTGGGCGTTTTTGTGTGAGGATATAGTTATGTCGTGCACCTGTTTGAGAACAGAAGTAAGAATGAACAGAATAACAGTACAGCGTTGGAGCATTGCTTGGGTGACCTATTTATGTGCAAAGAATACAAAATTCGAATAAAAATTTAAGCAATCAACTTACAGAAACACTATGAAATTATTGAATACCTAAATAGGGATCAGGGGGCTAAAAACTGTCACTTTGGCAGAATCATTATTAGGAAAAAATTATGAATCATCGTAAAATGTCACAAACTGACAATTCATAAATGATCTGCGTGCGATTCTTATTACGAAATAATTCATCTGTTTGACAGTTTTCTATGGAGATTCGTAAAATGATCCACACATTATGAATTGCTTTTGTGTCAAATTAGAGGAATTGCTAATGACAGCTGGAAATTCAGGAAATTAATTGCTTCTAGAGGAATTGCGAATGTGGCCGGTTTAGGACACCAGAGTAAACACCATCTTCTACAAAAAAAAATACATCTAAAATGCTTATAGCTTAGTTTGCTTGGATGTTTACACCTACATAATAATTTACAAGTTGAGAGAAATCACAAATTAAATGAAAGTTAACGTCAAATAAATGCACCTGCTATCTCTCCTTTAAAATAATTGCATTGACTTAAATCCCAAAATCGTACTTTGCAATATACAAACACAATAAGAAAAACAAAAGAAAACGGTTTTTGACAAACTATTGGTTTTGGCGTTCCCACAACAGTAATTACAAACACGTGTTTTCAAACAATACCCGCTTATAAAATCTTTATGGTTTTATTTTATTGTTTTATAAAACATTTCTTTTAAACAATTTTGGGACTTTTGTTTAAATAATAGATTAAATTCCCACCTGTTTGTAATTAGTATAGCTTAAGGTAAAACGATTTGTAAAGTGCAACGGTGCAACACATGTTTCGGATTTAGCAACTTTTTTCTCTTTCTTCTAATTTTGTTAGACAGAGATGGGAATATTTTTCTCTTCTGTGTTTTTTCCGCCATTGCTTTCACTTATTTGTGTCAACGCTATGATAATATGGGTGACAAGTAACGATTATCGAAAACAAAGATTATTTTCTATTATTACCACTTAGGTAAGTGAATTTAAATTACATAGGCACCTCAAAATATGATGTTGTATTAAAAAAAGTCTTCCAATTTTAATTTCTGACATTTTATTAGGTGAATCTAAGAAAATTTCCAAAGGCGGAATCAGCAGTTTAAAAAGTGATGAAAGAAGAAAAAAGAGATATTACACAGTACATTTCTTCTTGGTCGACACTGTAGACCTTCTGTAGCTATACAAAAAGTGCAGGTCCTGAAAATAAATGAGATAAGCTTAGCATAGTGCTGACTGGTCAAAAAGACGACTGATTATAGATTTTTGTGAGTTAGAGGACGCACTTAATATTACTTAATGGCGCTTCAATAAATACTTCACTGATACTAAATAGCCGTTACAGTCATACTGCAAAAAAAGAAACGAAATATCCTTTATTTGTTCCAAATCAGCAAGGAAGCCATTAGCCAATATTAGCAGTAATTCATCTACAAACGAAGGCCGCCTTCACACCGTAACGCACGTGCTTCACTCAATGGTACACGACAAAAGGTAAGTTCCGGCCACCAGAGCCACCCGTTTTTGTGTACGGTGTAAAAAATATTCGAAGTCAACTCTGAATGATGGGTTCTGTGTGCTATAAAGTGGGGGTAAATGTGGAGTACAACTATAAAAAACAGAAAAGTGCGCTATGCTACCTGCATAGCCTGCATATGTCATCTAGCAACCACCAAAATACTGATGAATTCTTTCATGAATCTGTCAAAAGAACTCGGAGCATGCTTGGAGTAAAAAATACTTAAGCAAAAAATTATAATATAGATTCTTATTATATTAAAACGCACGTAGTTATAGAGTATAATGTTATAAACTGTGCAAAATTCAAAGACGAGAAATATTCTTGCTGATAATAATGTTCTTGCTGACATAAAACAGTTATTTATAACCTATCAATATAATTTTCAGTCTTGCATCAAATAAAATTAATGGTGTCTGTGTAATATAGGTACACATGGCTATACATTTCCAGTTTAAGCTGATCTCGCATTATATAGGATTTCTGACCGCCCATTGCGTCACTCTATGTTAAATTTCTACATTTATATCTGTATTTTTACATGTAATTAATAAAGAGTATTCTATTCTATTCTGTACAATGCGAGGTCAGCTTATACTGGAAATGTATAGCTTCATGTGTAGCCGTATGTACTTATAGGAGTTTTAAATTGATAATCATCTTTCGAACTATAATTTAAAAAAAAACGGAGCGTATTCAATGACCCACCTACGGATCTCCAAAACCACCGGTCATTCATAAACATTATGAATGAGACCATCTACCTGAGCCTGAGAGTACGACCGAGACATAGTGTTCACACTATTTACCTTTTTTTTAAACCTTTTCTTACCGGATGTGAGGCAATTGGTCGCAAACCGTTAGGTCTCAATCATCCATTCATTCGTCCTGTGGGAATCCAGGATGCTGATTCCAGGTATTTAAAGATGTGATTGGGTAGTATTATAATAAACAGTGTGAGTCAGGGATTTTTTCAGGTGTGGTGAGGAATCGGTATGATTATGTTGGTAATTGATGTGTGTATCAAGGGCAACTTAGGGCAATTCTTGTGGGCAACTATACATACAACGAATTGCCATAATCACAACGTATGGATTAATGGATAAACCTGCGTTAGCGAATAAAGAGAACGATGGCCAATTTTTTAATCAAAATGTAATAAGGTCTAAGGTGTGATGAAGACCTAAGAACTAGGTCTTAATCACACCTTGTATGAAGACCAATGAGTCCAAGACCTTTAGGACCAATAAAGCGACGATGGAGATATTATAAAACTGTGATTCGTATTTCCCGTTTATCGAATAAATGAGTTAGTTCAATCAAAGTAAATAATTTTAGTATACGTTGAGAAATTAACTTATTGTTCTTTTTGTTACCTAATGTTCAAAAAATTTTTAAACTAAGGTAAGTAGTTTATGGCAAATATTATTGAAAAAGTTGAATTGTTTTCAACATGATCTTATATGGTACATGTATTTATGTATATACCTAAAGTGCAATAAAAGTAAAACATTTGGCTACCAATTAAATAAGAAACATGAAAAATATGAATATTTCGAATCACTACTACAAGGTCGCGGGTCTACGCCTGAGGTCAAAGCTACGGTGCGTCTACGCGCTACAGCGGCTTCGTAGACGCCGCTACGAAGCGAAAGTCGTTAGTTGAAAATCTCTGCTACAGTAGGTAACAACTTGTTGCTAGACAACTCGTACGTAAGGTCCTATGTACATTTTCACATAAAAGAAAATGGTTGTGGTGTCTTAGCAGCCTTCTGTTTCACTGTTGTACAGTTTAAACCTATTTAATGTAAATAAATATATTGAATTAAATAGAATTACAGTAAAAAATGTCCGAAAAACATCGTAAAACCTTCAATAGAAAGTGTTTTCAAAGTTCAAACTTTCACTCAACTTGAATCAATCGCACCCCAATCAAACAATCGGCATGGTACCCACTAATTACATATAACAAGCGCAAATTAATCATCAGACGAGATAAATTAGCGACGCGTGCTTGCTTCGTACCGCGACTATTTCGGTGTGGGCGGGGAATGATTCAGTTGGGGCCAGTCGCGCGCCGACCGCTCAC
This sequence comes from Lithophane semibrunnea, assembly GCA_947363905.1. NCBI lineage: Eukaryota > Metazoa > Arthropoda > Insecta > Lepidoptera > Noctuidae > Lithophane > Lithophane semibrunnea. The sequence continues at coordinate 18,200,203 of OX376190.1, read as the reverse complement.
GGGAGAACATAGGCGCACCGCGAACGAGCAGGGAGTCACCGAGCGCTGTTGCGATGGCGCGATGAAGACAGAAAGGCGCGCGGCGTTGTGGGCTCTGCTGTCCCTGTGCTGTGCCGCCGTCGCCGCGCCGCGCCGCCTCTACTGCGACCGCGCCGACGTCGCGTGGCGGGCCTACCGCGCGCCGGCCGCCTTCGAGGCGCGCGTCCAGTCGCTCGCCAAAGACGCCGCCACCGTCCAGATCAAGCGCGTCTTCCGCCACCAGGGATACTGGCCCCACGAGAACGCCGTCATCCGACTCAAGCTGCCACCCGAGCACCTCGACTGCTCCGGGCGCTTCGAAGTGCCTTTGAAAAATAGACGGAACTATATCGTGTTCGCCGAGAGGCGCGGCAACTCTGCCGTCGCCCTCGGCCCGCCCATCAAGAGGACCAGCAAGTTGGTTAAGAGGATTCGTGCTGTCTACAAGCCGCGTTACAGTGAGTGATCAGTGTTTTATTACGACGTGGTGTGATGCGAGCCGCGCGGTCGCATGGAACTTGAAGACATGTATCGAAGGTATAGAATAATCACAATTTTTCAAATAAATCAGTCAATTTTGAACCAACGCAACGTTCTGTCAAATTCCATGTGATCATGCATGCTATAATAATAAGTCGCATCGATTCGCGAATATATCATTAGCCCCACCATAGAACTTTATGCGAATAATACTGGCAGCAAATATGCGATGACAGCAGGTGTATCGTAGGAACAAGTAGCCATTATGAGTCCATTTTAGGCTGAGGCAGTGAATAGTGGTCGGCAAACGTGGTCGGCTGCAAAACATACTAAGCGCATGCCACTTACTCGTACAAAGCCGGACCTCATTTATGCACCCTTCATAAACGGTCAGGTGGGTAGGAAACAGATAACAAAAGCTAAAATTAAACCTTACTTACAACACTTTGAATGAAACTACAAAAAAATGTTATGAAACAAAATCTTGTTCAGTTCCATAAAACTGTTTTTCTCCTTGACACATTTTATTTATGAAAAACACGAAAATTGAGATGAGTTTCAAAAATTTTACGAAATGGGATTGCAATTAATTTTTAAAAGTAGAACACTAACACAAAGGAAGAACGTAGGTAGATAGGCCGATAAAAATATAGGAAAAACATTTGCAAGCGTCTAAAATATAAACACGGAATACGAAGAAAAAAAAACATCACAATTGAATGATTTTGATTCTTAGGACCAATTTAATTGCAATCCGTTGCTACATTAAGTATTTCAAACACACATTAAACCATCTTTACCACAAGCCCAATTTTTCGGAAGATGTTCCAAGTCTTACCAGATGCGGCTGATTATCAGTTGCGGTAAATAGTTGTCACCTAATTAACGGAATGAGTTTCAATAATTGGAAATAATGAGCTAATTGACCTGAAACAGTTTCTAAAAATACCATGATTGTGATCTTGCACAAAGCTGAACCACGTGGATTTGGACGGTGCAAATTTTTTTACATGTTCACAAAAGATAAAATATTTGTCTTGTCTGTATTGAATTGTGTTAAATCTTCCTCCCACATTACATTAATTAATATTGCAAAGATGCATGTGAAATATACAATTTTAGGTCAGCTTCATTAAAAAATCCTGAGGAAATTGAAAACGAAATGTAAATTAAAGAAAAGGTTACTTTAACAACCTTTAATCCTAAACTCAGTCAGACATTGCGATTCAAGTAGATACAACAACATCCTATTAAGGAAATAAATAAAGGAAAAAAGCTAATCAATTTATTCTTACCATTTAGTTTTACTAGCAAGTCACAAATCCAAGCGATTACGGGAACAATGCAAAAGGAAAAAAGTCTAATTAATTAAGTCACACTATGTATTTTGTAACGACCTTACATAACGCAGAATCATTTGAAACGCTAACTGATACGAATGTTCTGCAATTTTATATGCACAATAAGGAATGAAAGAGCACCAACTCAAAAAGGATGTGAACGATTTAAAAGAAGTTTCAGTCTTTGATTGAACATTGAATTATCAATGCTTTGATAACACTTCTGCCCACGCCACAAATCTAAGAGAAGCGTAAAGGTAAAAATCCTATAATGATAAACTGATGATCCGTTGCGCGTGCGACTCAATGGGTGACGTCATTGCACGCTCTAGTTCGGACTTGTCGCTGCCAGTTGCGATCTCTTACGTGAACTTTTGGCTACTGGTTTATTGTCAAAAGTATTGATTTACGCCTCGTTTCGGCGATTTAGTACGCAGAGTTCTGAAGAAGCCCGTAACGCAACTTTATAAATTAGTACGAGAAGAAAAGTTCATGATGATACTACAATGACGTCTCAAGTCATGATAATCTCAATTGCCAAGCCAATCTCGTCGGGGTTGATCTTATTTACACGTCTCACTTAATAAGAGGAAAGAATCTTTAAAATGTTTATTCACCTGTGAAAAGCAATCACTGACTAAATCACTTTTTTTTTGTGAATCATTCACTATTTTCTGGAAAACATTTCATTTGGTTTTGCCTTCCGATATGTCTATGTTACACAAGACTAAGATCCGTATTCATTGCTCTACAAATTCTCCTAATTCATGTATCATCCTCTTACATGATTAATCATAATTCAATATAATTTGAATCCCACGCCTTCACAATAAACTTTAACGTGTAATAGCTTGAGAATTTGCACCTGTCATGTCACGCATGAAATACCGCTATTCTAGCTTTTTGTCTTTAGGTTGTCTACTGACATAAGACTTTGTCATGACACAATACCAGTTATATTATCTATTAAATTATGTCAAGTTTATAGTAAGCCAAAATAATATTTATATTTTTCTCATCATCAGAGTGTGCATTGAGCTCGCTTTAGTATGAAGTATTATTACTAATCACCTCACTCATAGATGCAGACATAGACCAATATTGAGCATTGGTCCTTTCATCCCTTCTAATGCAACTATTGCCATCAATCCTGCCTCTATCAGTTTTTAATCGAATTAATTTTGGCTGAATAACTGCGCCATTAAGATAATCGTTAAAATCTTCACCTTTACACTCTACACGTAAAACGTGGCTACTGTTTACTTCGTTGGTACGATGTTTAGCCAAAATGTTTACCTTTCGAGATCCTTCGTTTTTTCCTTTGTTAATGTGACGGGAACTCGGGACTTGGGTGCGATTATAAATCTTCAGAGCAAGTGTTGTATGTCTACTTGTCTAAATGGCATCTGGTTTACGTGAATCTTCTTTAGGTTAGAATTTCAATAGAATGAGAGAAGTTGTGAGCAAACTGTATGGTGGGTTTTAGGTCCTTCGTATTGGTTTTCCAAAAATAAAAATGTTATACATAATTATATCACTTGCACTCAAAGCATTTATTTCAGTGCAAGTGGTTTGGTCAAAATAATTCCAGTGGAATGATTTGTGAATGTTTTAATTCCGATCGTAAATAACTAGTTGAGAACAAACTGATATTCACTCACACTGACTATACAATTATTTTCTGGTCTTTACATACAAGATTCAATTCATTGAACCAAAAATCTTCGTTCACAAATACCCTACTCGATAGGTACAGGGTCCTCTAAAATGAGACAATCTACAATCATAATGAAATTGAAAACTCAACCCAGTGCTACGGAAGGGAGAGCCTGTGAACTTTCGTGGCAACATCACATCACCCAACTTTTGACAGTGATACATTTTAAATCAAACATAATCAAAATTTCCACGACAATTGAACGCTAAAACTCCTAGCTGTAAGTCCTATGGCTGTTAACACGCCGTTCCGCCCTGCCACACCTCCATTACGGCGTCGCACTCGGCTGGCTTTACTGTCCTATTATATATTAACATACGTAAAATTATTATATTTTACGACGCCCGCTATCTTTATAAAACTGTACTCGTTAGTATCATCGTGGGGTTTTTGTTAATTTGTTGCTGTTGATGGGCTGTATCGAGTAGCCCGACTGTGATATTTTTTTGGAATTATGAGTAGAAAATTCTAATTGAAATCATCATCAACTTAGTAAACTTCATTATCAGTCTCACGGACGCGCGGCTGATGTAGGCTTTATGAAATGGGAAATGATCAGAGCGGTTCTGGGGGCCACTCTGTAAGTCCATCAACGAAGATACGGGCCCGTCCGTAAGTAGTTCGATACTTCCGAATGAACCCTACTCCCAATTAATTAACTTTTCGGACGGGCCAAAACACATTGGGAGTAAGGACACTTGTAACATTGTGTTGTTCATTCTTAGTTTGAGCTGCCCCACTCTTATGTCCCCCACTCTTATGTAATTTTGACGTTCGAAAGGTGCTGATTCTCAGCCTAGTTTGAATAAATGACTTATGATTTTTATTTTGTAACTTCGGCCGAAACTAAGGATTTAGTGTGCGTACTCACCAAATCCTTAGTTTCGGCCGAAGTAGAAAAAGAAGACCTCCAGAAACCTGATGGATCATCCAGTGCAAACTATTGACCGGTGACTATTTTGAATAGTCCGTGAGACGATTCAATTCATCGACACGGAAGAAGAGATACAGAAAGAGAAAATTTTACACATTGTCAGATCATCCCATAGATCTTCCAATAAGTGCTACAGTTGAGGATCGTGACAATTTTCCAAAATCAACACACTTGTGTCAGAGTGGTGAGCGAAATGCAATGATATTTATAAAACGGCTAGGGACTAGTCGTCAACTGAACACATTGCAGTTGATGTAGGTAAAATTACCATTTCACATTAGATAGGAGATCTAATTGTTTTAACTCTACAAGACGTCTTCAAATTCTCAATTACAAAAATTAGAAAGACTAGGTACCTACCCCATAAATTATCGCGTAGTCGCGTGTCTGCTCAAGTGCATACCTTAGCCTGTATTTTGGGCAGAAATGATCAACAGGTCTTGTTCTAGTACCTAAACTAATTATAGCTAGTTTTATATATATAATTATAGCTAGTTTTTATAGTGCGAATTATTTTACAAAAACTTTTTACAAAAAAAAAACAACCGACTTCCAAAAAAAACACTAAAGAAGTGAAAAATAACTTTAATTTCGGAAGTCGGTGGCAAAAAACGAAAATTGAAAAGCAAAGACACCGACGTTTTTATTTTTCACTTTTTAGTTGTGGTAACTACCCCACACAAATTCGTATACCGTTATCTGCTATGTGACGGAGTCAATTAACATGCCATCAACATACGCAAAGTGGGAAAAATACGTAATTATTGAAGCTAACTCAAAAACTACGCAAGCAAAATTAATAAAATTTATATGGGACCACCTCTGAAGCATGACCTACCAATCAAAAAAGGAATCATCAAAATCGATTCATAATTGGCGGAGTAATCGGGTAACATACACAGAAAAAAAAAGAAAAAAAAACATACAGACGAATTGAGAACCTCCTCCTTTTTGAAGAAGTCGGTTAAAAACGCTCTGTTCGTTTAATTTCAATCATTACGGAGATTGAAGTAAAAACTATGTTTTGACTTTAGTAATTAATTTTAATTTGTAGCTTTATTTGCAAAGATTTTATCGCTTTTAGATGAGGTCATTGCGTTCAGCAATACTCTTTCAGTTGTATTATTTAAATATCCATTAAACATATGTAACTATTTTCTTTTAATTATTTTTGGAACAAGTTAAGTGCCAAAATCGGAACAATTATCATACCCAACGATTGTCCGACACAAGGCTCAATCAACTTGCACTTAGTGAGGAAACTGAAGATAACAAATCAGAATTAACGAATAATGACAATATTCTGATAACCTATGATACCAATGTCATTATGCGGCATTACACCTGTTAACCCCTCTAACCGAGCTAAATATGTCTACTAATAATAATAAAGAGTAAGTAGGTGCACCACAAAACTGATACGAGCTAGGATTGATTGTTTGCAACATGAATTTGTTAGATATTTTTTAGTGCAAACTCTAGATCTAAATAGGACTTGTATATTTATGATAGAGATATCGTGTTTCGCCTGTTACAACCCATGTAACAGGCGAAACACGATATCTGTGATCACTGTGACCGTGACAAAAAATAACAGATCCAAATATCTGTTATTAAATCACAGCCTGTTATTTTTGTACGGACGATAAATACGTATCTTAATCGAATATCTTCTATTTCTTTTGGTTTAAAGTCGAAAATCGTATCTATCTGTTATAAAATAACAGCCTGTTACTTTTGTACGGATGATAAATACGTATTTAACTCAATTGAATATCTTCTTTATTTCTTTTCATTAAAGTCGAAAATCGTATTCGAAGTTTTAACAGTAACAGCCGCGGTAACAGTCTTGAGGATCTGTGATTTTAAGTAACAGATATTTTTTATCGTTAGGAGCAATTGCTTAATATCTGTGATTTCTATCTGTGACGATAAATACGCCTCACTCCTAATTTATGATCTTGATGCATAATTAGATAGGCACCTACATCATCAAGAAAAAAATTTGCATTGAAAGGTACGCCGAAACTATAAAAAACAAAAATATTTTTAAGTTTTTTGTGCTTCTAAAACAAAAATAGCTTCAATAAAAAAGTTTATGAAAATGATTACTGTGAGCTAAATATGTTTCATTAGCTTTACGAAAGGTGTATGCTATTTTTAATGTTCGGGTGTATAAAACAAATTCCTAGTTTTATTTTAGCTTACTTACTACTCATAGTTTGGTCTAAATAGACTATTTCAAAATACACGTCTAACACCTACTAAAAATAAAACATAATATCATATTAAATTATTTGCGAATAATCACGATAGGTATGATTAACTTTCCGCCTGACGCAGGTCCTCACCGGACACGGTTGCTTCGGGAGGTTCCTGTTTCGGATAAGGCGGGAGGAAACGCCCGGATGTCACCACTGTGTGGATCGTCCGGAGGACACGGTGGAGCATACGGTGGAGGTCTGCCCTACTTGGGCGGAGCCCCGCCGTGTCCTCTTGGAGGCGATTGGCGGCGGTGACCTCTCGCGTCCGGCTCTGGTCCAGGCCATGGTACGGAGCGAGAGGGCATGGGAAGCAGTCACCTCCTTCTGCGAAGCAGTAATGCTCGCGAAGGAGGAGGCGGAACGCGTGAGGGAGAGGCAAAGTTTGCGCCCTCACGCCCCTAACCGCCGCCGTTGGAGACGCCCTGGGCGTCGGGAATCCCAGGCGGATTACCGGCCACCATAGGCGCGGGCTTGCGGACGGCGAGCAATGGGTAGCTCGCCGTCCGATTAGGACCAGGCCCGGGTCGATGGCGCGTCGTGTTCCACGCGCGCCTCAAAGAGATGTCAGCACAATTGGCGGGGTCCGCTAGGACCGATGCCTGCCAGGGTTGCGGGTTAGTCCGAAAGGGATACCGGAACCTTGGCAACAGGCAACTGAAGGAACACGGGTGGGTTTTAGTCAGTAAAAGTCTGACAAGCCCTTCCGCTCCGCCCAGAGCGGGAGAAGTAATTGGATGATTTCCCACCCACAAAAAAAAAAAAAATAGGTATGATTAACTTATTAATTAAATCAAGAACCTAATAGATTAATGAATATGAATATTTAACGTGTTATCATAACACGTTAGTAATATTTATGTACTTCAGATAATCTACATTTACAGTAATCTCTGAAGTAGGAATTTTCTACCAGATTGACTCATCTAATCTGACTGAATCAAGATCATTCCCAATGAAAACTGCAATCACCATAGCAACAATTGTCTGCCTGCTACATCGCGATCCATGGGGCCCGCGACACGATGGTCGGAGTTCGACAATGGTGTCGATCGATCTATGGGCTCGATGGCCTCGCAATTAACGCGTATATCCGCACCCGCCCTCCTGGCCTAGGGTTGCCATGGGTTTATTTTCTTTAGCTATACAACCATTTATGTGCACATATATAAACAGAAAATAACAGAAAAATACGTACAAAGCTAATGCTAATTTCTAAAGAAATCTAAAAACAAATACCTGTATTTGATTATCATGACAATTAATGGATAGAATACTCTTCATTATGTATGTCATTTAAATTACAGATATAATGCAAAGAATCAGACGAATTCGGATCAGAAACAAATCAGATAGATTTCAGATTTTCAGATTTCTCAATTGATCATTTTGAGATCCGAAAACTTTTAAATTTTGCACAAAAAAAGACTTTATGAGTTTGGATTCAGTGCAGATATTTTTCAAGTTACATACATAATGATGTCAAAATTTCCTTCAAGAGTCAATTTTTAGTTGTTTCATTAAACATGGTCGAGCTTGATAAACAGAAATAAAATGTGAAAGATAGGGTGTAAAAATGATTTGTGGAATATGACAATATCCGTAGTAAGATAAAAAAGAAAATTCGAAAGAAGGTAATGAGGAAAGCCGTGTGTTAGTAAGAGTCTGGAGGCCTGAGGACGAAGCAACTCAAGGACCAAAAAAAAAAAAACTTTTCCTAATGCGAATAATACTATAAGTACTTGTAGCTCGTACCTACCTATATTCTTCGGGACGTATCCCGCCCAACTCCTAAAGCTGGCGTCCCTACTGTCCGGTTACATTAATTGTTTGTCATTGGTAGCTAAACCCGCGTAATGAACAGCTGTAATGAAAATGCATCAGATACGATAAGGTCGAGGAGTCCACTTCTAAATATAATGTAAACGTAACGACATGTAATCGTAAAGTCGGTTTTGAAAAGGTCGGCTGGTTTGTATACTCAATACTGGCTTCTGCACTTTAGCGAAGAAGTTGGTGACTCTATATTACTACTTAATAAAAGTGCTAATTCCATATTGATTATATTCAGTTTGAATGAATAATTTGCTCGCAAATTAAATTAAGTATGTATAATGACAAAATTAGTAGTGTGCTACAAACTGTTTTGTATCAAATTAACAAGACTAACTCTTGTTAATTTGATACAAAACAGTTTCGCTCAGAGATCATATAAATTCGTCAAACTTCCAGTTCATGTAAAGGTCTATAAGTATCATCTTAGAAACCTTCTATATTCAGAAGTAATTTAAAAAATCAGTTTTGTAATTTGCCCGTTCTTGCTGATTTTCTGTAGCACCGCCTTTTAGCAGCAAATACATGCAGCCCTTTAAATAATAAATAAAAATACTGCTCCATAATTTTTAATTAACGTCTCTCCGTTGCACACATACAACATGAGTTAAAATTTATTAAATTACTTGTACGTACATAAGTTCAAGTATTTTCATTAGTTTTAACTAGCCCAACTAATGTTGGAGGAATATTAAATTGTTTAAGGCGCCTTTTCAAAGGTGTGTTGGTAATAATAAGTCGGTTTTAGCATCCATGACGAATAAGTACGGGGTTGTCGGCCCTAGGATTTAGCATAGTCGAAATCAATTTGTCTCAGCTGACTGTTGTGACTTGGTCAAGCAGGTAATGTATGTACTGAGTATCTATTTCTTGACTTCTAAGTCTGCTGAAGAAAGAAAGCATTTGGTTTAAAGTTGACATCAGTATGTAAGTGTGCTATTGCTCTGTTTGAGAGCAAACCACCAGTTATTCTATGGCCTCTGTCTATACAAACTGTAGTAACTTCGAAATCACCCACTTATGTATGCTATCGCTTTTCATTGGAGACTTTTCGGATTCATGTGCGTATTGTATAATTATCACTTGCTCCAAAAACGGTGAAGGAAAACATCGTGAGGAAACCGGCATGTCTGAGAGATATTTCTCGACGGCATGTGAAGCCAAGTCAGAGGCCCTTGGGCGGCTTTAGAACTTTGACACCAGGTTAGTCGCTAACCACACGTAAAGAAGTAGATCCACTTATGCGATTATCGCTGTATTTTCCCTCGTGCTTCTAATTTTACCAACACCCATGCATACTGCATCCACGTTTTCATCAACAAGCGTCCTCAACCACTGTTATTTTTAAAATGCAATCATGTTTTTTATCCTACACCCGAGATGAAAAGAACAGAACATTTCATTCATTTTACTATCAAATCGTAGAGCGACCAGACTAATATATCCAAATTGTGGAATTTTTATATGTCACATAACGTCGTCTAGGTATTTCGTCGGTTCCAATTAGACGGCGCGACGTCTGTGGGGTTCCGACGCTTACGTTTTGTTTTTTTCGTAACTTCTTTTATTTTTAACGTCACATCTTTTAGTGTTGCGAATACGATAACTGTTTTGTTCTTGTTGCTTTTAATCCCATACAATATCATCAGTCTGCCCTTACCTCAATTGATTTGAGGTCGTGCGCAGGGTATCTTCTTCTACAATATCTCTATCAGCCGTGAGCCGTCATCGCGGTATTTATTACTTCTAGCCATATCATCTCTCACACAATCTATCTGTCCTTTTTTGATCTTCCTCTGCTTATTTACTCATTCAAATCCTCAAATGTTATACGTATACGTAGTTTTCTAAATTAATTAAAGTTGCGATAACTGTTGTAGGTACAACATTGTCATTGCAGGCTCTTAGGACACAACCATTGTTAACTTTAGTTTGAGTATTGGCAAATAAAATATTGTGGCTGAATATGAGTTTGGAGACTTTCAAAGATAATTCTAATTAATCATGTAAGTACCTATTACTTGTTGTCGTTCAGAATTGTTTCGTGACTACTAACTATGAAGTAAGTTAAACATATTGAAGGTCTATGGTCCTTTTAGCCGTTCGAAATTTAATACTTTATGGCTAAGTGACCCCTACTTATATACCGTAAAATCCCATTTTCAAAACTAATTGAGCCTGTTAAACTCTTGAGCAATATGACAACGGCGCGGCCTGACTCCAAAAGTGTAGTCAAAGTCGCGAGTAGGTCACTAGTTTCCTTACATACACGCGATGCTTGGTTAAACCAACTGAACATTCGACAATTGTCCTGGGAGACGTTTTTCGTTCAATTTACCCATTAACTCCAATTGACAGGTTCAACAGTGCTATTTATTAGCTATGTCTCTATTCTGTCTACAATTTTTTTTGATAACGATCGGACTCTGTTGTTGCGTAATTGTTGGAATGATAATGAAAAATTCATTGCTCTTAAGAAATATAAGGTACTATCAACCAGTAAGCATACATCGATATAATAAAGATAGGAGTGTTTTTAATTTATATTGCAAATTCTATGTAGGTACCTACTTTCCTTTATTTTAAACGCAGTCTAAACACACTTCATCTTTGTTTTTTTACTTTATAAGCATTCTTATTTTTTATTAAAAAGAACCGTCTCAAAGGATCAAACATAATTTTCCTCAAACATTGTATCTAGAAGCAACTACTGCATTTTCCTTTCAATCCCAGCTAAAAAATCATCATTTAAATCAAAACAGACCACGCAGCGATCATTTGATAACGCTTGCTGGCCGCATAATAATCGTTATCAACGAATATGGCAACATTGCCAGGCCCGCTTTTTGCTGAACGCGTCTGCCACACATACTGGCGCGGTCGAGGCCCGTTACTGTTCGCCATTTTATTACTATAGGCTTTTTACCCCGGATTCCCTTGAATACAGATAGGTCAGTGCGAAAGATCATTAGAGAGATAAAAAATTGGGATTGTTACAGAAGATAAAGGCTGGTTTGAGAGAAAATCTTAAGAAAAGATTTATGCGTCATGCGAAAGTACCAAGACACTGCTCGTGGGAGGACTTACTATTAGGGCGATTCCTATGGGCATTAGGTACCATTTTGTTTTTAGATGGTACTTTTACATCTAGCTGCTGGTCTCGATACATTACCGTTGTATCAGTTAGTTCATAAGATTTGCTCACATTGTTATCACAAATCAAGATTCAAATATGTTTCTGAAAGACATAGGTAGTTATATTATTATGTAAGTATCTATGGTTCCAAGTCCATTACTTCAATAGTAAAAGTATCAACAAAATTCCATTCTGGGGACAAATGGAACTAACCAGACAATATGCCGCATTTCTGGCCTGTTTCATGTAGGCACTATAACCATGACCGATTCGATCGAGAGCCTAGCGTAGCCATTGTCCTGCAAAGCAGTAAACGCCATCTATAGCAACATGATATCAGTAAACTTATTGGTGGACATACCATAAAAGTTATCGAGAGACAACGACATAAAGATAGAAGAAAATATTGCGCGAATACTTCTTTAAAAACAAGTCATAAAAATGTTTGCTACACAAGAAAATTTTATGACAAGGGGAGTATAGTCTAGTCTTAACATTAGCACAGGAATGCAAACATAGTGTCTCATCAGAAATGTTAATATATTACAATTTAATTTTAATGATTGACATCCTGGCATGAAATTTTGTTAAGACAGATCTAATGAGTGCGGAATTCTTATCGATGTAAATACTGTCATTCCTTGGCGATGCTCTAATACATATTACGAAATAATTTTCTGAAAGGAATATCACTCACTAAAAATAACTTGCAAGCTTTCAGATTAATAAATGAGGTAGCTCATATAATATAAAATTAGTATCCTCAAATATTGACACTGTAATTGTAGAAAAGATTTCCTAAACGTAAGCATGTTCATTTTTTGTTGCTGCATTTTCTATTTTTTTATAGAAAAGTTTCACCGCTAAACTTTTCTACATAAAAAATTGAGTTTGCCTCCAACGAATTAATTACAAGAACCAAAATCGAATATGGAGAAAAAACGCTTATTTAATAAAAAAAACATGACAAATAATGATGTACGAAATGATATTATAAGTATTAATTCATACTTTTCCATCTCTATGAAAGGTAAATAAGCCTTTCATAGAGATGGAAAAGTATGAATTTAACAAATCACAATCACACTGCATCATCTATATATACACTATGTTAACTAACAAAGGGCGTTCCCGTTAACCTGCAATAGTATAGCGTCTATAGGTACATGCTAAAAAAATATTACCACTAAATAAAAAAAATAAAAAAAAAATATTTTTGTCGTGAAATGTTCACAAAACGATTATATTTAAACGTAAAAGAAACACTCTGTACACGCACACTTGTATTTCAACGTAGAAAAACAAGTGTGACATGTGGGAGTGTACAGAGAGTTTATTTTCCGTAACTTCTTTTTTAGTTAGTTAGTTTTTTAGTTTAATAAACTTGAAACTTGGAAAAACTTGCTACTTAGTAAATAATAAAGATTGTCACTTTTAGTTTTTTAAGCAAACAAAGAGGAATCACGGAGTGTCAAAGTAAATAAAAAAATTAAAGCGCTGTTGGAATAACTCGAAACTTAGTACAGTACTAATACTTAAAACAAAATATAAAAAAGTACGTGCTTCGGGGTTTTTCAAAAATCAGCTGCTAACGGGATTTATAAGGGGTAATAAAGTCGTAAATATGAATTTTCGAAAACTATCTTTCAAAGGGCTGCTGAAGTTTTTAGAGGAAAGTACGAAATCCACGCGGACGAAGTGTTAGTCAGATATAAAAGCCAAACTGTTTCTAGCCGAAAACTCTTTACTATAACACTCTAAAATAGATCTTCCTTAAATAAATAACACGCGATTAACGAGGTCAATAGGATTGTGGGAAGGTACTGAAGTGTAAATTGGACTCACCTTTAATTTACTAAGACAGACAAATATACGTTTATGCTCTTATTCTTTTAGAGCAGCAAAGATTTATGAGTCAATGATTAGGACAGAGACCAGATTCCTCGTTAGACTTCAATATCAGTGTACTTCAGTGGTAAATCAGGTCAAATCGGAGTTGGACTCAAAGGACCAATAAGCTTTATGACTTGAGTGCGGATTAACATCACAAACTTTAGATAACCCACTTCTGATTTCCGAGATACAAAATGTCGATCACCTCCATAAAATTCGTTCTTTAAATTTTTTCTCAAATAACAATCTATCACCTTTTAATTTCATTGAAACAGCTTCAAACCTACTCGACCAAACTTTTTTCTTTATTGTTGTCGAAAAGGAAGCGAGCCGTTGAGTGATATGCGACATGTGACGGCACATTGAAACCTAAAGGACATAAATACTAGAAAAGTTCACAGTACAAAATAAACGTTATGAATGAGTAGACAAGGTCGGTATTGCAACAGATGTGGAAGCCAGAGCACGGTCTCTGAACTCCTAAAATAATATTCACTTTGGACCACTCACATGTTACGCAACTCACGTTATAATTAAAGCTAGGACGAAGTTTTAAGGCAAAGTTAACGCGAATCGACCGTTTGATCATCAAACTAAGGTGAGCTTTAAATAGGTTTTTGAACTAGGATTTTGTTTAACGTCCACATTTGAAGATGACGAAGAATACGCCGTCCGTAGTTTAGGAAATTCAGTTGACATTTTACTTACAAAAACTTTTCATTCATCAACCCTTGGTTGGCATTTCATTTAAACATCCTTGCATGGACACCTTTCCTCGTCCAGTTTTAAATAATAGTCGAGATTAGCGTAACCCGCTACAGAATTAAGTTGACGACTATCCACATATTAAGCTGAGTTGAAAAACTTTTTAGCGAATTCCTTTACAAACATTTAACTAACCTCCATCACTTTAACCTAATTTGCTATGACATGTAGCATTTTTTAAACCTCAAACTATCACAACTTATAAAAAAATGACCAATACATAAAACAAATTGTGTCTATATACGGATCCTAAGCCATGTATTCCCTCGTACTTACATCTAAGGTGAAGACATTAATTTTCGAATCGCTAGAAAAACCCTGATCCCTTTATGGAGTGGCGCCTACCTGATCTCGCGATCAGAACGACGTGAGCCGCCTGTTTATATATTATTGAATAAGGATATTTGCGGAAACTAATTGCGTTTACAATACTGAATTGGGAACAAAAGAATTTATACACTTAAGGTTTTTTTCCTTGAGGAAATCTGCTTAAGATAATGCGCTTGGGTCCGTTGAAATTATAAGTCAGACGCTTTTCTCTCATGGTAGTCTTTGAACAAAATACTGTGGCGAATTTATGTAAATATAATAAACAAAGCAAATGCTCTTTATTATAATCTCTGCCTGGGAAACTCAAAGTTTTAGGAACGAATGAAGCTTTTAATTAAAATATACTACCATCAACCATTCGTCCTGATTACCTATGCCAATTTTCCCTGTCAAAGGAAAGGAGTTAGCTGATAGCTTTTAACTTTTCCTTATTCAACAAATAATGACAGTATCAATACAGCTTCGCAACATAAGATATTACTTCTATAATATATTCTATCCAGTTAAATTCACAGGGTACGTTAATACAGGGGACATTAGTGACCACCCGCGCACTATAATGAGAGCCGCGCACCTGTACGCATGCGTAATGGACTTCGGTAAACATCGGGTACACTCGTGTTTAGTTATTATGTCATTTATTATAGCGATGCATTGGCGCGCTGTTTTAAGATTGGGGTGGGCAGAGCGAAAAGCGAACATAATATTGACCGGTATTGGTATTTAGTTTAATATTAAAATAAATAAATTCAACTTTGCATTTTTGAATATTATGTTTAAAATGGGAGGTTTCACGTTAATAGCTAGGAATCGAACTCACCATCAATCCATTACTAGTAGGTATGTCCACCCGAATACTCGTTGGGATATTGCTAGAAATCAACTTAACATGCGCACGAGATTTTTGTCTTTTGGTACAGTTGATAGGACCAAAAATCCATAAAGGGTTTTAGTCTGCAAAGATTTTCTTTTTATTCGGGGTCGCAGCATTATCTTGTAAACAATGTAATAAGGCAAAACTGCCCTTTCATCAAGACAATCATAATTATCCAAAGCCATTTAGCACTTTCAAAGTTCATCATAAATCAACCACCAAATCTTCTGATAACCATCAACCAATAAAGCATTTTCCAAATGAACCGTCTACAATAAATCGGGTGCACTTTTCCCTCCATAATGAAGTGGAACGATCTTATGCTCGACATATTACGTAACCATTGACCGGGTTGTAGCTCGTTTCGGTAAAATTTACCACGTGCAAATGTCGAGGGCGAGTCGGTGCGGTGCAAGGATGGAGCGGTAGCGGGAATATTATGTCATCATTTTCAGCACATTCCTTTACGATATTTTTGGTCTGAACTATAAGATTACGAAGGCGTTAGGTTGGTGGTACAGAAGGGGTATAGCAAAACTTCGCTCCAGGTATTTTTTTTTCTCTCATATCTATACCAGCCTAATTAGATCTTCTCCATAGGAACCTACTACGCTTTTGATAGTAGCGATAGATTCAGCAGATAGATTCATATTTATGAGTGACCGACTCTTTGGAAATTCAAAAGTGCCTGTAAATGTTATAAATGCTTTGTGTGAGTTTTAATTTTATCTTCTGGACATAGTCTTGTAGGAACTTTATATAGCGAAATTATAATAACTTGACCTTGACCTTGAAATCCGAATTACTATTGAGACTATTTATAGTTATTTTTTTTTGTATTTTAAATAAAGACTTTAACAGAAAACTCATTTATAACAAACTGCATGAGCAAATTATAAATATCCCTGAAATTAAATACTGCTGGTCTTCACTAAAATGCGCTTCTGTTGCAACACAAATTCCCACGATAGCCGCTGTCAGTAAATAACTTAAATTAAAATTAAAGTGGGCGATTCATATGACATTTAGAATTAATTGCAGGGCGCGCCGAACGGGTGAAAATGTCGACCGAAATAATAAAATGTCGACGAAAGTGCAATCTCTTTGTAATTAGGGGTTACCGACGGCGAAAATAGACGTGACACCTGCTGAGATATTTACCTTATTAAAAGTTAAATAAAGCATGCACCGCCGTCGTACGCTTCATTACTTTCCATCAGCTGAGATAATAGTGGTCAAACGCGAGCCTGTCACATAGGTATAAAAACTACAAACTATTATAAATTCCAAACAGATAAAAACCCAAAATAAAATTGTGATTATACAACAATTTAAAAAAAAAAATTGTCAAAAAAAAAAAAATCTAATATAAATAACAATACGAAACAGAGAAAAATATTTTACTAAATCATTAATCGTTTTTCTTTAGTGTATATATTTTATTCGGGAAAAATAGTTGATGAACCTTCATGTACCTACAATAGGCAAATTAATATATGCTCTTTCCAATAATCGAAAGTAGGTTTATTAGTACCTATGTAATTTATTAACATTAACTTCTATTGCAACTGATCACTCAATATTAACGACAGATGCGGTGAACATCTTTACATCATTATTGTTTTAATTGATTTGATTATTTAATGTATGTTTTGATTGTTAACATTATCAATCATCATAAGTCAAAGGTGGAGTAAGAGAATCTATCGCTTTTCTGTATACTATATTTTTTCAGCTTTCCCGTATATGTTGCGACTAGCTTTCAATCCATCGTGACATGTCTGGCTAGCAGTATGTATTATCAAATCCTCCGGCATTTGTCCCTGCACCATATAAAATTCGCCCAAGCAATTCGTCTTAATCGTAATCGTAACTGACCGGTTTCTGATTACGCACTTAAATATGATACATATTTAATTACTCCATTAAAATGTCCTGCTATCAATTCATCTCATGCAACTAGGCTATTTGATATCAGACGGACCTTTAAACACATAACTTGAATAGTTCGTAGTATTAATAGTAAGTAACTTGTAAATACAGCGTTTAAATTGTACTCCAATTAAATATGATGTCACCTAAATGGCGAATTATGCAATCTACAGGCTGTAAGGGTAAACACTCTTGTCATTCAAACTATGTATAGTTGACTTAAATATAAAAATAAATGACCGAACACAACAAAAAAAAAACGTTATTTTCATTAAAAGATTTTAAAAAGTTTCTATGCGACACCGTGCTCTCTAGCGAAACAGCTGACTGACTGAGGGAGGGGTCGCGCTCGCGGCCGGTCAGGTCACATCCCGCACCCCCCGCCCGAGTTGAGACGCAAGTTCGTTGCCCTAGCGCATAGGGCAACGAACTTGCGTCACTTGTGGTAAAATGTAGATTTGAAAAAAAGAAAAAAAAAGTTGTAATTTTCCATTGATTCTACGTTCTTTGAATGAAACCAAACCTCTGGTTGCAAGGATAACGGTGTTTACCCTAACACCCTGTATTTATGACGTTACCTGTCGATATGACAAGTTTATAAAGCGTTCAACAAAAACCCTGTCCGATCCGTGGGGATGTTGTGAAGAATCATACTAGGACTCTATTTGCTTTTTTTTTTATAAAATAAAATCCCCATTTTTTCAATTGGGAATATTACCGATTTCATACATGGGGCGCGGGCGGCCGTGTCGTTTTAGCGGGTGTCTACAAGTCATAACCTTTATAGTGAGATTGGGGTTATTTTGGTACTAAAAACGTGAATTTTAAACAGTAATATTTTTTTTATTTTCACAAAAAAATATTTTGATTACTTTTTAGTAATGTTATTGCAGTTGCACTTGGTTTTCGCCTTCCAAGAGTTGTTCTTTTTGTTCTTCTCGAGTCGATGGGAAATGTGTGTGTGCGTGTGTGGTGTGTGTTTGTGTGGCTGTTGAACTGTCAAAATTATATTTACTCAATTAGGGGAAGCCGACCCATATATTATCACTATTATGTCTTTATCTATATTGCCTTCTTGACAAAGTCAGGATACCACTATTCCAACTAGGCTGTTTACATCATTCCGTCCCTTCGAATAGCTAAATCAAATAGTATTGGAAGGTAGGTAGGTAATACTAAACCTACTAGCTACCGTGTACACTACAGCTAGTAGGTTTAGTAGTACCTAGTAGCTCATTGCTAACGCGCGTCACATAGTCTGACCAGCGCCTAATATGTATGGCCGACCTCGGTCGTGCTTAGCAGTGGTGCAAAATGAAAGGGGTGGCGGTTAAAAAAAACAACTTTTTTTCCTTAAATGATTGTTGTTATGGCACATCTAAACACTTTTACATTTTATTAACTTCTTGTACCGCAAAAATCTGTTCTGGTTAAGAACTCATATAATCGAAAAGCAAGCTCTTTAATGAGCACACAGTACCTACGGCTAAAGATTTATCAAGACAATAAAAGCTTGTAAAAATAAACTAAGTACCTATGCCTAGTATGTTAAAATAAGCAAGTGTAGGCATACTTGTTGCATGTTAATCATACAAAACAACATTAGAAAACGAGATGGTTAGAGGTGACAGGAATTAAAATGCAAGACACATGCACAAACATCCGGAATCGAAACAAATATACACATGTATGCGAGCCATTAGCTTTACATAATAGCATGTAAGACAATCGAAATCGTCACTGGTTTCCTGCAAATACTCAGTGAATTCAAAGACACCATATTTACGTACTTTATCATATGAATTGTTGTAATAAATACGATAGGTTGGTAGGTATTAATTTATTGGATATTGATATTTTTTTACGCAAGAGTAGGATCTATGTCTAGAAAATGTCCCGCTTCTGGTTTTGAATTCAAAACTTTCATTAAATGGGCATAGACCCAAAATATGAAATTCTGACTTTGCATAATTGTAAAATGAAAGTTACAGAAAGTTAGAATTTGGTAGTAATAGGTAGTCATTTTTATATTCCAATGAAGATGAACAGGCACGGGACTGAACAACCGTTGGTAAGTATTACAATTATGTTTATCGATGTTTAGCATAACTCATTATCTCATAACTTGGGTCACAACCACCCGTTCTAATCAATCTAACGTTTATAGAGTTACAAGCTGACATTAACACATTAATCTTTTATATAAATAAGTACCGTTTATTTGTCATTGCTGACTGATCTTACCGGCAAATTGACGGTTTATTTATTTAACAGTGATTGACAGCTTATCATTTTATTGGGATAGGTTCGTAAGCAAATGTGTGAACTACATAATTATTATAGTAAGTGTTGGTCGAGTAGTTCTTTTACTCGGATAGATTGCGTTGTAATAAAATCAGGGTCTATGGAAAGTCTAGCAGTATAGTAAAGAAGACTCATAAATTGGATGACACTCAGAGTTCCAACCCTAATCATTAGACTGTAAAGGTAAATGAATCGTACTACAGGGGGCCAAGTCTACTTATTTACAATGGTCTCGCAATGATGAGTTTTTGACAGATTTTTCATACAAAAACTCATCATTGCGAGACCATTGACACGTTTGTAAATAAGTAGACTTGGCCCCCTGTTCCATCTGTTAGTAATAGCCCATATCCAGTGACTAGACGTGCTATCTCATTCGCCAGGCGGTCAAAACAGACGAGAGTGTGAGTGGCAGAATAGACGTCCCAGTATAGTGGGAACTTGGTCTAAGATTGGTACTTACGTTTTGTTTTCTATATCTGTCGGTTTCGATCTGCCAAGGGATCAACGAAATTTCAACACTCCATAACTCGTGTAACGATATTATATCGGATCTGTTTGCACAGTTCATCGAATGTAACCCATTTCCACAGAGACATGGTACAATAAGCAGATAGTACTCGCATAGTTTGCATTCCTTGATTCGGAAACCAAAACAGAGATATTGTTTATTAATATCCTCAATCTGTTTTGGTAACAGAGAACGTAATTTGTAATTAGTGATGTATGTAGTATACCTCATGAGGCAGAGATATTGAACTTACAATCTCCAGAGGATGTTACATCTTGTAGTTGTAGTCAGGCCATATTAAGTAACGTACATCGCAGTAAAGAACTTTTGCGACAACGTACGTCGCAATCACGTACTTTCGCAGTAGGTAACGTACATCGCAGTAAAGAACTTTCGCAACTATGATTTACACTCTATTATTATGTATTTAGCAGTGCAAAGTAGCAGTTCTTAGATATCCTTCCTCATTGATCAATTAAATTGAATTTCAAACTCTTTGGCTCGCGACTTTTTGTACCTTTACTTATAAGACTGCTATAGGCAACAGTGCAACTGCATTCAGTTGTTCATAGGAAAGTAAAAGACTATATTTTTCTGCATCATCACGTTCACACACTATACAATTTTGCGGCAGTTTTTTTTATGATGGTTTCATTAAGCAGGGAAGGAGCACAATATATTTATAAAAGATGCCCTTTTAAAATATACTGGGCCAATTTACGATAGTCAACAACGTGACAATTTACAATTAGCAAAACATACTCAAATTCATTCTGGGACAGTTTCCAAAGGTCGTTGCAGATGAGAAATCGATAAATTAATACAAAACACTTCTTGGTACCGTGGGTGGCGCTATATATTTTGGCATCTATTCCCCGTGTATCATAGCATATGAGTCATTTACTCGTATATTTATGTAAGTGAATATATGTATTTCTTAGAAACTCGGGTTTAGACTGTGTTTAGGAAACTGGGGAAATAGGTCTTCGTGGATCTAGCAGGGTGCCTCAATATAAGCTTACTGATTTCTACATATCTTACTCGTAGTTATTAGATAAGTAAATCGGAATCACTTCTTTATCTCATGAGCCCTTTTCCAAACGCTCTATTATGTAAAAGCTATTTGACTAACAAAGTTAATTCGCAACCCATTAGCCAATAGAAGACAAACTAAAACCAATTTTCAACCTAATAAAACCACGGACGTCGATCTGGCTCCAAAATTCTGCTATTTAAAAGGTGAACAAGCCGATACGACGGCAAATATTCTAGAAATTTCTCGAATCGTTTCCCCACTTCCTGACATCTAGACTTCACAAAACACTAGACTAAACAGCCGGCCCTGCTCTGTCTGGGCTCACGTAAACAGTTAAAGGGAATTCTTCGTAGTAACTACCTAAAGTTATTGAATGGCCTATGCAAATGCATTCTTCATTTATCTTTCCGGACAGAAGCTTAATTTATTATGATCAATTTTAAATCAAATAATGTGGAATATGTATGATGAAAAGAGCAGTGGTGGCCCAGTGGTAACGGCCGCGACTTACGAGTTGTAGGTCGTAGGTTCGAACCCCGACAGGCGCTTTACTTTGTGTAAATAATTTCATCACCACTGCTCTCAAAACGGTGAAGGAAAACATCGTGAGGAAACCGGCATGTCTTAGAACCAAAAATTCGAAGACATGTGACATCTACCAACCCGCACTGGGCCCGCGTGGTGGATTACGGCTCACTCCCTCTCATAGAGAGGAGGCCTGTGTCCCAGCAGTGGGAACATTATAGGCTGATTATGTTATGTTATGTTATGTATGATGAAACGTAATAGATCAGAGTCCATATTATCAATAATTGTAATTTAATGAATTATTGTTAACATATTTTATCATCGTATCTATTATTATTTCCAAAGTCTTAAGTTACTCTCTGTAACGTAGATACCGATTTATTTGTTAGTTTGTAGATTAGTTGCTTTTCTTTATTTACTAACTTCTGTGGTTTGTTCTAAGCTATTGTCTTCTGACTGAAGCCTTCCCACAGTTTGGTTTATAATTTACTGAACAACAGATTTACCAATGCTGCCATTAGCCTAATTTAAATAACCGAATCTGCATCCACCAAACCAGCGGCATGCGGTATTCAAAATCATTCCGTATACACACATAGATATCCCATAAATTTTCAGTGGAGAGTGACGGACCAAAACAAAGCGGTGTTCACGTGTTTACTTTCTGAACTAAACTTATAATAATTGATACGGTTCATGATGTTCTGGGAAACTTGGCTCGTTGGCGCCAATATTCTGACTAGTGAAGTAAACAATGAATGAACTGAAGATTCGGCGCAGATAAAAGGTGGGTTCGATAGTGTGAAGTGTTTGATGAAAAATTGGGTTTGTTAGTCTTCTTATGGGGAGTAGTTTCATATTGAATGGATATTTTTGAAGGATAGCCAAGCGGCTACTATTCAGATGGTAGTAAAGCTTTACATCTGTCTTATTAGGTATTATTTTAAACTCTTTAATTGAAGAATTCGTTATTGCCTAATTGCCTATAGGTACCTGTTCAAAGAATGTCATCCCAAAAGACTGTCTTATCGAAACAAAGAACATTTTTAGTACCTACCCATACTACCCACTCCTGGCGTTATAATGTGCTTACATTAATTTAATTTATCTCCGTGTTATTAAATAATATTTTATTAATAGTACTAGATTCTAAAGGGTGACGATTGACACTAACATGCTATTCTAAAGCATTTTCCGTCGTGGCTATAAAAATGTTTTGATTTATGATTACAGTTTACATTATGTTTATAAATAACACTCATAAACTCGAATAATAAGCAAAGAGAAGTAAGGTAAGCTTACAAAACTCATCTACCACTAAAACTAGCATTTATTTAATTTAAAGAAAACACAATGAGGTCATCGAAATATGCGAAAACTTTGATAACTTAACTTAAATAATTTTTTGTTGGTATATAGGGTAATTACGTGTTCCCAGTCAACTTACTGCATCGACACTACGTGAAAATCACGTATGAAAGGTTTAACACCAAGTTTTCAGACTTTTCTCATTTTTAAGAACTTGGTAAAAGTTTATACATAAATCCAAGAGTAAGCTTTTGATTTGATGGATAAGTCTATCTATATTTTCATGTTTTGCTAGGCTGTTTTATATGAAACATGTGGCTTATCACAGCTTGCACTGTTAAAAGTTCAGCCTAAATCCGATTGTTTTTATTTAATCTTGGCACTGCTATAACGTGATTCATGATATAACGTGATTGATCAGCCTAAATCCAATTTATTTATTAAATCGTGGCACTGCTATAACGTGACTATGCACGTAATGCACGCTTCGTTCAGAGCTTCTCGTAAAGAAAAAACGCGTATACTTTACACATAGCCATTGTTCCTCGTATCCTGTGTGACGTAACATGACAGAACAACATCAGAATGATTCGTTACCTTGATCGTGGCTGAATAGAAACATATCGAGCATAAGATTTAGTATTCGCGGAATCCAACACGCCACAATACGTTGACCCGACTGTTTACATTAGATCAGACCCATTTTTATAGAACTCCGTAGATACTCGCATAAAATGGAGTTTACTTGTCTAGACTATATTATATTTAGGTGAACTGGTTTTGCGTAATAATGCCAAGGGGAATTGAGGGCTGGGTATCAACTGTTAACTTTTTGTAATAATCTGACCTCTTTTCTGGTGGTTGATATGCAGACCCTAAAAAAGGTTATAAGAGGGAGAAACCTTATTGAGCTTAAGGCTCTTACATATTGGCGCGATCCGCCACGCGACGCGACTCCGCCGCATTGTTCGCCGTGAAGTTTTCTCAGAAATTATTTTGTTAAAATTCGCGTCGCGCGCCGAGTCGCGCCAGTATATACGAGCCTTTATTTAAGGGCAACTGAACAACCAGAAAAGCAAAGCTAAATTGCTTTGTACACATAAACACTGAAACATTGAAAGTCATTGCACTGGAACTCGAAAGCTATAACTGCACTTATCTTTAATTATATCAAGCTAGGCACAAATCTGTTAAAAATGGATCCTACAAGACTTTGATCTTTTCTGTCAATACATCACTGTCGATTTTTTTCTCATTCTGTTGTATTATCAGATCCGGTGATTGACAATCGTGTAAAGCCAGCGAAAAAGTGCATTCTAACAACTACTTAAGCTGAAACGGAAAATCAGTGAACGCATAAATATTAAAACTAAAAATAAATTGGTATAATATGTACCTATATTTGTGTTTAATCGCAATCAAAGTCTATTTTTATGAATTCCGTTTTGTAACCATTAAGCAAGCGACCAAGGTTCGGCAAAGAATTAGTTTTAATTAATGTTTATTGGTCCCTTATCAGCTCCGACACCACTGCGGTTTGTGGCATTGTTTTTCCGTCTAAAAATATAACTGGATAAACAATTAAATGAATAATAGTCATTTATTTTTTCTAGAATTCGTAAACTACCCACATATCGTGGGAACAAAACCAAAACTCTAAGAAAAATATGATAGAACAAATTGCAACAATCCAGCCGCATATTATGGCCATTTACTGCATATAGACAACATACTATTACGCACACCATATTACCTTCTTATAGTACAAGACGTTTATAAGGTCATTATTTTTCATAGAGCCGTACAACAAAGGAAATAAATCATTCGGCTGATTGTCTATTTATGTTTATTATAAAGACGTTTGCGAGATATTTACATGGATGATGTAATATTTGAAAAAGTAACAGCTTGCAGACAGTTGTCGGATGGAAACTAATCGATCTCCGTCAACTCATCGATCTCCGTGAATTCAGTAGATATTAGAAAAACAATAGCAGTAATTGACGATGTTGGTACTTTCAAGTTTTGAAGTCTTATTGACGATCCAAATGTTGATATTAAACACGCAGAATTTTTATTGTTGAAAATTGTGTAAAATAAGGACATCACATTCAAAAATGACAGCGCTGACACAGACATAGCTAAATCAAACAGGGACAACAGAACAATATACAATTTTCCCTGATAACGATCATATTCAAATCAAAGAGATAAATGATCTAAAATCACGTTAACAAGATAATGCGGGGTAATTTTGATGTGTGATGTATTACACGCCTCGTGAAGTGGGTGAAGGTTACGATGCAAAAGGTTAAAGGCTCAATATCCAAGATCACTCACTTATGAGTAATATTGAAGTTGTAGATGAACTCTTATTTAAAAAAAAAATTACCTGGTCTTAAAACTCTACTCTCAGAGTTTTAAGAATACGTTTTGTGTAACAGAAAGTATAAAAATAATACTTTCTAAATATAGCAAGAGCAATTTTATATTTCATACCAAAAGGGACTTCAATACCAATGTCTTCGTCACTATAATAGCAAAGAAATGAAACCTACGCCACTCTACTTCAGACAACTTTCTAGTAAGAGTGTACTGATTTATGTTCAGCAGAAAAGCGACCCAATTACAAAAATTGCAAAAAGAAAGAATAAGATTCATTACTTCCGTTGAAAATAACAGGTCAACGTTCTTCCAGCAAAATTGTTACTTTTACAACTTGGATATTATCTTGTATAAAAGATTATCTGATTAATTAAAAAAATATATAAAACATCTAATAGATATTCAAAATCAAGATAAGTTGTGTTTTGTGCAATAAAATAATGTTGTTTTGATATTATGCAACAAATAAATAAACACTAACCGAAAACGCGTAGCAGAAATTCGTACTCTTGTACTAAATTCTGAGAAAATCGGAAAATTCTCCGAACAAAACCGAAGACAGATCATGCAGACTGTGCAAAAAATGACATCGAATCTTATTGCGCATGTTTCCAACTGAAAGTAAGTCCAGACATTTTTTTATTTAGTATTGGAGAAGTGCCAGGACCATTTACCGTTAAAAATGAAGATTTAATGCCCTATAACTTGGAAATGCATAATGACATATCCACCCCGATAATAAAACGTAATGCCACGTAATTTTCCTGCACGTGGCATAGGTAAATGTATTGCATAAGTAACGGAATAATACTTTACACTGTGCCTATACGACCTCTAAGATACTAGAACAGCATATTATTTATTTTACACAATAATATTCTAAAAGGTTCTATGATCGTAATAATAAGCACGATATCCAGATATTTTCCATAAACTGCTCGACATGTTATTTTCTTCTATGTAGTAAATAATTTGTTTATAAAACGTATATAGTAAGTCATAGGGGAACTTTGAAGTGTAGACAATGATTATCATTTTCAAAAGCTAGATTTATTTCAGTGCAGAAAGTCTACGTATCATTTTAATTATATGTGGAAGCATTTCTGTTGAATAAAGGGTGGATAGTGATTAAAGCTATAGATGGAACCGTTGGAATTGTATCTACCAATAAATTTTAATATGAAATACCATTCGAAACTCAGCTACCAAGAGGCAAGGTTCACGTGGCACGTGGTGCCGGTTTGAGTAAACAACTTTGTTATCATTACTTTAAATTGGCTACTTCTAGCTTTCTCGGTGAGAGCACCGAGAAAACTAGAAGTAGCCAACGCCAGAAAGTACTCTGATCAATGACATTAGTCACGCCGCTGCCAAAGCAAATGAAAAACTAAAACATTGGCAAGTGCAAATTCAACAATAGATGAGTTACTCAGCCTCGCGAATGACTTGTTAGACTTATTATTAGATCCAGTCAGTAGTAGCTTTAGATGCGTTCGTATATTTTTAGCTAAGAATGTTGGTTTAGACGTTCGCTATAGCGCTTAACACAACGGAGTCGGTAGTAGCCCATTTGGTAATACGGATGAAGAAACAGCATTGATTCTTGCTCTACAGTCAGGCATATGTGAGTACATTCCAGGGTTCGCGCTTCGACGCAATCTTTAACATCCCGGTTGGCTAAAAAACGTTGATAAATAGCAACCAAATTAACGGTTGCAAATTCTACTAACCAACCAGACAAAGTAATTTCCTAACTTAATGTGACGCTGCTGTGATACAACTTGGGAGAAGTTTATTAAGAGTTGATGCAACATGGTTCGCTTTTTAACTAGATAAACCATGTTAGGTGTGGCCTAGTGACCATTAAACCTTCCTCGTTCAAGATTGATTCACTCTTTAGTGACGATCAAAGAATGCAAATCTAAACATACACCGGAGATATCTTCACCGGAGATAACTTCGAGTTTTATAGTTTCAGAGCACCCAATCAAAGGCCTAATATTGTTTTTTATACAGAAACATGCGTACCGGCATTTTATTTAGTCTGACACCTACTCAGGTGCTCACAAGATCTCTAGGCTAAGATTTTCTTGGAAATATCTCTTACGTAGAAATGTCTGCTGTTCATTTAAGAATAGAAGTACATCGACTTCTCGTCATCCTAAATAAAATTATGCCTCCAATTTCATCTTTATCTTCTTAAAAATTATCTATGTTACCCTTAGGACCAAGGGTACACAGCATATCTTAAGTTTTCCTCCCAATTAAATAATTATATGCTTCAGCTTCAAATGAATGATTTTGATGAAACAAAAGTAGCACTTATAGCAATTTTGTTCATGTCAGCTGAATGAAACCTTTCATAATGTAATTCGGATGTATATAATTGAAACACCTGTCGATACGTACCACGTGATCTTTTAGTGCTAATGTTACGTCACGGCGATCGATCGTTACAATAAGTACAGCAGATGTTCGTCTGTTTGTACAGATGTCTTCTACGTGATGTCGGTGCAACTACATTGGATACAATCCCCAAGCATGAACACTGAAATGAAGATGATTGATCTTCCTTACGTTGAGCTTATTGAATGTCGTCTATACAATTTTGTATTGCAATAATTCTAAATACCGAAGATTTCAGATCTTCTGAAACATCAGTGTTCCACCTAACTGAAGAACTTTCCCAAAAAATAAATCACACTTACCCATCATCGTCTGAAGCAGTCAAAAGTCAATTCGAACTGCCAAGTAGATAATTATATTATGTGCTATCCTACTTCTTCATTTTTGTGTATCATATAAGGTAAACAGGAGATGATGCTCTTTGTTAAATAAATTGTACTACCACTTAATACTGACCTTCAGAAGCAATTGTTGGAACAATAACGTTAGACAGAGATTTTGTAGTAAGTACTTCAAATATCATTATTGAACATGTAAAGATAAAAGCTTGGATTAAACAAAGTTTAAAAGCTTGTTCTGTATTAGAGATGGTTTCGATTCTCCACCACTTTATTTTTTTTGGGGACCAAAAGGTTCAGACACCCCGTTGTAAAGTCCCTTCAACGCTGTTACATATGTATTTCTTGATTATCAAAAGACTGTTTAACTTCATAGATAGCTTGTGATAACAATGTAGCAACGAATCTCAGATAATACGTATAGATAGATGTGCTAGAACATTTTGGAAGCGCATGCTAACGCCCGCCCACCTCTCTGAGTTATGTGCTGCCGACGGATCAAAGAGCCGGGGCGATGTGCGTAAGGCGCGTAACTGAACATTCCTAACCTCATGAAAACCACGTGCTTTGTATGTCGATAAACTCTTTACATAGTTGTCTCATCATCGTTAGTCTAGCTTTTTTCAATTATTATGAAGTCAGTTTCCAGGTGAATGTGTACCACCATTCTCTCTGTCTTGCTTTTAGCTACTTACCTAACATCTTCCTTATTAGTTTAGGTAAAGGTAGCTTTCTCTTTCTTCTGAAATGTCTGACAATAGGCTATGAGTCATCACCTGATGTGAATGGGTGCACCATTATCTTCTGTCTCTTCAACTTTATTTTACCTTTGACAAACGATCTGAATTTGATCATGCAACTTATTATACTTATTTGCAAATTCGAATTTGCAAGACGCTAAATTGTAAATGCATCATCGCAACGGAATCTAATTGCATAATATTTTGATGAACAATTGCATATTTTCCATGCATACCAACAATGGTACCTAATTATCATTATTCGAATTTCTTATCTAAAATTCTATGTTATTCTCATTCAGACTTAATAACCTGTGAATAAGTAAGGAACAAAAAACATTCGTTCTCTGCTTAGGTATTTTAATACAGATTTTCTCGGAAACTAGAGTTTTTTTCATCCAAATGTCTAAGTTGATTTTGCAGTTACAAAAAGTCCTAACTATGCTATAGTTTTGAGGCTAATTGGCGGAAGTTGGGGTTAATTTTGAAAAACCGCGGATTTTGTAGTATCATGTACTGACGAGATGTCTTCTAGCATCGCTGCCCTCGCGTTTTACCTACAGATCGCTCTAATGAACGGGTTTATTTCCACATTATTCTATACTTATAGCTTTCAGAGGTGGTTACAATTATTACGGGGACCAGGTGCTCTGACGCAATTGCACTTTATATCATAATATACGTCTTTTCCTACTAAACTGACATTTACTTGTCGTGTCTTGACGTCATGTTTATCTGATTGTTGACTATTTTACTCACATGTTGTGCATGTTTCTACCTAAAGAATATTTACATACCTACTTACTTAAACCTACACCTTCCCGTTGGAGGCAGGCAGAAACTACAGAACGCCACCTGGTACGATTTTTACATACTCCGTTTGCTTCGTTTACATCATAATATTCGTCATAATATTTACATCTCGTCAACCAATCACAATCGCATTCGCCTCTAACTTGTACACTTGCACAGGCACTAATAGCAAAAAAGTGTCACCACGCTTCGCTGCATCGACTATCGATTTCGTTCACACCGACGACACTAATCATGTTCCTAGGAAAAAAAAATACAGCAGATACTTTTACAGAAACAATAGGAACATTTGTATTTCGTATCTGTTTTAACAGGAGAAAATGTAGGTACTCATGTGAATAATTTAGGTCTATTAATTTCGGTCTAAGAAAAAAATATACCGACAAGACAATTTGTGGAAGCTATATGTAAATTAGCACTAACGTCCTTATTTATATACAAGAATAAAATTCTTACATGATTTAATTGAGAGCAACATTTATATGATAATATCGTTCAATTGTACTGATAATGAGATAAAAAGAAGATGTAAAGATATTGTAATGATGGGAATCAAGTTACAACTATCAATAAAATACATTGTATTTAGATAACAAACGTGATATTACTTTGCAACAGTTATTTTAGCCGTGATCTAAGCAAAACTAACAGCCGCCAATGCTTCTTCAGTCATTTAAGGTGCACTAAGTGCTATGCTGCCTGCTTAGACAGGAAACCGACAAAATGGCACAAAGCTGATCATAGTACAACAAGCACAAACAATATCTCAAACATCAAAAAGGTTTTACTTCCAGGATTAATTAAAATGGTTCAATCGTATATCAACCACTTTTAAACCGTTGACCTTTCCGTAGTCTAGCCATCACGTGACTTTGTTTAAGAGAAAACCGTATAGTGTCGGGATGACGATTCCGAACAAGAGCAGAAGATCATAAGGACCAATCCGTCACCTGGCAATTAGTCCGTCTGGAGGCCACCTACACGTTCAAACCTTGTCAAAATCCGAACAACATCGACTCGATGCTATAACATTGTTGTGACGTGTTTTTTCGACGGAAGCGACCGTGACTAGCCGTTGACTGGCGAGCCAGTCGGTCGGCACTAATTACTGCTCCTGCGCCGCCCCGTGGTGGCGCTACGCTGATGATTATGATTTTAATTGACTAACCACTAGTTGTGAATTGTTGAACTTTAATGCAGTGATTTTTGTATTAATAAGGCTGTTCATTTACGCTAAATGGCATTAATAAATCATTAATTCTTTTAGTAAGCATTGCTTTGGGAATAGGTACATATTTGGTGATAAAAAAAAATCTTTACTATATGGAATCTTAAGTGATAGTTATGTAAACGTGTGCAGCCTATAGGATGTTTAGAGATTCTATCAATGGAAATATTATGGGAAATCTGTTCTAAGCCAGTAGCTACACAGCAAATTCCAAATCTCGTGATGTTTACACTTTTTTGTCGACTTTTTGCAGCTAGCAACACAAACAGTGTCAGACTGTTTGATAACTAATATTAATGGCTGGCAACGCTTTGTCTATAAAAACTACTAATGGTTCATGCTAATTAATAGTTTCTTTTTTTACAATCACGTAGTTTGTGAATGTTTGTAAGTACTTGATGGTAAGGACCGAAGAATGTTAATTGTTTTGATTTGATGATTAAACGGTACGTTTCCTGTCGACTCTGGAATTTTGGCGCATATTTGAAAGGGGTAAATGTCCGAAAATGAAAAACAAATAAAGGAATTATTCATACTTAAAACATTAATCAAAGCTTAGTCATAGGCGCCATTGCCAATAATGAAGGAATGTTGTTATTGATAAATGAAAGCAAAAAACTGTCTGTCAAAGAAAGATCTATAGATTTATTTTGATAAACATAGCACAATCAAAGCCCCTTTTAAAATAATTGTATCGTTACATAATATTTCTAGCGACTTTTATTTTCTTTTAGAAAAGGTGATCTGACACCTTGGTGTCGTCTACACCTCACTACATATTATAAAACAAAGTCCTCCGCCGCGTCTGTCTGTTCGCGATAAACTCAAAAACGACTGCACCGATTTTCATGCTGTTTTCACTAAAAGATAGAGTGGTTCTCGAGTAAGGTTTTAGTATATAATAACCGACCTACACGCGGACGAAACCACGGGCATCAGCTAGTATTTAAATAAAGAAAAGCGCATTGAAACCAAAATGAACCAGTTCATTAACATCTCCAAATATAAACAAATTATCACTCTCAAATCCAATCCACAACACTACTTAAATATCGATATCAGTTTTCAACACAGCACTCGAGATCGCACTACATAACAATATTATCGAATATCATTTGTCGATAACGCGCTTCTCTAAACTGCTAATAACAGATGAGTAGCCGACACCGACGTACTTCAGAAATGAATCATGCAACTGGTGAAGTGGTTGAGCGATTGATATAGGGATATCCCTAGAATAGAATTATATAGTATATAGAATAGTGTATATATAGAATTGTATAATAACTAGAGCGAGATTGGTAATAGGAAATTGAGAAATAATAGTTTTACTTTTTGTTTGCTTTGTCAAAAGATCGGAGAGAGGTTTATGAGCTAGTATGCCTCACTCCGTACTTAATCCGCCAGAAAATAAAATTTATTTGTTAAAAATTTGTAAACAGGAACTTATCTGAAGGCCAAAACCGTAATTAAAAAAGTTTAAAACCTACTATCTCATCTCAGCGAAATTTGACAAAAATGTGGGTAAATTAGAAGTATTTAGAATGCGACCGTTCTTTAAAAAAAATACGGGGATTTCCCCTAAGTTTAGGAACTGGCAATTCTCAACAATTCACAAACGTAAAATTAACGTAAGTTAATTTTGACTTCCAAGAATAGAAGATGGTTGCATATGCAATGCATAGGCATATATGCCAAAATCCGTATGTCCTTCGAGGTTGCCAGATTTGGCGCTCAACACTGACAACCTGTGCTTAGAATTGAATATTAAGATTATTATCTAATTTGGCTCGATGCCTATCACATAAGATCTGACACTGCTACTGCGATACGTAACAAGTCTTCGGAACTATTGAGGCCAAACTGACTCTGACATTGAACAAAAAAATATGAAAGTGAAGCTCTTGGGGACATTTATAAGAATCATAAGACAAGCTACAAAACTTAAGGAAAAAAGTCACTCTAGGTAAAAGCCAAAAAAGAAGAAAAGCTGGTAGGTAATATAACAAAACATATAGGGTACATACAGCAATAACAAAAACAGTGCGGCAAAAAGCATATAATTACTCATTAGCTTCCAAGTCCCGAATAAAATCCCCGGATAATTCCGGAACTGAAACACATTGTCATGTTATTCATAGAAGTATCTTTCATTACAGTTTTACTCGTGGGAATTCAAATCGATAAATCTGGTATACATAAATATATATCGTGGACTCACTCCACGATATATGTATACCAGATTTAACGACTTTATAAAAATAGATTTAGATTGCAGTAAATTGTCTCGATTGTTTGCCTTTTTTTTATGTTATCCTGTACTGTCCCACTGCTGAGCAAAAGCCTCCCCCAAATCTTTCCAAACATCCTTTTCTAGGGCCAACACTTGATCCAACCCTTGTGGTACGCGTCTAGATTGTTTGCCTTGGTAATGAAAAATTATGATCATAATTTTTGTGAGAGTATTACTTTTGTGTTCTTTTGTAAGGGGACAGTTCGAAGGATTTTTGGTATACAATGGTAGTAAGTAGGTACCATCATTACAGGTAGTACCTACTACTTGTAATGATGGTACCTACTTGTCACACTACACTAATCACATCCCTATGAGGAGTCTGATGCCTATTGCATTCTTACTAGAACATTTTTAAAAGAGTGACGGTGGAGTTTCTTGCCCATTCTTCTACATACGAAGACTACCTTTTGGAAGGGGCAACTAGAATCAGTTCTATTTCTTTGTTTTTGATGTTCAAAAGTGCTATTGCTATGTGCCTATTTGAAATAAATTATTTGACTTTGACTTAGACTTTGTATCTCTCAGTCAGTCCCTCAATTAGTAAGATTAGATTACAGCATGGTCATCATACACATACACAAACTTCGTAACCATCTTGATCATGATATTTTACCAGCAATAAATATTTTGAACAGTACCACCACACTAGTCAACCGCAAGACATCATTCACTCGATTGCCCATCGTTTAACATGATATTAAGCGAGCCAGAGACTAGTCATCAATAAGAACTCTAAATCGCCTACTAGCTATAAACACGGCATCAAATATAATCTGATTGATCACGAAATAAAATTATTATGAGCTATCAAACATCTCAAGTGCATACTTAAATATTATATTTCTAAATATTGTAAGGGTGATCGTAAATTAGGTAATAAATTCTTTATAGGCCTGGAAAAGAGTCCTGAAAAGTTTAGTGT
Source organism: Lithophane semibrunnea (assembly GCA_947363905.1). NCBI lineage: Eukaryota > Metazoa > Arthropoda > Insecta > Lepidoptera > Noctuidae > Lithophane > Lithophane semibrunnea. The sequence goes on along the minus strand of OX376190.1, from coordinate 18,165,875 downwards.
ATGATAATCAAATGCATCATGCACATCGTTTTAGGGAGAAAGGTTAGAAAATATTTTACTGGGTTGTAATTGACATGTTAGAATAATGATGCTGGCTTTTCAAGCTTGCGGTTCCTGCTTATTGCATGTGGATAACTGGGAACTAGGTAGCCATATTTTATTTACTACGGCTTTTGAAAACGGATCCCTAAAGGGTTTCAATTGCATCTGCTAGCGAGCACGCCATTTGGTATCTATGAATTAAATAGGTTTTCCTACTATTGAAAAATTCTTGGCTATCGAATAGTGTAATACTAATATTGAGGAAAGCAAAAAAAAAGGAAACGAATATACTTACAAGAAATTAACAAGACGACCCCAGTATATTCTCAGACCAACCCCAAATCACCCTTAAAACTAAACCCAACAAAGAAACCATTAATTAATGAACCCCAAACAAATGAGACACATCAAAGGACACTCCCATCAAGCAAAGTCGTTACCACCGTGTAAAGATTTACACAATTGGGTAACAACAAACAAAAATACTTCCCCGATCGCTGTAAACGTGTTTATCATCGGTGAGGCCGGTTTATGTTAGGCATTAAAGTTGCGCCAGTTCGCTGAACTTTGTGGGAAAATTATCTGTGGACTCTTTGGTAGTTTCAGTTTTTTAGGGTATACATTTTATAAGTTTCATAAACATGTTTTATTCTATATTATTATAAGATTTGCACAAAGCTTTTCAGGTCGACTTTTTATTGCAGCCACGTTTTATTAGGTTTCCACTTTCCATCGATTTTTAATTTAAGTACAGTATCATCGAAATTATAGTTCTAGTCTAATACGGTCCAAAGGTGTTTGCTTTGGTCACACAATAACGGTTGGTCAAATACAGAGCGGAAAATAGTTTAATGAAACGTTGAGTGAAAACTCTCATAATAATCATTCACTATGCGTTGTTTTTCAATACAAATAAATTAGTTGTTTACACGAATACTCATAAATACTTCAGTTTTTCAGTTACACTCCGACTATTACATAAATATGTCTGGCGCTGAATATCTCTTCATATTTATAACTGTAAACGTCAGATTATTATAAACAAACATGTGAATACTCAAATAATTTTATAAGATGGTATTCGTTTTTACCGCTTTTAGGTGGTTGCAATGGTTTTCATTTCGGTAGCTAGATGTGATGACTTGGGTTACAATCTGCAAAAGTGCTCTTAATTTGTTTACCTTACTTTTCTGACTAGGGCTCTTTACTAGGTAAGAATGTCGCTTGAGTTAAGGCTAGCATGATGCCTCCATTTGACGAATAGGCTTACTTCTACGATACAATATGTTTTTTATCTACCTTTCATAGAGACATGGTATTATTTATAATAAGGAACATCGCAAGTCCACATTAGCAAAATTTCCGGAACACGATAAAGATTGTAAACAAAAGCGAAGAATGCATATCGAGTGTCCATTGAGGGGTACACAGTGTAGATGAGACAGCAGGACAATTTAATTTACTTTTGCTAATCAATCTTTAGCCTAGAGGTAGGTTAGCGAGTGCGGTACATTCTATGTCACAAAAGATCCATCTTCTTTTGGCACTTTTGGTATAACATCCTTGAAGAAAGACTGTAAACTGTTAATACGTTATTTTATTTTAAATTAAATTTAAGGAAAGTAATTGAAAATGGAATAAACTTTTACATTATCCTAAATGTGCTAGGTAACTTGTAGCGTCAGATGTATGCCATCGACAGGAAAAACATTCGGAACCATACATACGTGACACATTTCAATAATGACCCAAAAAATCCTTATAGTGTAAAGATTACAGTACTGTAATGTGTTACTGTAATCTCTACACTGTGACGAGGTATCATATTAACAAGATAAATGGTTTGAATGACACACAGTGATTTCCTGTCTGTCGGTAGTCTAGACATTAAACATAGGTACATACAGGAATTTATACATAGTACATATACCGGTAAGCACCTATCTGAGAAATTAAATGACAAACATCGGCTATGTACGATAAACTAAATTCGTTTTACGCAACTTCATTCTCTTGCCTTCCATAGTAATCTTGAAAAGTCTTTTCTTAGCATATTAAACAATGAAAGTAGTTTGTTCAGAATCAGATTTCTGTCATTTTTAATTTAGGTATTTTTTTATCGCATAAATAATTAAAATTAAAATACGTAAATTACGGTCACAAACACTCAAAACAAACAGTCAAAACAAACCAAAAGTATATAGACACAGATCTGAGATTTAAATGCTTTTATTTTCATAATAACCACTTCCTTTACTATAAAACCTTTAGGGACTCAAAGAGAAAATTTAAAATTACTGTTCAGTACCTAGTAGAAAAATTTAATCTTACTTCAAAAAATCTCACAGATTGTAAAAAAAAATACAAACCTAACAAAAATACCTGAAGCAAATTTGTTGGCAAAACGATACAATACAACCTTGACCTATCTAACGACTAATTACTTTTGGCAATGTTACCCAAATACACTGTATAACGTTCAATGGAATACGTGGAAGCAATTTGCTAGTTCTCTCATCGTGTTACGTGATACGTATCTTTGTCTCGCTTTAACACTTCTGGGAAGAAAGGGATGATGTTTGATCGTTGGTTTCATACGTTACAGGTGATGGTTTTGTTCGTGGATTCGCGTGGGTTTCCAATGTCTAAACCGTTAATGGATTAATGAAAGGATGGTAAAAATATATAGAAAATGATAGAGACAAGGTGACGCTGAGAGGATTTTTTTCCTCGTAGTTTCTCATCACAAACAGGAACAGCTCTTTTACTATACTTGTGACAAAAATAGGGAAACAGCTTTGGCAGATAAACTGAACAAGATGGTGAATTGATAAACAATGCTAAGGTTTTGCATGTGGTTGTATAAGTTATAACTTACACAACCAAATTGTACATGCAAAGCCATAGCGTTTGAGTATAATCAAACTATACATTTACGAGCATGACAAGCTTGTATATTATAACGAAAGGCCTTTTAGACTTCATGTTTCCCAGCAATGATATCCAACTAAAATAAAACACCTATAAATCCAAGTTCAATAGAACCATCTCCGGTCATGTGAGATCTTGCAATTAAACAAAAATCTTCCTAGAATAATTTAGAAAGATAAAAGAACTATAAAAACAAATAATAATTTGTATGTACGTATATGTATTGCGGGTCGTGGGAATATAGCCGTTGGCACAATGGCGGCGAGAACTGCTTTACACCGGTTAGTGCTAATTAACTCAGTTCGTACGATGAGCTGCATTTACACGTTGATGTTGGATTTGAATGCGTTTTACTGATATAGATAATTTACTAAAATGTTCTGGCAGATTTTCACAGGATATATATCCACTAAAATAACGTGAAAATCTGGGAGAACCAGCCAAGCTCATTTATCAGAAAATTGCCGATAACTTGATTGGGAACTCGAACTACTTTGAGTAGTTCAAGAGTCTTTTATAACCAAGGCTCCGTTTTAAATGTCAAAAAAATATATATCCTCCTACCGGTGGACGATGCCTTTCGAACCCTATCCATCCTATAAAATGTACAAAATTGTTTTCCATGGAAAGGTGTGTGGCAGCATCTACACCGCCACATACGAACTACGCATCAAAGACCTGACGTTACACAAAATCCTGACGTCATACGAAATCCTGCATCGCGCAATTAGAGTTTACCGCGCAATCAACATAAATGTATATAAAAGATTCCAACATCAATCGTTGGGCAGTTGCCCGCCAGACACAACACCTGTCTAGTCGGAGGATCCGCTCTTTTCTATAGAGGATGAGTGAACTTTACACCCTGTTCTTTATACCTCTAAAGATGTCCATCAAGACCTGTCTCCAAAAGCCTTAAAACAGATTATAGCAATACGACATCTAGCGCGAAAGAAAAGGTGGAAACTTAACATGGTAATCCATCAATTTGATTGGACTTTTTATTTTATAATTAATAGCCTAGACTTGCCACAGTCTGAAATTAGAGACATAATGTAGAAAGATAAACTTCAAATTATATCGTCTCTCACATTTTATCTAGCACCATAATTTTCCCTTTTACCGATCTAAGGAGAACACCAGCCAAACTAAACAATATGATTAGCGTAAAAGTGAATCGTTTACGTTAGTTGGGAGCGCAGGCGCCGGGGGGCGGGGCCACACCTGCGCCACCTGGCGGTGGGCTGCCCTACTTGTATAGTATAGCGTATTCAAATGGAAGTATGCTTTATCTATGGACTGGTATTATATTATTAAGGAATAAGTCCAATTTTCAGGATTCGCGTTTGATTAAAGAAATTGACTGTGAGTTAGTACCTATAACGATTATCATAGGTGAGTTTAGAATTTGTTGGTGACAGATTGTTGTTGGTGCTGTCTACCTCTACCTAGGTAGTTAACTATAACCGCACCGCTAACTTATTACTGTGAATATTATAAACGTAAACGCTAAATACAGTTTTATATATTTCAAGTAGGTTAAAGATCACCGGACTTCACGCGTGGGATAAGCAGACAATAACGTCAACCATTGGTTCTAACACAAAATCTTAAGTGAATCATTTTTGCAACGTTTAAAATTAAATTATTACTCTAATCTTTATTAAACATGTCAGTAAAACAAAACAAAAGCCTAAGCAAACAGAAACAAACCCCAACGGTCATAACAACATAATTATGACGTCACCGCGGCATCGTTGACGCGATCTCGTTACATTTCGCGAGTCGCCCGCGCAGCTGCTTTAACATCTGCCTTGTGCACGCGACTACTTGTGATGGAGTTTCTGTGTCTGTCTGTAAATGGATCGGAAAGTACGTGTTGGATGGTGTTAATTTATCTTCAGTTAGTTTTTGCTTTGTCTGGACCTTTTATAGTTAACACAAATTGAGAACTCGTTTGTGAAAAACGACTTTAATTTGCATTCTAGCCATATTGGCAGGGTGAAACGGTTTTTTATAGAAAATTATATGGCGATTAGCCTGGCGCTAGTTTGTCAAGGAAACCTTATGAGCAAGTCATTTGCTGAATAGGTTTATAAGACACCACAAAATGAAAATACATCTCTTAAAACACCCTTTAGATTACCCATAGAAGAACCACTGGCTTGTAATGTTAGTCCAAAAACTGTGCAAGTTCTTCTGCTCAAGTTAATATTGGGCAGAAATGGATTTCTTCGATTCGTTGGTACTTTTCTCTTCCAACCTGTTCTGAGCCTCTACCTCTTTCGTAGGACCTTATTTCGCATCACTATGCAAGAAAACGGTTTTCAAAGTAATTTTACGCGCATACCGATGTGTATAATTAAACTTATTTTGTTTTCAAACATTTTTATATAGCAGCTAATTTAGGTTGTGTTAATACGAATACACAACATCAAACTTTTATAAAATAAACAACTCTTCATCATTTTATTAAAAGAACGTTTGACGTAGGCAGTATTGCTAAAAATGGATAGTTAGACTCACGTGGAAAATGCGATGTTCGCAACTGTATCTATGTCCAGGCGCCCTCTCTAATTGGTAACCCCTGATACTTATCCAAAGCAGACATTTGAACTTACATTATTCTCCAACTGACTGATTCCATAAGATAGATAGAATACTCTATAGTATGTACCTACACCATAAAAGCTAAAAGCTAGTAGCAGAACTTCGATAAGCTTCACAAGCATCTTAGTTCTTTCCACTACTCACAACCACTATTCACTTTTTCACTTTTTATCTTCTCACATTTCCATTGTTCTGCACCTGCTTGGCGTCCGTATGCCGCCGCAGGGATCCAGCAGAATACCAGCGTCAGGTATAATGCCTGGCATATGCTGAGCTGGACTCCCATTCGGTGCAACTGGGAGACACGCACCACACAAGGGTTTTGACTAACTAAAATATTTTAAGGATGTAGGTAGTTTTAAGATTGCCACAGACAATACTTTCTTTGCGTTTTTTGTTTGTATGTTCTTTTTACCCAACTGCCAAGGAAGGGTTTATGTTTTTAATGTTCGTATTTACTTGTTTTCTTCTTTTTTTTTTTGTTTGTCTTAAAACTTGAATTTATGTAACTATGCTTTTGTGTTGTGTCTTCTATGTTTGTACTGAATAAATGTTTTATCTATCTATCTTATCTATCTATCTTTCTTATGGCATTAGGCATGTTGTAAATATGGGCAGCAAAAGAATGAACATATTTTTATGGTTTCAAGAAACCAGCATCCAAAAGTTTTTGTGTTCAACGTTCTACAGATATTTTTAATACGGGCATCATGCTCGTCGTGCACATTATGGTGGTGAATTATGGTGGTTTCTTTTAGTTAAACAAATCTTTTTGCCTTCAATATATTCCATATGTTCAGTAGACACTGAATAAACTAGGGTTCGTTCCATCCTTCACGAGATTGAGAGCTTACTCACTTCCAGCCCTTTCGTCCTAAGCGTCCTTATTTGACATTTCAGTTCCGTCTTTAGCAGCCATACGTTTTGCGATTTGCAATTCTCGTTCAAACGTATAAAGACAGAGTTCAAGCCAGGACAGTTTCTGCCTTTCGTCTGTCTCCAAAAGGCCATCAAACTCAAACTCCGGACCACATATTAGCACGGCACTAGCAAGCACTTCAGCGTGAGGTATTAGCAGTTAAATCCCGGCATAGTATAGCGCGTTAAGTCGTGTCAATAAACTTGGCTGGGCGGGCGTGGACCGAAATAGCGCGGCCGAGACGGCGCGTCGTCGGTGCGATACAGTCGGCAAGGAAAACTGTGAAAACTTTAGGAAATGTCGCATGCGTTATTATTTTTTTCCTTATAAGGTTCGGTGTCTTATTGCTTCTTTAAGTCAAAATTCAGAAAGTGGGATAAATGTAGGGAATCAAGGAGTTTCCTATAAAGTGAAGTAGAGTCGGCCAGAAAACGAGACAAGTAAAGTCAGAGCAATGAGGGTTCATAAATCTTGGAGCCTTTACCTACAAAGATAAAGCAGCAAATGTAGAAAAAAAAATTGCACCAGCCTCTTTAAAATACCATCTAGGAAATTTCTAAAAACTGATTAAAATCCAACCATGGAACAAGGAAAACACGTGAGACTGTAACCTAAATGCGTTATTTAATTTTCACCAGTCACTCTTTCAGATTTCTCTGCTTACTCTACCAAACTTCTTTCTTTTTCCCATAGTGCATATTCAAATTGAGACATTACGTGCTTCCATACAAACGTTCGACTAGTGGGTGTCCCCTTACACTAAGTTTTCATAAGTACCCTCAATTACGTATCACTAAAATCATAACATTTGTAGGTACTTGAGTATGATTGCGTGTAAACGCCACTTACTTTGACTAGCACTTAATTTAATCAGTATCTATGGGTTTAGAGGAAAGAGGAATGGAGCGCAATTTTTGTGGGATGGAAATAGAATTCTTACAAATCTATGTGGAGTATCCAATGGAATATAGAAAAGGTTGTGTTTAAGAAAAAAATAAAAAAATAATTTATCATGGGTTCCAGATGTCCATTTCTGTCTTCGGTTATCGCAATATATTGCAGCACTCACTGGCTGAAACGTCTCACTGGTAAATGTCAGTCAGGCAGATTAGTGGTTTCAATAATGTTACTAATAAATAGTTGTTTGCCGAAACGATATCATCAGTTTGATGCAAAAATAAAGAAAGAAAACATAACAAATATATCTTGTTTTGATAACTCCGAATGGGATGTTAGTGTCCTTACATCATCAATTTACAAATGTAAAAAGAAATATTTCATTCGAATATGACATCATTTAGGTTTCTTAATTATGTGTATACGTGATATATTTGGCAACTTAATAACTCAACGTATACGTCAGTGATTTTCCAGAAAATCCACCATCTTCTCTGAATAAATTGAAAAATCGGGGTCACATTGTACGGTGAGGGAAATAACTTTATACACGTTAAAAATGTCGCACTCGACGATTGCATGAAGTGACATAAGCCTTTTACCACCTGTCAACACAGTTTTTGCAAATAAATGTTTTTGTATGAAGAATCAGGAGTTATTGATGTCGTTGTACCGAGTGAACTAATAAATAAGCTTGAAAATATGGTGAGTAATATATCTAACGCGAAAAGTACTAAGTTTGACTAATAAAAAATGAAATGGAAGAAATTATGATCATTATCTATAGCAAAATATGAATTGATACAAAACTGACACAAAATATTTTCAGCATTTTATTAGTTTCTATTATATTTTTTCTATTGCAAATTAATTTAGAAGCATGGTATGACACTATAAATTATAACGCTGGCATTTTTACTTTGAGTTGAAACGGTATTTTGCAACTAAAATACTTGACGCGACGAAAAAAGTCACTTGGTCTAAATATAATACGTCTGGACGAGCGAGCGAGCGTTTAACGGAATATGAACTGCAGCTGAATAGTTTATGAATGAAAATTTATTGTTATGTAAGTTTTTTTCTGAGTGTACGAATTTGAAGCTTTTCGGGATGACATACGAGAATATAAAAATTTTGTTGTTTTGAAAATGTATAATGAAGTTTGAAGAGGTTAATAATATTAATGAGTACTTTTAATAGTTAGTTAGCAATAGTTTTAGAAGGTTTAGAAACTAGAAAGCGGAAGACACTTGATATTCTTGTCTAATAAACACAAGGAGATGAAAAAAAATTGACATGCACTTGATGACACATAACGTTCTGATAACACTGTAAAATAATAACGGAGGTAATAGAACCTCTTATAATATTGACATTAAGTTGAGCAAAATTTTAATGATAGTGACACCTGAAAAGAAATAGTATACCATACTCTCCGACACTTTTCAGTCTAGATTGACATTCTGAGTCAGTTTTCCGCAGAACAGAATGGAGACTGGTGATTACTCACGAACAAAATGCAGACTAGTTAGATTCAAACGGTAAATCTTATTTATTTATTTCTGGGTTTTCTTTGATTTATTGTCATCTGCTTTGCTTTAGTCATATCTGTCTTGAATTACTAGCTCATGCTTTCGGCGTTCATGCTTCTAGGAGCATGAACGCTAGATATTAGGTTCTTCATTGTGTTGTGTCTTCTATTATCGATATGAAAATTCATTGTTTTTAAGTAATATCTTACTCTCCACAATATCTTTATTATTGAATAATAACATACTACTAATTAATATCATTGACTTTGGCATTATAGTTCGTCCAGGAATTTTTCTGTATTTAAAAGCAATATGATTTTTCTTTTTTTTTTTCTTTTATAAATAAGTTACAATAAGTTCCTTAAAAAAAAGCACACAATTAGACCTCTGGGAGACCCCAGAGGTCTAATTGTGTGCTTTTTTAAGACAGACGTCTTAGCATGCCATAGCCTGAGATTTGATCAACGCGCTAAGTTATAATCGAGTTGATGTAATGGTCTCTCAACTTACGCTTTATATTTTTACTATTCATTGAGTCTCTAATGTCTACAGGTATTTGGTTTAGTAAATTTGGTATTAAGAAAGAAGCGGTATGCCAGCTATAGAAGTTACATTTGCGTGGCACTTGAAGTGATTTTGATTTGGCTTTTCGTGTATTCACATAATATTTTACTTGGATTTTGAATACCACTGTTATCAAAGTGATCTATGAGGAACATATACTCAGCGCGCGCTAGAACAGGTAATACTTTGCAATGTTTAAATAACCCCGTGTAGTTATCTCGGTATTTCTTTTTTACATAGTTTGGTACTACAAGTTTCAGCAAACGTATTTGCAAATTATGTATTTTATCTAGGTAAGTTTTGAAAGTGCGTCGATAACTGGTGAGTCCATACAGATATACATATACTGTACGTCTATCTTCATCAATCCTTTCTTTTTATGTATACTGGTGTTATCTTTTAGTAGATGCTCTAAATCCACAACCTTTAGTGGCTCAATCATCAGCTTTAGGAAAAATTTACACTCAGTTATTTTCAGACAGTTCTCATAGCAACTACGTCTTGCATTTTATTTTATTTTAAAAAACTTGTGTGAAACTATTTTTTTACTACTACAATTTTTGAGTAAGCTCGCAGTGCGTGAGTCAAAAGTAAACACGACACATTTTCATATTCTCGTACACATTTCATATCAAAATACTTGAAGTAATAAATGTTTAAGTAAATTATAATAATGGCCACCTGTTTTGCTGATGGAGAGATAAAATATTTGACGCGCGACGACGCGAATATAGACATTAACATAGGGAACTTTACAGTGGGGTCACCCACTGTAAAGTTCCCTATGTTAATGTCTGCACAAAACATTTAATTTTGCCACGAATATCTATTGGTTCTTTCGTTTATATATCAAACATTTGCAGCTTGTCTTTATAATCGCAGATAGACTGTACAGTCCAATTATTTGATTTGCTATTAGTAACACCGCTGTTAGAGACCACACCGCATTTAATCAAGCCAAGTTCGATCTCATTTAAAAATTACAATTTTTTTGCTCCTCTTTTGTCACGTTTCATAGCTACCTTTAATTTAAACGTGTGATCTACATCATACTAATTATTGTTAGTTTCTTCCTCATCCCTTCAGGCTTTAGGGAGTCAGTCCTCACCTGTTAGTACAAACATGTTATGGTAAATAAAAAGTGTAACGGTATCATAGTTACCAAGGGCAGGTGCAATAGTATCTTATTCATTAGCAGCACCGATAAATTTCTTGATAGCGACTTTAATAATTTAATTGTGTTTTATTTTATTGTTAGTTTTTATTGTACAGATGTCTCAGTGTATTTTGCAGAGTTCTTTGTTTTGTGGATAACCTGGTTCTTGTTTTTAGGGTTTCGTACCCAAAGGGCAAAACGGGACCCTATTACTAAGACTCCGCTGTGCGTCCGTCTGACACCAGGCTGTATCTCATTATCCGTGATAGTTAGACAGTTGAAATTTCCACAGATGATGTATTTCTGTTGCTGCTATAACAACAAATACAAAAAAAGAGAATAACATAAATATTTAAGGGCCCCCATAAAACAAATTTGATTTTTTGCCGTTTTTATAGATAATGGTACGGAACCCTTCGTGCACGACTCGCACTTGGCCGGTTTTTTAATTCAAGAATTCAGTTTTTTCCATATTTGCGAATAATTGTTCATTAAAATTTCTTTGTCAATAAGGATTCGAAGTATGATGGTAATTGTAAAGTTTTATTAGCCATAAATTATTATACTAATGTAAAAACTCTATGAAAATAAATACTATAATTAGTACATAAGTGTTCATAAATATACTTTTCATTTTACCGAGCGCAGTTTCCTTTAGATTATACTAATTCTAAAAATGTGCTAACCTAGATTTTCACGTTATCAAGTTCATCAAAAAGTATTCAAAATTAAATATTATTCACTCATAGAAACAGAGAAAATCAAACTATGTATTTCACTGATAAAACCGACATGTTTCAAAAGCTTTCATTTTTATTGCTATCCACATCACATCCATCAATTTTGCAAATAGTTGTTTCTCTTAAAAATACGTTTTGCGTATATCGGTTTGTGATCTATGAGAGCTATAATGCACTTTCATATTTTTATACACCTAGTTGTAGAAAGCTTAGTAAATGGTCGATTAGTATCAGATTTGATGCCAAAAGTTTTACGCGGGTACTAACTTATAGGCCGTTTGACGTAAGTACGCTAAATGATCAGGTACAGGATTTAAACGTAGAGTATTTACAATTTCGAAAATCTTTTTTTTTAATTGGAGCATGATTTGTATTTATTAAGATTTTTGATTGTCTGATTGTCATTTTCCAAGTTGATCGCAAAATTTTTTTTCACCATTTTCTAATTAACCGGGTTTTCGCAATATCTCTAGGGTTTTCGCGAAAAGTCGAATTAGATCAATTAGCAACTAACTGGTTTCGGAGTTGGTTTTCAACAGAGTTAAGGTACAAACCACTATTTTTATAGTGATAATATTAAATAATAGATGTATTATTATTTTAAAGTGGTGATATACAATTTTATAGCTGTTTTCATCAAATTTAAAGTGCTATTAAATACATCCATTTATTAAGTATATTAAAAATAAAGCGTAGGCAGTGCATATTATAGGTACAGTCACGGACTTTAATTGATGAGCCACCTTCAAATTTTACAATTTTGCAGTTTCATACATTCACGAGATTACACGATTAAACACGAACTCAACTCGCACGCTCGTAAACAAGATGACAAATAAATTACTTTTAATCATAAATAGTTTTATTCATAGAGGTTGACTAATAAGTTCTCAATGATAAAAAATTAAAAATAAATACAATGTTGCATTTAGATTGTCAAATCTATTTGATACCAACCTCCTTTGAATCATAGCTCATTAACTCGTTATTTCTGAAAACTTAACTGAAGACAGTGACAGTTGAAATATCAATGTCAGAGACGTTACTTTCGAACTTGTCGAAATGACTATTATTATTTCTCCGTACGCTAACGTTACTATCGCAACAGTAACCTAGCAACGATTGTTTAACGTTGCTAGGTTACTGTTGCTAGACCTGCAATTGGTTGACTTTGGGCAGTCACTCTGCTGTCAAGTTTGTAGTTCTGGCTCTCAGGTGAGCCAACCGGTAAAGTTATGAAATATAATTTTCTTCTTCTAATTCGAAGACATATGACTTTGCGTGTCGGGAACCGAATACACCCGATTTGCATTACACGGCTAAAATACGAACAGTGCCAGGTGGCTCATCAATTAAAGTCCGTGACTGTACCTATTGATTTTTACACAAAACTATTTTGTTATTGTTATTGACTTTGTTTTTTTATACCGACACATATATTTTTTTTACATAATTTCTACTGGCCTTGCAAAAACAGCCGATAGAACTGTCACCAGTCCGTTACTTTCGGCTTGTTTATGCAATGCTTACGCATAGCTTTTATATAAAAATCTGCTGATATTAATAAAAACATTTAGTGACGACTCTACTACCCCAAAACGATTTACAAAAACATAAATTAGAATTTGAAGTCCATCAGAAAGAAATACGTTGACTATCTTGAAGTCGAAAAAAACGAATCGTAAATTATTTAAAGCTTGTGTGAGTAATATATTTACGTGGGTTATACGGGCCGGGCAACACCGCTTGGATGAATCAATTCTCGTAATAATAGAAAAATTATTATCACATAAAATCATTGGCAACGTGTGCCGAAAGTTGTTATTAAAGTACAAAAGATCGCTGTGGCCGAATTATATAAGAATCGGGTGATTTGATTCAAGTGTCGATGTTTATTTTTTTATTAAAAAAGATAGGCACGCTGATCTTTTTGATAGAAAACTAAAACTATACTTAGAGCTTTCCGAGAAAATAATAGGGAGAAAACATTTAAAAGTAGGTAATAGAGCAATGGAATAAAAGTTCTTTTTTTATTTTCACTACAGTCTAATTGATATACCTACGTAATTATTCAAATATATTTTTTGGGTAATGTTATCGTGTTTATCCTTCCTATTTTTTACCTACAAATTGTAAATAGTGAAGGACTTTCACTGTATATTCTATATTGGCAAAAACTCGCGAATATAATGATAATGTATGCGTCTAAAAACAGAACGTGCCAAACCTAAGAATCGTAAATTTTAGAATTGCAATGTTTTATTTACAACACGCTGATTCTGGCGCCGACTTTTTGACAGTCGGCCTCTTTGCCGATTTCAAACTGTCAGAATCTAATTACCAAACTTACGATTTCATTTTCTGGCAACATCATCTGTATTTTTAGCAAGATAAAGCTTACTTTTGGTGGCTCATCTGCCTTCGATTTTGTAAAGAATATTATGGTTTTTGCTGCCCATTCTTTATAGTAGCGTCGGTTGTTTTTTTTTACCAAAATGGGGTGTTGGGGTCAGTGAAAAGACGGCGCCACGGCTCTTTAAGATTGATGACCTGTTTCGGTTCGACTCCTGGGTTGAATATATTGAAAACTAATTAGAATTTCGATTGTTATATCTCAACTTTATAGTTTAGTTCGCTAAGGCGCTTTGATGGACTGCATTAGGGTATTTTTAAGTGAGGTTGCTAATCCTCCTATAAAAAAAAAGTTATTAGTATTTTATTCCCCAAGCAAACGTAAAGCTGTAAAACTTAAGTACATTATACACACACCTTTTTGCTACCATTAAAAATTAAGAAATCATTAAGATCAAATAAAAATAAAACAAATAAGCAATATTAAATTAATGTCACAAACCAAACGTATCTCAATTCAGCAAACACACTACATTATTTTGGTAACATCTATAAAATATACGAGTATTACAATAAAAAACATTTTGAAGACTAGGTTTCCAAAACTTTCATGAACAAACAAAGCTACATACCTACATTAACAAACAAATGTCGCAACTTTTGAAACTGGCAAAAACAGAAAACAAACAACAGTGTTCGCCATTTACGAACAACCGCGCGTACGCAACTACGATGCAACCCGTTCCTTCTGCGGCGCCTTAGCGGCTCAACAAAGACTCCTCGGTATTTATGTAAATGGCTGAATTCCGAAAATGCCAGCAACCATCGGCCAAAAACAATGTGAGTGTGCAAAAAACCGTGGGAGGGGAAAGTTCGCTTTTTCGGGTTGTGACTCTTTCGCACTTGGACTGTGTTGTCACTTGTACTTGGTTAAGTGAACGCATGTTTTTAGCTTTACTTTACATTAGTGGCTTCTGAGTTTGGGTAATATTATCTGCAAGTTCCTAAAAGTACGCGTAAGCATAATACTTCGAGTCCTTCCATGACAGCAATCAGGTGAATCAGACCTATTGTAAAGACTTTTGTGACACAAATCTTGCTTGCAATACGTTTCCACAACAAACAAGACCATCATGAAATTGACTTACCACTTGGAAGTGGTTTACCTCTCCATATTCTCGCGAATCTTAACCAAACTTTTCAAAATTAAAAGCTCATCTAATAAAACAAACGTCATAAGATACACTCAATGCAAATAAAATCGCCTTTTCATATACCAATATCAGAAAATGGAAACTAAGGCCCTTATGCATTAAAAAATTCACTCTGAACTTTTAGTTTCGCGAATTTGTGCAGCAGGCGCCTCCGGCAAGGACTAACGGAATGCTTTTTGCTCAACTAACAGTATCTCAATTTTATCCATTGCTTTTTCGCTGTTTTATTTTGTCTGATGTTCGATCCCAGGGTTTGATTTAGGGATTCGGCGATAAAGATAAACGATTTTATTGTGTTCGTTTTTATTATTTTTTCGACGCATTTAGTGTCAATAATTGGATGAGACGTCGTTGTCTCTATAAAGATAACAATTTGATTTACTCATTCGAATATATTTATTGAAGTGAGTGCTAATTTATTTTCGGCGAAGTAAATCCACTGCTCAGCGATTCGCGGGCTTCAAGGCCTGGGTTTTAATTGATGTTCAAATAATATACTTAAAGAGACCAAAAAAGTTGTTGAACACTAGTTAATCTAAATCCAATTACTTAATAATTGCTTGAAGGCAGAAAAATATACGAAATGGAACTGGACTTTAAAAGACCTTAAAAAACTGAAAAAGTCGCAATATTTTTTGTGAGGTCAGGAACTCAGGACTAGGAGACAATGCAAGCAGAGTGTCAAGGTTCCCTCCCGCCCACTTGGTATTGCCGTCCATCTCGTATTGAGGTCACGCCACACTATTTTGAATGAGAGATTTAAATAAAACGTGTCATGTTTTCACCACTTTCCGCTGTTTCACAATAGACCCAGCTTTATTATGTTTATCGAAGGTTTTAGGAATAAGTTTTGAGTAAACTTTCATTGCATTCTGGTTTAATGTTTCGGAGTTGGATGTGTTTATCGTTAAAACACTTTAATTTTCTTTTGTTTATTTTCCGTTATTTTTATTATAAAGTAAAACAGGTAATATAGAAGTAGGTATGATGAGAACAAAGTGTAGGAGCAAATGCGTAGTAGGCAAGTTTACTTGTAAGATCACGGCTCACAATTATTAACGTCCTGTAGGCACTGCATGTTTAGCTAGGACTCTCTGCTGACTATATTCAGTTATCTAATTTGAGGAACTTAGGACATTACTGGCAACTTTTTCCTTTCAATTTTATTAATAATGCCATACTGCCAAGGTTTCAAATTGTGTCTGCGATTAACAAAAATAGACTGTTTTATTTGATTTTGTCTGTTTTCCGAATGGCTTCCGGCTGAATGTTGCCAAGTCTTTTTCTGAATTGAGAAAAATCAATTACTGCAATGAAATATGGTGTATTGAATGACTAATATGAAATCTTTAATTGGCACCCGATGATACTTAATAGCGATGATGGTGTGCTACTTTGACGTCCAATAGGTACCTATTCAGAAAGGGATAAGTACAAATGCTTTTTCGAAACCATAGTCCTAATCTATTTCGATTATTGAAAAGGTAGAAAAATAGAAAAACACAAGGGAAAAGACGAAGTTTTCCACATATAAATAACAAGACCACACAAAAACTATATAGGCACGCAAAAGTGAAAACCATTTACCATGAAATGCATTTCTTACCAAAACCATATCACCATTTTACCGTTCATCAACAAAAAAGGCGAAATTCCATTATCCCTTAGTTTCAGCAATTTGCTAATTCACTTTACTCATGGAAAGTTAAAAAAATTGGCCTCACAGACAGTTTTGTCGTGCCGGCATCTCCCACGGCCGAATCGATAGTAATCGCCTTAATTACCGACCGATTTAGGTTGATTATGGCTTCCCCAGTAAAAAGTTCACAAAACTGTTTAATTAGACCTCTCCGATGTCCTCAAATGCATTCGAATAAGAAACTTTGTTAGGATTAAGGGTTTGTGACTGCTTTAAAAGAAAGAAAAACGTTTATTTGGACACAGTTCGTTTCGGCGTTTTGGGGGACTGTTCTGTCTTTTTGACGTTCGAAAAGTGCTGATTCTCAGCCTAGTTCGAATAAATGACTTTTTATTTTGATTGATTTGATTTTAGTTTGTGAAATACAAAATAAAAAAGTTAAAAAAAAGTTTGTGCTTTCTCAAATGAATTTCGTTGGACTTGCCTGGACATACTTTTTTTGTCCATACAATTATTGTGTTAATAACAGGTACCTATTAAACATTAGTTTAGCGTAGGCATTCAGTCGATCGAAGACTCGAAGAACCTTAGCCAACGCGTTATAAATTGGCCTCTATATCAGAAGCAATAAAATTCGAGCAACTGTACTACTCAATTTGTCACTTGGATTTTCACGAGAGCATCAAGGATACAGAACGTGCATTATCTCTGACGGTGTGATCAATTCTGCATATTTTATCTGCCTGACTATTTATGCACAATTATTCTGATTTGTAAACCATCCACGTTGCTATTGATCATTAAGTGGCGCCGAGCACCTAGGGTTGATACTTCTAAGAAATAGTATTTAGTTTCATTAGAATTAACAAACGGAGTGAAGCCTTCGGCTCGTGGATACGGTGTGCAAAAATACTCTTTCTGACGTCGCTCAAATAAAATTATTTAATAATCAAGTCTACATTTCCAATACGACACGCGAGCTTGAAGCTAGCTCCACATAGCCTCGTCATTTGCATCACTATGCCAACACACCTCTAATTACAGTAATAGCTGCCATGTTCACCTTTTAACCTACTTGTTGCCGTCTCTGGATTCCAATGCATTGTCACCAACTCTCATTTGTATTCTGTCCGTCCTTTCATCACAGACCGCTGTGGTCTCAAGTGTTTCTATCTTCTCTCCTTTTTCATTTTTAACTAATTCTGTATCACCATCCTTGTCTTTATAATATGCCCAATCCATGTGGAAAACAAATACAGTAGGTTTAGTATTGTGATCAAATATTGTTTAAACATCACCATGTGAAGGTTTTCTGTAACAATTGTTCAGTGTTTGCACTGGGAATGTTTCGCCTTTTTGATTAACACCGACTACTTATCATGTTTGCCGGTAAGTATAGTTATTTGGGTTTCTTTATTCAATTGGTTGGTCTACATTCCTTAAATGCGATGACATCTGTATTAATACGCATATCATTAAATTCGTGGCATATTTTATGGTTTACGTTGTTGCTCTGTAAAAGCTCATTCTTTTCTCTGAACTTCGATTTGACCATGATTTTTCAAAAAATAGAAAATGATTTTAAATATTAATATCACAACCTAATTTTAATATTGTGTTTAAATAAAAATAGTTATTTTATCCAATAATGTTTGTTCGGTTTCCAAAATCGTAGGTATCTCACCATTGTTCCAGCAATAATCGCTGTCATTTCACCAGAACCAATCACTTCCCACAGTTTACGTATCACCGCATGTCTGCGTCGCCGCATCTAATTCGCGTAAATTAGGACACGTTGAAAAACTAAAACATGTTATTTATATCTTGGGCGAAGCTTCCAAAATTTCAATTAGAGTTTACCGCAAGTATTTTTATAATTCAATTATCGATTGATACAAAAGTCCGGTACCTTCTCATCATGGTAGTGATCTACTTAAGGTGAGTCAAACTTTTATTTCGTTTATCCACAATTTTTTTGGGAAAAAAAAAGATATTCCATTTAATTTTGTTTTATGTACTTAAGTTTCTTAAGGAGAAAATATGTAAGAATTGTAATATTTGGCAGTATGTAAATGGAATACCTATGTTATTGTAGGTTATATCCCAAAACCCCTGTCTCTAAGGCCTGCTAACAGACTCAGCAAACCATTATAAACTATTACCATATCCGACAAATTACCAATGCATGTTGTTCTGAATTAATTCCAGACTACCTACTGCATCGAAATCAATCGGTCATTAGCCGGAGAAAGGCAGGTGTCTCATGCTATCACCATGATTGGGCTCATCCTGCCTTCTGCATGGCAACCCACCATGACCTCTAAGCAAGAGTCATCGAACCTTAAAATATTTCCTAAAACGGTTAACGTCCCGAATGGCTCGCCAATTACTAGGATGCGAATGGACTGTGCTTTGGAAACTCCATAAGATTGGATGAAAATGGCTGCAAATTATATTGGTTTTTATAATAGGAGGCACAAAAATTAACAAATTTAGAAAGATTGATATCTCGAATTAATAAGAAAAGTTGTTAAGGTCTCTTAATATACAGAAGTGACTCAAAGGATGATGCCACGAAATGTATGGAAGCTGGTACCAGCTCCAATAGGAATAAATGATATATCATTAGAAAGGTATTCAGATTTAGTACAAGAATTCCAAGGGCGCTTGTCTTGATTCCTTGTCCGATCGGAGTAATACAGGGTGGAAGTTGAGACGAGGCATCAACGGAAGCTACCTTAACCGTTGTAACTACTGAAAAATGTTCTAAGGAAACTGTCCTTAACTTCTTGAGTAATTGCTAACTGCATTCACAGATTTTGGAAAGATGGTACACTCGGCTAGAAAAACGTTAATTCTGACATTTTATTTTTATGATGACAATCAATGCAGTTTTGTAGGATTCAAAGACTCATTTGGACCAACTGAGGTTAGAGTATCTACCTACTAGGAAAGGCAGAAACCGCAAAAATCTTTTCCCATAAGTACCTACATTTCGTAGTAATCGATCATCTAATCACGATCTTATGACTTTTCCTATTAATTATTAAAATAAAGGGGTCATATTATTTATGTACTGTATTCATTCATCTATTACATGGGACTTAAACATAACTGGCCTAATGTGGGTTTACTATATATTAGTACACCTCTGCTTAACCCTTCGGAGATTACAGGCGTGTTGTTATGTTATGTTGTACATTCATCATCTGCCAAGCCTTTTCCCATCTATGTAAGGGTCATCATACAATCTAAGTACATCTACTTAGATTGTATGATGACCCTTACATAGATGGGATGTTCAGTTTTTGCATATTCAACTGCATCCAGTTGAATATCAGTATTTTACATGGAGTGATTGCCTATCTTGTCTCCCTTGGTACGTTTGTCCTACTTTCGGGTTTCTAACCACCCGTAACTCCTGTCAAAGATCTAAAAAACACAACCGGGACAAACGGCTTAACGTGCTTTTCGAGGCACGGAGGTCTTGGTAAGTAATGGATGGTCAGCCATCCACGGACCGACCTCAGAAAGTGTAACGTACCCTTCGATCGACCTGTGCGTACCCTAAGTACCCTAAGTTTCTACTATTCAAACTAAACAGATAACAAAATCCAAGAGATAGCCGGAGTGAACAAGAAAAACTGTAACCGGAGTCCAGAGTGCGAATACCTGAACAGTCGCAGAATAGTAAGAACCAGCGCAGTCACACCCTATACAAACGACTGACTTTTTATTCCCGTCATTAAATATTTTTTTTAAACATAATATACATTGGTGTTAATGAACGTTTTACAGGACAATTACTGTTATTTTGCAGCCGTTAAGGTCATCACACATCTATAAGCCCAGCATCGGATCAGCACCACCTCACCTCATCGACACGTCGCCAACCAGGCAATACTTATGAATGAAGTTTCATGGTGATGCCGATTCGGTGCCAAGCTGAAATGCTATGCAAGTTTCACTTGGCGACACCTCATATCGATAGAAACCCAGGATTAACCGTTAGAAATTAGGAAAGGGGGGGAGGGGTGTAGTGAACCCATGATCGGTTACTGGGTAGCGTGTGATGTCGACACCTCTCTAATGATGCTCAAAAGGGCAGTGAATAAAGAAGTATGTAAAAAATACCTTATTTTGGTATTCCTAAAACTGACATGTTTGGTACAGTACAACTCCGAACGGGCAAGGATTTAGAATTAGGCGCCATTCGTAACTTCGATTCAGTTTAAAAAGGGCTATCCAACGATGTATCACATATGGCTATTGGAGCAGGGTACCAAAATAAGCATCATCGTTTGAAAATGTACCTCTCAAGTCAAATTCAATGTCATTAAATTTCAATGTTCTGCACTAACGATAAACTAGTTCCTGCCCGAATTAAATTGTTGTCCAAAAATAATGTAGGTATCCATAGTTTATTAACAGTACCTAATACAGAAGTCTTTGCCAGACCAGTCTACAAAATCTTGGATAATCCTAAACTTTTGGTGGCACTACACTTTAGATTATCACGCCATTACAATAAATTGCTGGAATCCACAAAAATTATACGAAAATTCGCTACCACCGCGTGCCCTATAAATATTTAAATTGTAAACCGCCTAAAGCTGGTATTGTTCGTGAATTTAAAGTATTCCGAAGGCCTGATGATTTCGTACCAAATTTTATACGGTTATAATGGTGATAATTTGTTAAGTGTAAGTTTTCGTTTTACTTTCAAGTGAATGCCAAAAGTAAAAATTAATGAGAGTCGAAATATCTCGATATTAGATTGGAATTTTTTGATTTAGGTTCGTGTGTCATATTCTACTTGTCGTTTGATTTTTTTACGTATGGTGTTTTATGCTTTTACTTAAGCTATGTGTGGTATCGACAACTATATTATTCTGTTTATACTTCGAAAATCCTTCAATGGCACACTCAAACAGCAAGGTGAAAATGAAGTCCATGTATTTTTCATTCTTTTTCATGATTTTCTTTACTTTTGATCCTTGCTTCAACGAAAGGATTCAATAAAGTAACTTAGAATTCCATTTAACCTGTCTTGAAACACCCAATTTTTCCGATATCGCTAAAGGTCTCAAATGGCTTCGTCACAAAAATAAGGAAAAACGTAAGTAAAAATAAAATAAATAAAAAACAACAATAAATGGATACTTTTACTGTCCTCGGCCGGGATGGGATATGGACTCGCTTATCGTAACTCCGGACCATGTGGGGATGAACAAAAGATTGTATTTATTTGCCGACTACAGGCCGTACGCGCGATTATAGTGCGATCTGCAGGATTTCCTTGTTTTGAACAGCACATATAGTAAAGTTTGAGTTATCGGTTTTCATTCTTTCTTAATATTGTCTTCGTCAAGTTCATCATCAAAACGCAAGTTTAATTTAAGCAAGTGAATCTATGTAAAAAGTTGTATTTTAGCTTTTTAATAAACAAGTCCGATATATAACGTATTTAGCCTTCGTTAGGTACCTTTCACAAGCAAAGGGATCACAGCCATTACATGTACACGTTACATTCCATCGGCATATAAAATCATACAACGGACGCACTCTAAAGCAGCGTGCGTCGCGTCGTCTGCGCAAGCAGTCGTCATTTAAAAACCATTCTGCGGGGTTGCCTCTCCAGTGTAACTGTATATGGAGTTGCTACGCCAAACTGGGCGCTAACGAAAAAACCAGGCGCTCAAGTCAAAAGGAAACCCGATTGTGGTAAAAAACGAAGTCATCGCCGCCGTAGCGTAGTAGAATGCCTCCCCTCTCCGCGCGTCGCACATGCGTACTACGTGCTTTTTTCGTCCGCGCCGGCGCAGCGTAAACAAACCGATCGCAACTGCGTTTGTCGTGCGGTTTGTAGTTTTTGTAAAAATGTTTAGGATTAGTAATTAAGTGGCTTTCGTTTCTGAGAGATTTGCATTTATATAGGGATGGATTGAATCTGAATAATGCTCATAACTACATAAGCATTGCATTTTGTAAGGGGTGGGTGTCTTGACGGAGACGTTTTTCGTGGAGAAACAGCGGGTGTAGCGGGGTTTAAATTAATATTTCACTACAGTGGGCCTATTACGAACTTTTAAAAAACCTGGCAAGTTCCAGGCAATTCATATCCCTGCATGGATGCATTTCGTATTATGACATTCATAATTCTGGCCGACTTCACGCTGGGTAGTTTGTCTATGGCTGGCTTGTAATTCTCTGCCGTATCATTCAGAAACACAATGACATAATTTATCGGTAAGTTACGATTTTATTTAAATCTCGTATTTTATGAAAAATAATAAATAAAAATAATTCTAGTTACTAAAAGTAGGTGAAAATATGAACGCAATGTATATTGTGCTACTTAATTCATTTAATAATTTTGTGTGTTTGCAAATTGTAACGCGAGATTAAGTTTCCGAACGTCAAATTCAGCTGGGAATTTGACAACTTCATGGATGTTTTCATGATTGTTGTCATTGTTGCACAAAGAAATTATTTTTATTTAATTTTAAGTACTAGATTCGAAGTATAAACAAAAATATGGCTAGGGATGGATATGGTGGTGGATGAATATACTTTACACCACACAACCGTGTGGTGGTTTTCAAGTGTTTTTAAAATCAGTTTTCATCATAATAGATGATAATATTATAATAGAGGCAGTTGTTGACATGTGGAATATGAGCTCGGCTATCATTGCATTGTGCCGATTGTCGGAACGGCCAATGGCCTGGCTGATGGCCGAAAGCCTCGGCCAGCAGCTCTGGAGGCTCTCGTTAGGCAGTTGGATCAAGGGCCTGATTCAGAAGGCAGATAAGGCTCGCATTGTGAGGAGGTTCCTGTCTCTGCAAGTCTGCAACCCTAACCACTGGTAGCTTGGACCCTGCTCCCGATACCGGCGGACCTATTTTTATATTTTCAAATGATGTTTTTAATGACTTTTACAAAATATTTAAAAATGTATAATTAAGTATGAAAATAAATAAACGAGATATTAAAAGGCAGTTGTAATTATTATACATAGTTCAGTGGATGAGAGTTTTCGCCCTCGTCGGCGCCTAACTTATGTTCTGTTGGAAAAGTTGTGGGAGTTTTACAATTTTATCGTTTTTTCGATGTTTTTATCAGTCAGAAGTGCTACTTTCTAGAGTTTCCAGAAACTCAAACGGTACATATTCGTCACACCTGATATTTTTTATGTTAACTGGATAACGCTCGAATAATTTCAAAAAATAAATCTAAAACAATTCACAATCCATTCAATAAAAGCTGCTTCAGAGGAGCTTATATTGAATGGATTGAGAGGTTACTTATTAACAGTTTTAATATGTCAAGAAATGTCAAATGAACGTTCGTAGTACGGTATTGCTAGGCAATATTCGGGCAGAAGGCGGCCAGGGTGTCACGTGACCGCTGACTGGCTGGTTTTGACGATTCATAATACGAAATTGCAAGGCAGTTCTCTTTACGCCGTAAACTGCCTGGAAATAAGAGTTCATAATGTTCTGTTATAAACTGAGCGTCGCGTCGAAACGCTTGCTTCGGATGGATGCCAATGTTTTTGAAAGGATTTTGACAAATAGCGAACCACGTGGTAAAAGGAAAAAATTACAAAAGCACTTATATAAATCATGTACGCACTGACACTAGACTTCTTCCCCATGGACTGCCACAAGCGATAATGTTAGGACACCCAATGACTGCATACCGTCCATTTTCAATAGATGTAGGAGAATCATATTTTTTTGTGGATTGTAAATTCACAAATCAGAAGGCACCTTAATTCCTGGGTTAATGTACCCATTTGTCACGTCTACATTCTTGTTACTATTCCATTACCTACACTAATGAAATAATTGCGTAGGTACTGTTTCGTTTCCTCTAATGACCTGAAGACTGATGGCTTTTTCAGTGATGTGATGGATTAAGTAAGAAACCGGGTACCTTATCGTCTCATAATTTATACCGAGTCAATCGAGTCGTAAAATTACATGTTCATCCTCAATTATCTGCCCTTTCACTAATAAATGCCAACGGTCATCGAAATCGTGGTCATTCGCTAAATTAATAGGGCTGCGAATTTGCCAACTTTTTAAACACTTGTTGACATTTTTTTTTATCGTGGGTGTGAAAGCGCATTGACCTTTATTTTGAGACATTTTGGAAAGCACTTCTTAATCCTTGTAAATCTTGTAATTACAGAGATAAATATGTACTAAAATAAATATTGATGCTAACCCTTAATTATTATAGGTAGTTTAGGAGCTGAACATTGATGATGATTTATTATTTTCGTGTTATTTCTACTTACATAAGCACATCCTAACTAATATTATAAATGTGAAAGTGAGTTTGTTTGTTTGTTATACGCTTTCACGCTAAAACGGCTGAACGGATTTAGATGAAATTTGCCACATGGGTAGACCATGACCTGTGTTAGGAAACAGAACGTTTTTATCGCGATATTCCCACGGGATCGAGACTTATGCGGGTGAAATCGCGGGGCGCAGCTAATTAGTTATAGTTTCCGACTTAGGTACCAACAAATCGGTACCAACAAAGACAAGTGTGCTATTCTTAAAATACCCACATCAATGCATCATTTTATAAAGATAAGTAGGTAATGTCAGGACAACACAGGTAAAACCCGAAAGCCCCAAGAAAAACTGGTTCGTTCAATTCATGAAAAATCACAGCATGCATATTCGCATTTCGAGGAAAACCTGTGACTCAGGGAAACGTATTTTATTGTTGAGATCGTTACGTTTAAATTTACGCACACGACTCTCGTGTCATTTCGGAACTACCTATAGTGGGTGAACTATTTTAAAATGTAAAAAATTGGAACGCCACTCGGTCAGCAATCGGTCACTGTAATTACGAGTGTTCGGAAAGAGTGAATTCGTTTAATTGTTGTTGGGAAATCTCCGAATGTGTCTTTTGTAAGTAACCTAATTAATTTGGTTTAATGTATCTTTTAGTCCGTAATGTTTCAATAAGATTAGCTTTTTAGCATAGGTACCTACTTACTTACCATTATCAGATTCTGCCAAAATGTAGGTAATGTTAATATTTTAAAATGGTTTTCATCACTCTACAGTAAATCAGCTAGTGCATCTAAAGATTTTCCTCAAAAATAACGTATCTGCGAGCTTATATTTTAGCTTTACAGGAGAACATAAATCTGCCGCCCAATATCCTTCAAATTATCCGTCTCAATTATTTATGAAAGCAATATATCTAGAGAAAAGTATAATAAAATAGTAGACATCATAACCACCTGAATTTTAATGCCCATCCTTCATTTAAAGCTAAATATAAGTATAATGAAAACCAAGCCGCTCCATGATTGAATGATGTTTTTTATTATGGAATTATTACTGAAGCACTTAAATTTTTACGACGAGTCTCCTGATCGACCACCGACGCATTTAATATGAAGACGTAACCTGAATCTATCGATGGATACCTATAAACGGCAAAGTAATGTAGAGGAAATGCAAAATTCAATAAAGTTGGTCCAATTGCAATGTTGATTTGGAGTTTCTAGGTAGGTAGGTACAGCAAAAGCGGGAATTTAGATCCCAGAGTGCATCTTTAGTGCTTATATTTAAGGTGGCGGTAAATGTCATGTTTGCCCGTTGACCAGAGATTTTGATTGATAAGATGGTTAGGTGTATTTTGTTTCTATTGTGAGCAATTTAAGTGCCTATTCTTTTTGCTGCGTTTTGATTTCAATTTGATTTGATTAAATAGATAAATAATTTTACAAAACGAAATATGTAGGTACATCGCGCTACGTCAGCTTCATTTGTCAGTAAGCATATATTTCAGTCATCTTAACCTGCAAAGTATAACAAACTACTCTAAAACTGTGAATTAGCAATAAAGGGAGCCCTCACACCCGATCATCCCGATGAAGATATAAACACATGTTTTTATGGCGATTGTAACGCAATTTCTCGAAGGAACACACACGATGCCACCACGGTAGGTGAAGATTGGTTCGGATCCCCAGTAAAACATAAATTGCTGTCAATATTATATTATGTGGGAGGAAAAATGAACTAAACAAACAAGTAGCAATATGAAGATCGTTTATATTGATGTTTTGAGACAATTGGTTTTAATAATTTAGAACTTAAAGATTTACATCGTGTTGAAGTTGGTGAAGCAAGTGATATGGGATGTTGTAGAACTAAAGATAAAATAGATGGACATAAAATTAATTCTTGGTAACAGCAAGTAAACAAACTTAGACAAATTGAAAAGAAAATAGCTCATTCACAAAGCAATTAAAGAAGTTGATAATGATAATAGAGTGCCTAGTAGCAATTTATCGGTGCTTGAAATGCATCTCTAACCCCATCAACATCGAATTTATAAGATAACTGGTGCAGAAGAAGTGTCAGTTCCTATCAAGGTTAAGAGTAGTTAAGACTTCACAGTATTATATTTTCGTAGGTACAGAAAATTTACAGAATTAGCTCTCAGTGCCAATACGTTACATGAGTCAGTGTTGCCGAAAAACGTTAATTGATATTAAATAAGACTTCATCTAATCTCTATCAAGATAGAGATAGTAAATAAATGATCATCAACAGAGATATACTTAAACACTCAAACTAAGCTGCATCTATTGTGGCTGCAGAGTTAAAAATAAAAAGCAGTTTATTTTGAAACTGTCGGCCCGTCTGCGCTGTCTTTAATTACCACTGGATATTTATATCGGCCAAGCACACTAACGCTCCTTATTTTCATTGCTGGGTAAACAATTTGTTTTATAGTTTCTTTGATTTGGATAACATATCAATCTGTGATTAATTTTCAGCTGTTACTTTGTGTGGTGCGTTATTTTGATGTTCGGTTGTTGGTAGTAACTGAATAGCTAGCGCCATCTGTTTTTTGAGTAGCAGAAGCTACCGCTAAAGCCTTTGTACATAAAGGTTTATTTTACGAATTAGGTACACATATAAATGTAGATTTTCTAAATAATAATAAGTAGGTAGGTACGGTTATCCAATATTCATATTATCTTATTATCATTAATTGATGCCTGGTGAAGAACCTACTGCTGATTTATTAGGTGGGTACATATAATGAAACAACGCCACGACCTTTGAAAAGTCAACACTTCGCAGAAGTCATGACAAGCTTAACGGGCTTCTGAGACTTAATCAAGTGCATCCATCTTCATATATTGCCAAATGCCTTTCAGCTTAGCAATACCAATTGCCAGTACCAAAGTCGTAACAGGTAATGAATCTCCGACCTTCGGCTCTTCACATTATTGGACAATTGTTTGTCATTCGGTCGTCTCCAACGACACTGTTCTGAGTCACTTGGCTAGCAGCCAGTTCACCTCACCTGTGATGTTCCAATTCAGTTTCCGTTCAGGATGTGGTCCCTAGCTCCCAGACTATTTATATTAGGTGACGATGTATTTGATTAGCCACGGTCTACGCTCGTAGACTGACTTTTTAGTAGGTGTTTTGGTGAGAGTGATGCAATCGGCACCTGAGCCGATCTATATTGAGGTGTTTTTGAAAAAGTTCGGAGACTGCACTGAAATTTACACCCTTTTCTGCGTACCAACCAACTCAATTCTAAAACTTACAACAAAACGACTAACAACAAAAAAATATAAGTTGGTAAGAAAAATCTAGACTCGAATCAAATCGGTAACTAATACCCGACGCCACATATCCTGTCTGCGTACCAACGTGACGGTAGGTACCGAATGTATTATGTGACGCCTCTTCAAAAGACGTGCCTATTTACTTTGGCAGCTCTAAGCTACTTTCATCTGACGTAATTGCCCACTTACATCAATAGAAATGGCGTAAAAATCCCATTCATGAGCCGAAAACTACTGGTTAAAGACCTGTGACGTTTGGCCGACAAACGTGGGTGGTAGGATTGGCATGAATGTCAATGATCCTCCATTCACATGGTTTTATGGCATTCCATTCAAGCGTGACGGACGCTACTGAAATGCTACGTTCCGCCTACATTCGGTTTTAGCGAAAAACGTGAAGTATTTGGATTGGGATAGACGGAATAATAGAGAAATACGCGTTAGCGACACCTTGAAACACAGTTATTAATTGATGCTGTAGAAACTTAAAAACCTCATTACTAGAATCAAATAGGTAGGTAACTAACGTTCCAAGGGGTGAAACAAGAGCCTACCCACCAATAAGGACACATTTCACTTCTACTATAGTGCAGTTACCTACTCGTTGGGTACAGTAGTTTAGTAAGTAAATCCAATTACGAGTACCTATAGTGCAGACAACAGAAAAACTAATTCTTCCTCCGTCCTAGTTGCTAAGGAAAATCTTGAACCACTTTTCACAAATCT
This sequence comes from Lithophane semibrunnea, assembly GCA_947363905.1. NCBI lineage: Eukaryota > Metazoa > Arthropoda > Insecta > Lepidoptera > Noctuidae > Lithophane > Lithophane semibrunnea. The sequence continues at coordinate 18,136,918 of OX376190.1, read as the reverse complement.
ACCTGAAGACTCATTTAACAGGCAGGTGCAACGTATTACCAAAGGCTTTAATCTCATTGTACTTGGAAACTATCTTAACATGCACAGTGCACGCTTCATATCACAAAGGAAACCCACATCTCTAATGTGTTCTCAGAAGTATCAATGAACTTTCAACAACAAATCACAAACGATTTTGATAATATAGCGATCAAAGAATAACATCTAGGCAGTCAAAGTTATGAATGAACCAGTGAGTGGGTGTGAGGTTGAATGGGTGACGTCACGATGATGAGCTCATAGGGCTCATAATAAGGGGTGTCAAGTGATGGTCGCTGGTCATCCATTCGGGGACGTAGGTGTATCTTGGCATTAGGTAGCTGTAGGCTAATTATCTAAGTACTATTTGTTAAAGGTATTTGTTCCCAACGAAAAATACGCACTCTAATGTGGAGTTGCAGATACCAGCAAGTTATACAATACAATTCAAGGTTTCCGTGTCAATCGCAGTCTAATAGTTTGTTTCGAAGAAAAAGGGCCTTATTTTAACAAATTCATAAAAGCTCAGTGAGATTAACTTTATCAGTTTGGACTTTTCTTTTTCATGCACAAAGTCAGAAAGTCTATCTTTATATTTTTTATTACAACCTAGACTGAATCTAATTGTAGTTCTGTATGAACACACGCATGCAGCTGTTACAAAACTCCACGTAACGCGGCTCTCTGCCAAATTTTGTTAACGTTTGGTCAAAATTTACAATAACGAGTCTTATGAAGTTTTCTTCAGGCGGGGCGCCTGGAAGTTGAATTCATATAAAAATATAATATGTCCAACATAAAATGTGTTCCGAGCTTTCGCAATCCTATCTATTCCGTCCAGACATTAAGGATGACACATCCTAAAGAAACAGTTAATGATTTACTACTAACGCATTCGTTTTTTTTGCTTTACACACTGAAACACAGCCAATTTTTTTTCGTCGCCTGTGGATGGGATGTTGTCCAAACGAGTGAGTCCCGTTTAGATAATACGAGTTTATTTCGGTTCTTACATATGTTACTCGTCACACAAAATAATAAGGCCATTGGCCTAATGACAGCGGCTTATTTTTAGTTCGGGACTTTTGAAGGCGACTTGCTTAAGTGTTTGTGTGGGGATAGGGATTTTTCTAATTTCCTCTGAATTATGCTTCGATGAGTAATGGTGGCCCAGTGGCAACGGCCGCGACGAGTTGTAGGTCGTAGGTTCGAACCCAGACAAGCGCTTTACTTAGTGTAAATTATTTCATCACCAGCGTTCTTAAAACTGCGAAGGAAAACATCGTGAGGAAACCGGCATGTCATAGAACCAAAACTTCGAAGACATGTGACATCTACCCGCTCTGGGCCCGCGTGGTGCATTACAGCCCACTCCCTCTCACCTCTCTCTCTCTCTGGCCTGTGTCCCAGCAGTGGGAACATTACAGGCTGATTATGATTATGGAGCCCTCGTGTATCGTCATTTTTCGCGATTGAATGTAGGATACTGGAACTCGACCACTGAGAATTGGATTAACGACAGACGTATAAAAATTGAATTTGCCATCTCAATTAGTTAGTCATAGACTTTCAGGAAAACCGCTAAAACCGAACTGAAAATATGTTACTTATATACGATTTTATGCCGTAGATCTAGATTTTTGCATTCCTTTCTAGCATGGTTTCTTTTTCTGACTAAATATCAACATGCGGGATCGAAGACTTCGCAACTCTTTTTTCTACATGTTTTGATAATTTTCAAATCTTGACTAATAGTCCAACCTTGCCCCCAGGTAGTCCAGCGCGCGTGGAACCAATGCAGTCGGTGCGGACCACACGAGGCAACCGGGTGCGACTGGAGTGCAAGGCAAGCGCACGGCCGCCCCCTCGCATCACATGGTACAAGGACGGGAAGCCCGTCGCCGATATCGCGTTAAGGAGATTCCGGGTGCAGAATTTTAGGTGAGATCCAAGTTTTAATCCGTTGAAGATTTCTGGAGATCACTTTTATGGTTTAACCCCCATTTTTATAAAGTCAAGCATTCGTTTGGCAAGTACTTTCCAGACACGCGAGATTGCGATTCTCTAAAATAATAACCCGAGTCAAGAATTCAAGTTGGGACATTCGTATTACCATAATAAATCTACGCAGCAAAGCGACATTTAAAGACAGATGCGCTTATATTCTCCTTACTTAAGCCATAATGATGACCATTAATAATAAATAAACGCATATTAAATCTGCGAGTATTTATCTTCCGAGCTGCTACCGTAATGACCCAGTTGACTTCAAGCAATGTTGATCTTGATCCAAAATGAGAGCATGTTTGTGTACTAGAGACGTACCTACTTCAGCTAAATAGTAACAATGTTGTCTGCAAACAAATGAGGCATGCACTCATATGGTGCTAACATTAAATGCAACGATTACTACACTAATCGCAACTGCAGACAGCTGTCATTGACCGACCTGGAAGTGCATCCCCAAATACTTTTGCTGCTGAATCAAGCAAAAATAAACCTTAAGTGGAAGTAATAGAAGACAACACAATATCATAAGAGGTCAAAATGGATGTATAGAGTAATTATTATGATTGAGCGTCGCGGACAATTTCATGGGTCGTTGGGCGTTTTGATGATGATTTAGATATTTTGCACAAGAGAACTGTTTGCCAAATGAATGTTACATCGCATTGGTTTATTCTTGTTTCTATGGTTTAAAATTAAGGACATCGAATTGAACTGTAAATGTTTCATCCTTCAACTATTGAATAGTAAACTGTTCCCTTCCCTTCTTCATAAATAATATTTACGGTTTAAGATTTAATATTTTTTCATCATAATTTTCAACATCTATTGCAACACATTTCAGGAGGCGCTCGGTATTAGTGATAAGGCACGCGCGCAGTGAAGACTCCGCAGCGTACGAATGCAGGGCACAAGGTGCGGTGGGGCCTCCAGCCGTCGCCAGCGCCAACGTCAGCGTTCTACCTCCAGTCACAGCCGCGCCTGATGACTCGAGTGAGTATCTGCTTTATTATTTAGGTCAATTGTTGCCTATGTGCTTTATGTGCTGTGTGTGTAGGCATGGGGTCGAGGTTACCGATGATAGCACACATTTGACCACAGTTGACAGTCAGACCCTTTTTTTGGTGAAAGTGTCCCACAAGGCTCAATACTCGGACCATGCCTAGTTTTTCAACATTACACAATGCTTAATCATCCACTTTACATAACTGATTTATATACGCAGTCCTTCTTCACAAATTCACAGCTTAATTAATTAACAGACAGAGAGCTTCATTCGAATAACGACTATCAAATCGAGGTACCCTCACCTTGATTCAACAGTATCGATACATAAACAAAGGAAGACAACGAACCATGTCACATTGTTTACCGATACTCATACCGTTGTACTGGGAACACTTGGGAAACTTACTGCTTCTTCCGCGAATGTCGCTCAAACAATGTCTGTATACAGGTCAATAGGGTGATCGGTTACATTGTATAATGAGTTTTTTGTATCGTGTTCTGTTAGGGACAACACGGATGATTGTGAGATGCGTCAATAAGTTACGAATCGCTTTAGTATATGGTCCCTAATGTACTAATCTATCTATGGTTTTTACTGAATATTCTCTTCAAACTTGACACGTAAAACGAGGGTTTTATGTAATTCATTCGAATATGTTAGGTCCTATGAACACATTTCTCCCAAAACTAGTTTTTTCCCTATTAACTCTTCTGTTAGGAACCATGAAATGAGCATTTAAAGATTGCTAGCTTCACAAAATATATCATCGTCATCCTAATCCTAACTAATATTACAAATGCGAGAGTGAGTTTGTTTGTTACGCTTTCACGCTAAAACGGCTGAACGGATTTGGATGAAATTTGGCACAGGGGTAGACCTGGAATAGGACTTACGATACTTTTTATCTCGATATTGCCACGGGATCGAGACTTACACTGGTGAAACCGCGGGGCGCAGTTACTTTTAGAAAAAGCCACGGATACCTCATCATCTGCCTAGCCTTTTCCCAACCATGTTGGGGTCGGCTTCCAGTCTAACCGGATTATTGTATTTCTATCAATGTATGTTCTTCTTTTCCACAGCGACTTTGGGCTCGCCATGTCCGATGCCCGACCCGTCGTCCTACTGCCTCAATGGAGGCACCTGTTTGTTCTTCGAGATCGTTCAGGAACAAGCTTGCAAGTGAGTATCAAGTTTTAAACAATTAATCTCTCCTGGTCATCCAGGCCTGGCCTATCATGTTAGTTGATTTTGAAAGGTACCCATACTTTTTAGAGACTGACAACACTCAGCTCATGGGTTTTGTATACATAATATAACGATAGTGGCTTGCCACCAGTGAGACTATTTTCCTCTGCTTTTAAAATAAACTCTAATATTGCTATTTTCCTTTCTCTCCAGATGTCCGGAAGGCTTCAACGGGCAGCGTTGCGAGAACAAGGATATATCGAACAGAAGCAGTATGTCCCATTCCTACACATGTAAATTGGGCCTCTCGAACACGTACTACTGTTAGCCAGCGAAGCGCAGGCGCATAACCCACCTCGTTCCAATTTTAAATTTAAAATTTTTAGCTCGCGGCTTTCCGACGCACTCGGCTGGACTGTGAAATCTTTACGTTTTACGAGACAGATATCTGCATCTATTTGTAGATTTAATTTCTTTAATTATCAATGTAAAATACGTTTTTATTCGTTTTATAATTTATACTAATAGTATCGCACTATTGTTTGGTATGCTACAATTTGTTTTATGATTACAGTTTTTATAGTTTTCACAGCCCTAAATAAAGCCCAGTGATTCCATCGCGAACGCTTGTAGGAAAAAATACGAGAATATATTGCAAATACGAGCTGTCGCAAATGTTGCGACAGTGTATTATGCTGGATACTTAGGATTTTTAGGAGCCAGCCGTGCGTATGGCGTTTGTAAATAATTAAAAAAACATGTTTTTTTTTATGAACCTCGAGTCTGAAAATCGATTTGAAGATTCTAACTTATTATTTTTTACTCGTTAATATCTATCGCTTTTATGTAGGTATATTTCATTTGAAATCGGTAACATTTAACTTCACGGAGCTTTAAATTATTATTAAATTATTTATGCTAATAGCCCAGTGAGATTATAAACTTTTAAGTATATTTCCATTTAACAGTTCCAACAATTATATAATTATAATTGAACTGATTTTTCTTAATATTTCACGAGTTTTATCGATTTTTCTTTGGTGATAACCGAATTAGTCTATTGTACGACTTAACTTTTATGTATTATTGCAAAAAGTGCTATTTCTTTAACTTTTACTATGAGCGATAACTTTTGCAATCCATTTTTTTCTTCTATTATTGAAGATGTAAATATTTTAAACATTATTTGTAATTTTTGCAATTTATTATTGTTATTGTTAACTATAAGGTTTGATAACTAGTAGTATGTAATATTATGATAAAAGAGACTTGCAACTTATGTACATATCTATTAGGGTAAGGGTTTTTTTTACAAAAATACAATTCTGAAAATAGTATAGCGTGCTTGCTATGCGACTGACTCTCTAATTTATCCATAAATCACGTAATCCCCAGCAACAACAAAAAAATAATTAAATGTGGATTTTATTTTAGTTTACATAATAAATATACCTACTTATAATAAGTTTTGTGATTAATAAAAAGAAAAATGCTAGGATTTTAAATTAACTAATTAATTCTGTACGTATAGCATAGCAAGTACAGCCAAAAACGTAGTTAAAAAAGGCATTTCCCATATTTTCACCGGTCCGTTACATCACCTAGTCAGATACCAGTTTTAACTATAGCTAGGTAGTAATAAATAAATTAATTTATATATAATTTTACGAGTGTGTCTAATTGGACGTATGGTTGTGGATATAGCGATAACATTTTTTTTTATTTCTCGGTTTTTTTTCTAACTCGCTATATGGGACCGAAACTTGCACAATAGTTTTACAATTCTTGTTTTCGTTTTTTTTTTCTTTTTGTATAAAGTTCTTACGAATTTAAGTTCATTATTTATATTATGTAATTAAAGTAGAAAACTGACTACCTATTTATTTTTAATACAATTTTGAGGATTTTTAGGGCATTTATAGATACCTACGACTAAAATGAAATGTCGTCGTTTGGGAAAATTCTGGACTCGTCAGCAAATATTACTTTGAGGTTTACCGTAATAAAAGTCAAGAACTTTAAAAGCTTTTCAATTGAATAAACACCACTTGGTACTACGCTTGCATCATCTACCGGTCTCAGTATTTTCTTTGAGTGACGTCATTCCATTTTTAACTTGAGTTTTTGTATTCTCACAACAAATATTAAGGCGCGAACATCATGTTAAGTCAATGTAATGGATATACCAAAACTACAATAAAAGAATGAGTGTTGGAATTAACAGAAAAGCGACAATGTTATGTTTTTATTTTTCATTTGCATTTTCCTTTAATCCTTAAATAACGCGACGGAATGAACATGGGATGATGGGAATTAGAACAATCTGAAATGGTATGTATATTCGAAATTTATTTTATGTCGTGCACTCGTTTAACAATCCGCACTCAACTTCGATGAATGAAAAAATGTAACTTCTTTCACAATTTCCTGTTTTTTTCCTTTCTTCGTTACATTTCTTCATTTTACTTTCCTCACGGCCTACTAATGCTTTTTATGTACGTGGGTACTAATAAACAGGGGTAAAGCATGCAGAACGCATGTTTCTTCTTTAGACTTACTATTTGTTGTGAGATAACAATTACTTGTAGGTATAACATTGCATGCCAAGAAAGTTACATTTAGGAAAATCTAAGTATAACTTTTTCTGTACCCAGGTAAAGGCGAACCACTGTGGTGAATAGAGGAGCAACGATCAAGAAACAAACGGTACGACTGAAGCGAAATGGTAGTTTGGCATTTTTATATAAAATATCTATGATTTAAATCGTTAGATTTGCCCTCACCGTACTTAGTCACGCGAAAAAGTGTCCATACGGAGAAGAGTGAGCTCACACAGTCACTGTGTATCAGAGATGTCAAAACGAAACAGAAACGTGACTATCTTTTGACGCGGTAGGGCAAATCTAACGACTTAAATCTTTGTAAAATATGAATAAGAAAAAAGCATTCCCGCATTTTAATGTTATCCGATTTAGATGATACTTTGCGATTTGTTAATAATATTTTGTCTAAGAATATTGCGAAGGATAGCAACTAAAGACACGATTTCCCACTGCCTATTTATTCATCTAATATAATCATTAAATAAAATATAGTGGAAACTTAGTGCAAGCCGGTAATGTGGGCGCAGTACGGTCGATGAACCATGGGCGGTCCGAACTTTGCGCAGAAGGCTGCGCAAAGTTTGTAGTGCCTATGTTCAGAACGGCTAAGATTCATCCGTACTGTAGTAAATATTAGAGGTTCTATTTTTTAAGACTCACCGTTTTTGTTTCCATGTTCTTTCACGTCTACATGTTCTTTTAATAAGATAAAATAACATGATAGACTAAGCACACCTCTTGCGTGTAGCGTGCAAAAGCGACGGTTGCCCACTGCGCGGTTGGTCTTGCAAGACTATATTATTGCGGCTTGCACATATATAATTATGTAGAAATATACGTCCAGTATGCCTACATAATATATGTGTTTTAGATAAGCTTACTTTTGTACGATATCTAGATTTAGGTATATTGTGGTGTAAAGTTTTAACAAAATTAATTCCATTCTGTGTTCCTAATATTCAAACCGTACACTTAGATAATAAGAGAACATCTCCGTTTCAGTATTCAAACTCTAGTAGCTCTGAAATAAATGCACATAAACTTTCTTCTTTAAAATAATGAAATGTAGGTACCTAATGTCAAGTAGCGAACTAGCATCTATGAGAAACATCAAGGTAACAGGTGATAGGAAACAAAACAGAAGACTGATAGCAGAGTGACAATAGATTATAGTAAAGATACTTATGCCCGTTTTCACCAACGTCCCCCAAGTTTAAGGGATCTAAGCATTGTTAGGGGGCTGTTTAAAGGTGGCAGGTGGCTTACCAACAGTAAGGGGTACTTAAATTAAACGTTAACGTTTAATGGACCCCTTACTATTGGTGAAACTGAAACCACCTTCCCCCTAACCATACTTAGGGGATCCCTAAACTTAGCGGATGTTGGTGAAAACGAGCATTAGTAGAAGGACTACAGTTATTTTACCTCTGACAGCAGCAATCCAATAGCAACCTTATTGTAATGAAAATAAAGATCACTTTGCTTTTGATAGACAGGTTAGAGGCAACACAAAAACAAATACAGGCGAATTGATACCGTCCTCCTTTTAAAAAATCTTCTTTGAAATCGGTTAAAAACAACCTTATTGTAATAAATATAAAGATCACTATGATTTTGACAGCGATGCAAGAACTGTATCTACTACTTGAAAAACTATAAACAATTCCCAATAAGTAACAAATAGATTTTTACAATTTTCTTTCTACAAAATCTCTATATTTACAGCACAGTGCAATGTGTACGTGAAAACGATTGGTAGATTTTGTATGCTACGATTAATTATGACATTTTAATACCGAATTTCACACAAGAATCTCAGTGAAATCGCGCCGCAGCGCCTACTAATTTTTTAAGTTTATTAATTATTGTTTTTCCTTTCGCAAACTCTACCTACTTGTACTTTTTTAGAGATAGGTACTTAATTTCAGCCGTTATTGGTGATTTTTTGTGTTTTTGACATTATATACCTACCCCATGCCTATGCCTTTGAATGTAATGCAATATTGATTATCATCTTTGGAGTCTGCACCCAATAAATAGGCCTAATTATATTTATGATCCGACATCATTTTGTTCAATAACTCGTATTTTGCCTTTTGAGTTGTGACTATATTATCGAATAAGCCAATATTAATAAAAATGTTAAGTTATATTAACAGTCATGTACAGTATTATTTGCTGATTAGGTGTTATTTATTGTAGCTTGTAACTGATATTTTTAAGTGCTTTGTTATATAATAAACGAAATGTGAATATTGTATTTAGTTTTTTTTTATTTGTGTTTGTTTTTAGTGGAAAAATGCAACAAAAATTTACCTACCTTCTAGGAACGCGACATCAATGCTCCAGGTCCATTAACAAATCATCTTTTGTCAAACTCTCTCTCTACTCTCACGGAGGCTGTAAAGGGAAACTATTTAAATAAACTTAAAGTAAAAAAATATATGTTTAGTCTTATTTTATATTAAAAACCATCTACATATTATAAAGAAAACTACAACACAGTAAAGAAAGTATACAAGCTTAAAAACTTACTTTCCTACTACTTAACATAAGGTGTATGTTTTAAACGAGAATGGATATTCTAGAGGAGCTACTTCATAATTTATGAAGCACGTTTAAATAGCTTATTGTTCTCTGAGTAAGTATCTAAAAAAGGTAAAATGATAAAATACATAATCCAACTATTTACACAAAATTCATACAATACTTCAATAAAATGTATTACAATAGGAATTTATGAGCTGCTCTTGGGCCCGACTGCAGGACAAAATGATATTATAGGTAATTTAACATCTTGATATACTTAGCGGTACAAGGTTCTTATCACGAGTGGCCAAAATCGGAACTAACCGTTTTGTTGATATTTCAATACATTTTTCAAAACAATATCACACATGTTTACCCAACAGCGCCCCCATGTCAACGTCATTCGACGGCCAAAAGATCCTTGTAGCACATTAAAGATAGCTTTACCAAATATTATTACAATTTAAAACAAAAAAATCACACAGCTCCAGCAATGTTACTCAACTGATATTTTTCATGCAATCAGGCAAAAAATTACTTACAAAAATTAATTAAAACTAAAAACAAAGTATTAAACAAAAACTTTGGTTAACCAACTTCCAAAAATTAAATTTAATACTGTTAGTACCACACGGTCACTTAATTCAAGTGGCATGGTAAAATTTCTGTAAAAATTTCAGGTAAAAATGCTACAAACAATACTATTCTAAAATTCTAGTACTAATCTACAAGCTTATAACTAACAACAGTTTCCATTTTATGAAGACTAGTGGAAAAGGTTTTTAATTGCACATTTTGTGCGTTAGCTATTACTATGGGCTCTGCTTCTGCCCATTTCTCTGGTACATCACAATCCGTTTTAGCGTGAACTAATACATCAAAGGAACACCTACAATCTAAGAATGGTAAGTACGATATTGTAGCAGCTACCTGCAACATGACATCTCTAATTTCCTGCTGGATTTTCTTCAAGTCTTTACTGCCTACAGTTTCATTTTTCTCTTTGGATAATGCTGCGTCTCCATCTTCGTATTGAACGTTGAAGTCCCAGCATTCTAGAACCTCTTTGTTGGCTACGTTGAGGATGATGAGCGATAGCTTGCTTACTTTCTTGTTGACTATCCATTCTGAAAGTTTACAAGAAATAAGTTTATGTAAATTACACTATAAAGTCTATATTGCGGAATTGAAGGGACCAGTTATTTTATTTTTTTCGCTAAAAAGAGGAGAGTAAAATAAAACAATTTAATTTTATGAATAAATTAATTTTGGTTTTAGTTCGACTAAATTAAGTGAAAAATAAACATATTAATTATAGTTCAAAAGCTGAAAGCAACTAGGAATTATGATAATGTTAAGACACCCCTTAGCAATAAGACAATAGTAGGGAACACAGAGTGTATAGAAAGAGGGTAGGGAAGTTCGGTCAGTCTTATCACATTGTGCGTATGAAATAGTTACGACTCTGTAACAGTCAAAGTGTTAGAAGGTCAGTGAAATTTTATTAATGTTTATTGGGGTCTAAATAATGATGTTTTGCGTCACATATTGAGAGTGGTTTGCTTCATTATTGATAGTGGTTGCTGGTGGCTGTAAAGAGTGTTTCAATACATGGGTAACAATGTAAAACAAAATACCTCAATTTCTACATTTTAAGGAGTTATTTGTTACATAGAAGATTGCTGAAAATACTACATAGGACTGCATTTTATTTTCATTCTCTCTTCTCTTTGCAATGCAATGCATGCTTAATTTAGCCTAGGTACCTATTGTACCTAAGACTATTACCCAGTAACGTAAAAATCCTTTAGTTATGCACTTCTTCGAGAGGTAGATAAAACTGCACATTGATTTTAATTAAATAAAAAACATTATTTCTTACCTTCACTCTGTGTGAGAAGGTTGGTTAGAAAATTCTTGATCTGTGCGTCCTCTGATATCAACAGTGTAATGCCGTATTGTTGTTCTGCTTTGAAAGTTTCCGGTGGATAAAGACCTCTTTGGAACAGAACTGAATTTATGGCGAATTCTGTAAAAAGGTTTGACAATAAATTAACTTCATGTTTACACTATCATGCAGGCCGACTATAATACCACCGTCAAAAGTTATGAAAAGAACATAAAACACGAATTATCATTTGTTTTTGTTCTACTTACTGAAATATTCACAAATAATTTGTGCCGATCCTCGAAGCGTTATACAATTTTTAGTTTGTTGTTGCGACATCTTAGGATTAAAAAACAATTAGCTAAAATAACAGCAGTAATCGGTAAACTAGGCAAGTTCAAACAAGTTTACTGAATGGAATTTGATTTCAAAGAAAGTTGAAAAACATACAAGAACGAAAACGAAACCGTTTGGCTGTTGAAATTCGAATGTAAATTGTAAAATGACAAGACAAGCAAGAAGCAACAAGCAAGGTTTTTGAACGAAATGTCGATTCCAATCTCGGACCAACAAAAAATCCTTTTTTTGTTGGTCTCAGATTCCAATAAATATTTTCAAACACAAAAAAAGTGAAAAATTACTTTTTTCGGAAGTTCGTGGCAAAAAACGAATATTGAAAAGCAAAGAAACCGACCTCCGAATTTAAAGTTATTTTTCACTTTTTCAGTGTTTTTTTTGGAAGTCGGTTGTTTTTTTTTTTGTTGTAGGTGTTAAGTTTTATAATTTATTGACTTTCCACTGAAGCTGCTTTTTTACCAATGGTAGACGCTTCCCCTGTCCTCAGCTCGTCTTTTAATAGTACTACTGTCCAAGTCGCAAACATAAACGTATTTTGTGATCGGCAAAAAGTAAACACAACAATGGTGGTTTCGAGACGGACAACTGTGCTGCCACCTATCATAGGATGAGCTTTCAGTTTATAAATCAATGCATTTTTTCTGTTGCTATATTTCTGAACGTCTACAATCTGTTATTGATTCTACGTTTAGTTATTTCCCATCAACACTGATTATTCGAAAACATAATAAATAATTAACTAATTTGGAAACCGTAATATGTTTTTATAGCTTTTGGTACATAAAAAACTAAATTAGTTTTTAATAGTTACTATCAATTTTAGGTTACACAAAATGTTCAATGGGAATCGGAACGAATTTTTAAGATAGTAAAAGTAAATAAAACGCTGTATGTCATGTCACGATCACGATTTCACAAATGCGAATGCCGAAGCCGCCGAACTCCATCCGTGCTTGCGTGCGCGAGTGTCATGACAACAAACAAATTTGGTTTATTTATGAAGTCTCAGTTTAATATGTAATTTAATTATTGATTAGGCGGAACAGGTATTTCATTAATGAAATTGAAATGTTTGCCGTACGTTGAAAGCAGCTATGGGCCGAACTCGGCGGAAACGAAACATAAGAAAAGCGCGCGACTTTTGCGTTTGTGACGATAAAGAAGAAATAATTCGATTGAACTCTTGGCTGTCTGAAAATGGCATTGGTCGCAACGATAAGCTGTTCCTGGCCGTATTTCACGATACAGGCCGAGGAGTCTTGACGAAGAAGAAGATACAAAGCGGAGAGGAACTTATGAATTTACCCCTAAACTTAACTATCAATGTCACAACAATTTTGATGGACAAATTATTTTATAAAATATTTTTAGACAATTCCAAACTTTGTTTGGTAGAATATAAGCAATCAGTTTCCTTTCAGTCTTTGATGGCGTTTTATCTCGCATTTTTAAAATTCCAAAGTGACAAAACAAAGTGGCATATTTACTTAGAAAGTTTGTCAAAAGAGTACTCTGTTCCTTACTTTTTGCCAAATGAAGTGAAACAAAATATTGATAGTGACATTCTCTCTGTGATCCTAAAGCAAAAAGATATCATTGATTCCTCCTATAGTATTTTTGAAAATATTTTAATGAATAATGTTAGTAAAGATAATACTATCCAAGATTTTAGAAAGTCGTTTTCCTTGGCTGGATATGAATGGGCATACTTCACAGTAAACACTAGGTGTGTGTTTATGGATCTGACTAAAGTGATTGATTTGAAAAATGTAGAGAACTCTATTATTACCCTTATAAGTGATAATACAAAAATATCATTATGCCCGTATCTAGATATGATTAACCATAGTCCTAACGCAAGAAATGAGACCAAGTTACTGGTGAGCAAGAATATAGAAAATGTTAATATTAATAATTTAAGTGAAGACTTATTTTCAGATGTACAATTTTCAATATACACCAAAAATGATTTTGATCCCTATACACAAGTTTTCATATGTTATGGTGACAGTCATAATTTAAAACTGATCACAGAATATGGTTTTTTCTTACCGGACAATGACTTGGATTATGTGTCATTTACCTTTGAAGAAGTGACTTTATTTTTAAAAACAAAATCTATCAAATTATCACAAGATCAGATTTCGTTTATTAATAACCATGGATTATGTAAAGACCTCTACATTGATTGTAAAGGCCTAAGTTATAATTTCTATGGTTTATTACTAGTTGTGAAGTACTACTATGATCAAAGTACAGATGTGAGTAGATTGATATACTCTGCTGCCATCTGTTCCAATGATAATAATCTGAATATTATTATTGCACCGATGGTAAGAGATAAGTTAGAGAGTGTAAAAGAGTCGTTAAATAAACTAAGCAATGTCAATAAATGTGTTATTTTAAATAACTGTGTAGAACTTATGTGTCAATATGTTAGAATATTGGAGAAGTTTATTAAATGTTAGATGCATAGTTACTGTTTTTAATTTATTCTATCTATTGAACAATAAACAAAGGTATTATAATTCATTCTAAATCTTGAGGAAAACTGGTAATCTCATGCTGAAACAGAAAGTGAGTCTAGGTCAGAATAAAACTAGTTAACAGCGCCATCTAGTAGTCAATATATAAAATAGTTGTACTTTGACCTGCTTCGTAATATTGCACGGCATTGAGGCTTTATTTGAGCAAAATAGAAGCTAGATGGCAGCTGTTTTACTTTGTATTTTTGACGTTGAACGTTGACGTTGACGGCAAACAGATGGAGTTATCAGGCTCTAATTATTTATTTTTATTAGACGCTGAGGCGAGACTTCAAAATGTCTTTGATATTTTTTCGAATGTCTAATCGTCCTCAATCAATTTAATAGTTGAGTAGTATTTCTGAAGAAAAAGACTTTCTTACGCCGTAGGGGCGTTTGCCTTAGGAATCACTGATAGAATCGCCAAGGGATTTTCAATATAGGGGGCCACTGTAGTCTCTAATCGCAGTACCTACTAATCACTTTTCTTAAACATGCTTGGAAATTCTAGCATTATTTTGACAACCTTCTTCGAGTTAGATCTAAATTGCTGTAGGTACTGGTCAAAAACCAGTTACGATGCGGCCGGCAATGTTGCTATGAAAATCCAATTGTGTCTGGCGTGTTGGCGGCCAAATAAATTAACGAAAACTCATAGCTGTTGTGCTATTTAAAAATGGAACGAACTTTTTACTTCAACACATCATGGCAACCAAGGAGGTAACTTATCAAAGATTTTATATAAATTTCGATTTGGCTTGCAAATAGAGCTGTAGGTCTATAGAGGGGTACCTACGGAGTCGTGGTCAGGTAACACCAGTGTGACTAACAGGAATGGTTTTATGAAAGAAGAAACAAATGAAATTACCTAATGGCGCGTGAAAAATTATCGTTGTTCGTCATTGATTCTGGAATTTAATAAGTCTGTCAGTAGGTACCTAATCTTGCCAAAAGCCACCATCATAAGTACCTAAATATTTAACCCTCCCATTTAAAATTAAGACAAACTTGTTTACCTATCCCCACAGAACAACACAAGGGATCATAATCGTTTAGATACTCGCGAACAAAAACAAGCGCCACAAATAATGTGAATAACAACAGTTTCTGCGCCAATAAGTTGTCAAACAAAACACATAGGTTTGTTCCGAATATTCACGCTTTGAGAATTTGATTCCGGGTTGTTTAGAGTAAGGGGTGACGATGCGGGGACGGGACGGCGGCGACGGACGACATTAAAAATGACTAAGTAAGTACTTACTTACTAAGGAGAGCATCCACCCACCTACATCCTCAGGAGCTAAAAAGCTGAACTTGATAATTGATTTGGTGATTGAAGCATTTATTCATTTTGTTAGGTTTTATCAGCGACTAAACGCCCACCCTATTTTTTGTAGACCTACATGGTCCTCAACCCACATGGTTCTTTCCTAGCCACTTCCCAAGCGGATCGTTTTTAAAATTTCCTTCAAACATGGCCTTAATCATACAGCCAGACTGGTTCTAGAATTAAAAATGCTGTTCCACCGACAAGTTCCAACAATCTCCCTACTGCTGTAGTTGGCGAGGATCGTTTTACGACGATCCCAATCAAGAGGCGACGCCGCGACTAACTGCCGCTCTCTGGGGAACCTTATAACGCCTGATTGCACAGAGAATCGCCAGATTTAAGTTATAGTTAAAAGATCCATGCTTTTTTGTGGCTTGTTTTGTTGCACTAGCAAAGGGTAGGATCTGCATTGATTATGAAACCTTGTCAAACCTTCGACGAGTTTTCTTCCCTCCATGATAATTAATGGCTAATTGTTCATTTTAACTGGCTATCTGCCGTTCGTCTTCGACGATTCAGGGGGCCTACCACCACTGCTTACCTACAGCAGTATTATTTTAATCTTACTTCAGTGAGGGAAAGAGATGAAGCTATACGTCTTGTAGGTAGAGCTTCATCTCTTCCCTACACTGAAGTAATATTAAATACTGCTGTGAGCGGTGGTGGTGGGCCCCCAGGTTTCTGTAATGAAACATAAAATACCTATTGAGCGTCAGAGTGCTTCTTTTGCTTTTGCCTATCCATGCCATTGTTAATCTAGTGTAGTCTAAGTGGGTAACTAATTCTTTAGTATTACCTGGAAATGTTTCACAAGGGGAACGGGGTAACTGAAATCCAAAAAAGGAGACGAACAATTAAAACTACAGGTTAATTTTAATCTCAGATTAAGAAACGGCTCATGGTGCAAACCCCTGCCAAAATTTCGTCAACCAATATTGGTTAATAAAACCATGATCATCAAAACTTGGCGCCGATTCCAGCACCATAATGTAAACTGGTCCTGCAGACGCACACCATCAATTTTCGAACACAGTGTTCCTCTCTACTATAAAATCTGTACTAAAAATATTACACAGAAAAACACGGTGGCATGTTTTGGAAAACATTGTTGGGGGATAAATAATAAGGAACGGAATGTCTGTATACTAGTTGTAAAGTTAATTTTTGTTATCTGTTTATTGTTGAGACTTATTGTATCGTTTTGTTTAACTAGTTTTTGTTGGGGGACAAAAACATAATATTTTAGTGTTTGGTGCCGAAAAAACGTAGTCCGTCGCTTGTTATACAGGCTGTAAACATTTTTATCTTGATTTGCTAGAAACAATTTCAGGCAATTTATGTGACATTACCTACCTATTTTACATATTGTTTGTAGGTAGGTACGTACTTAGGTTCATTTTTAATTAGTTGGAACCATGAAGAAGAAACCTATTAGTAGGTATTTGAAAAGTTTTAGGCATTCTAAATCTGATCTACATTCAATTACAATAACAACATCAACAATGCTAATCTTTAAAAATATTTCCATTCTCATTCTGTAGGTATTTTCCAAAGACTTTCTAAAAACAAAATCGGATACCATTATCCATGAGTAGGGTAATATTAATAAAGAAAATATGATATAAGGCTTATTTGCGGTCGTATTCTGCAATAATTCATCGATTGTTTTCGTCGCATACTCAATAAGGCATAACGTAAGCTTTGCTTGCAGAAGAGCCCGGCCATAATTTATAATCGTCGTAAGTAATACATTATTGCCACTGCCTACTCGAAATGAGATAGGTAGGCTGTAAAAAACACGACTTTCTATAGCCTTGTATAAAGAATAAGGTTTTTCATAAGCTTACTGAAACTGGAAAAAGAGATTATTGGTTATTTTTTCATCTAGAAAAATTTGTTTTCTTATTTCAGTAGGTAGTGTAACGCCTGAAGGGCGTTAACTAGATGTGTGGGGGAGTGTGAGGAGGGAATTTCAAAGAGGAGTAGGTTTTCCAAGGGTTTATTAATTAGAAGGCACGTTTATACATATTAAGGGTTCAGCCCTATCTCACCCTCACTAAATAAAAAGACACACCTGTCAATATTTAAACAACGACTGCTGGAGCGTTCGCAAATCAAGGCTGCGGTCCTACCAGCCAGCCCAGCGTGAGATTGCATATCGCATAAAACCTCTATAGTAGTTACAAAAAGTCTTACCAAGGGATGTTACCAAGTAACTGGGTTTTGGAGGTCAGATACGCAGTCGCTCCATGTAAAATGCAGGTATTCAGCTGCATCCGGTTAGACTGGAAGCCGACCCCAACATTGTAGGGAAAAGGCTAGGCAGATGATGTTTTCAATAGGTACAGCTACCATCTTGGGCCGTGACTTTATGATTATTATTTCTAATTATGCATTGAAAATGCTTTGAGATGAAAACACACCTTTTATCTGTCAGAATGTTTTGGTCCATTTATCCGTGGCAGTTGTTTTTTCCCATTTAATTAACCGGTTGAATATCATAATTTCAGAAACAATTAAAAAGACATTGTGTCTCGCGTGGATCTACATTCCGCCATAAGAAGGGTTTTAAATGGCGACGTCATGGATTTAAAATAAAGTGCCTACTACTCCATATTTGTGTAATTCTAAATGCGAATTTCAAGCAAAGCTGTTTACCAATAAAAAGCCCTGCTACCCCTTATCATAACACCATCAATCATAATCGGACTTTTCTTATTACTCCGTCGAGTTTTTCCTCCATTAAAGAAAAACTGTGAGTCCATAGATTTTATCTGTCAATGGCGAAAACACTGTATCTACTGATTGACCATATAAAAAACCGGATGATTTATCATTTTTATTGCGACAAAAACATGTTTATGAGCATCTTAAGAGGGGTAGAGGGCGAGAGGGCGCGTATTCTGTGTGTGGTAGATTGAATTTGGTGCGAATTTGTAGTGTTTTAGTTGAAATGGTTTAAGTTTTTGGTGTAAAAGCTTTGAAGAGTTTATTTATGAATCATATTTTATTGTAGTAATATTTCCAAATAAACACTCCTCTGCTTTAAATCCTTATACTGCATTGAAATGGTTTCAAACTCACCGAGAACAAATTAGAATGAAGTTTAGCAAGCTATAGGACTTCTAAGGAGATTTCAGAGTTTTGGAAAATTTTTATGCAAAATGTTATGTAAAGGACAGGTTTATGTTATAATTATGATATGATAAAAAAATCTAGATTTGTTTAAGAATCTGGACTTTTAGACTAAGACGCAGTGATCATTTTAGTCAATGTCGATTGCAATTTGTCGATTTATATTTTGGAACAAAAAGTGAACACATTTTTGTCCCCACACTGCCGCTACCAGAATCGGCCCCCGAACAGCGAAACAAAATAATCATTGGCTAGTTATAATGTCCCCGCGGGACTTTTCTCTAACTATAAACGCGATATTGCCTCTGCTCGGATGGGGTGACAAACTTTGATCGCTTTTTGCTTATTATTTTTCCGACTCTATTTATGTTTTGTTCTTTGGTGATTTTGTAAGCATTCACTTTTACAGACTTTTTTCAATATTATTATGTTCTTAAATGTAAGGAAGGTATCCACACAACTTGTATGGAGACTTACCAAAGGATAACATAAACTAATAAGTATAGGTACTAGTAGTGAGAAGGTCGAATAGGGGAATTCGTGGTAAAACTGAAGAAAGTATATATCAATATTATCATTATAACTACAATGAAACTTTATACTATTTAATTATAAGCATTTACCACACCATGCACAGCACTTTGAGAGCACTGGTGGCCCAGTGTTAGCGACCGCAACTTACGAGTTTGGTCGTAGGTTCGAATCCAGACAGGCTTTTTGTAAATGATTTCATCGCCACTGCTCTCAAAACGGTGAAGGAATACATCGTGAGGAAACCGCATGTCCTAGAATCAAACATTGGAAGACATGTGACATCTACCAACCCACATTGGGCCTGTGTGGTGGATTACGGCCCCCTCTCTCTCAAAGTCAAAGTCAAAGTTCAAGTGAATAGAATAGAATAGAATAGAATAGAATTTTTATTTCGCTAATATGAAGTCGTCGTTATAGGCTGATTATGCTTATTATACTATTTTACCAAACCATGAAAAAGTGATAAATGAGTTATATTAATTGATTCAATATTAATTAATAAGTTTTATCATTCCGTGACATTACCTATTCGAATTCGAAAGAGTAGATATTAAATTTTATGGTCCCTCCAAATCAACGCAAAATGGTTTCAATTAACCAACAAGCTAGATAACTAAGAAATTCTGTGTTGCTCTGAAATAAGCGTTTGGACACCATTCATAATTTTTGCTCTACAAAGCATAACACTGGTTTAAGTTTAATATCATTTGTTACTGTCTGTACACGGATGACAAAGCCCTCTATATTATAAACTAGCTGCGCCCCGCGGTTTCACCCGCGTAAGTCTCGATCCCGTGGGAATATCGGGATAAAAAGTACCCTATGTGTTAATCCAGGTTATAAGCTATCTGTTTGCCAAATTTCATCCAAATCTATTCAGCCGTTTTTGCCTGATTGAGTAACAAACATCCAAACACACAAACACACAAACTTTCACATTTATAATATTAGTAGGATTGATTTTCAACTGTCATGGTTGTATATCAGTGCTTTCCATATGGATTAGGTACATCACAATATTTATAAGATACTAGCTGATGCCCGCGGCTTTGCCCGCGTGGATTTCAGTTATTATATTCTAAAACCTTCCTCGAGAATCACTCTATGCATTGGTGGAAACAGCATGAAAATCGGCAGTAGTTTTTGAGTTTATCGCGAACAGGACGACAGACAGACGCGGCGGAGGACTTTGTTTTATATTATGAAGGATAAGGGCTTAAGATAAATTATAGGTACATAACCTCACAACTTGCCCTTATCCCGTTTTCTTTAACAATTAATTATCCACAGGGTCTGATATTTTCTACACTATTTAGCGTCGTTTTTGGAACTCGCTGCCTTCAAGGCCTCTTCAGTAAGTATACAGAGCGCTGTAACCACCAAAATCTCTGTTCCGCGCAATTAATTTATATAAAACGATAAGGTTTAAAGGCGAGGAATATGCAAGGCGCGAGCCCGATCCGCGTTACGTGATCTAGATAACGCTGGAGTACGCTTCTTGTGTTCTAGGGGTGGTGGAACTAGGGATTGTTTAGACTTAGCTTGTTTAGGTTCAAGATGTACATTGTACCTACCTACTGGTAAATTGATTGTTGAGGTAGATGGACAGGTCAAAAAAGGGATTGCGAACAAAGGACCAGGGCCTAGATCGATAATCGTTCTATAATAAGCATGTTTGGCTCTTACTTGAGTCCAAGATTTTCCAAAAACCGTAATCTTGGTCCTGTTTTTAGCCTCTGGATTTTTTTCCACTGGTCGTTCACTGTCCAATCCTTCTTTATTTTAACTGGGCTTTAAGTAAATGAGGATAGGCGCTGCAAAAATTCCCGTCGTCTTTCTTAAGTTTCAGACTAAAAATTCTCATTTTCGCAACAGTCAACCCTAGAGAACAGCGCGTTCTCCGCGAATCTTGCTAATAAAATATTAAATGCTCACTTAAACATCTATATTGCCGCGAGTAATGACTGGCAACACCTTCTGAATACGAGAGAGGATTGAGGTACCCACGCAGCGATGTAAAATATCACGCTTACTGATAAGAAAAACAATTTTTAAGGAAGAATAGTCTTACGAGAGCTTAGTTTTGTCTTGATTTAAGTTAGTTTTTAGTAACTTTTGTCTGAAGTAGGTTTTGTTATTTATGAAAATACGAAGCAAATAAACAATATGGATGAATCATAAACGATGTACCTAGGTATTTTTGACAATTTCTAAGAATCGTTTTTGCAACCAGTAAGTTTTGAGTTCCTGGTTTCAAATATTAGGGCTTTTTGTTAGTTTGGTCGCCATTTTCCAAAAGTTTCGTCACCCTTTACCGTTATAGGCAGGAACTACAAAACATAAATAAATTATACAAGAAAGATTTGGAACGTCTTTGCTCCCTTCCAAAAATATTTTACCAAGCTCACATGGAATAAACAAAATCCCGTATTACGCAGATATCTGTCAAATCTACATACGTAACATCTAAACTCCGCAAAATCTGATACACGCCAAACATACCTATTGTTTATCACGAAAAAGTACGCCAGAAAACAAACGTCCAATAACATTATTACAGTCAATAAATCTGGTTGATAGTAGAAACGGAATCAGATTCGCAGTGTCGGCCCGTATCTGTTGAAGTTTCATGATAAATACCGAGCGAATCTGCATAACTCCCATGTGAGTGGCGGCGGTGGGGCGCGGGCATAGACGTGGGAAGGAGCTGGACTTGATGCGGTATTCTACGTCTCCTATTGAAGAAATCGGAGTTGATTTTTCCCGCTGAGCAGTCTGTAGTAAAACCACTGCAATAGAGATTTATTCCCATGCAAACATACGTGGCCGTTGGCCGGTGGAGCAGACGAGTTCTAGAGTGGAGACTGCGTGTCGGCAAGCGTAGTGTGGGACGCCCCCCAGCTAGATGGACCGATGACCTTAAAAAGTTGGCTGGGACAGACTGGATGCGGAAGGCGGAGGACAGGGTGTTGTGGCGCAGCCTGGGAGAAGCCTATGTCCAGAAGTGGAATGCGATAGGCTGAGTTGACTAATTGGTTGAAACACACGTAGATATGCTACATACCTAGAGGAAGAATTTGTTGGTAGAACCTACTAGACATAGGAACATTGAACACTCGAGTCTAAAGGTACCTAATCCCTTATTTCCCGAGCATTCACCTGTAATGTAACGTTACAGAGTGGAGCATTACATAGGTGACAGCACCTTCAAGATTAATATTCTGTTATAATTAAGTTTAGAATTCACATGTGGTTTTGGTTTTAAAAATGTGAGGATGAGGACTTGCTTAATTTTTTGGATGTTTATGTTTTGCTTGCAGTAGGTACTATTAGATTACTGTGATCCACAAGGATCTTATCTTCTAAAAATGTTTCTATCTACAGTAGTTCTGGTTGGTCGCTCCTGTCAGTCAGTGAGGCGCTGATGAGCGTAGTTTTGTGAAATTATACTAACATCATCGTATTGGTATATTGCCTAGATTACCAATATACCCTCTCCATTGCCGCGACATTCGCACCTCCAGCCACATCCAGTCGGGTGAACATAAGACATTGTGTGCGGTACCACACTTCCTGCGTTATACTCGCTAGAACAACTGTTTGTTTGTACGGAGCTCATATAACATATATTATTATGCATATTCCTCGCTGCCTTAATTTATAGGTATCTGGGGTGAGCAAGCCTGGAATTGTGTGGGTGGTAGGTATCTATGCTGTTTTCTAGCCCTTCTCAGCTTTGTTTCAAGGTATTGTGGGTTAGCGTGTTGGTTGTTCCTAGCGTCCTATCATAGTACTTACTAAGACAGAAAGTCTTATGGGTACCGCCATAAGACTTTCGTAAGGTAGTATTTGTGTAATTTTCACGATCAAAACCTGGTTTTTTTCTATGGATCTGAGAGGATAGAGTCCTGCCATAGAAGTAATTTGAACAAATAACTATTGATTAGCATATTCGGCCTATAATGTTCCCACTGCTGGGACACAGGCCTCCTCTCGATTGATTTGAAACGTCAATTTAATAATGTCGCACTCACCTTCCACTCTTAGATATTCTCTTCTGTTTCCATAACAAAACATCTTCAAAATCTTATTTGTCTAACAAAAAATATTCAATATCATAAGGAAGGTAAGATTGTGCATAAATTGGATCCGAAGTGACCCCTGTCCGTTGTGCCCCAGTCCTTTGGGAAAACACTTTGTTACAGTTATTGGCTCATTTTCATTCTGTTTTTATTATTTAAAGAGTGGAAAGAGAAAAACGTCTATTTTTAATATTATTTCTTACAAGGTGATAGTAGCTCCATTTCAATCACTGATATTAGACGTACATTTATCTATCAATATCAGTGATTGAAATTGAGAAAAATGGAAAATCTCTATCGTCCCATTAAATTAGATAGGTCACATCTGATTTAATTGGACGATATAATTTTTTTTTCAATTACCTCACCTCGTTACAGCCATGGTTTTAGTGTCCTACTTGAGGTCGTAATTAAAATCTATTGTTGCTCGTGAGTCTTTACAGAAAAAGTGATAGTAATTTGCTGATGAATACATTGTTTTACCGCTATTGGGCGAAATTGGTTGACATTGAACCCAGGCTTTAGGATCATCATACATAATGTGGGTACAGGGTGATTTGTCTTCAGTTTGAAATCTTCTATTATATTAATTTCATCTTACGTTTTACCTACTTCTTCCTCTTACCGTCATTCGTTGTCTGTCACATCTTCCACTCAGTGTTGTCATGATGATCATTTATCATTCACCATTCTAATAATGTTGCCAGTCTTTCATCCTAACATTCCCACATCTTCAAAACAAAACTATGTATATGTAGCATCATCTATATGCCATCATTATTATACTTACACGCGAATCCATTTTCTCTTTCCTGACGACCGCAGAACTATTCTGAAGTATATCAACTTATACAGTAGCAGGGCCATCAGCGGACCGCTCACTCAATATGGCCGCTCCTCCGCTGCCAATATGTAAGTTACATATTTTACGCCAGACCTCTTCCTATTTTTTATCTTGCACACCGGGTTTACAAGGAGTTTTGTTTTCTGGATACGCTTGTAATAGTATTTTGTGTTGCAATCAATAAGACGTCAATGTGTTATGTTTCTACTGACTGACCATCATCAATGACTAGATTATGGTATCCACTATTGCAATAATTATTATGGCAGCCTAGCCATTCGTTTTCGTTCGATGAAATTAATTGTATTTCTCAGTCACTCTTTACTAATGAAGAGGAACTATTTTAATA
This sequence comes from Lithophane semibrunnea, assembly GCA_947363905.1. NCBI lineage: Eukaryota > Metazoa > Arthropoda > Insecta > Lepidoptera > Noctuidae > Lithophane > Lithophane semibrunnea. The sequence goes on along the minus strand of OX376190.1, from coordinate 18,112,520 downwards.
AAACTAACCACTGATCTTTTCATTAGTTGCAAGATTTTTGGCCATGGAGTCTCGATATCTTTGTAGCGATTCCTTTCGTCCTATATCCATGTGATGTTTCCTAGTTACCACAGAGCCGCGGGCGGCGAGGTAATGGGAAGGCGGAGTCGGGGCGTACAACTATACTTCGGACATCTCATTTCTTGCGACTTGAATATGATAATAACATATTTCAGGGCGCTGTTCTGGTAGAACAACCTGTGTGGAGCAAAAACAGGAAAATGTATCAGGACCTAGGTAGGTAGGTTGTCTTAAAAATAGAGCCGCTCATCAGTTGTAAGGCTGCTGCTGCTATTTCAGCCCCAATGATTATATGGTTTTGGGACTCTCTAATATTCAGACGAGACAAGAAATGAAGCATAGTATTTGCAAGGTTTGTTTTTTTTCTTGGGGCCTGCGATGTCTCTAACTTAAGCACAGCAAAGACGTCAAAAAGTAGCCAAATAATACGTACCAAATAAATAAAAAACTTGCATTTCTTGCCAACAAAACTTTCCACATAAAAATTAAAACCAACAGTTATTATAAGGCAATAAACATGTCGTGGCCGTTGAAACGAAGTCGGTATTAAATCACATAAACAAGTGGGTATCTACGAGTCGTTACATTTACATACGGGGCGCGGGCGCCACGGCCCCGCTCCGGAAGTGAGGGCGGCGCGGAAGTGGAATCGGCACGTGCTTTATGGATGTGTGGCACAGGTACACTTGTTTATTGCGAATTTTGAGGCTTATATACTATTTGGTAGGTAAATAGACTAGGTAGGGGAGTATTTACTTTGGCTTTTTAGAGAATGTTGAGAAAATCGATGTCGGTGGGTCTTCTAATTTTGGAAATTAAATATAATAATGGTAAAATACATTAAAATAAAAGTAACAGCAAGCCTGCATTTTATGCAGTGAAGTATATAGCTTATCTATCAGTAGTTTTGTGATGGTTAGATACACGTAAAGCTTGGGAAATTGAGACGAAGTGTGATTGGAATGTGCACGTGAAATAATAAGATAAGATAAGATATTTATTTTGAAAATATGGAATACATACACAGGTGACATAAAAAAATATAATAGCAACTAACAGCCATATTTAACTAAACGGCATGCAAAAGTACAAAATACACTAGGGGCGAATTTCACCAAACTTTTATACCGAGTATAAGTCTTATCCTGCGAATAAATTTTGATTATTTGACAGTTTTTCCATACAAAAACTGTCAGACGCCATTTTTATTCCACGGATAAAAGATATCCGACTTTGCTAAAATCAGCCCTTAAGATGATAAGTACATAATAATAAAGTTAAACAATGTCAATACTTATCAAGATTGATTACAATTACATAATAATTATTCTACCGTCAACTAATTTTGTATTGGAATTCAATAAAATATTAAATAAAATAAAAATTAAATGTCATATTTTTCAAATGTATGCCTAATAATGTTTGGTTTCTAATTTGATTGCAGTTTATAAGAGCGAAGTGTGAAATAGAATATAAACAAATACCCTTCTAAAATAATGAATTGTTACAAATAAATCAAATCCGTACCCTGGTTTCTTGTTCGTAGCAGAGGCAGCACTGCGCATTGTTTTATGCGCTATAATTCGATGAGTGAATGTGAATTCAGGTTAGGTTGTTTGGTATTTTAACATGTAAATTGTGAGAACACACATATTTATAAATTATACCGACACACTTTTGAATGATTCTCGCCAAAAAAGAACACCTATAGAAAGTCGATTCAGACGATAATAGTGAGTAATAATTGCTGGGCAGCGTAAACAAAAACCATCCCAAAAGTCAATAAACAGGCGCAATCCCCGCGGTAGTAAACCAGTTAATATTCTTTTGGATTCCAAAAACAAAAATAGTTAGTATATATAATTAAGTTATAATAGTAATTTAAGAAAAAGTAATCTAAACTGTCAACTTAACCTTACCTTAAAATACAATAGATTCGACGTAGATACCTATTAAGTAACCCATTCCACTTAACTATTCCTCAAGAGTCATAAAAAATCCTGCAAGAAATCGACACGACCGTGTTTCACCTCTCAACAAGGTATCCTCAGGATGACGATTGACCAGTCGCGAACCCGCGAAACGCGACGTGTAGCCACGCCGATCGCTGAACGCAGAGTCACGCTTGAAGCAAATAAAAAAGCTTACCATTAACATAATTCAATGCTCTATCAACCTACCTACTTCAAAATCTAAACCAGATTTCCTGCCAGTTTCCTCGGAAGTAGAAGTGCGTATTTTATTTCAATTTCTTTCATTCAATTACTTAGCTATAAGAAATGCGTTATACCTCGGACACGGCCATCTTTATGTACATTATATACATATGCGAGCATACGGAGAGGCTTTCACGTAGGATTGTTACCGCATATTGTTGCCAAAGTATTCAATGATGTACGAATAAAAAAGATAATATTTTGCGCCTGGTCTACTTCCTCGCCGCATTGCATGTAAGAAACTTCGATTTCTGTTCTGCATTTTTTTTATTAAATGTTAATTCTGAATCTCTGAGCTGCTTCGCATTTACTTTATTATACTTCTTGTTAATTAAATGACGTAAACGGGCTAAAAGCCATAGCCTTTTGTTTGTCCATCTGCCAAAGCCGTTTCCCAACTATGTTGAGGTCGGCTTCCAGTCTAACCGGATGCAGCTGAATATCAGTATTTTACATGAAGTGACTGCCTATCCTACCTCCGCAACCCAGTCACTGGATACCCCTTGGTAAGATTGGTTGTCACCTTGATCTTGTCAGACTTTCGGGCCCTTAACAACCCGTAACGACTGTAAGACCTACGTATGACAGCCGGGACCAGCAGTTTAACGTGCTTATCGAGGCACTGAAAAAGCTTTCCCCAGCCCTGAAAAAGCTTTCCCCACTATGTTGAAGTATAAACCAGTGAGTGGTGAATAGAATAGAATAGAATAGAATAGAATTTTTATTTCGCAAATATGGGTAATACATACAGGTCTTAAGATTAAGTACATAATTATAGCTCAGCCACATTTAGTATTTTGGTGCACTTACAATAAATGAACAAATCTGTCTACTAGGCTTACTTTTGAGCTTAATAACATTTTTTTGCAATGTAGGTTCTGGTGCTGCCTATTATGAGCAAAACTGTTGAAGAGTAAAAAAAAAAAAATATGGCTTGCATCTTTTATGCATTTGTTTTTTTAACACAACTGACTGTTGGCACCTCTACTGCTGCCTACATCGCAGTTTCAGCGTATTGTCGCCTACCGTAACATTATAGCGAAAACTCTTAAAGTTATTGCCCATGTATCAGTGGCGCTACCAGCAAACTGTTCGCCATTATAGTTGGGCGACAAAACTGCTGTATCATTGTGTTATTTTGTTTATTTCTGATTTAGGTGCTGTGAGTTCGGCAAGATTGTTGAGTTGCTGGATTTGTTTTTGGAAGGGTTATTTTTTTTCAGGATTCTGTTGTTGTCTCTTGTTAATTTTTCCTCGTAATTTTATGACAAAAGTTGAGTAAAATAAATTGGAATACAATCATTACAGTTTTCCCGAATGCGAGTATGTGTTAGTAGAAATACTTTTTAGAACTCTTTAGGATCTACAGAACCTTGGTTTAATTGGTTACTAAATGTAGGCATCCGCATATACTTAGTACTTAGTCTTGCACTGTTAGCTATACGATACATAGGTACCTAGTTCTGTAATTTCAGAACAACAAACCCAAAATATTTTCATCAGCAAAATAAACTGGACCGGCAAAATGAAAAAACCGCTTCATTCGCAACATTTTTTCATAAAGCTAAACTGATCCAAACTAAACAGATAATCCGTTTATTCGTATATTATATAGGGTGTTAATATTTTAAAGTGTCGTGTCGTGTAGTCTCTGCTCGACACGGGCCGCATATTTCATCTACCCGTCGCCGCCCACCGGACGGCAGATTCTGCTGTATTCAGAATTGTGGAGGATTTCTGAGAAGGGAATTAAAATGAATTCAGTGGATTGAGCGGGAAAATGAACCTCGCTATGTAGATAGAAAAAATATTCATTTTGGTCTTAAGAAATCTATATATATAAAAAAAAAACAAAGTAACAAAAACTAAAACCCAACTACGACTTAAAAGGTATAAACAAGACACCACAGACAGACAAATTAAAAATCCGGAGTCACACGTGTTAGGGCATAAATCGAACAGATTACGTGTGACTCCGGATTTTTAATTTGTCTGTCTGTGGTGTCTTGTTTATACCTTTTAAGTCGTAGTTGGGTTTTAGTTTTTGTTACTTTGTTTTTTTTTTAATTGTTTTGGGGTTATAATATATATATTTTTGAAATGTGCTCATTAAGCCCTTTCATTTGATACCCAACATGGTACGAAAAACCATTTTTTTTTTTAAGTTCCTCACTTCATGTCCTCTAGAGGGCGCCATTAATTTAATGTGACTAGACATAGCCTATAACCAGCGGACAATCACGACGCTTCTAACGATACCTCATTTGTCAAATTGTGATAAGTGGTTTGGAAGATAGGAGGGAACAGATGAACATACATACATACATACATACATACCGGTCAAAATCATAACCCTCCTTTTTTCTTCGCCGTAGTCGGGTAAAAAGAAAGTCGTGTTAGTTACTCCACTTATAACTCAAGAACGGCTGAACCGATTTAGCTGAAAATTGGCAGGGAGGTAGTTTAGAGCCAGGAGAAGGACATAGGATACTTTTTATACAAAAAAAAAATATGAAGAAAAATCGTTTTCATACATTCTGTATAGAATGGGTTTTTTGATAATATCTCGGTAGATAGGTAGGTAGGTGTAGGTAGGGTTGGTAGGTAGGTAGGTAGGGTAGGTAGGTAGGTAGGTAGGGTAGGTAGGTAGGTAGGGTAGGTAGGTAGGGTAGGGTAGGTAGATAGGTAGGTAGGGTAGCGTAGGTAGGTAGGTAGGTAGGTAGGGTAGGGTAGGGTAGGTAGGTAGGGTAGGGTAGGTAGGTAGGGTAGGTAGGTATGGAAGGTAGGGTAAGTAGGTAGGGTAGGTAGGTAGATAGGTAGGTAGGTAGCGTAGGGTAGGGTAGGGTAGGTAGGTAGGTAGGGTAGGGTAGGTAGGTAGGGTAGGTAGGTATGGTAGGTAGGGTAAGTAGGTAGGGTAGGTAGGTAGGGTAGGTAGGTAGGTAGGGTAGGTGCGCCGTAGATATGTACTTGCTACCCGTGCGAAGCCGGGGCGAGCAGCTAGTATAAAATAATGAAGGAAACGTTATGGCCAAAAAATAGTGTTTCGAAATCTGTATAGCACAGAAGGATAAAAAGAAAATTATCATCATCAAGGTTACAGCACCGAAATAGTTGCGGAACTATCAACAGTTTAACCAGAGTAGCGGTAGCTTTTCCTTAAACTTTTTTGTTACTCGTTGTCTTTTCTCTGACTTGAATGGAATCAGTTTGAACTCGTTTACCTGACATCAGGGGGCCAAGTCTACTAATTTACAAACGTGTCAGTGGTCTCACAATGATCAGTTTTTGACAGATTTTGTATGGCATATCTGTCAAAAACTGATCATTGTGAGACCACTGATACGTTTGTAAATTAGTAGACTTGGCCCCCTGAACGCTTGGAAGTTCACTACGTATAATATAAGGCCACGCGCCACAATGTATGCGATATCGTTACGATATCTCCAGCCAACACCAGAATCTTCCCAGCCGTCCGTCCGGCAGTTACCATCATTTTGATTGAAATTTACTGCATCGCAGTGGGGCAGAGGGCGTCGTAATAACGTTACTGCAATAAGCTACTTCGTGATTAAATGGAGCTATTGTAGTCAACGTATTGTTTAGTGTAGACTGTGATTTACATCTTGGAGAAGAAAAGGTGTCTTTGGATCTTGGCTGACATGAGTAAGGCGTTTGTGACCAAGGCTCTGATACCGGTTTAATTTTCAACCCGGTATGATGTACTTGACGCAAAATCTTTACATTCGGTTTCGTTCGCATATTACATCGGTTTTTTAAAATCGGTATTTGGGAAGAGTATTATACAAAGGTTTTTTCGGATTTACCGGTCTAGAACAATAAAAAAACCAGTTGATATTTCAATTTTTATTGAGCGCGGCATCCTCAGTAGTCACAAGTTGCAACGCTTTTACCGACATGCCGCTCGTCGAATAAACCGGTTTATTTGGGTTAAAATAAAGTTATCTAAACGTTCGCGTGATTTAGAAAAGTTCGGAGGAAAACTAAAATAAACCGGTTTTTTTAAACCGGTTGTGTATTTACCTGGGTCGACAATACTGATGTCTATAGGCATACTTTCAGAGAGTGTTAGCTCTGCTTGGGTAGGTATAGCCTTGTCTATATCTCTTTGTACTAACTTTCCAATACTAACTTCTCTTGTGAATAGTATAGAGAAAATTGTAAGTTTTATATCTATTTTCACAACAGCAGATTTTATGGGTGCTCTTTTAGCGATAATCGTCAAAGAATATGAGAGATGTTTGTGTTCTAATCAATATTCTAGCATACACTTCGTTTAAAATCTAGATTTTCCACCCAATTCAATATGGCGCAAGAAATATAATCCTAAAAATGGTCCAACCTGAAAATCTGTCTTCAAAGCAGATATAACTTTTGGCAAGCGTTCCACAATACGTATGCGTCAGGACATGAGAGGAAATATTAAAAATGGCTGGCGACCCGACAAATATAATTAAATTGGACAACGGAACGCAGTGGACCTGTCAGACCGTTTGATGCGCTCGGAAGGAGGTGATGTGGATGTGGTATGCCTAAAAGTGTAGGAATACAATTTATAAATGGATTTATGCCAATATCCTGGAAGGAAGCTAAAAGTGAAATGAATTTTAGAACTTCGGCTCAAGCATACTGCCAGAATTAATGTTCTTATGTATGTTATTGTGAATATGGGTATATATTTTTAATTTTTCAGCTCAACTGCAAGAGATCAGAAAAACATCACTAGCACAGTTGGTGACGGCGTTACAGAAATGCAAAGACATGATTTTATGAATTTAATTGTCTTTCGCTTAGAACATAAAATGACGTTAAAACACTTAGCGCTGCCTACTTTTTATTCTATCTTACTAACCTTCTTTAGTTTGAGAGTGTTTTTAGCTAATTACCCGACTATGGCGGAGAAAAAAGGAGGGTTATGATTTTATTCTATACTGCTTTGCAGTTGAATGGCCTTCTTGCCTTATCTACATTTTTAGTAGAAAATATATCATTGTTTAGGTATTTGGTGACTGAGGCAAAAAGTTTCATCCTTTTCAACGAAATCCTTCTCTTCATTCTTTACTCCATGTTAACCATTTACTAGATTGCAATGTGACGTCAGAACCACCACATATGCGGCCGACAAAGTTGTCGTCACGATATGAACACAGCGATACGACAGGACCTACATGATCGATCATGCCGTGATATTACGATACTTTACAGAAAATATTGGAAGTGTCACTTGGTTTCGGAGCATTTCTTGATTTTTTGGATTTTCGAGGTTATTCTTGACCAATAAAAAGGTGTAAGGGATTCCTCGCTATAGTAATTTTTTGGTAAGGAAAACAACACTTTATCTTAACAGCGTACATTCGAACAGATCGTTTTTTTTTCAAAGCCATTGTTTTTCAATTCTTCACCTTTTTTGTTGTTATTCTGGACACCTAGTAGTGTACTAGTTTTTTTTTTTTTTTTCTTATCCTGTTGTGTGTCCCACTGCTGGGCAAATGCCTCCCCTTTTTCCTTCCAAAGCTCTCTATTTCGTGCGATTTCTGGCCATGTTGGCTCTGTAAACATGATTAGTATTTGTTACTCAAGTATAATTTCTAGTCAAAGAAAATTTTCCATATGGATAACAAATACCAGAAAAATCCTATTAAAAACTAAATGGTGACCATGAATGAATGAACACTGGGCACTGGACAGTGGTAGATAATGGTAATGCTTACGGGCAATCTGCGCCGAGTGGTGGTAATGAATTGGCTGCGCTATGATTGATGCGCTACTATCGTCATTCGCTAATGGGTGGACGCACTGGGTACGAGAAACGGGGCAGTTCATGACAAGTTCTGGGTATGATTGCTTTTGTATAGTTGTGGAAACAAATTACACTTTTGAGTTGGTATGACCGCTTTCACAACCACGAATCATCATCATCATCATTGTCATCTACTTGAGAAAAGAGTTGACCCTTCACAAAAAGCTGAGTAGGTACCGAAACGTCCATCTGTATGTTATAATTTCGTAGCGGCCATTTTAAACCGATATTCAGTTGGTATACTAACACAAGGCGTGTTTTCTGTGATCTCTTTTAAAATTGTAGACACTAGGCTGTCATATGAAAATTGAATTAAACGTTCTCCAGATGTAACCGCAGCGTTTATTCGACTCTGTGCGTAAATCATGTAGGGTGGTCTCCGCATTTCATTACACAACAAAATATGATTCAGTGTTGCCCCCTGATTTGGAGAAGACGTTTAGCCAGTGACACTACGTTTCATATTTTGATTGCTTATGATTGATAGCTTCGTAAGAATTCTGGATATTTGGGATGCAACAAGAAATATTGTTACATGAATGATGAAGCTATTGCAATGTTTGGTCGTTAAGAAAATTAGGTAGATCAATTGAAGCGGAATGAAAGGCAGAGTACAATTGACGTAGTTTTACAAGTTTTGTGTGATATTCAACAAAGATACTGCCACAAAATAATCTGCTGAAATCCTTTATCAAACTCCTTCCTTTTTACCACAAACCGTGTTTATCAGTTGTTTTGCATAAACACCTTCATTTCTGTATGGAGTTTGACATTAAACTGACATTAGTCAAATGCCTCAGGCATTAAGTCCGCCTTTGTACAGTAGTTTTTACTTGTGCATAAAGTTTAATAAATAAATAAATAAATTACCCACGCGTTGAACAAGAGTCTTAGTTTTTGTGGTAAGACCCCTTATTTTTATTCAGACTGATAAAGGAACATAATTATGTTTATTTTAACTTATTAAAACTATTCTTGGCAATTATTTTTGAAGTGTCTAGCCGTTTATTCCAATAATTATAAATATATCCCGCCCCGCTTACCCCACTAATCGTGTGCGAACAAAACCAAAGTCCCAGCCCATTCCAGCTTATTTTCATGCAAATGTTACCACAATAAAATCAAGCTAAAGCCATGTAAAACTGTTTAATTGGCAAACCCTTCCGTTAATGGCCTGAAACGGAAAGTTAGGGCGGCGCCCAACCGGCGGGCGGGTTGACGTGGCGGCTATAGGCGTTTTATTGTATGCAGGCTATGTAGGAAACCGTAAGGTTTGATTGGTTATGTATGGAGTACATTCCACAAATACCTTTAATAATAAATCTTCTTATTTTTTTCAGACATAGTCCATTAAATTAAATTAAAACATAAAATTGATATAAACAACAATAAAAAACAATAAATTAAAATAATACTAAACTTTTGCCTTTGCCTTCATTTACCTTAAAAGGAGTGAGGGGTTTAAAACCGAACCGCAGGTTTGCACGGTGTACCGAGCAGGTCAAAGTGACATTATTTAAAGCCTTCTGTGAATCTTTTTACACCTGCAGCCTGTGGATTAAGTACACGCAGCGTACATATAGTGCTCTGCGAGTACAGTACAACAACGCGGTCAGGGTACTGTTCGAGCTGCCGCTCCACTTTCGCGCGCTTCAGCAATGTTTGCGATGAAAAGCGTGGATGGTTTCCATGCCATCATGCGGAAGCGCTGTGCGTCTATTATGAGGTGCATGCAGGCCAGCTCGAACAGCCTTCTGAGCGTGTTCGTGGGCCGCTGGGACTCGCCGATGTGGCGGCACTGGATGCGACTACACACTGTGGGTGGACGCGTCCAGGGCTTGGCATAAACTGGCACTCCTGTGTGGTGCCACTCTGTGATTTTTATATCTTCCTGGTATACATACTAACAATAGTTTTATAAGGTATTTGTGTTACTAACAGTATATGGACTACGTCTGAAATAAATGTCTTAAATAAAAAATAAAAAAAAATAAAAACAGTGATAGAGTTTCGTTCACCATACATGAATAAATTCCATAGTCACATACTTATTTCGGAAATTGAATGATGGATCATCTGTTTTGAGTATGTTCTTGGTTTGGACAAGATACTTAGGCATTCGGACAGCATCTTTAGGTAGAGATGTCTTACTTCAGCCAAAAAAGCAGTTTCAAGCTGGAGTAAGCTAAGCTAAGCCTAAGACTTTTTCGCCTTCTTACTGAATCATTATCATTATCTAAAGCCTCGTCCTTTTTACAAAATCAAATGAAATAATAGTCTCATACTAAAACCAGTAACAAGTGATATCCAACTTCTGGCTACTCATTTTTTGGGCCGCCCTTACGAAACCGTAGCGGGGCTACGTAGCGCCGTAGCGCGTAGCCCGAGGCTCTACGAGATTGGAATATGCAAATACCAGATCCATTTTAACTTAGACAACTGTTGTGATGTTATTTAACCTGTTATGCAGTGTAATGGAAGTGGTATACTGGTAGACACTGTATTCTTTTTGTAGGTGTTTTAATTGAGGAAAATATTTAGAAAAAAAACAAGGAACATTGATAGTGGATTAAAATCTAAACTATGCATTGCTTGTCAATTGTAATTCATTTAAATTAAATAGCAAAATTGTTTCGGTGGAGTTTCTTGCCCATTCTTCTCCATACGAAAACTACCTTTTGGTAGGGGCAACTAGAATCAGTTCTATTTCTATGTATTTGACGTTCAAAAGTGCCTTTAATGTGCCTAGTTGAAATAAATTATTTGACTTTGACTTTGTTTTAAAAAATACAAATCTTTATAATTATAAAGACTTAACGCTTTGTCAAAAAGAAACAAAAACCTTGACTTTTTGACGTTACTTTGACTGTTACTTTTGATGAAGTAACTGGCCGTTAGAATTTCAAAAATGAAACCAAGCAAGCCAGCCAGGCAAACTGTGTACTAGATAGAAAGACAGTCCATTGTCTAAAATAATGATGTAAGTGTCTTTAGTAATAGGTATTTGAAAAAAGTGTCGATATCAATTTAAGTATAAATCAGTTACAGAAGATTGTGTTGGAAGATGACGGTGTAACGCGGTTTGAGCGGGTACGCTACCGTTTAGCGCCCGCAAACACTAACTGTAGGGCTGGCATGGGAAGATTTTTTTAGTTATCTATACATTTTGTCAGAAAAAACTTGTAGTCCACCAAATTCGATTTAAAACTCAAATATGTACTATTGGCTGCTTTATTCCCAAATTAATTAAGCGAATAGATTTTAAAATAAATTATCTGTAACTTTAATGACCCTCAAAAGTTCTCTGTAAAGGCTCTTACATACTGGCGCGAGTAGACGCGCGACGCTACTTTTAACAAAACTATTTCTGAGAAAACATCACGGCGAATAATGCGGCGCAGTCGGCGGCGGCAAGTTGCGCCGGTATGTAAGAGGCTTTACTAAAATAGGTTACATGGAATGTTAAATATTTAGCTCCAAGAACTTTGCATAGGCCAGCCTTGAGATTAGTCCTGATAATATAGGGCTTGGTTAAAAAAAAAAACGTCCAAAATTCATGTAGTGATCGTAGCAGGTGACGGTCTGTAGTCTCTGCGTACCTCATGGGAACAAGTTGTGAGTTTATGTATGTATGTAAACAGCTCATAAGCCGTGACACTGTTGTTAAAAGATTACAGAGAGATTTGCCATTCCAAAAAAGCCCTCTCTTGAGTGCCAACCCTACCGGTCCCCAGTTATAGCCTAAAGGGTTTCTCTCCCCGTCAAATAGTCGTTTAAAAACAACGCTATTAAACAAACCGCACGCTGATGCGTTTTGCGAAACTCATAAATATTAAACAGACAACGTTCTACAGTGTTGATGGTGCCCTGGTACTTGGTTACAAACATTTTTCGGTAAAAAACGAAGTAGGTAAGTAGACTTCGATACCTACTCGTGCTCAATTGAAATGATTTTTACCACAGACTTTCAAACATTACCCTTTTTTTTACAGCAAAATTACTTTTGAATTGCTACACACCTGACATGACTGATCAAATCGCAGAAGTCATAAAGCGTTACGTATCATTTAATTCAGTATTTTGGTAGCTTGAACTTTTCTCTAAGTAGGATGGTATCTGGCAATACCAGTTCGTCAAAATTGGGTTCTGTATCTTCATAATTATATCTCAATACTCAATTCTTTATTGCAAGCCACAATGTATGTGCTTAGGTGGTACATTTGCGTATGAACTCGTGGACCCTGTCAAGTCAAAGTCAAAGTCAAATAATTTATTTCAAGTAGGCACATTAAAGGCACTTTTGAATGTCAAATACATATAAATAGAACTGATTCTAGTTGCCCCTTCCAAAAGGTAGTTGTCGTATGGAGAAGAATGGGGAAGAAACTCCAACGTTACTCTTAAAAAAAATGTTTTACAATATTTGGTATACATCAATTATATAATTACATGTGAAGACGATGCACCGAGAATACAATTACAATAGGTAAAAAGAATTAAAAATTAAAAATGGAGCAATGACAAATAAATAAATTAAGTATGTGATAGATACATGGTGCTCACATGTTTACAAACATTAAAGTATACGATATCACAATATTCCTACAAACTTGCAAGTAATACGAATAGGACTGTCCTATTAGTATTACTGAGTTTAATTATCATAAAATGTAAAAAAAATCGATGTTATACAAATAATAAATTTTACAACTAGATTAGCAACCAGTTTGATTTTTTCCAGCCTCGAATTTATCCTATGGAGCAAGACGGGCACAGCAAAAGAAATATCCTAGGTAGAGGGATATCACTGTGAATTAGTCACCAACCAACTGGTTGGTGACTTTAGTGTCAACTGGATTTTCGTCAAAATACTCGTAAGCTGGTCAAAAATTTCCAGCGTTGCAAATATGGTCGAAGCCATAACCTATGTTTAGGACATTTCGTTAGCATCGGTGTCAAAGTATTCTTACTAGCGTGTCGATGGAAATCTAAATAGAGTCGAATTAGAATTTGGCTTCGAGGTTGGAGCCATCAGTAGCGTCCATCAGTTCCTGTACCGTGCGCACAACAGGACACGCGGGACAAGATAATGTCATCACATCGTTTGTATAACAGCACTACATTTAAACTCCAGTACGGAATCATCTATGACATGATATTTGTAATCCATTGTTATACGAGAACAACTGCCGACAAACTGTTATGCAGTTTGGCAGACTTTAGGTATGTTATTGTGAATACAGATTTTGGAATAAATAAATAAATAAATAAATGAATCTCCACCTGATCCTCTTCCTTTCTATGTTTTTCTTGCTTCGGCCAACTGGGTCCAGAGTCTGTTTAAAGACTTGCAGGTTAGCCAAGGCGACTCTTGTCCGTCCAGGTATACATTAATTTATTTTATGCGATTCGATTCAGGTGGGAGCGTTAAGGAAACTGATTCCTCCTGATTTCATTGGGTAGCATTCATCACCTTTGAAATTCTGTCCATCCCCATAAACAACTGATCCAGAATCCTCATAATCACACTCACATTAGAATAAAAGAACTGGAAATCGTTCCGTGCCATTTGTTTTGGCGTCATTACGATATCTGGTTTAACACGTCGACACACTCGCTCCAATGTTAGCTGTAGAACTGTTGTGTGACGATTAGCAGGTGAGCTTGGTTAAGGGGATGTCAGAAAAAATCAGTAAAATGTTCGATGCATCATTTGTTGCAACACTAGTTTTAATTAGAAAGAAAGAAAAATTGGTTTATTTGTCACAGAAACACGTGCATACAAAAACTAGGTACTTAATCATATAAATCATAGAAATATGAGATCAGGAGTACTTATAAAAATAAATAGTCGGCAGCTGCACGTCATGACTGTGACAAGAAGGCTTCCACTCAGCATAATGCTGTGCTATTGGGGACCCACAGCACAGCGCTGATTTTCAGTGGTCACCCGAAAAAGACGTACGGAAATCAAGGTCAAATTACATTAGAAGTGCATCTCAGAATCTGTAAGTTTCTACCTTGTCTGCTAACAATCCAATGGCTCCCATCGCATTTTATAAGGAAAGTGAATGTTAGATGATAGACTGATTACTGCTTAGGGTATAACTAAAGTTAGCAAACAATATACTGACAAAAATTGCCTTCAGCTGAAATGGTCCTACGCGGAAATAAGGACCAAAAACTCATTACCATAAGAAAGTGTTTCGCGGGAGTAGCTATTTCTCTTCCGATTCTTTATAGTAACCCTTTTTTAAAACAAAAATCAACAACCCCTTAACAGCAGTTTTTAGAATTCGAATTTTGAAACGTTTTCCTCGCCAAAGTTCGGCGGCATTCGGCAACGGTCGTAACTCGCGTGCCCACTGATTCGTTGCGCGTTCGATAAGATAATGGCCGAAGTGCCGCCTACCGCGATAGTTCGTTCGGATTTAAGTACATAATGTTTCGCCGCTTCCTTTGTGGATTTGTTGATCCTTATTTGGTTGAGGAAGTTGATGCTGTTTTATAGTTGTTTTACAGGAAAAACAAAAGGAATAATGCTCCGTTTTCATTCCCAGATACATTTACTTTAGATAATTAGCTATCGGTACTATCAACTGAAACAACTTAATTAGGTAAATAAGTCAGGAATATACAACATACTTTTGATGTAATGTGTGCTTTGTTAGTGTTATCAGACATAGTTTAATGACTTTGTATCTATGCCACTTTGGACTGAGAAAGAGGGAAGAGAGAGTAAGCCAATTTTCTTTAAAAAAAAACTGCTTTTGCTAGTGCTTGTAAGAATAGGTTAGGTTATTTCATTAAAGGTTTTGACAAACATACTACTCCATTGTCTCATTCATAGAAAAACAAAATCACATTTCAAAACTACAAACGCGAACGTAACCGAATATTTAAGGGGAAGCCGTACCCAAAAACATTTAAAGTGCGTTCACACTCCACCGGCATAAGTCATTAACTCTCTCAGCAGTTATTAGACTGGGAAAGTTCCGGGTTTCGTTCAGCAATGATGTTTTTATCTAGTTACAATTTTGTTCGTGATTTGTGGGGACTGAGACTCTGTTCGAAAAGTTTCCGTTCGGTGTTGATTAACTTTCGGACGATTTAGTACGATTTTTAATTATTATTGGGCGGTTAATTTTGGGGCTGTAGACAGAAAGATGTTTGTTATTGTAAGTGTTTGAGACAGGTTTGTTTTAATAATTATGTTAAAGGTCTCTCAATATTTGATAAGGTTATGAAGTTTTAAAGGCTTTTTTGGAGACTATCTGAGAAGAGTCACCAGAAACGATACATTTTTATCCCATTGCAAAAAATATTTTGATTATTTTTGTTACATAGGTAACTTGATTGACATCCGACTTACACCTCATCACACGCTCGATAACATTGCTGAACATATGCATAATCCGCGTAATTGAAACCTATTAATTAAGAACCTATTTTCATTTTATGGTTGTGGATGTTTACACAGGAATAACCCTTAACAAATTACGTCATAACATAACAAGTATGTATGTAAGTATATTCTCTTATTGTGTGTTTAAATTTAAATTAATGAGTTGTTTTTTTTATCATGTATTTTGTTTCTCTTCTACTGTTACACACGTTGTCTACATCTCTTTTATCTACTTTCTTATCGCAGGTATGTTGGAAGAGATTTCTTTAGAAATAAGCATTACTTTTGTGCGTATTTTTAATTTCCTTTCTTCTTGTCTGTATTTATATGTGTGCATAAATGGTTAAATAAATAAATAAATAAACAATTAAAGTCAGAAAACAATACCGACAAAATTGATATCCAAACATAATTCTAATCTGATATCCCTTCGTAATGGCGACCAAACAAAAGGCGCTGCCGTATCAACAATTAGTCGTTACATCGGCCGCCGGTCCGGAACGCGTAATGATCGGAACGGTTCTGAGCGCCATTCTAATTCCGATCACCGGACGCGCGCCGGAACGGACCGCGCTAATCACGACCGGGGATTAGGTAGCTTCACTTCTGATTCTGTTTTTGAAAAAGGGATTAGAAATCAGAGAATTTTAGATACTTTTTGTGGTTTATATTGTTCTTTTATTGCAGTAGATAGACCGTCCATAACACAAATGTTAGATCTTAAAGGCTCTTACATACTGGGGCGATTCGTTGCGCGACGCGAATTTTAACAAAACAATTTCTGAGAAAACTACACGGCGAACAATGCGGCGGCGTCGCGTCGCGCGACCAATCGCGGCTTTAACGCAAATCGTGTGCTAAAGGGAGGCTAAAAAACGCAAATTTTACTGATTTTCATATTGGTTTGAAAAAAAAAAGCAAGGAAGTTGAAGAGACGCGTGAAAGGATACAGAAGTTCTGGCAATAAGACAGCAAAAATTAAATAAAAACACTGAAAAATTACAATGTGAAGACGAAATGAAATGACTCTCCAGGTTAGTTAGCACACTAAATATTAAACACTAAATATTTGTCCTTTCTTGGCGTCATGTTTGCCGCAAATAAACATATTTTCTTTCTTTCTTTCTTTCACTAGACAATTGTAATATCAAACTACTAGCATGAGGTAAATTATTATCTCTGCTTCAAAAAAAAAGGTGATATGGTAAATTATGTAAACAATTTGTTGTCCTAGAAATCGAACCAGCATCCTACCAATTGTAATTACGGGTCGTATCGTATAGAGGTAATATCCGCAGGTTGATCCGAACGAGCGACGCATCGTTCGCCTTGTACCAACACAACCATTGTTTTACTGAAATATTGCTACAGCCAGGGGTACGCAACGTAGTAACTTATAACTTGATTTTATATTTGTAAAGAAAATCGCGGCGTTTTTTAGGTTTTAACAGATTTAAATGTTCACTGAATACTTAATTCAGATAAAAACATTGGTGCTAACAGCAGCTGTTTGGTAAAGTTGGGAGCTAGATAGTTTCTAGGGAAATATCTTTTCAATCGAAGGATTTCATACTGTAGTTTTTTTTCATTCTATATTCCTATATCTTTATCCTTTCCTATTTCTTTCATTACTCCTAACTTAATAATATTATAAATGCGAATGTGTTTTTGTTTGTTACGCTTTCACACTAAAACTGCTGAATTAATTTGGATGAAATTTGGTACATGGGTAGACTATGACCCGAAATAGGACACTTTTTATACCGATATTCCCACGGGATCGAGACTTACGCTTGTCAAACCGCGGGGCGTATCTAGTAATATTATATTGTCATCTTTAGGAATTTCTTACTTCAAAACTTGTTTAGAAGCACAGAGAGTACATGATATACCTAAATACATTTTTCTTTGAAGATGTTGAATTCCAATCCAAATTCAGGCGGTAAGTCATTGCATGACCTTACTGCCTGAATTTCTACTACTAAATCACCTCGTTTCCAATTCCAAATCAGCACAAACAATTAAAAATACCAAATTTATAATCCCACACACATCTACGCACCCCTGCTTGTCATTAATTCACCGAATCGAGTATTGTTTCCTGCGGGACCATCGTCAACGATGCCTCTCTCAATTTGTGCTTTAAAACTCTAGCTATCCCTCTCTTACACCTGCAACCAGAAAGAGACAGCACTCGTCAATTGGTAACCCGTCACCGTAGCGATTCGGCCGTTTCCGCCGCCGGCCGGGCGGCCTGTCCGGTGACAACTGAAAAAAGCTTTCAGCAATGTATTACACCTTTTTGTATAAGATTCATGATGGAGTTTTGTTTATTTTACAGGGTTTATTGGTTATGGTCCTTTTTTACAGTTATGAAGTGACAAGAGATGTATAATTTTATTGTTTTTTGTATTTTTATTTTAGAACAATTCATAATTATAATTGTGAAGAAATGGTCTGATTTCAGTAAGTTTAGAGAGAGATATTTTTAACCGACTTCTTCAAAAAAGGAGGAGGTTCTCAATTCGTCTGTATGTTTTTTTTTTGTCTTGTGATGTTAAAAGTGGGCAGGTCTTGCTCTCTAGGCAGTCAATGTAATCAGAGTTGTAAATAGATTTATTAAGGTGTGTGTTTCATCATCATCATTATTTCCGCCGAAAGACGTCCACTGCTGGACATAGGCTTCCCCCAAGAAACGCCACTTCAACCGGTTCTGTGCTTGCCTTATCCAGCGGATTCCCGCGGCCTTCACCAGGTCATCGGTCCACGTTGTGGGGGGAGTTGTGTGGTTATCCAACTACAAAAAGGCTTTAAGTATGTTTTGTAATGTATGTTTGCTTCAATAAAAGATGCTTTTTAAGGTTATCGAGGTTTATTGTAATATTTATAATAATACTTCTTACAACGACGTGCGTATCCCTCGGGATCCAGGCGGAAAGGAAAGTGCCGGTGTGACCAGCTATAACTTGAGGTTGGGAGACAACAAGTAGTGTTGTCATTACATGTTTAATCTAAAATATAAAAAAATCGATTCGAAGACGAATACCGGTTTACAATATCCAAGTGACAAAAGACTGCTGTTGCAGAAGAAACTTTAAACTTATCTTCGATAGTAAAAACGCTCGCCACGAAGCCATACTTAAACAAAACACATTTAAAATCAAGTCGAACAAAGACACATCGATACTCCCACCAGCATATCGGCATTTTATTTCATACAAGCAATATTTGCATGGCGGCTGTCAATATTTTACGTCGCTATCGTGACGGCCCGCTGGTTTTATGGCCACACAATACTTGAATGTATTTGTTTTTACTCTAGTTTTACATACGATTTTTGTATATGGAATTTATGGTTACCTAAATATAGTGCTGCGTTGGTACATACAAATAAGGAAAATGCATCATGTAGGTCGGTACCTATAGATGCATTTTCCTTATTTTTCACAAGGAATCTATAAGGGGTAGGCGCTCTAAAAGAAAATAAGAAGCCGTACTGAATTTTCGCTATTTATTTCAAGAGGACGTGATCACCTTTACGTGCCTATCACATATCTGTTGTTTTATGAAAACAATTGCCGCATATTTAATTTTGAAGGTAATTTCTAAATTAACTTGAGTTATCGAATGCAGCCAGAGTCATTTTTCTACCAACCTGCATGATGTAAGGTTCCCTTTGGCAGACAACCGTTACAGTACTATCGTTCAGTTCAATCGCCGTTATTGTAAATCCGGATGGAAGGACCAAAAATACAAATCAAAGCCATTGAGTTAAAGATGCCGTGAAATGAAATGAAATGAAATTGTTTATTCTGTAAATAGGATATTGGAATCACTTTTACACGTCATATTAAAAAGTTGTAAAAATAATCTAGATGAAAAGGTAGGTAGGTAGGTGAAAAGTGGTTCATCTATGTTCGTGTGTTTTTGATATAGCAAAATAAGTATTTTTCGGAGCACATCACATGGTTTCTTACATTTTTGTGCCCTAAAAATACAGAACAAATACCATAATTGCACAAAACACTCTGCTCTACTAAAGTTTTCTTCCTTACTAAGAGTAATGTGTAAAAAACTGACCAATTATTTCCCGAGGGCGATATATTAGCTATCACGGGTCTTTTATCAAACATACAATCAAGTTGAGCACATTTTCAGTAATCTATAAATCATGGATCAGACGACATCGCGAACGTTTGACAACTAGTAATCATATTTTTATTTAAGGCTCAGCGGTATGGAAGATTATCTTAAGATTGAAAATATTATAAAACTTATCCGTAGTATCTTTAATCAAAAGGATCTAACTTTTTTTTTAACATTTGTTATGTAGATACTTAATTGAATTTGGTTTTTACTTACTCATCCTCCAGGTGTTAATTTCATGTTGCGGGTTAGTCCGAAAGGGATACCGGGACCTTGGCAACAGGCAACTGAAGGAACACGGGTAGGTTTTAGTCAGTAAAAGTCTGACACGCCCTTCTGCTCCGCCCAGAGCGGGAGAAGTGATTGGATGATTTCCCACCCACAAAAAAAAAAGGTGTTAATTTCATATTTATGAATGCACGGTTTTTTATAAACATTAGGCATATACACAACTAAGATTTGTAAAATGCTGAACAAAATCAGGGAAAACTTGTCAGTTGCGTCATGCAGTAAATTTGTGTTATTAGCGTTTTTTGAAATGGCTAATATGTCAATATTGAATAATTCTGGAGCTAATTTTGACTAATTTTCAATATATTTATATTATTTTATGTTATGATAAAATCGTTGGTAATTCTTTTCACATTCTTAAGAAATCACACATCGCCTTAACATCACGTATAAGCACACCACGTCACTCCATACATCAAGCTAATGTGATATCCGATTTACGATCCCAAATCGAACCTTAATGGATCACACTCGATTCAATTTTATAGGAGCGTTGAATTTGTAGCTCATTCATAGCGGGGACTTTTTAGAAGATTGTTCGGTTTAAAGTGCCACTTTGTTTTCAAGTAAATTAAGTTTGCTTTCAATAAGTATGGAAAAACTGTTATGATTTGATGTTATTACTAAACGTAATTTGATTTAAGTACTTAGTAATTACACGATGAGTCACAAGTCAATCAATCAATCAACTCAGCCTCGCAGTCCACTGCTGGATATAGGCCACTCCCAGGCTGCGCCACAACACCCTGTCCTCCATCTTCCGCATCCATTATGTCCCAGCAAAGTTTTTAAGGTCGTCGGTCCATCTAGCTGGCAGCGTCCCACGCTATGCTTGCCGATTCGCGGTCTCCACTCTAGGACTCGTCTGCTCCACTTGCCATCGGTCCTTCGACAAACATGGCCAGCACACTGCCACTTCAGCTTGCTTACCCTGTTGGCTGTGTCACAAGTCAGTTAATGATGTATTGGTTTTCAATAAAGTTACTAAAGTCAAAGACAGCAGTTAAATCATGTCTATGGCGATAACGGTAATCAGGTAAAATTAGGTAATTAGGTAGGTCAATTAATGGTAATGCTTTTCCTTGTGGAAGGTAGTATACACAAGAATCTCTTCTTTGGTAACTGAAATGAAATGAAATGAAATTGTTTATTCTGTAAATAGGATATCGCAATCACTTTTACACGTCATATTATTAAAAAAATAAAATAAGCTAGATGAGGTCGGCGTTTCCTATCTGACTACTCTGAGAAGAAAGGCCGAAACAAACTCAGAGGTCGCAGTCTCTTTTAAGGTCCAGACATAATCTTGGTCAAGCCATATGAGGACCATGTAGATTAATGTCTGAAATGGTCTTTTGAGGAAAGAACCACACAGATTTGAGTGGACCTGTCCAGTCAGTGCAAGCATTTGTCAGTAACCGAGGAGCTCAACTACGAAAGGTTGCCTCTTTATCCTATCCTATACTATTTATGAGCAATATTTGTATTATGTATATATTTTTAATCACGTTCTCGAAAACGACACGCATGAATGCATTATTGGGGTTTGCGGGTGAGAAAAATTAATCTAGTTGGGAAAATTCGTTTTCTCCGTATTTTCAACCGAGTATACAGCTCGGTCGCCCAGGTACTTTTCCTTAAGTGTGTGTATGCGAATTATCCTTCACAAACCCACACATTCACATATTTTCCATACACCACATAAGAGTTATAGTAACCCAAGTAGGAACCGTACAGCAAGACAAAATATAATGTATTCAGTGAATATTGTCGCAGGAGCCCGCTTATTACTTTCGACTTACTTTCAGATGGGTTCCACTTATGACCTTATTTCATTCGTACCTGAGAAGTTGACCAAGCTGATTTCTTCCAGGGGCCTATTTTATAAAACCAATGGGTGACAGGTGACAAGTGACAATCCGACAGTGTTGTAAGTTTCGTTCATAGTTTTATTAAAAAGCACCTGTCGTGAAAATGTGTCAATTTTCTCAGTTTTTAAGAAATATGTCTCAACGTCACCTTCCTGCCGCTGTCCCATGTTACTTGTGGTCGGTGCAACACGTTTTCTTCTTCCATTCTCCCATGTCAACCGTCACTCTATCATACACTCCCTTTTCTTTCAAATAGAATATGTCTCATTATCAGTTATATATTAACTAGGGTCCAAGTCTTTGGCAGCACCTGCATTAATTCTTTTCATGACTGTCTTCACAGTTCGTATTTAGCTGTACTTTGGTATTTTTTACATTTTTGTACGTTTACGCTCGATGGTAAACTGGTCTCAACTTGAGAAGTTGAGACCAGTTTATTATCGAGCGCTAAGCGAGTTTATTTAATGAGCTAAAATCGGAAAGCATTGTTTCTATGTCGAACAACTGCTACTGATGTCAAAAGATCACAATACATTCTCGCAATCGCTATTCTATCATATTCTTCATATTAATAAACTGCCAGGATAATGTTCTATGTGTTGAATCTAATAGCAAGAGCTCAACACAATTTGGGCGCAGTCTTTTGAGAATAGTATTTGTCCAATTCTGGGAAAAATCTATAAAACTGCCTTTTGTTTTAGATTTTCAATCAAACTGAGTACCAAACGAAACCCACCAGCAACAGCTCTGCGCGACGGCATATATCCATATTAATTTAAACCATATTTCACTGTATTTAATTCATATGCTAAATAGATGCGGTGTTTTGTCAACCGTTCGCTATTTCGCTACCGACTTTATTGTTTTGGTGTTTGGGAACCATTATTTATAAATTGCCAGTAAATGTAAGGTTATTGTGCGCTACTTTTATAATGATTCAGGTTAATTCCATGTGTGATGTATGAATAAACATCTATTTTACAGTTCCACATGAATCTAGGTGAATACGCTACTAATTTTATCCCGGAGATTAAAGAATCTACATGTATATGCTGTGCACTGTTGGTAGAGAGTCATATAATGTCGATAAGACTGACGGTGATTGCTAAAATCAATTCATCAATACTTCATCAACATCATCAATAAAATTATTGAAACTCTTATTATGATCAAGTTTCATCGAGGAATCATAGTAAGTAAGTTGAATCATAACTGTTGTAGAAATTCTAAAATCTTATTACTATATTATTTATTTTTGGTAGGTAATTTCTTAATTTAGGTACAATTGTTTATTCCTACAATATAATAATGCTCTGAAACTATTATTTTAAGATATTCTTGCCTCCATATTCCAAGATGTAGTCCCAACAAAATGTAAATAAGGCGTTATAAATCAGGTTTATTTTGAACAGTATCCGTTCCGAGCTAACCATCTGCTAATTCAGTGAAAACAGTCGCTGCTTTATATTCTAATTTATTTGTATTATATTCTATTAAATCCCTACGATACTCAGGGTTTTGCAACGACCTGTGAAGACTTGGTTTCTTTCAGTACCTACTTTAGCAACATTTTTGATAAAAACAAAGTAGTTATTGTTAACAATGTCAAAGTCAACGTCAAATAATTCATTTCAAGTAGGCACATTAAAGGCACTTTTGAACGTCAAATACATATGTAGAAATAGAAATCCAACCAAAAACATAAATGTGAAATGGGAGCCAAATTCAAAGTGCGGTTATCGACTTCGCCGACAAAAGAATTGAGATCTAAATGGGTGCCAAGTTCTCTAGATAATCCTGTTTATAAAGACCATACAACACTCTCAAATAAATTTAAAACAAATTTTCTTGTTTTTTCTGTTATAACAATGTTTACTATTTAAAAATATAACTTCATTGAATAGTCGAATTATTTACACAAAGCACTTGTATGTAGAAACTAGCCAAGTAAAATTTTCAGCTTGAATTCATCCTGGTTGCGGAAAATGTATTCTATACATTGCTTATGTATTGTATAGAATACCTGAATTACCGGTAACATATATACGAATGAATATCAACCACATGGCTTGCGCCATGTGGTTGATATTCATTCGTATATATGCACTGGAACCTCACCGGTGCGGGCGGCGCCGCGGCTTGATTTTTTTCGTCTTGTGGTCCGGTTCTGGTGCAGCTCCGACATCATGTACAGGAAGCCTAAATGTCACCTCAAGATACGGACTATGACTATATTTCCAAACCCTGAAATCCTTGTGACCCCGGACGCGCCGCACTCCTCTTGCCCGCCTCGCGGAAAACTTAAACAGCCAATGATGAACAATTATTATTAATTATTGGTTGTCTAAGTTATATTAAATAATCTGGTACCTAATATACAAAACGATAAAGGCGACTTTTTATAATGGAACCAATTCTCCTACAAAAGAAAATATTTTTGCTATTATAATTTCGAAAGGCGCTAGGTGTTAAAAATCGATTAGGTACTTAATTTTTTTTTTTATCGTAAAAAAAATCTGTTTTCTGATTTTTTCCTTTGTATACACACAATTACCAAGCTGGACGCCAAATCTCAACTTTCTAGGTCATCTGGAAGTGGGTTAGGTTTTTGATCTATAGGTCAGTCAGTCAGTGATAAAAATGACGATTTTCAGACGTTGATATCTCAACAACCGTTTGAGCTGTATTTATGAAATTTGGGGTTCTAGTTAATCTAGGAGGTATTAATAAATCAACCAAGTTTCATGTGTGTATGTTAAATAGATTTTGAGTTATTGAGGGGTGAAAAGTAGCTCCAAATGGTTCGTGTAATATAACACATGGCTGCTGCGTCGCCAGTTCTTTTCTTGAACTTGGCTTGACACGCGGCCGCGTGTCTCGATATAACTGATTCTAGTTGCCCCTTCCAAAAGGTAGTTTTCGTATGGAGAAGAATGGGCAATAAACTCCACCGTTACTCTTTAAAAAAATGTTTTACAATATTTGGCATACATCAATTATATAATTACATGTGAAGACGATGCACCGAGAATACAATTACTGTACTACAATAGGTAAAAAGAATTAAAAATGGAGCAATGACAAATAAATTATAATCACAATCACAGGCAATCCAAAAGTATCCTTGTATTGTTACTTACTTAGTTGCCTAGATTTAAAGCAGCCATAAGTATCGCTCTTTTTCTTGTTTTATAATAATGCTCAATCTTCAAGGCTACTGTAATTCCTTCTTGAGAAAACCAGGTAATAAATCTGACTTTATATTGGTTGAAAGTATTTTAGACACGATATTTCAGTAATGACAACTGACATGGACAACTTACAAATGGTCATATTTGCTTTACACATAAGCATAATATACACTGTAAACAAATAGTTTATAAAACAAATAAAAGCCTAAATAAAGGGCCGTGTACAATGAAGTACAACGGAAGGTCCCAAATATTTAGCTCTATTGTTAGTTTGTTCGTCACGACGGATAAGGAAGTGCGTTAGTTCCTCTTATATACGATACGCCTTTGTCTTGTGTCCTATGGGAAAGGTACAGGTCGTACATCAGGGATAGTTGAGGTGAATGTTGGGCCTTTGTGGGTGAAAGGTTTGGGTGAAAAATTGGTACCATGGTAGAACGGATAGTTATAGTTCCTGTTTTAGAGAGAAATATTATACTTAGAGAAACCAATATTATAAACTAGCTGCGCCCCGCGGTTTCACCCGCGTAAGTCATGATCATCATCTGCCTAGCCTTTTCCCAACTATGTTGGGGTCGGCTTCCAGTCTAACCGGATGCAACTGAATACTAGTATTACCGCGTAAGTCTCGATCCCGTGGGGATATCGGGGTAAAAAGTATCATATGTCATGTTCCAGGTCATGGTCTACCCATGTGCCAAACATCTAAAACTGTTCAGTCGTTTTAGCGTGAAAGCCTAACAAACAAACAAGCCAACAAACAAACTTACTTTCACATTTATAATATTACTTCTCAGTGGCAGTCATGACGCCACAGACGCTGCTACTAACATGGGCACATACTGAGCCCAACTAATGTAAAAAATACCATCTAGGTACTGAAGAAGAAGAGGAATTAATAAGAATGTTTAATTTATTACAATGAATTTCGACAGTAGTTAAATGACAGAACTAACAGTTTCTGCCGGATCTGTTTAGATTAATTGATTTCAACTCGCTTTCCAATGCCTCTAGACCATGAGTAGTGAATTGTTTTCAGAACGAAGTTCCTTACCTCAAACTTAAAGCATTTATTTCAATAACGCGGCCTTGCGGTAGGAGTTGATTAAGTTGGTAGAAATCGTCACGTAACGGAAAAGCGTTATGTGACTCTATCTCTCTGTCTCTTTCTATTATATAGCGATGTGTGTGTGCGATTATTGCGTAAAGAACTTCGTTCCTGACGGGGGTCCCCTGACCGCACACTTTTTTTTTACTGTCGGGGCGAGCTACTACCTTCGTTTTTTTTTTATCAGTCAGGCCTAGCGGGCCTCTCGGTCACTATTGTACTAGGCTCTTTAGATGTAAACCAGAAGGCCAATTCTCTAATTACAAAATGTTCACATTCCAATCTCAATGTGTAAGACTTGTCAAAAATGTTGGTAAATTGTTTTTGACAGATTGCGAATGAGATGTGAATGCGAACGTTCTTAAAAAATACGGGAATTGTCCCTCAGAGCTACGGACTATGACACTAGGACACCGTTATTTTCCTAACACTTCACTCAATGAACTTAATTAGTGATTCTAGGTACGTTATAAATAACCACCGTCTTCTCAACATTACAAGCTGCCCATACATTACAATATTAGTTTAACAATTACAATGACAACAGTATCTTGGGTCCGGCGAGCGTGTCCAATGTTTTCCGTCTGTTCTTGCGTTGTTGCCCACCCTATGTCTGCGTAGGAAGTATTCACTGCTATTGTTCCTCTTAGTTATGATAGCCTGGTACTATTTCGTTGAATAATTAGAGGATATTTTAAATTGTAAATGTTCTGTAGAATATGAAAATCAAAAATCTTTGTTGGAAGTTACATTTTCGTTACTTGCTTTCAAAATATTTCATAAAAGGAAGAGTAGTAAGTAGGTATTATGGGTTGCAATTTGTATACATAAATATCAACCACATACGTATTTATATCAAGGAACTTTGTTTTCTTCAATAAGGACCTAAACGACGAATAAGAATATATTTTTTTCTGACATGGTCTTTAGGTCCGTTTTGTTAAAAGTGTACCTACCTACTTAGTGGGTACTAAGTAGGTAGGTACACTAGCTTCAACTTTCAGCCTAACTGACCGACTCTTTGACAAACTCAAAAGTGTCTTTATTATGGTTTAATTGTAATAGATGCTTTGATTTTGAGAGTGAAGTAGGCGATTTATTGAAGTGCCTCTTGCCAACTTTATTACTTTCGCTGACTTAGCAATAGGAAAAGGAAAAGCAATGAAAAACTTAATAAAAATGACTTGTTTTCTTCACAAAACAATCACAACAGAATCCTCCAATGAAGAGACACATTCATCGAAACAATCACTAAACGCCAACACTTAATTCAATAACAGAGATCCCTATCAAGCACGCCCGGTTATCTCTTCACCCCACGCACCAATTTACATACAAATACATACAAATCGGGTACGGAACCATAATCGGTTCCGGGTCACGTGGCCTCCGTGGTGAATCGGTTAAAGAGACCATTCGTTCATGGTTAATAAAGTCACAATCTTCTCACAATACAAAACAGGCTGCCTGCCGCCTTCCCTTGCTTCGAAAAAATATTCGCGAGGGTAGAACAGATTCGAAATTAGAATTTGATTATCGAAGTGTGCCGACTATTTATCATTTGTAATGACGCGTTCGCAGCGCGAGGACGTGCTCGCTAATATTGTAATCTTGTAAATGCGTTCAGCAAAATACATATTTATTATTTTTCGTATTCTGTGTAGCTATTTGAGTGGAAAATATTGCTTTTGCATTGATTATGCATGACGGTCTAATGTTTTGAACGATTCTTGTAGCTGTCTAGTCATTTATATCCATCTGTTGGTAGTTTTTGGTTTTATTTGGCTGAGTTTGACCGACGATCGAGAGGTCGGGAGTTCAAATGCATTGAACTATTGCTCTGAACCAGTTCAAAACACAAACAAATATAACTTATTTACCTGGAGAATTCATGAAGAATATAAAATATGATGCAATTCCACTTGTTTTCAGAAATAAATATAATACTACTGACTATCAAGATGTAAGTATTAGCATCCTAATATTCAAGAAGTTTCTAATTAATCATCTCAATAAACAATTTCTTCAGTAAAAATCATGGCTTAAGACATTGGCTTGGCAAATTAGCGCTTATTCATTAGCAAAAGTTGTAAAGCATACCTATGAAAATGTTTGGACCTTTTAGCCGGTTTTGTGTAAAATACCGGTAAATCTGTTAAAATTTATCATCAAGAAACGTATAAACATATTAACAGCACTAGCTAGAGATTCAATAAACTCGAATTTGTTCAGTTCATAAGGACCGAGTCAGTCTAAGCTGCATATCTTAGAGCGAGGGCACCGCGTATTCAAATGTAGCTGTGTGTTACGCGACCCATCCGTCTTACTGCTGGCGTCTGCTAACACCGAGTGTACAGGGTGTTTGAAGAACTGACGATGCTAATTTAGAAACCGAAAAAGAATCCAGTCTTTGCTTAGGTACTTTTACGGATTCATCATCTGCCTAGCCTTTTCCCAACTATGTTGAGGTCGGCTTCCAGTCTAACCGGATACTGCTGAATATGCTGCGACATGGAGTACTTTTACGGATTCAAATAATAATTTTGAAAATTATGAAAATCATCTACTAAAGTATTTATAATATCATTGATTGGGCCCAGTAAAATTATAATTTAACTGGAAAAAGGTGGTTCCTAATATTATTATAATGAAATTGAGATGATTGACAAAATACAGTGCAATTACAATATAACTAACAATCAGTCTTGGTATTCTGCATACTAAGATTCGTATAATGTCACCGTCGTTTTTGTGTTGCAGTTGCTGTCTGTGTTACGAATTTAAAACTTTATTGGCATCATTTCCTGCCCCTTTGTCCGATGTGAAAGTTTTTGCCTAATTGTAGACAGTGTAAATAAAGAAAGAAAATACGTTTATTTGCGGCAAACATGACGCAAAGAAAGGAAAATTTGCATGTATTTCTTCGGTATTTTTTATAGTTTTAAATACACGTTTAGTTAAAAAAAACAACACGCCATACAATCGTGCAAAGGGGCGCCGGTCTCTGTCCCCAGTATGAATATTTTCTATTGAATTACTCACGCTTCGGCAGACCACCAAAAATATTGTCATCTCCGCACTTACGTGGACACCAAGAAGTTTCCACATTACGACGCACAGATGTACTTGCTAGTGCATGTTTGTTTCAAGTTTTTGAAATTCGTGTTATGCGGACGTTGGTCGAAATAAAAGTGGAGTTACGGATTTTGTTTTAGCACGGTTATGGTTTTGTGGCGCGGTGAAGTTTGGTGATGTCAATATTTTTATACCTGGGTGATACTTCCAGACCATCAGAGTCTGGGTATCCTAAATCTATTTTCTACTAACGTCTGATTTTTCCTGAAGCAAGCTGCGGCGTCTTCTGATTTCGTACCATTTATGGTAAGTGTAAGGAATACGTCATCTACAGAAACCGCTAAAATGCATTCCTTATAAGACTTAATACCCAACAAAAATCATAGAACATAAGACTACTAAATACCCATAATCCTATCCTACTAATTCTCCATGCCCTACCATCGCCGAAATCTGATCCTAATGTTCCCAAAGCGATTCGCCACGACCGTCCCGCCAACGAACCGGACTAACCTACATTGGTGCTAACGTCCGCAACACATGGGAATCGCACTGTTCGCAAGGAATTCGTCATGGGTCCTTAGTTCCGCCACAACACTATAGAAGGGATGTGACTTTTCTATGGAGTTATCGGGTGGATTGATGTGATGATGAATTTGATTATTGATTATGAATGTGATGCTGTTAGTAATCGGGTGGATATGGGAATGGATGAAAGATGGTATAGGGTGTAATTTGTATGGGTCATCTTATGTTGGAAACTACTGAATATTTTCTTAGTTTTGCATTATTTTAATTTTCATAATTATAATTCTTCTGATTCGGCTGCATGCTGTACTTGTACATTTTAAGACAATTAGAACAGGTGTGATTAAGTAATTCGAGTTATCCAAATTGTTGTTAGAGTTAGTAGGTCTAGTAATATGTGGAATAGGAGTTAGCGTCCATGATTCAAAAGTCATTGTGGTTTTTATGAAAAATAATTTCACCTCTTCCAGCTGGGCAGAAATATTCACAGTTGATCGTCAACCTGTAGATGAAGAAGAGGCTGAAGATCAAACAAAAGCAGGAAATAAAGGTACCTAACATCATTAATCTTTGACTAACCAATATGTGTCTAGTGACGTTTAATTGTAGAATCAGCTTATTTATTCTGTTTTCAGTCAAATTGAGGAGCTATCTTAATTAATATTATAAATGCGAAAGTGAGTTTGTTTGTTTGTTACGCTTTCACGCTAAAACGGCTGATCGGATTATGATGAAATTTGGCACAGGGATAGACCATGATCTGAAATAAAGGATACTTTTTATACCGATATTCCCACGGGATCGATACTTACGCGTGTGAAACCGCGGGGCGCAGCTAGTTTACTAATAATCGCAAAACTTGATTCAGAAATAAAACGTAAGGAATCAGTTGGGAAAAAAAAATATAGTCTCTATCTCCTTTACTCCTTGATTAATGACACCTCTGAAGACTACTACTACTCACCCTAAACAGAAATAAAATCATAAAGATAACCAAATAGAACATTATTTTAAATCAAATCAGCCAAAACAGGGGTACAATGACGTCTATATCTGGCGCCCCACGCATAAATTCGCTACACTTCGCCCTGTTAGCGAGTCTAATGCTAGCAGGGAAGCTATGCATCAGATATGTCTCATATCGAAGGGAATATGGAGGATAGTAATTGTTATAATTGTGAAAGCTATAAAGAAAATTGGATTTTGTATTGATTATTCCCATGGGCATATTTAGAGTTGGAATTTAATTAGATGGATAGTGCAAGTTCTAAAGGGGTTTGTTCTATAAAATAAATCTTGAAAATTAATTGAAAAGTGATTTTATAATTTACTGAATTGTAGCCTGTTATTATGAAATAAACTATGTTTGAAGCCAGAAAATAAAAAGAAAAGGTTAACAAAATAAACTCAAAGTAGTCTTTTAAACCTCTGTAATTAATGATCCGCTACTATAACTAATATTTACAAAATAAATACTTAACAACTAATATTGCACATAGATTAGGTAATAACAACAATAATTATTAACATTATCGAAACAATGGAATAGACTCGAACTTGACACATTCCCCTATTTATAGTCATACTAATTTTAATACAATTTGTTCAAATATTAGCGCCGAAACACTAAAAACAATTTATACTAAGCCTTTGGCAGTAGAAGGAATTTCATCCCAAAATTGAACACTAACTTTATAATACATTCAATTTTATTAGACTCACTTCTCGTTGCGCAGTTTCAAAGACATTAATTTACATTTAACAGTTTTCGACGCATGTGTTTCGGCACTTAGTCCATATAGATTATTTTATTTATGTATGAGAGAACTACCATTGTGTGAATAAAATTGTTTGCTCTTCTTATGCCCAGCTGGCACTTCGTCTAAATCACCTTCTTTATCCTGATGTGCTGTCATGTGTCTGGTCAGGTGGTGCCTTTCACGGAAACTCTCGTTGCAAACGGGACATTTCAATTTCTCTTCCCGTTTTCTTCTGTGCGGGTCGATCGCTGACTCACTCTTGTGATGAGTACGCATGTGATACACCAGGTCTGAAGTCATCCGAAAGCTGATGCTGCACTTAGCACAAACATTTTGCGACGGCAGAGAAAATGCGGCTAACGTTGGAGGCAATAATGTACTCAGTATGGCTGCAGCGGGATTAGCTATCAAAGGATTCTCTCTCGGTGGCACAGGAAACTTCATAAAATCTGGATTTGGTGACTGGAAGTTCTGAACTCCAAAGGGGTATGACGACCCAGCTTGAAGATACGGTATTTCCGGCCTAAATGGCAGAAAATTTAATTTATTTGGTGACATTTGCGGTGTTTTTGTATCGTGTTTATCATGATATTCGATATTATTTTTGTTGAATCCTGACGAACGTTGATTCATCGCTGAGTCCGGATAGTTTGGTGAAGACGATGGCACATTCTGACCTTTGAAGAAGTGGCTGCCATTTATGAGATGAGCTGGTGTGAGGATATTGTTAAAACCTGGTGTCTTATTGAAAGAACTGGACGGTGGACTGGCAGCAGACAGCGGTGGACTTACGGAGTTCTGGTACAGTAGATTGTCAGGGCTGACGGAAGGATTGGGTGATCTCATGGAGTAGTTTGAAACTTTAGTAAACGCACTCTTTGGAGACATATCTGTTTTCTCCGAATACCTCTCGTACCTCGCTCTTGACTGCATGCTGATCAAAGTTGGGTCATCAAATATTTTGTTTTTATATTCTGGAAGAAACTTTGGTTGACGCGCCGCACTTTCATTGGAATTCGGCCGACTCCGTGACCGCTCCGAATTATCTGAGTCACTACAATACATAGACTTGCCAGGGTACTCATCTGTTCCAACGTCAATGTTAATATCAGACCCGAAGCTCGGGGATATGTTGTTGTTCGCGCCGATTCGTTCGTCATCGTGGTCTTTTAAGTCCATCGTGTTATCACTGGAGTAATCACTGTGCTTGTAAATTTCGGGCATCCTCTTAGGCACCTGATCCCACTCTTCGTTGTGAAAAAGCTGTTTCGAGACTCTTAACTGCCTTTCCGGTGGTTTTGGTCGTACCTTTTCATCCGGCATCATCAGAAACGCCACATCAAACGATCTCTTCGAAGCTTTTCCGGGGTTTAAAACAGTTGACTGCATCTCAGGTTTTATTTGTGAAGTTCTAGCACTCTCAATGTTCAAATTAGTTTCTTTAGAATCAAGAGACGTCTCTTTATAATTTTGATAGCTATTTTGAACGTCCATTGTCATCGTTTAGTCATTTAATTAACAGCACACGAACTCGAAACTTTTCGCACTTATATCGCGGCGATACAGAAAAGACGCGTGCGTACTACCCGACGGCCACAATACGAATGTGAGTAACATAAGGGTGAAAAATATATAAGTGGGGTTTTGAACTACCCTTAACAGAGCGTTTGAAGTTGTGAAGGCGTGGCGAGACGGACCAATAAGCGCCGACCGGGAGGCGTGAAAGGAATCGGTCGGCCAATGAGAGAGCTTTACGACGATAGAGAGCAGGAGAGCTCAATCACCAGGTCAAGATAATAATAACTGCTGTGAATTGAGAGCGCATTGAGTTGTGGTAGGGTCAGCTTGACAATAGCAGCGCGATATTGAAAACTGTGGTTTATTTCGCTATTCACTGTGTACGGTCAACAAAATTATTGCCTTTATCATCTGACGATAGGTTTTGAATACTAAACAAATGATCGGGAATTTGACAAAAAAGTCGGTTATTGATTTATGCAAATAAGTCTAAGAAATAAATAGATGCCTATGGATTATTTTTAAGATATCATAATAATACCACTAACAAACAAAAAATATTAAACTAAGTTCATCAATAAAAAAGTTTTCCCAACCATTATCTTCTATTTATCTCACCCAAACATGGCACTGGAGAAACTGAAACGATTATGATTGCAATAAATATGTTTTATATGTCGCATAAAAAATGATACTTCATATATAGTCGGCCTAACCCCCGACTGTATAGATGAGATTGCGAATAATGCTATTAACACAGACGCTTCTCCTCAAATTGATATCATACTTGAAGATGCTACAGACGAAATTGAGCTCAAACAAGAAAGTAATAAAAACCTAAATCCTATGACTGCGATCGAAGCTAATACAATAAAAATTGCCAAAGTAAAATCGGTCATAAAAATAAGAGTACAGGGCATAAATTCTATTGATGGGTAATATATAGGAAAGTTAAAAGAAGACCCAAATGAGTTCTGTTCGGTAGTGGGTAACGATAATAAGATGGGCGCAGACGTTAAAGGAAAACCATTTGTCAGATTTAGCCATTTTTTTGGCCATTCGTTGACTCTCAATGAAAATCTGTTCCATTTATTTTGCTCGGCGCGTTAATGAGAAAATTTAAAGAAATATTGTAAGGATATTAGCCACTGTTGTGAGATGGCATTGAATATTGTTCTCCTTACTAAGTGCTTTTACAAACTTGTTGAAGTTAATGTGGGTAGCGATAAGTGTTAAGTAAGTGATTGAGTTGTTAATTACAAATGTAGAACTTTCTATGAAGTATTTATGACTTATTTAGTAGAAG
Source organism: Lithophane semibrunnea (assembly GCA_947363905.1). Taxonomy (NCBI): domain Eukaryota; kingdom Metazoa; phylum Arthropoda; class Insecta; order Lepidoptera; family Noctuidae; genus Lithophane; species Lithophane semibrunnea. The sequence goes on along the minus strand of OX376190.1, from coordinate 18,078,227 downwards.
TTAAATTCACCTGCTTCGCGGGTCAGCGGGTGACCACTGAAAATGCTGTGCTGTATAAGCATGCTTAATAGCACAGCGTCATAGTGAATGAAAGCCTTTTTGTCACAGTCACGACATGCCAGCAGCTGTCGACTGTTTCTGTTTTGTGCTCGTGAATGTAGATATATTGTTTAAAAATTTTCTGTTACTGTATTAAATACAGCTAATCATCTTTTTATGTTCACGTGTATTTTTCTTTCGCATTCGTGCGAGAATTCCAAAATATTAATCTTACAATTTTTTATTTACATTTTACTCCTAATACTTGTGTAATAGTAGTTGCCATGATCAAAATTTCGTAAAAATATATAATTATGTTTTCAGATCTTAACAACCATATGATTAATTACAACATTTAATCACAAAAATCCTTACAATAAAGCTTTTTTTTCCTCCATTGTACACAGATTGTATAAAAATGATAAGATACAAGTAAAAAATGTGTTTGCGATGGACGGAGAGGGAATCAGCCAGGCTTGCCAGTCATTTGTCTTCGCCGCCACAATAAAAATGATTCGTAAGCTAAAAACGAGTATCTTTTTTTGGAAAATAATATGTTTTTCCCTTAATATATTTTTGATGCTACAAAGGTTTATACAGCTGTGAAATATATTCAGCGTTTTTTTTGGAAATGATGCTTTTGCAGGTTTTGTGAAATGTGTAGATACATGAGGTGAATAAGGTTGACGTCTTAGTTTGCCACAACCATCCAGTGAACTAGAAACTCATTATCATGGCCATCGTTTCATATTGTTTTCAGTTGAAGACGGACCATTTTTTTCCCTTATGTGTTTCTCCGATAGAAACTTCGAATATGATCGTGGTCTTCAATCACAATATTACTGATCAAAAGAAGTGAAAAAGACTATTTGGTGCTAAATCAATTTAAGGATTTGTTCTAAGCATGTTTGTGTAGAATCAGGTGTGCAAAAATCTCTTTCACTCAATTTCAATACCGATTTTCAAATCCACATAACACCATTTGCCTTCTTCTTTTTAACGATACAAGACCTCGACTGACGGACGTACCCGACCAGTCTTCCGGAGGACATTTTCGGTGTTTACTCCTAATAAGATGTCAATGACGAGTCAGCCTGTTACAGAGATTGATGGAACACTGGCCCCGTGGAAAACGACTTGTACTGTTTGTGAGAAGCTGTAAGATTCACGCTTCCATGTTGATCTCGGATAAAGAAAGGATTTTTAAACTGAGTAGAGAGTAGCTTTCAAATAAGGTCAAGTTTTGGATGTCTAAGATATTGATTGAAATTCCTAACGAGAAAGATAATTTTTGTAGTGCCTATTTGGCAAGATAACATTTTTAATGTAATTACGAATTACTCCTCTCTTTACCCTAACTTAAAACGATACTGTAAATCAACATAAAGTCAAATATCAACAAATTGAGCTTAAATCGTTTATCAGTAGAGGTACCTCCAAATCCCTTGATAAGTAATTGTTGGCACACGCCACGGATATTCTCGCACGTGTCATATGAGGGAAAGCAGTAGACCTGAGTCCGTGGATGTAACGTTTTTGCGCCAACGTAATCCTATTTTATGATAAATAACAGATTAGGGGATTATTTATTTGGAATATTGAATAAATAGGCGTTAGGGTCGAAAGAGTGATACGAAATATGAAAATATTTTATTTATGGGTAGCAAAGACGGTGTAGATTTAGATTTCGCTTTTAAAAAACTTACGAGACGTTGCATTGCAGCAGATTACTAAGATGTGAGTGAAGATAATGAGAAAGTGTTTTATTGCAACTTGAAAATATTGTTTCTATGTATGAAAAACTAGAGACTAGACTGCTTATGGAGACACTACACTTATCGTTATTGCATCTTATGATTATTTATTTATTTAGTAAAAGGTAGCTTCACAGCTGACAGTAAGTACAACATTAATATTTATCAAAACATTACGCCAATTACGAAGTACACAGAAAAATAGAAAATTCAGAGAGTATGTCATTACAAGAACATGTCATTCTTAATATCTATAGTGTGTGCGTGTGTGTATCTGTGCGGTGTAGGTGCTGTAAGTGTGTGTGATGTGTGTATGCTATATACGTATGACTAAACTGGCACTACTGAGCACGACTGAGCTATTATGGTTAATGTCGTTTTTTTTTAGCATTTTTTGTCCCATACCTGGGCAAAGGGAACGATAATGATTATAAAAGGAACTGAAATACTCCCTTTTTGGGCAATAAATATGTGCAAAATACTTGCAAACTAGAGGTAAATACTAAAATTGTTTCTGCCTCTGCCTAACCCGTTGAGGAAAATCTTTGCAAAATTAATTCCAAGTCGTGACGGATGATGGCGGAGCAAAGTTCACATGTGCAAGTTTGATTGCGATCGGTCCTCGGACAGGTCCCGACAGATTAGCTGCTACTGCTAATGTTGTTCCGATTGGACGATCGGTCTGTGACTCGTCCCTTAGGAACCGAGTCGATTGTATCCAGACAATGATGAAGTAGGTGTGAATGTGGAAGTATTGGCTTTGAATAAGTTTGTTTTTGTTGGATTGCATTTAGTTTCTTTTAGGGAGGGAGAAAATAAGGAGTAGATTATAAGAAAAGTAATTGATTTCTTTACATAGGTACTGAAATCAGTTTTTCATGTTTGCTTCATCTCTTTCGAAAATTAAAGAAGAAATTTGTTCAACTCCAAAATATTGCAGTAAGAATGGTAATATTACAATAATACTGGTCCACGAGACAGCATTATTTATGAAACAAAATGTATGTATGAGAAGCAATAGTTTTAAAGTGTTATATTCAAATGAAAAAACTTTCATCTTTTGTGACACTCCATAACAATACATTGCGTGTCATCCACAAAGCAAACACCGAACTCACAAATCAAAACAACACCTGTACTGCTTATTAAAATATGCTCAGTTTAATCCCCATAATACAGAACGCTTCTAATACCAACCTGCCATATGGTGTCCTGATCACCAACAATATAGCCCTGCTACGTAATCATCCCTTTTGTACTTTCAATGGCCTTTGGATCATTCACCCTATTAATTGTGAAAATTTCTTTTATTGTTACTAACAATGCAATTTCAACTTTATTTTTATAGGTCCTGGCGTTACATTTGTGTAAAGGACGTTCATTGACAAGCTCGTTTATAGCAGTTTTGTCGCGTTTAAAACTTGCGCTCAATACTTTTGTATTTGTGTTCGGCTTTGCTTCTGTTATTTTGAATCGAACTACATGAATATTAAGGTTGATATTAGAGAAACGTATTTTATTAATCAAATCTTCAATAATTTCGAAACTATTTTCAACTTTATCACCTATCAAACAAAGTTCACGTTTGCGTTTTATGGTATTTGAAGCCGAACGTATGAGTGATCGCAGAACATTAAGCGGGATTTGGCGAGCACTTGTTTATAAATTTTTGGACCATATGGACCATATGGTGTAAAAGCCGACTTGGACAATACGCCCCCATGGTGGTACCCCATTACCATATGGGACACGTTAAATACGTATTTCAAGAGTTTCGTATTGCGTTGACCTTAAAATCTGGGCGATCGATGAAATTCTATGAGTGTATGATGGATGGTAGTAGAAACTTGACAAAGAAAAGTTTTTTGTAATAACTACGTTAATTGCTGCATCAGAAAAAAAATGTAACGGCATGAGGTTTTTTTTTAAGTTTAATGTTCTCACCTATTCTCAGGGTAGGTATATCTAATAAAACGCAAAATGTATGTTTATTCAATTTCATAAAATGACAAATATCTATTATTTTTTTCTAGCGTGGCGTAAACTGCAGAAGACTTAACTTACTTTTAAAATGAAACTAAATGAATAATAATGATGTTTATTTCTGTAAATAGATCGTTTTCAGATACCTTTTATTGTAAAAATCAATATCAATATTCAAAAGTCAATATTTTAAAAGTAGATGTTGCAGGATTTGAAGGCCTGAAGAATATAATAAAATTAAACAATAAAAGCGGTGCCTTTTGGGAAAATTAACTTGGTCACGAAACATAAGAAATACATCAATTATAATAATTATCAACATGTATGATAATGTACCCACTTGTCGAGTAGCAACGTTATGGTGCGCTTGCGCAAATAAACAACATTTTGGACAATGTGCCGCAATAATGCATGTTGTATTCGCTGCCTATAATAGTGAAGCAGTGACGTAGAAGGTGAATGATGTTGATACTTGCGAGTTACGGGATTAATTTTGTAAGCATATATGATAATGGTATAAAATTGAACATAATTTTGAAATTCGAATATTATTACAGTCCTCATCAATATTGAGATAAGTAGTTATGGTTTCCGAGTGATCAATCTCAGAATATGTTTTTATAAATGTCGGGTGACCGATCTATCCTGAGACAATAAATTGTTTGCTTTAAATAACAGAATTATTGGTATTCTATGCAAATTCAATACGGCTGAAAAGTATTAGTTGTCCTATATAACAGTAGCAGATGCATCTTCACTGTTGAGACATAATGCCTATTAGATTCAACGTTTTCTAAACTGTAGGTAGATCAAAGTATCAAAATGATTCAACCGACTATTCTATACGTTACGATCACACAACATATGCGCTGGTGTACTGCCATTTGATCACAATAAGTATAATGGTTGCAGAGCATCCCCTAGGGCAGTTATCATTGCAATCGGAGCTCGGATTTGAAGTAGTCCAGATGAACGCTTTTAGGTTTGGTGTAATTGTTTTGAATTTACAGAAAACTACTTACTACATCAATTTTGGTAATAGGTACTACATAAATTTTAAGACATAAATTGGATTAAAAATCTGTGGTTATTTAGAAAAAAAAGGATAACTTTCTATCATTAATTCCATTTTCAGTTGGTAGTGCTATTCTGTAAAAATCTCACGTTGAAAACTTAGGTAAGTTTGAAGTGAGCTGTCAAACCCTATATCCATAGCGTCAGTGTATTTCAAGCTCATTTCACGGTGACATTTTTACAGAATAGACCGGCTGTTGTCAGTAATAATTCATTGTTATTTTAATAAAAATAAAATAAACTAACGTAAGTGACTACATTTCCAGGCTAGGTACCGACCTAGCCCATATAATTAGCATTATACGGCATACCCATGCCGTTTAGGGATATTTAATCATCGTCAATTCCTCAAAGTTTTTTGTAGAATTTGTTAGATTTTACTAAACCAAACAAGAAAACTATATAAGACGGATGAACGGTGAGATTGTCTTTACTATACCTCGAACCGAACCCTTAGCTCCACCACAGTACACACTTCGAAAATCCACAATAACATTGTACAACAATTTGCAACCGCATCAATATTTTTTAGGGCCTCTAGTGAAGGGCTGCTACTCAATACGAAAGGCATTTACACGCCATATGTACCTTTGGACTTAAAAGCTCTAGGGACAACGCCCTACGCTAATGAAAATGGAGTAGAGCTTTTAATATCGTCAAATGATAGTGGATGCTGTTGCAATTGTAGTTTTTGATGTTGGGATTATTCCTTATGTTTCTGGTCGCATGTTTTGGGATAGTGAAAGACCAACGTAAGCTGCAACGACATTCTAACTTCCCTTATTCATGTTGCTAAAGAAGAGGATGTGGTTTGTGGAGATTGTCACTCAGTTATTATTCTTGGCGTTTGTCCCTCAGATATAGTAAAATATAAATCTTGTTTCGAGTTTTGCTGACATATTTGATGTTAATTATAATATTTCTGGTTACCTCGAGGGCATATACTCTCATCAGGCAAGCGTTTGCGGCAAACCTCAAACATTCAAAAAACATAAAATCAATATAAAAAACCATAAAACTTCAAAATACTCCACTCATTCGTTCATCGTCGTTTAGAAAGCGGTCCACCCTACATCGCAAGCGCAGCTACCGCCATATGTCGCGAAAAATTCAGCTGTAATTGCATTACGTTACCCCAAGTCGAGTGCAGCTTTTAATTATGACGACCCACTTAGGCATATGTGGTGTTTAGGGATAGTTGCTTGTGTGTCATGCTGGGCTTAGGGGATCAGCGGAATTCTTAGATGCACTTTGACGTAAGGCTATGAGCTATCCTGAGCTATGCGAATCTTCGTTTGAGACATTGCTCTCGAAAATTGCCGACTTTTTCAAAATAATAAACGACAATGCATAGTTTTTTGTTGTATCACATTTTTTTGTTGTAATTTTTTAAGGGTAATATGATTTCTAATGAAAAACACAGAAAAAACTTAGTAGCAACAACAAAGAATCTTTTTCAAAGCAAAAACAAAAGAACTCAATAAAAAACCACGAACAAAAAAGCTTCTAAAATGCTACCTTTAAAAAGCAAAGCAAACAAACTCCAGAGTCTAGATGCAAATTGGGGACAATATGAGCGTGAAATATGGGTTCAAGAAATCCTGAAGCTGAAAAAAAGGGAAACAAATGAAGAGAAAAAGTTCCCAGGGAAAAAATACAATGCCTCTGAACACAGGGCAGGAAACGCCGCGTGAATAAGTGCCCCCCATTGTACAGGAAAGGAGGGAGTCGAGGTTTCTTTTGTTGATAATTTGTAATTAGAATGTTTACCTGCTTAAAGTGTTTGTTGAGTAAATGGAGATGAAAGCAAGCTGATATACCTAGTGATACTTCCATAATTATGGTGAGTTTGAAATTTCAACAACTGTACAATTATCGACGTCACCAGGGATTGTGCTGTAAAAGTAGTGACGATTATAGAGTCGGACGTGGCAAACAAATCATTAAAAAAAAATGGAGCGCATGGCAAGTACATAAAATGAGATGACAAAAAATAAAATTTCATCCATCGCCCTAAAATTTACTCATTTTATTTTTGGTTTAATAATAATAATTATTTAATTTAATGAAGCTAAGAAGATAGAAGCTAAGAAGTCTTCGGAGTCTTTACCAAAATAAGATTAATACTGTAGGTACCTACCTATAACAGCTTAGAACTGCCAAAACACATAATATTTTTCACTAATCGCGAAAAAATCCATACGAAACGATAAAAATGTGGCCGGTAACCCTCAAATGAATGGTAGCTCATTACGTATTCAGAATCCTCTGCCCGCCCGTCTGCCCGCTATGATTTATGAACTATTTTTTGTTGATTTTCTCCCCCCCTCCAGGCAAGACTCTGAACTCTGCCAAGTAATGTGAGAGCATATTGATAGAACTGAGTTAATTAATTTTGCAGTTTTTGGCGGCAAGTTTTTTGGTCGTTGCCAAGTTGGTGTTGACTGATGCTCATTGCTGTGAATCTGTTTTTTGTATTTTACACTGTTTTCATTGTGAATTTTTAATCAATAGAACAATATTTTTCCTATATTGTCACAATCTCAATTCATACGCTTCTTCCGATTTAAGGTATGTGCTGAGAGTTCGATTGTTTTGATTTGCAATTGTCACGTTCGAATCAAAGACAAATAATATTTACAGAGTAATAATATTTTTGCCAAACGCAGTTCCAAAGTCTAATTTTGCTATCATTATAATGTGACCGCTTAACACAATGTCAGGGCTTAGCGCGACATGACGTGTATCAAATAGCTATATTAAAACCTCAACGCTGATTTAGCTCACATTTCACTCAACCCATCCATATCCTTTAGACACAGTTCCGTATTTATCAAGCACGGTGTCATCCGTGTTAACCATTAACACAAAAGGCTCTCAATGTTAAATGTCTCAATTTAATGTAACAACCGCGTCGCCCTCTCTGTGCGGTCGTTATGACCCACAGTCGGTTTTGTAGGGTTAATTCGATGGAAAGATTCTCGCTAACCGCGCAGTTGTAAACGGGTTGTCTTTGTTTAATAATATTAATGGTGGTTGAAAATGTTGGGACATATCGTCTGTGATAGATATACTGTGTGTACAAAAGTCTTCTATTGTTTAGAGCACGGCAGATTTCATTTAAATTCATGCAGATTTGGGAATAATAGGGACTCCCACGGCCAACAAAGAAATAAATCAATCAGTATTTGACTAAAGATCAGGTTTTAGAAGAGACTAATCTTTCAATTGAAGCCAATTTCTGGAAACAGATCATAGCATAAACTTAAAATAATTTCATAGTCGAGGCTAATAAAAACTGTTCTTTTATTTCTCCACCAAAGTTTCATGAACGATTTTTGTACGAAAATTTGATAAAACAAAGTGATGAACAGACCAGTCAAATAGTAACGTTAAAGTCCACATGGCTGGTACATCACATAAATAAGCCTATAACAGCTTCGCATTCGCATTCAGTTGACACATCAGCATTCTGTCTCCAATGAACTGAGAGCCCATGAATCATGGCTGAGTTACGTCTTATGTCTGGGTGAATATGAATGGCGGTGGTAAGTTCAAAATATTGAAATAATCATATATTTTAATCAATTTAGGAAGGCTTTACTTTTGCTTTTCAAAATCAATCGATAATAATAAAAGAACCTCCTTGTTGAATTTTGACTTGAGGTTCTCAGCCTATGCTTAGATTAGTTTAACTATAGTGTCTAGGCCAATATTTATGTCTTCCATTATTTCCTAATTTCTTTAAGTTTTTGTTTCCAGTTCATCCATATCTCCAATGGTTGTTCTTTTGTCTTCAACATCATAGCATCTAAGTTCACTTACATATTCTACTTTAAAATCTTCAGTGACAAAACCCTACCATACAAACGTTCAACCCTTCACACGTTAACCAGTCGCATCCGGCAGTAACTCAGCACAACGTAGCAATCCTGCTGTCCTGTACTAATTAAAGGAAATGGCCCAGAAACAAGATTGCGATATTGTTCTCTCTAAATCTCTTCCCGTCCCCTTCTTGCTAACAAAATCCTGTATCTATGCATCTCGTTCTCTCTAAACGGTGCGTGGAATGTCACTCATTATGCTAAGTATCTTCCCCTCTTTGTTCGTTGAGATTGGCGATAAAGCTTTAGGATTTTTTTTTTCTTTTTTTAACTTGACAGTTGGTATATGGAAGCAGATTAAGATAATTCGGTCGAGGTGTTTTTATAATGCTTAATTTTATTGTTTCACTGATTCGCTTTAGGCGAGGTTTTCTTTTTCTTTTCTTTGAAGAAAATGTAGTGGTTCTGTGCAAGATTTGAAAAAACGTCAAGAAATTCTTTAGAGAATTAAAACTTAACGAATGTGTGTCGAATGGAAATCATCGTAATCATTATTATTCATTGACTTTTTGTAGACCGACTTCGTCGTTACCTAATCTCAACATAAATGTACCAAAAATAATTTATGAACATTTTGCATTAGCAGTTACACTTAACTTTTGCAATTAGCAATCAGAATTCCCTTCTCAATTGGAACAGCTAAAATCGAACACGAACAAAAATAAAGCAACAGATTCTGAATCACAGCCGCATATTGAAAAACGAGCGATTTTTTAATAAATCGTCTCGAACATTCTCCATTACGAGCAAAAATACCTTATTTCATTACGCCAACCGTTCCATTAGTAAGATACGCCAAATTCTATTAAACTCTTTTTTGTAAAAACAGCGCTTGAAGCGGATTCGTCGCTTGAAAATGTTTTAAACTCACAACCTTCCGACGTAGCCTGCTGCGAATTTCGTAGCAATAAGATCGTCTACATAGATCTGTTATAATTCCATTGCTCGACCAGTAAGAGATTCCTAGCGATTTTTCTGGTTTCAACCTTCAATGGAACTGCAAATAAGCAATACCATCAATTACTTCGTAATTACTAGCTTGGTTGATCTGTTGTCGCTTACACCGCTTGATTTTTGAAACACAAAGGGTTTACACCCTACGTTTCTAAATTTAAATTTATGTTTTGTTAGATTTGATCGCATTTAGCGGCATGCGCTGGTCCAAATGAAGCGATAGGCACTTTTTTTAAATATGATTTATTCCAGCAAAGGGTTTTTTTGTGTGATTTGTTTCGGAACAAATACATTTTTATTTAAGTGTTTAACTTATGACCGCAGCCATTGATTAAACGCTCAGTACTAAGGCATGAATCTCGGAATCTCGGAATATCGCAATATCAGAATCGCGGAACGTAAGTTCCGATATTACAATTCCGATACTGAGTGATCCAATATCGGAATTGGATTTTTTTTTCTATATTTTGAGTTTTAAACTAAACCTATATTTTAGATCCTTGTGTAGCGCCGAGCACGACAGCGCGCTACCGTATTCCTGTTGCTAGCTCGCTAAGCATGCGATACAAGAACAATAGTGTTATCAGTCTCAATCGGAACGGTTAATTCGGATTTTACATCTGGAATTTCTCAGTAGCAGTCTAGAGTCTGGATTATAGCCCGATTGATAGCAATAGGCTTGTCCCCTTTTACATGGAACTGGAGCAAAACTGGTGAAATGTGGGTGTAGCCTAACACTTCGAAGAATACACGGTACCAAAAAGTAACTAAATATGTGTGAGAATAGGCAATAATACTGAAGGATGATCACAAAATGGCACGTTAAGCAGTTGGTACCGGCTGTCATTCATAGTAGAGATGGGTTGTAACAGGTTAACCGATCGATTCCCAATGTAGCTTCGGGGAAGCAATCGAAAAAACACTTTACTGATGATACATAATAAAATGGGCAGTAATATTGAAAGGTTAAGGTCATAAAATAGTAAATACAGTAATTACAGTGGGCATACTTAAAAAAAAAAAAACTAATGTTTGAACTAAATCAAAGAATACGATTTAAAAATGTTTTTATTGCACTCAATCCAACCTCATACCGAATTTGTGCAATTTCTAAAGAAATAACAAAATTCCGATATTAATATCGGAATTCCGATATTGAGATCTAATATCGGAAATCAGTATCGGAATTGAAAACCTTCCGATATTACATGCCCTACTCAGTACCAATGACGCACGAGGTGAAGTAATCGGATTAAACGCTTTTCAGGAAACTATTGTACAGAATGAAAATAAAAATAAGCAGGCCACAGCGATTGAGATGACAGGATAACTGACCGTGTGCTTTCGCTTGAACACGGGAATGGTGATCTGCAACTTTCTGCTGAATACCATGCCAACGCATAATTGTACAGAGAAAACAAGAGATGATTATGTGAGGGATATAGATCAAAGAATATAACAAAAGGCGCGATCAAGAAGGAACTAGCTCTGAAAAAAAAAGAAGTGTGAGGAGATGAAAAGAGGAATACTTCGTTTTTTTATTTGAACCTAGTTTTAAAAGCTAGCTCTTTTTTAAGCCATCGATGGAATGGCAAACATACTACCTACTTAAATAGCTGCTTTATTCACACATCAAGCTATACATTTCCAGTATAAGCTGACCTCGCATTGTACGGAAATTCTATACGATGCGAGATCAGCATAAACTGGAAATGTATAATCACATCTATATGATGTCGTGTACGTAGGTCGTAGTAGCAATCCAAAGTACCCAATCGTGACAAAATCTAAGACACTCCATCCAATTCAATCAGGAAACCCATTGCGAGTATTCCTCAATATTTTCGCGCACTTCCGAGCAGTTGTTCCACACATTCGTATAATACTACCATTAACCCACGCTCCATTGGACAACGAACTCGATACTTACAAATTCAATAACGATTTTAATTTGATTTCATATCGATATGAGAACATTTGCGCGATCGAGTAGTAATGAATGGTGGTTTCAATCGGTTCTGATTTTTGGTGGTCGTGTATGTAATGTGTTTTTGAGAATTGAATTTTTATTTTAATGGTGGTTTTTAATGCAAGGGTATAAACCACTATTTGGGCTTCCACAAGATAAATAAAAGGACAATTTCTTCCTCATGGTACCTTCCTTTGCATCACTTGTAAGTCGTGCTGAAAATTATAAGAAAGTAAAAACTATATAATACTAGTAGCGCCCCGCGGTTTCACCCGCATATGTCTCGATCCCGTGAATTAACTTCCCAAAGATTAAAAGTATCCTATGTGTTAATCCAGGTTATAAACTATCTGTGTGCCAAATTCCATCCAAATCGGTTCAGTATTTTTTGCGTGAGAGAGTAACAAACATCCATCCATCCATACTTACAAACTTTCGCGTTTATAATATGAGTTAAATAAGATTAGATTAGATATAGATTATAATGAACTCTTTTACATATGCCTATTTCATGCCAGATTACAATATTAAGTTTTCATAACTATTTTAGTGCTATACTATATTTAAAACTTTGATTAACCAATTTGTAGTTGATTTAAGTAGGTACTTTCAAAATGATTACCTATTCGTCTTATCTTCAACAGAAACAGATTAACACTATGTTTAATTAAGACTAGGATTATACAGGGTGTGTTCGACCGTCAGGTGTGGGTCGACATGTGGCTCCCACCGGCTGAGTTTACATAAACCGGTGTATCTCTGTGTCTTGTGATATACAGGGTGATTGGATTTGTCGTATTTGCCGTTCTACGCGTAATTTTTAAATAGTTAGCGGTTCTTACTCGAAATAGTATTCCCTTCGTGCATAAGAACAATAGTGTTCTCAATCGTCTTGTCAATTATAGACTAATTTCAGGTATTTTGTAAAGTGGTTCGCTCACTACCATCGGACATGCCGGAGACCTGTACATGACTATGATGTCTCTATGATGTCTACAGGAACAAAGAGTGTGCACCTACCAAATGTTTTTCAACAGTTTTAAAAAACAAATAACTTTTTAACGTGTTATGAATTAAAAACTAAACGTTAGCATTTACTTTCCAACCTTTCGAATACGTATTGTACTTAATTTTTATTTTATTTTTTATTTGCTTACCTTCCTTTTAATATTATTTGTTGGTATTGATTGGGTTTTAAAGATAATTGTATAGAAGATTCTGAGATGTGAAAACAGTTGACCTGTAACACAGGTTTTCACTACCCCCCACAGGCACTAGTACGTAGTTCATAACCCTATACTCTTTTATGCCATTAAATAATGATTATAACCTACATTGAAACCTTTATGTTTAGATCACACTGTAGTCCTGCATACATATGCGAAGGAACCGCTCAGACTGCGAACTGTGAGCCGTCTACACGATATTGTAATTCAATCTAAGATTAACATTTTGAATATTGAACTATTGCGAATTGAATATTATGGGTAACGTTCATCTAAGGATTTGTCGCGGACGAATACCAGATAAATGAGATGATACCACTATTTTGCAGATGCCAGAAAATAGCACTATTTTGCTCACTTTGTGGATACTGCACCACATACTGGGGCACCTCTATGTAGGAGCCTCAGTGTAGTAAATCAGTTTTTGGGAATAAATAAACATATTTCCTTTCTTAGGTTAAGTAAGAAAAGTACGATAATGCTGATGGGCTGATTTAGATAATAATCAGAGCATTTATATGAGTAAGTATATTCACTAAGCCCTGTGACCGTCTTGTACTGCTTATGACTTTATTTATTTATTATTGTACAACACAAAAATATATAACAAAAAGAAAAAACAAACACTACAAAATATACAATGGGCGGCCTTTAAATCGCTTTCAGTAAAAATGCAATACCTAATCACCCACTAATTACTACCCAAATAATTAAATAATAACTCCACAAAAGAATATCCGCACATGTCCGCCGGCCGCAATAAATTATCCGCGCGGCGCTAATCCGAAGTTTTGCGGCGGTCCGGCACTATCTGTTTGCCGCACGCCGCAACCTTCCGCGCTTCGAGCAGAATACACACGGTGAAGTACTGAGGGCAAAAAAAAAGGCATAAACTGAATTATAATAATATTGTTTGTTGTGAAAATGAATATTATCAACTTGTATGAAGTCATACCTAGTCATACATAGTTCACTTTTTCACTTTTTATCTTCTCACATTTCCATTGTTCTGCACCTGCTTGGCGTCCGTATGCCGCCGCAGGGATCCAGCAGAATACCAGCGTCAGGTATAATGCCTGGCATATGCTGAGCTGGACTCCCATTCGGTGCAACTGGGAGACACGCACCACACAAGGGTTTTGACTAACTAAAATATTTTAAGGATGTAGGTAGTTTTAAGATTGCCACAGACAATACTTTCTTTGCGGTTTTTTGTTTGTATGTTCTTTTTACCCAACTGCCAAGGAAGGGTTTATGTTTTTAATGTTCGTATTTACTTGCTTTCTTCTTTTTTTTTTTTGTTTGTCTTAAAACTTGAATTTATGTAACTATGCTTTTGTGTTGTGTCTTCTATGTTTGTACTGAATAAATGTTTTATCTATCTATCTATCTATACCTATCGCTGAACAACGAGGCAATGAAAACTAACAAAGTTGTGGAGACACCAAACTGAAGAATGAAAACTGGTAAGAGGCAAAATACAATAGACGTAGATATAATTAGTAACCTATTCCGCTTATCTATTCTTCAAGAGTCATAAAAAACCCTGTAAGTAATCGACACGTGTTTCACCTCTCAACGAGGCCTTCTCAGGATGACGATTGACCAGTTGCAAACCAGAACACGACCTGTTACCACACCGAGCGCTGAACGTGGAGTGAATCAATGAGTGAGATGTGGATATGGGTGTGTGTGTGTGTGAGTGAGTGTTTTGTTTGGTAAGAGGCAATCTGATGTTACAGATGACTGGCCCTGAGACCAAGTTTCTACCATACGAAAAAAAAAGGGATATTCTCTATCATTCAATCGTAAGTTGATGCATAGATACAGGGTGACATGTATAAGCATCAACTGACGGTGACTGTGCCCCATAAATTTTCGCCTAGGCTTTATGAGGTGCTTAATTGTTGCAAATATTTCACACTATCATCTCCTGAAAGGAATACGTCAAATTAAAAGTCACTCTGTATAACATGACAAAATAAAAAATATACACGGAATCTAGCTTTAAATGAGTATGGTTAAAAAAAAATGATAATTCAAAATTTTGAATCACACAGACATTCAATAAGAAATTCAATTAAACTTACTCCCTCAATAAATATTGTTACTTAGTCTGCGGATGGTACAGTCCGTCGGCACGACTATTAATCATGGTTTATCGAGTGCTAATCCAGGTTTAAACAGATAACTATTCAGTCGGGCCATTGTCACGTTGAACGCACGGTTAGGGATGTCCAAAAGTTGTAATGATTTAATGGTTATTGTTTTTGTAGGAGCTAAAATGTTCATTGATGGAGTACTGAATATTGTACGACAAAGAAGCGATGAAGCAGAATGGTGTCAACAATACAAAATCAGGTGTTAGGGGCTTTAACTCTCACGCGAATAAATGATTCGGTTTCCAGATCTATTTAAAAAGTTAAGCTCTTGGTTTGTAAGGTATCAAAAAGATCGTCGACTCTCGTTTTCTGACAGACTTCAGAAATAAAACCAAAAAAGAAGTTTCAGATATCAAAATATTTTTTCATAATTCAATTTGACTGAAACAAAACAGGATACTGCAGAGCATTACAATTATTCATCTGCAAGTAGCTCTCTGCCCTAATATGTCTTCATTGCTTTAACAAAGCGATTGTTTAGCGCCCTTCGAGATATGCTAATTAACGTTGGTACATTCGACACTATTTATTACGTGGCTTTCATTTGCGAAATAGTTATTGTTTCGGTACAGATTTCTTTAGCTGTTCAATGTGGTGGACTTCGTGGAAATAAACGTTGCATTTAATTGTTTGGTTATCATTTATTTTAAAAACTATAAGATTTAATTCAATATTTAACAAATTATTTACTGAAATAGGCAAAAATAAAGTAAATAATTGTCCTTTGAAACACAAAATAATTATATTTCAATTAGTAGTTCCTGATATCTAATGTGTAGACATTAACTAGAGAGAGTACATTAGGGTTCCCAAATTGTCTATCCCTCGAGTTGCTTTTGTTTATTCAGCAAATAATGTATGACATCATATTGTGTGGGCCAACCCTGATGTTAAAGGCGCATCAAGTTGACACCCTTTTAGTGTGCAGAAATATTTATTTGCTACTGAGGTATTTAAAAGTCGTGGTGGATTTTTCCTACTGTGACACTGAAACCATTCAGCTAGCTTGTATTCTGAGGGCCTAGACAAGTGACAATCGCTTCGAAAGCGTTTCGTATTTCTACAACGACTTTTAACAGGATTGACGTAAGCTTATCGATAGCATAAGTCAGTCCTATATTTTTGCCTTTTCCGTCATCGTTATCACTGATAGAATGTCACTTTGTCCTCTGATCCTTTAGAAAGTGGTTTTGTTGAAAATGACAGAAAATCATTCAAAAATAAAAGAAAAACTTAAGAGCCAGAAATCACCATGTTAATTCAACGAAGACATTTAAACTTTCTCTGTAACAGAATTTGTTTTAAATATACTTGAAAATCCCTCAATAAACATACCGACCACATTTCCTCTAAGCCTCTTACCGTCCGCCATCTTATTCGGGTGACGACGACAAAATGGCGACGGTCTCGGCGCGCCGTTCAATTTGAATATAGAACAGCGTATGTCGCGCGCGCTCTGCGACACTAACTCATCGGATTGAGTGTGATGGCGTGGCAATCGTAAAAATATATTCGTTCTTTTTGAACAAGGAACGAATGGAAACGCTTTGGAAATGGCCTTTTTATTTCGAAATGCTACGGCTTACTAACCTGCCTAGGTGTCTTTCTGTCCAAAAATGCAGTGATGTTCCAAAATAGTCATTAGTGGCGCTACGATCTTTAATCTATCTTCTGTAAACTGTGGATTGAAATTGATTCAGGGTTCTTCTAGAGCATCAGCAGTTATTGTATGCACAACGTTACAGGTAGAAAGGAGCATTTGAATGTGTGGCACACACACGTTCATTCTAAAAAGTGTCTTATTTGTGCCTCTTTCTTTGTATTTTCTTGCTTTGGAAGATACATGATTTAATAAGTAATTTACGTAAAAAAAAGAAGATTCAGTCGACTCAATACCTTTGTGCCAGGGTTCGTAAGGCAAGCGCTAAGAATATGTCGGTCAAACCACGGCCGCTGGAGATAGCGAGAAAATCCGACACCCTCGAATGTTCGCTGCCGTAAAATATATACCTTATTAATATGTACTGTGCTGGGAGCTGTTTTGATACTGATTTTATATACTGGAATATACCTTGTGTTTATATTGTACGTCGAGGGCGTGGAAAGCTTTGAGTAAAACTGTAGCACTGTTATAATGATTTGGTACAAATGATTTTCCAAAGATAGTGTTTTTCTGGCTTGTACAGTTCGCTTATCGATGCACTTCTTCTTAAATATGAAAAATGGCTTTCTAGGCTGTGATTTACAGTTAAATGAAGGGTTTTAAAATAATAAGCATTTATTTGAATCACAAAAATCCTACTCTACGTAGGTACGTAACGTTAGTACTTAATTTTGATTTCTGAAATCTGTTTGATGCGTTCTTCTATAATATAAATATCTTCTATATTCTTATATAGTATTAAGCATTCAAGAATGTGGTTCTTGTTGAACTTCTTTTTCTTCTTCACTTTTAAGTGCTTTTTGAGTATATCTAAGTACGCAATGCAAACTTTTTTCTCGAAGCCTCTACGTTATCATACGGCCCACTCTGTCATAATAATATTATTCTCATAAAACACCACACAAGCAGCAGGCACGTATTATTAACTATATATATTTTATGAGTCGCCCATTCTCACTATGTTTACGGATTTGTTGATATCAGAGACTATATAGTCCAAATTATGTACTAAGCTATGGTATATTCAAGGGATGTTGTTATTTTAGATTCTACTTACGTTATAGCACCTCCAATAGCCATCCCATAGGTTCTTTTAAATACGATTCCTGTGACGTATATTTATAAGTAAGTTAGTTAATAATTTGGTCCATTCCGCAAATAAACCCTCTCCTGTAAATAATTCTCACAAACAAAACTATTAAACAATACCTCTTTTGTTCTACAGTAATACCGAAATCGTGTCGTCTTGCAATGAGAACCTCTCGACCAATATTTTAAGAGTTCTTCAAAAGCCATTTTTCCAATAACCACTTACACACCCCACACCACCATATTTTTGACCCTCGATAACTGCAATGTGACCCTTCCGTCTATCAGGATAAAGTTGAGAAGGGATTTGCTGAAGTGTAAAATAAAGTTGTAAAGTTTTCAACCCGTGCAATGCGATAGGTGCTTGACTTGAATTGATCAAAATAAATGAATAAAAAAGTTCTATAATTGTAAGAGATAACGGCTCAGTGGATTCAGGAGAGTTCGTATTGTTTTTTTTATTAATTTTTCCGACATTTGTCCCGCTGAAGTGCGGTGGTCATTGTCGGATTTTTTCCTGTGAGAATATTGGTTTTGAGTGCGTTTTGTATTGAGAGCAGAAGTTTTGGGCAGATTGTGCGAAATAAATTTCAAGAACTATAATTGAAGAATGAAGCGCTTACTTTTAAATTACCGTTTTGGTTCCGGACTACGGCTCTACTTAATTATTTAAGTCACACATAAAAGTTTTCATCGCAAAAAAAAAATCATATTAATATACCCATAGACTTTAAGGTAATAAGAAGCGTAATGATGTAAGTAATTTACCAAAAATCGTAGTATTATAATATCTGTGCTAAAATGTAATCGAAACGCACTTTTAGTTACTTTATTTCAAATACAAGTAAACATAAAATACAACATGTTTCCTTTCACCTCTATACAAAACCCTGCCTAAGTAGGGCACGATAGTAGTCCAATCAAAAAATCAATCATCGCCCACATTCGCCGGTAAAAAGGTTCCGTATCCAATATTTTCTGTTATCGCACGACAGTTGAGCCCTGCGAGCACTAAAAACTCAATACAGTATTGCTTTCACAGCGAAGTAGCTGTGTTGGGCTTTATGAGGATACGTCGACAATTTTGTCACTTTTACATACATAGATAACATCACACCTGTATTCCGCGAAGGGTTAGGCAGAGGTGTTCCTATAGTACACCCACATTTCGCCAGTTATGTTTAAGTCCCATGTAATAGGGGGCGAGCCTATTGCCATCAACTGGGCACAAATCCAGAGTCCACGGGCCGCCACTGAAAAATTCCAGATGGAAAAACTCAATTACATTTATCACTTTTAAATCACAAAATGTCAAGAATCTATGTTTCTCTTTTCTCTGCCGAGGTTTTTAAAAGAAATTATTATAGATTTGGCGTTATTAACACACTGCCGTTAATAAGGATTTCAGAAGGCCAATTCTCGTAATTAGAGTGCGTTTCATCAAATAGTTCCTATGCCGTAATGTTGGCTCCACTGTTGTAGGTTGTACCAATACGAATATGCTACGCCGCTGCAGTGGCGTTATCTAATAGGTCCGTTTTTTAAAGTTAACAGTGGAGCCAACATTACTATAAAGGAACGATATATTTGATGAAACGCACTCTAATCTCACTTTTTCAAGCTTTTTTCTGTAAAACAGTTAACAGGAGTATGCTGAAGAAAATAAGGACTTAACATTCTTCATAATATAATTATTTCTTATTTCCAAAAAGCTTGTATCAAAACCGGAAAAAGTAGGGAAAATCGTTTTCTAAAAACCAAAAACTATTTTCTCAAATAATTTCAATGCACGATCCACACTATTCCATCCCCTGCTAGGTCAGCGCTACAAGGCGAGTCGTGGACACATAACGAGTTTAACAGAATATGATTTTCCCACTCCGGGCGAATGAGAGACGTTTTAGTGTCACTTTTTATCAACCCTCCTGGGATCGGGCTGCAGACTGCTGCGAAATATGCAGCCTTTATAAATTGTAGGAGAAAATTATGGTAGGTACGAATTTTTTTGGGTTGACGTTATAAGGTTTTTAATGTTCTGCATGGCTTAATGTCTGTTTTTTAATCTCGTAGACTAATTTAACATTTCAAGTGATTGCTGTTTGTTTTTTCAATTTGGAGTTTGCACCCGTCAAATAAAAAAAACAGACTTTAATTGAGTAAATAACCCATGTGATCTGTGTGGCTTTGAAAAGTGCTAATCATTCCTTTGAATGCAGTAAAAAGCACCTAAGGAATACCTACTGCCGTCCAAAAGCGCGTTGGGTTGACGATAGGTCGTCGTCAAAGTCCCTGTAAACATGGATGAGGGATACACGGAACTGGGAAGTATGGAAGAAAAAAGGGGTGGCCTACCGACCCAGCAGTGAATGATTCAGGGCTGAAATAATGACGATGATGAAGGAATAATGCCGAGAGGTTTCTGATAACAACATGATGATGAAATTCCATCAGTTTTTAAGCAGGTACTTTCAGAAGCTTAACCGCCTGGCCATGGGACGGGCGGCGCGAACGGCGGTGCCACGGGCAGTGCGGCGGGCAGTACATTTTTATTAATTTGTTTTAGTCGCAAGACGCTTCGCCGTTCGCACCGCGCGCGAAATTTCGCTGCAGCGGAATGTCCCGTGTGTAAACCTCTTTCATTAAACTTTGAAGCTCACTGTGAGAATTCACATATCACTTTGATTCTAGCTCAGGAGCTGCGTCAGTGAGGATTTAGTAATACTTATTGAAAATCATCGCTTTCCTATAATACAAGCTCCCTACATCATTAAACCCTATAAGACAACATTTACCCAAAACGCACCTGTCCGAAAATTCCACTTAATAAATCCCGCAGCATACTTAAAGCGATGATCGCTCCACAAATGCCACAATATCATAACACGGAGATTTTCTCCTAAGCTGCGTTAATTTCCCGGCTCTCCCCGCGTCCGAGCGAACGTCAAATACAATTTTACGGTGCGGTGGACACTGAGCCGATTGTGAGAGACAAGAGACAAGCCTGCTGGGGGCACGGATGATGGGGTGACGGATGTGGTATAAAATGTCAATTGAAATTGTTTGGTTAGCAATTAACATAATATAGGAAAGTGGGGTTAAATCGGGACGTTAAGGCAAAATTTTAATAAAACACAATTTTGAAAGAACATAAATGAACTACCTATATGGGCTATATTTATTAATCACAAACGCACTCGAAATCAATCAAATAAAAAAATAATTATTGTTAAGTATCAAGGTTATGTTACGGTTTTGCTCCGTAGCTTTTCCAAAACCGGTTATTATACCCGTATTTGCCCCTTAACAGCGGTACCAATGAAACTCATCAAAGTCTTCGGGTTCCCAATCCGTAGAGCCTTTGCGTATACCTTTTTGTTTTTTTTTTATGGTGGGAAGTCATCCAGTGACTTCTCCCGCTCTGGGTGGAGCGGAAGGGCGTGTCAGACTTTTACTGACTAAAACCCACCCGTGTTCCTTCAGTTGCCTTTTGCCAAGGTCCCGGTATCCCTTTCGGACTTTCCCGCAAGCTTTGCGTATACCTACACTTCGCTTCGTAGTTCGGGGAGTAAATCAAAGTATGCAAACAGGCTGTAGCTACATGAGCGAAACTAAACAAACTTAGCTTCGTTCCAAGTAATAATAATTTTAATAATAATTTGTTTATTTATAAGAAGGGACACGTTTACAATAAATACAATAACAGTTTAAAATAGAGCACAGTTGCATATTTGCCTGAACTAGGTTGAACCTGTGCTTCAGGCTAGAAAGTGCATAGATACTTATTTTAATAAATTAACAATGAGTACAAAATTAAAAAACTAAAGCAAGAACTTAGGTACATAAAAACAAAGAGGCACGTTAGCGGTTCTATTTGCAGACAACAAGTAGATCTTCCGTTTGTGCATAATCTAGGGTTAGTAAATAATTAAGTATATTTTTTTTACAGCTAAAGTAATTTAATTTATAGATACTAAGTATTCTATTTAATCTATTATACAAAAAGGGTCCTAAAAATGTAAAAAATCTTTCTACAAAGACATGTTTTGAGGTTGCATTAGATGTGCACACTATATCATTCCGTCTTTTGTTAGTATTGTCAGCAGTAAACTTGAGCATGGTGTGCTGTTTTAATACTAAGTGCATAATGAAAAGCTGGCGAACCGTCAGTACGTTACAGGATCTATATAGCTGATCTGTGGGAAAGAAGAAGGGATGGAAGTTTGCTATCTTTAAAATTGCTCTCTGAGATCTTTCAAGAGGAAGTAAATTAGTTTTGGGTGCGCCACCCCAAGAAGTGATACAGTATTGAATTATTGATTGACATAGGGTCAAATAAACTTGTGTGATTAATTTTGAATCAGCAAATGATCGTAATTTTTTAAAAACATATAATAGTTTGCGCACTCTTTTAACTAAACTTTCGATATGTTTTCTAAAAGAGAGTGTTTCGTCTATTATTACCCCGAGATATTTTAAGTTGCTTGTTTTGAGGATAACAGGACAATTACACATGTTGACTGTACGGTTTTTACATTCATGGGCATATAGGTGAGGGTTAGTAATGTTAACTTGAGGCTTGCGCATGGAGAAGTGAATATATTTTGTCTTGTCAGCATTTAATGTTAGTAAATTGCATTGAAGCCAATTAGTCACAGTATTAAAACCTAGTTGAGCGATTTCAAACAGTTCGCTACTGGTTTTAGCGCTAAATATTAACGCCGTGTCGTCGGCATAAGATATAATTTTGCCGTCTTTTATATTAAGACCACACAAGTCGTTAATATAGATCAGGAATAGCGTAGGGCCCAGAATACTCCCTTGAGGAACACCAAAACCAGTATTTTTCTGTTCATCACTCGTAATATTATCAATTTTAACACATTGGTACCGGCCGTCTAAATAGTCAGCAAATAGTTTCAGCGGCGTTCCCCTAATTCCTAAGATCTCTAACTTGTTTAGCAGACCAGAAACAGACACCGTGTCGAAGGCCTTGGCTAAATCAAGGAAGATTCCCAAAGTCTGGTTTCCTTTGCCGAGTTCTTGTGAAATATAATCAGTCAGGTTATGCACCGCATCGGCTGTCGATAGTTTAGCTCTAAAACCAAATTGTGCCGGGGATAGAAAGTTGTTTTTTTCTAGGTAGTTAACTAGCCTACTGTTTATAATTTTCTCTAGTATTTTTGATATTGAGGGGAGTAAGGATATTGGCCTATAATTATTAACTAAATCTTTGCTTCCAGATTTAAAGATAGGGATTACAACTGCCTTTTTGAGACAACAAGGGAAAATTCCTTCGGCAAGACACATTCGAAAAATATGCGTTAAGGGAGGTACCAAAATACTCTTAAATAGTTTAAGGATCTTATTGCTTATATTATCCCATCCAACAGCACAGTCATCTTTTAGCCGAGAAATTATTCGAGTTATTTCATCTTCATCAGTGTCTATCATAGCAAAAGATTTTGGGTTACAGCTATTACTTGATTTTTGGAAAGGCAGTTGGTCACTATGTTTCGGGATCTGTTCGGCAAGAGTTTTTCCAACATTTACAAAATAGTTATTAACATTGTTAGCTGACAATAATGGTGAAGGATTAGTAAGCAGTAAACTCGAATTTGATTCACGCTGTTTAGACATATTGGTGACATTTTTAATATGTTTCCAAAGTTGCTTGCTATTGTTACCTGCTCTATTTAGTTCATTTTTATCGTAGCTATTCTTTAAATTCTTTAGGAGATTATTGCAGAAATTCCTGTATTTTTTATAGGTGGTTTGAATTATTAGATTATCAGGGTACCTCTTTGATCTTTGATGAAGTTTATCTCTGTGTCTTATACATCGGATTAACCCAGGAGTAATCCAAGGTTTAATATTATAGAGTTTCTTATTTACCGTAGAAACTGTCGTGTTACGTAATATCGCTTGTTGGACATGTTTTATTAAGTACGATAAAGCCAAATTAGCGTCAGCGGTATTGTAAACTGGGCTAAAATCAAGGTTGCATAAATCACATTCGAGTTTGTTTGTGTTTAATTTGCTCATAGTCTGGGGACGATTTAGCTTAGACAGCGTTAAATTTATCGTAAGTAGGACAGCGTGATGGTCAGTAATTGTTGAGTTAGTAACAAGCGTAATATATGATAGGCTGGTCTTGATCATCATATGATCGAGACAGGAGCCGCTCTGATGAGTAGGTAACGTGTGAGCGGGGAGAAAGCCATGGTATGAGCAGATATTAAGGTACTCTTGGGTCCCTGCATCGCAGTTTTCAGAGCCAATATTTATATTTAAGTCACCTGTTAGTATAACATTCTGAAAAGGACTTAGTGTTTGATAGATCTGGTTTAAGGAATCGTTAAAAGAATCTAAGTTTCTAGCGGAAGGGGATCTGTAAATAGCGATTATAGCTGTGGTTGTACCAATTTTGATGACTAAACAATTACTCATAGCATCTTGTAGAGTATGTTCCTCAACTGTGACCTTTAACGATTCCTTAACAAAGACTACCACCCCATCATTTTGATTGTGGTTTATTTTGGTATGCAATAAGTTGTACCCTGGTATTACTGGGAGGTTATCGTAGCGATTTGATAGCCAGCACTCGGTAAGTACCATGATATCACAATCAAATTTAAGCCTATGAAGAAAAATGTTAAAGCTATCTATGTTCTTACAAATACTACGAATGTTTTGGGTCAGTATGGTTAGTGAATTATGATATTCGGAAAGATATTTTCTGCAGTCCTCAACGTCACATGTCTTTGACACAGTTAAAAATGTGTTATCTATATCGGTAATTAAGTTATCATCCATACTACAATTGAATAAAAATAATAGATTAAGTCTAAAATATAAACAAGTATGTGACGCTCTTAGGCGCCTTCATAATCTATCGAATTAATGTACCTGTATTCGGCAGCTTTTTTAGCCGGGCACTCTGTATCTCCCGTCTTGTGATTAGCTTGTTTTTTAAAGCGCGAACATGTAGCACATTTTGGCGGATGGGCTTTCTTTGCGCAGTCTTGGATAGTGTGCCCTTCTTCACCGCAATGTCCACACGTGGGGGTAGCAATTTTGCATGTCTTGGCTGCATGACCGTACTGCTGGCACTTGTAACATCTAGTCACCAAAGTAAAGTCTCGTACCGGGCAGGACGTCCAGTTAATAAATAGTCTGTCCTGTGTGATGAGGGCCTTACGAATGGCGGCTGGAACTTCTATAATATAGTTGCAGTTCTCAGCATCTTTCCTGCCCGATTTGTGGCTAAGTTTTATTGAGGTCAAAAATGTATCTTGGGACATAGTCGGCATTTTGTCCGTCAAGTTTTGTTCAAAAATGCATTTATAAACCTCATTTTCTGTCATTGATGTTGGAACTCCTATAACTATTATGCGGGGTTTGCGCTTTTGAGGTTCGTCGACGGTAAGACCTGACGTAGCGAGTTGGACTGTTTTTTTGAGCTTATCTAGGTCATCTTTGGTCTCAGTGCTGATTATTAGTCCTCCTTTTCCTATTTTGCGTACGCCTCGTACTTTCAGCTTCATTTCTCCAGGGCAAATGATTTTTTGGACCATGTTCTTGGTTTCGTCACTGGTCTTTGAGTTATCACAAGGATAAATCGCCACGGAGCTAAAAGTATTAGGACGGATAAAGCTATTGGACCGCTTCTTCACCATATCTGCAAAAGATGTAGCCGCACCCTGCTTCGTACAGGACTCTTGAATCGCACGGTTCATCTCCTTTAAAGACTCCGATAGGTCTCGGGTTTCGGTCATGGTTTTAAGGGAGGTATGGGTTTGTATGGCTTTTTGTTTAAGCGACTGGTATTGAACAGCCATTTGCGAAACTCCATGTCCAATTTTACGGCAAAGATTGCTTATTTTTAGCTTCTGTTCGGTGTTCAGCTTTCCATCAGAAGCAATAGCACAGACCTCACTGAGGCCCTGCTCAATAGAACCCATCCAGCCTTGGATCTCCGAAGTGCACACTATTTCAACCTGCTCATCTTGGTCCTGTATTGGTCGTTGGGGCGGTGTCGGTGCCGGGGTCGGCGTTGGTGGAGGGCTGTGTCGCATCTTCGTGCTCCGATTAAAGGGGCTGCCTTCCATTTACAATATTATAACAAGTAAACCAGTCAGTTCATCATTTTAACTTGTCACTTATAATATTTCTCTGTATAACACGCTAATATACTAAAACTAGGTCACTATATATGCAAACGTTAACTTATTTTAATTTATTTTTATTATGCATTGAAGAGCACGTCTGTATGCTTTGAATGCCTACGAATTGATCAAGTGTGGGGTTTTTTTTTTTTTTGAGCGTTGTAAGTCATTAAATGACTTTTCCTGGTCTGGGTGGAGCGGGAGGGCGTGTCAGACTTTTACTGACTAAAACCCACCCGTGTTCCTTCAGTTGCCTGTTGCCAAGGGTCCCGGTATCCCTTTCGGACTTTCCCGCATTCCGAGTGTGGCCTACGCTTTAGATGGAAAACATATTTTATGATAAGTACTTCGAAACAAAAAAAAACCCTCTCACATAAAAAATAGCGACACCACATCCAAATCTTCCCGCATCATGCCACATAATGCTTGTGGTCACGTATTGGTTAAAGGGTAGGGCGGGGTTGTTCGAGGATTATATCCGTAGCTCACAGCTCAAACGCGATGCTATATCGGTTAGCTGCCGCAGGATTACTGCCTTACGGAGCTTGGTTTTCAAATCTATTTTGTGCACATAGGTCAGTTAGATTTTGGGGACAACGGTAGTGTATTTTTTAAAATGATAAGGAATATAACAAATTTTTATTTCGTTTTAGTCATGTTTTTCCTAATGTCCTGTTAAAGGTCCATAGTACCATGAAAAGCCTTTTTCTTGAATCAACTCAGTAAAATACTTTTCCCCCATTTTCAGCTGGAGAGAAACAAAATTAAATACAGTGACAATAATGCTAGATTCAATATTTAATATTTTACTCTTTAAAAAACACAATATTTTATCTTTTAAATGGATTAACAGACGTCATCCCACATGTGCAATATTCAATGATAACAAAGCTTACAAAAAGCACTCACATAATTATCAACACTTGTCCCAATAGCTTCGTACACCTGTGGCCACAAAAAAGGTCATATTCAATTAAATAGTGCTTTATCAAAATGAACATCACTCGCCAAAAAATGAAATGTTCATTGAAAATCATTGCAGCGTAAAAACACATCAGCTTACTGAACGAACGAAAATAATAAAATTATTTTATTTTATTTATTGCTGCTTCGAAAAACCGATAAAAGATAATCAGATAAAGGTTTTAATTCGACGAGAAAAAAACAAATTAATAAAGTTCGCGTATAGTCTGTGGGAATTTTGACAGTTGTGTGCGAGCGAGACCCAAGATAAAATAAGTTGGGATGACACAAGTGGCGGAGATTAGGAAGGATTATGAACGTGATTTTTTAATGAAACAAGAGGAGTTTGATCTAGTTTGAGGCAAAAGAAACAAAACAGGGTTAAATTAATTTAAACTGTTTTATAATGCGAACACATTTTGAGTAGGTAGGTATGAATAATCTTAGAATTATTTATAACAAGCTGAATATTTTGTAATATGTAATACGTAAAAACCGGTTAGTCCCCTATGCTCTAGTCCCGCTATGCGCGACTCGAAAAATACCTACTAAAAAGTTTCGCTATGCACGAAATTCTTCGATTCTTCGTAAACAATGGAAGATCCAGTTGGAAAGAAAATTGTTCGAATTCAAATTATTTTTTCTATAGCGCTATTCATCTAAGCGTAAGCGTCTGTAAGTTAAAATTGGTTTTGTCTCGTTCAGACAATCAACAAAGTCAAAATAATGGATATGGACAAACGAGTTTCAGAGCAATTTGAAGTTAAAAAATGTTTATGAATAGAGATGTAAGTCAATACTGGACCCACAAGAATTAACGAAGTCTGTAGACTTCGTTACAAATATAAATTTGAGCAGAAAACTCGTAAAATATAAAAGAGCGTAAATAAAAAGTCCGTTCTCAAAGACAAATCACCTGTATTCATAAAATTTCAGTCTTATTAATTACCACAAATAATCAACTATTAAAATAAAAGCTAGAGTTTTTGTCAATAGATCTGTTAAATCTGCCATTCCAAGATTCAGCCAAGTTAGTTGTTCTGTGGTGCTTAAATGATAATAAAATATGAAACTGTAACAGTTTTCTTCATCACTGCCCGCGAATGTGATTTCGTGCATAGCGAAACTTTTTAGTAGGTATTTTACGAGTCAAGCATAGCGGGACTAGAGCATAGGGGGACTAACCGGTAAAAACGTACTGTACTTATACGTACCGTAACGTACATAAGTAATACTTAGCGAAACCTACTAGCAATCATGTTCAAACTATAATAAGGGTTCTTCTGCCTCGCATTATTTATCTTATCTTTTTCCTGACCTGTATTTTTTCGTTAAGTAGAGTGGTAGGTAGGAAAGATTATATTATTCTACTAACCACGATCGTAGGTTTGCAACTGCCAACAAAACCAGCCACTTATGAATCTCACCCACACATTCACTCTAATCACTTAAACCTTTCTCTGTGCTAGCAGACCATCCAACGTGCTATCGATCTCCAATCAGCCGTGAGCCGAAAAAGTGCGGTCTATAAGCGGTTTATCACTTGGCAACTAAACCCGCTTGATCGAGTTAAGCTCCAAGATTCGAACAATTGGAGACGCGTCGTCGTCGTCCCGCATTCGTTTGCAGCACGTGACGTGGCTGCTAAACAGAATGTAGAGGAAGAAATATACAAAGTTGACAGTTGGGAGACGTTTGGGATGGAAGAGACGGGGACGATACGATTCGTTATGTAGAAGTGGGCAATATGGTGAAATGGAATGTGTCGCAATATGAATGCGAGGAGGAGTAAGAGCAATTGAGCTTCTGGTTACACAATTTGTTCTAACTAAATAATTAAGCAGCCACTGTGTGACTGCCTATTACTAAAACGGACAATTCAACGAGCAAGAATGAGTTGTTTGATCTGTAAACATACTGTGCATTAATTTTTCACCATGAGCCCATTTCTAAGAAAAATATAACATTTTTCCTTCCTATTTCTACCGTACAGTATAAAAGTCCCAGACACTCAAGCGGCAAACTCGCCTGGAGTGTCTCTAATAACCAGCCGCGGACCTGCAAATACGGGTTTACTTAAGTTTGTCCATTTTATCCACTTTGCTCGCTTACACTATTATGATGATCGGTTCCAGTGGCTAGCGGTTTAGTTATTATTTTCGGTGTATTTTGACCACCACGTATGATGTCGATCTTGACAATTTAGCACGATCTACGACAACAGGCAGTTTTTGACGTCTAATATTGGTTCAAAGTGCAAAAAAATTCAAGGAAAATTCGAATCAATGCAAATTCGTTACCTTCACTACGAATTGTTCATGTAAATGTGAAATATTCCAACAAAGTCAAAGCTTTCCGTAAAATAAGTAAACCTTTGATATTTTTATTGATTGCTCCACCTTTAAAGGCTCATTATACTTCGAAATTCAGCGGAAAGGCGAGCCAACCCGTCAAATTTGAATTTCCGTACCGCAAATTAAGAGCGGGAAAAGAGAAGTTCTTTCAAGGGGAGCAAGCGAAATAGAAAATGTTATTCGGAATAAAAATGTGACTGACGAATTCAGCTACTTACATATTTTTGCGCCATCAAAAGGAGTCGATGGTTCTCGAATAATTTTGAATTGAGAATACGCTTTGGCGCCGAACGCCTTTTGTGCAATCAATATTCAATGTTGGCAACACTACTCTTCCAAGTTTGAATTTGAAATCAATCATTTGAATTTTCTATCGAAGACGTTTCGTGTGTAAATTGGTTGGTTCGTGTGTAATAGGTAAACAGGGCAGTAGTAAACTAATCACATACCTATCTACCATGTTTAATCCCATAAAAATCGAACGTGATTACGTGACGAGTTTAATATTAGGTAAGTATGTAAAGTAAGAATTTGAATTAGATAACAATATGATATAATTACTTAGATTTCTGGTGTCAATCATCCTGTTACGTTATTCAAATTAGTGTCGTAATTACTATCAGATTTAGGTTACTTTTTTTAGGGGTTTTTTGGTTTAGGGGTACACGAGAACATGATAATTATAAGCTGCAAAAAAAAACATGTCTTCCGCTATTTTACTTTATTGCGGTATTCATAATTATAATGTTTAGTAAATTAATCTTTTGCTCCAACCAACTTCTATTTTCCTAGTGCTACTGATTCTGCCATTTATATAGTCCGGGCCCAAAGTACTAAGCTGTACAGACTATCAGGTAATGGTTACGACAAACACCATTAAAAACTTCCTGGTACTGCCATCTATTCTATCAGAACCGTAGGTACCTCTACCTACGTTTGAACCATGGTTGAACAAAGGACTGAAAGAGTAGAGTACTCTTGCAGAACAGCCCTTCCTAGCAACGTTCACCCCTATAACAGTAGATAGCGTTGTTCACAAACATTTCCAAAGCGACGTCTGTCGAGCTTTTTCTGAACTATTTTACAAAATTTTCGCACAGCGTAGCGCCATCTAGTGTTCATTTCTGCCACTAAATATGTGTGCTGAGCTTTTTACTCGAACTTTGACAGCTCCACCGGGTCGGGTGCAAAGCTTTCGTTGTGGGGTTCGGCATTGCGATCGTTTATAGAAAATTAAAGATAGATGGCGTTGTGTGTCTTGGTGTAAGGTTGTTTTAACCTTAGAGCTTTTGTTTTTTGTAAACTAGTATCTATTCCTTTTCGGTCATTCTTCCATACAAACGTAGTATGGTGCGTAGTTGTAACTACAATGATTAATTGTTTCATGTTTTCTAACGGTTCGCTCAATTGTTTTGGTTAAGTTTTAAAAGTGATTTACTAAACTCATTTAATATTTTCATTAATAATTGATTTTTTTTGTAGTCGATGAACGGCAAAGTACGCTTACAAGTTCTATTAAAAGTTGCATTTCAACGATTTGTTAATTTCAAGATTTTGCCGATTCTATTATTACCATTAAGTAATGAGGCCGATTATTCTATGTTTATTAAATATCTACTTCCATAGTTTCTACCGCATATGCATAACAAGACCTAATTTTTATTCCAATTAACGATCTTCACACGCTAATTTCTCTCTCAACACATTTAAAACATTCTGTTTGCTCTTCAATTGTTTCAATTTCTAGTCTCATTAGAACAAAAAATTAAAGAAGGAAACGTAATTAATATTAATTGGTACGCATCCTATGGCCCCGTATGGCCCATACAATGTATCACCATGATGTATGGGGTAGCTTCATTCTACAGTAACCCGCGGACTGCCGCGACGCGCGCACGTTCATTCCCATTCGTTCGTTTTTCGAAAAACATCGCGACAAACACTGAATGAAGTTTTAGTGAATTTTTGATCAGTGATGATTTTGAAAAGGATTTTAAGGATTTTGTTCTTTCTTGTCATGTGTGCGAGGAGTGTCATGAATGGAGGTGAGTTTAGTTTTCTTTGTTATTTACCTGATTATAAAAATGTGTGATTGATATACTGATCATTTTGTTTTTTAGGGGTGATTTTTGTATCAACCCTTTGACCACTTGAGTCACACGTGAGGGGGCGATTGTTGTAGGATTGCAGCTGTTTAAAAAGTATAATAGTGGGTGTATTTAAAAATGATTGCAGTTTGCTTTCTTTCATTAAAATTACAAAAAGATGATCAATGTTTTTCGTCTAAAACTTTGAAACCTTGATCTCGGCGCTCGAAAGAGCGATTTAAGAAATAAAGAGTGAGCTACTTACAGATTTTCCAAATAAGTATATATCTCCCCTAGATTAGGTATCCCCTTGCACTGAAGTAATCCGATTAGTTTTTAAGGACTATATGACTCAAAATGTTATCAAGCAATCCAATCAAAAACATAAATGTGAAAACGGGAGCCAAATTCAATATTAAGAATAAGCGTGGTCGTCGACTTTGCCGACAAAAGAATTGTTGTCTACATGGGTGCCAAGTTCTATAGATAATCCTCAAAATAAAGAACGTACAACATGTAGTACCTATTAATACTTAAGAATGATGTATATTATGCAATTCATATTTTAAGAGCTTTATTTAAAACACATACCTACTTACTAAACATCCATGAATGGTCTAAGTGTGGCTGTAACAGGCCATTGAGAACAGTAGCCACAAGATTATACCACTAATTGAATCGATTACCACTTGAACTCATCCAATTATAACGTGAAGGATGTATGCTTCAATTATAACTCTAATGGCGTAGCAAAGACCATTTATGAACATATCCTTTATATGTTGCAATTCATATCGAAACTTAATAGATCTTATGGTATCAATTTGTCAATAGCGCTAAACATGGACTTCTATTGACCACAAGTATTAATAACAGCCATATTTCCGTCGCTTTATTTCATGTTTTTATTAGCAGATATAGAAGACGCTGCAAGTAAGGTATACCCACTTTTTAAGCTACGAGCTGGGTATTTTATGTCTTTTTTTGTTTGTTGAATGTGTGTTATGTTTGTGAAGAATAAACAATTTTTCTTTCCTTCTTTCTTCTATCTTTCTTTCCTTCGTCATTCTTTCTTTTTTAAACAGTCCCTATTTTTTCCGGGAACTACCGATTTACCGTTTTGGTGACGTTGGGTTGGCAAAAGCCAGAAACTCTTTCAACCTGAACGAGAAAGTCAAACTCGCACAATTAAGTTATTTTAAAAGAAAAAATTAATATACTTTGAAATCAAACAGGATGCCTGATCTAATACTGAATTCTAACTACCTATATCTGGCTGGAATAGAAATCGAACGTTACAATTATGAGAAAAATCAATAGAGATGATTCACAGATACATTATCAGCCCGCAGATTCACAGCTGAATATGATGCTTGTCAGTTGTCATAGTTACAACGAATCTCGGGTGATAAAAGCCGCGATCCCCTCGCATGACAAGATTTGTAATTTGAGTAGCTATTGTGATGAATGCAGCTGCCCATCCACCTGCATTACACTCTTATTTCATATACCTACTTAGTAGTGTACAATACAGTTATCTTTATAATCTCTTTGTTCAATTTTTAGTTTCTCTATCTTCAGATTTTGTAGAGACGATTTTGTAATGTGGGTTCTAGAATGAGCGTACACGTCAAAAACGCAAAACGCGCCTTTATTCCTTATCCAATTTTGGCGCTTCAAATCAATTAGATGTTGGGAGTATCCAGTCAGTACTTCAGTAGTGATTGAAACCGGCAATAGCCCAAATTAGCCTAGTGTGGACTTATGAGCTGGAGGGCGTGAGTTCGATCCCCACTTTCCGGATGTATAACCTCATTTAACTTAGTAAGAGGTCTCTTGATAGGAATTAAATACTGGTAATGATTAACCCCCATTAGTAATATCTTTGAAATATGTCTACTTATAAACTAATACATAATTTATCTGGTAAATATGCCGCTTGTTACTAAAAATTATGTATATTTTCTTCTCACGATAGGTACTCTGCCTACCAATCATATCACCCGTAACATACCATGCATTACATACGCGCTGGAGCTGATACTGACAGGATGTCTATCCATCGCTTACGCGCGTAGTAACCTGTTCCTCTCGGGACCAGCACTTGCGCGGAATAATAAGCAGCAGATACATTCCATATTTTCATTCATATCGGTAACGACGTACTTTGAATGTAATCAATCGGGGAGCTGTGGCGTTGACATATCGGATTGGATTAATTTACGATTTATGTACTTTTGGTATATTACTTCCATACTACTGGTATAATGATGATGAACAAACTGTTAGATCATTAAACTGATCATCTGTCATCTTCTGGTCATACTCGTAGTTGCGGTTTTTTTTACATTTTTGTTCATAGCTCTTGTTTTTGTCTGCCTTTTACTTTCCATAAAGTTCTGTTAATTTGTTTTTACTATTATAGTCTAGTAGTCCAGTCCCTTAAAGTATATCATTCAGTATCCATATCGGTTTCTTCCCACCCATCTCTTTCCTAGAATTGAAAGCTTAGTCTTAAGTAAGCTTTTCCAGTTTGCTTTGTAAATACTATCATACATTTTGTGTAGCTGTCGTTTGCTCTCCTCAATCAGATGGGAGGATTTTCCAGATTTTCACAGTATGCAGTTATTAGTGTGATGGATGCTGCTTATCCACTTGATATAATCCCTGAGTCACCACTTATGACACCCTAGGTGGCGTCAAACCAAAGAGCGGAGGAAGGTTGAGGGGAAGCCTGACGAGGGGTCACACTATACTTTTAGATAAATGAGTATAAGTAGACTGTACAGGCTTATTGGGCTTAAAATCGATTTTAGAAGGGTTTTTTTTTATTTCAGGATCTTTGTACACACGGCTACACATCAAGCTATACATTTCCAGTATAAGCTGACCTCGCATTGTACGAAAATCCTACACAATGCGAGATAAGCATAAACTGGAATTGTATAGCTCGATGTGTAGCCGTGTGTACACCACAATAAAGATGGCCGAATAAAAACTAACACAACTATTATGACTTCTAGATAGCTAATGATAATTCCGTACAGCTTTGGCCATAGAAATAAAGAAAATACATTTATTTAGCACAGACTACAAGGTACACAATACAGCAGATAAAAAAATAAAAAATATAAATATCAAATAAAAAGTGTAAAGTGCAAAGTAAGAAATAAGCAGGAAAGTATGCCTCGCAGCTGCGCCAAAAAGGTCCAGTAACCTCAGAACTCTATATCAACCTGAAAAACTAGGTATGATATGAAACCAAAATCAATGGGGTCATACTTAAGCTTATGCCAATCTAGTTTGGAAAAAATGGCTTTTAGGCCTGTAAGACCCTTGCTAATGTCGTAAAAAGTCAGAAATAAATATAACTGGTCCTATAATTACTTATTAACACCATCTAATTTGCCAAAGGTAATAAATTCTGACGTAATATCCTGTATTCATAATCCAACACGGTTTAAAAGGAAGTTACGCAACAAGACGTAGTTACTTACATGGAGTTAACATCCTAAATTTATTAAAGCCAATTACGAGACCAGTTTCATCCTCTCTGATTAACAGGCCAGTGGTAAGACGCGTAAACGGTTAGCTAAACCGTTTTTGTCGTCGCACGTTGTGTTAGTGACTATTTGTACTTTTATGGTTGACTATTTGCAATGCGCCCATAAATGGTTGAGATATTAAGCCCGCTCCAGACGTGTGTAATGTAATGTATCGTGTAATGTAATGCGACTAGTGGTGACGGCATCCAAACTCAACGCGAATCCTGTATGTGTTCTCAACCGCGAGAACTGTGTTCGCGCTAAAAACCGACGGCGGATGGCGACGCGAGCGTCAGCCCGAGCGTTACATGTAATGTTCGTATTGCCGTCCAAACGCAGAATTCGCGTTAAATTACACGATTCATTACACATTACACACGTCTGGACACAACTTGATATTATGAGCTGTATTGATCGAACCTAAATTAAGACATTTCATCAGTTCAACTTACATGAGGTGTTTTGAAAATAAAACCTTCCCAACTAATCTGTACCTCTAACTGTGCAACAAAACTTGTAAACACCTTTTGCACCCAAACAGAATAGAATAATATAAACAATAGAATACAAGGATATATCAGCATATATCCAAAAGAGATCGAATTGATTTAAAAGAATATTATAAAGCAGTGTGTCATCTAAGGCCGATGTCAAGATATCTTCCTGCTCAGATATTTCTCTTGGTTTTGTTAACGTCATATTTTACGTGAACTTTATCGCTTCTGAGTCATAAAGCTCTACGCATAAGACTCCTGAAATCATAACTTATTTAATAGCTTTGTTTACCTCGTAAAACCTCATCTTGAAACAGGTTGACATCACTCTACTCAAGTACCAATTACACTAACTTTTTAATAGTCGTCAGCTTGTTTATTGGTTAATCATAAAATTACATTGTATGTGCTTCAATTAAATATCTAAAAATAAGTCTAAAGACAAGCGGAACGGCTGCTGTGACCAGTCGCAGTTTTCAATTACAGGGTTGAAACACGCAACCGCGATTATTTTCATTACCTCATTTAAAAATCGTAAGTGGTTCGAAATTGTTATGGTAATCGGGGTATTTTAAGTCTAAGAGGCACTAGCAATTGCTAGTGCCTCCTGCTTGTCAATGGCAGGATGTACACAAGGCTACACATCAAACTATTTTCCAGTTTATATTGATCTCGAATTGTATAGAATTTCCGTACAATGCGAGTTCAGCTTATACCGGAAATGTATAGCTTGATGTGTAGCCATGTGTACATGTATAAAACCATTAATAGAAGCTAAACTGATTCAACAAACAGCCAACTCGTCAAATTACACTACCTATGTTTCAATTGGCGACAAAACTTTAAACAAAGTCCCCTTCGCGATATACAAAAATGTTTAACTTAAATGTCATTTATGTACCTATAAGCTTTCAAAAAACCTAACCTAACCTTATCAGGAACAGAACAGTTTTCACACTACGCTGGCTCCATCTGCATAATCATTGTGAGCCGCGGTTCGTTCCGGGGTGCGCCGCTCAAATCAATTTAGTTGTACACTTCACTCACTGTTCTGCCGCAAATGTGCCTGCACCCTAACCACAGAATAGATAGACACAGAAAGTCAGCTCAAAAGCGGAAATATAAGCACACATAGACCCAGCTCACGCATATCGAGCGGCATTTGTTTGATGACACATTTTGAGTCTATGTGTCTTGTAACTTTTTTACCTGATGCTTGATATTGCTTAAACGATGTTAGCTGTAGATATTGTTGTATGTATACAGTATTAATATCTATAGTTAAGGTTTTGGCGGTTGATTTTTTTTGCTGGCTATACTGTGTTGTTCACATATTTCTTATATTCTGTTAATTATATATGTGAAGACTTGTAATTGGCTGTCAGACACATTTTCAATTTCTTAGTCTGTTTTTTTAGCTGCAAGTCTTCCAAGGATATAAATAAATGTGTGCGTGCAACTATTTTTAGCTCGTTGCATGGAGAGAGCTTTCTGCACCAGTCTATTCTGTGTCCTAATACTGTTTGTGGCAAGTCTGTGTGCAGTTATAACGCGTCGTTGATTTCTGTGTGTAACCGACCGTTCGGGATTGACAGGTGGTTAAGGATATTGGGTCGGATAGCGATAGCCTTTAGTGGTGATGGTGAATTTAATGATATGAATGTTCGATAAGGGAGTATTATTGTTTGAAAGTAGGTAGATGTAGAAATACACCACTGTGTCGTGTTGTGTGGAGTCGCGTTAGAAGCATAACGGTTTCATAAATATTGTATGGTTAGAACACATTATTACACTGTATGCGACACGACACAGTATTGCATTACTACCTTATGCGTTATGGTACCACATTGCCATAAAAAATCCCTGTACTAGTATTGTTCAGTTTTTTACGTATTATTTTGTACACAGCTGTATTAGCTGTAGGAACAGAATATCAACACAGTCACTAATACTGAAAACAACGAATGCAGAAAAGAGAGATTTCATAAATAACATAATATAAAGAAAATACAATTTTAATGCTCTACATAGGTTTATATTTATTTCCAAGTAACATGGGACAAGGGCAGGCAGATAATGGTGATTTATTTCGAAAACTATTTCTTGTACCTAATAGTTCTACTAATCATAGGTAACTGCTCAATTAATCTAAGATCAAAACAGTAATTTATTCATTCATTTTAACTACGATATCATGCAGGCTCCATGAATCATCTATGGGCATCCTTGATTACGCCATTATCTAGTCTATTTTCATAGCACAGATATGCGCGCTTAAATATTTATGATCTTGGTTAAAAACATGCAGTAGCACCGACTGGACTTACTCGCTGTAATCTTAACTATTTATCAACGAAAAGACGGCTACCTGATGTCGGTTAAATGCGCTCTTTGATGTACCGACGAATGAATACTAAAATGTTTAGTATTTTAAAATAATGTTTATCTACTTTTTAGAATATCTTAAAATTTAATGGGGTTTTCATTTGACCTATATATCGAGTGTCTGTAGCATAATCACGCTCTGTAGGGATTCAAATGCCATCATGAATGTGTGTTCGGCAAAATCATCTTCTTCATTTCTTAGCCCTAGTACACACGGCTACACATAAAGCTATACATTTCCAGTATAAGCTGACCTTGCATCGTACGAAAATCCTATACAATACGGGATCAGCATAAACTGGAAATGTATAGCTTGATGTGTAGCCGTGTGTACAACAGTGGGACAGTAATCAGTATGGACCAAGGAAAAAAAAAACAACGTTTAACAAACTAAGATTAACGTTACAAATATTCACAACAAACTGATCAATTTGTTTCAGACCCAGAACACACAACAAAAGAAACAAGACCAGAATACATACACCCAGATGGTCTTCTAAACTTCGATCCATATCTCTCTGACTTTAAAGCAGAGACTGAAGAAGAAGACGACTACATACCGTTACCAGAAAACGATGAAACGATAGATGGACTACCAATATTCCTTTTAGAACCTAAAAATTCGTATGTGCTTAGAAATAGACCAGCTAATTTACTCTGTAGAGCAGCCAATGCTCTTCAAGTTTATTTCAAATGCAATGATGTAAGGTCCGATAAAACTGTTCAGTTAGAACATGTAGATCCTCATAATGGGGTAAGGGTTGTTGAAGCAGAACTCAATGTGACGAGAAATGAGCTGGATGGAGCCAATAAGAAGTATAGCTGTGAGTGTTATGCGTGGAACAGTAAAGGCAGGATAAGGAGCCAAGGTGTTTTGATTGAATTTGCTTGTAAGTATTTGATTTTAAAAGTCCAATCGCTGATTTATTATTTTTGTTTACCTACGTAGTAGGAAATTATCTCAACTCTTTTCTGTAAGTTAGGTTTTCAGTCTTCTAATATATGAGAATTATATTTTTTATCTTGTGCATGAATAAATCCAGAACAATTAATTAATTATTCAATGATTTTCGGCTAATCAATCACGGAATCTGCTGTCTTTAGACTACGTTTTTTCCAGTTAGTAGGTAGCGAGTTTATTTATGTTTTACCTAAATGAAAACAAACCTATTATCACTTAAAATCGATGCTCCGACGGCAGTTCGTCTTACTTCTAACCGACTCGTATGCACCGTTCACAATGTCGTTTGGCAAATTCTCCCGCCAAGAAGTGTTTTCCCGAGCCAACTGGGTCTACGTGCCAAGTTAGCTGTAAACTTTGAACACTAGACTTTGGTGCATTGTTTACCAAGTTAAAACTTTGGGGACACTGAAGTTTAAGCTAAAATGCCTTTGGATTTTAACATTTTACGTTAGTTTTTTGGAAATGGAAAGCAACTGAAATTCTTCTCAAGCCTATAACTATAACACAGAAAGTCATTAAAAATCTAAATCTCATGAGATAGACAATAATTACACAAATATTACCAAAAGAGAATAAAAGTTATTTATTACTTAGCAACCTACTATCAAGCGTAGGACTGCTGCTCCTACTAATAAGCGGAATCTATAATATACCTACATACGTTTACGTTAAACCTACTGACTCTAAAATTCATGCGGTCAAATGCCTTTAAGGACACCAATTTTAGAGAACATAAAACGTTATCAGTATTACTGTTTGCTTCTCATACATTGAATAAAACGCTAAACTTGGCTCTTGTGCCAACACCCAAGGTGGGATGAACTTGAACACACAGAATTATGATTGATCAAAGTCGCATCGAACAAATATTTTTTGTTTCCTCTTTAAAAACATTTACCGTTAACCGGAGCATGCCTTTTCTCATAAATATTCCCCATCCAACAGGTAAAATTAAAAACTTTACGATGATCATATGTAGAACTAAGAGCCGTGCCGCGTTCAGTTTTGTTTTCATTAATATATTTTGTTTCTACAAGTTAATAGTTTCCGCTGCTTAACGATGTTCTCGTTGATATCATTAACATTTGAATGTTTCTATTATTTAGTAAACGATACGCCTGGAGCAGTTTTGGGACCAACATTTTTATAAATTATGCTAACGAGAAGGTTTATCAATTATATAGAAATGTTCTGGTATTGAAAGTTATGACATAATCGTCGGGCCGCAGGCAGAGTTATACCTATTGGAATAACTGTAATCAAAATATGACAGTTATGGTTAAATATTACCAAAAAGCAAACATGGTGCGGACAGTTAGAATTATAAAACGTAGCCAACACTAAAATTCATTATAAAGCCTGAATGCGTTGAATGACTAGCCGCCAACACTAGTCAAGCAAGACGATATCCTATAATGTTCTCTACATCAAATCCCAAGAACAAGTTATACGGCGCTGTGCGACTATATTAATTTAATTTACCCTTCTTAGCCTTTTATGCAGTGAACTGAAATGTAAGCAGTCACACGAGTTATGTCAAAGAAGACTCGTATAACAGTATCGTGTTAGGTTTACAGGACAGGTTGCGTCGCTTACTGGTACTTAAACTTGTTTTTGTCTCTCTTGGAACCTGTGCTTATGTCTTACAGTTTAGCACTATGTCTATTATAGACTATCTTTGTAGGTAATAGCTATATTTCTTACTGACAGTTTGTTTTGATGGAACCTAT
Source organism: Lithophane semibrunnea (assembly GCA_947363905.1). Lineage (NCBI taxonomy): Eukaryota > Metazoa > Arthropoda > Insecta > Lepidoptera > Noctuidae > Lithophane > Lithophane semibrunnea. The sequence continues at coordinate 18,037,743 of OX376190.1, read as the reverse complement.
AGTTGGTTCAGTAGTAAGTGTGAGAACACCTTGCTCTTTATGTATGATATGGCAAACAAGTGCTTCAAGATTGAAATATCTTTGGCCTTCAGCCTTATAATATGACAACAGATTTCCTTGATTATTTTTATAAAAGACTTGAATTTGAAATTCAATTGTACTTTGTCGCACGAAAAGATAATATAATGAAGCTCACTCATAATAACTTCATAATTAAATCTCGACGGTACTTCGAAAATAAAATAAAACAAACAACAAACAAACGTAACACAAAACTCCGAAACGTAACGCATAAATTGTAACAATAAGAAGAAGGACGAAAATAAAGTGGAGTGCAGACAATTAAGGGGCACGCCTATTGTCTAGAAATAAACACCCCACGCCACGACTCGACACGCCATGTTAACGAAAGAAATAATCAACAAAATGACACTTCAGAAAGCTGGAATATTTTAACGACTTTATTACTTTTCAATGGAGTTGAAGATGTGTAGGTTTGGACGTATGGAAAGGATGTGGGAGGCAAGGGAGAAAATAGAATGCTAAAATATCATATTAGGAGTGAAGGCAATATTTATAGATTCTTTTGTAAAAAAGATACGTTTCCAAATGCCATTAGTTTCAGAAAAGAGTTCAAGTAGAAACTATTATAAGTGAAAAGAAAGAAAGTGTTTTTGAAAACTTCTTGAAAAAGTGAGTTTTCGATAATAGTGTATCCGCTTCAGCAACAGTTTCACTTACTTTTAATTTCCAAACCGTTGTGTATCCATCGAAAAACTCAACTTTTAACGATACAGCTCCAAGTTAGGTGTCCAAATTTTTTTACGACTATTTTTATTTTCATCCCTCGTTTTTTAAGAGGGTGGGTAACGGAACCATTATATGGAGGAAACATTATTTCCGCTCGTTAACTCGAGCACTTTGCACTTTGATGAATGCTCACTAGCTTTCTATTTGTGATATGAGGGTGGATCTACGTTTGTTCTAAGTGAAAGTCTCGAACGAAAGTGGTTCGTCAGTTTTCTATTTGCTAATGATTTCACTTGACATACTCGTACAACTCCATGAAATGCGAGTTTTCATGCTTGTGTTAGTTGTCGAGTGGTCTTTGTTGAAAGCATCGGGTTCTCTTTTCTTATGTAGTCCTGAATCTACATAAACGGTCTTCGATTCATATTTACGATGACTTTTAGAATCCAAATTCACATCCACAGGATTGACTTTATTGCCGATAAACTTCTATAGAGTAAAAGACTTGTACCCTAAAATGAACTTTTGTCCTCCAGATATAAAGAAGCAATTCCTGCAGCAGCCTCTATCATCAACGATAGAGGCTGGCAGAGGAGTGACCTTCAGATGTGTGCCACCACCAGCCGCTCCACCTCCTACCATCAAGTGGACTAGGAGTGGAGTTACGATTGAACCGACTGTTGAAACTCTTGTGCTGCCAAAAGTCAGTTTACAGGTGAGTTCAAAATGTTTTTACACTATTTATTCCAGAGGCACTAGACAAAGTGACATTCTATTAGCGATAACGATGATGGAAATGGCAAAAATGCAGAGGACTGACATAAGCTATCGAAAAGCTTATGTCAATCCTGTTGAAAGTCGTTGTAGAAATAAGAAACGCTTTCGAAGCTCAGGTTAGATTATTAACTCTGTGTGAATCTTTTATACCTACTTAGGGATGTACCTTTAGTATACTGCAAGGTAGAAAGATTGCTTCTACAAGGAAAATATTGCTTGATTCTTACAAAGCGTTTAGTTAGTAACGTTAGTCTTAAAAACTAGATATATTCATTTAAATTATGATGGTACTAATAAGTATGTGTTTTCTGCAGTTTGTATAGACATATATCACGCCTTATTTCCCCGAAGGGTTGAGTAGAGGTAACCACCCGTAAACATAACTGGTGAAATATACACCCATATTTCGCCAGTTATGTTTAAGGTCCCATGTTATAGGGGACGAGCCCATTGCTTTCCAGTGTTTATAGGCATGTAGTTAGTATTAACTGCAACATGATTACATGAACACTTTTAAAGTAGATTTTCATTGATTTACATAATACCTAGGACATGGCAAACTACACTTGTGTGGCGGAGAACATCGCAGGTCGGCGGGAGTCCGACGTCGCTATTTTGTCTGTGTACGGTATGTTGTCATAACTTTTATATTATTAGTTATTATTATCAATGTTAGAGCCATTGTGATGGTTTAAGTTATGTAACTCAGTCTGTTATTAAATTGGCGCCTTGAAGAGACATATTGACAAGGACATCACTTTTAGAAGTGCTGCATTAAAGATTTTGTTAAGTGCATTTACTACAGATATTCATTTGACATGCATTAATAACACCTAAACCAGTCTACTGAAAACCAGCCCTGAAGCGCTGACCTCCACAATCGATTTAAAATCGATTTGATTTGTAGAAACACCGGAAAGTTCACTTTCTAACTTCTTCATAGCATTTTATGTTGATTTGTATTTCATTTACGTAAATACCTACTTTTTGTGTAGTAAACGGCGGCTGGTCAGAATGGTCAGGCTGGGCTCCATGTCGGTGTGGCTCAACTACGAGCGGTCGTCGGCGCATACGCAGCTGTACCGAGCCACCCCCTGCCAATGGCGGGGCGCCGTGCAGGGGTCACGCCTCACAGAGCGATGAGGATTGTGTTTCATGTCAGAATAGTAAGTGTTGAAGAAATATATGGATTTAATCAATAAAACAATATTTCCGAGAAATGATAGGAAGGAACTAACAAATTTGTATTCTAGTTTTTATCGTACTGATCAATTTTGTCAGCATGTGTAAGAATTTTAATTTGTAATTTCATGCATCGTATCAAAAATAAAAACAGATGTTTAAGAAAAATATTGTACAGGTGGTTCTTGGTCATCATGGAGCTCATGGTCTACTTGCAGTGGAGACTGTGTCAGGATACGAAGGAGGGAATGCTCTGGCAATAACTGCCAGGGATCAACACTTCAACACGCTGCCTGTGTTGACGGCCAGTGCACTAGTGGCATGAGTAAGAAACTATTTCCAAATGTCCATAGACGATGTACTTATTAGTTAAGAATTCCAAGTTTTAAAATTATTATCATCTATAGTTGTATAATTTATCGTCAATACCTAAATAATGATCTATTAATGAAGTTATTTCAAACCAGCTAATTGTATTTCCGTATATATACTTATTCCTTTGTCTACAATCTACCGTTTATTCCCCGTGGTCCTTCCCATAGTCCCTGGAAGGGACCACGGGGAATTTTTTTCCCCGAGGTCCCTTCGTGAAGTATAATGCTGCCAAATTACAATAGGTACTAATGATTTGAATACTATCTCGAATTCATGCAAGCCTAGTACTTTTTGTTACTTGTATTACTCTAGTTATCATATCATATCCATGTATTGCTTCCTATGAGACCAATAAGTTCTACTATTTCTCAGGATTCTACACCAACAATACGACGTTATACGTCGGTATCGGCATCACAGTCGCTATGCTGATTGCAGGCGTCGCCATCTTGTATGTGTGGTGCAAGTATAGAAGCAGACCTGGCTACTCTGCTGGCAGAATAGGTATGATATCGTCAAAACCTTTTAGTGTTTCTTCTACTTATAAACGTACTTTTTTCTTATGTCAATCTATATTAGAAGCAAGATTTCAGTTTTATAATAATATAGACATACCACCATTTGGGTTCATGAATAGTTCGGGAAATACATTGCTTAACGGACTAACACACAACGTATCTGTGCCGTGTGGCATTTTGATTTGAGTATAGGGTTTAACTCAGTTAGACAATTTACAAAACAATCTAAAATACACTATCTTTTAATGTGTTTTAGATTTTTTTGTAAATTAAATATACATTTATTTACCTTTAAGCTATTCATACAACACTTAGGTATACCAAAGACACATTCAGGCAGGGACAAGAGCACGGCGGGGCCCGACCTGACGCGCACCTGCAACGAGTACTGGATGCAGGGACCTGACAACCACTATGACATGCCTCATGTTAGAGACAGGTTAGTAATACATACCCATGTTCTGGGATATAACTCCACTCAGTTGCAGTTTTAGCATTCTAATTAATGATGATTTTGGAAACTGAACAGTATTTTATCCTGGTAATAAGAGTCTGCTTCTAAATGATTTAACATACTTTATCTCGAAGAGTTCTGAGTTTGATACCCTTTTGAGAATTTAGTTAATAATTATTTTTGTCTTTGTTGCATCCATCGATCTCTCGTTCTTTTCTCACACACTCATTCTTTTCTATAAATCTCTCTATAGAATATTTTGCCGAAGAAAATATCGAATACATTATACCAACGAACGTTCTTAAGGACCTCCAACCATCACATAAGTTTCTCTATCTGGATTTCTAACTAGGTCATAAAAAGCAATATCTTTACATAAGCCGAATTCAAATAATATTGCGCAATCTATTTTTATAGTTCCGTATTTTTTTTCTAATACTTTCCTTTGAATAATACCTAAAGGGCTCAAGTCCTGCGCACGGTAAAAGAAAAAGGTCGTAACATAAAAAGTGATGTTATGAGATATTGTTGTTTGTACATATAGTAATAACTTTTCACATCCATTTGGTTTATGCGCCATTATTCTTCCACCCCTAGCTATTCGTCCCCATTTGGGAACCGGAGTAGACATCAGTCGTCAGCCGGAAGTAACCATTACGAGATGAAGCCTTACAGCCCTTCCGGGGATTCGGCGTCCAGTTGTTATACCAATTGTGAGTATTTTTGTTGATTTATATAGAGAAAATGAAGGCAATATACTGATATTGCCTGCATTTTCTTCATTTGCTTTATATACTGATATACAGCTAGAAATAAAATATAGGAATAGAAAAAAAATACATGACTTAATTAACGTCCGACCAAAAAAATTCTGCAAAGAAAGTAACTAAATACTACCCATCTCTGTGTCATCATACTAAGCGATTTTTAAATCCACTTAAAGGAATATTTACCTGCATCTTTGAAAGTTGAAACTTGATATTTCTAAAGCACAGCTGCTGCACTCTTTGACGGCACTCAAATATTGGACCCCTTTTTAAAAAGTCAGTAGACCTTTACAATGTTTTATATTGCTATATCTAATCGCCGATCAATTCCGGCGGTATACTAAACCTAGTCATAGCGCAGGGCTGGGTGTATCATAGTTAGCTGAGTAATCAGGTTACCTGCCCTTACGACCCGTGATTGGTTCTGTCCAGTAATTGACAAAGTAGGCTAGCATATTGGATGCATGATGCATTATGGCCATCAATTAATTAGTCGTAAGAGCCAATATTCTACCATCAAATATTCTAACTCCCGATCTCTTTACAGCCAGAACAATGACATCCAGGTCAAGTGAATGCTCGTCCGCACTCGCTGAGCTGGTCACAGCATCACCCACATCAATGTCTAAGGTCGATGTAGCAGTAACGTTACCCACAGGGCACATTGATACCAGCTATAGAGATAAAATATGTTTGACGATTGTCAAGTGATTTTGTTTTACGTTGTTTTATGAAGGAACTAATGGGAATTCATGCTGCAGTTAACATTTTGAAGCGTTTTGTCTTGCTTATTGGAACTTGATGGAAGTTGTTTTACAGAAAAGGTGTACATAATAAAGAGTGGTTATCTTGTTCTGATTGAAATCACATATTATGCTATTCTTTTTGGCTTCCTTTGTCATGGGTTATCACCCGACATTCAAGAGGACGATTGTTCAGGCTTCTATGTTAAATACTATTTATTACTGACTTTGTTGTTAAATTGTCTATAACGCAACGCAACGCACTTTAAAATGAGGTGAATCCCAGTAACAGATCCCACATGTTACTGGGTATCACCTCATTTTAAAGTTCGTTCATTCATGTCAAAAACCTTGTCTTTCTTGGTAATGGTAGAAATGTGAAAATTAGCACCAGGCATTTCCTACTCCTAATGACTTGACTGAATAAAGTCATTTTCGCTTATTAAAATAAAATGATGAAATGTTATGTTATACATTTATGAAATGTTTGATATTTAACACTTTGAGGGACACTAAATGACCATTAACGTTATAACTATATTATAACGTCTACTGTGTCTCATTCAGTGTCTTTGAATGCGTAAATGACGTACATCTTTATAATCATTAACATACCTACTTCGAACACATTGCAAACGTTACTAAGTACCTATTTGATATGCATTTATGTGAGAATTATTCCTATTAGTTCCAAAGTATGTGCCTAGAAACAGTTCAGGTTGAACGAAATAGGTTATATTATCAGACCTGTTAATAAAATAATGTTATTTATTACTTCTTTTGTATTTTTGTGGATATTATTAGCAATTTTGTTTTGGATTTTGTAGTGATTCGAAATGAACGTATTAATTAACTTATGAATTGGTACGGGTATTTCAAAATAGCGGTTGAATTCCAAATTATCGAAAGTTGAAGACCTAATTTTGACGTCCATCGAATATTGTGTATTTGAATACAAAAGGATCAATGAATTTTGATGTTTTTCTATTAAGTAAATGCAATCTTTATAGAAGCTATAGACTTATGTAAAATCAATGATTTTCTTTCAAAGACTGAACAAATCAATGAATCAACTGCCAATTTGATATGCATTTATGATTAGGTATTGTTTTTTTTATATTCTAAGCTTTGTATATTATTATACAACCAGATTGTAGTAAATGAAAATATTACCACAGACATTTGATAAGAACCAGTCGAAAACGAAGGTGAATGATGAAAATTCTAATATCTAAGGTATTACAAAGTTTAGCATAAACCTTGCTTTATTTTCATGGATCATTTATTTTTTAATGGAGTGCCGAGGGAGTTAGCGTTGCTTGCTATGTGCCTAAATGGAAATTCTTTTTTTAAGTATCCAATGTTAGATAATATTGAAATAGTTCGCTAAGCTTGTAATATTTTCATTTAATACATTAAGGTTCTTAGTTAACTTAAGTATGTAGATACTAACCGAATGTAAATTTTTGTATTTAAATCTGTGATATTAAATGAATTAATTTGTAACATTTAAGCTGTTTCTTAATCATTATACATAAAGGTACCTTTCCTGCTTCTTTTAGATGAAAAACCTTAAAGAAGGCAATTACAGACTTCTGAATCAGATTACATTAAAAACAATCGAACTTTGAAGGAATGAAGACGATTAACAGTCTGGATATAAAAAAACCAATGAATATAAAATATGGTAACAAAAGATTTGATACTGAAGTAAACTACATTATAAAACGAGTTTTTAAATAACATATCGACGGTGGAAAGGTAAAATGGCTAAAGCGCCAAAACGTGAAATCTCAGGAATACATTTTTAAGGTTTTTACTTTAAAATTCATTCCTGAGATTTCACGTTTTGGCGCTTTAGCCATTTTCTCCAAAAAAGAACCAATAGGTGTAATATTGCACTTTCATACGATACACTCATTTTGGCATCAACTCTATCTACCTGGTACCTTCTCAAGAGTATCCAATTTCAAATGACAAACGAAAGATCCCTTATCTCGCAGCAACAGAACATTCAACTTATTATATTGATCTTTACCCCTTACTTTGCCACGTGGCTTTCCATGCTTGCCATTAGCACCACCACAAAATAGATGCGGTACAGAAAGTCAGCTCTATACAACGAGAGAAACGCACGCGCATCCTGACACGGCTCACGTACACATTGACTCGGCTCACGTACACACTGACACGGCTCACGTACACACGGACACGGCTCACGTACACACGGACACGGCTCACGTACACACGGCCACGGCTCACGTACACACGGACACGGCTCACGTACACACTGACACGGCTCACGTACAGACGGCCACGGCTCACGTACACACGGACACGGCTCACGTACACACGGACACGGCTCACGTGCACACTGATACGGCTAGCGGGTGCAAACGCACACATCATCTGCCTAGCCTTTTCCCAACTATGTAGGGGTCGGCTTCCAGTCCAACCGGATGCAGCTGAATAACAATATTTTACAGGGAGCGACTGCCTATCTGACCTCCACAACCCAGGAACTGGGTAATAAGATACCCTTGGTAAGACTGGTTGTCAGACTTTCGGGCTTCTGACGACCCCTAACGACTGTCAAAGATCCACGAATGACCAACGGCTTAACGTGCTTTTCGAGGCACGGAGGAGTCTCGATATGTAAAGATGGTCACCCATCCACGGACCAACCCCGGCAAGCGTAGCTTAACCTGATGGATCGACCCGTGCGGCTGTTATTACCTAGCCACGAGCTCCTCCGGGTGCAAGCGCACACGTGACTGTCATTTGTTTGAAGGTGGGTTAAGAGTTTAGGCCCAACGAGCGAATACACATTCTATCAATCTCTGCCATGCGTAAACAGGGAAATAATTATTTCCCAGAAAGAATTATTGAGCGTTCTTTCGCAGTTATCTATACTAAAGGTAAAGTCGGGTAAAGCATGCCTTTTCTGGTTCTATGTTCGTTTTGTCTAAATCCAGGTTAGAGTGTAGCAAAGGGTGTACAAGGAGGTTGGTTAGACTGATGGTCAAACTTTTCATTACCTAATTTTTATGGTTATATAGATCATGACAAAGTTTGTGATCTCCGCACATACGATTCTATGTACTTCTGGTTTCACTCGCTTTATAGTGCTTCTGTACTTTGCATTTTGTGCTTGCCATTAGCACCACTTTGATCGCAACCATTCAACCGTGGAGGCACTAAGTACATACAGTAGCTTGCCTTAATGGCCGGTTATTAATCGTACGTATCTAATTACTGTGGTGGAACCCAGCGGGATAGTCTGGTCAATGTAGGCTTGGATATGGAATAACAATTACAGAAGGTTAAGTTCATGTAATGAATAATTGAAAGTTCATACAAATTATTCGCAAGATGTAGTTGTTGGCATTCGTTTCTAGCTGCCATGGTTACCATGGATTAAATTACAGTACGACACAACTTAGATGTAGCATCAACAAAATTCGTAAAACCGATCACCTTCCGAACTGACTGCACCTTCAATATTTATTTCTGCTTTATGTGAAAATGATCTTTCAGCAAACAATAACTTGTAAATTCATATATCCAAATACGTTCGTAATATTGAAATCCTTTATTTAGTTGTGTCGTCGAGAAACCCAATACCTAGGTTCTAGAGTTCATGGATGGGTTATGTCAAATCGATACATCAAATAAGACTTAGAAATAGATGTCGCTATACCAGACAGATCTAGCAGTAGGTCTATCCTCAAAACCTGTGCAAGCTGTGTCTGCAGTATTTCAGAACAACGAAGTTATAAAATATTATCATGAGGTATTCGTACTAGGTTCTCTGTGATATCTACTGTGTGGTCAAAACGATTGTAACACAATTGTATGTATGTTTGTAACGTCAATAACCGAACGCTTTATAACAGTGTTCGATGGCCCAATAAAAATTAAGCACTTAAAACTTTAAAATCCTTTTAAATGATAGATAAGAGCTATTAATAAAAATAAAGAATCGTTTTAAAGTGTACGACATTTCGTTAGAGTCGCCATCCATAAAGACTACTCTGAAGTATTGTGTCCTGAGGCCCTAGACACAGTGACATTCTATCAGCGTTAACGATGATGGAAAAGGCAAAATATATAGGACTGACATAAGATATCGAAAAGCTTATGTCAATCCTGTTAAAAGTTTTTGTAGAAATACGAAACGCTTTTGAAGCGATTGTCACTTGTCTATGCCCTCTGAATAGTTTAAGAATCTTGGTTCAAGCTTTTTTCCAGAGTCTGTCAGCACAGATTTTAGGAATGAAACTACAAGTCGGTACGCGGCGGGCTCATTTTGTCGGGTCAATTCAGTCAGTGTATTGTAGTCAGAAGATCTAAGAGATACGCGATTGAAAGAGAGGCAACTTCTAGGTAAATATCACTGCAGGTAGGTAATTAGCGCTGTGCGACTTGAATTACACTTTGTTGTATCGTAGCAAGAGTCGCTTGTATTTAAATGATTTTGCGGAGTGAACTATCTGTATTCATCTGTGTTGTCAGGTGATGTGAGGGCAAGTTTTCGATTAAAAAGGAGTTTACATTACAAAATTATTGATTTCAGATATTTACCAAATATTCTGGATTTCTTTCAAAAATCAAACAGGTACAGTCACGGACCTTAATTGATGAGCCACCTGTCACTGTTCGTTTTTAGCCGTGTAATGCAAATCGGGTTTAGTCGGTTATACTCGAACATCCAGACGCGGAAAGTCATGTGTCTTAGTATTATAGAGGAAGAAAATTATATTTAATATTAATCTTTACCGGTTGGCTAACCTGAGAGCCAGAACTACAAACTTGACAGCAGAGTGACTTCCCAAAGTCAACCAATTGCAGGTCTAGCAACTGTGACCTAGCGACGATTGTTTTAGCGTAGCGATAGTAACTTTATCGTACGGTGAAATTCTAAGTCATTTCGAAAATAACGTCTCTGAAATCGACATTTCAACTGTCACTGTCTTCAGATAGGTTTTCAAAATTATCAAGAATAATGAGCTCTGATTCAAAGGAGGTCAGTGTCAAACAGATTGGATAAATTGGATTGGATAAATAAATACAATGTTGCATAACAAAATATTGTATTTATTTACCATTGACAACTTATTAGTCAACCTCTATGGATAAGACTATTTCCGAATATTAGTAATTTGTCATGAGCATGCAGTTTGAGTTCGTGTTTAATCGTGTAATCTCGTTAATGTATGAAACTGCAAAATTGAAAAGTTTTAAAGTGGTTCATCAATTAAAGTCCATGACTGTACCTACTACATTGATCCACTCACGTCGCCCAAGTCACATCGCATCCGTTACGTGACTACAAAGTGGTAGTCCTCTCAAGTAACAAATCAAATCTATTTTTGTATGAGCCCATTAGTCAAATTGTATGACTAAAACAAGTTCAAAGTTCCTTTAACTGCTCACATTTGTCACTTAAAACTCACTAATTGGGACACTTTAAGTACTTTAGTGTTATAAACGGAGTAACAGATTTTTCATTTTTTGAACACCCTGTATTTATTGCGTGTTTCAGTTATTTTAATTGTTTGATTTTTAAAAGAATTTAGAGGTGTTCTGCATTAGGATTAGAGAGATTTTTATTTTTCTACAGAGTGTTGGACAAGTAAACTCCGGAAGCTCTTCTAAGCTTTTCTTGGTGGTACTTTATGATGAGTTCGTATTCTTTTTCGTTAAACTGTGGGGTTAGTTTACTCCCAAATGCTCTTATAGTTGGTTAAACTCGGGCTTCCAAAAAATATCCGTTTATTATACATAGATATTTGACTAAAAATCACCACATATTCGCAATATGCATAAACAAACTGAACTATCTGCCCATCTTATCCAAAAGCAATTTTGTAACATCTGAATCAAGGCAAAGGAATGGCCTTGGTACTAGGAGCTCATAACATAAAGGAGGTTACTCATAACCTACTTGTTACTATGATTCCAACGAAGAATGAGCCACACAAACAAAAATAGGTATCACTTACAATCGTATGACTAAGAATTTTCCGGGGAATAGTGTATGGGTCATAAAGTCTATCATAATAGCTTTGTTTTTATCCTTACAGCATCAGTTTTCCAGGAAACATCCTGGATAAAGTATCGTACAGACTGGCGCGATATCGATAGTTTGCACATTTGATTTTTACTTTTGAATGTAATGAGAAGGATTTTCATGGGTGCCCTGATAACTGCATGTCAAACTAATGAGTGGTACACTGATAATACAATACTAGCAACAGGACTGTCACAATAATTAGAGTGCTGAGTGTCATCTGAACGGTGTAACGAAAAGAATGGACATACATTCAATGTTTTGAGTTCCACCGATTTCATTCCCGTCCAAAAAGAACTTTTGATCCTCATCTTCTTCAGCGAAGAACTTACATGGATTGAAGCATCTACTTGTATACTGATAACGTTTTTGTGGATATTTTAGTGTCCGATACCAAACATAGCGTTAGAACATAATTAATACACTAAACTTGTTTTACTTTACATGATGAGGCCATCACCAAGGGCCACCTAGGGCCATTACATAGGTAGGCACTTAGGTACATATTAAATACATACTTAGGTGTATGCATGTATTAATTCATTTTATTAGTAGGTACAGCTTTATAAGCATTATGCAGAAAAATTAAGTAGAGACGAATTCTAAAACTAATTTAGGTACAATTCTAATATTCATCATAAAAATCAACTCTTCACCTTTATATAATTATTTTCTAATGTCTAAGAAAAACTTCATGCAGTTAGTTCTTTAACACAATTATCTTTTTCACCAAATCGGCAAGCTTTTCATTCTGAAATCAATTTTCAGTCTGTCCAGCGATCAACGTTTGACTCTGACCGTGGTAGGTAGTACATGGTAGGTAATTGCTGCGGACGTATCTAATGGAAACCACTAATCAATCAATCAGACAATTATGTCACATATGCGTGATTGCTAGTAGCGACGGTAGACATCGATTTATTGAATCACTAGCCAGTGGGAATTATGTTATGGTAGCATTAATACCTAAAGTGAAATGATAAAATACAGTACTTCATAATTATTTTCATCAGTGATGAGTGTTATTGAAAAGTATGAAACAGTTACTGATAAATTGAAATGGATTAATGTAAATCGATATTGGTTGCATATTACGAGTATAATAACACAACTAATTGAAAAGTTTGTGGTAGTATTGGGTTTATGTTAATAGAGCAATGGGAAGGCAATTTAAACATTACTCCTGTTTAAAATATAAATTTTAACAGCTACGATTTGCGTCAGTTATTTTGAAATATGCACTTAATGCAGTCGAATCAAATCATTAAAACTATCAAATTAAAAAGTAAGTAAAATTAAAAACATTCGTAACTTAACTCTACATTAAACCTCTTATCATTATCAGTCCAATGGGGTTTTGAAAATTTACGCCACCAGTTGGCGCCACTTTGGCAAGAAGTCTTCCATTTCGACAATGAATTAAAAAATATATTATGATGACGTTCATCATTCTTTTCATTTATTCGTTCATAATTCAGTCACGAATAAAGAAATTAAAGGCGCTTTGACACTTTTGACAGGAACCCGGGCCTGACGTCTTAGTGCTGACACCTAGAGAATGTCATTTCAAAAAATCTTGATTCACTCTTTGGTAATGAGGAATCCGGATAACCAAAATAAATCCAATCAATCATTCGATTAATACAAATCTAGTAACAATAGCAGAAAAACTGCACACCTCACATCCCTACCTAAGTCGAGACAGACACACCGCTTGTTTGCTTACAACTACCCGCAATCCCCCATATTCATTAAGTTAATTGTTCTGTCAGTTACTGGAAACTATTACCTTAATAACACTTTCCATGCATCGCTGGTAATAGGCAAATTCGGAGATGATCTGTTTTCGATACAGATTTTGGAATGGCAGATGATGGTAATACAAAGTGGTGATGTACAGTCACGAGCACTAATATGTATACACTTAGCAACTTTTAAAAGTGATTTTCTCCTACTGTATTGATTGTAACTTTATGATATTACGAATATAGTATTATGGAACGCAATTATGAAAAAAATATCATCTCAAAGTTACAATTTTAATTCCACGAGAAAATCGTTATTGAATTTTGCTGAGTGTATACATATTTTTGCTCGTGACTGTACTGCAGCTTATTTCAGCCTAAGAAGATCATTAGTATTACTTTTTGCGTGTGACTTGTCGTTGTCAGTTAACCCGTCGTTTGTCGTAATTACAGACACAATTAAAAACCGGCCAAGTGCGAGTCGGACTCGCGCACGAAGGGTTAAGTACCATTATCTATAAAAACGGCAAAAAAATCACTTTTGTTGTATGGGAGCCCCCCTTAAATATTTGTTTTATTTTAATTTAATTATTTATTTTTAAAGTGAATATGTAACTAAATATTCTGTGAATATTTCAAGCGTCTACCAGTTTCAATATCGAGCAAAAACGAGAAAAAAAATCACGTTTGTTGTATGGGAGCCCCCTTAAATATTTATTTTATTTTTGTTTCTAGTATTTGTTGTTATAGCGGCAACTGATATACATCATCTGAAAATTTCAACTGTATAGCTATCACGGTTCATGAGATACAGCCTGGTGACAGACGGACCGACAGACAGACAGCGGAGCCTTAGTAATAGGGTCCCGTTTTACCCTTTGGGTACGGAGCCCTAAAAATCCATTGTGTCTCAACGAGATCTACGTTCCGATATCAAAGGTTAAAGGAACGAGGTACTTCAAAGAAGTTCAAGTTTTACGACATCCTTCAAACTCAGTCTACATCATTCTTTTTTAGTAAAATCCTATTAAAATGCACACCTCTACATTTTTCCCATGATGCTGCAAATTCACCCTTTTGAAAGAATTCAACCGTGCCTAATTATTTATGTATAACTTTATTTACCGAATAGTCATTGCCATCTCGGTAACACAAGAATCTTTACGCGAGATACCCAGATATGATGCTCCATTCACAAGTATGTACCGACGCATTTCTCCTTGGAAGCTTCCTGATAAATGCCTTTGTTACACCCACGACTCTGAACCCTACAGCTTTACTCCCAAGGGTGATTGTTGCTTGGTTGTGTTGGAAGGCAGTTATCTGTTATTTGGTAGTATAAGCTACAGAATGTTCCGGAGATGTTCGATTGCAGCGGACTCGACGTGCCGACTGCGAGTTTAGGTCTGATCGCTGCTAAAATGCTGCTGTGTACAATTGAAGATTTGAATGTTTCAACAGAAAAACTAATTTAAAAAAAAAAAGTTGATTAGAACTAGCAAAATCACTTGAAACTTGAAAAGCATAGTAAATCTCCGATAAAAAAATCTGTGTTGTTACCATTACAATACAGTCGCAATCCAGTGAAGTCATGACTAGTACAATATGAGTCAAGCAAAAACGGAAGTGTTCCGGCTGTTGACCACCCAGCGTCATTTTATTAGTCCGCGTGTCGGTCGTGGTACTGTCAGACATGCACGTCGTCGGATGTCGTATCCGTCCACCACACACGCGGAATTCACGAGACGTGTCGCACCGATACTTAGAAGTGCTATAATAATTATCAGGCTGTCTATGTCCGGTCTCTTGTCACGAATAATCTTGGGTTCAGTATTTTTTTACGTCTTTCAGCGTCATTTTAGGAGCCCGTGTATGTGTCGTGGTATAGTCAGACATGTATGTCGGATGTGTCTGCGACAAGCGCGCGACACGCGGTATGTGCGCGGCTTGTCGCACCGCAACCATAAGATACAATACAAGATCCATTGTGATACTACCTAATTATGTTTTATTTGGGAATACTATTTATGAGATTAGCCCAGTGGTTGATATTTTAGGGTTTTGAAGAATATGGGAAGAAGAATAGAATTAGTAATAAGAATTACATAACAAACCTCCGTAATATCACCAACACCACGCTTTGCAGACGAATAAATACAGTTAGATTCAAACATGAGGCGAGTCGCTGCGCAGTAGCAATTTCATGTGGCAGCGGGTGTGAGGGGTGGAGTACTGCGCAGCGAGTAGCTAACTTCCGAGCCGCAATTAAGTTAGAATCGAACTGTACCGAGGTACACTTTGTTATTAGGTATTATTAGACAAGAAGACCCCGGTGGCTCATCTTTTAATGCTTAGGGCATATTCATGTGTTGAAGGTTAATTTATTTATTTAGAATCACTTACAACTATTATTACAGGTACAACCCAATGCAATAGTGAAGACTTGACAATAACAACTTATTTTCTAAAACTTATTACATATACCTAATGTTATCCTTGTGAATTCACTCAGTGTACAAGCAAAAATGTCGATGTCCTCTGCTACAAGGTTAAGGGTGCGAAGCGCCCGCGTCAGGGGCGCCTCATTTACCATATTCGTGCGGCCACGAGGTACAGCCAGCAGCTGAGGTCGCCGCCGCCGCCATACATATCTGTAGTAAGTGTGACCCCCACCCCCACGAAGGTAGTATTCTATTTTCCGGAAAACCATCCTCCAAAATCAATCCTACTCATAATTTATGCCATCCTACGTCATTTACTAGATAATCAAAGAAGAAATCCGTTCCATCTTCCCATTTGTTTTCTCATTCTCAGAAGAAAATAGGTAATCATAGCCTGGGATTCAGTTAATAGCTTGCCAATATCGGATGAGTCATCTCTCATGGCGTAATCAAGATATTTGCGTTTCTATGTCAGAACGTTGCTTTAAGTCTTATTATTCATGAGTCATTTAATGATTTACGTTTTCATTAGTGATTCTATAAGTAGCTAGAGAATTTTATATGTTCAAAATTGGCATACAAATTTTGTAGCATCCGATACGGTGGAAGATAGTCAACGTGTAAGAAAATAATATATTTCCTGTTTTGACCCATAATGCCAACAAATGGCGTTTCTTGTTGCAATTTTTTCAACGGGTACAAAATCTTGATGACGTTCTGCATGATTAGATGAATCACTAGTTCATCATCATCTGCCTTGCCTTTTCCCAACTATGTTGGGATAGCTTCCAGTCTAACCGGACGCAGCTGCATACCAGTATTTTACATGGAGCGACTGCCTATCTGACCTCCACAACCCAGTTACTGGGTAACACGATACCTCATGGTAAGACTGGTTGTCGGGCTTCTGACATATGTCAAAGATTTACAAATGACACGCAGGGGTCTTGGTATGTGAAGTTGGTCACCCTTCCACGGACCAACCGCGGCAAACGTAGCTTAACCTGATCGATCGACCCATGCGGCTGTTATTACTTAGCCACACGCCCTGAATGAATGAATCACTAGTTCATTATAGTTCCCTTACCTGGTCACTTTCTTTCTCTTCTTTGTACTCAAATTCTGCGTAAGATACAGGAAGCAACTCATATAGTTATTGCCCTGTACAGAATGAGACACATCCAATATGATAGCCTTTATCTGAGATAACCCAATATCCAGTATTACCCT
Organism: Lithophane semibrunnea; assembly: GCA_947363905.1. Classification (NCBI taxonomy): domain Eukaryota; kingdom Metazoa; phylum Arthropoda; class Insecta; order Lepidoptera; family Noctuidae; genus Lithophane; species Lithophane semibrunnea. The sequence continues at coordinate 18,020,688 of OX376190.1, read as the reverse complement.
CTTCAGCGAGATAAGCAGCTAATATACGGGTTATCGTCTACAAGTCAAACGCAGCTTCAATTACAGCCCTGAAACAGCAAACAGTGGCAAATGACGTCATCGCAGTGCGGACACAATGTTTGTTGGACTCTTGTGGCAACATGGTGTACGTACAACCTAATGGTACGCGGAAATTGAACTGAAATCTGCGTAAATAATGGGCTTGTTACTGTCCCAGTGAAAAGCAAAGGCCTTCTCTCATACCTACTCACAGATATTTGGAAATCGTACTAATTACCTCTATACTACCTGATGATGTTTAACTGAAAAAAAAAAACTCAAAGCATTTATTTCAATTAAACCATTTACAGGCACTTTTGAATTGTCAAGGAGTCGGTCAGTCAGAAATATGAAGCTAGTTGCCCATTCCAAAGCGTAGTAGGTACCTATGGAGAAGAACGGGCAAGAAACTCCACGGACACTCTTTTAAATCAAAATATTGTTACAATATATGGGTTACATCATTCATGTTGAAATTATACATGTGAGAACAATGTAAAAAGCACGTTAAAAGCGTCTGCAATTATAACATACAAACAATTCAAAAATTAAAATAAGCCATGGCAGCTAAGAGATGACCAGTCACAACTGACGGCGCCCGTTCACGAACATGACGCATGTTGAGGTCCTGGGTTCCATTTCCGGTGATTTATGTCTTCACCTCCATTATTTCAAATGTTTAACAAATTTTTATATGCAGGGACTCACGCAACCTAGAATTTCCCAGTTCGCAGTTCCCAAGATATTGCTTCTTTGGAACTACGAATGTGGTGGCTTCCTAAGGTTCATAAGTCCCGCAACATGATGTTTGACAATAAGTAATCAGTAACTGACAAGTTTCAAAGTAAAATATTTACATTTGGTCAGAAACACATTCTCTAATAAAACACCGATATTGCAAAACCTACAACAATGTACGGTCACCGCATTGGATGCCGATGCGCGCAATGACGCCTAATTAACTGCCGGTCATTACCCGCTATTGATATGACGTATTACCGTATGGGAGCGACGCCGAATTCAAATGATGAAGTGTTATTTTGCACGCTCGATTGGCGTTGAATGCAGCGGCCGTAACTAGTGTTTATTTTGTTTCGTACGGTTCGCTTGGTTGTATGGTGTTTGGTTTTGATGAGGATGGGTTAGCAATGTCAGAAGTAAATGATAAATGTGATAATATATGCTTAGTAACTTTCCTATAAGTCAACCAATCTGCCTAGCCTTTTCCCAACTATGTTGGGATCGGCTGCCAGTCTAACCGGATGCAGCTGAATACCAATATTTTACACGGAGCAACTGCCGATCTGACCTCCACAACCCAGTAATACGATACCCCTTGGTAAGACTGATTGCCAGACTTTCGAGCTTCTGACGACCCATAACGACTGTCAAAGATCCACAAATGACAGCCGGGACCAACGGTTTAACGTGCTTTCCGAGGCACGGAGGAGTCTCGGTATGTAAAGATGGTCACCCATCCCCGGACTAACCCAGGCAAGCGTAGCTTAACCTGATGGATCGACTCGTGCGCCTGTTATTACTTAGCCACGAGCTCCTCACTTAGTCACGAGCTCCTCTAGTAACATTACTATAAGTAGGTAATGTATAAAAATAAGGATATTCAACAGTATTTGTAGTTGTAAGACGCCAGAGATTCGACGATTTATAACAGTGACAAAGAATATTTTCAATGTAATTCAATGGTACTTACATGTGACTTGAACAACCGTCTTTGAACTTGTGTAGGTAAGTATGTTTTTTTTTTTTTTTAATAGCCTATTTTGTGTCCCACTGCTGGACCTCAAAGGCCTCCCCTTTTTCCTTCCAAAGCTTTAGTATTAATTAGATGCAGAACAAAAAATATACCATGCCGATTATCAGTACCTACAGTTAAACATAGCTATACAGGGTTAACACCCTGTATAGCTATGTTTAACTGTAGGTACTGGTGTTTACCCGTTAGGGTTAACACCGTTATCCTTGCAACCAGTGGATTGGTTTTATTTATAGAACGTAAAATCAATGGAAAATTACAACTTTTTTTTTAATTTTTTTTAGATCTAAATTTTACAACAAGAGACGCAAGTTCGTTGCCCTATGCGCTAGGGCAACGAACTTGCGTCTCAACACGGGCGGGGGGTACGGGATGTGACCTGACCGGCAGCGAGCGCGATCCCTCTCTTATTCAGTCAGCTGTTTCGCTAGCAAGCACGGTGTCAGATAGAAACTTTTTAAAATCTTTTAATGAAAATAACGTTTTTTTTTTGTTGTGTTCGGTCATTTATTTTTATATTTAAGTTAACTACCCATGGTTTGAATGACAAGAGTGTTTACCCTTACATCCTGTATATAAAATGTCCTATCGGTCAAATGTACAACTGAAGATGTAAAAACAGGAGTTTTCCATCAATTCTATAAAATTATGGATTTAATGGCAAACTCCTTTATATAAGTTCATTTTGTTGAAATGAAACAATGATACAGTAATACCCCAGCCTGCTCCAAAATGTACAAAAACAATCGCACTGGCACAATAGGAACCAATACATCTCCCCAAACATTAGTCTAACACACAAGACATAACGCCCGAACAATTCTAATATTGAATCAGTAATCGTACCGATTGAATCGAATACCGTGGTCGACTCGACTCCCTAGTGCATTGCGGAGGAATATCCAATCGATTATCGAATTGTTTCCGACTAGAACTGTATCGAGATGTTCCGAATATTAGATGGGTTTTAGATAGGATGGTTTGATTTGATGGGAATAGTTTAGTGTGCTGGAAATTATGTGTTTGAATTGAGGCTTTAATTATTATTAGGCTTGGATTTGGTTACCTAAAAGAAGATTTCAACGCTCCAATCGATAAGTCTCGGTTTACCTCTCGCTTGACTTGTTTGAACTTAATATTCAGAGATATTACTTTATTTCCTGAAAAATTTGGCTACCTTCTCGTAAATATTGGTCCTGACTGCCCCTGAGTTCCTTCAGCAGTTTAGTGAATGCGCTGTCTTGCAACAATTAGTAGCTACGCTTTACGGTGCCTACAAAAAGCAACAAAATTGTTGGCAAATCATTGTCCATTCTAAGGTTGCCTGGAAGAGATCGCGGAAAGCGATAACGCCGCCCATTGTATATTTTGTAGTGTTTTATTTATCTGTTATTATAATATATAAATAAATTTTATTGTACTCATATTTCTATGACGTTTCTTGTGTCGAGTGAATAATAAACTTCAGTTATCCAGAACGGTTGTGACGTGTCCTTAAATGTACCTACAGTTAAGGACACGTCACAACCGTTCTGAATAACACGTCATAGTATGTTGTATGTCATAGTATCTCTCAGGTACCTACCTGAGAGATACTATGACATAAACTAAGTAATTTATTAAAATAACTTAGTATTATGTATTTTACCAGCCTAAACACCATATTTTACTCAGCTTAGAACAGTAACAGCCCTTCAAAATATTAAAATCTAAGCCATATCAACAGACAAGACACCACAAACGAATACATTTGCCAAACGACTTCATAAAGCTCTCATAAAATGTTTAATTTACGAGAGCGTTTAGTAAAGTTCGGATGAAGCTCGTCCTACTGACGTTTATGTGAACATAAACCGTTTATGGTGGTCACTAGACTGTGTTATGTTGCGTGTGTGTGCCTTTATTTGCTGGTTTTCTTTTAATTAAAATAAAATAGTTAGGTTAGTCTTTCATTGAGTGTGAGGATTAAGAGTTAATCAATTAATCAATCAAATCATTTATTTCGATCCATATAAGATCATTATTTAAATTTCACAATAAGTTATAAATTAAATTAATTTTAAACTATAAATGAAAAACACATAATTAATAAAATTAAAATTTTTAAAATTAATATATACCGGATGACATTTTTTACCGTCTCGAGCATAATCAGGTGTGTTGTGTAAGTGAAACAGAAGCCAAACCCAAGAATATTTGCTTAGTACCATTGAGATTGTACAGGTTCGGAATTTCCTTAAAAAATCATGAAAACTATCCATCCTACGGCCCGTGCGTAAAAACTAATAATAGCCAAAATAGGAGATAGTAAACGGCGTAGGCTGCGATCGCGCATGAATGAAAGTTGTACGTGTGTGCGAGCGAAACGCACGCACATTTCTTTTGCGTAGAAACCTAGTAAGCGGCTGCCCCTCGCATGGTACAGTCGTGCTGAAAACGTTTCCAAAATCAACGCAATAACATTTATACTCCACTTACTAATAAACTAAGACAAACCTGATCTACAAATAAAATGAACACAATACCCAAAAATTCTCAAACATACAATACAAATACCCAATTGACTAAATAAGCCTCACACCAAAAGAATAAGTAGTAAATAGGTAATAACTTAACACAAATAAGAAAACTTAACCTACCTAAAATAATAAAACACAACAAATACTTAAGTACAAATAAAAACCCCACCAATTTACCAATTAAAAAGATAAAATAATAAGAAAACCTATCCTTACAAATAAAACGAAAACAGTAACAAAGACTCGGAACGAACTTTTAAAACAATCTAAGTAATCTTTTTTAAATAGTTCGAAACAATAAATACTTGAATAAGCAAGAATACTCGACTGTACTTCATTCATAATGAAAAGGACGTGCATACATGCGGGAGCGAGAACATTGACAGAAGGTTGTTCGGTCGACCCGTTGCTAAGTAACGTCGGCGCGCCTACGCACACACACGTACAAAGAAACTTGATGTGTGCGTGAGAGTTCACTTACCGGGGTTCACGTACGAGAGCCGAGCAGCTGAGCGGTACTCGCGCGCGGGCGACACGAACGACCGACGCGCACGCGCATTGCGCGCATTTTACAAAAAATGCACTTAGGTCTGTACCTACCTTTTTAGCGATATCGCAGTAGGTAATTATTGTTCCAAATGTTTCGTCCTAAACATAAACTAGTACGTCTTTGCATATTGTTTGGTAAACTTCGAGGCGTGTCTCTATCACTTTTCAAAACATTAAAAGCGTTTTAAATTATTCGCTGTTTTAAATCACTAACGCTTTGAGCTTCTTCGGTATACACTAAACGTCAGACTAAACGTTTTAGGTCGGCCCACAAATAAAAGTCAAGGGGTGTTATGTAGGTCTGGTGACCTCGGCCGCCAGTTCACAGGTGCACCGCGACCTATCCACTTATCACCAAATTGACCATCGAGATACGCGCGCACAGATCGTTTGTAGTGAGCTGGACATCCGTCATGCTGGAAGTACATGTCTTGCAGATAGGGATCAGGAACGTCTTGCAACATGGTGTCAATGACAGAACGGTTCTGCACCCAGTGACAAAACTCCATGCGGGGTCCGGGGGGTAATTTGAGGAGAAGGGATACCGTTCCTTCGCAGCGACTGAAGATTTTCTTCTTCTGCGTACATTCGCCTTGCACTGGCTGTTTTCACCAAACAAGATACTCTACGTTAGAATATTCGTACATGTTTAGATACGACAAATATGACCGGGTGCACGATGCATACGCGGAAACAAACAGCGCGACGTCACACCGCCGTGACTAATCGGTGACTGAAGCTCGGGACGCGGGCGGGCGGGGGGATGCGCGAGCGAGCAGCTCCGGCGCGGCGGCGGCTCAAGCGCCTGATGATATCAAAGAAGCCTACGGCAAGTGCGGCGAGTACCTATCGGCCGCAAAGGAACGTATCTAATTCATTGATAAATTCCGTGCATTTAGTAGGGTGCGTATGATTTGAATTTCGATATTTTTTCATCGATTTATTCAATTTTTTTTAAATTTCTATTTTTATTGTTTTTGTATTAAAAGTTTACTTCAAATGGGTAGTATTTTTAGATAGATCAATTTGTTAAAAGGGTATAAAAAAATAAAATAAAATAAAAATATCTATGCCATTGGCTTCTACTCCGTTCACCTACTACACCCTATGTTTGTCGAGACGATAAAAAAAATCATCCGGTATATACTTACTCCTAATAATAGTCCCGCCTCTGAGTCATTTGAAGCTTAATTTTAATGAAGCTGCTGTGTCATTGATGATCTAAACAATGCATTAGATTCATTGTTAAATAGCAATTTAAGCATTTTAAGTGTGGATTTTATAGTGATTAACCGCAATACAATAGACGTAGATATATTTAGTAACCTGTTCCGCTTAACTATTCCTCAAGAGTCATAAAAAACCCTGTAAAAAATCACGTGCTCAACGAAGCATCCTCAGGATGACGATTGACCAGTCGCGAAACCAAACACGACGTGTTGCCACGTTGCGATGAGTTGATTTTTATAATGGACTTCCGCAAAGTGACGCCTGGATCAATTAACTAGTGATTAACCGATTTTGTAGAGAGGACGGGGAACACGGAACAATCTATTATCGCTCAGAGAACGAATATCAAAAACTTGGATGATGTGTGACCTTTCCAACCAGCACACCATGTGATATTGACGAAAACGCAACACGTTATTGACTTAAAACACGACAACCTCAAATAATACAATTTGCAAACCACACTCCATCTTCCCCCAAGCAACACGTTAGCTACCCTTCTTACATCGACTTTTAATTACCCCAATTTCCCTCAAAGGCAATCAAAGTTTACACACCCATAATAATAACATCTTCATTACAGGCCTACAGGAAGAGCATCCCTATTACGTAACTCACTCTCCATCACAATCCCTTTCATTTTGACAATACAATATTCCATTTTGCACTTGACAACGTTAATACCGCAACGCATATCAGCTTAATTGTTTTCACTACTGGGACACAGAGGGCTTACCGCTTACCACCACCACGTACAGCAGTATTATTTTAATAATACTTCAGTGTAGGAGACGAACAGTTAATAGACGAAGCTCTACAGGGCGTATAGCTCCATCTCTTTCCCCCACGAAATAAGATTAAAATCATACTGCTGTAAGCGGTGGTGGTAAGACCCCTGGTCTCCTTTCTATTAGAAGGAGTGGGCTGTACTCATCCACGTAGGTCCAGTACGGGTTAGTGAATGACACACGTCTTTGAATTTTTGTTTATAACGCAAACGCAATGAATATTATTGAATTGTCAAACTGAAAAGGATTGTAATTGTGTGTGTTACGCAATAAGACTGCAAGTTTAAGTCCCCACAAATTCAATCCCTTTAATCAATCCCTAGACGTGAATAAGGGGGATGATCACATCCCCTCAAAAACTTCAGAACTGCAATTATGGTGCACCGATTTGCTATTGAAAGTACTAATTTTGTGATTTTCAAATTGCTGGGGGACGTTCTGTATACTGTGATTAGGGCGCTTGTTTCTTGTGGTTTTGAAAAGGAAATCTGAAGTAATTTTTGTTGTGGACTACTTTGTGTCATGAAAGGAATTGGTATTTATATTCTGTGAATCATGTTTGGGAATTACTGTTTTTTTTTTATTCGTGAAGGGTCCTTAACTTTATGCGCAAATTCTGTCCTTTACATACATAAGTAATATACATAATTAGCCTATAACGTTCTCACTGCTGGGACACAGGTCTCCTCTCTGTGAGAGGGTGTGGGCCGTGATCGACCACGCGGGCCCAGTGCGGGTTGGTAGATATCACATGTCTTCGAATTTTTGGTTCTAGGACATGCCGGTTTCGTCACAATGTTTTCCTTCACCGTTTTGAGAGCAGTGGTGATGAAATAATTAACACAAAGTAAAGCGCCTGTCAGGGTTTAAATGGGTTTGGGGGTGGGGTTTTAATGGGGGAATTCTGTCCTTTATCGTTCTATATTTGACATCAAAAATCCCTTCGTGGATAAATAGATGCCTGCTACAACTATAAGCTTTGACACATTTAAGCGATAAAGTGTGTGCCGTCTTCGGTAAAACAAGAAAAATATTCACCAATTCGACCTCCATCTTAGAAAAAAAGCCTTCTACTTAGATTCTCTGTACCTACTATTAAATTCAAGATAAACTTTAAACTAATTTAGCACTCGACACTGATACGAGGAGTTATGTTTCGCCACTAGGGAAATATGGTGAAGATACAGACTCACTTGCGAAGTTTGTGCTACAGTTTGAAACTGGGTTGATAGCACATTGCTCATCAGATGAGTGTAGTGTCGGTTATGACTGTACCACTTGAACTGTATAAGGGTATCGTAAAAGGCGACTACGATCATATTTCATACTGAGATAATAGACAACTGCAAGTGAAGTTCTAAATGGATTTTAATTTATTAATCTGTATTTGTGTTTAATGGCAATATGCTGAAGCTGTCAAATGGTTAAAGCAATCTGAAAATTGGAACATTGACTCTTAATAGCCTTAGATTGAGACACTTTTTAGGTCTAGGAAGCAGATATGGAATAACTTACTAAAAAGTCAATGCAAAGACTCCTTGAATTAATCATTCTCTAAAAGAAAAAGAAAAAGGCAAGGAATTCACAGGCTAGTTCCCCGAATCGATAAGAAAATAAACACCCATGCCTGAATTCAATCAAAACGAACAAATAAATTAAAAAACACTTCACAAAAAAGCGAATCAGTGTTTAGCAACAGGAAATCTTGGTGCTCAACTTAAATCACATTAAGTCTACAAGGCTTTTTAACCTTCCCTCGTCGCGGGGGTAAATAACACCGCGACAGCCGACGGAGCCGTGGTCGCCAATAAAACACTAATTTTTCCCCGTTGAGCTAGCTTTACAGTGAAAGCTATAACAAAACATGGTTTTTCTTGTCATTTTGGCATAAAAATAGAGGCATAAGCTAGCTCTCACATGCTGATTACACACCATAATCTTGTAGGTAAGGTTCGACTTTTCAAAAGCTAAGAAATTTAATTCAATTATATAAATCACTAGCGGTCGCCCGCGGCTCCGCCCGCGTGGATGTCGGTTACCGCATCCTGCAAAAAGCCTACCCAGGAAAGACACGGTCAGCAAAATGATTCCCAGGTCAATTCACAGACACCGACAGTAACATCGACGACGCAGTCATTATCCGCAGGCTGCACAGATTGTCTTTCTGTGTATGTTAAAGTTGTTAATGATGAAAATATTTAAATGTAATTAATACTATGTTTTCACTTCTGCCGGCAGTCCCGGAGCGCAACCCGTTGTTTTAGGATAGATAACTAAAGCGATTATTGTAGAGCTTCTCTATAAACAACATTTGACGTTAAATTATTTTCAGGTAACAAAATATACTGATGGTCGGGAGCCCCGACCCGTGATAGGGCAACGTAAAGTTGCCCATGCATAAAACATTCTTTTCGTAAATCAATTCCTACTTATTTGAATGTTTGGCCCTGGGATTTGTTTATCGTTAGTGCGAAAGAATTTTTACTGGAAATTGGAGCCTTTTGAAGGGTATAGGCAAATCAGTAGGGATCATGGGTATTCTTGGTATATGAGCTAATTCACCAGCTGCAGGGCCGGTGATAATATAAGAAGTCTCGTGCCATTACACATGTTGGGGGGGCTTAAATTTCTGAGAAGCATTATCGGCGTGCCAACTTTTAACGACAGTTCATGAGGTGGTAGCCCAGCGGGGTTCAGAGAATTTAAAAATTCCTGGGGGTAGGGCACAGCGTCCTCGATGTTAGTGACGGTGTCTATGGATTTATAGCACTTAACTTCACCCGGTACTTTCTGCATAATTAAATTGTTTATTTCGTTGACTGTTTCATTCCTGGGAGAAACTATTGCTCTACAACACAGCCAACGAAAATCATTAGGGAGCCGACCTCGCGACTGAGCCGCGCGGGTACCTTACTCATAGATCTAAACTCCCGCACGCGCACCCCCGCCTTGGTGACGCCCACTTCGCAACGGGCCGTGCAGCAGAAATCGTAATATTTTAATTTCGCCATAACTTCAAAAGCAAACGTCCAATTTTAATCATTCAAAGACCAAATATTATCTACATAAACTGTACTTAGTGATGAAATAATTTATTTAGATAAGGATTAATAGCATGAGTAAAATAAATGCGTTTAAATGTAGTCCAAAAAAAATTCAAGATTTTTAAATAAAAAAACGGTTGTTGTGCCTCACTCGACATAGATAGGTATAGTGTGTCGCGGACTTTTTTGTAGATATTTATAAGATCTACAATTAATTAGAACATTTTATGGTTCTGTCTTTTATAAGTAACTTTTCTGGTTGATTTTTTACACCTTGTGTCCGAAAAACCCAAATATCTTACGGAACCCTATTTTTTTCCCAAATAAAATATAGCCTATGTTACTCGTGGATAATGTAGCTTTCGAATGATGAAAGAATTTTTAAAATCGGTCCAGTAGTTTTTGAGCCTATTCATTACAACCAAACAAACAAAGTTTTCCTCTTTATAATATTAGTGTAGATGTAGATAAGATAAGCTAAAAAGCATTGCTCCCAACCAGGTATTTTACAAAACGCTACATAATTAACTAGAAGCACTAGTGTTTTCAATTTTTCAGTTCCATTTATTTATTAGGTACATACCCGTACCATCACATCATGCCGTAATACACTAATCTATCCGTCAACCGAACCCTTTGTTTCAAATTAAATTTTTGAAATAACTCGTCACGGGTGTATTTTCTCGGAAATCTGAATGGTAATTTATGCGTATAAAAAAAATACATTCTTTTCTCATTGTAAATATTAAATAACGACCTTAATAAGTCTCAACAGGCATAAGAACTGCAGGCGAACAAAATAATAATATAACACACCAAGTGTATAAACCGCACTGGCGTAGCGACGAAAAAAACAAAATAATTTTTTCCAGCAGCTCCCACACTGGCGTAACGTCCGGTTGTCACACGTGAAGCGTTTGCGCCACACTTGCGTTATTTTGCAGTTAAACCTTGAGATAGAATACTAGAAGAATGATGTATAAATTGGGTTGCTACTGCAACCAACTTTTTTGAGGACGGGACGCCTCTTAGTGTGACATCCCTACATCCTTCTGGGTTTTATCATACCAAAAAGGTTCTAATGCCTTTTAAATCTAATTTTATAGACTTATATAGTGTGCGAAATAAAGCTTTGCTTTAATTTAAAGCTCGTCTTGCTCTGGACAAAGCCACGTCTCCTGGTAGATTGGACGAAACAGGAAATTAACTTTCGCCCTCTCGCGTGACAAGTTTATTAAGAACAATTTCTCTGTTTATTCTTTTTACTTTTTTTGTTTCATTAAACACGGAGACGCCGGTTTGGGCGGTACTTGCATTTTTTAATTAACTAATTTTCCCTTTAAATGTTTACGGGTATGTTGATCCAGGTGGACGTAAACGGGTTAGGTTGTAAAGTTACCGTGATGTCTTTATGCTGGACGTAATTTTTGTTGATCTAAATGCAAAATTAGAAGAAAACAGTAATAAAGAGCAAAAGGGTTATTTCAAAATAGGTCAAGGTTGTTTGTTGTTTTCAGAAACTCGGATGGTGATAACTTATTAAAGATTTGTGCTAAACTTATTTCATCGTTATGTAGCTTTAGCAAAATAAACTTAAATAAAGAAACGAACGTTGTCTTCATTACTAATCTTTCTACAACTAACTCCTCGTGGCTCACAACACCACTAACCCCGAAATCGGCCTAGCATCCCATCTACAGTTACGTAGATACCTGAAAATTTCAATTACTCACTTTAAAATACAGAGCATGAAGGTAAAACCTAATATCACCTACTCAAAATTTAAAACGCAAGAGCATGCAGTTTCCTCGTAGATCTTAAAAGGAGACGCTAAACTGATTTACGATGCGGAAGCGAGGCCGATTCCCACAATTCTGCAGAGAGCCGTCATAGATTACAATATGATTGAAGACGCGATGCTAATATGAAAATTGAGATGACTTGGAGAATCAGTTGTGGATTTATGAATTTATTGGATTGGCTGCTTATCAAATGAAGCAGAGCTCAATAATCTTCGGTACAATTTCCGACAACATGAAAACAAATCTACAAATTTTGAGGGTATATTCGAAGATGTCAAAACTAAACCAAATAAATCATGAAAGGAAATGATGTAATATCGTTGATCTCCTACTATGATGATGACAGCCTAGAATCAGCAAAACGATGATAATCATGGGGGATTACAAAGGAGGTCTCGGTCAGTTAGTCAATTTCAGTAACATAAAAATTTTATCGCAAGTGTCATTCTCTCATAATAAATAGTATTCTATTATTACTCTCTCCTTTTTCTTACTTTTTTCAAACTTCGCATTCTGTCAATTATGTTTTCGTCTCTTTGTTTTCTACCTACTTAAACATCTACTTATAATAAATTTCTTCCTACAAATTGTAAGTTCTACTAGGAATGGAAAGCTTAGAACTGACGATATTCAGAAGTGAGTTCAAATCGCGCACATACAGAAACATTGTTGCATTGTACTTGGGAATATTTACTTTATGACTTCAACTATGGATTGCTGTACCCATACGAGCAAAAGTATGACCTATTGAATGACTTTGTAACTTCGTCACGCTATTTGAAGTAACGGTGTAGGCAGAATTACAAGGTATGGAAGAAACTGGGGCCTTGACATACAATCTTAGAAACTTATTTGTTTTCTCAAAAGTACAGCTGGTGTGGCAAAATACCCTATATTATTATAACCTTAACCACCTTTCAGATAAAAAGTACCTAATAGTAGATGCATAAAGACAAAGAAATATACTGTTGCTAATAATAGCAAGTGACGAAACTCCTAGATGGCCACATCCGTACAACAAACGGACATTTCCTCACCATCCACCAAAATATACCCACAAACAAATTGTCCACAAAAATTCTTGTCCCAGTAACCAGTTTTCAGATTTTTTCCGGCTGCCCCACTGAGCGAGACAAAGTGGCGCCATCTGTCCAAATTACGGAAACTCCCGATATTAATTATGGTATTACACCGACTTTGTTTTATTGTGAACATGCGTCAAAAAGTAGACGTAATTTGTTACTTTTGCTAAATAAATAAAGGAATGCTTACATTTTATAGTACCTAAAAGGTCAAGTCGCGGTGAGAGCTTTAACCTGGTTATTGTGCTAGTCTAGTGATTAATTTTCATTGCTTATATCAATCTGAGGTCTACATAGAATTAGACTTTTTTTTTTTTTGATTGTGGGAAATCATTCAATGACTTCTCCCGCTCTGGGCGGAGCGGAAGGGCGTGTCAGACTTTTACTGACTAAAACCCACCCGTGTTCCTTCAGTTGCCTGTTGCCAAGGTCCCGGTATCCCTTTCGGACTAACCCGCAAACAGAGAATTAGGCTGCGTCCTAACCGAAAGATATCGTCGCACCAGTACGCGTTCGTCGCCGCGTCATGCGTTTTCTATGAATATGACATAATCGCGAGTTCAATCAACTCGCGCATGAACTTCATTAGGTAAACACTCACGAAATCGCATATTAATTTGCGCGACAGTCACTTTCGGTAAGGACGCAGGGTAAGAAAACTTAAACTATGAAATTGAGCCATTTATTACCAATCCAGCTATTTCTGCCACGTTTTTATCACCTTCATTATTTCCGTAACCTTTTTTTTCACTTTTTGTACCTAGTCCTCTGTCTGTCATTCACCAATTTCCCTAAACGTGTGTGGCTTATTATCCACTAGTGACGTAGCACTATAGATTAAAATAATGAATATGATAATCAGTGAAGTTCTGTCGTTAGAGCGGTGGCTAAAGTTTCAAGTGTATTCAACATCAGCATATTATTATTTTGCTCGCTTACACTTGTGCACACAAGTTGCTACAACACTATCGATCGATTGATAGAGATGTTGTAGCATAGGGATACTGTTTCAAGATCTTCAGGAAATTTTGCTGAGTCAGGTGTAGTAAAGTATAGGTTTGTAATTTTCTAGAAAATAAGCTATTAGTTCAAATAAGCTCGTGGACCTCGTGGGTAAGTAATAACAGCCGCAATGGGTCGATCCATCTGGTTAAGCTACGCTTGTCGGGGTTGGTCGGTGGATGGGTGGCCATCTTTACATACTGAAACTCCTCCGTGCCTCGGAAATCACGTTAACCCATTGGTCTCGGCTGTTATTCGTGGATCTTTGACAGTCGTTACGGGTCGTCAGAAGCCCGAAAGTCTGACAACCAGTCTTACCAAGGGGTATCGTATTACCCAGTGACTGGATTGTGGACGTCAGACAGGCAGTCGCTCCATGTAAAATACTGGTATTCCGCTGCATCCGGTTAGACTGGAAGCCGACCCCAACATAGTTGAGAAAAGGCTAGGCAGATTGATTGAGTTCAAATAACTCTTGCTATGTCTTAAATATGATTTTCTGGATAAAGGGATTTAAAAAAAAGGCAACGTCCCAAAAGCATGTTTTCGGATACTTCATGGTCAGCTTTATTAAGTTGAAATATTTTAATAAGCTTAAAGAAATTCCATCGTTCAGAATCAAGAACCCTATGACGTTAACATTAATATTGCATAAGCAATTAAATTAAATATTTGATCAATATGAGCATAAAGTTTTAGCAAACAGTCCGTCAGCTATGCGTCGACAATATCACTGTTTACCTATCCTCCAGAATATAATGAACACGAACACTCAGGACTTAAGACAAGAAAATGTTTTTGAGATTTGGATAAGACTTTTACCCATGGCATGTGGCTACTGCGACAATTTTCGTTGCATGTGTAGATATTTTGTATTTTTTATGCACTTTTTAAGTTTGGTTGGTAGGCGGTCAACGTTAATGGTCCGATATGATATCCTATTCATCCATCTCAGCACTCGAGCAAATAATGACAATATAATCTGACCAGAAGCACCGTGATTATGTTTACTTAAAATTATTCATGTAAGACATCATGCATCATAAATAGGACCACAGCCTAACTATTCGTCAACTTCAGTAATTTAAAATATGAAATTTAAAATATGTATATATATATAATTATTATATTTCTACTGCAATTAAAAAAACACATTAAATTAAATAAAAAGTCGTTACAATTCTTGACTTAAATGTTTTTGCGGTAGGAGGTAGCATCAGTAATCAAACCCCTAGCTTACTAGAGCTAGGGTAAATTGGTAAATTACCCGCAGTGGGGCCCCGCTGTTTACCTTGCGATCCCCTTGCCCTTTTGAAGCTACCTTGCATTTTAGTTCAAACAGTATTGATTGACGACATTAAACTTTGATAGGTGTATATTGTTATGAATCGATTTTTTGAGTGGCAGTGAGGGGTTTTGAATGTTTTGTATGGTAAGCTAGTTGCTCTCTGTTAAATCGTTGAAAGTTTTAGCGAAGTTTTGTTTATTGGTACTTTGTATCGGTGTTATGTGGTTTGTTTTAGTTTAATATTCCTCATAACCTCATTCAATCATAGGGTTTACTTTTTGTTAAATTGTTTTATTTACTCTGGTTCTAAAATTCAGTGAGAATTCTCACTAAATTTTTCTGAATTTATAAGAAGAAAAAATTGGATAAAATAATTCACAAATATTGTTTTTGTTAAAAGTGAAATAAATCTGTCTCTATTATGAATTTAAGAAAACATGAACACGACAAAATACATAGTTCAACATCGGCCTTACAATAGTGCCTTGAGGAATGCTTAGGTTCAGTCACATGAAAATGATCTGGAAAATGGAAAAACTTTAATCACTCGTCTTTGTGCAGTTAGCCCAATGTCTTAAATCAATCTTCGGAATTTTACCGCAACTGACCAATGGATACCTGTAATTAAAAGTTGGATAAGTTTAATAAAGGCGCTTAGATTTGAAACGTATTTCCGTAGTTTGTGAATTTGACTACTATTTGTGACATAATGAATGAAAGTTCGAATTTGGATCCATTGGTAATTGGACTTTGTATAGCATAATTGATAGTTTTGATTTGTATTTCGAAGGGTGTCGCGCTATCTATATTTAACATAAAAGCTGAACATTTATAGCACTACAGCTGGTGTAATTTATTTATTAAGTTGCGGCAGAATAAACTAACTTACTTAGGGCTTATATTCATAAAAGCATGTCTCTGTATTTCTGTAACGCCGTCACCAACTGTACATAGCAACAATGCTAGAGACGCTTTCCTGATGTCTTGCAGTTGGCCTGAAAAATATTACAAAAAAAAACATAGGTAATTAAATACTTATGAACATTAATGATTAGATCTTTTTTCCTTATATGTTGGGAATTCCAGAAATCACTTACCGTGAGTAAAGGCATGAGGTCGGTTACATGTCTCGTACCGATGTCTGTCTCCTTTGATAGTCTTGAGGATACTGTCCTTCAATATGCAGGCCATAGTTTGAGGAATATTGCCTCTTTTGATAAGGTTCTCAGACCATATACCATTAAATCAATGTCTTTGACATCATCATACACATCCTGCATTATTTTTATTTTCTGGAAATATTTAATGAAAAAGTTGAAATCTGATGAAATGTGTTTCTGCTTCAGGAGAATTTTAAGATATATCTTCATTTATTTACTTTGTGATAATAAACCTTTCTATGCAACGACGAAAACGTAATATTATCGATGTTTTATTGATAAAATACTAATAATACTTGTAAATAAATACTTACTTAATTATTATAAACTTGTATGTATGAGCTTAGTTTATTACAACCAAGCGGTTCTTATGCAAATCGCTGGTCGGGACGTCCACAGAGCGTTGTATGTATGGTAGACCCAGTTGTGCCATCTAGAGGTAAATATGAGTAATTTATAAATGTGTGAGCAGTGGTGGCCCAGTGGTAACGGCCGCGACTTACGAGTTGTAGGTCGTAGGTTTGAACCCCGACAGGCGCTTTACTTTGTGTAAATAATTTCATCACCACTGCTCTCAAAACGGTGAAGGAAAACATCGTGAGGAAACCGGCATGTCTTAGAACCAAAAATTCGAAGACATGTGACATCTACCAACCCGCACTGGGCCCGCGTGGTGGATTACGGCCCACTCCCTCTCATAGAGAGGAGGCCTGTGTCCCAGCAGTGGGAACATTATAAGCTGATTATGTATAAATGTGGTAAACACATAATTAATGCTTTGTAAATACTCTTTAAGTCCACCATAAATATAAATTAAATTCATTATGTAGACGTAAATTGTAAGGTTCTGTTTTAGCCTCTCACATTTATTTCTTATTTTCTAACAGTCAATTAAGCACTACGCTAAATAGATAAATATAAAAAAATAACGAGCCTTAGACATCATCATCATCCTGCTTACAATCTCAAGGAAAAAGGTTGGTAACATCTGCTGGCCAACTCTGGCACCGCGAGCGCTGGTAAAATAGCGCGCGCTTGCGGCTTCCTGTTACACACTTCCGTCAGGTTGCAGGAAAGCGAGAGGAAAGAAGTTAAAATCTTCTCGTTGAAAAGTTAGGAAGATCGTAATGTAGAAGTAGAGTGTAGAAGACGTGAGAATTCAATAAGCATCACCCAAAGACATTCTTATTCATACTATAGTTGAGTAAATTATCAGTATAAATTCCAGAATCAATGACGAATAACGATAATTTTGCACGCGCCAGTTTCATTTGTTTCTTCTTTACTTTAAATAGCTCTATTTGCAAGCCAAATCGTTTAACTAAAAACCTTTGATATGTCACCTCCTTGGTTGCCATGCGTTGAAGTAAAAATTTGGTTAAAATGGAACGAACATTAAGATAATGAGTTTTCATTGTAATTTATTAGGCCAATAAACACGATAGATAATTATGGATTTTCATTCAAAGATTGCCGGCCGGGCGCTCGCATGTATCCGACCAGTACCTACCGCAGTTTTGATTTATCTCGAAGAAGGGTGAAATAATGTTCGAATTTCTAAGCATCATCAGGCCCTGAACACGACCTAGTGTCAAAGCACTTGTTAATACATGCCCCATGAGTCCAAACACGATGGTGCTGTCTTGTTTGATTGAGGAGTTCCCATGGCCACCTTCCGGCTCCATCATCAGGCCCTGAACATCACCTAGTGTCAAAGCTCTTGTTAATACATGACCAATGAGTCCAAACACGATAATGCTATCTTGTTTGATCGAGGAGTTCCTATGGCCACCTTCCGCCTCTATAATTAGATCCTGGACACGATAGTGCTATCTTGTTTGGTCGAGCAGTTCCTATGGCTACTTTCCGGATCCATCATCAGACTCTGAACACCACCTAGTGTTAAAGCCCTTGTCAATACATAACCAACGAGTCCAAACACGATGGTGCTATCTTGTTTGATTGAGGTTTTCCCATGGCCACCTTTCGGCTCCATCATCAGGCCCTGAACACCACCTAGTGTCAAAGCACTTGTGAATACATGACCAATGAGTCCAAACACGATGGTGCTGTCTTGTTTGATTGAAGAGTTCCCATGGCCACCTTCCGGCTCTATCATCAGACCCTGAACACCACCTTGTGTCAAAGGACTTGTTAATAATAATAGAGGTTAGAACAAGTAACTTAACGTAACCCAAATGATCCACCAACAATAGAGGGGATCTGGCGCTTAGCGGCCGCTGCCGTGGCAACCCTCGCTTCACTCGCTCGCCTTCGCGCGTTAATGGTCACTGTTCTAACCTAACCTAATCCAAATGATTCACCAACAATAGAGGTGATCTGACACTCGGCGGCCGCTGCCGCGGCAATTCTGAATCGGGGTGTTAACCATAACTATTTCCTACTATTTCTTTGGCACTCTCTGTAGCCTAAACGGCTTGATGGATTTTAACATACGAGGTGTCGTTTTTAACATTCGCGTAACTCGAGTTCAGGGACCAACAGCCATTGCCATCGCTTTAGGTGTTTCCGGATTCCTAATGCCTATCTAAATTAATTTTAGCTGATATTCCGAGGGTCTCCCGAAAACAATTTTTTAAACGATATAAAAGTCCCGCAACTAATAATAATCATTTCAATTTCATATTTATTTTCTTGTGTTTTATGTTTTTGATACGATATCTGTTTATTACACAATACATATATACTTACGGAATGACCATAATGCCTTGGAAGTTGGAAGTTGGGTAGACCTTTGGTGTGGGACGCAACCTATGTCGACACCCTCGCGCTATCCCATCTTCCTAGCACGGCGGGCTGTGCTGGGGCAGCTGCTACAGGAGCAGTTTTTGTTAAATATTCTATTTATATCTGCAGTAGTAACATCTTTATGCCTGCTACCTACGACTTTTTATCTATCCTTCAGAATGCAAAAAATACGAACACTCAGGAATTGAGACAACAAAAAATGATTTTCCTTGGTAAGGCTTTACCCATAGCATGTGGCTACTGCGACGTTTTTCATTAATGAATAGATATTTTGTATTTGTTAACCATTCCTTGGCTTAAATCATTTGCATGGCTTATAAAAAAATCTAGTGTTACAAAAAGGCAATAAAGATCTTACTACTGTAGTTATAGAAGACTTTAAAAAAATTTATAAACTCCGACGTGTGTGGAATAATAAACAATTTTTACCGATGTCAGGAACTGACTACCTTCGATCAATTGATCGAAGACTACTACTTGGTTTGACCGACTGAGATATCTGTCTCGACAGCATGTGAAGTCAAGTCAGAGTACCTTGGGCGGTTTTCAAAGTCTGACACCAGGTTAGTTACTAACCACACGAAAAGAAGAAGAAGACGAACTGACTTAAATGAGGTTAACAAAAAAACTTTACTGATAAAATATTGCAAAATAATACAAAATTAAGCGTGTGCCTATTTGATAAAAGGCTTATTCACGTTTATGGTTCCATAAACCTCCAACTGTGAATTTTAACTGTTATCGGCCTTATGGCCAATCAACAGTTGAGCGGATAACCAAAGAGTGTGAACGAGAACTTAATATGCCATTTTTAAGCATAACATGTAGGTACGATGGTAGAACATCTGCAAGAATTTTAACTGTTATCATGCGCTCCTGCAATAACCTCGACAACCCGTCAGAAGGTACCTACAGTGTAGTCCACCCGAGGTTACTGCCTGCCTGCTACTTTAATGGTAATGTATTAGACATTGTACAGTGCTATAATAATCTTTTCAACACACTAGCTCGTAAAGTGGCTCTTATTGAACCGCTTTTAGGTTCATAATGCAGTGTATTATGGAACCGTGCTTTTTACTTTACATTACCGCACTAGTGCGGTAATGTGCACCACAGATAACTATTTACTAGTCGGAGTAATGACATGGCAGTATGGAATTAGTAAGTACTATCATGGCAGCATGGAATTTCTATCCAATAGAAATTGGTTTTGGTGAAGCTTTTTACCAAAGACAAGCGCTCAAAAGCAAGTTTTTATTAAAAAAAAAAAGAACCATAAGCAAACCAGTGACGTTTAGTTATGGTAAAAGAAAATCCCATGCATACCCATGGGATTTTTTTTACCATAACTAAACGTCAGTGGGATACTTACTATACATTAATTAGTATGAACTATCCTACTAATAAATGAGCATTCTCTATTTACACCCGAGCAGAGACTTGCGTTTTTTTCCGGTAAGACCGCTGGCGGCACGCGCGTAGTCCAATTGACCCGCCTAGACGAATCGCGCTGGCCTGCCCGTGTGCCACCTTGTTCGCGCGGAATAAAACTCTATCTGTACTATTAAATAAGAGTTTATATCATCTGTAACAATTTCAGTATATATTGTTCACTACCCTAACCCCATTTGTGTATTATATATTATTAACATTACTATATTTTTATATAGGCTGTTCAGCGGTATTACCAGTGCCTTTATTTACACCCGCGCGCGCATCGCTAGCGGAAAAAACAAAACCAGCCGCCAAATATGAATAAATTATAATAAATATTTGTTAACATTTTTGTAATCATTATTTAAAATGTCGATTTCACGTAGGGGAGAAGAGCGTAAATAATAATAAATAGATTTGACTCCGCCATGGTACGTTTAGTGATAATACATTTTTTTTTTCTTAATCAAATCATTTTTTTTTCTATAGGCTGTCTGACGGTTTTGCCAGTGCCTTTATTTACACCTATGGGAAAACAAAACCAGCTAGCGGCCAGCGCGCCATTTTTCATAAATATTTACTATCGTTTTCGTTGTGTGGTTTATTTTACCTATCAAAAATACAAAATCTAAAGTATTACCGCCAACCGACATAGACGTTTTTAAAAGAAACTCCGGATAGTCAGTACCTGGCAAAAAAGGTCAGTTAAAATTTATAAATCTATCATCTCTATAGTTAGGTACGTTATTGTAGCATAAGTTCTTACAACAAGTCTGTTTTTTTCCTCGCAAGTGTGTTGAAAAACGTCGTATGAAACGTGTGTGCATTTATTATTACCGCCTCGACTGATATATCCAAAAGAGCACACTCGTATCACAATGTACTATTATTTAAAACACACAGTCCATAAAGTTGCTACGTAAAAGGCGTTATTAGAATGTTAAAAGGTAATATAAACTTGATAGGTAATATAAGATTGAGCATAGGTAATTTTCAATCATCAGAAAAAGGAAAACTGTTAACGGATTTCTGGTCATCTAAACGTTAGCGATAAGTGTAAATACATTATCAAAGCAGGTAAATATGTCATAACTGAAAAAAATGACAAATTGTAATCATATTTCAAAAAAAAAACACGTTTAATTTACTAGAAAAAAAAATAGTTTTAGCTTGGTGATGGGTATAATTATTACAATAAAGAAAACACAAAGTATATCATATTAAAAAGTGTATGAAGAAGACTCGTAACACGAGTCGATTAGGTTAGGTTAGTAATGAACCTTGTAATGAACTTTGTACAAATATCTTTATCTTTAACTTATGATTAAACTTTAGTGTTTCTTAAAAAAAGCTCAAACCATAGTGTTGTATTTTTAATATTTAATGCTAGGAACAAGTACCTGGGGTTGGTAAATTAAATCATCGAAATAGCAGAATTACAAAGAGGGCTGGTTTGAGGTGCGCGGGAAAAGATTTGGGGACTCCAAGGACTTGGGAGAAGCCTTTGGGCAGTTGTGGGAAAGCGTAATTACCGACCAATTTCACTCGGCACGGTTATAGGCAAGGTGCTGGAGCGTCTTGTATGTACAGCCTGAACTGCAGAAGAATTAAAAAATTGACGATGCACAGTTTGGTTTCCGGCCCGGACTCTCAACAGACTGCGATTATCAGCCTTAAGAGCACGATAGCTTATTACACCCAACAGAGAACCTCAGTGTATGCTTGCATCTTAGATCTGAGCAAAGCTTTTGACCTGGTGAATTATGAAATCCTCTGGGACAAGCTAAAAAAGTCACAAGTACCTCACCAAATTGTAGATCTGTTGAGGGTCTGGTACGGAGGCCAAACCAACCAAGTGAAATGGGTTGATACTCTATCTAGTAGTTACAGGTTAGATTGTAGTGTTCGCCAGGGAGGGTTGACGTCTCCGGACCTCTTTAACCTGTATATCAACGATCTCATTGCGGAACTCAGAAGAACCAAAGTTGGATGTCACCTAGGCAATGTCTGCGTGAACAGCTTGAGCTATGCTGATGACATGGTTCTTTTAAGTCCCTCGATCAAAGGCTTGAGGAAACTTTTGTCTGTCTGTGAGCATTATGCTGATGCCCACGGACTTAAATATAATGTTCTCAAAACCGAATCCATGGTATTCAGGTCAGTCGCGTCTTTTTGGCAGAGTTTGAGACGCTCCAGTAACAGCATTTTGAGGGTTGTCTCGTGCAACCTAACAAGTCCAATATTTGTTCGCTGGATTCGTGTTTACCTAAGCGAGAACAAAAAATGACGAAGGACTATGTCTTGGAAGACTATGGGTACTACATACCTCCATGTTTTAATTTTTATGTTTTTGCTGTTTTTTTACTATTTTTCTATATTTTTGTTTTGTATTTGTTTGCCTGCAATAAGCACTATTTATTTATTAATATAAGTTAAACAAAAAAATATACCTACATAGATCTCAATTCAGCCTAACGCTAAATAAAAAAAACCCAACATGTTTGTTACAGGCTCGTATCCAAGAAGGGCAGTCTCCGGCAAAGAATTGCCGCTGCCCAGAAAAGTTCGTGTCAAGTTACTGTGTGAAGGCACTTCACTCAGCACTGTACTGACACAAGCAGTGCCTGGGTTTGGTATATTCTCTTTTGGAGACGTTGGATCACTGCACGATACATAGTTTATTAGTCTTTGGGCCTCCAGCTGTCAACGTTTACAATGATTTGTAGCTTATGCTGCGTTCGCAAAATAGTTTCCAAAAATATAAACGCCTAATAATAATTATGTGTTTTTAGGAAAATAACTTTTACACCCACACATCAAGTTTAGTTTCGCTACAAATTCAATAATTTCTATGATTTTTTTCAATTGGACACACATGACTTTGAATATGGACTAGTTCTTCCTACCTACGCCTACAGGTTGCCCAAGTTGTAGATGATGAAATATCTGAGTCAAGGAGTAAAGAGCAAAGAAAATGATTACTGTAGTCAAATTGTAAATAAAATATTTGTCTGCTTGCTTATTATTACTCTGACCGTGTTATTTAAAGTGGAGTATTTCTTCAATGTTACAAAAAAATCTTAATAAACAGTGAAATTTTTAGTTAATTGCTAATGACTCAACTCAAATTATTGATTCTGAGCCTTTCATTTATTCCTTTCTTTCAGAATTCTTCTTAGTGAACAAGACCGACTGTTGCTCAACGGGCAAGAATGACTACATGTGTGCTCCCAACATTGTGCCGAAAGACGATCCCGTGCATAGGTTCTCTGGCATTCGATGTCTGAACATGACCAGGCCGCTCGATTTCCAGTACTTGGGATGCACCAACGATAGTGTGTCGTCTCCGGTAAGAAGGATTATTTAGTTTTTTGTCTACATTTTTAAGTTTTTTATGTAAATGACATTCACATATTAGAGACATATTTGAGGGAGTGTAGTACTTATGAAAATGAATATTTTTTTCCATGGGGAGGTCCCATGGTAAAATTTTTTCTGTGAAATATGAAAAAAAAAGCTTTTCCATACAAAAGTGCAATACAATAATAATTATGTTAGACGAGCAAAATGCATGTCAAAACCGTTAAAGTTGATCCCTTTCATGAGTGCTAACACGTATAGGGTCGTCTCTTCGTCTACCTACCATTATTAGTGATACATTAAATCAATTTGCTTCCAAGATCGCACAAGCCACATCTGTATACGATCTGTCACCAATATACAACGGCGGCAACAAAGGTGATGCAACTGTAAGGTCGTTTGAAGGAGGACTACTCCAGACAGAGGTTGAAGATGAGATCACGTGGCCTCCCAATGGAACTGGTTTCTGTCCTGCTAACTCGCCTGGTGCCAAGTTTTTTAAAAACTGTACGTTGTTGAGTGAGATTGTTTTGGGCCCTTTTAGGTGCCTAAAACAGGAACAGTCATTGTATATAGCCGAAATCGGCCAGGGATATCATAATTTTTATAATTCTTCTAGACTCAAACTCCTTGCTAACGACCCAGTTATTCAGTGTATGGTTCATGCGGCTTCACAATTACTTTGCGGAACAACTTGCTAAGATCAATCCGTGTTGGGATGACAATCAACTATTCTACAGTGCAAGGGAATTGAATATTGCGTTTTCGCAACAAATTCATATTTATGAGTGGTTGACGCTTTTAGTGGGTGAGTTTTTTAATATGTGTTATTATAATCGCGCTTCTCTTTATTTTAATTTCATGTTAATATATTTGTTAAGGCAGGTCGCAAATGTGGCGGAAGATGTGTCGGGTGTAACTTCCAGTTTACTTTAAGTTCCGGTTAGTACGCTCGGCGCACTAACGCATCATTGGTTAAGTGTATAAGGTTGAATGTTGTATTATATACTTGTTCATTCAAAATACGCGACGCATCTTCCGTCAGATTTGCGACGAGTCTTAGGACAAGTCGAAAAATTTTACACAAATGAAAACGTTTTTTTCGCTGTTTTTTATTTTGCAGATTTATTTTTTCGTGATGTTTATTTTTAATCTTACAAGTAAGAAAAATTTGATACAATACGGTATCGCATCAGACTGTTGTTGGTGCAGAGACTTTTATCATGAAACAATGTACCCACTAACAACACTGGAATTCTTATTCGTATTGCGCTGGTTCCATATCATACAGCACGGATCTGCAAAGTAAGTATACGCAAGTGCTATCCCATCATTTTAGTTCAATTCTTTCAATTTAAAAGGAATTACAAGATAATACCCAAAGATTCCACGAGACAGGCTCGACCTAGTGTGGAGTACATTAAGTAAAATGATTCACTTGCGTTTTTTTTTTTTTATGTAAACCTAGCTATTAATTTAGACTATTAGAAAATGAAAACACTGTTTTGGGCAAATAAACATTATCATTGTCATCGTCATTATTAAAAGGAACTTTAAAACAGGTTTAGGACATCTTTTCGAGAGATCGTTAATATATATATATATATATATATATTTTCATTCTTTGTCTACTACAATTACTTATTTATATACCTAAATATATTATTCCAGAATTTTCGAAACTGACGGCACTTTCTTCAGAGACTATCCTATAGTCAACAATACCTTCAGGACTGGATATTTGGCTGAAGGCAGAAACATATTCCAGTTTACGCAAGGAAAATTTAGAACGCCGGCCAGACAAGCTAATCATGGGGTTGATCCGTATGTGAGTGAGTCATTGTATGCCTATGGAAACGAAACTGGCTTTGATGGAAATGAAACAGATTTGGAATTATTTATGAAACTAACAACATTGTAAACAATCAAATCTAACAATCATTTTTAAACAACACTTTTGGTTAGAATAAGAATAAGTATGTCTTTGGAGCTCATTATTGAGTGTGCAAGTCACCCCCTGCCATTTTATCTGTGTATTCTATATAAAACATTCGTCAGGCAGGGGCCATAGTATTTCCATAGTTCAAAATAACCACTTAGCCACCCAATCCTGTATCCAGCATCTTTGTTTCCATATTCTGCAATCGTTCTACACCAATCGGGGATTGTCCTTGGGTGCACTTGCGTAGTGCGTACGAGGATATTCGTCGGTTGGTGCCTCATTCTATTTAAATTTGTCTAAGGGGCCTCTGCGAGTTGGCTTCGGCCCCTCTTACGCCTTCCAAAGGTGCGGGACCCAAGGGTCCCAAGAAATGTTAAAGTATGTCTTTGGGTGATGATAGAATTTTACTCTCTCGACTTCTACAAAAGTAAGAAAATAAGAAATAAATGTCCAAAACGGTTTATTTTAACAAAATTACATATCTATAAGTCATTAATTCATTTGTTTAACATAGGTACAATAATAATGTTAGAAAGATAATAAATAGTGCGCTATGTTATGCCAGAGGGCGTACAAATGTTTGTAATTTGCCAACCAAGTCTCAAAAAAATAATTAAATAAGCCTGAACAACAACAAAAAACAATGATAAAAATGGCACATTTCATTATACAAATTAATTAATTATTTATAGCAATAGAAATGAGTGTCAATAAAAAGAGAAAATATATTAATAATGAAATGGAAATATAAAATATATACGTCAACACACAGACTGAGCACAACTGTTAAATACAAGAAAAAATACAAAAAACTGAGGTCAATATACAATACTAATGCCAATTTATGTCAAGGACTAACCTATGTACAAAATTTATGTCAAGGATAACATTATACAGATTTTCTTAGCATGTCATCATTCTGTCATTAGATTTTTGTCTGCTATAAATTCCTTTTATGGTGAACTAAAAGATTATTTAAAGCATAAAATTATGTGTTCGCCATATCTATAAATTACTCATATTTATTTAACTTCTAGTTAGCAGAAATGGGTCTACCATACATACAACGCTCTGTGGACATCCCGACCAGCGACTTGCACAAGAACCGCTTGTTTGGGTTAAGGCCTTACATCGACTACGTTTACCACTGCTTCGGGTACGAAATCAACTGCTGGAATGATCTTAGACAGATCATGGATGAAGATGTAAGGGTTAATTTGCTTTTCTTTCTTTTAATATAAATATTCGCATTGATTGTCTTATTCCCAAAGACCTCCAAAAAAAGTTCCCAGGAAAATTTCACATTCATCAAATTTTTCATGGTACTCCATGAAAAATTTGATGAATTTCTGCTAACTAGAAGTTAAATAAATATGAGTAATTTATAGATATGGCGAACACATAATTTTATGCTTTAAATAATCTTTTAGTTCACCATAAAAGGAATTTATAGCAGACAAAAATCTAATGACAGAATGATGACATGCTAAGAAAATCTGTATAATGTTATCCTTGACATAAATTTTGTACATAGGTTAGTCCTTGACATAAATTGGCATTAGTATTGTATATTGACCTCAGTTTTTTGTATTTTTTCTTGTATTTAACAGTTGTGCTCAGTCTGTGTGTTGACGTATATATTTTATATTTCCATTTCATTATTAATATATTTTCTCTTTTTATTGACACTCATTTCTATTGCTATAAATAATTAATTAATTTGTATAATGAAATGTGCCATTTTTATCATTGTTTTTTGTTGTTGTTCAGGCTTATTTAATTATTTTTTTGAGACTTGGTTGGCAAATTACAAACATTTGTACGCCCTCTGGCATAACATAGCGCACTATTTATTATCTTTCTAACATTATTATTGTACCTATGTTAAACAAATGAATTAATGACTTATAGATATGTAATTTTGTTAAAATAAACCGTTTTGGACATTTATTTCTTATTTTCTTACTTTTGTAGAAGTCGAGAGAGTAAAATTCTATCATCACCCAAAGACATACTTTAACATTTCTTGGGACCCTTGGGTCCCGCACCTTTGGAAGGCGTAAGAGGGGCCGAAGCCAACTCGCAGAGGCCCCTTAGACAAATTTAAATCGGGACCCCTTAGACAAAATTAACGTCAGGAGCTGATTAATTTGACAGGATTAAACCAAAATATTCACACGTTCAATGTTAGTGAAATCAAAACTAGAGTCAGTGGCTCAACCTATAGATTATTTTATTGTAATAAAACCATCAACTTGATGATGGTTTTATTCGAGTAAAATAATACAACTCAAGGTTCGTCCTTCTTCGACTAAAAAGTATGTGTATAAATTTAGGTCTTTACCTATGAAATTGCCGTTTTGTATGACAAAATTTAAACGAATTTTTCATGTATTTTTTATTTGTATTAATCGAAGTAATCACCCATGCAATCAATGCATCTTTGCCAACGCAGTGGCAGTTTATTGATGCCCTTCTTAAAGAAATCAGCTGGAGGCAACAAATTCTTCAAAGGCATTTTGTACTGCCTCTCGGGTATTGAATTTTTTTCCCGCCAAGAAGTTATCCAAATTCTGGAAAAAGTAGTAGTCTGTAGGCGCAAGGTCTGGTGAGTAGGGCGTATGACGGAGAGCTTCCAACCCCAGTTCTTGCAACTTGGAGACCGTCTGCTGTGCAGTATGAGGTCGCGCGTTGTCGTGCAGGAGCAGCGGAGACGAGCGATTGACCAATGCTGGTTGGAGATGTGCTAGCTTCTCCATCATTGTGTTCAGTTCTTCACAGTACACATCTGCAGTAATGCTCACCCCGTTTGGCAAGAAGCTGTGATGAATCACACCGGCGCTAGACCACCAAACAGTGACCATCACTTTTCTAGGGGTAAGTTTTCGTTTAGAGCATTGTTTAGGTACTGAACCTGGATCCAACCAACTTGCTGAGCGCTTGCGGTTATCAAACAGAATCCATTTTTCATCGCAGGTAACAATGCGGTTCAAAATTCCGTCATTTGTGTGTCTGTTGAGCAGTGCAAGGCACGCCTCGACGCGTACTTCGCGCTGGCGATCATTGAGTTCGTGGGGCACCCATTTGTCAAGCTTTTTTACCTTGCCAATTTGACGCAAATGGACCAATATTGTTTTGACGTTAACGTCAAAAGCTGCTGCTAATTCAGCCGTAGATTGTGTATCATCAGCTTCCACAATCGCCTTTAATTCATCATTGTCGACCAAAGTCTTCGGACGACCGCGAGGTTCATTTTTCAGGTCGAAATTTCCAGAACGGAAGCGAGCAAACCAATAACAGGTGGTGTGTTGGTTTGTAGTGTTAGCTCCGTAAACGTCGTTGATGTTGCGTGCCGCTTGTGCCGCGTTGCTGCCACGACGGTACTCATATTCCATAATTACTCGAATTTTTAACGTATCCATGATGACGAAAAAGATTGAAATGCGATGAAAATGTAACACTAATCATTAAACAAATGATTTCTTTTGAAAAAAGAATTCCATGTTTTTAAAATAAAATTAATTTGAAATTAGAATTCTTAGCCAAACAATTATTTACAATTGTTTGGCTAAGAATATAATTATTTTGATTTGAAATGGCCAGTACTGCAGAACGGCAATTTCATAGGTAAAGACCTATTACAACGCCAGTGCACGTTATTTTGATAATTCATTAAGTTAAGGATAACAACATTACTCTTCATTCTACTAGAAAGCCAATAAACCATAAACGTCCAATGCACCTTTTTATATGGCGATAAAATCGTGGACGTTCACGTCCATAAAATGTATAGAAATACGTGCACGTTATAATGGACGGAAATTTAAAAGCGTCTTCATATAATTTCCCCAATACAGGAGAATTAAATCGCTTCGTGTCATACTAGGCAACTGGGGCATTATCGTGAGGTAGAACAACAATATCTAACTGTGTACTGATTCTACAATCACAGATCTCAATGAGCTTCACGATTGTGACAGTTGTTACATTTCCTACGTCAACAATTTGAATTTGTTAACAATACATTTTTTTTTGCTTGATTGAAATTAATATAACTCATTTGTATAGGTTTTTATATATATTTTTTTATATTTTTCTCTTTGAGCAAGAAACGAAAATCACACATATAATCTATACTAATATTATAAAGCTGAAGAGTTTGTTTGTTTGAACGCGCTAATCTCAGGAACTGAAATTGAATTGAAAAATTATTTTTGTGTTGGATAGCCCATTTATCGGCTATATAACATCACGCTACGACCAATGGGAGTGGAGCATAAATGAAATATGTTGCAAAAACGAGAAAAAAATATTACTTTTTGAGAGCTTCCGTTGCGTGCGCTGCGTAAACGGCTTATGTTACGTAAATATCATGTATTATGAAATTGTTCCTCATTAACATTTCTAAAAAAAAGGCAACGACAGCATATGTCTATCTTTTAAGATTGACTCACTACAATCTTTTTTATGGTAATCAAATTTGTTCAAAATTAATGCATTATTTGCGAAGAAGTTTTATCAAAATAATATTAATTCTTATTCAAATAAATAGTTTTAACATCAAGGGTATTTATGGAGCAGTAAAATACTTTTTAATTCATTTGAATCGGACGTTTGATTTCGAAGTTATCACGAGTATAAAAATGCAATACGCGAACCGTTCGACGTCGGGCGCGCCCCGCCGCGACGTTCACTACTCTAGAGAAGAGAGGAGAGGATGGGCACACGGGTAGATCATGACCTAGAATAGGACATAAGATAAGTTTTATCCCTATATTCCCACGGGATCGAGACCTATGCGGGTGAAATCGCGGGGCACAGCTAGTAAAACAATATGAATACGCAATATAAAGAACCTTGAAATGCCAGCTGCTAGACTCAAATATTTTTAATACAAATACGCAAAAAGATGCAAATAGTTCTATTTGGTTAATAAGACAATCTCTTCCAAGGATACATTCTGCCAAGAGGACTGATAATTTCAGGGGGCTGACTATGAAGTATTAATGCCATCATTATTCCACTGCGAAAAAAGGATGGTGCTAGCGGCCTTGTATAGCTCCGTCTCTCACTAACACTGGAAAAATGGTGGCATTAATACGTCGTAGGAGTGGCATGTTTAAGATTGGAGAAAACAATAAATAAATAAAAACCATGTCCATCAAAATAATAACAACTTACCTTGTATATTTCAGACAGTATCCATAGTTGTATTCGTAATTACTGCCTGTGTTAATACTAAACGACTTTTTTAACCTTCTTCCATACTACTACTCAAGCATTACTTTTTTATATATCTGTGTCTTCCTTCGTTCAAAATCCAACCTAGCACTTAGTTTGAACATGAAAATATAATCAAGGGCTTAGAAGCCGGCTTATATTCCATAATCTGGGAAACCGGAGACTATTGTTTACGGGTAGGACGGAGCAAAAATAAACAAAACGTTATTCAATCTACCCTCCTACTGTAAGCAATCACTTGATGGTAGGGAAGACGGCGGACTTGTAAGCCATGAGGGAAGCGTATTAATACTTGAATGATAAATTATATCGGATTTTAATCCTTCTTGAGCCATAATAATTATATGTATCGAAAGGCATAATTTTTATAGAGGCGTACTCAAACTTAATGGCGGCTCGGAAGTTAGCTACTCGCTGCGCAGTACACCTCTCACCTCCGCTGACACATGAAATTGTTACTGCGCAGGGACTCGTATTACCATTATGTTTGAATCGAACTGTACCATCATTGGTTCTGCTTTTATACAGGAACGTGTAAGCTCATTCTTATAACACAAAAAAAGAGAATATTCTTGACTGTGACTAAGATTTTGAAAAATATTCCATCAACTCCGATTTCATATTACTGTGCAACATATGGCAAAATAGGTACACCTCTGCCCAACTTTTCGGGGAAAAAGGCTTGATGATACGTGTGTTGACTAGTCGTGTTAGGGCCGGTTTAATCTAACTTATCGTTTAATAGAAGCAAAAGATTACATACGTTATACGCTACACCTTATTATGACCATAGTCATAGTCATCTGCATCGTCCAAACCAGCTCATTTCGTGGCCCGAGTCTCCCCAACACTGCCACATGACGTGACAGGCGGCCGCGACTGACATATCCGAAATCGCTGCGACATTCTTCCTAAACGTCTTCCCAAACAATGCAACGAGGGTCCTCTGACATACCACACCTTATTTACCACCTTACTACATCTTAACGTCTAAACAAGAGAGACTTATTTAGCCTGCAACCACAGCTTGATTAACTTTGCATGATGACCAATTATGTTTACAGATTTAATATACTTTATTTAGATGGTGATAAGGGTGTTCTTCGCTTGTTGAAGGAAAGTTTTTAAGTTGTGTAGGTATTCAGGGGTGTGACGTAGAGTATTTGAGAAAGTTTTAGATTTGCAATGAGGTGATGGATTCGATTTTAAATGTTTGTTGTTGGATGGAGTCTATGTGTATCTCCCCTAACAGGGGAGATAACTTTCTATCTGCCATTTTATATACCTATGAATGTAGGTATGTATATTTGTTTGAGGAACCAAATAAAAAAGGATATTCCTGACTTAAAGTAGGATACAATGTTCTTGCTACAAGTGAAAAACATGATTGTTATAAACACAAACGGTCTAAGAATAGAGCCCTGAGAAACACCTATTTTTATTTATGTCCTAAAATAACTTATAAAGAAAAAAGTCAACATAATTTAGTGTCAAACATAATAATATTAATGTAATTTATCTCCAAACCCATAAGTAATCGCTTTTAAATAGGTACAAATTACTTTGATATGTATAAATGTTGATATGGCCAATCGAATTCTATTAGACGGTGTTCTGGAACTAATATTTAAAGTACTGTTAAAAATTAGAGTCTCATTTAGAATCTAACAAGTAAAATCTCAATAATTATGCATACCTACAAAACGAGACTTCCTTTTTATCTTAGATCCCATATAAATTTCATGCACGTTACCCAATACGTTCCGAATACGACGTTTAACATTTCCTACTCGATCCTTTTACAAGTAAACAAGTACCAAAAACTCCGTACATTTAGTAGCGAATGGCCTGAGTACGCGATTGCTCGGATATTGAATGCAGCGAAATGCATACAAATACTGTGTTTACTGTCTACCCCCTGATGGATGATTCGGGCTACTTTTTGTAGACGCGTCGCTATGAATTTTGGATTTCTATCTCTATTCATTGTGGGAGCACTTCTCTTTAAGGATTTTGGGGGTAAAGATGCTAGTATGGATATGGAAAGATTTTTTTTACTTGGTGTTGAAAATATTAGATATATGTATATAATATAGAAAACCCTTTATTGCACACTAAATAAAGGGATAGAACAAAAGAAGATCTAGATTAATTCAGTTAATTTTCTTCATATTAACCCTTAAAAACTTGGAGTTCTGTCTACAGAAACTGACTTGATGAATCATGCTTAGCAAAACTAGAATGATCATAGTAAGTTCTAAGAATCTGAAAAAAGGACGCTGCCTCTCGAATTCAATCTTTAATCGATACTGTAACCAATTAGGTACAAACAGATTTTGAAGTTTGCAGTTTATAATTTATGTCCCAAGCAGATACCTCGCCAATCGTAACGACAAATTGTTCATTTACCACATTTCTAAAAGCACAAACTACATAATTGACATACTAGGCATGGTACCGATCAGGCCTCACTCAAACACTGACTCAGTCAGTCAATTTGAAGACCGCAAATTGCTGCCTCTTGCTAATTAAGGTTTGCCGTGCATCAGTTTATAAGTGGCTATGAAGGGAGCGATTTGGATTGCAAATATTTGATTGATTTATCAGTGATTGTTAAGGAAATTAGCGTTTAGTTATTTGGTAATATTGATTTGAGTATGAATCACGGTCTTGTTGTAATTGCGGTTAGATTTGTCTTGGACATAAATATTTGTTTTAAATTTTTCGTCTTCACAAAAATATTAAAAAAAAACTTACCTACTTACTTAGATCTGTTATAATAAACGAATAAAGTTATTTTAAAATCAGCTGTACGTAGGTTATTTACTTTTTTTTTAAATTAATTCGGATTGCTAATCAATTTTAGATAATGTGATAGGCAACAAAATACCAGAACAAAGCCCGCCAATGTAAAAGCCTTAACCACCGCAGTGCAACTAATTGATAGTTTCCAGTCGCCGGGACATTCACTCGCGCTGTTATTTAGCACCGACATGTTGACAGTAATAACAGTGGCTGACCTATGTTTATTTACATAAAATTGACACCACACCAGTGTGAAAACTAGTGCTATTGAGGAATTTTCTTTAGGAGTGCTATTATGTATTTGATTGACTGGTAAATAGAACCCGTTGGCGGCAACGTTGGGTATAAGTTTCTTGTACCGTATTGTATGGCAATGGTGACTTTCTTGAAATCTTGATTTTGATTCAAGTTAGATGGAAAGTTTTAAAGAGGGCTTACAAATATAAATAATACCTTCTAAATCATGTTTAGTCAGTAGAAGATGTTAAGGTATGGAAAAACTGCCTCTCTGTAAGCCTCTCTAACTCTCTATATCTTGATACTTTAAAAAGCAGTGGCTAAGCGAGAAAGGAAAAATTATATAGTGACGAGTGAGTATTGGAAGCCCAGAAATTATAAGCGTAGATGCAGAAGACAAATAACCAGGTAGACAATAAAATTCCTAGATTTCACACAAAATTGGAGTAATAAATGAAACTGAAAGTAAAGGTTTTAATTGAAAAGATTCACGAGTCAACACATATCAGGTAATCGTTAGAATGGATTTCGATGTTCGCTGACTACACGTGAATTGTAATCGATACGCACAAAGAGCGACAACAAACAGCAATTTAAATCGCTCATCGGATTGAATCGGAACAAGAGGTCGCGTTGCATCAATTAAAGGATTACCGCCTGCTGTTAATTCGCTACCGTTGTTTTGTAACCAGAATGAACGTTTGTGTTGTTTGTTTTCATTTACGTACTGTCATTATCGACAACAACATTAGATTATTATTAATTATACTATTAGGCATCGTAGGAAATGTATTACTTCTTTCATTTTATTCTTTTAATAAAACTGAATTATATACTATATTTTCATTTTTGCGTTTATATTATGCATTCACACTTAAATACAATACCTATTTTGAAGAGAATTTCAACGTTTGATCATTCAATCATCATTTAATTCCTAAACAAGTTTTGACAGCAATAGTGCCTTAACGAAAAATACCAACTTTTCAGAGCAATTATAAACTTTCACAATCCCATCGTTCATTTCAGCTCAGCATTACCATGAGAGTATGCGACAAAGCGGAGCGTCGCATCAATTAAAGTATTAACGAGATGGTGCGTTAAATGTATGCAGTTGTTTCGTCCGCTGATTGACCGTTTGTGTAGTCCGTCGTTTTAATCTTTCAATTGATCTGATTTATAGATTCTATACTGCTTCAGTAGCTATATAAGATAATATATTCCTTTTGAGACGATCATTGTTAGTAAGAAGTCTATCATCAAGAGTGTTATGTTGGTTTTAGGCGAAATAGAACACGATGTTTTCTGCATTAGAAAATATCCTAGACACTATTATTTTACCTGTTACTAGGTATTTTTCATTAGACAGAATTTAACCTTAACGATTGCAGACCAACTTTGTCTGCGGGTTTTCACATGATGTTTATCGTCTTTTGGTGAATAAGATCTTCCATATTGAGTGAGTTAATTAAGTGCAATTCCTTGAAAATAATTCACAATTTTCACAGCACAGTAAGATCTATTTGTATCCAACATTAACTCTGTTTTTATTTGTTCAGCCCGCAATCATACGGAGATGCCCCGTTGTGACGGGTGACTTGAAGTATTTATTGCACACTATAAGATAACGGAAACTGCGGAGAAAATATCATGCGCGGATATTTTAATGTTAGGGAGATGGTACTTTTGTAGGTTTTTATTGTGTTATTAATTAATTTCAGATAGTTGATGTCTTCCTACTGAGCCACACAGTGGTCGTTCTCTGGTATAGTGGATTCTGAAGTTTAAAAAAAAAAACTGTGAATGTACACTTATGTACCTCAGATTAACGGATCCTAAGTTATTTTGGGCTGCATTACCATAAAATGTCGTTAATTATATCGTTCAAATTCTAGATTCAAGTAAGAATTTTATAAGCAGAAGAACTGATTCAATACCGACTAATTTGGATCAACGAATAAGCCGAGTTCAACCATTCTAAAATATTTTTCGCTATAAACTTGTGACTATTTCTCCAACAAACGTTCCTTTCCCACAATTTAACTCCTTTTCTGACTTGAGCGTAAACTTAAAATCTTACGCTCTTGTTTTGAAGAGGCAGAAAGTAGTCTATTCAATAAACTACAAACTGAATGTGTACGATCCTTAACGGCGGATAAAAGACGAGCAAAATTCAATGTGTTGTCTCGCCGCGCGATTTATTCTCATAACAAGGCGCTCTCGTACAAAAATAGTCAACTTTAACACTGCAGCTATGGGATAGTAGTTGATGGTTAGAAGTATTGTGTTGTGTGTCGGTTCTGTTCTACTGACTGTGTTGTATAGTGTTTTAGTATCTGTAAGCATTGCAGCGTTAGAAAGTTTGTGATCTTCTGAAGCAGTGTTATTACTTTCAAAAACATAATCAGTCTTACAAAACAGTTGTTACGGGTCGTCAGAACCCCGAAAGTTTGACAATCAGTCTTACCAAGGAGTATCGTGTTACCCAGTAACTGGGTTGTGGAGGTCAGATAGGTAGTCGCTCCATGTAAAATACTGGTATTCAGCTGCATCCGGTTAGACTGGAAGCCAACCCCAACATTGTTGGGAAAAGGCTAGGCAGATGAATCAGTCTTACAAAAATAGTCAACTTTAACACTGCATCTATGGCATAGTAGTTGCTGGTGAGATTTTGTTTTTTGTGAATAGGTTCTGTTCTTGTCTTCATAAGGATCTTGATGTTTTGCAGTTTGTTATCTTCGTCAACAAGTTTTGGACAAACAGGAATTTATTTATTTATTTTTTAAGGCACCAAGTCTCAATATACAAATTATTACAAACTAATTAAAATAAATACATTACAATTTGATCGTAACGTTTGAGTTTGGTCTTTATACTGGTGATGGTCATAATGCAAAAGTTACCCTGTTTTTCCCAATGAGGGACGTTAAAGAAGGAAAAGTACTTGGCAGAGATAAAGGTCAGCACCCAGTATGATAATTTGATACAACAAAAGTTTTGATTAACTTCTGCGGTACTACGAGTAAGTTCAAAAAGCATCGAACGCGAAGGAATTAAAATAAAGAATAGATATGTATGAACAATTTCTAATCTGTATTTTAGAGAAAAGTGTAGCTAAGAAATAGAACACGAAAATATCGAAGATTTTATGGCAAATACGGCATCTAAAAATACGAGGTATCTAACAGTAATAATGTCATCGATTCCAACTAAATAAAAATTCAATTGCAGAAAAATATTCTTCCCATAATAAAAATATCCTTGGCGAAAACCTGTTCAAAGAACACCCACCTCTACTAGCAAAGGCAGAGAGCTGATTTTTGTTCAAAAATATTTGGAAAAAATGCTTGGACAATACCCGTTACCATGGAAATGGCACGAACGGTGCGCCAAATTAATCTTGCATCTACAGAATCTAAAATACCTTTGATGCAAGTATCAAAATCGTTTAGCAGGACAGTAAAAAGTAAGATTGTTATCAAGTAACAATGTCGAGTGAAGTGGACAATGGAGTAAAACTGTTTGCCTCACTCTTAAGGGCTATTAGAAATGTCTACGAGTTCCATAAGGGTCTATACGATTTTGTTCGTGGGCTATTGTTGGCCTCCGAGATGTTTGCGCTATGTTTTACGATTGTTTGTACTGAAAGTTGGAGCTTATCTGGTGCAGATCGTCATTGAAACAGTCCAGTGTCCAAGAGAATGGTAGAAAATATATTGGCTGAGTAAATAATGGTGGACTTTAAAAGTGTTGGTAATGTAACGAATTGTTTTAGATTTCCACTTCCAAGACGAGACACTCCTCTTGTAAGTCGAAAACTAAACAGAGAGAGAGAGAGAGAAGACGAAACTAAAATATTTTATGAGTGACATCCATCAAAAAGTTGATGTGGCGATACTTTGCAACGAGCGTTTAATACCATTCTAATCTATATTGCGTATAAGAGCATGGAACCAATTTACTCTAGTTTGTACCTTCACTACCTACTTAATATTAATGACAACTTTACTGTCTTTTGCCCGGGAAATAGTTCCCGTGAATTTTCTTGTTTTAATATAAAATACATTTATCCTATGACACGACAACACTACAGCTTTCCATTGGCGAAAGAATTTTCGAAATCAGATCAGTAGTTCCGAAAATTACCCCAACATACAAACTCACAAATTTTCCTCTTTGTAATATTATTTTATGTAAGTATAGCTGACTAACAAGCTTTATCAGCATTGGTTTAATATTGTTGTGATTTATTTTAAGAGAATTTTGATTTAACTAATTGATTTAATACGACTGCTAATAACAAAAGATTTTGGGGACATCAAGATCTCAATCCTTCTTAATGAATGAACAGTTGGCTGGTTTTCTCCCAATAGGCCCTTAGTCCCCCTTACGACTATTGCATTAGAACATAACTGGAGTATTGTTTACCGTTCGTCGACAATCACCATAGTAACAGGATTCCCCTAATCGACTCGAATGTCGCCAAGAAAATGGGTAGCAATCAATCAATACTTGAGAACTTAGGAGGAAAAATAATTTGTCAGTTTTCTTTACACATAAAATCACGTCTGTAATCTCCGAAGGGTTAGGCACAGATGTATTTATAGTACAACCCTCATTTCGCCAGTCATATTGAAGTCCCATATAATGGAGAGCGAGCCTTTTGCCATCAACTGGGCACAAATCCAGACTCCGAGCAGCTACTGTCCTAAATCCCTCAATGCCCCAGTTTCCCTCCAGTCTTCTATAATACGACAAATATGCTTAAGAAGCGATTGTACAGAATATAATTATGTAATTTTCATGGTTGTTTATAATGTCCTTAGTATCGAAATTAAGTGACCATGAAACCGCTTCGTGAAGATACAAAGGCGTAGACATATTTTGCCACTACCAAAGCAGAATTGTATGCTTTTATCTTGCTTATTTTGTTACTGAAGTAGAATTAAACAGAACAAAGAACCGCAGAATACGCTAAGCACATTAAAATACAATAAAAAACAGCTTGTCAACAACAAGTCTGCGATAGTCACCCCAGAGCAACCCAAGCAAAGAATACGAATTTTTCAAACTCTGTTTTAATTAGCAAAAAGAAATCGGAGGAAAAACTTTTGAACAAAACTCCCTCCAACGAGAAACTGAATAATACGATTTTAATTGAACTTAATTAAAAAAATTACACAAAAACGTTCCTGAGAAGAATAAAAAAATAATTGGAACAGATTGTCGCGGACTTGTTATAATTTTATGACTATCAAAGTTTTGATGTTGTGAAAAAATCCTCTTTGTAGAATTACTGGAATTGGGTCTTATTTTTATTTGATGATGAAGAAAATGTAATTAAACCTTTGTTAAATTCCGTAGTAGGTAAGTGAGAAATCAAAAGACTGGGATGTATAGAATTTGGCAAGGATTTGGGTTCACAAAGAAAAATAGGAATCAAATGTGCTACTGTCTGTAAGGGAGAACATTGGAGATTCTTTTGCCCGGCAGAGGAACAGTTATAAAATAGGTAACAACTCCTAACAATAAACAAATTTAATAATTCATAAATAAATTATGACAAACCAATATTACTATAATGAAACTAGATACAGACATCATAATGTAATAGAGAGCCATAGCAAAGAATAGTGTTTTATTTATTTCCACGAAATTTAATCTCAATCTCAATAAAAAATTTATAACCGTCTTTTATTTCAATTTATGACAAATTTTTCTTAGCTTTTGCACAATAATTCACCCAAAAATACAGTATATAAATTACAACCAGTCTTTGAAGTTCATAAATTCCCAATACTCCTGTCCTAAGTAAATAAAATCTTGGTGTTACTCATTAAGACATC
Source organism: Lithophane semibrunnea (assembly GCA_947363905.1). NCBI lineage: Eukaryota > Metazoa > Arthropoda > Insecta > Lepidoptera > Noctuidae > Lithophane > Lithophane semibrunnea. Next base: position 17,980,777 of record OX376190.1, on the reverse strand, counting down.
CGTGTTCTTAGGTATGTTAAATTAAACTTAAATGTCGCGTGCCGTCTGTTGGTTTGAGCTGGTACACTGCAGCACATTAGTCAAAGTAAGCGTAGCATGCTGGTACATTTGAGAGGAAAATACTTTGATGTTTGTCATCACAAATGAATTTTACAGCGTGTCGGTCAAGAGTTGCTTTTTTGTAAGTGGTGCAGATGATTCATAAATACTGAATATGTGGCTAATTTTTTTTAATTTCCTTTGCAGAAGTATTGTAGTTGTATTTTTTTGTCACTTGGCCTTGCTGTGTTATATTGAACAATAATAAAACGTGCCATTTTAAATCATTTTCCGATATCAGCTAATAAACACAAATGTATTCATTCCAACGTCCTGCAGAGTCCAGGTGTTATCATTTTTTGTAACAATATTTAATTTTATTTGTCCCATAAGAGTCTTCTGTTTTCCTTAATAAATTCGAACTTATTACGTGTTTACTAGTACACCACGTCATCCACATTTGTCAGTCGCCTGTTATAATTGGCACCAGACATGCGCCACTCCTGCGCATTCAAATAACCCAAGTTTACACGAAGTGTACGAGTATTTCCGAATTTTAAAGTGACAGGACCAAGCGGAACTTACACTGATTTGTGGGTTTTGGAAATAAATGATTTTTTCTTTTGTTTTTAGAAGCTTAAGTGGATTGGGGGTCGATTTGAAGCTACAAGAAAGTGGTAGAATTTGTGAGTAGTTGCTGATGATATTGATTTTGGTTTTTTACAATATACAGGCATCTTTATGTTTTGTGGTAAGATAGACAGACTGCTTTGTCTGCCTTAGGAGAAGGAGACAGACATACATGAAGATTTTAATCCTCTACTATCTCTCTATATATATATATATATTTAAGGTACCTACAGATAGAACGTAATTGGTTATATCTGTACCATGTAGCATATTATGTATGCATGTGTGTCCAACAGTAAAGTGTATGTTTGCATAAATAAATAAAACACTGGAACATACTTTATTTTTGGATAGCTGCCAGTTTATATTCACTTATCGTCGAACTAGTTACAAAAGCAACTTAATGATGCAAAACTTTACTCTTGCATAGTCCGAACTGACATAATGTCACTAATTGTATACTATTAGTACTTAAAATACTACGCGCAGTACTACGTTACCCATTAAAACATAACAGTTAGTATATGCCAAGAATAATATAATCTATTCTGTTAGGAACAAAAAGTTTACAGTTCTGTAATTAGAATTAGTAATGTTTATTTTTAAAGGAAAAACTACCATTATTTGTCCTACCAAGGGGTATCGTATTACCCAGGATATTGGGTTGGGCAGGTCAGGTAGACAGTCGCTCCATGTAAAATACTGGTATTCAGCTGCATCCGGTTAGACTGGAAGCCGACCCCTACACAGTTGTGAAAAGGCTAGGCAGATTGATAATGATATTAAATTTAATTTTGAAATCTTTATTTCTCAATCATCTACCTAATTATCTACATATAAATTTTCATAATTAGTGGGATATCGAGTTATTTCTGGTGATTAATTCTAGGAAATTTTCTGTAAAGAGAAAACAATGTGCGTTTCATAACACTATTATGGCTTAGAAAAGTTCCTATCAGGCTTATATCTGTATGAAATAAACTAGAAATTTTCGTTTTGAATATTTACTGAATGCAAACTTCCACAACATGAGAAAACTGCGCCTTATTAGCGTCACAATATTAAACGTGAATCATAAACCAAAACTTTTACCGCTTAAATAAGGGACAATTTATCATTTGTGTACTAACAAGTCACGTAAGTCCATACTAAACATTCTGTATTACAAAATTTATGATAATTTGACGTCCAAGGGAAGCCGACAATTGCCGACCTCACCCGAAAACAGGTCCGTTACAGCACCCACTAAGTGTACTAACAATTGATGTGAACTAGAAATCAATTACTACCTACATTAGAACAAAAAGGGGCCGGTAGAAGAAACGTGATATCTCTGAAATTTGATAATTTGGTTTAGAACAAACGGACAAACATGCCCGCATATTAGTTCAGAATCTTCCGATTTCCAACCTTATTTTATTTCACATACAGCCTACAATGCCTTGCCTTATATTTTTATAGACATAGAGCTGTAAAGGCCCCTGTTAGCCTTTCCCACGTTGCTTCATTACATCAAACATTCTGCCACGCGTATTATGGTAATAGAAAAAAAAATAACTTGGCTACTTTGCATAATCCGTGAATGACAGCGTGACATTAAGTTGTCTGTTTATTTCGCCAAGACTATGACCTTTGGCCCACAGTAAACTGTGCTCTATCTGTAATAAAATAAGGTTGATAATAAAAGTATGTAAATGTTTGTGAGATGGTAACGGTCAAAGTGATATGACAGTGGTGTGAAGCGAACGATTTTGTTTGTTTTCTTTTTTATTAATGTTTAGAGTCGCCATGTTTTTTGTACACAGTCAAGTACTTATTTTAAGAATAATGTTGTTTTTGAATGAGTTAGCTACTGCAACAATGTAACAAGATTCCTACATGGTTATGAAACTATCCCATGAGTAAGTCCCAAGAAAAACTGTACACAAAGAAACTGAGTTTTGTACGATAGGGTAATGTAACACACTATTTACGTTATTTACGTTGTCGAGCAAAATAATTTTTCAAACATTAATTATGAAGCAATGGATCAGGAATTTCCTTCAAAATCCTTCGAATTGTTTTAAAAAGTGTGTTAGGTACGCAATTAGGGTGCTGGTTTCATAATTTACTTACTATGTAAGGAAAGAAACATCTCATTGACGCAGACAAGCGATATCAGATATTATAAAAATAATAGGCGCACTAAAAATACCATAGACGTAGATATATTTAGTAATAATCGTTTTATTGGGAACAAAAAAAAAACATTAACATACAAAGACAAACAATGTTAAACGATGATAGCTGCAAAAGTTAAAAACTGTGGCGCAGCTACCAACGCCCGACTCCTAGTGAGAGGGTAGATTGTTCTTAGACTAATACATAACAAAGGTATTTAAACTAGAATATAAGAAGATATAATAAAAAGACAAAAAATAAATTATATAAAAATACATTTGAGATTATGTGCCGTGTGTATGAGTACCTGATGTAGAGTGAGGGAGTGATGGTGTGATGTGTGGCGTGTGTGTGTGTGTGTGTGTGTGTGGGTGTGTGAGTGGGGGTGTGTGTGTTTGTGTGTTTACCAAGGGGTTAAATTTTCACAAGTTTTTCTGTTGCATCATAAGTTAGTGATTTTAATAAAATCGCCAGTTTTTTCTTGCATTCATTACTGGTAACAGAATATATGTAGATATTTTTATTGATTCTGTTGTATATTTTTGAGCTCATGTAGGTAAAGTGGCGACGTGCAGCTAAGGTTGTACGAGGCTTTACCTCACAAACTCGATCGGAACGGCGTCTACTACTACATCGACCTGGTTCATAAATCAGTTGGGCATGCTTACGGAGCATCACTTGAGAAATGAACAACTGTCTGACCGTTAATACCTGGCAAAGAGAGTAAAGTGATGACGTAGGAAACCGGATTGGTTTTCTCGAAAGAACCTTCAAAACTGCTCTCTGTGCTCTTTCAATCCGCAACATTGTTGTTTTATGCGCACCACCCCAGACCATCAGGCAATAACCAAACACTGACTGAGCAAGAGCATAATAAATGCCAATTAAGGTCTTAAAATCCGCTGAGCCTCTAAGTTTTTTAAAAATAAACAAGAGCTTTCTCAAGCGTGCCACGACAGAGCCAACTTGTTGATGCCATTTAAGGTAACAGTCGACTACAACACCGAGATATTTAATAGTCTGCGTGCCTACTAGTTGAGGGCAGTCACAGTTTGAGGCAGAACTAGTGTTCGAAATAGTAATTCGATTTAGTAACCTATTCCGTTTGACTATTCTTCAATAGTCATAAAAAACCCTCTATGAAGTCGACACGAGTTTCACCTCTCAACGAGGCATTCTCAGGATGACGATTGACCAATTGCAAACCAGAACACGACGTGTTGCTACAGCGAGCGCTGGACGCAGAGTGAATCAAATAGGCGCAGTACCTATCATAAGTATTTGAGTATATCAATAAAAGAAAAGACCACAATATGGCGAAGAAATCATTAGAAAAAGTAAGCAAGGCTGAGGGCCAAGACGATGTGACATTCTGCCAACGATAAAGATGATGGAAATGTCTAAAATGCATTGGATTGCCTATGCTCCTAATAAGCTTATTTCAAAAGTCGTTGTAGAATTACAAAACGCTTTGAATGCAATTGCCACTTGTCCAGGACCTCTAGTGATTGAGACTCGTTCCTTCTCGACTTTTGCCGTGCAATTCGAGAATATAATATATGAATCGTTAAGATGCCTTGTAGCTAGAACAGTACCTAATAATATTTATTCTTCCATATAAAATGTCAAGACAAAATAAGAGCGACTTATAAATAAAAGGTTCATTCATTCCTTACGTTTGGGAGTCCCTTATAAATACTTAATGCGCTTCTAATGGGTAAGATAGTATTTATAGTAACGGACGAGTGTTGTGTCCGATTTTAGTTGACAAGTTTTAAATATATGTGGCACACATGATCTGGTTTGTAGGTTGAGTCTGTTTGAGGAGCTCGTGGCTAAGTAATAACAGCCGCACGGGTCGATCCATCAGGTTAAGCTACGCTTGCCGGGGTTGGTCCGTGGATGGGTGACCATCTTCACATACCGAGACTCCTCCGTGCCTCGGAAAGCACGTTAAGCCGTTGGTCCCGGCTGTCATTTGTGGATCTTTGACAGTCGTTAGGGGTCGTCAGAAGCACGAGAGTCTGACAACCAGTTTTACCAAGGGGTAGGTATCGTATTACCCAGTTACTGGGTTGTGAAGGTCAGATCAGAGAGGCAGTCACTCCATGTAAAATACTGGTATTCAGCTGCATCCGGTTTGAGTGGAAGCCGACCCCAACATAGTTGGGAAAAGGCTAGGCAGATGATGACACATGATCTGGGGGCCAAGTCTACTAATTTACAAACGTACAGTGGTCTCGCAATGATGAGTTTTGACAAATTTTGTATGGCATATCTGTCAAAAACTGATCATTGTGAGACCACTGACACGTTTGTAAATTAGTAGACTTGGCCCTCTGGTTTCCAGTATACAGGCTTGGTTTGTTTCGTTAGTTGACTAGGTAACAATTACATTAAATAATATAGAAGTAAGTAAGTCAAGTAAGTTTTACAAAAATGGATAAGAGAAAAAAAATAAAAATTCTAAAGCCGTTTCCTGACCGGCGTTACAGGGCGTAATTTACCATTCACAGCAAGCATGTTACGTTATGCCGTGTTCTAAACTCCGTGAAACATGCGCTCGTTGCTCGCGTGTTCGTGCTCTTTTCCACGTACTGACTACACGAATGCTCGCTTTGTAACATGTCACACCCCGTAACACCGGTCAGTGCACGGCTTTAAGAGGACAGTAGTACTATACGAAATAAAATCGTCAAAAAGGATCTCCCTTGTTTCATCGAAAATAAATTGCCAAATTATCACTTCCCAAACAATTTTCCGCATAATTTCATTTGCCAAATTATTACTTAGCAAAAAATCTCTTCACAAATAATTGTAACGCAAACCTAGTGTTTGGCAAGTGAACGTTTAAACAATAACTTGTTTACCCAATAGTACTTTTACCAATTTTTATTTAGTCAAATATTTCAGTTGGAATAACTCATTTTACGCAAAATAAAATTTGCCAAATATTTAGTATCGTCAGTTTCGGGTAGCCTGTTTTTTTCCATATTTTTTTTCAATATAATCTAATTGTTTCTGGCGTAGGAGGCGTAGGAGGTCACAGTTTTAACCTAACCTAAACATTTTTTCAATAATTAACCTAACTAGTTCGGTTCTCGATAGCTTGCTAAAAATAATCTCTTTATTTTCTATATAACCTAGTCGTTTCTGGCACTCGCTCGGCTCGTGCGTAGGAGGTCACAGTTTTAACCTAACAAATCATAATGACCAAACGTTTATTGTCTAAAGATTGTTTGCTGTAATTTATCATTTGATTAAAGACCAAATGCCTAAATGACATTATCCTTCATAATATTCTGCCAAGTAAAAATTTGACCAAATGAAATTGTGCGTACTAAAATCATTCCAAACATTGCATTGGTATAAAAAAAGGTTGCTAAAATTTGTTTGGTTAGTGAAATTTTGGCTAAATATTTTCGGCAAAGCGGCAGGATCCCCGTCAAAAACGATCATGTTTATTCGAGAACATCAAAAGTATAGAATTTAATAATACATCATTTTATTACGGCGACGTGTTTCACCCCGGATAAATATAAAGGGGATGGTATTTTCGATGCACGTTTGACAAAGAAAAGTTTAAGATATTATTATGAATTCTAATAAAGATTAGTTTAATTTGCTACAACGTTATGTTTCTTCTTGGCGTTTCCTCATTCTGTACCTTGTAATGACGTAAGTACTACTCAAGTAGGTATATCCCACTTAAAAAACCTGAAACTGAAAGTAGATGGATTATTTTTTTATTTCTACCTATTTAAGTATCAGTTTTCATGAAAACGGAATATATTTGTTATTTTTCCCAAATGACAAGGTTTTAAAATGGAATTTATGCTTGAACTTCTTCTAAAAATATAATTCGTATTGAAAACTACAGCCTTTAACAAGGATTTTTTCACTTTCTCTCCCGTAATAGAATTAGCTTAAAGACACACAATATACACTTATAAATGATTTCCCTTGCATTAGGTAACATCATCTATTATGTAGTTGTTCTAAGAAAGTTTACCCAATGCGTCCCTAACAGGGGATCATGCCAATTTCCTTAAGAAAACAAGGGGTTGCAACGAATGACGTTAATTTTTAATGAAATCGATCGCTTTTCAGGAGTTTTCCGGAGTTTTATTGCATTTTGATCAAAGGCTATGATGGTATTTTAATTCTAGCAATGTTATTTTATTTGAGGTCTTCCTCATACAAGATAAGTAAGTAGGTATATAACGTAGCCATGGTACGGGGTGAAAGTTTTTATGAAAATTAGTGAACTTCACTCGAGAAACTGATGGAACTACATAACATAATTAGCCTATAATATTCCCAATGGCCTGTGTAACTGGGGCACAGGACTCTGTGAGAGGAACCCTAATCTACCACTCGGGCCCAGTGTGGGTTGGTGGATGTCGCATGTCATCGAGTTATTACTTCTAGGACATGCCGGTTTCCTCACGATGTTTTCCTGCACCGTTTTGAGACCAGTGGTGATGAGACGGCCGTTTTTACTGGGCCACCACTGCACGGATGGAGGCAAAATACTGAATAATGTATTCGCAACCACTATGGCTTTTTCACAAAAATGTTTTGAGAGAAGAAAACGTACAGCGTCTGTGTTTATTTGGACTTGAGTTTAATTTATGTTGGTATATAATTCTAGAAACAGTGTTCATTTACATACACTAGACTTGACAAAAAGGGTTTTCTAACTTTCCCAGATACATAGAAGGCTCGACTGTATAATGATATGCACACACAGTACGAAATTGTAGGCAAGTCGTAACTCATTTACAATTAATCATTCCAGCTTTAGCTAATGTATTCAGGGGTTAAAACTATTTGCATACAGTTACATATCTCTGCGTTAACAAGCCTTATGTAGTCGAGTTATGTATAGCCAATTTGGGGTTTACAAAATTATGCGTCTGGAGCACTATTACCTAGAGTATTTTCTGATATACATGAAACCTATTATTTACTGTTTTGGATCCTCTGAGATCCAAACCAGTAAATAATAGGTATGTTTTTTACTTTTCTTTCAATTGTTCTTTTACGGTGTGACCTCTGAGATTGTTTCAGAGTTTCTTCACTCGCATAGGAAACATCGACCTCATCTCTATCTAATTTTTTAAATATTAAAACTAAAACCTACTTACAGAAATAAAAATCGTCATCACTAAAGAAAATCAATTGCCATAATATTCATTTGTGAGTAGTCCTTTGGAAAATCTTAACATTTTAGTTTTATTGTTTTATTCTTGTTCTATCACGTTTAACAATGAATACATGAAGATTTTCTTTGTCAAGATTATCCAGAGGATGACTCTCTGCTATAGGTACTTTCTCTATATCAACACACATGATGCTTCTTTTATAAACATACGGAAGGAAGGGGAGCAAAAACTGCAGAACGCCACCTGCTACGATCCTGACATACTCCTTTTGCCTCGTTCGTTTTCGTCCGTACTTTAATAATTTATGTAAAAAAAACAGTTAATTCCGTATTAAATAGCAAAACATTTGTTTGTATATTTTATATTTCATTTCGTCGTATTTGTAACTAATACCTACAAAACTACTTACATAACATCTAAACTTACGTACGTACACTTTTTATTATACAATCTTTTTTAATAACACCTCTAGTGTGACAATCAGCTAATCATTAGTAATGATGTTAATTTATTTTGACAATCACGACACTTTCCACTGTAATTGGATATTGTAGGAAATATCAAATTAAATGGTACTCTGACTACTTTTACTAATGATTTAACTATTTCTGCTTTCTTTAATATAATATATTTTTGATTCAATTCCGATGATTTTTAAAAAATGACCGGCTTGGAAGAAATTAGATAGGTATAAGAGAGGAGTAACGTTTCAGAATGTCAAAAATAATAATTTTACATAACTATTTGAAATAGATTTGCATTTCACTCTATCATAGAAGTAGCCAGAGCCACACAGCAAATTAAAATATCAAGGGAGCAATTAAAGGCAATTTATTAGAGATTCATAATTATTATTACGACTTAACCCTCGGGTGCCGTAAGATTTATTACGATCAACAAGTGTTCGATCGTATGAGGTATTCGTTCGCGTGATTAATACATGTAACAGTGGGTTAAAGGTAAGGCTTAGAAAAATAAAATATATTTTGCAGGAATTCTTCATTCATTTTTAGTTGGTTGCAGGAAACACTACTTCTTATAATCTTAGAGTGTTTGGTCTGATGTCTAAAAAAACACAAATAAAAAAGACATTATTTTCTTAAAGTGACTTGTCCTTTAACATCACTGTATGTATTAATTGTGTCATCAGTGTGTTTAATAATATTCGCAATGGCTTTAATTAATAATGTTGATGATGACAAATTGTTCCTACACTTAGTTAAATTAGGAAGGACGATGGTCCCACTATACATCCCTGTGGCATTCCAAAATGAATAATGAGTACATTCACGCTAGAATTAACTTTCAACTTATTTTAAAGAAAGCCATTAGAAACCGAATACTCAACGAAGACTTTACTGAAGATTTAAGTAATAAAATGCTTCCAAAAACAGCCTCCCCTTAACATCAAAATATCATTCACGACGATGATATTTATATCATATTTTACGACACACATAAACACGGGATGGGCGGTGACGACTGTATTCTGTTTACAACGCCGATCGGTATCTGGACGTCAAGATGCTTATCCATAAATGTATGGAGATGTATCTTTATATTGCAGTCGAGATAGGAGAAATTAATTATGATACTTCATTTGTTTGTCTTCATGGTTCTTTTATAAGACTCACTCCTATTGCAATAAAGGTTATACGTAATTATTTAATAATCAGTTCTTTTCCTTATTTTCTTTTGTCTTGTGTCATCTAAAAATCAATATAATTTATGTCTTTTGGCATAGCAGCCGTTATTCTTCCACGGAAAAAAAAATAGGATAGAACATCGCATGTAATAAAATCCTTCAGGCTTTCAGTATAAAGATCCTGTAGGATTGTACCTGTACAATGCAAATTCAACCTGGTCAATCTAGAATCAACGTCATTCCTGGGGTTTTGATGATCCTATAGTTCATTAACCAGTTGCTCATAGTAAATAAAGTTATGACCGGAAAGATACTGATCTTTCCAGTCTAAAATTAAATTGGAGAGTACATTCGGACATAATTGACGTCACATCCATTATGTTAGCTAAAAAATTTACATTATCTGAATAGTTAATAACAGTTTCTTTATTATTTAATTATTCTTCTTCCCAGCATGAAAATGTAAGACAAATGTTAAAATTAATATTTCAACTTGTTATGAGAATCGCAATACATTAATCTCTCGAGAATGTCATACACCAAAAGGAATGAATGATTGCTATATTACTTGGAAAACTGGCAGCAGTGAGCGAATGACCGGCCAGGTAATTGGTCTTCGTTAACAAGCTATTATAAACTTTATATCTTCCCATCACGGTTGAAATTGAGCTTTTGCTGACTGTAATTGAAAAGGAATTTCACTTTGCAGTAGTCTGATGTCCCGCGGTGATTCTTGCAGTTTTTGGAATATAATTTATTTGATTAAAATTTCTTTGTTCAGAATAAAATTTATCAAGGTGCCGAAATATAATATCGTGTGTAACCGTAGAAGGAAAGCTGTTAATAATATTAATTCGAATTTTACAAAGATAAATGCTTGGACATGCAATAACCATGACCAAACATTTGTAGCCGTGTTCCATACTAAACTTTCAGCATCAAAAACTGGTGAATGTGATGTGTTCACAAAAAAATATTTGTAAATCTGTCACTGACATTGTTGATAAAAACACCTGGGATTCATTTTTATTGCCTGTTTTGTGTCTAATACAAACCATCATAATATGGAGACAACACCTAGGAATCGCTTTTATTATTCAAAGTGAAGCAAGATACTCCTATTACAAACCATTATTTTGGAATAATATGAGTAGGTATACACGCTTGATGATCTTAAGAAGTTATAATGTTAACTAACACCATTTATTTAGAATCTTCATTATATAATGGCTATTATTAAAAGAGCATAAAAAGTTAGTTAATATGTAGTTAAATTTTTGGAAGTAGGTTTATTTTTCTTTTTAGTTGTGGTACCAATCCTTCATAAATTAGTTTACTACTATGTACATAAATAACAATCACAGGAAGTTATTATAACATTATCAACATATACTAAGTGGATATAATGCTTAATATTGAAGCTAACTCAAAAATTACCCAAGAAAAGTTAATAAAATTTATAAATAGGGGAGCATTACACAAGTTTCTTCTATTAAGTGAAAAAAGAATTTTAAAAATCGTTTATCATCTATGTATATACACAGATGAATTGAGAACCTCCTTCATTTTTAAGAAGTCGGTTTAAAAATGGCCAATGAGACAAAGCGTGTTTCTAAATTAAATTTAAAATTCACCGTAATAGGATACATTGATGTGTTGTTTTACTTTGTTCTTATTAACAACAACGTAATTTTATGCCTTTTTTTATCACTTCAATATTTTCATCGTGAAAGGCGATTGCTGAAAGATTCTCAACTCTGTCATAATCTCTATTATGAACCAACAAAAACATGACATAAACGGCATACGATTTTGCGAAATTCAAACCACGGACACCCAAACTCTATTCAACTAGATACTCATATGTTTTAATTAGATAGTTACAATCGTTCAAAGCGTATGTTATTTCCATCTTCCATTTAAATGAGTTATAACTGTTTCTTAGAAGCACTTAATGCTGTTATGATGTGTAATAAATTGTCAAATCTACTTGTGTTCTAGCTATTTTGAGAGGTTGAATTTATATGGGAATTTGTATGTTTTATTTAGTATCTTCTGTTGAGTTCATGACTTTTATTACGTGTCTGAAGTGAAGGGCTATTGCGGGATTTAGGAAAGGGTTACTTTGTATTTTCAGCGTGTTTTATTACGGCGAAGAAAAAAGGAGGGTTATGATTTTGACCGGTATGTATGTATGTATGTATGTTCATCTGTTCCCTCCTATCTTCCAAACCACTTATCACAATTTGACAAATGAGGTATCGTTAGAAGCGTCGTGATTGTCCGCTGGTTATAGGCTATGTGAAGTCATATTAAATTAAAAATGGCGCCCTCTAGAGGACATAAAGTGAGAAACTTAAAAATATGGTTTAATCGCACCATGTTGGGTATCAAACGAAAGGGCTTAATGAGCACATTTCAAAAATATATATATTATAACCCCAAAAGAATTAAAAAAAAAAATCAAGTAATAAAAACTAAAACCCAACTACGACTTAAAAGGTATAAACAAGACACCACAGACAGACAAATTAAAAATCCGGAGTCACACGTAATCTGTTCGATTTATGCCCTAACACGTGTGACTTTGTCTGTCTGTGGTGTCTTGTTTATACCTTTTAAGTCGTAGTTGGGTTTTAGTTTTTATTACTTGATTTTTTTCTGATTCAATAATTAATTACAAGGTAAAATTTTACTCAGTTTTTCTGTCAGTATAATCACCTGCTTACACAATTATATCGACAAAAAAATAAAAAATGGCTTAACCCAAAGTTTCTTATTTCTTCGGATTATAATTGAGATCTTATGATCATCTTTAACATCATCGATTTCATCATCATCTTCATCATTATAGATGGATTTGGTTCATATTTTTTAAAACTAGCCAAGCAACAATTCTACCTACTGGCATCATTCAGTACTCAAAAACCTTAAAGAAACAACTTGTCTTACGTTTAAAGAACAGCACCCTAATTGCGTAATTAACGATCAATGACAATCTGAATCGGTTTGAAACAAACGTGTAATACATTGCTTCATAAGTTGGAAAAAAAAAATCTGCTCAACAACGTAAATAACGCAATGCATGTTGTTCAACTGTCAAAATGAAGCAGATTAGTCTTCATCGGTTACGAAAATAAGTTACGCAATTACATAGCTGGTCATGCAACAAGATTCTCCATAATGTAAACACTCGTAGTCCACAATTACAGCCCAGTATCTTCCCTTATAATCCACAACACACATGCACAGCCACTAACAGTCTAAGTCTTAGACTGTTTACACACTAGCGAACATCTTCCAATGTATGAATACCCTCAATTTGCGAACTTGGCAAACAGTTTGCGGCTGAATCGGCCGCGATGAGCTCTTAATCGCCGATAAACATGTTAAGCGTGAATAGGACTTCTGTATTGATGTTATGAGGAGCCCCAATTCTATAGACAGGTCGGTAATGTTTGTAGAAGTTAGTGGTTAGAGTTTTTTGGTCAGGTTTCTTTAAAGTCTGTATTGCGTTGTGCATTGATCTTCAGTCCGACTGAGTTATTCCATTCTAATACCAACAACTAATATCACTGTTATTTGTTGGAACTCACATTTATTTTTTATTCCGAACCGATACCACTTTTTAAATAATGTGCAAACGAATACCAACAACTTGAATTTGCTATGTACAGTCAGCTCCGTCAAACCTGTTTTCTAATAGTTTTTATGTGATTGTAATAACTTTCTACTTCTACTTCTGTTTTCTCCGTAATTTTTGTTAAAAAATCAAGTTCGATTCATTGCAAAAGAGATTTAAAAAAATACGTAGATATTGGTAAATAATGAATGAAGCATGCAAGTGAGAAAGAAAAAAAAAAAAAGAGTAATACGACAGAATACTGTGAAATTATTATTTATTTAAATTTAATTGGTTTAAATGCTTCGATCTTCGATAGTACTAGATTTCCGATGAGCGCATCAAAAACGGCCAGAAAACATAGTTTTTTCAACCATATTGTTTAGAAATTATGATTTATATTTCAATAAATATTTTTGTTCTTATTTTAAAAAAATGTTTAATTTTCAATCGAAGTAGTAAATATATTGCAAACTATAATAAACTTTATATTTTAGTGGTAAGGTTTATAGTCAAGTTTTAGGCAATCGCGGCCACTTGAGCGATGTGTTTTTGTTCCTAATCCTTAATCTAGGTGCTATTGTTGATCGAAATTTAAATGTGAATAAGTTAGAAACAAACTCGACATTGCTGTGGCCAAGCTATCATTTACTACAAGCGATATTAGCCACTTGTCTATAAACCTAAAAATATGCTAGCAGCTCTCAGACCAAATAAAAACCATAGTAGTCTATGGCTATGACTAAAAGCTCTTAATAATATGCCAGTCTCTCATTATTTCCATTTCAAACAATAAAACAAACTGAATTGTTCTCCATCACTGACAGCCGTGCCGTTGTCATGACAACCACCCCCCGACCTACCCTACACTAGAAAACCTAATAAAAATACATGGGGGTTGCAAATTTACATGTGCTGGTCACTTCAACCTTCAGCTCATGAAGATAAGGCATAAATTCGAAGTGTGTAGGAACGTTGTTAATATTAAACGTATAAACAGTTTGGTCCCTCGCTTATTTAGTAATACAATACTTTTTGTATTTCAAAAAGAAAATATGTATGATGACAGTTTTATTTTGTTTGATGTATTTTACTTTAGTTGAAAAAACTTGGTCTAAGCGTGCAAGTTGTAGTAGAAATGAATGTGGAATATTATGTTATAGTAAAAAGGCTGAAGTTTTAAAAGTGACTACACTCGCGACAATCTAAGAAGTCCGTTTTGACATTTCGTTCTTGTTCATGTAATAAAACGTTAAGCCTTGAGAATCAGTTTTAAGCAATGTAGATAACTCGTCGATTACAAACTCTCTAAGTATGTTCAATCGATATGTCTCGAAACACCAATTTTTTTTTTCATCGCTAAACAAAGCATTTTTATAGCTGTCAAAACGGACCTATTAGACTGTCTCGAGTCTAGGTATTGAAAAAAGGTGGAATCAGTTTTCAGTTTCGATGATAAATTTCTTACGTCTACTACCTCGTTGGTCCAGTGGTCGCAAGCGCTTCTGCTGAGCGGGTTTTGGGTTCAATTGCCGGGTAGTGCAAGGTGTTACTGGGTTTTTCAATCTGGTATTACTTAGTAGCAGCCCGGAATCTGGATTTGTGCCTGATGAGCTCGCTCCTTGTTACATGAAACGAGAGATATTTAAGATAACCAGTTACCTTCACAAGACTGAAAAGAAGGGCACCCCAAGACTCACAACCAGCATGAATGAGCTGTAGTATCGATCGGATGAGGCAGTGGCTTCATACCGTGCAAGATCGGGAACCATCATCTACCTATTGCTGTATGTCCCAGGACAGATTACGTTAAAAAAGGAGTGAAAAAAAAACGTTTCGGTGACGTCATCGGACCGTTAATTGCGGACGCTATGTGGCGGCCACTGCAAGGAAACCCTTTACCGGCTTATATATATTGAATGCTAATGCTTAGCAATAATTTTAATCGACGCATCTGACAGCTGTCAAACGTGTGTTTCAACGTCGTGTAGGTAAAACATTCGTGCAAAAATCAGAATCTAATTTATCTATTTCCTATTCCTAGGACGGGAAAACCATTGTTTGAATATTAATTTGATTTGTGAATGATTAATTAACTAATTGATAATGGGTGATTCACTGATGTATCGAATTATTATGTGAATCGCCTTTTGAGTTTGTATTTAACATTATAAAATTATATGAATAAATACATCGAACAAAAATGAGCCTAGTAGTAGGTCCCTGTTTGCAATTCCAAGCATAAAAGTCAAAACTTTAGGTATACAATATATTATTATATCCTTGGTTGCTATAAGTTAACCAATCGAAACAGCAAACATGGCTTTTGATAGATTGCGGAAGTACTTCCGGCATAGCCAGGACAGCCAGCCCTGCCATTTTGATTTGCCTAAAGTTTTCGCCAAAGCATGAACTATATATACCATAGTATAAATAAGTAACAGTATTATATCTTCATAGAAAACGGCCGAAACGACGCGCTTCTAAATCTCGGTGTATATCAGTACACAACAGTATCGAGTGCGCAGCAGTTACACATGGACACGGAAGGTTCATCTACCGAGCGGCCGTAGGTAATTATTTCAAGGTCACTGCCGAGATATAGTACTGTTAATAATTTATACTGTGACTACACATAACTATTTTGCAAACCCTTACCTACTGACTAACAAAGACAGTATAAGTGTGCAGTGACACATTTAAAAATAATTTGACACACATTACGACCCCAATTTATAAAGGACGTGTGCACATTAAAGAACGTACAGGATGTGCAGCAATTGAAGGTGCAACGATCTATGTAAATGTCACTGATAGGAAATTCGCCAGACTAAGGAATGCGCAGATGTAGTGTAAATCAGATAAAGCAATGCCAGTGTCAAACGAGCTCGGGGCTGTGGTGTAGACCGGCGGGCGAAACGCCGCGGTTGAAACGCTGAGAATAAAACTATGAGTATGTGTTATTTTTTATTGAAAAGTTATCAGCAAAAATGTGCTTACTATTTTCGCTACTTAAAAATATCAAAAAGAAATTCGAAGTTGTTCAATCTTAATGATAATAGTAGCTGTCTGCATGACTAACTAATGTAATACTTACATCAGAACTTTACAGGTTATATCTTGCATGTATCGACTAGTACCGCAATTTCGAAGAAGGTTGTCAAAATAATGCTCGAATTTCCAAGTATATATAGCCCGCTCGTCTATACCACAAATCTCGCACGAGCGATGCATGTAAAGCGGTCAGCGATTGAGTCAGCGATCGCCGACGGAATTCTGAACGGTTCTGACAAACGCGACTTTATTGACTTTTATATCGACATATAAACTGCTGAGCATCCGCCGTCGTGTGTCCTGTGTTTATCGCTGTCAATGATATTTTGAAAGCCTATTTGGCGAAGCTGTGACTAGAATTTAAGTGAGGATAAAAAAATGGATTCTCGGCAAACAGCTGGATATTCCATGTTAATGGCTATTGTTGGGAACGTGTCAAAAGATAGCAAGCCGTTAGAAGACTCCTGAGGTGATTTGGTGAATAATAGAAAAAAATGAAAAATTGAAAGGTGTGTATTGGCATAAATACAAATAAAACACTATTAAAGTAACATAAAAAATATATAAATTAAAAGTAGTAGAAACTACTATTAATAACAGTTAAGTAATATCACATTCACAAGCACTATAAACATGTTTGGACTTTCCCAGACAAACCTAGGAGGTCTAATTCTCCTGGGTTTGTTTGAGAAAGTCCTTTAGTATGATTCTTGGACCATTTTTCCCCATTTCTTTAGAAATATCCACTATGAAAACACTGCAATATACAAGTTTTGAAACCGATTAACACAATAACATGATCAAAATAATTGAACGCTCCTTATAAATTAGTTACACATTATGCTTTGCTTCACCCTCGTTGCGTTGACAACCAATTGTGGTGTCCAATTAGTAGATGTTTGACCACAAACTGTAGCAGAATACATTGATGGTATTGCAGGATTGTAGTTCAATGAACTGTTTAAGAATTAATGGGATTTGTGTATTGGTGCTGCCGTTAGAGAGGTGAGTATGGTACCTATAAGTAGAATTCTTGTTAATTCGTAGAATGCAAACTGACCTTAAGAGAGAAGAGATTCTGTTTGTTTATATGTGTGTACATAATGGTTAATTATATAAGAATCTGTCCACCCAATAGTTTTCTTGACGAAATTGCAGGAACGCATGTTTCAAAGCAAGAGTGAACAGGTATCTTCTGGTCACCCTCGTTCCATCATAGACCTCATTCATCGCTTTCCAACGGACGAGGTCGACGTTTAGAGCAGGCCCAGTCTGTATGAATGAATGAATGAATGAAATGCACCGATCCCAGTGTAGTTTAACTAGACTAGATAAATCGAATGAACCCCAAGATTGGCACTAGCTCCTGGAGCCTCATGTTTTATGGGGTTAGAGAGGTCAAGAGCAGGCTCAGTCTGTAATAAAAATGCCTTTAGTTTTAGTGACAACATTTGAATTGCGTTGCAATACCCAACAAACATTTTTGTCATATAATCAAACTTTTATATGACCTTAAGTCTTTTTAAAGTTATTTTATAGTCATTATTTTAACTCTTCGTCATGTACTGGTGTATTATATGTCCGAATAGTCATAAACATTTTTTGTCGTATAATAATGTCATATGACGTTATTACGACATTTATAAAACTTACTTATACAACTTTTCGTCCTCTAAACGTTTTCGTAGTATAAACGTCATAAAACTGTACATTTTGTCATATAATTACCTTTTAAACATCTGCTAAACGGATAATAATTGTTTACACGTAGTATTTGTTACCATTATATATAAGTCGAATAAGTATTACGAGTGCGACCTGTATACATCCTAAAGTATCACAAACATGATAATACGACCGCTACTTAATTAATACTCATATTAAAGGTTTATAATAACCTAAAATAAGAAAGGTTCCGCATCACATTTAAATGCAAATTTAACTAATCAATTTAACCAAAATACTACAAGTGTGCCCCGCAGTTCATTTTCCAAAGTTCAGGACTCTTGTTGATTTTTGGAAGTTGAAGTCATCCGAAAATGAAGATAATGTTGATAAAGAAGATACTTCAACCAACAATGATGACTTCAGAGACTATTAAAAAAGTGGGCTATTGATTTTAATATTCCACAAGTTGCATTAAAGCAAAATAAATCTATATGAAGGAGGTAATATAAAAAGGCAGTAATAGTAGATTGCTGCATCGAGCGCCAAGTGAGTTGCGTAATCTACTTTTCTTTCAACTACCAATTTACTCAACTCAAGTCAGGTCAAGTCAGGCACTGTTTTAGTTCTAAGCAAAAAATACGTCATATGATAACATTACAACAGATATTATAATACTACACAGATATTATAATACTACGTACAGATACCCAATACCATATAAAGAAATGACAGTACCCTAAGTCAGGCAATTGAGCTGGCTATTTTTCTTCCCCATTTTTTTAACAGATGGCAGCATCATCGACTCACTAATTTCCAGAGACCGTAGTTTTAAAACGCCATCTAGGAGTCTTGCCTAGGTACAAGGCAAGACTCCAGGATTTTTTGTTCCTTTTTTTACGTTTTTTTCTTCCTAGGCGTTCAATTCTTATATTTCTACGTAAAGTACTAGATAAAAAAAAATGTTGTTTGATTTTCCTTAATGAAACGACTAAACGTTTCAAGTTTAAAGTGACCTGTCATCACTTTAGTAAAACGCCATCTATTGCAACAGATAGCTACTTTAGCATTCTAAGGATTCGAATTGAAGTAAAAGGCTTAATTTAAGTTTTTTGTTGAAAATTGACGAGTTTTATGAGTGTAAATACATAAATCAGCATTAAACAAAGATGTTTTGATTTTTACTAATATTACTATAGCCAAAATTTGCCGTATAACGCTTTTTAGTAATTGTTAATTTCATACTTGTTACATTATGCTGCCATCTATGATTTTTTTTCAAGACTAATTATAATTTGTTCGAGTTGGGACTCCATGACATTACTATGTAGTTGAAAGAAAAAATTGTTTCATTTTTTTAATTATCCCAGGAACGTAATTCACATTTCAAGTTTTCCATTTCAAATGTGCGCGTATCATTTCAATGAGGTCCATCTTTGATAAAAATTTATCAACATCCGCATAATTAGAGAT
Organism: Lithophane semibrunnea; assembly: GCA_947363905.1. NCBI lineage: Eukaryota > Metazoa > Arthropoda > Insecta > Lepidoptera > Noctuidae > Lithophane > Lithophane semibrunnea. Next base: position 17,961,321 of record OX376190.1, on the reverse strand, counting down.
CATTGTGGGGTTTACCTAAAACAAAAATATTATTTAGACAGTTAAATAAGTTATAAGTCACGCAAACAAATATTCAATTTTTTTAATATAAATTCTTTGAACTAAGTTAGCTAAGCGTTTGTAATTTTATTACTGATCCCTAAATCAACTGTAATGGCGTAAACATTTACAATGAAACATTTACATTTTATAGGTCGGGAAGTTATGTAGTTGTCATATAACGCAGTCACTTAATAAAATTATTAATAAAATATGTGAAAACGTTAGAGTTTTAAATGCGCATAAAAAATTTGTTCCAAACCTACCTCACATTAATCAGTAAACTTGATTGCAGAATGGTTTACAACTGATGAAATGGTTTTATCACCTCAAATAACAAAGAAAAAATGCAATATTAACTCAGCAAAACACCGCCATATTAAATTAACGTGATATAATCTGTTACAATATAATTTCGTTCAATATGAGCATCATCTTTAAATGACAATAACACAACGATTACATTATATAAAAGTCATATTGTGTACCATAACTCGACCCGAAGTCGAATACACGCCGCGACAGCCACATTAGATTTGACTAAATATCATTACATGATATTTAGTCAAATCGCCGACGTGTATATGACTACTATGCGACTAAGTAGGTATTTATATGACTGTTACACGAAACTCTTAGCAACTTAAGTTGAATAAAATGGGCCCTAATGCCGTTGAGTAAACGTCCTTATGACATTTATACGATTATACTAAATAACATTAAGTTGCCACCAAAACGTCTACTCAACGTCGTAAATGTTTGTTGGGGAAAGTTTGTGCTCGCGAGGTCTACTGTTTGCAGAACTACTAGTTCTAGTAATGCTTACAAATTTTAAAGTATTGGTTGATGGAATTCATAGACGACGGAGAATGCTGGTAATTCTTGAAAGTTTGTATATTATTTTCCACAGTCGCGTCGTCGTCACCAATAATCAAAAACACCTCAATAGTTAAAAGCTCATACGACAAACATTTTTTAGTATTTAGAGAAACTGCACCTTCGTATTGTTGTATACCCACCGCTCCTCAAAAAATATAATAATATCATATAATATAGCATCGCACAGATAATAAGCAAGTGAAGCGATGTAAAAATTGTAGCGTGCGTCTGACAGCTCCCCGCTGTAGTCATGCTGCAAACTGACAGTATACAGCGAGGTTGCATATTTTATATTAAAACGTTTTTATTTCTCGTTGGGTATAAGAATACTTGTCTTATTTTTGCTTAAGAAATAAATCTCACAAATTGTTGTAGTTTTCAGAATAGATGGTTAAAAAAAAAAAAAAAACAAATTCGCGCCAGTAATCCATGAAGGGTGACTCAGAGATGGCCAGTTATGTTTATAACATAATGAGGAAAATAGCCAAAAGTGTATGACTGTAAATGAGCTAAGAACAATATAAACAAGAGCCTGAAAATTGAAAACTGTACCTTAATGTTAGAAAGAAGCTCAAATAACTAAAAAAGTATCCAACTCCTACGGATCAAGTGCCAAATTACACGATAAAATTTTAATGAATCGCAGAGCAATCAAACAACTTAATTTTAATTGCTATTCATTTTATACAGTGGCAGTGGCTTTTGTAGTTTTTTTTCGATATTTTCCAAACAACCTGTAACAAGTTGATCGAGATGCAAATGTCCAGCTTCCCTTGACCTCCACTGTATCAGAGATAGGAACAAAATTGCAAAGGCTATCAATGATTTGAATTCCACTTTAAATTGGTTAGGGTTTCGGTAGATTGAGCGTGTAAATTTTTTATATTCTGGTTATGACGTGTTAAATCTTTTCGATATTTTTTTACGATTTCATTTTAGAGACGATAGGGATATTTAACAGGCATAATGTAAACTACCTTTTCAAATTCAAATTCAAAGTTTATTTCAAAATGGGATTGCAAAGTTTACAAATGATGCTTATATGTAATTTTTAGGTACAACTTTACAATAAAGACGGGTGAAGTACTGTTCTCCTAGATAGGCTAGAATTTAGCCTGTGTTAAGGAGAGACAGTGCCGGTCCCCTAATGGCGGATTATTACATAAATATTATGTGTTTGTTAAAGTTTGAAACAGCATCAAATCTGGACATAACTGTAGTTACTGTAAGTGTACAATAGTTATCTATAACAGATAAGTATGTCAACAATTTACAGCAACAATACATAAACGTGATAAAAGACAATAAGTTCAACCAAAATAAAAAAATAAAATCATAAACCCATTCAAATTAAGAATCAATATCAAATTAAATCAAAATTGATATAAAATCAAAATAGAATCAAATCAATCAATTGGGATAAAGGCTTTTTGATCATTATGACGAATAAAGTTACTATTTATGATGAGTATTCTGTGAGTACCTGAGTAGTAGGTAAGTATACCTGGAACTGACAGCAAATTATTATGTAAGAAAATTGTTTGAATCACAGTATTAGATAGATTTTCAGTCTTCTAACAACCGATATATTCCACAGGCAGAATTACATTCACATTTTGCAAATCAGTATCAATTTTTTTGACATCCACCGATATTTTCGAGCATGCACCCCCTACAGGGGGTCACGTGTCGCGATCATTAGAACCAGATGCTATAGGGTCGGCCGTGTGTGAATAATAATCACAGGGGCGACTAATTGACGGGTAGCCGGGATATGACAGACGCGGGTCTCTAACAGAAACCGACGACTGTAGGTTTTTATATGGATGCCTATAATTATTTGATTGATGGTGGTTGGTGGGAATAGTTTTAAATATAATTAATACAAATTCGGACTTGTCCGAATTGTAAAAAAAAACATTTTCATACATGCATGGAAATAGTCTGCCTAGTGTTGTTTATAAACATGTTAATTTTTTCCCCAAGTCGTATATGAGTTTCAAAGCGAAAGTTGTCCTAGACAAATGCAGGTGATTAAATCGTCACCCTGTTTTAACTACTAGTTTTTGCCTGCGGTTTCACCCGCGTGGATGACGGAAAATGTCCTTGGGGAACGTAGCAGCGGGATAACTAAAAAATATCCTATTTGCTAATCCAGGTTATGAAGTAAAGTCTCCCAAATCCGAACGAAATCTACGAAAATGACACCCATGACGAAAAATTTAAACAATTTCCTGCAGTGGTGGCCCAGTGAGCAGTGGTGGCCCAGTGGTAACGGCCACGACTTACGAGTTGTAGGTCGTAGGTTCGAACCCTGAGAGGCGCTTTACTTTGTGTAAATTATTTCATCGCCACTGCTCTCAAAACGGTGAAGGAAAACATCGGAGGAAATCGGAGGAAACCGGCATGTCCTAGAACCAAAAATTCGAAGACATGTGACATCTAACAACCCGCACTGGGCCCGCGTGGTGGATTACGGCCCACTCCCTCTCACAGAGAGGTCTGCCCCAGTCCCAGTGCCTGTGTCCCAGCAGTGGGAACATTATAGGCTTTGGCACCCTCAAAAACCATGAAAACGTTACAAGCCGCGTGAAAAAGGGCTTCGTTCCAAAAAATCCTAATAACTTACCGGATTTTTTGACTTTGGAGATATCTCCAATGTGCAATTACTATTAGTTTAAAGCAATTAATTCAGAAGCAGTCGTTCCGAAGTTTTCGCCAATTAGACGAACTTCATACGATCGATTAGTGGATTTTGAAGGGCTGCAACATATGCGATAATAGCGGATGTTCTTATTAGATTTAATCTAAAGTAATTGGTATCCTTGCGAACAATGAATTTATAAAACGTACGATTGGTTTCTTTATAATTAGTCTGTAGTAGATTGGTGATGTTAATCAGTAAGGTCAGGTAGTACTAGTAACCGGCGTGCGTGTATGACCAGATGTATGAACGTAAACGAAGCTAAAAGAAATATTATCTAAGGTAGGACATTCACGAAGGATGTAACTCACTCGCTGTGTTAGTAACTCATCACAATGTAACTCTTATATTTACTCTTATTTTTTCGGTAAGGTATAAATTAGAATGATTGCCAAGAGTTTCATAAAAGTCTCGGCAATTATTGTAATTTATATTTTATAACAATGAGCTTTGCAATGACTTAATGGTTTTACGTCATTCGAATTTTATCGTGAATATTGTACTTATATTCGATATTTTTGTCGCACCGTAAGGAGACAATAATTTTTACTTAGTAGTAATTTACCACGAGTTTATGTGACTTCAGACAATTTTTCGTCTTTTTATCACATTCAGAAGCTCTCGTTACGGCTCTTTGTATACACACGTTTTCTTGCCGTGAAAAACTACGGTTTATTCGCCATGTGCAGGCACAGTCGTCAATGCTGTATAGATCACTATAGAAGCTTGTTGACAGACACGTTTTTTCTACGGTGCGGTTTATACGTCGTTTCGTAAAGAAACCGTGCCGTGTACGAAGGGCCTAACGATCCATTCACACTATTCACAGTGAGTCAGTATTCGCATTATTAATTGCCTACCACATACCTAGTGCCTATTATGGTTTCAAGGACATTTTAATTAGCTTCGGTGTTTTTTAGCTATGCGCGCGGCCCGGCTGGTAGCTTAGAAGCGGATCCGCTATTCGTCATCAATGGCTGCTAATTATATCTACAGAAATCTTAGAATTAATTTAACAAAGTATCGTATTTAGGTACAACACGGCCAAAGATTAACGATTAAAGAAAAAAAAAAGTGGCCAAAGAAATTGCTAACGCTAGTGTACGAGTATGTAGATATTTTATTGAGAACCTCATCTATAAATACATTTATACACATTTTACTGCTGCGAAAGATAAGGCTCCCGCAGACAGGCGTGGCGCAACGATGCTACGCTATTCTGGTACAACAATTTCCATGAAGTTTTCATAGAAATTGTTCTACAAGAATCGCGTCGCGCTGTCGCGTCGCGCCTGTCTCCGGAAGCCTTTGCGTTTTAAAATATTTTTTTAATTTTGGCAAGAGGAATTTTTATCCTTGGCATTTTAAAGGGGTAATATTTTTTCAATTGGGTTAATAACTCCTAATATATCAACGCGCTTTCTCCTATGACCCGTACCACCCCACACCGGTCAAACCCGCTGTGTGAACATAACGCGGTACACGTGTCGACGTCATCAGTTTGTTACTGTAATTAACTGTTTGCGTCACTCGCAGCGCAACGGACTGCAGAACCACTGCGAGGGACAGGAAGGGTTGTTGTGGCTAGAGAAGGTATAGATTGATAGAGGTACTCAATAGATTTTGTAGGGTATTATTGCGAGGGAAATAATAATTACTTTATTTTATTTATTTAAGGATTACCAACTAGATACATGACAATTATCTTTTACCATAATAAAAATATTTTAATGTTTTTAGGCCCCTTAAGTGTACAAAGGGCCATTAATAAATAAATAATATTTCCCCGTATAATAATATTTAAGTGAAAAACTACGGTTAAATATTCTATACTCGCCTTGAGGAATTCGAGGAAGCTTATTGACCGACACATTTTTTGCTCCTGTTTTCTGCTGTTATTTGGGTGAACGTGTATGTACATCATGGTTTTAATCTATTAAGCCACTGGCTGCAGAAAAAAAACATTTTCAATACATATTATTAACATTTTTAAATATAAAAAAAAAAAATAGTAGCCCATCGGCATCAGGATCAGGGTTCAAGCTGGCGGTGGTCAGGGCTATAGAGAGAGGAACCTCCTCGCTATGTGTCCTGTGTCCAGGAGTACTGTTCTCTGAATCAAGCCTTATTTTATTATTTATTATGATTTATCTCTAATCGAATGTGTTAAACATGTGTATAGAGGTCAAATAAAATTAATGTCCGAAATGCTGCCTACAACAGGGGAAAAGCGCTGATGTTTGAAATACAGATACTTATTTTAAATATTAGTTAGAAAATTGTTTAGTGTCAGATATTTATTTCAGACACAGATGTTCCAATATCTGATCATAGATTTAGGTAAGAGTTGTGTAGGGTGTCATCATATTTTTTACATGTATGTATATTTTTTTTAACAAAAAAATTATTCTTATTTATTTATTAGTCCCTACGCAATAAAACCGGATACATTAAATTGTACAAACAATATTCTATTGTTTTGTAAAAACTCCCAGCGAATCACCATCCCACGTCACATAGCCACAAGAAACGCAATATCATCCAAATATTAAACTGTAAAGAACTTTCGATCATACAGAACTCTTTGAGCGACTTGTATAACTTTCTTTGTATTTTCTTTATTTATTATTTTAGGGGAAGATTGTAAAGTAACACACTGGAAAATAGTGGTTACTTAAAAAAAATATAAGTACCTACAACATAATAAAATATCGAAAATGTTGTTTTATTTTTAATCTTAAAACAATGATCTAGGGATTTATTTATAAAGGCTGCTTAAAGTTAAGAGATGTTTAAATAAAATGAAAAAATATGGATATGCAGATGTTAATCAGCAGAATACCCGCGAAATTTCGCGTTGTTGCATAACTTTTTAATAAGTCGAGATGTTTACTTTTTATTCTTTATGGCACCTGTCTTAGATTATGAGCTATTCATATATCAAAAAATATCAGCTTATGTTATAAGGGAGATTCGTGAAAATTGATTCGCTGTTACAATGTATATTAGATTTACCTTTAACACTTTGAGAGACACTAAACGCCCATAGGCGTAATAAATACATAAAACTTCTATTTTGTGTCGTTCGGTTTCCGTCAACAGATAAGGCAACATTTATAAATAAGGAAGTTCTTATTTGTAGGGCAATTATAACAAGAATAATAACTTACCTAATAATTACTTACCTACATTATAACATTAATTAATTTAACTAACAACATTATCACCTTATTATTATTTACTAACATGTGAAGTTCGAGAAGTGGGTGTACTATATAGTAAATACAACTCTGCCTAACTCTTCTGGGAAAACAGGCCTGCTGTTATGTTAAGATTTCAAGATATTAGGAATCAGTAAACACAGTACTAAATTGATTACTTATTCAGACTACCAGCTGCACATACTATGAGTACCTACCTACATGATTATTGATATCCATTATCATTATATATAAAAACTGACACCAAGAATTATTATTAACTATCAGTGATGTATTGTATAATCATCCATCAGGAAACAAGCGCCAAATCAAGAATAAAAAGCAACCGATATTAGGAACCGCCTCATTTGTCACCAACTTCACCATTTCGAGTCTGTCACTTTCTCGAACTTAACCTCAAAATATGAAGTAGGTAAATGGTTAATAAATACGAATTGCGGAAATCCATGTCAAAAATAGTTAACAATATAAGAAGAGCATTGAATTCGCCTCCAAATACACTAGGTTTGGTTGTGACAGACGGACTTTTCGCTTGGTACAGGGTGCCCTACAATCCAGGTTATTCTCCTTTTTATAATATTGTTAAATAGTGTATGCCCTAATAGTTAGGGAGGCGAATAAGGAAATTTTCGATAATACTCGAGTGTGGCAGTTTAAGATATGAGAGATACCTTAGACCTAATAGAACAACCTTGTAAAGTATTTTAGCTCTATATGTAGTGACGCGCGCCTAGGATAGACGATCAGATTAGTAAAAAAAAATTCGATAGTCTGAAATACTCGAGCGCGTTAGATTAAGATATTGGGGGTTGATTTTAGTGTTTTAAGACTAAATTTAACTAATCTGACGATAAGTCCTTGACGCCGCCGAGTTATAGGGTCGCGAACTTGTAAAAAAAAAACGTTAATAATTCTCGAGCGCGACTTTTATTTTTTTTATTTTGAAGAATATAATCTAAAACTTACTAAAAATACAAATTCTGCCGGTTTCCGCATGACCGGAAGTGTGGAGGAGCCATTTCGTCTTCCGAAAAACGCGTTGCGGCATATAAGTCGCGAACGATACATTTTACAAAAAAAAAGTTTAAATAAACAAAAAAGGTAATTTTATTTTACACAAAAAGGTCTCTTTACATTTTTGTCCAAAGTTAAAACTTGACTTGAAGGATCATAAAAACTCAAACTCCCGGTTTTTTGAGTATATCTCGAAAACTGAGGGTGTAAAAAAAATTGATATGAAATAACGATGATTAAATTATGTGACTTTTTAATAAAAGTCACATAATTTCATCATCATCATATACATGAAACTGTACATGTTAATAATACTTTTGTATACAGATACGCGTAACTTTTTCCGAGTCCACGAAAATAGTCGAGAAGCTATAGAAAAAAAAAAATTGGAGATAATTATATCTCAAATTTTTTTACTACATTTCATCTACCTTTACGTTGGTTGTATCTATCGCTTTATTGTCATTCTTAAATTCCCCGTTTTATCAAGGAGAAAGAAAGGAACAAAAATAAACCAAAAAACCTTTTTCGGTCAGATTAAGAGAACCCACCAACATTTTTGTCAGATTAAGAAAATATGCTTTCAGGATACCGAGATAAACCTCCCCTATGAAAATTTGACGCGCTCGAGTATTTCAAAAAAACTTTTTTTTTGCATTTTCAAAAATTCATCGTAACTTATCGTCACGCCGAAATCGTCAGTTTTTTTAAAGGGAGCTTCCTTGGGGCCTACTTAACATAACCCCTGCCCCTTCCGAAAACTGACGCGCTCGAGTAAATTTTTTTTTTGCATTTTTGACTACTTTATATGCCTACCCCCACCACGCAAACTGGCAGATTAGTATACCGTTGTTATCACAAGCACTTGGGGCATACGTAGTATGAATATCTGACGCGCTCGAGAATGCCCAAGAACTGTTTTTTTTAACATTTTTGAAAAACCGTACACGCCAAACCCACCGCTAAGATGGTTTTTACCATACGAGCTTTTCTTTTCGAAATTATATTATCTTTCGATTTTGATAGGTCTCGACAGCGCCGTTGAATTACGCCATTTAGCTACCTCGCCTCCCTAACTATAATGGGTAGGTTTTTGAATTACCATAACCTAATTATAAGACCTACTGTATCACCAAAAATCACACTAATAAATACTTTGACTTTGACTTTCACCGCATCTCTTAGATGTAAAGGCTATCACAAACAGGCGCGACGCGACGGAGCGACGCTACACCGGTAGAACAATTTTCGTGAAGTTTTTATAGAAATTGTTCCACCAGATTCACACCGCGCCGTCGCGCGTCACACCTTTCTGTGGGAGCCTTGAAGATTAAACAGATAAGCAATTTTTATTGCTAATGATGTTTTTGTTCTAAATATATCTAAAACTTAATCTCCTGTAGTCAATCTGTACAACCTCTGTACAATCTCTAACCTCTTAATCGCTGGTCCAGACTAACAAATAGGCACTTGTCCCACCGCCGGCGATTAACGAGAAGCGAGTACAACCAGCAAAAAACAAGTTGGCAAGTAACGATCAGCGCGTGCGCGACATCGACGAGCGATAGGTAATTGCTGAAAACCAGCGCTGTTAATGATAGGTTCCTCCGAAATCACAGCATTTTACTGAGCAATGACCTGTTCTAGCACAGATGCGACGCACAGCTTAATTTTTCTTGCCATTTGTTATAAAAAGTAGTTAAGTCTGCAATTGGCATTTTGTTTGTGTTGTCATTTGCCAATGTCAACAGTAATTACGCAATATTGTTTTTGGTCCCTGGCCTTGACATCAACCAATGAACAAACGTTAAGGAACAATACTGTCAATATTTTTTATTGGTTGAATACGGGGGTTTTGGCTAGTTTTGTATTATTTTTTATTTTGTCTTTTTTTTGTAGTGTGTGCGTTTTGTTTGTGCAGAATAAACAATTTTTCTTTATTTTTTTTCTTTCTTTCGATTACTGGCTGCCTGCTGATACGCGTATTTATCAAGCGTGAGTCTCTTAGCAAGTCTTCTGCCCGCCAAGCGAGTGTCGCTGAGCGAGTACCTACTGTCTTTGATAGCTCTTGTCGAGGCGACAAACGAGTACTCGGCGGCAGTGTGAGCAGTCAGCGATCAACTATCATAATTATTATGAATATCTTTTACTTACACAGGACCTACAATCTTTTGTACGTTTCTTATGCGAGATATTATAAGTGATAGACATAACAGTGATAGACATAAGATTATAAGTGATAGACATAATTTTAATACTAGAAATAAAGATAAAATAGATAAACCATTTTTCAGATTAGCTAAAGTACAAACATCTTTTATGGGGTACTGCGTTAGATGCTATAACAAAATACCTTGTGATATATTGCAATTAAATGAAAGAAAATTTAAAACTTATATAAAAAGTACACTTTGTAAACAAGCTTATTAAAAATTAGAGGATCATATCCAAGATAAGAATGCTTGGAAACATGCTGGTCTTGCTCCATAGGACGATTTAGTGTTTGGACAAAATCAAACGGATAGCTAATTTAGTTTTTTATTTTATTATTTGTATTTATAGACTTTTACACTCTGTTCATTACTTAAACTCACGCACTGACTTATTAGTACTACTTGTAACAATGTTAGGACTATTGTAATATCGTATACTTTTACAATCTTTGTAAATATGTGACTGCCCCGTTGGTCTCGTGATCGCAAGCGCGACTGCAGAGCGTGGGGTCCTGGGTTCGATTCCCGGGTCGGGCAAAGTGTTATTGGATTTTTCCAATAGGAATTTCGTAGTAACAGCCCGGAGTTTGGAAGTTGGCGGTATGATACCCCCGTGCCTCGGAAAGCACGTTAAGCCGTAATGGTCCTACGCCTGATCTCTCTCCGGTCGTGTCGGATTGCCGTCCCATCGGACTATGAGAGTGAGGGAAGAGAGAGTGCCCTTGTGTCTGCGCAAACACTTGTGCACTATAATATCTCCCGCGCCGAAGGCTAGTCTCCGTTGAGATTGGCCGCCGTGGCCGAAAATACGGTCTGGAGGACTATATATAAATATGTGAGCACCATGTATCTGGTAATTAATTTATTCATTATCGCTCCATTTATAATTCTTTTTACCTTTTGTGGTACAGTAATCTTATTGTAGGTGCATCGTCTTCACATATAATTATATAATTCATGTATACAAAATATTGTAAAACATTTTTAAAAGAGTAACGGTGGAGTTTCTTGCCCATTCTTCTCCATACGAAAACTACCTTTTGGAAGGGGCAACTAGAATCAATTCTATTTCTTTGTTTTGACGTTCAAAAGTGCCATATATGTGCCTATTTGAAATAAATTATTTTACTTTGACTTTGAGAAAATCGTTGATAGATAGGCGCTTCCTCGTCGGCGGTAGGACAGGGAATAGTAATAATAGTAATAGTTATTATTTACTTAGGTCCCTTACCATAACTATAAAAATAACAATAAAAAAAAGCAATTATCCTACCTTAAATTAACATGCCAAAAGGAACGTTCGCAAAATGATTTAATTACAAACTACGCTCTCAAACGTACCTAAGCAGTAATAAATTACTTGTTTCATATGTGTAGCAAAGGCTCTCCCACACAGATTTGAAATGTCGCACGACGTGTATCTCTCGTTGCCCCAAGTAGGTACATTTTCTATGAAGCCACGCGCGACTTTGTGACGTGACATAATAAGGAACCAATCACTGTCGCGCGATGATTCACGCCGGTGTGGGAGGGCCTCAACAAGTACCAATTACTTATTAAGTATATAAAAGGAAATCCTAACGCAAAATATTAGTTAAAACAAGCTTCAAAGAATAACATGATTTCACTAAGCCTTTTGTGTTTTAGTTTCGCGTTTTGTGTTACCCAAGGGATTGTGTATGATTCGTACGATGGAATTGCCATAAGCGAGCAAGAGGTCATTCAACATACTAAACATAATACCACTTTGTAAGTACCTACCTAAGTTTAAAAAATGTATTTTTTATTTTTGTGGTATTTTTAAAAAACATCAAAGAAAGTAAGTAGAAACTTTCTTAAAAACAAGATTTGAATTAACTTACAAAAAAATAATTTAAGAAACATAAAAAACCGTACCTAACTGAAAAAGATAAAAAAAGAATTATGATTTATATAATTTTGATATCGCAGGCGGGATAAACAAAAGTTACACTATATTTCAGATTATTGGTTTGTCCCATCTGGGTTATGCACTTATGCGATCAAAAAATTTTTAAACCAATTTATTATTCCTTATTTTTAAACTTAATATATAATTTATAATATATTTTTGTAATCCCTTTTTAATTTCTTTTATTTTGATACCCTACTCGATAGGTTGGTTTTTTTTTACTACCTAACATAATGTTAATAAATAAAAAATTACCAAACCTATCGATTAAGGTATCAAAATAAAAAAAAGGAGAATGGGCCCCTGCTTATGGGGTTCTACCCTGAAGTCCAATAAATATCCTACTAATATTATAAACGCGAAAGTTTGTGAGGATGGATGGGTGGATGTATGGATGGATGTTTGTTACTCTTTCACGCAAAAATTACTAAACGGATGGCATACAGATCATTTATAACCTGGATTAACACATAGAATACTTTTTATCCTGATAGTCCCAAGGGATCGGGACTTATGCGGGTGTAACCACGGGGCGCTGCTAGTAAGATATATACCAATAGAAAGAGCTTTTCAAGGGGAGCCTTTCCTACTAACACGTATTGTGCCAATTGTTAGTCAGTTCGGAGTAAATGACCTAAAAAAATAAAATATAAATACTTGGGCATCGAAGTTAAGGAATTTTCTTGTCCCAATAGCATAAGATATACATCAATGGCTTTTGAGCTTTTGAGGGGAACTTTTCCTACTAACATGACTATTAATTGCCAATTGTTAGTAAGTTCGGAGTTAATGGCATAAATAGGTGATTACTTCGGTAGGTATCGAAGTTAAGGAATTTTCTTGGCCCAATAGCCATAAGAGAGAACCTTTGCTACTAACACGACTTTTGCTAAGTCAGCTGTCAGTCAGTTTGGAGTTAATGACCTAAATAAATGTGACTACTGGGGCACATTGCTATGCCATTGCTATGCCTATCTGACCTCCACAACCCAGTTACTGGGTAACACAATACATAAGAAAGCATAATAAACAACCAAAACAAACTCAGTTTCGCATTTATAATATTAGTTAGGATTCCGGGGAACTGTAAGTAAAAATAACCCTAGAATACATTTTTATACAAGTGCATTTTAAACATGCCATACTCATTATTCAGATAAACTACTTGACATCTGTTGTCATTAAAAAAAACCATTGAATAGTTTAGTTGCAATGGTTTAGTTTGTTCACAAATTCGCGTTTAGGTGTCACCAGTACCATGTAAAATAAATGTTATATCTACAGTTGGTGTGTTAACGACATTGAGCCGTGTGACCCTGGAGAATGGAGACGACTGGACGGGTCTTGCAACAACCTGCGACATCCAACCAGGGGGGCCACACGTACACCCCTGTACCGGATGCTGCCAGCTGCTTATGATAAAGGTAAACTCACTCTTGGGCCGTGAAACTATCGGAAATTGACAAATATTTGCTTGCTTCGAGTATAAGCGATTAGTTTCACAGTTTCGGGAGTAATTTTCGCACGCACGAATGCGGAAAATGTCGTGTGGAAAGTTTTGAGCATGAGCTAGAAGAGTAACGGAAGTCTAAAGAAACTATGAATGGACTATGTGAAAAATAATAAGGTTAGAAAAGGGGTGACTACTAGGATGACGACTAAGAGAGAAGTTTGGAAGTAGAAGACATGCTGCGCCGAAACCGCCTGTAAAATTACGTAAATCACGCCTGTGAAATTACGTAAATCACACCTGTCAAATTACGAAAATCGCGCGTAAAATTACGTAAAACTCACCTGTAAAATTACGTAAATCACGCCTGTAAAATTACGTAAAACTCACCTGTAAAATTACGTAAATCACGCCTGTAAAATTACGTAAAACTCACCTGTAAAATTACGTAAATCACGCCTGTAAAATTACGTAAAACTCACCTGTAAAATTACGTAAATAACGCCTGTAAAATTACGTAAATCAGCAAAATCGGCAATATTTCGTGTACGGCCTCTTAAATGAGACAGGTCTTGTTGTGCATGGAAAATTATTTTGTCGAGTCTGTAAACGCACCCACGAAACAGAAAAAATGCATCGTGGGCATATTGTATGAATATCAACACTTATTGATCTAAATTAAACTGTATCATGATTAATTTCATTGAAAAAATCTGCTAAAGTTAACTTTAACGTAAAGTTAACTTTAGCAGATTTTTTAGGAATTAAAGTACCTGAATAGTAATTTTCATCTGTTTCAGATTTTGAGCCAAGGAAATCAAAATCAGGCGATCTACCTCTTATAAGGCGATTGCGTACAAGTTTTTTATCAGAGGCTAAAGTACCAGATCAGCAATTTACAATACTGGCCACAAATTTCCTCGTCTTCATCTCATCTGACATCGCCAACCTTCATGATACAGGTATGTATCTAGACATATATTATAACTAATGATAATATGATAATTGATTATAATCAGTTATTAATTCTGTTCCACTTTTAAACAAAGCAGGAATGGAACACGCAATGGGATGGAATGGTATTTAGTCAAAATAGAAGAAACAAATATTTATGAATGTTTCAGTAAACTACATACAGTGGACGCCCTACTGCTGTACCCCTAAAGGTAAAGACGATCACATGTGCGCCCCTATCGAAGTACCAGCTGATGACCCGGTCCATCGGTTCACTGGTATCCGATGTTTAAACTTGACGAAACCTATGACTTTCCAAACAGTGGGATGCCGAAGGAAAGACACGCCTCCTGAGCGGGTATGTTCTTGTTTCTTTTTGTTATTGATAGAATCACTTCTGATCACGATATCACCTAAGCTATGATGTGGTTTCGTAACTATACAGGCTGAAATTTAATTCATTGGCAATATTTTAACCACGTATTCTAAGCATTATACTTCTTCATTTAGTTAGGCCAACAACATTGAACATTGCCAATGAATTACATTTCAGGCTATATAGTACAGTCACGGACTTTAATTGATAAGCCACCTGGCACTGCTCGTATTTTAGCCGTGTAATGCAAATCGGGTTTATTCAGTTCCCGACACGCAAAGTCATATGTCTTCCTATTAGAAGAAGAAAATTATATTTCATATCTTTACCGGTTGCCTAACCTGAGAGCCAGAACTACAAACTTGACTACCCAAAGTCAACCAATTGCAGGTCTAGCAACAGTAACCTAGCAACGATAAACAATCGTTGCTAGGTTACTGTTGCGATAGTTATATTAGCGAACGGAGAAATAAACAAAATCAAAATCAAAAGTCATTCAAACTAGGCTGAGAATCAGCACTTTTAGAACGTCAAAATCACATAAGGCAGTCCCCCAAAAACGCCCACCCTTCACCACTTCCTAGTACTTTAGCTGGGAAGAAGAAGTGGCGCAACAAACTCCCCAGCAGCACAGCTGTCTGTTCAGTTAGAAAAAAATGATTCTATACAAAAGTATGCAAAATCATTTACATTATGCAACACAAAACATAAATCTAATTAGTAGCCATATGTCAGCTAGCACACGCTTATATACCAAACAAAAAAAAACGAGAACTATATGTACTCAAGCAGAAATAAAAAGTAAATGTAAACATAAATTAACTAAATAAAAGTCATTTCGACTAGTTCGAAAGTAACGTTTCTGACATAGATATTTCAACTGTCACTTTCTTTAGTTAAGTTTTCAGAATTATCGAGTTAATTAGCTATGATTCAAAGGAGGTCGGTATCAAATAGATTGGATAAACTTAATGCAACATTGTATTTATTTTTATCATTGAGAACTTATTAGTGAACCTCTATGGATAAGACTATTTCCAATTAAAAGTAATTTATTTGTCATCTTGTTTACGAGCGTGCGATTTGAGTTCGTGTTTAATCGTGTAATCTCGTGAATGTATGAAACTGCAAAATTGAAAAGTTTAAACGTGGCTCATCAATTAAAGTCCGTGACTATACTATAAAAGTAGTCGAACAGTTGAGTGCATTAGAGACTAGACAAGTGGCAAAAGCTTTCAAAGTGTTTTAGTATTTCTACAACGACTGTCAACAGCATTGACATAAACTTTTCGGTAAGTTATGTCAGTCCTATACATTTCTGACTTTTCCATCATCGATATCGCTGATAGGTTGTCATTTTATTTAGGCTCTCAGCGATAATCAATTCTCTAAATAATTTATTTATTCTTCAGAAAGCTTACAGTCTTTAAAGTAGGTTATGTACAATAGCGCTTACAATTGCCATTTACAAGCTTCCACAAATTAAAAACTATGTACCTAAAATTAAAAAAAGAAAAGAAACATTCTTAAAAGATTTTTAAGATAAAAACTAAAAACAAAATCATACATAATTACTTAACAAATTCTTCTTAAACAAAACAAAATAAATTCTTATTTGAAATAAAACATAAAAGATCTTGGAATTTATAATGTGACAGTTTAATTGTGATAAAAACAGTAAAAAGAAAATATCCACTATGTTACACGCTCTAAATGAGTAATGCTACTCATTGCGGTCTATAACAAAGTATTCTTTATTTATGGTACGTCTTAATGTAGTGCTGTAGGGCTGGTTCTAAAAAGATCAACATCTAAATGAGAGGGCAGATTATTAAAGTTTGCTGCGCTACGTAAGAAAAAGGTATTCCGTCGGTAGTTGGTAGATGCGAATGGAATGTGAGGAAGTGGTCGCTGCCTGAAGCCTACGTGATGGGTTCGGAGTGATATTTTGGAGAGAAGTTGGGAACAAT
This sequence comes from Lithophane semibrunnea, assembly GCA_947363905.1. NCBI lineage: Eukaryota > Metazoa > Arthropoda > Insecta > Lepidoptera > Noctuidae > Lithophane > Lithophane semibrunnea. The sequence continues at coordinate 17,944,571 of OX376190.1, read as the reverse complement.
CGATGGAACTATTGGCAGTATTTAACAGAAAAGTGATATCATTAGCATGGCGTCTATTTTCCAAAGGTAGAAAATGGTATCTTTTGCAACGATGGGTGTAATCCGTTGAGCATTGCTTTGTCTTATAATCTAAATATCTTAGAAATTTTTTCTGGATGCTTTCTATTCTTGACTTATACACGTCGTATTTTGGGTTCCACACTTGAGATGCATATTCAGGGTGGCTACGTACGTATGAACAGTATAATACTTTAAGTGGTTTTAGAGAGCTGAAACAAGTAGAAGACCTTATTATGAAACCTAAGGACTTGGACGCTTTCTTTACGATTTCATCAATGTGCATTTCGAATATAAGTTTACTGTCCTGGATAATACCCAAGTCCCTAATACTGTTCACTTTAGTGATTGTCTGATTATCTAATGCATACCCTGAACCAATTGACTCCTTTTGCCGTGTATAAGTCATATGGAAGCATTTGGATACATTTAGTTGCAGTTTGTTTAGTCTACAGTAATCTACAAACCTATTAAGATCCTGCTGGAGTAGTGATGTGTCGGATAAACAACGTACTGGTTTAAGTATTTTCATGTCATCGGCGTATAACAGAATGTAAGAGTTAATAAAACATTTCTTAATATCCGCTATAAATAGAAGAGGTCCTAGAATGGATCCCTGAGGAACTCCAGATGGTATCAGATTCCAACTGGAGGTGAAACCCTGCAGTACTACTGCTTGTGATCTGTTTTCAATGTAGGAAGAAAACCATCGATATAGGTCGCCATGAATTCCAGCTGAGAAAAGTTTACGTAAAAGTACCCTGTGGTCAATGCGGTCAAAACATTTACTGTAATCCGTATAAATTACATCAATTTGTGCACGTTGCTCCATACCTTCAGAGACAAATTCATTAGAAAGAATAAGGTTAGTGGTAGTAGATCGCTTACGAAGAAAACCATGCTGCTCATCACCAAAGTCACATTTTAAAGCTGAATAAACTGCCGAGTAAACAACACGCTCTAGCACTTTGGAGAACAGGCATAGCTTCGAAATAGGGCGATAGTTATCTACAAGGGACATATCACCTACTTTAAAAACCGGCGTTACTAATGCAGATTTCCAGATTTTAGGAACAGTGCCTTCTGTTAAAGACCGCTTGAATATAATACAAATAGGTTTGGCTAGACTTTTCGCACAGATGAGATTAATGATGAATCAAAATCTGTTGTGTTAAATAAATAAATAAATCATTTATTTCAGGCGCCCTTAAATAAATACCTTAACTTATACATGCATTTATTTTCATATGAACAAAAGTTGTGGTAAATAAGGGTTATGAAAAAGTTTAGAAGAATAATGCGGTCACACAGACGGGACACGAAAAGAGACTTTAATCTATATTAAGCGATATGTTATTATTATAGATGTAGAAGAAATCTGCAGTTGAAAAGTTGTGAGACGTAAAGTCTCGGATGGCATCATTTAACAAACTATAAAATGTATAATCATATTCGTATTATTATTTTTTTCAGATACTGTCAGCTACGCCTTTATTTGATTTGTCAACTGTTTATGGAAACACTCTCGATAAAGCATTAGAAGGAAGGACATATCAAGGTGGATTGTTGAAGTATGAAGTAGAAAATGGCAGGCTTTGGCCGCCACAGGACAAAAACCATCCCGATTGTTTTATGAACCGAAAACCTCATGAGACTAGATGTCATAATACACGTATGTCAACTATTCATAATGAATAAATTTCCCACATTATTAAAAAAATACTTTATTACCACAAAACCGTGTCTATCAGTTGTTTAGCCTAAACACCATTTAAAAATGACATTTCTGTATGGAGTTTGACATAAAACTGACATTAAACACGCGTTGAACATACAAGTGTCTAATTTTTTGTGGTAAGGCCCATATGGTTTAAAAACATGGCGTATTTGTCTACATTCTTAAATTGTAAGCATGCTTGAGCTCGACCCCCTGCATATGAAAACGATTTTATTGTAAATTCCTGTACCAATGGGTACCAATCAATCTGCCTAGCCTTTTCCCAAGTATGTTGGGATCGGCTTCCAGTCTAACCGGATGCAGCTGAATACCAGTATTTTACATGAAAATACCCTCGATGGAGCGATCTGACCTCCACAACCCATTATCTGGGTGACACGTTACCCCTTGATAAGGCTGTTTGTCAAGCTTTCGGGCTTCGGACCCCTAACGACTGTCGAAGATCTACGAATGGCAGCCAGGACTGTCCTCCAGTCTTGTCCTATCTCAAACATGAATAATATAAAAATCTGTCTTTATTTCAGCGTCAGGTGAAGTCAACACATTAATGTCAATTAACTTAGTATCCGTTTGGTTTTGGAGGCTTCACAACCACATAGCTGATAGACTTGCCAAGATAAACCCATGTTGGGACGACGAGAGACTATTTTATACCGCAAGAGACGTTAATATAGCTATTGAGATGCAAATTTTTTTATACGAATTACTGCCTATGATGATGGGTACGTTAAATAATTTTCAGTAATAAAAGTTGTTCGTCATATTGTAAGAAATTAGTAAGTTCCCTTTCAAGAGTTAAATAAATTTTTCAGTTAAAAGTTATGTAACCGCAAATTCCGATCATGACCGCAAATTATTACAGGCTGCTTTTTAAGAAATTATAACAAGAAATCAATAATTTAAAACAAATCTCTTTTCCAGGCTATGATAATCTTGTCAACGATGGAGTCTTATATCCATCGGGATTCAGAGATGTATATAACGGTACATTCCTACCACAATTGTCAATGGAATTTCCTCTCGCCCTACGATGGTTACATAAAATGGTAGAAGGTACATTGAAGTGAGTATAAAGACTCTTACATACTGGCGCGATTCGTCGCGCGACGCGACGCCGCCGCATTGTTGCCGTGAAGATTTCTCAGAAATTGTTTTGTTAAAATTCGCGTCGCGCGACAAATCGCGCCAGTATGTAAGAGCCTTAAAGAAAAAAGAAGCATACGGTTATACCTAACAGAATCTAGCTCAATTGACTGACACCGAAGGCTGTGACCCATTCTCAATAATTATGGCGCCTGGCGGCTGAGAGTATGTCATGCTCACTCAAATGTCTCGGTGGTGGTGGCGTGTGTGTTGGATCATTAAGTTCCCTTCAAAATGGTTGAGCTGAATGGTGCTGATCCATGCGACATGTTCGTGAACGGGCGCCATCAGTAGGGACTGGTCATTTTTTAGCTGCCACCGCTTATTTTAATGTATTTTAATTTTTGAATTGTTTTGCTTTTTTTGTTTTACATTTAATTACGGACGCTTTTAACGTACTCATATGTATAAATACTTTTAACATGAATGATAAAACCAATAAACTTATTGTAACAATATTCTGATTTAAAAGAGTGTCCGTGGAGTTCCTTGCCCGTTCTTCTCCATAGGAATCTACTACGCTTTGGAATGGGCAACTAGCTTCATCTTTTTGACTAACCGACCCCTTGACAATTCAAAAGTACCTGTAATTGGTTTATTTGAAATGCATGCTTTGAGTTTGAGTTTGAGTTTGATGCTTATGACTAGAACCTCAAAAAGTCAAAAATGGAATTCAAATATCTCCGGAAACAGTAAATGTACTGTACCTATAGAGAAAACTTAAATGAGTATGATTTACAATATTAATACAGGTGTCGTTACGTGTTCTTATATCAGTAAATATAATAATAAGTGAATAGTGACTTCAGAATAAAATGGCCATGTTGTGTCTGTGTGCCTTCGTGAATAATACAAAAATACAGTCACTTTCATTATTCATAAGAAGTTGGCTCCAATTAACAAAGTTAAAAAAATATTCAAATTGAATATGATGTTCTAGATGCTGCTGATGATGCGTTTTCCATAGTCAAGAGAATTATAACTTTTCCTTTCTTTTCCAGAATGTATGACGCTGATGGCAATTACGTGAAGGAAGTTGAGCAAGTCAACCTGACCATCAGAACAGGCTATTTGGCTGTTGATAATAACATAGATTATTTGACGCAAGGGAGTTTCAGACAGGCTAGTGCCAAGATTGACGACAATATTGTGGACCCTGATGTAAGTGATTCTTTGTTTGTTTTAAAGCAATTAGATGAAGATGAAATCTTGCAAGCATTGATGTAAAGGAGAATAAATAAAATGCTAGATCTGTTGGGTCGCATTTTTTGCAGAACATATTTTGAAATTTTAGTTCGTCATTCCAAAATTTTGAATACAATATTTTATAATGACATTAGCATAGTGTCCATAACCACGTCGATTTATTTCAGATGGCTGAGAAAGTACTAGGAGTAATCCAACCATCACAGGATGTGTTCTCAAATGATTTGGCAAAAAATCGGCTCATGTTTATGCAACCTTACGTGAAATATTTGGAGCACTTTTCCGAAAGAAAAATTACCTGTTTCGATGATTTAATGGAATTCTTCGAACCAGAGGTAAGACGATACCCCTGATCCCTCTGCCGTTGCTTGGTCTGGTGCACCTGAGGCCCTAGACAAAGTGACATTCCATCAGCGATAACGATGATGGAAAAGGAAAAAATGTATAGGACTGACAGAAGCTATCGAAAAGCTTAAAGTCAATCCTGTTGAAAGTCGTTGTAGAAATACGAAACGCTTTCGAAGCGATTGTCACTTGTCTAGGCCCTCTGATCGTCCCATCAGACTGAGAGTGAGAGAAGAGAGAGTGCACCTGTGTCTGCGAACACACACTTGTGCACTATAATATCTCCCGCGCCGAAGGCTGGTCTCCGCTGAAATTAGTCGCCATGGCCGAAATTCAGTCTGGAGGACTATTATTATTAAGACGATAAACTATAACTGGGTATATACCTAACTACAACCGATAAAATCACTAACCTAAGGTTGACCCCGTGCATTAGTGTGACAAAATAATATTTCATTTAGAAATAGGGATACAACGGTTCGCCTCCACCTTCACAAATTCAATACAACTTCCGCAAGAAATCATACCAAATTCGCATCTTAGTAATCAGAGTTTCCTTATATTTATTTGTACGTTCTTGCTTCTATGTTACCGGTACCGACAGGTTCAGTACCGAGTGAGCAACTGTTTAGTGGGGCCAATTTAATTTATGAACCACTAAGAAATCGCGTAGATGGTCACAAAGCCGACTAAATTATATTTTGTGAAATTTTGGCCCCTTCTTGATAACCAATAGGTCATTTTTTTCTTTAATAAATGTTTATTTACATCGCTAATTCAGAAGACAGCGAAATACAAGTGAGTTTCTCAAAGCGTGAAATACAAGTGAGTTTCTCAAAGCGTGAAATGGTTTTGAAAGTCCTGTATTAAGTTTTTATATCTACCTAATGTAGACTGCGGTTCCTTTCTGAAGACAATTGACATCTGCGTGCGTACATAAGTATATTTTTCAACAGTAGTTCATTAAAAATTCAATTTTCATTACTTTTACAGATATTGGAAAAGCTGTCCGAACTATACGATTCTGTACAAGACATTGATCTTCTAGCAGCGATGTGGGTAGAGAAGTCAATAGAAGGAGGTCGAGTGCCACACATGTTTTATAGTATCACTGTTGAACAGCTGATAAGGACCATGCAATCTGACAGACACTGGTATGAGAGACCGAATAGACCACATGCTTTCACGTGGGGTGAGTACTTTTGGTGTATTTAACTTATTGCATTTTCTTACCGATCGTAGTATACCGATCATAGTAGATCATAGTGGCTAAAATAATAATATTAAATTTTTTATTAATTAGCTTGTGGCTACGTAATAACAGCCGCACGGGTCGATCCATCAGGTTAAGCTACGCTTGCCGGGGTTGGTCCGTGGATGGGTGACCATCTACATACCGAGACTCCTCCGTGTCTCGGAAAGTACGTTAAGCCATTGGTCCCGGCTGTCATTTGTGGATCTTTGACAGTCGTCTTTCTTTTACGGGTCGTCAGAAGCCCGAAAGTCTGACAACCCAGTCTTACCAAGGGGTATCGTATTACCCAGTTACTGGGTTGTGGAGGTCAGATAGGCAGTCGCTCCATGTGAAATACGTGGATTGTATTAAATAATAGATTTCCGGAAAGTCACGACTGACTCAATTAACTAGTATATAAAAGAGATAGAAAGGTAATAGAAGAAAAAATATCGGTTAGTTTTTAAATCGTTTATAAATTAAACATGCTAAACTAGCTGCCGCCAGCGGCTTCGCCCGCGTGTAATCTTTATACATTATGCCTATGTTACTCAGGGTGAATATAGCTTTCTAATGGTGAAAGAATTTTTGAAATCGGCGCAGTAGTTTTTGAGTTTATTAATTACAAACATACACACAAAAATACAAATCTTTCCTCTTTATAATATTAGTGTAGATAAACTAAACAAAAAATCGTCTTCTAATACTTATAAGGGATCTCGCGCACTAGACGGCCATGACTATGACCAGTAGTCTCAGCAACCAGGTTAAGGTAAACTAGAAACCGATACGAATCGCGCAGTTGGTTGTAACGGCTAACTAGCGGCAGACGGGTTTCGGACCACGAAGCACGACTGGCTGAAGTGGTGGCCGTCTAGCGCGCGAGATCCCTTAGTTAAATTTTAGAACTTGCAGCAACTGTCGTCTTTCCAAGCGATCATATCGATGTCCGGTATTTCTTCACAATTCCGCATTAGATTCCTGTAAATAACAAAATAAAACAATTTATTGTATAAATTAGGATAGTAAAACCACTCCTAGGTTCGATCACCAAAAGCATCAAGTAAATAAAGTCTATAGTAGATTTCGGGTTTCGGTAGCACTAAATAAGAAAATTGCCGCAAGCGCTACTACTGAGCACGAGGTCCTGGGTTCGGGTGCCAGGTAGGGCAAAGTGGTATTGGGATTTTCCATCAGGAATTTATCAGTAGCAGCCCAAAGACTGGATTGGTTCCCGGTTGATGGCATTAGACTATTCCCCTATTACATGAGAGTTAAGCATAACTAGCGAAATGTGGGTGTGCTGGTTCTACACCTCTGCCTGACACATTGGGGAAAACACCGTGATGTTGCTTTGTGTTGGGTTATGTTTATGTTAAATAAGTACAGAAATAAAACAAAAAACGAGGCTTCAATTTCCAAAAAAAAAAAACAAGTTTAATTACTCACCCTGGTCCAATCCTCTGGAATGCTTGCGGTTGTATGTGAGTGACCGAGTCACCAACGTCACATAAAAGTCTAGCTATCGACGCCTTCCTTATTTCTTGCAGTTGATCTGCAAAACGGAGGAGATATTCAGTAAAAGCGTGCGCAGACCAAGCATGGCACTAAACGTAGGAGGCCTTAACTCAGCTTTGAAATGAATAAAGCTATCAATGATGCTGATGACACCGTAATGAGGATCCTTGCAACACAGGAAAGCGTCAAATTAAACTCGCAGCATTTATTTCAATTAAACCATTTACAGGCACTTTTGAACAGTTAACGAATAAGTCAGTCAGAAATATGAAGTTAGATGCCCATTTCAAAGCGTAGTAGGTACCTTTGGAGGAGAACGGGCAAAAAACTCCACGGACACGCTTTTAAATAAATAAAAAATTGTTACAAAATATTGGTTACATCATTCATCTTGAAATTATACATGTGAGAACAATGAAGCGTCCGTTATTAAAAAATTAAAACAAAAAGCTATTCAAAAATTAAAATAAGCCAGTGCAGCCAAGAGATGACCACTCACAAATGACGGCTCCCATGACGCATGGATCAGCACCATTCAGCTCAACCATTTTGAAGGAAGCTAAATGCTAATCATTATAAGGAAGAAGCGTATTCTTAATTAATAAAACATCGTCATCATCTGCCTAGCATTTTTCCAACTATGTTGAGGTCGTCTTCCAGTCTAACCGGATGCATCTGAATCTGGTATTCAGATGCATCCGGTTACAGACAGTTGCTGCAAGTTCTAAAATTTAACTAAGGGATCTCGCGCGCTAGACGGCCACCACTTCAGCCAGTCGTGCTTCGTGGTCCGAAACCCGTCTGCCGCTAGTTAGCCGTTACAACCAACTGCGCGATTCGTATCGGTTTCTAGTTTACCTTAACCTGGTTGCTGAGACTACTGGTCATAGTCATGGCCGTCTAGTGCGCGAGATCCCTTATAAGTATTAGAAGACGATTTTTTGTTTAGTTTATCTACACTAATATTATAAAGAGGAAAGATTTGTATTTTTGTGTGTATGTTTGTAATTAATAAACTCAAAAACTACTGCGCCGATTTCAAAAATTCTTTCACCATTAGAAAGCTATATTCACCCTGAGTAACATAGGCATAATGTATAAAGATTACACGCGGGCGAAGCCGCTGGCGGCAGCTAGTTTAGCATGTTTAATTTATAAACGATTTAAAAACTAACCGATATTTTTTCTTCTATTACCTTTCTATCTCTTTTATATACTAGTTAATTGAGTCAGTCGTGACTTTCCGGAAATCTATTATTTAATACAATCCACGTAGATATTCCGCTTAACTATTCCTCAAGAGTGCCGCTTCTGGAGTGGCGACCGCGTACCGGAAGACGCGCAGCAGTGGACGTCTTTCGGCTGAAATGATGATGATGATTCCTCAAGAGTCATAAAAAACCCTGTAAGAAATCAACACGTGTTTCACCTCCCAATGAGGCATCCTCAGGGTGACGATTGACCAGTGGCGAACCCAAACACGACGTGTTGCCACGCCGTGCTGCGCCGAGCGTGTTGTCACTCTGCGTCCGATGCTCGGCGTAGCTCTAAAGAAGAAGACGCCACATGTAAGGCTAAAATAGGTATCGTAGAAGTACTTAGATACAATATAAGTACCTACAATAAATATTTTACCTATTAATGCACGAGCAGAAGAAATGATACGACATTAATATTATCTTTGTTCAACTGTCCAAATAAGTTAATTACGCACATGTCTCACTTTTAGGTAAATAGCTTCCGTGCAATTTACGAGAACGTTCTGGAAAATAAGTGGAGCGGTCAGGTTTGATGGGCTCACCCGTCGTTGATTCCGTACCTAATGAAGAGTATCACAGCTTTCGTGCCAGTATCTCAACATTAATACGTCAATTTTCATCAAACATCCAAGTCTTTTCCCAACCATGTTGGGGTCGGGTTCCAGTCTAACCGGATGGAACTGAATACTAATATTTTACATGGAGCGACTGCATAAAAACCTCCACAACCCTGTTACTGGGTAATCTGATACCTCTTTTTATCAAATGCCTTATTCATTTCGTTGTTTAGCTGCTTTTTTTTTCTTTTCAGATTAAAACACGTCTTAATTTTTTCCTGTTTTCATACGAGGTTCAGATAATCATTTGTGATGAATGATGATGATTTAATCAACAATGATGTAAAGTCGAACTATTGCTGAAGAACGAACCCATTCCGTTTTCTTTCATCACCACCTTGGTACGGAACCCTAACATTATTCAGCTGTTTCATGTAATTTTTATTTTATTTCCTCCTAAGTACCTTTACTGTATTAAGTTTGGAAGGCCAGAATAACCCTCCAAAAATAACAACAGCATCTTAATTAACGCTAAGAATCCTTTCGAAACCATTTGTGAGTGAGACTAATGAGTTAGGCTTAAAATTTATTTACTACGTTATTTCGGATGCATTTTCGTTGTGATTATGTTTTTTTTATTAGCATCAATTACTTACATATTTTTAAAGTCCCATTGTACGAGAAACATCTCTCATTCTTTAACTGCTAATGCCGATATTTTGATTAATTTCTTCATGGAAATTAATCACACAGGTAATTAGTAAAAGCAAGCTTAATAATAATTCTGCTACCTCAGCAGAGTCAGCAAAAAGCTAAAACATTTTTAAACAGATAATTGTTGTGAAATATGGGACCCACATCTGCAAAAATTGGGTTAAAAAAAGACGTTTATTGACTTATGTCTGCGTTACCACTTGCTGTTACCAGACGAAAAGTTTATAAAAGTCGTGTTCCACAGAAGCAGTCAGTTCTGTTGGTCGCAGGAACTGTAAGAAAATAAAAAAACAAGATGTTGGTGAAATCTATCTTCTTGTTGTACTTAAGTGCAGAGCTGAGCGGGGCGACGCAATATGACAAAATCAAGTAACAAAAAAAATCAAGTCATAAAAACTAAAACCCAACTACGTCTTAAAAGGTATAAACAAGACACCACAGACAGACAAATTAAAAATCCGGAGTCACACGTGTTAGGGCATAAATCGAACAGATTACGTGTGACTCCGGATTTTTAATTTGTCTGTCTGTGGTGTCTTGTTTATACCTTTTAAGACGTAGTTGGGTTTTAGTTTTTATGACTTGATTTTTTTTTAAATTATTTTGGGGTTATAATATATATATTTTTGAAATGTGCTCATTAAGCCCTTTCATTTGATACCCAACATGGTACGATTAAACCATTTTTTTTTTTAAGTTCCTCACTTTATGTCCTCTAGAGGGCGCCATTTTTAATTTAATGTGACTTCACATAGCCTATAACCAGCGGACAATCACGACGCTTCTAACGATACCTCATTAGTCAAATTGTGATAAGTGGTTTGGAAGTTAGGAGGGAACAGATGAACATACATACATACATACATACATACATACATACCGGTCAAAATCATAACCCTCCTTTTTTCTTCGCCGCAGTCGGGTAAAAACTAAAACCCAACTACGACTTAAAAGATATAAACAAGGCACCACAGACAGACAAATTAAAAATCCGGAGTCACACGTAATCTGTTCAATTTATGCCCTAACACGTGTGACTCCGGATTTTTAATTTGTCTGTCTGTGGTGCCTTGTTTATATCTTTTAAGTCGTAGTTGGGTTTTAGTTTTTGTTACTTGATTTTTTTTTAAATACTTTTGGGGTTATAATATATATATTTTTGAAATGTGCTCATTAAGCCCTTTCATTTGATACCCAACATGGTACGATTAAACCATATTTTTTTTTAAGTTCCTCACTTTATGTCCTCTAGAGGGCGCCATTTTTAATTTAATGTGACTTCACATAGCCTATAACCAGCGGACAATCACGACGCTTCTAACGATACCTCATTTGTCAAATTCTGATAAGTGGTTTGGAAGATAGGAGGGAACAGATGAACATACATACATACATACATACATACATACCGGTCAAAATCATAACCCTCCTTTTTCTTCGCCGTAGTCGGGTAACAAATGCTGGTGAAGTTGTCACACAGGAAATGCTAACAAATATGGTGCCTTTAGTCTTTTGGAGTAAGTTTTTGTTGGTTTTGTTAACGGTAAAGAATGGTGTGGTTTTAAAAATTCTGAAGCCATTGAATATAACACTTTCTGTAAAAACTTAACCTACCTTCGTGTCTTTGGTATTTTAAAAAGTAAGGGCAAGCGACGGAAAGGTCCGCGTGTCTTTGTAAACACGTAGACCTCTTCATCACGTAACTTCGGCAGGTTAGTGTTGCTAGACTTGTCGCATGCTTAATGGAATACTGGCTTAACTCAAAAAAGACGATTTTCGGGAAATCGCAAAAGAAGATCTTGCTATAAGGACTTATCCAACTTATTGATGCATAAAAATAAAACTGATTTATATTAATTATGAATGCTTGTATTTTGAACTTCTATGATTAACTATTGATGAGATGTGAGTAAAAAAAAACGGGAAATAATTTCTATCTATTTTTAAAAAATATTGTAAAAAGTACATTCAAAGTTAAGTAATGTTTTTATAAAAAGTAAAGCAAATATTTTAAAATGCAAATGTTCCATTAGGTTTTAAGCTTGTTTCAGTTTGAATAAGGTATTAATTATAATGACTAATTCAGTATTTAGTCTGTATATGATTACTTTATTAAAACACATTTAGAGATTGGGTCACTTTATTCAAATTGAATTTAGTCATAAACACACTCAACAACGATTAGGTCTTCGTTCAATAAAATAATTGTAGCCTCAATAGACAGATGTCGGAAACAAACTGGCATGAGTCGCCATTCGACGAAAACACGATGAGAGATCCCACAAGAGTGAAAGAGATCTATAAATCATTTGGGTGGCAATAGTGCTTAATCTCAACGTTATTCGAACGGTAGCCGGTAGATGGCCCTAAAAGATGCCTGTATCTGTACGTAACTCGATTCTGACCTATCTATTAATGGGTCAGTATTCCATTAAGCATGCGTTGTGTCGTTTGATTATTCGGTGGTAAAACTCATACTCTGATTTTCCAGAACAAAACATATTCCTACACGCAACGTAAAAAAGGGAAGAGGCATAGATTACTCCAGAAAAAATCCTAATTATACAGCGCCAGGAAATTTTCTCACACCACTGAAAAGGATTTTGCCGGCCCTTGGAAAGCCTTTCACCAATATGATCCCAACCACCACGCATAAGTCTAATTTGCGCAAAATACTAAATAAAATATCCGGCTAAGTGGAACTAATCGGTTATAGTTCAACAAAGTGATTTACAGATGACACGAGTTTTTAAATGATTATGTGATGGTACTGTATGGTGAGACAATGACAAAATGACAAAATAAGGCGCTACTCAATACTTTGCCAGAGTCAAACATAAAATATTTGTGGAAACACTAAGAACTATGTTCAGTGTGGGCCTGCCACTTCGCCCAATTTTGCTTTAACACTTTTTGAACTAATTCGTCAATGATCGATGCTCATGTAAAACCCAAATACTACTGGCCTTACCTTGTCTTTTTCTGCAGTTAAAATGTTGCCGGTATAGCTGGGCCATACTTCTAAATGTTGCAGCTACTTAGTTTTTTAACCATTCATGATCGCCTTTTTCTGTCTCGCAATTTTGTAATCTTATTGATAATGTTGACTCTTGTTTTATTTGATGTACTGTTGGTTCTTAAAAATCGTTTGAAATAAAAACATTACATTTTAAAGTATGATTTATTTTTGGTTCCCTTTTCCATCTGGGCTTGAACGTTATTGTACCATTTTACCGACAGATTACCACGTCTAAACTATATTTACTGATTTTCTCAAGCTCGTCTATTATAAGACTTATAATATACGGTAATACACTATACCAGACTAAGGGCGAATTTCACCAAACTTTTATACTGAGTATAAGTCTTATCCTGCGAATAAATTTTGAATTTTTGACAGTTTTTCCATACAAAAACTGTCAGACACCATTTTTATTCCACGGATAAAAAATATCTGACTTAGGTAAAATCAGCCCTTAGTGTTTTTACTGACTTACTAACTTCGAGGTGCATCGAGTATCATAATTTCTGAGATTTCTTAAAGACGCACAAGAGCTTATATTGATCAAATTAGACATTTAATGTAGCTGGCCTGCAACTCTGCCATTTTATCAGGTGGTCGCTACGAGATTTTTACTGGACATCAGTAAAAAACAGCGCACTGGATTGTGAATGACTAAAAGAGTAGGGGAGGACCAAAGAAACAATTGGATAGACTTTGGAAAAGATGTTATAAGGCTAGAAACAAGATGACTACTGTGATAGCGACTGTTAGAGATGTATGCAAGAAGGAGACAAGTTGCGTCGGCACCAAAAATATTGGGCTAAGGGTAAGTGAATGTTGATGAATTGATGATGAATCAGCATATTGCGACTTGGTGATGGGTCTTTGTATACCAATGTCTCATAATCAAAGTTTTTGACCAGTCTGTGTTGCCAGTGACACAGTGACCTATGGCACTGAAACGTGGTCACAATAGGCCTCATTAGAAGGCTGAAAGTCACCCCAAGGGCAATGGAGAGGGCTATGCTCGGAGTTTCCCCGCGTGATCGAATCAGAAATGAAGAGATCCAGTAGGAGAACCAAGGTAACCGACATAGCCCGAAGTATTGCCAAACTTAAGTGGCAGTGGGCAGGGCACATTGCTCGCGGAACAGATGGCCGATGGGGCCGAAAGGTTCTGGAGTGGCGACCGCGGAAGATGTAGCATTGGAAGGCCCCCCCACAATGTGGACCGATGACCTGGTGTAAGTCGCGGGAATGCGCTGGATGCGAGAAGCACAGAACCGGTCGAAGTGGCGGTGCTTGGGGGAGGCCTATGTCCAGCAGTGGATGTCTTTCGGCTGAAATGATGATGACGATGGGTCATTTTACACTATGTGTCCCTATTTTTTGCATGCCGTTAAGGTGTACCGCCACTATTTGAAAAAATAGACTATGCAGGTTGCTAGTGAGAGCCTTAAGGTTTTAAGGCCTTAAGGCATAAGAAACATGCTACACAAACACACATGTTTATCAAATTAATTATGAGTAATTATTAAGCGCAAGTCATTTGTTTCTAAGAAAACTTATAATAATTTATGAATGAGTTGTAAACAAAATGCTTAAATGATAAATGATAAATGATAAATGATTTTATTTCTGTAAGTAGGTTTGTACAAACACTTTTACACGTCAATCAGATTTTTTAAAACTAGATGAGGTCGGCGTTTCCTATCTGACTACTCTGAGAAGAAAGGCCGAAACAAACTCAGAGGTCTCTTTTAAAGTCCAGACATAATCTTGGTCAGATTATGAGAAGACCATGTAGATTGGTGTCTGAAATGGTCTTTTGAGGAAAGAACCATACAGATTTGAGTGGACCTGTCCAGTCAGTGCACGCATTTGTCAGTAATCGTGTAACTTAACTCAGAACTTAAGGAGCTCAACGATTTGACGAACAATACCAAAGAAAGGACATTTGGTTAGGCCGCATAAATTACTCAAACTGCCAGACTATGATTAATTAAAATTAAGAAAAAATAAATAATAAAAAAGAAAAGAAAGATCCACATAATCTTCACATTCACAATAATTAAAAATAATATAATACTTTACAAAGTAAATATTCATGTCAATGTAAATATAAATATAAAAATCCGGAAATAATCTTGGTCAGATCATTTGAGGACCATGTAGATTTGTGTCTGAAATGGTCTTTTGAGGAAAGAACCATACAGATTTGAGTGGACCTGTCCAGTCAGTGCACGCATTTGTCAGTAATCGTGTAGCTCAACTCAGAACTTAAGGAGCTCAACGACTCGACGAACAATACCAAAGAAAGGACATTTGGGTAGGCCGCCTATAGTACTCAAACTGCCAGATAAATAAAAAATATGATCCACATAGTCCTCAAATTCACAATAATTAAAATAATAATAATATTATACTTCACAAAGTAAATATTCATGTCACTGTGTAGGTATATAATAAAATAAAAAGTTACCAAAAATAACAAAACTCGTAAGTAAGTAATTTAAAACCAAAAAAAAAAAATGTACAAATTGGAGCAGCTCAATCCCAAGCCTTTTTGTCCTCAATGTAATCTTTAATGGTATAAAACGCTTTTTGGCACAACTTACGTTTAATGAATGTTTTGAATTTATTAAGGCTTAGATCTTGTACGTGGCTTGGAAGCTTATTGTAAAAGCGTATACATTGACATCTGAACGAGCCACCTATTTTCTTGAGCCTCGTTGTAGGTACAACAAATTTGTGTTTGTTCCTAGTATTTATATTATGGATATCACTGTATTTTTTAAACAATTTTATATTTTTATGTGCGTATAAAAGATTTTCAAAAATATACTGTGAAGGCACAGTCATTACATTTATCTCTTTAAATTTCTCTCTGAGAGAGTGTCTCGGACTTAGTTTATAAATTGATCGAACAGCTCTTTTCTGCAAAACAAAGATAGTCTGAATGTCAGGGGCATTTCCCCACAACAGAATACCGTACGACATTACACTATGAAAATAACTAAAGTACACTAAACGGGCTGTCTCTATGTCAGTTAAATTACGAATTTTTCTAACAGCATATGCTGCGGAGCTTAGTTTTTTTGACAATTTATCTATATGTGGGCCCCACTGAAGCATCTAAAGTTAAGCCCAAGAATACTGTTTTATCTTCGGGATTCAATTCTTCACCCTTTATCAACACATTAGTTTTCACCTGCCTAACGTGAGGTAGCGTAAACTTAATGCATTTGGTTTTTTTTTCATTAAGAAGTAAATTATTAACATTAAACCAGTGAACTACTTTTGCGATCGCGCTATTTACATCGTCAGTAACCAGCTGCTGACGTTTAAGTTTAAACAAAAGCGAAGTGTCATCCGCAAACAACACTATCTCATGATTATCCTTTATGAGGTAAGGCAAGTCATTAATATAAATAAGAAACAAGAAAGGACCAAGAATTGAGCCCTGTGGGACACCCATTGTTACTATAGATCCGGGAGATCTTTTCCCATTAACGTCAACGCTCTGAATCCTATTACTCAAGTATGAAGTAAGAAGATCCAGAGCGGTGTTCCGGATTCCGTAGTGGCGGAGTTTCCTGATTAATGTTTCATGAAGAACGCAATCGAATGCCTTAGACAAATCACAAAAGATGCCCAAGGCATCGCATTTATCTTCCCATGCATTATAAATATGTCCTAAGAGTTCAACACCGGCATCAGTTGTTGAACGACCCCTTGTGAAACCGAACTGCTTGTTATGTAACAATCTATGTCTATTAAAAAATCTTTGCAATTGCTCTAAAATTAGCTTCTCAAATATTTTACTAAAGGTAGGTAGTACTGAAATAGGTCTATAATTTGTGGGGTCTGATGTACTACCTGATTTAAACAAAGGTATTATTTTACTATTTTTCATAAGGTCAGGAAACTCCCCACAGTCGATACAATTATTAAAGATAAGAGCTAAAGTAGGTGCTACAATGTCAATAATAGACTTAGCAACTTCTACAGAATTACCCCACAGATCTGCAGTCTTTTTTACATTTAAAGTGTGAAAGGTTTTAATTATGTCTCTACAGGTAATATGTTCAAAAAGAAATTCCGATTCGCAAACATTAACATTTTCCTTAAGCAAAGACTCAGCAACAGAAGGTGATGAGTTTAGGGATTTAGTAGTAGAAACGGGAATATCTGAAAAGAAATTCTCAAAGGCCTCGGCGACTTGTGAGTCTGATTTTATTATGTTGTCATTAATAGACAGGCTGTAGTCAGTATTTCGGTTACTAGACCTTCCCGTTTCACTATTAATAATATTCCAAGTCGTTTTAATTACATTACTACTGTTTTTAATCTTCGAACTCAAATAACGTGACTTGGCCATAAACGCTTTGTAAACGTTTGGCTTTGTAGGACACTGCAGACAGCATTCAATGACAACAGAACTACATGCAGCTGTTTGTTACATCAACAATCCTTTTATTAGTTCTGCTATAATATTACTAATCAAACAAATAGTGAGCAAAAATATAACATATAAGCCTGTAGCGATAGAAAATGTTATCATTTTTATCGCATTAGCATCTAAGAAAGTGATAAAGTAAAAAAAATGATACTTAATATAATAGTAGTTTTATCCTTTTGTATGCAACTAAATAATGCGTTAGTGTTTGACTATTTTACTGGTAAAATAGCATCGGAGCAGCTAATAGCTTATTACAAATCCAAAGGCATTTTAGAGTAAGTACCTAAATAATGTATATAAATAATTAACCTATAATCTGCTTCATGGATTAGTGGTCGCAAGCGATTCTACGGAGCATGACGTCCTGGGTTCGATTCGCATGTCGAGCAAAGTGTTATTGGGTTATTCCATGAAGAATTTATCAGTAGCAGCCAGTAGTCTGGAGTTATGCCCAGATGATGGCAATAGGGTCACCGTATGAAATTAAATGAAATGAAATTGTTTATTCTGTAAATAGGATATTGGAATCGATTTTACACGTCATATTAAAAAGTTGTAAAAATAAGCTAGATGAGGTCGGCGTTTCCTATCTGACTACTCTGAGAAGAAAGGCCGAAACAAACTCAGAGGTCACCGTCTCTTTTAAAGTCCAGACATAATCTTGGTCAGGCCATATGAGGACCATGTAGATTAGAGTCTGAAATGGTCTTTTGAGGAAAGAACCACACAGATTTGTCAGTAATAGTGGAGCTCAACTCAGAACTTAATGAGCTCAACGACTCGACGAACAATACCAAAGAAAGGACATTTATTATATGTATTACATGGGACTTCAACCTAACTGCTAACACTTTGGAGAAGACAATCGTGATGCCCGCTAAGTATATTTTGTTAATACATTTTTTTTTCTTTTTATCGTAATTAATAAAAATTAAAGTAAATATTGACAGTTTGAAGCAATGTGTTAGTTTGTTTGTTCAATTCCACAGTGTTTGTACGACCGAAATCAAACCATGCTGCGCTACGGAGAGGAGACGTTTGGATGGTTCCTGCAACTGCTTGCATAGCCCAACTAAAGGCACCTACTTCGCACCACTCACAAGAGTACTGCCGGCTCTCTACTATAATGGTAATACCTACAATATTAGTAACTCTACGTCATAACTATGAGTAAACTTTTGTTAGACAGTGACGTGTGAGGTAATATAAGGAGATAATCCCAAATAATTCTACAATGCGTATAATATAGATAGGTACACACGGCTACACATCAAGCTATACATTTCCAGTTTATGCTGATCTCGGATTGTATAGGATTTCCGTACAATGCGAGGTCAGCTTATACTGGAAATGAATAGCTTGATGTGTAGCCGTGTGTACCTACGACTATTTTTTTAAATATATACAGTATTGTAGTCGGTGATACTTTATTCACATTACAGTCTAGCCGCTAATAAGTAATAGTAGTCATTTACATATTACTTTAACTATTTTTTTTTTTAAATTATGAAATCGTCCAATAACGTCTTTCTTACTAACTATGTCCAGGGAAAGACACTTAATTCACCTGTTCTTCTATATAATTATGTATATTATAAATTTAAGTCGCTTTTCGTGTTTGTCTATATGTCCACGTTGTTCTTCTGAACTACGCAACAGATTTTGATGAGGTTTTCACCATCGTTTAGAGAATTTATTCCGGAAGGTATATGTGTCTAGATGTTAACCTCTCAGGTTCCTTGCTGGAACGCGTAATTCTTTTAGGGCCCGCTGCTCGCCCGACATACGCCCCGGGGGCCCGCTGCGTGTCAGCGGCTCCGGGTAAAACCTCAATATCTTGAGTTATACTTATCGCAGCTCGATAACGTAAATAAGTTTGGATTCTTGAATAAACAGACCACATACTTATCTATATACGGTGAACGGATGAAAACCATAGGATTTACAATAATGTGTGGATCGCCCGGAGGACACGGTGGAGCATACGGTGGAGGTCTGCCCCGCTTGGGCGGAGCCCCGCCGTGTCCTCTTGGAGGCGATTGGCGGCGGTGACCTCTCGCGTCCGGCTCTGGTCCAGGCCATGGTACGGAGCGAGAGGGCATGGGAAGCAGTCACCTCCTTCTGCGAAGCAGTAATGCTCGCGAAGGAGGAGGCGGAACGCGTGAGGGAGAGGCAAAGTTTGCGCCCTCACGCCCCTAACCGCCGCCGCCGCTGGAGACGCCCTGGGCGTCGGGAATCCCAGGCGGATTCCCGGCCACCATAGGCGCGGGCTTGCGGACGGCGAGCAATGTTTTCGCCCTCACGCGCCTAACCACCGCCGTTGGAGACGTCGGGAATCCCAGGCGGATTCGCGGCCACCATAGGGGTCGGCTTGTGGACGGCGAGCAATGAGTAGCTCGCCGTCCGATCAGGACCAGGCCCGGGTCGATGGCGCGTCGTGTTCCACGCGCGCCTCAAAGAGATGTCAGCACAATTGGCGGGGTCCGCTAGGACCGATGCCTGCCAGGGTTGCGGGCTAGTCCGAAAGGGATACCGGGACCTTGGCAACAGGCAACAGAAGGAACACGGGTGGGTTTTAGTCAGTAAAAGTCTGACACGCCCTTCCGCTCCACCCAGAGCGGGAGAAGTCATTGGATGATTTCCACCCTCAAAAAAAAAAAAAAAAAGGATTTACAATAATACAATATTATCGTAAAGTGCGTGGTAGTTTATTTGTTCTTATGTTTTGACGATTTCTGTTAAAAAAACTGTTTCTATTGTTATAAAATTTTGCAGGCAGTATTATGAATAGATAACGAATCTAAAAAAAATAACAGTTTGCGATAATAACAGAAAATAAAAAACAAAATTATTTCGTAACTAGAGGTCATCTTGACCTTGATTTCAAGGACGGTGTTTTGACGACAAAATGTTGTTATTATGTCGTTATAGTAGTGAAAATCGCTTACAAATTGATTCAATTACACTAATTAATATTTTATAGTAGCTTTCCACGCTGTAAACATCATAAAACAAACACTATTCACATAATTACCACCACACTCAGTACTTTCACGGCATTTTTTTGATACGCTAATTTTGCACACTCAACTTATGTATTTTGGTAATATTATTATCACACACGATGTATAAACTATTATTAATTTGATTTAATATCACTTCACGACGATTACGGCAGTAAAAACACGAAATAATTATTAAAATATGCACGGAGGCCGTCCGCGCACACCCGCGCAGGCGCTCTGACAGATGACACTGTCAAAAGTAAATTTTTATTTTTAAAATATTATTTTTTAGTGGTGTTCCATGCACAGATTAAGCATTTAGTAGATTAATTTGACGTGAATATCATCCAACTCTAGAGTGCTACTGCCCATAGACACTATTAACCCGTATTTCAGTAGAAATAGAGATCTAAGTTGCGTGGCATCGACTGATGCATTTTATGCATCAGTGGGGCTTGAAGGATATTTCCGATTGATGCATCGCGTGGATCATTAGGACTCAAGCGGTTAATATTAAAGTAACAACATATAACTAAGAAATCTTGATGTTTAGTCAAGTTCAAAAAACCGTGCGAGTTATTAATATAAAGAAAACGTGAATCTGCGCTAAAGTAACTAGTGTTTTCACACTAGATCAATGATTTCAACGAGTTGGATCGCCTCGACATTCACGTGATGATGAAGTTATGTTCATTAGCTTCTGCACACTTTTGTATTTTTTATTAGAGGTCGTCGAGTACCTACATGCGGTCAGAATCCCTGAATTGTTTTTAAATGTTGTACCTTATTTACCTTGTATTTATACAAACTAATTACATTACATTTCTGTATCGATACACAGTCAGACAAATGATTAACAACAAGTTTTTTGAAAATCGCATACCCAGGCCTATTATATAGAGGACCACACTACTTTGTTGAAAGGTATTACGGAACGAGTTTCCTAAAAAATACAGGACAAAGTGGTTATAATGAGAAGTGCTGGTCTTATCCAATGTATTTGATTATCTACAGCTTTAGTAAGAAAAACTCGAGGGGTGTCGTTAGACACCCGATTGGAATGACGTTCCTTTCGCTTTTGAACACTTAGCGAATGAGAGCTAGACCGACAACACTTTTGTTACGTAACAAAATGTGTCCAGCTCTCATTCACTAAGTATACAGAGTTAAACGTGCGATAAGGAACTTTAGGGTATATGAGGAACAGGGTGTAAAGTTCACTCATCCACCATAGAAAAGGGACGATCCTCCGACCAGACGGGTGTTTGTGTCTGGCGGGCAACTGCCCAACGATTGATGTTGGATTCTTCTATATATTTCCATCACACAGTAAACTCTAATTGCGCAATGCAGGATTTATGTGACGTCAGGTCTTTGATGCGTAGTTCACATGTGGCGATGAAGATACCGCCACAGACCTTAACGATAACAATTTTTAGAATAGGATCATAAATATTTTCAAAATTGAAATACGTCATGCCATAGTAGTTTGCTGGTATTAGTGCTTTATTTAATTACAGGTTCAAATCCCAGAAAAGCTGAGTCTGGTAAAGACCTATTATGGCCCAGAATCATAAGAAGATGTTTGCTTGCTGAAGGTACAACGAGTGATTGCTACTTCACTCAGGCTATGACCAGTTATGGGACCTTTATGTTTGCTGACTTCGCATCTGTACATGATATTCGTAAGTATCTTATGTTATGTCTGAATCTTAGGCCGATATCTATAAAAGTGAAACTCAAATTCAAACTGAAAGCATGTATTTCAATTAAACCACTTACCTTCAGCTACTTTTGAATTTTCAAAGAGTCGGTCAGTTAGAGATGTGAAGCTAATTGCCCATTCTAAAGCGTAGTAGGTGCCCATGGAGAAAAACGGGCAGGAAACTCCATGGGCACTGTTTTAAATAATATTGTTACAAAATAATTATTAGTTAAATCATTATTTTTGATGTTACTTACCATGCACGTACTTGGGTTAAGCGTACTTCCTTTCAGTGTCGCACAACTGTCAAACTAAAAGTACAAGAGAGAGACGGGAACTTGTCAAACTCATATCACGTGCTAAGTAACGTTATTAGATATCGGCCTTAGTAGCTTTCGAGCTGTTTTGGTTAGAAACAACAATGGTACCTTTACTATAATGAAAACTCTTAAGCATTTCTCTAAGTAACATTAAAACGTGAATTTGTGTCCAGAATCTAATTAAATTCGTTCAATAAACCATAGAAACGAGAAAAAGAAATGTCAATTTTATTAAGCTTTATTAAGAACAAAACACTAATGGGCGTTTTTACTTACAGTAGGCGACACATAACCACCTAATATTCGGTGCTGAGCCAAGTGTTGAAAATCTAACAGCGCGCTTTTAATTATGCATTCATTTAGGTGTCGCTTAGCGTCAGTGAAAACGGGTATTATTCCATGATTTTAAGTAACATCCCATTTTTCAATTCTATTTAAAGTGAACTACCTGACAAATACAACTGATTGCTGCACAAAAAACGGTGAGAAGGAATATATGTGTACCCCAAATTTTGTGGCCACAGAAGACTCTTTAAATAGACTGGGTCATGTCTTCTGCATGAACCAGACCAGGCCGCTTACATACCAAGACTTTGGATGCACTAACGATTCGATACCCTCTCCAGTGAGTATTATTAAATTTCAATCAAATCAAGTCAGCCTATCGCAGTCCACTGCTGAACATAGGCCTCTCTCAAGCTGCGCCAGAACAGGTTGTCCCCGTAAGTCTGTGTGACAATCCGTTGAGTAGTTTGAGCTGTGATATACACTACCCCTTTTCACCCCGTTAGGAGTAGATTTTTGAAAATCCCAAAAAAAATTTAGAAAAACGAAAAATGGCAAGCTATACAATTTGCTTAAATGAGTTTTCGTGCCAAGTTTTAAGTCTATTTACTCAAGGAATAAGATTTTACACACAAACGATATCCCCCCTTTTCACCCCCTTAAAGGTCGAATTTTCGTTTTCCTAAATTACCCCCTAAACGGTGATCGGGGGGTGTTAAAGTTTGTATAGAAGAATTTTAAAGCGCGGTCCGATTAATTAGCAACTTTGTATTTATACTAACAACAAAAAATAAAGAATAATGTGAATCAGGATTTTCAAAAATCTACTCCTAACGGGGTGAAAAGGGGTAGTCTATATCACAGCTCAAACTACTGAACGGATTGTCACACAGAGTTATTAGGACATAGGCATCCACTAAGAAAGGGCTTTTGGAAATTCGACCTTAAAGGGGGTGAAAAGGGGGACTTAGTTTGTATGAAAGATCATATTCCTTGAGTTATTAAACTTGAAACATGGCAATACTTTCTACTTAGTAAATAATAAAGATTGTCAGTTTTAGTTTTTTAGGCAACGCCGAACATAGAGGAATCGCGGGGTGTCAAAGTAAATAAAAATTTTAACGCGCTGTTGGAATAACTCGAAACTTTTACTTTTTTTAAAACAAAAAATAAAAAAGGACGTGGTCGGGGTTTTTCAAAAATCAACCACTAACGGGGTGTAAAAGGGTAATAAAGTCGTAAATATGAATTTCGAAAACTATTTTTCAAAGGGGGTGGAGGGGTTGCTGAAGTTTTTAGGGGAAAGTACTAAATCCACGCGGACGAAGTCGCGGGCATAGTGCTAGTATAATATATAACACTAGCTGTTGCTCGCAACTTCGTCTGCGATCCAAGATGAGAAGTAGCTTAAAATATTCTCCGGGTCATGGTCTATTCATGTGCCCGTTAAGCCGTCGACGACCAGATAGTGGCTGGGATAGACTGGATGCGAAAGGCAGAGGGGAGGGAGGGGGGGGGGAGGGGGTCGGGGACAACCTGTTCTGGCGCAGCTTGAGAGAGGCCTATGTTCAGCAGTGGACTGCGATAGGCTGACTTGATTTGATTGAAATTTAATAATACTCACTGGAGAGGGTATCGAATCGTTAGTGCATCCAAAGTCTTGATATGTAAGCGGCCTGGTCTGGTTCATGCAGAAGACATGACCCAGTCTATTTAAAGAGTCTTCTTTGGCCACAAAATTTGGGGTACACATATATTCCTTCTCACCGTTTTTTGTGCAGCAATCAGTTGTATTTGTCAGGTAGTTCACTTTAAATAGAATTGAAAAATGGGATGTTACTTAAAATCATGGAATAATACCCGTTTTCACTGACGCTAAGCGACACCTAAATGAATGCATAATTAAAAGCGCGCTGTTAGATTTTCAACACTTGGCTCAACACCGAATATTAGGTGGACAGCCATTGGTATGAGAATGAAAACAGACCGTACGCGTTTACGAAAAGTAAGTTGTATTTTTATCATAACTTATAGTCGTGTCAAAAGTGCTAATCTAAGATTAATTATTAAGCAATTAAAGTCACAAAAGTGACGAGAACAAAGGAATGTTTTAAAATCACCGAGGTTTTGATTTTTAGCATCTAATATCAACATCTAATTGGTATTATAACTCACTTAGGTACATAACATTTTGGTTTAGCCAGTGAATAATAATTTGGAAACTAAAAATTGCATAGAAATTTTCAATTTTGATAAAAGCTTGGTAATAAACTCATGTATTAATTGTTTGATCACAACTTCTGTCTCCTTTGATAGCCTTCAAAAGATTATCATTCAACAAGCACGCTTTAATTATGCTTCTCACACCACATACCAGCCATGAGATCGACATCCCGTACATCTTCATATACTTTCATTAATTCTTTGATTTTCTGAAAACATACAGCATAATCAGCCAACAAAAATATAGTAGTACCCAGTAACTGGGTGGTGGATCATAATGTAATGTACTGGTATTCATCTCCGTACGGTTAGACAGCGAGCCGACCCTGACATAGTTGAGAAAAGGCTAGGCAGATGCTGATGTAAAAAAGACAGGGGGCAAAAAACTCTTACACATGGATCAATATGTCTACACAAGTCATCGAAGCAGGTAATTTTGTGACCAGTGCAGTAGTGGACATAGTCAATGTAAGATCTCAAGCCAATCTACGGCATTGGAGTAATGGCAGGCCGTTCTCAGCAACCTAAAAATTTACAGAGGTATTATTATTTTATAAATTGAGCGGAGTAGGATTGGATTTGTTTTAGGTATATAGAATTTTATTATTTCCGTGAGTAAGTGAATTGTTGTTATCAAGTTAGTATGAAGCGTTGATTAATCGGATTCTAACTTGATTGATAGGTAGTTTCTTTTCTCTTCATTTTAGAAGTAATTTCGCGAACAATCTTGATGAGATAAATGATTGTTTATTTTTTCATTTTAATTGTGACGTGAACCATCTTACTTCATTATCAATAATACGGTCATTAATTCCGCCACATGGCTGCCTAAACTGGCCTTGAGTAAATTCTTCCATTCGTTTGTATTTGACCAAGTATCCAGTTCTGGTTATAAGGTTGAACATGGGAAAGTCTCGAAGGTAGTGACCATCCTCGTCAAACAATCTGAAATGAACGAAAATATACACAATATATAACACAACAGAACTGACTATTAACATTAGGTACTAAATTAAATGACTGATTAAAACTAAATAAACAAATAACTAAAATATGGCGTGGAAAAAATCCTCCGCACCGCTGTCGACTGGGAATATACCCAAGAGACTGGCAGCATTGGCACGTTGTATGGCAATGCTTATAGCTTGTAACTTGGGTTAGCCCTTGGGAGTGTCAACCAGCCATTCGGAGATTTCTTTGAACAAACGTCCAACTCTCGAAAATAGGTTACCTATAAGGCTGTTATACTAATATACTGAAATTCAATAAAAAAATTAAAATAATTTTCATAACGATAGTGGACTTTATCCAAGGCTATTGTTGAGCCAGATTAATTATTTTATTGAAATAATTTTAATAATAAGAGCAGATAATAAAAAGCTGTAAGAAAAAAAAGGACCTCTTAAAAGTATCCGTAGACCTAGTAGACCTCTTAATTTATGGCAAGTTATATATTATGGCAAGTTTGCCCGTGACCGTTCATGTTACGTGGACCGTTATGACGGTCCACGTAACAGGGCCCAACTGGCAGTATATACTGTCAATTAACGCGCTCCTTGCCTCAACACTTACTGGCCACTCTAGGAGCCGGATGCGCCACACCCGGCAAAATATTGTTTTCTTGGTGTTAAGATTGCATTGTAATTAATTACAAGAAACTTAGTTGGTCGGCTAGTCAAAAAAAAAATAGATTGAACTATGATATCTTACTTTGCAGTAGCATTTTGAGCTACATGAAACCAACGGTTGGCATAAATGGATTCCAACGTTATAGTTGGGCACTTGGTAGGGTCGTGTATATTCCGGAATCCCGGGGTTTGAGATATAACTCCCGATTGTACGAAATTGTCATAACCTGTGAATGAATTATCAATATTATTGCCTATTTCAGCTTTTTTAGAATTTAACACGTTTTTCACAAAATAAATATTTAAATCATTAGATTCGGCCTACCTATAAAAGGTGGTCTCGGTTCGACACCTCTGACATACACAATGACGCAATGACTTGAC
The DNA here is from genome assembly GCA_947363905.1 of Lithophane semibrunnea. Lineage (NCBI taxonomy): Eukaryota > Metazoa > Arthropoda > Insecta > Lepidoptera > Noctuidae > Lithophane > Lithophane semibrunnea. The sequence goes on along the minus strand of OX376190.1, from coordinate 17,917,784 downwards.
TTTAATTGTTATGGAAACGCCATCACGGGATGCGTGAAGTCACTTAAGTAAGTAGTTACTATGGATACTTTTTCGTGCGACTAAGTAGGGTGAGGGAAAATCTATCCGTTTAAATCTTTGGTTTTCCAAGTACCTTCCAAAGATGCCAGCCATTCGTATACATACATTTGCATAGCATAAGCTATATTCATGTCTCGTGCTACATATAATAGCTGGTCATCATCCTAGCATGGGTTGACAATAGCCAACTGGGTGGCAAAGTAGTTGTGTAACCTCATTAACCATACTATAAACAATTCCTGTGTCACTACTACGTTCGGATCTGAAAAATAAACATAATTATTGAAAAGTAAAGGTTACATAAAACTTTGGAAAACTACTATTTTAATACTAGAAATTAAAATACTTTAGTAACTATTTGGGGAGAACATGGGTTATGTTATAACCAAAAATGGTGGTAATAATCATTCCCTCTCACTCGCACATTATGTTGTGTGGGTAAAAGGACTCCTTTGTCTGGCATTTTCAATTCGTTTATTTTTTTTTTTGTTTTTAACGTCATATTTGCATAGTTTTATTACTTACTAATCGTACTCTCAACAATAGAACTTGATAATACTTACTGTTTGCAAAACATACGGTTTCGTCAGGTTTATTAAGTGGACATAGACTTGATGGCCCTTTTTGAGGCCTGGTCTTCCCATTTTCTACCTCCATTATTACCAGTCCACCATAGTAGGCGCGTCTCGCTTTCTCGCCTAAATTACGGAAATTGTATATATAAGACAGGTCAAAAGTTGATGTGGCTAGTTCGACCTGAATAAAGAAAAAAAAAAAGATAAATTGCAGTTAAATATGCGGTAATACTGTAGTATGTAGGTAATACGCACCTGACGTCTGAGAAGCCGTCATAATGCGCCTATGTCATAATAACTATCTGTGTTCCAAATTTCAGCCCAATCCGTCCAGTGGTTTGAGCTGTGCGTTGATAGATCAGTCAATCAGTCAGTCACCCTTGTGTTTTATATATAAAGATTGAACACATGATGTTTTTCAGAAACGTCAGGTGCATATTACCTACATACTACAGTATTACCGCATATTTAACTGCAATTTATCTTTTTTTTTCTTTATTCAGGTCGAACTAGCGACATCAACTTTTGACCTGTCTTATATATACAATTTCCGTAATTTAGGCGAGAAAGCGAGACGCGCCTACTATGGTGGACTGGTAATAATGGAGGTAGAAAATGGGAAGACCAGGCCTCAAAAAGGGCCATCAAGTCTATGTCCACTTAATAAACCTGACGAAACCGTATGTTTTGCAAACAGTAAGTATTATCAAGTTCTATTGTTGAGAGTACGATTAGTAAGTAATAAAACTATGCAAATATGACGTTAAAAACAAAAAAAAAATAAACAAATTGAAAATGCCAGACAAAGGAGTCCTTTTACCCACACAACATAATGTGCGAGTGAGAGGGAATGATTATTACCACCATTTTTGGTTATAACATAACCCATGTTCTCCCCAAATAGTTACTAAAGTATTTTAATTTCTAGTATTAAAATAGTGGTTTTCCAAAGTTTTATGTAACCTTTACTTTTCAATAATTATGTTTATTTTTCAGATCCGAACGTAGTAGTGACACAGGAATTGTTTATAGTGTGGTTAATGAGGTTACACAACTACTTTGCCACCCAGTTGGCTATTGTCAACCCATGCTAGGATGATGACCAGCTATTCTATGTAGCACGAGACATGAATATAGCTTATGCTATGCAAATGTATGTATACGAATGGCTGGCATCTTTGGAAGGTACTTGGAAAACCAAAGATTTAAACGGATAGATTTTCCCTCACCCTACTTAGTCGCACGAAAAAGTATCCATAGTAACTACTTACTTAAGTGACTTCACGCATCCCGTGATGGCGTTTCCATAACAATTAAAGTCAAGTCATTGCGTCATTGTGTATGTCAGAGGTGTCGAACCGAGACCATCTTTTGTAGGTAGGCCGAATCTAATGATTTAAATATTTATTTTGTGAAAAACGTGTTAAATTCTAAAAAAGCTGAAATAGGCAATAATATTGATAATTCATTCACAGGTTATGACAATTTCGTACAATCGGGAGTTATATCTCAAAACCCGGGATTCCGGAATATACACGACCCTACCAAGTGCCCAACTATAACGTTGGAATCCATTTATGCCAACCGTTGGTTTCATGTAGCTCAAAATGCTACTGCAAAGTAAGATATCATAGTTCAATCTATTTTTTTTTTTGACTAGCCGACCAACTATGTTTCTTGTAATTAATTACAATGCAGTCTTACCACCAAGAAAACAATATTTTGCCGGGTGTGGCGCATCCGGCTCCTAGAGTGGCCAGTAAGTGTTGAGGCAAGGAGCGCGTTAATTGACAGTATATACTGCCAGTTGGGCCCTGTTACGTGGACCGTCATAACGGTCCACGTAACATGAACGGTCACGGGCAAACTTGCCATAATATATAACTTGCCATAAATTAAGAGGTCTACTAGGTCTACGGATACTTTTAAGAGGTCCTTTTTTTTCTTACAGCTTTTTATTATCTGCTCTTATTATTAAAATTATTTCAATAAAATAATTAATCTGGCTCAACAATAGCCTTGGATAAAGTCCACTATCGTTATGAAAATTATTTTAATTTTTTTATTGAATTTCAGTATATTAGTATAACAGCCTTATAGGTAACCTATTTTCGAGAGTTGGACGTTTGTTCAAAGAAATCTCCGAATGGCTGGTTGACACTCCCAAGGGCTAACCCAAGTCACAAGCTATAAGCATTGCCATACAACGTGCCAATGCTGCCAGTCTCTTGGGTATATTCCCAGTCGACAGCGGTGCGGAGGATTTTTTCCACGCCATATTTTAGTTATTTGTTTATTTAGTTTTAATCAGTCATTTAATTTAGTACCTAATGTTAATAGTCAGTTCTGTTGTGTTATATATTGTGTATATTTTCGTTCATTTCAGATTGTTTGACGAGGATGGTCACTACCTTCGAGACTTTCCCATGTTCAACCTTATAACCAGAACTGGATACTTGGTCAAATACAAACGAATGGAAGAATTTACTCAAGGCCAGTTTAGGCAGCCATGTGGCGGAATTAATGACCGTATTATTGATAATGAAGTAAGATGGTTCACGTCACAATTAAAATGAAAAAATAAACAATCATTTATCTCATCAAGATTGTTCGCGAAATTACTTCTAAAATGAAGAGAAAAGAAACTACCTATCAATCAAGTTAGAATCCGATTAATCAACGCTTCATACTAACTTGATAACAACAATTCACTTACTCACGGAAATAATAAAATTCTATATACCTAAAACAAATCCAATCCTACTCCGCTCAATTTATAAAATAATAATACCTCTGTAAATTTTTAGGTTGCTGAGAACGGCCTGCCATTACTCCAATGCCGTAGATTGGCTTGAGATCTTACATTGACTATGTCCACTACTGCACTGGTCACAAAATTACCTGCTTCGATGACTTGTGTAGACATATTGATCCATGTGTAAGAGTTTTTTGCCCCCTGTCTTTTTTACATCAGCATCTGCCTAGCCTTTTCTCAACTATGTCAGGGTCGGCTCGCTGTCTAACCGTACGGAGATGAATACCAGTACATTACATTATGATCCACCACCCAGTTACTGGGTACTACTATATTTTTGTTGGCTGATTATGCTGTATGTTTTCAGAAAATCAAAGAATTAATGAAAGTATATGAAGATGTACGGGATGTCGATTTCATGGCTGGTATGTGGTGTGAGAAGCATAATTAAAGCGTGCTTGTTGAATGATAATCTTTTGAAGGCTATCAAAGGAGACAGCCATTGGTATGAGAATGAAAACAGACCGTACGCGTTTACGAAAAGTAAGTTGTATTTTTATCATAACTTATAGTCGTGTCAAAAGTGCTAATCTAAGATTAATTATTAAGCAATTAAAGTCACAAAAGTGACGAGAACAAAGGAATGTTTTAAAATCACCGAGGTTTTGATTTTTAGCATCTAATATCAACATCTAATTGGTATTATAACTCACTTAGGTACATAACATTTTGGTTTAGCCAGTGAATAATAATTTGGAAACTAAAAATTGCATAGAAATTTTCAATTTTGATAAAAGCTTGGTAATAAACTCATGTATTAATTGTTTGATCACAACTTTCATTATAACACGGCAAATTAATTTCCCTTTCAATAATTAGAAACTTTACTACTTTATTTTAGACAATTTTTTTCAGTACCATAAAATTTATTTTAGAACTTTGTCAGTTTTCGTTTTAGAGCAACTGCTAGAAATCAGGAAAGCAAGTCTAGCCTGGCTGCTGTGCACAGTCGGAGACGGTGTCACCAAAGTACAGAGACACGCCTTTCTCATCATTAGTCCCAAGTAAGTGTTTTAATTCTAGCTTACCAACCTACTGGTTCAACTGTTGAGTAGGCTTAAAAACACTGGTCTGGCTAAACTGAACACATTTCTATCTTCAATGATAGTTATAAGCAAAATTAATAGGTAGATAAGTTCCCTACCCAACATTCGATCTTCGAAAATGGCACAACGTCAAGATGTTGCATAATATGGCACTATAAACATGCCACGTGGAAATAGGAAGGCATATATGTCATAATTATCGGGAGCGAAAAAGAGACAACATTATGTAACTTAACTAACTAGCCAAGTTTTGACATGACGACCTATCTGGAGTATCTACTTCTATTTTAACCGACTTCCAAAAGGAGGAGGTTATCAAATAAAAGTATAGAAAAATATAAACGGAAGTTTATATTTTTTTATTCTTTTAATATCATTGTCTATCCTCAACAGAACATACCAATAATAATAAATGGAGTTTTGAAATTCTGATCTTTAGTAGGTAAATCTTGTGAAACATTGAATAGTTATGTCATCAACCGCTGGTCATCAAGGTGTAACTCCAAAGAATTCTTGTTCTTGGAATAAGTTCTACAGTAGATGTGCATTGCGCATTCAATTTCATTGTTGAATTCCACCCTTAGAAAAATAATAACAGACAAATCGTGTGTATTAAATTTTATTTTCTTTCAGGAATCCGTTACTGAAATGTTGTCAAATTCCCGGCATCAACTTTGAGGCCTGGCGGATCCTGAGTGCTCTTCTTGGTCATGTAAATACCGGGATCATATTAGTTTTGAAGCCGTTTAGGATCGCCTTTTTGTCTCGAAATTTTGTAATCTTATTGATAATGTGGACTCTTAGTTTTCTTTGTTGTATCGTTGGTTCTTGATAACTGTTTGAAATAAAAACATTGCATTATGCTTTATTGTTAGTTCCGTTATCCACCTGAGCTTGACCGTTATTATCTCTTGTTCCGACAGATTACCACGTCTAAACTAATAATGATATTCTCAAACTCGTGTATTATAAGAGTAGAGTTTAACTTAATTACCAATTGCGAGGTGCATTGCGTATCATTATTTCTGAGATGTGTTCATAAAGATGCATCAAATTAGACATAAGCTCGCCTGCACCTTTATCATTTTATCTTAGAGATCAGGTGGTCGCTACAAGTTTTATACTAGTGATAATTTGTTTGGATGCATCAGCACACGGGGTGGTGGATTGCTAAAGAGTAGGGGGATGACTAAACAAACTGACTGTGGGATAGATGTTATATGGCTCGAAATGAGGTGACTACTGTGATGGCGACTAAAAGAGACATACGGAAGAGGAAGACAATTTGCGTCGACACCAAACACATTGGGTGATGAATGATGAATCAGCATATTGCGGCTTGATGATGGATCCTTGTACACTATGTGACTCTATGTTCTGCATGCAGTTAGGTATACCGCCACTCTTTGAGCAGATAGACTATGCAGGTTGCTAGTGAGACCAGGCCTTTAGGCATAAAATACATGCTATACAAACTCACACACACACATTTCAGCCGAAAGACGTCCACTGCTGGACACATGGCTCTCCCAAGCACCGCTACTTCGCCCTGTTTTGTGCTTCTCGCATCCAGCGGATTCCTACGGCCTTCATTAGATCATCGGTCCACCTTGTGGGAGGGCATCCAACGCTGCATCTTCCGGTACGCGGTCGCCACTCCAAAATCTTTCGGCCCCATCGGCCATCTGTTCTATGAAAGTGAGTGATGAACTCGCCATTGATGTTGATGACAACCCCTTTCCAGTCCAGAACATTGAAGATATCCTCCAGTGCAGCGGTGAACAGTTTTGGAGAGATAACGTATCCCTGTCTCACACCTCGCTGCAGAAGGATAGGTTTCGAGGTCCTGTCCTGGAGTCGGACTGATAAATTAGCATTTTCATACAGACACTTCAGCATCTCGATGTACAGATAGTCAATTTGGAACCGTTGGAGAGACTGTAGTACACCCCAGGTCTCGATCGAATCGAAGGCTTTCTCGAACACTCTTTCCTCAAACGCTAAACAGAACGTAAACACACTTGTATAACAAAATTTACCGGAGTTAATTTAACACATTAACTGGAGTTAAATTATGTGCAAGTTATTTGTTTATAAGAAAACATATATTAATTTATGAATGCTTTATAAACAAAATGCTTTGTAGGAAACTGCAGACAGCATTCAATGACAACAGAACTACATGCAGCTGTTTGTTACATCAACAATCCTTTTATTAGTTCTGCTATAATATTACTAATCAAACAAATAGTGAGCAACAATATATAAGCCTGCAGCGATAGAAAATGTTATCATTTTATCGCATTAGCATCTAAGGGAAGTGATAAAGTAAAGAAATGATTCTCAATGTAATAGTAGTTTTATCCTTTTGTATGCAACTAAGTAATGCGTTAGTGTTTGACTATTTTACTGGTAAAATAGCATCGGAGCAGCTACTAGCTTATTACAAATCCAAAGGCATTTTAGAGTAAGTACCTAAATAATTTAAATATTATAATTATTATTATATTTAATCTGGCTCATGGTCTAGCTTTTGAAGAGCACCTCATGTTCCTGGGTTCGATTTTCATGACGAGCAAAGTGTTATTGGGTTGTACCATGAAGGTAAATGTTCATCTATTTTCTTAAATATCTTCAAAAGCAATTATTATTTCAAAATTATTAAAAAAAAATATTTGAGATCCTCGCAACAAGCCCTTTCATTTGATAATCATGACACACGGTACAGTTTGTAAAACTGTTTTCTTTTAATTTTCTGTTTTGCCGCCCGAAAGTGACGCCCATATAGAAAATTTATTTATGTGATTGGGTCACAGAAATACATATGTGTACCCAATTTGACTTAATTGGTCCATTGGATTTGGAGCAAATTGAGGTACGGGACCCTAAATATTATAAAGCAACAATGACAGTTTGTAGCAAAGTGATTGTTTGTTATTTCCACAGTGTTTGTACGACCGAAATCAAACCATGCTGCGCTACGGAGAGGAGACGTTTGGATGGTTCCTGCAACTGCTTGCATAGCCCAACTAAAGGCACCTACTTCGCACCACTCACAAGAGTACTGCCGGCTCTCTACTATAATGGTAATACCTACAATATTAGTAACTCTACGCCATAACTATGAGAATAATTTTGTTAGACAGTGACGTGGTAATTGGAGAAGTTCTGGTCTTATCCAATGTATTAGATTATCTACAGCTTTTATAAAAAAACTCGAGGGGTGTCGTGGGACACCCAGTTTGAACGACGCTCCTTTCGCTTTTGAACTCTTAGCGAATGAGAGCTGAAACCGACGACACTTTTGTTACGTAACAAATGTGTTCAGCTCATAATCTCCAAGTGTCTAACGAGCGATTAGGAACTTAACGATAAGCATTTTGAAAAGATTCATAAAGGCTCTTACATACTGGGGCGATTAGTCGAGCGACGCGGCACCGCCGCATTGTTCGCCGTGAAGTTTTGTCAGAAATTGTTTTGTTAAAATTCGCGCGAATCGCGCCAGTATGTAAGAGCCTTTAATCTTTTCAAAATATAAATACGTCATGCCATAATAGTCTACTGGTTTAGTGGTTTATTTAATTACAGGTTCATATCCCAGAAAAGCTGAGTCTGGCAAAGACCTATTATGGCCCAGAATCATAAGAAGAGTTTTGCTTGCTGAAGGTAAAATGAGTGATTGCTACTTCACTCAGGCTATGACTAGTTATGGGATCTTTACGTTTGCTGACATCGGATCTGTACATGATATTCGTAAGTATCTTAGATTATGCCTGAATCTTAGGCCAATATCTATAAAAGTTAAACTCAAATTCAAACTGAAACCATTTACCTTCAGCTACTTTTGAATTTTCAAAGAGTCGGTCAGTCAGAAATATGAAGCTAGTTGCCCATTTCAAAGCGTAGTAGGTACAGTCACGGACTTTAATTGATGAGCCACCTTCAATCTTTTCAATTTTGCAGTTTCATACATTCACGAGATTACACGATTAAACACGAACTCAAATCGCACGCTCGTAAACAAGATGACAAATAAATTACTTTAAATCGGAAATATCCATAGAGGTTGACTTTATTAGTTAACCTCTAAAAGTAATTTATTTGTCATCTTGTTTACTTTCATACATTCACGAGATTACACGATTAAACACGAACTCAAATCGCAAGCTCGTAAACAAGATGACAAATAAATTACTTTTAATCGGAAATATCCATAGAGGTTGACTAATAAGTTCTCAATGATAAAAATAAATACAATGTTGCATTAAGTTTATCCAATCTATTTGATACCGACCTCCTTTGAATCATAGCTCATTAACTCGATAATTATGAAAACATAACTGAAGACAGTGACAGTTGAAATATCAAGATGACAAATAAATTACTTTTAATCGAAAATATCCATAGAGGTTGACTAATAAGTTCTCAATGATAAAAATAAATACAATGTTGCGTTAAGTTTATCCAATCTATTTGATACCGACCTCCTTTGAATCATAGCTCATTAACTCGATAATTAGGAAAACATAACTGAAGACAGTGACAGTTGAAATATCAAGATGACAAATAAATTACTTTTAATTGGAAATAGTCTTATCCATAGAGGTTGACTAATAAGTTCTTAATGATAAAAATAAATACAATGTTGCATTAAGTTTATCCAATCTATTTGATACTGACCTCCTTGAATCATAGCACATTAACTCAATAATTCTGAAAACTTAACTGAAGACAGTGACAGTTGAAATATCGATGTCAGAGAATTTCTCCGTACGCTAACGTTACTATGCAGCAGTAACCTAGCAACAATTGTTTATCGCTAGGTTACTGTTGCTAGACCTGCAATTGGTTGACTTTGAGTAGTCACTGCTGTCAAGTTTGTAGTTTTGCTCTCAGGTTAGCCAACCGGTAAAGATATGAAATATAATTTTCTTCTTCTAATACGAAGACATATGACTTTGCGTGTCGGGAACCGAATAAACCCGATTTGCATTACACGGCTAAAATGCGAACAGTACCAGGTGGCCTAGCAATTAAAGTCCGTGACTGTACTTATGGAGAAAGGGGGGAGAAACTCTATGGATCCTTTTTTTAAACTATATAGTTACAAAATATTGGTCACATAATTAATTTTGAAGCTACTTAGCACGTACTTTTGCTAAGCATTATTCCTTTCAGTGTCGCACTACTTTCAAACTAAGAGTGCTAATAATTATGAACATTAATATGAATATGGATTTAATGCCCGTTTTTACTAACAGTAGGCGACACATAACCACCTAATATTCGATGCTGAGCCGAGCGTTTAAGGCATTAATTTAGGTGTCACTTAGCGTTAGTGAAAACGGGCATTATTTTTCCATGATTTTATCTGACACCTCATTTTGCAAATCTTATTTTAAGTGAACTTCCTGTTAAATAAAACTGACTGCTGTACAAAACAGGGTCAGAAGGATTATAAGTGTACCCCAAATTTTGTGGCCAAAGAAGACTCTTTAAATAGACTGGGTCACGTGTTCTGCATGAACCTAACCAGGCCGCTTACATACCAAGACTTTAGATGCACTAACAATTCGATACCCGCTCCAGTAAGTATTATTAAATTTTACAGTGATTTAAGCTTATTTTTATAGTCATAACTAGTTTTTATTTTTACTTATCAGTTATACAGTATGTTTACTAACAAAGGGCGTTCCCGTTAACCGCAATAGTTTATCGTCCATACATGCTAAAAAAATATTACCACAAAAAAAAGATTTTTTTATTATAATATTGTGTTATATTCACAAAAAACATTAAATTGATACGGAAAAGAAACACTCTGTACACGCACACTTGTCTTTCTATGTTGAAATACAAGTGTGCGTGTACAGAGTGTTTCTTTTACGTATCAATTTAATAATTTTTTTTTAACGTATTAATTTAATATTTTACTATAAAAAACAAAAAACTTTTTTTTTGTGATAATATTTTTTTAGCATCTATACTTGTATAGACGCTATACTATTGCAGGTTAACGGGAACGCCCTTCGTTAGATAACATACTGTATATCAAACATTCTTAAAGAAATCAAAGTTACTACGCGCTACGTTTCAACTTTTTGGCAAAAAAGCTGTTAACTTGGGAACCCCAGGAACCACCGCGTTTTTACATACACACCAATGGGGGTAGGCAGAAACTATACAGAACGCCACTTGCTAAGATCCTTAATACTCCTTGTGCTTCATTTACGTTCATAAATCAGAGGCTCTAGACAAAGTGACATTCTATCAGTGATAACGATGATGGAAAAGGCAAAAATGTATAGGACTGACATAAGTTATTGAAAAGCTTAGGTATGTCAATCCTGTTAAAAGTCGTTGTTATGCCGAGATCCGACGATCCGCAATTTTGCGGACGGACACGCACCGCAGACGACCACAGACCGCCACGCACCGCGCACCGAGGACCTTCCGATGTCTGCGATATCCCGCACGTACACCTTCCCACGGTGCGTCGAGCGGGTTCGTCTGTCCGTCCGCAATATGGCGCACCGTCGGATCACGGCAAAACGGAACGCTTTGAAAGCGATTGCTACTTGTCTAGACCCTCTGATGCACGCCGCGACGGTAGCGAGTACTTCGCACCTGACCCTTCTGAAGAACTGATGATGTTCTTCAGAAAGCTCAGGAGCGTAGTAGTATTGCCGAACTTTTTACTGCAATTTATCGTTTTTTTTCGTTGTAGATCGTACTAGCGACATCAACTTTTGACCTGTCTCAAATATACAATTACCATAATAGAGGCGAGAAAGCGATACGCGCCTACAATGGTGGACTGGTAATAATGGAGGTAGAAAATGGGAAGACTTGGCCTCAAAACGGACCATCAAGTCTATGCCCGCTTAATAAACCTGACGAAACCAGATGTTTTGTAAACCGTACGTTTTATTATATTAAGTTCTATTTTTCAGACGATTAGTAGTAAAACTATGAAAACATAATTCAATTACCTATGATATTTTTTGTATTAAAGAATTGAAAATGGCGGCCAAACAAAGGAGCTTATCACCACCAATTTTAAATCGTTTTTGGTTTCATTTTCAGTATTAAAATGGTGGTTTTCAAACGTTTAACTTTTACTTTTAAATCTGTTTTTTTTTCAGATCCTAACTTATTAGTGATACAAGAATTGTTTGTGGTGTGGTTCGTGAGGTTACATAACTACTTTGCAACCCAGTTGGCTATTGTCAACCCATGCTGGGATGATGACCAGCTATTCTATGTAGCACGAGACATGAATATAGCTTATGCTACGCAAATTTATTTTTATGAATGGCTTGCATCGTTGGAAGGTACCTACTTGGAAAACCAAAAATTTAAATCGTTAGATTTGCCCTCACCCTGCTTAGTCGCACGAAAGTGTCCATTATCTACTTACAAAAGTGAGCTCACACATTCTATAATGGCGTTTCCATGACGCATACAATGACGCAGTGACATAACTTAATTAGTCGAGTCACTGCATCATTGTGTGTGTCAAAGGTGCCAAACCGAGACCATCTTTTGCAGTTACGCCGAATCTAACGATTTAAATATTTGTAAAAAACATAATTCTATAAAAGCTGAAATAGGCGATAAAATTGATAATTAATTCGCAGGGTATGAATATTTGGTAAAATCTGGAGTTATATCTAAAAACCCTGGATTCCGAAATATACACGACCCCACCAAGTGTCCATCTACAACTTTGGAATTCACTTATGTCATCCGTTGGTTTCATATAGCCCAAGAGGCCACTGCAAAGTAAGATAGTTCAATCTAATATTTCTTTTCACTAGTCGTTTTCCCCTCTCTTTCTATCTTATCTTAACAAACGCATTAGTAATCGCAGAATGTAAATATAGGTCTATCATATTAAGTAGAAAACATTTATTGATGGTCCAACTATTAATCACCACAGTGAACGGACAACGGCAAACTTGCCCTATTTAATCACCACACAATTTATATATATAAACGATACTTTACAGTGGTCATTTGTTCGTCAAAACGTCTCTCTTATTATTAAAATTATTTCATTAAAATAATTAATCTGGCTCAACAATAGCCTAACATAAAGTTCACTATCGATATACAACATTTTGTAATAATGTACACATTATTTTACAAGTTTTATTGAATTCCAGATTATATGACGAGCATGGTCACTACCTTCGAGACTTTCCCATGTTCAACCTTACAACCAGAACTGGATACTTGGTCAAATACAAACGAATGGAAGAATTTACTCAAGGCCACTTTAGGCAGCCATGTGGCAAAATTAATGACCGTATTATTGACCATGAAGTAAGATGGTTTACATCACAATTAAAATTTAAAAATAAATATGTAATCATTATTATCTCATCCAGATTTTTCGCAAAAGATACTATCAATCAAGTTAGAATTCCATTAATCAAAACTTCTTACTAACTTTATAGCAACAAATCACTTCCTCAGGAATATGAATCTTAAATACCTACCTAAAAAAAAACCAATCCAACCGATGTTAATTTAAAAAATAATTATACCTCCGTAAATTTTTAGGTTGCTGATAACGGCCTGTCAGGTCTCCAATATGCCTTAGACATTACTACGAGCGATCTGCACAAGAGTCGTCTCTTTGGCTTGAGGCCTTACATTGACTATGTCCACTACTGCACTGGACACAAAGTTACCTGCTTCGATGATTTGCGTAAACTTATTGATCCATGTGTACGTAAAAAAATTTGCCCAACTTTTTTACACTCTTAAATTTATTACATCATCATCTGCCTAGCCTTTCTCAACTATGTTGGGGTCGGCTCCCTGTCTAATCATACGCAGCTGAATACCAGCACATTACATTACATGTCAGTACATTATGCTCCGCAACCTAGCTAGTGGGTACCACGAGACCTCTTGGCACTGTCTTTATTATATTACATAAGAAAACTGAGACCACCTCTTTAAAATATGAGTCAGGTCGGAGAATTGGATACAACTTACTCTGGGCAGTGGTAGATCCATCTTGAAGGACTGCCTGTGGGGGACAACACGGTGTTCTTACTTTCCTACCGACATAGGTGCTCTCCGGATATGAATGCTGTGGGATTTATCTGTGCCGTATAGATCGGGGGTTGACCCCTGGTTGATGTTGAACATTGAAAAATTTCAGACAAAATCTATCAACAGAGAAAATCTAAATGGTAAAGTACCACTTTACCATTTAGATGCTGCCGTGACTTACGTGTCGTGTTTTCAAACCCAGGCAGGAGCGCAATTTGTGCAATTTACTTCACCACACCTATTCTCAAAACAGTCAAGAAAAACATCGTCAGGCTCATCGAAACTGGAATTCGAAGACATGTCTTATGACACCCATCAACACGCACTGGACCTGCGTGGTGAATCCACATACAGTCCACTCCAGGCCTGTGTCCCAGCAGTGGGATTGTTGCGGGCACATCGTCTGCCCAGCCTTTTCCCAACAATATTGGGGTCGGTTTCCAGTGTAACCGGATGCAGCTTAATACCAGTATTATACATGGAGTGACTGCCAATTTGACCTCCACAACCCTACTGTGTACTACTAATATTACGAGTATTGTAAATTATGCTGTATGCTTTCAGAAAATCAAAGAATTAATGAAAGTATATGAACATGTACGGGATATCGATCTCATGGCTGGTATGTGGTGTGAGAAACGCTTGAAAGGGGGCTGGATACCTCAAACTTTAGCGTGCTTGTTGAATGATAATCTTTTGAAAGCTATCAAAGGAGACAGCCATTGGTATGAGAATGAACACAGACCGTACGCGTTTACGAAAAGTAAGTAGTATTTTTATCTTGACTTATGTCTTATCAAAAATCCGATCATGCATCTTATAGGTACCTAGGTACCATAATTCATCTATAACTATATTATCGCATTTCCCATTTTAGTTTAGCGAGTGAATAAGAATTTGGAAACTACGAATTGCAGAGAAATGTTAAATTTTGATAAAATTATATATTAATTGTTTGGGGGAATTAATATTGTCTACATCAAAACTCTCATTCGTTGACATTTGTTTAAAATAGATATAACACGGCAATAACAATATTGTATTGTATTGTTGTTGTGTGTGTATTGTTGTATCAATTTGGTAACCAATTAATATCGGTGACCGTATTAGAAACTTTATAATTGGTATTGTTATTTTCAGTGCCTTATAATTTAATTTAAAACTTTTTCTGTTTTTGGTTTAGGCCAACTGCTAGAAATCAGGAAAGCAAGTCTGGCCTGGATGCTGTGCACAGTCGGAGATGGTGTCACCAAAGTACAGAGACACGCCTTTCTCACCATTAGTCCCAAGTAAGTGTTTTAATACCAGTTTACCAACCTACTGGTTCAACAAGGCCTACACTGTCCTCCCATACCTATTAACACTGTAATTTGAAAATATTGTAAAAGCCAATTAGGTATTTTAAAAATATTTCAAAAGAGTAACCGTGGAGTTTCTTGCCGGCTCTTCTCCATAGGAAACGACCAATTGGAACCGTGCAGCTTCTGACGTTTCATAAGTGCCCATGTAGGTTTATGTGAAATAAAATATTTTGATTTTGATTTTGAACTGTTAAGTAGGTTTTTAAACACTGGACTGTCTAAACTAAAAACATTGTTAACTTCTATGATATTATAAGCAAAATTAATAGGTGGTTTCATTGGTAAAATTCACCGTTAGAAAAATAATAACGGACAAAGCGTGTGTAATAAAATGTATTTAATTTTCTTTCAGGAATCCGTTACGGAAATGTTGTCAAATTCCCGGTATCAACTTCGAGGCCTGGGCGGATCCTGCGTGCTCTTATGACTGCTGTAAACGCCGCCAAAATGAATTTTAACAATATTTGAAAAACCCTAGTTTAATGCTCATTTATAAGGGCCATCTTATGACTGTTGTTAACTATAACATTACGCCTGTTATTCCCCGAAGGGTTAGGCAGAGGTGTACCCTATTGTGCACCTACATTTCGATACATTTTTTAAAACTATTATTGTGTTTACTGTTAATAAAAGTCTAAGCGTCTAAACAGTGTATGATTGAGCTATTTTTTACATTGCTTCTAAATCCCCATTTTACGTGCATTTACAATTATCCAAATTAAAGTAAATAAAAAAAACAATAAAATACAGCCTTGAAAAGTACGATCAAAGGTCTTTGGCTTGATATATAATATTATTAAGGCTATAAAGGGTCTTACCACAAAAACATATAAACTAATTGAACGCCCGTCTAGTGACAGTTTTATGTTAATCTCCTTAAAGAAATTTCGTGTTTAAATGGTGTTCCTAAAAAAATGATAAACACGGTTTTGTAGTAATAAGGTTATTAACACGCTTGAATAAAGTTGTTTGTTTTTGTGTGCGTCATCAAAAAATTGTAAGAAAAGTTTAACAAAGATTCTGTCAAAAGAAATGTGTTAGTATCATTCTTCATTTATACTATTGTAAGTTGAAAAAGAATAATTATTTAAAATAATACGACAAAGTCCGTGTCTGTGAGCTCTTTTTAAATGTTTTTTTGCATTCATAAAAAAATCAATGTAAACGAAAACATTTGAACAGGTTTATTAAATATAATATTGTTTAAATATAATATTGTTTTTTTTAATATTGTTTAGTTCCTTCATGACACACATAATAGATATCTGAGGTCATCGGAAAACTTGAGACTAGAAATGCCGATGCATTCGACCAGTTTTTATGACAAGTCTTTTACAGTTCAAGCAGTACGGTTATGGAATGCCTTGCCCGTGTCGATAAAGCGTGCTCAAACTTTGTCCACTTTTAAAATTCTGGTAAAAAACACTTCCTCTCTCCTTAAACATCGTCATTAAATATAGCTCTTTCCTCCTGTTTCATGTTTATTATTGTATTGTTTATATATATATATATATATATTTATATAGATAAGTATATGCTTTATGTATGTATGTATTTATTGTATATGTAAATGGTACACCACTGACTACCTGCAGTATGATCTCTCCTTCGCGCTTTAATCCATCCAAAGGTTGTCTGTAAAAGATCGCTCTTAGCGATAAGACCGCCCATTGTGTCACCCTATGTTAAATTTCTACATTTGTGTCTGTATTTTTTATGGTGTACATAATAAAGAGTATTCTATCTATTTTCTCGCAGGTTCATTTACCTTCTTTTACGTCCCTAAATTATTAACGAAATAAAATATCGTCATATAGAAAGTAGGTAGTAGGTATTATCAACTTGAATATTCAATCATATAGTTGTCTTGATAGAGCTACGTAATTAATTAAATTGATTGGAATACCAGGCGATCATTTCATACAAAACTGGAACAAACCTTTCAAGTACTTCCTTACTTGTTCTATAAGGAGAGTTTATGGAGTTTCTTCACGTTTCTTCTCCATGGGAATGTATGCAAGACCTCTTTTCTTTATTTTAGAAAGAAATAAAGAAAAAAAAAAGTTTATTCTGCACAAACAAAACGCACATTACAATAATAAAAAATAAAAGACAAAAAATACCTTCAAATTAGCCAAAAGCCTCGTATTTTCTCACATCTTCACATTCTTCATCATCACCTGCCAGACTTTTTGCTTTAAAAGTGCCTGAAGAGGGAATGACTCGCATTATGTCATAAAGTATGTCGTCGTGTGAATCTTAATTTTCAATTATCTCACGGAAAACAATAATAATAATAATAATAAGCCAATAATTTCTTAGAAAGGATAAAAATATATGGTTAAAGAAGAAACCACAGAGTTATGGCCAGTTAATTATTTCTTAGAGTCTGTGACAATAGTTGAGTAAAAGCGTTTTTAATGAAGCATGCGGTTGGCACTGTCAACGGTCGGTAGAGCGCTGGCGGTACCAGGTTAAGAGCGTTTACGCTGAAAGAGGGCAACGTCGCAAATAGATGGCAAATATTTCACTGTTTTGATTAATTTGGCAATATTACTGTATGGAATTATGAAATATGGCTGGACAACTGTCCAAAATATTGATTATGAAATGCAATAAATAATAATTATCGTAACACCGAATATTTAGTTTTAGTTGTAAAAAAAGGATTTGGAAACTTTCCAAATGCCTTTTTTACACCTAAAACCGGTTAGAACTTAAATTCAGTGTTATAATTATTGCAATTCATAATCAATATTTTAGACCGTTGTCTAGGCATATTTCATATTTCCATACAATATTGCCAAATTAATCAACACAGGTAAATATTTGACAGTTATTTTCGACGTTGCCAACTTTCAGCGTAAAGCCCTTATTAAAACACTAGTTTGTGATACTCGTATAACTCGAATACCTACTTATTTAGATCTTTTAGTTTTTACCTCAGACGATTTTTATTTGGTCTGAGGTTTTTATATTCTTCTATTTTATAATATTAGCATGACATGCATTCACTCGGGGGCTGACTGTCAAAACTATTCTTCTAATTTGTATTTGTATCAACATGTATCTTATAATTTTATGCCATAGTTATTTTAATAACGAAAAAAGGTTGTATAGTACAGTACTCAGGGGGCAGTAAATTTATAACTAGGACTTACCTCTTTTTTCTTTTGTTGAACAAATACTCACTAATTAAAATTGAAATGAATGGAAAATGAGATGATTAAATAAGATATAAATAGTTTATTATTCTTTAAGAGCTCAAGGCAAACTCAACTAAAGAAACCGACAATGAACTAGACCGTCCAAAACACGAAACGTAGCGAGAGCCATAAAACTTAGTAATAAATGACGTCACGGCAAAAGTTCAAGTGAAAGGAAGCGCTATTTCGCGTTTCTTAACAACCGGTTCCATGGTGTAATGGTTAGCACTCTGGACTTTGAATCCAGCGATCCGAGTTCAAATCTCGGTGGAACCTAGTTTTATATACCCTTTACCTTTAATTAAAAGGTATGGATGGTCTAGCGCAGGATTGTTTTGTAACAGTCGAAAAAATATCGTATTACGCAAGAGTCGCTCAGTGGAAAAGTTTTATTTTAAATCTATTTAAATGTGAATTTTAAATAATGCGAGAAATCTTGTTTTCCAATATCCCTTTTTTATATAATATCCCTTAAAGCTCAAAAATCATAAGGAATAGAGAAAAAACAGACTCGTTATAATAAAATTATATTCAATCTAACAATCGGTTATCTTGAGGTCAATATCTCGACTAATGCTAATAGCAACCAGTTTCATTAGTTCAAATACCTCATTTATTATATAATTTAATTTGTAGAAAAATGTCACTTCAGATTATTTTGACTGGATTGAGTCCAGTATAAAGTGTGTCCACAGGTTAAGTCTTTCCACGCTACGTAGTCTATTGAAGGTATATTGATGCACTGATCAATTTTGTTGCTGAAATACAAAAATAATAGGTACATGAACTATGAACAAAAGAATTCAAAAATAAGATGGCAGGTGCTAGAAGTTTGTTAAAACATACTTATTATTTATTAGAAAGGTGAGGTGAGGAATTTTTAGTAAGACATAGACAAAAAAATATTAACTGCCAGTTTCTTCATCAAAAGTAACAGCCAAAGCATCTGTGAGCTAAATTAAAAGTCAACTGTTCGTTTGCACTGTTGTATTTTCAATCCTAAGCGCTGAGGCGAGGGTTGTAAATCCAATAGCGCGAAAGAACAGTTGACTGTTACTTTTGATGAACAAACTGGCCGTAAGTAATGTAATAAATAGAAACATACTTGATTCCAGCTTTGAGGAATGCTCGTGGTTGAATCCTTGTAACAGTATCTCCAACATCGCACAAGAGTCTTGCAATGGTATACTTCCTGACTTCAGATAGTTGAACTGAAAAGAAGAACTCATTAAGCAATAAATATAAATTCTAAATAATAATTTTATAAAATAAGAATGAAAACAATGAAATAACATTGGTATAACAGCACGGGAACAGTTTTGTTTCCTTAACGGTCAGAGCTATTGTTCAATCAATTCGGTAATTGGATCAAGATATCCTTATACTTACGAATAGTGAATGCATTAGGACGATTCGGTCTCTCGTACCAATGTCTGTCAGATACCACGTTACGCCTCAGCTGGTCAATCACAAGGCAATAGAAGGTAGATGGAACAAAGCCCCCACTTATTGGCTTTTCCACCCAAATACCTGCCAAAAGGTCGATATCTTCTACTTTTTCGTACATGTCTCTTAGAATTTCTATTCTCTGAAATATTGAAAAATGTATTC
The DNA here is from genome assembly GCA_947363905.1 of Lithophane semibrunnea. Lineage (NCBI taxonomy): Eukaryota > Metazoa > Arthropoda > Insecta > Lepidoptera > Noctuidae > Lithophane > Lithophane semibrunnea. The sequence goes on along the minus strand of OX376190.1, from coordinate 17,898,041 downwards.
ATTTTAGTTTCAAATACATGATACAATTGTTCTATTAAATAAAAATCTTGACGGCATATTGGATGCATATATATTATTCCATAAAAATTTGCTGCAATAATAGTAGTTGTTACCTCAGGATCTATAATTCCATACAGATCATTAAACGTACGAACTGGCTTTCCAAAACACGCTTCCCTGTATTTGATGTAAGGTTGGAATCCAAAGTATCGGTTCTTGGCCATATCATTGGTCATCAAATCTGTCACCTTTTGATGGGGACCTAGACCTTGTTCTGTGATCTAAAATTTTAAAATCAAATCAGCTACATGATCTTCGACTGATATTTTATTTAATTTTGAAGTTGCTTAATCTGTACTTACATCAGGATCAGCAATATAGTCAATGTTGGCACTTCCTTGCCTGAAGCTGCCCTGAGTGATGTAGTCAATATTGTTATCAACTGCCATGTAACCAGTTCTCAAAGTGAGGTTTACTATAGGGAACTGTTTTAGGTAATGACCGTCTTGGTCGTACATTCTAAAAATGGAGAAAATATTACACGACACTTAAAAATAGGATATTTATGGATTTTAAGATTTTGGGAAGGCAGTCACTCCATGTAAAATACTGGTATTCAGCTGCATCTGGTAAGACTGGATGCCGACCCCGACTAACTGACAGTTGACTGGTAGCGGTCCTGTTTTTACCAGACTGCCCCAGAAGGAGGGTAATGTTTTTCCCACAGATTTTCTTATTTATTTAATTAACTATTTATGTAAACACATAATAAACAGACAAGAAGAAAAGAACAGAAAAAAAAACGTACAAAGGTGATGCTTATTTCTAAAGAAATCTCTTCCAGCACACCTGCGATAGGAAAGTAGATAAGAGATGTAGACACCGTGTGTAAAATTCAAGAGAAAGTAAAATACATAAAATCAAAACAATTCACTTAATAAACTAGAACAAATAATATGATCATACACTTACATACAAACATAAATACTACATACATAATAAACATAACTACCTACTTCATCAATATATATCGAAATAAATACATACACAACTATGACGAAGTGGAAAGATAGTGTTTTTTCACTCTTCTTTTAAACACTGCAACAGTTTGGCAGTCCCTAATGTCAGGCGGAAGGGAATTCCATAACCGCACCGCGTGCACAGTGAAGGAGTAGGAGTAGAAGAAAACCAACGGCCTAAGGGCCGTTGGTTTTGGATACATGGGTAAATGAGAGGAGCATCGACGAGCGGCTGTGGCGGTTGAACAAATATTGTTGCGATTACAAACCCCCGGCGCACCCTGGACAACTAGTACTCGATAACGCAGAGTCTAACTGACCAATCCTTTCACCACACTGGTAAACCCAAACGTCCTAGTCTACGACATAAGTTACTATTTCTAGACCTCGCATTGTATAGATAAAAGCTTTCCGTAAAATAAGAGATTAGCTTATAACAAAAATGTATAGCTTGATAATTATGATATCGTACGTATTATTACTATTGTAGGTAATCATTGTTTTTTTCCATACTTTAAAGAACCTTCCTGAACAGTATGCAGCCATCTTAATGCGAATGGATATTCCAAAGACAGTTGAGGCTGCACATTTTCGTTATATATGTCCCCGAAACCACCAGTGGGAATTATTACACCGTCTTGTACTAGGTTGTCATATCCTGCAATAGATGTTCCGAATTAATAAGGAGGTATTTCTATAAAGATATAAATAATATTTTTATATTTTGGTCCTTTTAAATAATTATTACTATCTTAAACATAACCTTAAAAGTCCTTACCTAAAAATATTGGCAATAACTCATAGTAATTGATCTGTATAAATAGAGCTATGTTTATATCTCTGGCAGTATTGAATAGTTTCTCATCATCCCAGCACGGGTTAACTTTGGATAACTGCCTGGCGATAAGATTGTGATTTCTCCAAAACCATACAGCCATGAGGTTTATACTTGCTAAGGTGTTACCTCCATCTTCAGCTGTAATAGAAAAAAATGTTTTATATAAATTAACCGGGGGATTGGTCAGATTAGGAAACGCACAGGAAACAGTGGATAGCTATAGAGGAGACCTTTGCCCAGCTGTAGGACAATGCATGCTTAAGAAAACATGAACAATAACAGTAAGCCAAACAATTTTTTTAAATTTTATTGTCGTAGTCGATTATTATTTTTGAGAATTTCATTCGTTTACTACATTGGATAAACATAATAGTTAGTCTTCATTAAGTGTAACCAATGAATTATAATCATAATACTCGATTTTAGTTTCTAACCAATCGTTATTCGTGATATTATTACCCTCTTCGTGTATAGTAATTATTTAACAAAGAAAACCCTTTGAAGCCAAAATCACTTTACCCAAATCTATACTAACTTAGGACCACAAATCACTAAACATGTTCAGCAGCGTTCATTGATGAAGTGCAAGTAGTGATGTGTAAAAAAAGGCAGTATTTAAGTACTTACGCATAGCATGACATCTCTTTTCATGGGGTTTTTGATTCAAAAAGCACACGTTAACTTGTGTCTTGGTGCTTGGCGGCCAAACCCTTCCCTCCTCAACTTCATACTTTAATAGTCCACCTTGAAATAGTCGCCCATTTTCTTGTAAGTTCTTCAAGAAATTGCCGTACACAGAAGATAAGTCTAAGAGCGGAGTTGATGAAATAATCTGGGGAAAAAGAAATTATTACAAAAATCATTCAGAAAAAAGTACTATAAAATTTATAATGGGATCAAATCCAAAGACATTGTGACAATGATGGAAAAGCACTTGAATTACTTACTCTTTCTGGAGTAGTACCCTTTGGTATGCATCCTACACTTTGGAAAGATTCAGGTCTAGTCATGTTCAAACAGCGGATTCCGGAAAAACGATGCACTGGGTCATCTTCAGGTATCTTATTAGGAACACAATAAGAATCGGTTTTTCCTTTTGAAGTACAACAGTATGGCCTCCACACTATGTAGTTTACTAGAAAAGATTTGTTTGGTTACAAGACAATTATGGTTAAGATATAAATAAGGATCATTTAGTGGACTCAGATAACTAAAATTGTGGCCAAAATTCTACAAACCATATTTTCAAACAAACAAAAGACTTAATAACTTACTCGTGTCGTGTAGAGAGACGACATCAGCAGACAAGAATACAAATGCATGAATAGCTAGCTGGGTGTACCTCTGACTGGGAACTTTACCAACTGACATAAGATGGGTCCTAAGAGACCGAGCAAGAGGCAGATCATTGCCTGATGCTGCTTTCTTGGGCTCGAAATCTGTGGAAAAATTAACGCCATCATAAGTATGGTATAGAATAAAAGATTGCTAATTCCCATTTGTGTACCTTTTTCATTTCATTTCTAAACATTACAGTAACTCTGAAGAGATAATTTGGTACATCACAAATAAACATTGCACGAGATGTTATGTCAGAATTAAATATACAATTAAAATAAACTTGCAAACCTTTGTCATAAATTGGTGGCAATATTCTGGTAAAAGGCGTGTGACTTGCTCCTCGGGAGGGATATTTCAAGTTATTGCAAGAGCCATCGACTCGTCTTCCTTCGAGTGGATCACATGGCTCGATCTCATTTACGCACCAACTAAAGAACACAAAGTAGCATTAATATACTAATACTGCTAAAGATGTCAAATACAATGTTATATAATACCTATAGAACTCGCCGACTAATTTGAGAAAATAAAGTTTTTTTAGTAAAGAAAGTAATTATGTAGTACAGAGATAATGAAAAACATGAAAAAACACCGTATTGAGCATACAGAGCGGAAGCCGATGGTGGAAAAGACGATTTCAAATGTATATTACATAGTTACATAAACATAATTATGAAAGATAATAACAAATTAAAAACGAATAATAAAAACAGACAGGTACTTACAAAGTCGTGTTAGTCTTATCATGACGTTTCACTTCACTGATTTCAATCGGAACCCCATGATATGAATCATAGAACAACGCGGCCTTCACATCGCACAAAACTGCAAAGAGCAAAATAGGAGACAACATCCTACCGTATCTACTAATCAAGGTGTTATAGAAACATGGCCGGATTCTCTCACATATAGAAATGTAGATTTAGGGAAACTGGTTATAGATGATGTCAATATCGCAGTAATAACTCTCGGGTTAGTAACCCATTAATTAGGAGCAGTTATTTATTCAGTGGACCAAGGCCATTAACCCGAAGAGCATGTGGCAGGGGATGTGGTATTACCCAGGGATGCACAAAACTACAGGTACTTTTTTAAGTATGCAAGTTACAACATAGAGGCGCTGAGTAGCTGGAGCTACGCGACGTGTGGAATGAACACAAAACGTGTCAATTTTTACAGAACAGACAAAACGATAAAATTTAAACATAAATAAGCATATAAACTTGTTTAAACGCCTTCACATCACACAACACAGCGATATTCACTATAAGAGCTAACATCCTTCATCTACTAATCCTAGTATTATAGTTATAAGCACTATTTCTTTCGTGGGTTATTGTTTGAAACCTCTGAAATGTTTATCGTACAGATCCTTTCCTGAGTGTTATAATTTTATGTTGCAATGACGCCTATATTATTGTGTTTTTCAATGAAACCAACAAAGAATCGTTGTAGTCAGATCAGACATATTAACATTAAAATAGGTGTTATCAAAAGGTCAATGGCTGTAATAAAAATGTTGGTTCCAACTAATATCGACGACGATGAAATGTCAAAAATATGGGTAACGGTATACAATTTTTAATAGATTCGATACCAAGATTGAAATGCAAACGTTCTTTAAAATAAAGGAATTGCCACTTAGTATACCAACCTTTAGAAGTTCAGTTAGGATCTCAAACAAGTGACGGCTCTAATTTTTTTTTATATGACTGCTGTAGTAACTGAACTACAAATAAATACTTAGGTACCCTTATAAACATGATGTTTATAAGGGTACCTAAGTAATACAGAAAAAAGAAATAGGACAACAACAATAAGGAATTACATGAAATGTCTGATTCTCTTGCACTATGCACCGCTTGAACGCCTAACCATAAATAATAGTTCATATTATGTGTACTTAGCTGTTACAAAATAAATGGTAAAACAGTAATAAATAGTAATAAAACACAGTACAGTATTCTAACTGATATAATTTTTCATTTAAACAAACATTGATTTGAAGGTTATATAGAAGTAATTCGTCTTAAAAATAAACGTAGACTCGAACCGGTTTCTATTTATTAGATCAAAGACCTCATAATTTCTGGCATCTTATTATTCGTAATTTATTTACACTAAATTCTAGTATGAAACATATTTTGGCCAAGGCGTTTGAGGGTAACACCTCGCATCTTTCCAAGCAGTGTAATCTATTTTTTTTATTTGGTCACAAGAGCACATTTGGTTACTGAAACAAAAATTAAAATGGATCATGATGCATAACAAATAATAATTAAAAACCAACGTGTGAACATTTTTTTGAAAGAAAACAATAATAATTTTAAAAGTGTTTCATAAAAGGTTACGCTAAAAATAAAACAAAGATCGTCATCTCCACAAAGTGACCTTGTGCTGAGACACCTATGACTGAAAAATTAAATTATTATATTTTTAAAATAAATTTTAATTTTTTTTTTAATAATTTTTAAGTTAAAAATTAAGATACAAAAGGGAGAATACTCAGCAGTGTATGGAACAAGGCTGCCGATGATGATAATATAAATAACATACTAATAATAAGCACACTTACTTGTATCCAGCTTTCAAGAACGCTTGAGGTTGGATCCTTTCAACTGTGTCTCCGACGTCACAAAGAAGTCTTGCGATCGTGTATTTACGAATTTCAGCAAGTTGCTCTGTAAAAGCAAATAATGAAAAACAAATCAATCATTGTCACATGAAAAAATTTGCGACACGAAGAAGATATAGATTAATAATTATGTTATCAAAATTATGCGAACTTATTAACAGTCACCCGCACAGTTCCATTATCATAATTATCATAAATTGTAACCTTGAACAATTTAGTATTAATAATGTGCAATTACCAAAGCTGAATGCATTAGGTCGCTCCGGTCGCTCATACCAATGTCTATCCGAAATCATGTTACGTTTGAGCTGCTCTATGACTAAACAGTAGAACGTTGGAGGCACGAAACCTCCAGGTATCAATTTTTCTACCCAGATACCAGCCAACAGATCAATGTCTTCTACTTTCTCGTACACTTCTCTTAGAATTTCTACCCTCTGAAATGTAAAAAAATACACAGTTAACATCTAAGCTGAAGTAAGGTTATTTAATTTCACAGTAATTTAGCAAACGTTATCCCTAGAATAACTGTGTTAAAAAATCCATCACCAACCCGAAAATCTCAAAACCATTACTCTTCCCTCTCATTATTATACTATTATGGCAGCATCTATAAAATTATTAATAAAAAAAATACAAATAAAGAAAGTTTTAATAATAACCTCAGGATCAATAAAGACATGCAGATCTTCGAAACTACGAATACGCTTTCCGAAGCAGAACTCCCAGTATTTAATGTAAGGTGGGAATCCGAAATACCGGTTCTTGGCCAAATCATTCGTCATCAAGTCTGACACATACTGATGAGGACCCAGACCGATCTCTGTGATCTGAAATAAAACACAGTAGAACAATACAATTTAAGATTATACAATAAATAAACAAATAGTGGATAATGTGGCATGGAAACGTGTTGTACGGGAAGGTTGAGGATGATGCGGGAGAAGGTTAAAGAATGTCAAGGACACGCGACAGCTCTACGAAAAGATGAATAGCCTCTGTGAAAGACGATAAAACAAAGGAACTAAACAATGGTAGACATGATTGAACGAAAAAAAATGGACTACAAATATGTTCAGGGAGTAGGGTGATAGGATAATATTGCTACAGTTCATTTAGATTGAAACTAAGATAATAATTTATAATCGCATTCAATTTGAAACTTGTGACTTACATCAGGATCAGCAATATAGTCTTCTTTACCGCTTCCTTGTCTAAAACTGCCTTGAGTCAATCCATCCATGTTGTCATCTACACCGAAGTATCCGGTTCTCAGTGTGAGGTTTACTATGGGAACTTGTTTTAGGTAGTAGCCATCTTTGTCATACAATCTGAAAAGATTGTTTAAATTAGATTGAGGGCTGGTTCGTACCACATCGCAGCAACAAAATGTTGCGTTGCAACAACTGGTTACGTGTAAATGTGTCGCTGCAGTTTCTTGTAGTTGCGTCATGGTTGCGTCGTCGCTAGTGATTGTGATATGGTTAGGTACAATGTGGCTAGTGTTTGTATATTGACAGATCGTTCTGGTTGCGACGACGTGGCCGTCAAAATCAACCATTTAAATAAACTATTAATTTTCATACATATTAGCGGCCCGTCCACGTGTTGTCATTCATTGTTGTCAGTCATTCGTGGTTGTGATACATGTGATCGGGCCTTTAGAAACAAAATTGTCTTAAATTAAACGGCTTTTTCCCATTACCTTTAAGATTTTTTTTATAGTATCAATCAGGATTAAGTATGTATGATAAAATATTTATTACCATGATAAAAAGTATAAAAAATATATAATATATGTATATATGGTAAATATTTCCAGCCGCTCGATATACTTATTATTGTCTAAGATTTAAGGTACTAGATACTTACTTTAGAGGACCATCTTGGATAGTATGCACCCATCTTAAAACGAAGGGATATTCCAGAGAAACTTGAGGATACACATCTGGATTATAATCATCTTTGAATCCCCCTGTAGGTGTGATAACTTCATCTTTCACCATATTATCGTATCCTGTCAAATTAACAATGAAACCATTAAAAAACTACAAGAATAAAAAATAATACAATAATAAAATTAGCAAAATGATTCCCTTCACAAGTGGAGATACCAGACTTCGACGAGTCTGTAAACTCATCGCTGATTAGCTTATTTTTTTTACAGCATTTACTATCCCCTAGACTGCCTCGTTGGTCTAGAGGTGGCAAGTGCTACTGTTGAGCATGAGGTACTGAGTTCGATTCCCAGGTCGGGCAAAGTGTTATTAGGTTTTTCTATCTGGAATTTCTCAGTAGTAGCCCGGAGTCTAGATTATGGAATATGCATGTGATTCAAATATGGGTCAAATAGTTTTTTTTATAAACTATATTACTTCAGACTTATGCCTCCATCAATATTTTTAAATAAAATTTCTTTTTGAGCAAGAAATTAATCTTTAAAAAGTCCCAAAAAACGGTGGGTAATTCAAATACTTGAAAAGGCTAAGAGCGGATGTGACGTAACAATCCGGGATAGCAATCAAAATGTCAATGTCAAGTCAATCAACGAGTGTCAAGTCAATGTCAAACGCTCATAGAAAAAGGAGTGTTTGACGTTGATTTGACAGTTGCTTGTCTGTTTTCACGGACTGTGACGTCACCACACCAAGCCAAATGGAGGGCGTTTAAATAGCCCGGATCGGTTGGATATCAAAAAAAAAAATTAAGTACTTTAAATTGCTTTTTTGCCGTCGAATTTTTTTTAACTATTATTTGACGATGTAAAGTATCGAATAAAAATATAAAAATACATGCATATTCCCTATTATGCTCGGTTGATGACAATAGCGCTGAAAAAAACTGGTGAAATGTCAGTTACATCTCTGCCCAACCCTTCGGGGAAACAAGGCGTGATGTTTTGTTTATTTGTTTATGTATTACTCACCCATGTATAACGGCAGCAATTCATAGTAATAAAGTTGAAGTGATATTGCTATGTTAATATCTCTTGATACATTGAATAATTTGTCGTCATCCCAGCATGGGTTGACAGCAGCTAGTTCTTTGGCAATAAAGTTGTGATTCCTCCAAAACCACACCACAACCAGATTGATGCCTGCTAGAGTGTTACCACCGTCCTCAGCTGAAATTGAAGAAATTAACGTTATTTTTGTACAGGCTAATGGAAGTGATAATACATTTAAAATTGAAGAATAGGGTGTCTACCCATGATAGGTAAATGATAAATTATTCATATTTTTTTACAGTTCAAACAGAGATCCTAGTCATAATTTTGCGGGATGAGCTCTTGACGTTTTTCAATGTCGAGACTAGATAAGCTACACGAGAATAATAATCGCAAAACATAAAATAAATGGACGTCAAATGTAAATATACGGCGCTCACGATGAACGTCAATACTCACGCATCGCATGACACCTGGTCTCCTGAGGTTTTTGATTCAAGAAGCAGACATTGGCAGTTGTGTTAGTACTGGGTGGCCATATCCTGCCTTTATCATCCAATTCAGTCTTCACCATACCTCCTTGGAATGTTCTCCCTCTTTGATTCAAAGCAGCCAATTGATTGCCGTATATAACGGATAGGTCCAACAGCGGAGTTGATGATACGATCTAAAATTAAGAATGTATTTTCAATAAAATGTAATGTCAAGCGTGTAGAACTTACAATCATAAGGATACTATTATAGTTCGTAAGAATCTTAGGATGATGGGCGTTCCACAAGGTTCAAGTCTGGGACCACCTTTTGGTCCCAGACTTGGAACAGAAGGTGGTCCCACAAAAACAAGGGGTTTCTATGGTCGTAGCGTGTTTTTTTGGTATGTCCACCGATTTCTCTATTAATTGTGGACTTTATAATATTTTTTTTGAAAGGGAATGCTTTCGAGTTTATCTCATAAATACATCTTATTAACTTTGCTTGGGTAGTTTTTGAGTAAGCTTCTATAATACGTATTTTTCCCACGTAGCCTATGTGGATGATGTTATATAAATAATAACTTCCTATCACTGTTATTTACATTGCAGGTAGTGGTATTCGAATTTTTGTGGGGTAGATACCACAGCTAAAAAGTGTAAAATGAAAACCTTTTACAAAAAAAACAACCAACTTCTTCTTCTCTTGTGGCATAAAACAAAAATTCAACACCAAAGATACCAAGACTACCGAAATTAAAGTAACTTTTCACTTAATAGTGTTTTTTTTGGAAGTCGGTTGTTTTTTTTTGTAAAAAGTTTTTCTCATTTTCGATTATGATTTTTTCTAGTATGTTTTTGTGGCTACCAACTACGGTCTAATGAACTTTTAGTTGAACGCTAAAAATGTGAATACTTAATCAAAGTCTAAATTAAGATAATTAAAATATAAACGACACAAATCTAAAACTCACACGACAACGTTGCGTCACGATGACGTTTTTATTATGTGTTTACAGAACAAAAACGTTATATTAGTGTGAAAAATATTATTTATAAGCATAATCCTATTCATTTATTCACATCACAACACATTACACATGTCATAGTTAAAACAAAAAGTAACAAAACATTAACTTAAAACTGATAAAATTCCCAAACCGCAATATCAGCTAAAATAAAGTCTAATAAAAGATATTAGAAAACTAGGAAAGAAAGAATAAACCAGAAGAATTTAAAGAAAAGTAAAATTAGAAAGATGAGAAGCAAAGGAAGAAAAGCGAGAGGGAGAAATAAATAAATATACTTACTCTTTCAGGTGCAGTATCATTCTTGATGCATCCAATGGTCTGGAAGGTTTCTGGCCTGGTCATGTTAACACAACGGACGCCAGAGAAGCGATGCACCGGGTCATCATCAGGTATCTTGTTGGGAACGCACATGTAATCCGTCTTGCCTCTTTCGGCGCAGCAGTATGGTCGCCAAGCTATGTAGTTGACTGGAAAGGTTATAAAGTTAATCTTCCCATGTTTCGGTTGAAGATAACAAAAATTAATTAAAAATTTATATGGTGGAAGACGTCATTTTTTTTTTTTTTAATAAGTAGAAATGGAAATAGAAATCAGTTATGTGTTTATAATGTACACATTTATCTAATTTTCAAACAATAGAATTTATATTTTTTACTATGCCATATACATATAATAGGTCTTTACCTATGAAATTGCCGTTCTGCAGTACTGGCCATTTCAAATTAATTCTAATTTCAAATTAATTTTATTTTAAAAACATGGAATTCTTTTTTCAAAAGAAGTCATTTGTTTAATGATTATACTCCATTTACAATAGCATTAGACAGAAGTTAAAAAAGGTTATTTTTAATGTACACTTTGTATAAAAAGTACAATAAACTTGTTACAGTTACAATTGACGCCAAATTAATTCAAATCTCTTCGTATACCAGCTGCCACACTTCATTGTAATCATTTTAACTATTTATCTTATGTAATTAAGAGGCTTTCATTTAAATCTATTATTTCATTCCAATTTAAAATGAAGTGTCAATGTTAAAAACCTAGAAGAAGCAGGAGTGAACAATACCGTGAACGTTTTTCGTTTCACTATAATTCTACCAAATCTAAAAGGTCACATAATCCCTTCATAAGCTGTGACAGCCGGGTCTTTTTAATTTTACCGGTTTATCTCGTCTGTGAAATTGACGTAAATGTTCTGTGATTGTCATGTCATTAATGTCATTCCCTTGTGAATAGTTGTGAATGCTACGCCTTGTGTTTTGTTATTGTCGAATTTTCGTGATTTAGTTGTTATTTGTTAGGTACTGTTTTTCCTATGTTCGATCTTAATGTCTCCCAAGAAAAATAGAAAGAAGCAAACTGTCATCAATATTTTTAAGCAATTTAAGGAGTCCTGGCCTGCAGGAACTCCTTGTTATTAGACTGAGATGATAAAGAAAACCGCAGAAGTTGCCGGTAAGGATGATTACTAAAATTATTACTATACAAATGTTCGAAAGTAACGTGCATTGTGATAAAACATTTATATAATACTATTTTCTTATTTATAGTTGTAACTCGGGCTACTGTGTACAATATACTCAAACCGTACAACAAAGAAGGTCGCCTACAACCTCCCCCTGCCAACGGAAGCACATGAAACACAATGATTTTGACAGTATAACATTTAGTGGAATACGCAGGAAAATTCATAGTTGCCCACCTTGGATAAGATATTGGAAGCAGTTAGTAGTGATGTGATGAGTCTCTGCCAGATTTCAAGAGAAGCAGTTTGTAAAGAAACATTAAAGTTTACATAAATCAAATGGAGCAGAAAAAGTGTACTCGTAGACAAGCACAAGATTGTCCTATGGAGACTAAAATATCTTCATTAAATAAAAAGGCTAAGGAATTAATGAAGAAAAATATATTATTCAGATGAGACTTAAAGGAAGGTACAGCACTTCTAATATTTCTTAACATTTTTGTATGCACCAAGCAGTGAATGCCCCTTGTGCATTCAGTAGTATTATGATTTAGTACAGTTAAATATAAAAGTAAAACATAATTTCATTAATTGGTTTTGTGAATATTGTATTTAAATTAATAACCTTTAATCATACATACAGGTCACACAACAAGTTTAATATGGCATGACACCACTATAAAGTCCTCAAAAGAAGCACATCGGGCAGGTCTATCCACTAGTTTTAAGAATACAACGGGAAAAGGAAGGCGGCTTATCATTGTTCATATTGGTATGTACTTGATTTACTTGCTTTTGCTTTTAGTACATTTTGTTGACTGTCCTCACCATTAACAAATAAACACCCATTGTCATTGACTATTAATTAAGTAATATTATTGTATTAGGAAGTAACACAAGCAAAGCGAACTAAAAGTTATAAATGTTGTCGTGTATTTATAGTATATATAAGACCTAATTCTAGCAGTGAAATTATATGGGTACGGAAAAATTGACTTGTAATTATTGTATTTCACAGGATCAACTGAAAGGTTTTTAACGGATGCTGCATTAATATTTGATACAAAGAAAGGTGATGGAGATTACCAACCACTCCGAAATGGACGCATTTATTTCCTTTATTCTTAATTAAACTTAAATCACCATGTGATTCGTTGTTACATTTATTCGTTTTGTTGTAATGTATGAAGATGCAATAAAGCATGATTTAAAATAAAATAACTTTGATTTCGTTTATTTAATTATTTAGAAGACTGTCTTAGATTTATCTAAAAAAGTTATAAATAAACTTTGTAATAAAAGGTTTTGCATCCCTGCTTCTACAAGCCTCTTTTTTCTAATGCTATAATAAATGGAGTATAGTGTTACATTTTCATCGCATTTCAATCTTTTTCGTCATCATGGATACGTTAAAAATTCGAGTAATTATGGAATATGAGTACCGTCGTGGCAGCAATGCGGCACAAGCGGCACGCAACATCAACGACGTTTACGGAGCTAACACTACAAACCAACGCACCACCTGTTATTGGTTTGCTCGCTTCCGTTCTGGAAATTTCGACCTGAAAAATGAACCTCGCGGTCGTCCGAAGACTTTGGTCGACAATGACGAATTAAAGGCGATTGTGGAAGCTGATGATACACAATCTACGGCTGAATATAATAGCAGCAGCTTTCGACGTTAGCGTCAAAACAATATTGGTCCATTTGCGTCAAATTGGCAAGGTAAAAAAGCTTGACAAATGGGTGCCCTCCGAACTCAATGATCGCCAGCGCGAAGTACGCGTCGAGGCGTGCCTTGCACTGCTCAAAAGACACACAAATGAAGGAATTTTGAACCGCATTGTTACCTGCGATGGAAAATGGATTCTGTTTGATAACCGCAAGCGCTCAGCAAGTTGGTTGGATCCTGGTTCAGTACCTAAACAATGCTCTAAACAAAAACTTACCCCTAGAAAAGTGATGGTCACTGTTTGGTGGTCTAGCGTCGGTGTGATTCATCACAGCTTCTTACCAAACGGGGGGAGCATTACTGCAGATGTGTACTGTGAAGAACTGAACACAATGATGGAGAAGCTGGCACATCTCCAACCAGCATTGGTCAATCGCTCGTCTCCGCTGCTCCTGCACGACAACGCGCGACCTCATACTGCACAGCAGACGGTCTCCAAGTTGCAAGAACTGGGGTTGGAAGCTCTCCGTCATCCGCCCTACTCACCAGACCTTGCGCCTACAGACTACTACTTTTTCCAGAATTTTGATAACTTCTTGGCGGGAAAAAAATTTAATACCCGAGAGGCAGTACAAAATGCCTTTGAAGAATTCGTTGCCTCCCGTCCAGCTGATTTCTTTAAGAAGGGCATCAATAAACTGCCACTGCGTTGGCAAAGATGCATTGATTGCATGGGTGATTACTTCGATTAATACAAATAAAAAATACATGAAAAAAATTCGTTTAAATTTTTTCATACAAAACGGCAATTTCATAGGTAAACAGCCTGGGACATTGTGTCAGAGGTGTCAAAATGAAACAGAAACGCGACCATCTTTTGAGGCGGTAGGCTGAATCTAACGATTTAAATCTCGACTTTAATACCTAACACTATAAAGAGAAGAAGTTCGATTTTTTGTATTTTTCTTAATATTATCTCCTCGTAACAAAAAGTTGTTTTGCAGAATTAATTTCATTTCAAAGGTTTTTTATTAATATATTAAACGTTGTCGTATTTATGTACCTACATACTCGGCAAAGTCATGAAGTTATATTTCCTTACTCTTACGACTTCCTTATTTCGTACTGTACACATGAAATCCAATTCCGAAAGGAATGATTCCTTAGTTGGATGAATGCAAATGTTCAAGGTTCACGAGGTATATCTATAAAATATTTTGTCGGTAGGTACCTACTCAAAAAAGCAAAAAGTTTGATAAAGCCATACCTGTATCGTGTAAAGAGACGACATCAGCAGACATAAAGACAAAGAAGTGTATGGCCAGTGAAGTGAATATCTGGCTGGACACACGACCTTCTGAGTACAGACGAGTCCTGAGGTACCTCGCGAGGGGCATCTCATTGCCAGATGCTGTTTTCTTCGGCTCAAAGTCTGTAACAAGTTTTTATTATATTCATACTTAGATAGTTATCGTAATTACCCAGTGGGTTATGGAGGTCCGATAGGCAGTCAGCAGGCAGCTTCACGTAAAATATTGATATTCAGCTGCATCCGGTTAGACTGGAAGCCGACGCCAACTAATAAATGTCGTACAAAATAGCGATTGTTCATAAGAATAATAACTTTTTACAAAAAAAAAAACAACCGAATTCACAAAAAAACACAAAAAAAGTGAAAAAATAACTTTAATTTCGGAAGTCGGTGTCTTTGCTTTTCAATTTTCGTTTTTTGCCACCGACTTCCGAAATTAAAGTTATATTTCACTTTTTTCGTGTTTTTTTTGGTAGTCGGTTGTTTTTTTTTTGTAAAAAGTTTTTATTTTTCACTTTTTAGTTGTGGTAACTACCCCACACAAATTCGTATACCGTTATCTGCTATGTGACGGAGTCAATTAACATGTCATCAACATACGCAAAGTGGGAAAAATACGTAATTAGTGAAGCTAACTCAAAAACTACGCAAGCAAAATTAATATTTATATGGGATTACTTCTGAAGCATGACCTACCAAACAAAAAAAGAATCATCAAAATCGATTCATATTGGGCGAAGTAATCGCGTAAGATACACACAAAAAAAAAGACTCCTTTTAGAAGAATTCGGTAAAAAATACACTCGAAACGACAATTAATATAATCGTGAAAACCGTTGAGCGCTTACATGCAAACGGCTTCTAGTAGGCGGTCGCTTGACGGGAGGAATAGAATGTATTTACTACGAGAAGAATACGAGAAGGGTGAGTCAGCGGAATATATTATTGTAGTTCTCTACAAAGGACAATCAAAAGTGTTAAACATAAGAAACTTTAACCGACTCTAATATTGTTGCGTTGCGTTTACAATCCATTCCATGCACTCCTTTGTGCAGGTCCTATTCCCTTTTTGAAAGTCCTTCTCTCTCCCTCAGATCAAATAAAAACCAAGTTATAGCGCTGTCAACAGTGATGTGAGGCTGGTTTCGTAAACATGTATGCACTTAGTGAGGTGTAGTTTGATTGTACCTAATTGTGTGCGTGTGAGCGTATACTTATGCACAAAGCGGCTTATGACTGTATTGTTCACAGCGCAGCGCTAACTCTTGGTTTTTTATTTGATTTGAACTCTCTCCTATTATTTCTATTAGAGCCAATACAGTTTCTTTCGATTTGAAAAATGCTTAGTTAAATCATCATACATCTATTGTCGTTATTATAACTGGACTCTCACTCACTTTTATCATACACCGGCGGCAATACTCTCGCGAAAGGAGTATGTGTGGCTCCCCTCGGAGGATGTTGGAGGTTGTTGCAGGAGCCATCAACTCTCCTGCCTTCGTGAGGATCACATGGTTCTACCTCATTCACACACCAGCTACATAAAAAATAGAACTTATATTTTAGCTACGTCAAGTTAAATAATAAAAAATACATAAGAGCAGTCAAGAGTAAATAATAAAACGAAAGTAGGTACGAAAACGTTACAATCCATCATTGAAAACATTTAAGATTAGCAGCGCCCCGCGGTTTCACCCGCCTAAGACTCGATCCCGTGGGAATATCAGGATAAAAAGTATCCTATATTCTATTTCAGGTCATGGTCTACTCATGTGCCAAATTAACGCTGAATTAACCAAATTAACGTTATAATCGTAGCAAACAAACAAACAAACTCACTTTCGCATTTATAATATTAGTAAGGATGAAGGACAAAAGGACAAAACATTCATAAGTCGATAATAATAACTTAATACTAAACTTCTTGAAAGTATTCTCAAGGAGTAAGGGCAAAAACATTTAACGCCAGATAACTTTATCTGATGAATAATTTTGAATCTGAGGACTTATTAAGCAATGAAAAGAAATAAGAAGGAAATACTCCCAAAAAATTATAAGATATTTCGGAGAAAAAACATAGCTACATAAATTACTTATGTCTTAAATAGAAATCACAAAGATAAGCAATAAAAAAAACAACTCACAATGTGGTATTAGCTTTGTCATGCCTCCTCACCTCTTCCCTAGTAATCTCAGTCCCATAATACGAATCATAGAAAATGGCCGCCCTCACACTACACAACACTGAAACTAAATATATTAAAATCAGCATTTTATATGTCCGGTCTCAATGGAGAACAAAACAAAAATACAAAGAATAAACTCAAGTTAATTAATCTTCGTACTGCTGACTGGTTTGATTAACCGACTTCTTTTAACAATGTTGATATTGAAGTTAAATCTGCATGCTTAACAAGGACATTTGGAAGGGAGTTAACGGAAGTTAGGTAGGTACAGTTTATAAAACAGATAAGTATGCTGTTTACTTTAACTACTTTGTAAGGCACATTATGTATAATGATGCATTTTATAGAATGTATCATAATTAAGGGCCATCAAATTGAACAACTTTGTCAATGGGCCAATAAAAAATCGCAAAAAAATTTCACTCGTCTTATATATTTTTATTATCTTATATATTCTTATATTTTTTTCCCGATTACGATGTTGGTCCCATGAAGAAAATTGTTCAGTTGATCTGTTGGCCTTCTCATATCAGCATAACTTGATAGAGATCAATGTAAATAAGAGACAATTGAAAATAGATAAGAATAGAATTATTAGTGACGTGGTTGTCATTAGCGATAAAAATGAAATACCAATTATGTACATTCAAAAGCGCTGCACTAATTAACCTGGGGGTGCCGCTGGTCCGAATCCAAGTTCACGAGGCACCCCCAGGGGTGTCCTCCAGGAGTGCCTTGGGTCCGGAATGGTGTTATGACGATTACCTTCCCCATACACCAAACTGTTTTCCTGACAGTACATGATTCATAATTTGAAATGTGGAAGGGCCTCGCTTCTGTTTAATTGCATTTTATACGTACCTCTCTCATATATCTGTCTCGTGGATTCTCATTGCTACCCTCTGCTTTGAAAGGCGGAAGAGTTTGTTGAGCTCTTACTGGTACTGCTTCGAATCAAGGCGCAGACAGGCGCGACGCGACAGTGCAACGTGATTCTGGTAAAACAATTTCCATTAAGTTTTACATACATAGAAGTTGTTCTACTAGAGTGGCGTCGCGCTATCGCGTCGCGCCTGTCTGCGGGAGACTACACGCGAGGGTCATTCTCAGGAAGAATCTTCGGGGATATGTTAGACCGACTCTCATTGAAGATGATTGCTATTTGCCTTAACTACTCATGTATCGTACATGGCAAGCGCGCATTAAACTCCACCGCCTTGCACAAATAACTTTTATGGGAATGCGGCAATACACAATCAGTGTTCATAGTCGGCTGTACTGGCTACGGTATGGTATACGGTCATTGCACATTACGTGTTAGTTTAATAAACCATCATCTTTGGCTATCCGTAACAAACTGATATCCAAGGTATGTGCAACCCATTCAGCATACAAGTTAGGTGCCGGAAAGTTTCATACTCAACACAGTACTTTGTTAGTGGATGAAGTAAAAACAGCCGCATGAGTCGATCCATCAGGTTAAGCTACGCTTTCTGCTGACGGTCCGTGGATGGGTGACCATCATTATATACCGAGATTCCCATATGCCTCAGAAAGCACGTCAGGCACTTCAAGCTTCGTGGATCTGACAGTCGTTACGGGTCGTCAGAAGCCCGAAATTCTGACAACCTGTCTTACCAAGGGGTACTGTCTTAACCAGTTACTGTTGTGGTTGTGGAGGTCAGATAGGCAGTCGCTTCTTATAAAATACTGGTATTCAGCTGCATCTGGTTAGACTGGATGCCGACCCCAACATAGTTGGCAAAAGGCTAGGCAGATTGATTGAACTGAATTTGACTGCAGCCGCATAGTTTGAACCGTTTAGATAATTATCCAATTTACAGTTGCCTTGTATTTTGTGAAAATAATTGGATACCTATTCATTCAATTTTATTGCTGTCATGAAATGCACAGTGCAACCATATTCTGCATAACTTGATCAACCGGCGTAACTCGGCTATAATTTACAATGTGCAGTCCTTATCTAAAATAATGTATTTTACAGTAATTTGATGTTTACAGGAAATCGCATGGGAACGTTGATTCAAAGGGTTATTGTATGCATTTCTTATTTTTTTTGTAAGTTTCAAGTTTTTCATTTTGAATCCTTTAAGCATTTGTGTGCGCGCAGATAATTTACGTAGTTACACATGATGCTTGTCCTTGATAAGAACTAGTGATGCTTAAAATAACAACAATGTTGCTTCAGCTAAAATTATAGGTATTTAAAAGAATTAGGTATAGGTAAATCAATTTAGCATCTATAAAAGATAAACTCTCGGTTTCTGGGAGTACCACTGCACACGGAAGATACCTGAGGGGTGATTGTGTGCCTGCCAAGATTGCCGGGCCTGCCAGGGTTGTGGAAAAGTCCGAAAGGGATACCGGGACCTTGGCAACAGGCAACTGAAGGAACACGGGTGGGTTTTAGTCAGTAAAAGTATGACATGCAATTCCGCTCCGCCCAAAGCGGGAGAACTCATTTGATGATTTGCCAACCTCAAAAAAAGAAAAAGGGTGATTGTGTAACACAACTCTTTCTTTTGTGTACACTTCTCTGTCCATGCTGTAAGATTGTGGAACTCACTTCCGCCGCATTCGTGATTTGAAAACTGTTTCTTTATTCAAACTTCGTGTAAAAGAGCATTATCTCTCCTCGCAACTTTGAGTATAATATTATATAGGTATTTATGTTTATATATTTAAGCTTTATGTATTTATTTAAGTCTTGCGTATATGTGTAGGTGTATTTGATATTTTTAGTTAAGACTTCGCATAATCATGTTTTTCTCTTCTTGTTCTCACACACTATTGTCTACATTTCTTTTTCATTTCTCCTTTCGCAGGTCTGCTGGAAGAAATTTCTTAAGAAATAAGCAGTACCTTTGTACTCATATTTTAATTATATCGTATCTATTTTGTATTTTACTGTGTGCACATAAATAATAAAATAAATAAATAACACACAATGGTATTGCTTTTCATTTTGACAAAGTAACTCTACAACAGCAAAACATACTAATATTTCTATGAAATAACTTATGCAAAGATAACGGAACCTCAGCGCACGACTCAGGGATCAGATTTCATAGCCTTTCTAAGCAAGGTCCACCAGAATGTAGGCGCAAGGTCAAACGGATGCAAAATGTAACATAATCGCGATCATATTATTACTATAGATACTGACTCGTTAATACAATCACGTACGGGATTTAAACCTTCGTCAGATTCCTGAGGTACTAGCGTGAACGCGCGATGTAAACGTAAAACGATTTTTTTTTACGAACATACAAACTACTCTGCAACGTGCCGCTACAATGGCGACATTAATTTAACACACGGGTAGGGCTAGTGGCCAGTAACCATAAAAAATATAATAAAATAAAATAATTCGTAAATTGAAAAAAAAAAATTTTTCACACAAACTAAATAATAAAAACATAAACAAAATTGAGATCACTCTTTGTAAAAGATTCATTCATGTAGTACCTACCAGCTGGCTTACGTTCCATCGGTCAAGATCCTTTGTCGGCATAATTTCTAGGAAATTGCGCGGCTTTCCTTTTATTCGCCTACATATGATCCGTGACCCCGGCAAATTAACTCTTCGCTACAGTTCTTTAAGTACAGGTTGCTCCAGGACGGTAATTTAGAAAATTGTAAATAAATCAATAAATAATAACATTTAATGAAATTAAAATATTTTCCTAAAACGAATACGCGAAATCGGATACGTGTGTTAAATTAATGTCGTCATGGTACCGGCACGTTGTATATCATTTTGGTTTAAGGGCGCCCCGCGGTTTCACCCGCATAAGTCTCGATCCCGTGAGAATATCGGGATGAAAAGTATCCTTTATCCAAACCCAGGTCATGATCTACTCATGTGCCTCTGTTCAGCCGTTTTAGCGTGAAAGCGTAACAGGCAAACAAACAAACTCACTTTTGCATTCATAGTGAGTGACTAACCTGATTTTTATATCAAAAATCAGGTTAGTCACTCACTAATCACATGAAAAGAAGAAGAATATGTAATACAAGTTAGTTATTTAACCTCTTAACGCTCTCAACAAAAAGTTAATAAGGATAGCCTATACCCAATAACATAACACGTGTATTATGTCGAAGGATGATTTGATAAATCGATTTTTCGCGAAAACCCTAGGGATATTGCGAAAACACGGATAATTAGACAATGGTGAAAACATTTCTGCGAATAACTTGGAAGTAGCGCTCGCCGGCCGATGCCGCGGCACCGCTCGCTTCTCTCGTTCGACTCGCGCGATTTCACCCAATTCAATAAGATGAAATAGATCTGCGGCGAAGCGAGCGGTGCCGCGGCAGCGGCCGGCGAGCTCTACTTCCAAGTTGCTCGCAGAATTCGAATTATCAGTTTTTCAATTATCAGTTAATGTTAGTAATATAAAAAGCAGTCTTACGTCCATACACGAGCCCCACACACATAGTAACAACAGAAACCGTTATTGAATTCATTTTGTGAGAATCGGTATCTATCTTTGCTAATAATTTTCAATTTGAATCATTTTTGTCTAGGCGTGGACAAATAATTACCTAGATAAATGTCTGCTCTTGACAGTACCTACATGATGATGAGGTAAATAATTTATGTTTGTAATTGGCATCATCGCATGATGATAAATCTGAAAATTTTGGCATCCACCATTTTGGATTTACATTTTGACCCCATTATTTGCTTTAGCACCCTCAAAAACGATGAAAACGACACCCATGATGAAAAATTAGAAAATTTTCTCACCCACCGTATTGGACTTTCTGACTAAAACCCACCCGTGTTCCTTCAGTTTTCTATTGCGAAGATCCCGGTATCCCTTTCGGACTTTCCCGTAACCCTGGCAGGCATCGGTCCTAGTGGACCTCGCCGATTGTGCTGACATCTCTTTGAGGCGCGCGTGGAACACAACGCGCCTTCGACCCGGGTCTGGTCCTTATCGGACGGTGAGCTACCCATTGCATACCTTGCCTCTTCCTCACGCGTTCCCCCTCCTCCTTGGATACATTTTGACCTCACTTTGGCATCATTATTTTGGCTTTATGAAAACGACACCAAAGACGAAAAAAAATTTTCACAACCGCCATCTTGAATGTTCATTTTGACCAAATTCATGCTTTCTCTGTCTCTCTCCGGCGGCATGCAGTGTACTCAGGCCATTGTGTACAATTTTATCCCACGACACTGTAATCTCTTCATCTCTTCACCTTTGTTTTTTTTTACTGACAGCGTTCTCACTCTCTCTCTTTCTTTCTCTTTGAATTAGAAGAAGACAGTCGAAGGAATTAACACTTTTAGCATTACAATTTCTGCCAGTTTTTACCTTTGTACCTTTGTACTCATATTTTAATTATGTCGTATCTATTAAGTATTTTACTGTGTTTACATAAATAATAAAATAAAAATAAATATAATAAATATTGTTTGTCAAAGCTCAAGGTTTTCTTATTTTATTACAATACTATGAGAAAAAAAACAGTAAAATTTTATTAAAAATAAGATTTTTCGTAAACATTTGTTTTTCTTAAAGTGTATGTTATTTTCTTGACATTTGAATAAACGGCGCAAGATATTGTAAAAAGAATAATATATTGTAAAAAATGATTTAATTTTCTGAAACTTGTCGGTGGGTTAGTTTTAATTATTGTTTAATAACCCTAATCATGAAAATTGGGTCCTCATTTCTAGTTATTCGATACTTATTATAGAACACACAGTAAAATACATACAGCTCAGACATAATTATCCTCTTATTTATTACCTATCTACCATCTATCTTTTAATGTTCAAGAAGTTTCCTTCTGGCGTTAATTGCAAAGTTTCTGAGATAAATGTTTCTCATCGTAGTTAATAATTTACGCGTTAAACTTCGCCATTTGTGTTCTACTTATTAATAATTATAATTTATTATTCGCATTATTTTATGTCTTCATGATCAATTAATCTTTTACTAAGTAATAGTCTGAGTTGAGTTCCATATTAATTTGGTTCCATATATAGTCTGATGTTTGAAATATTTCAAATTGGAATAATTATGAAATTCCTTGTTTATTTAAAACGATAAAATGAACACGTAACATTGGTTGAAGCAATCACAATAATTATATTATATACATACATAAATTCACGGCTTCATCCCATGGGGGAGGCAGAAACTATAGAATGTCACCTGCTACGATCCTTTCATACCTACTACTTTTGCTTCGTGTACATTATCACTATAAAATTATCGAATAAAAATACATCATTAAGGCTTTTAATTAGGTTTGTCTAATCATAATTGCATTTGTAGAATAGGTAATTTAGTTTTTTTTTCAGCTAAATGATTTGCCCTTAGCTTAGTGGGGCACGCATATCAATTTCTCGTTCAATCGTGGAAATGACTGCGAGTATATTGAAGACGTATGCCCTTGACCGCATGATTTGGCAAAATATAGCAATATAGTTATGTTTTTTTTCTGTGCATTGTAGTTTTCTTGGTAGTCAAGATTATTGTAAGGTGAGGTAATTATTGTAACCGTAGTCATTAATAGTTGTGACAATTACGTATATGAGTACACGTGCTAGTTTTGTCCCATTTTCGGTATACCTAGTGCATGTTATGCGATCATGACTGTCAGTAAAATGTAGTCTAAACGTGTAAATAGTGGTGACTCAACTACTAACCGTGGAAATAACCTACTAACCTTGTAGTATGTTTGTAATTTGTACCTAGTTATTTTGAGCCCCTCGTATATTATGTAATACAATTAAAATTATTATTATTTATTATTATATAAGCCTGTTTTGATCCACTGCAGGGGACTTATTGGTGAATCGCACGAATTTACTCGGCCGAAAACGGGCGCATCGATACTTTTAAATATTTTTTTTTTCTGTGATTCGCTCGTAGTTAATTTATTTCTAGGCGAATCGATTACTCCATAAATCGATTGGCCTACAAATAAACTAAAATGGACTTAACTGTAATGTGACTTCAGTATTATGCATCAAGCAAGCGATAGTGTTGATTCCTAGTTAGAAAGATAGTAATCAACCAAAATAGAAGAGGTATGGTTGGTATGAAAAAAAAACAAAAAATATGCAAGCGAAGCCGCGGGCATTACAAAGTTATGTCGTGATTAATATTATATTAGATCTCTTACATGATACGGAGCGTGTTTAAAATGCCAAATTCTAGTAGTTTCCAAGGTTTCAGTATTCAGTTCGTTTGTCAAGGTTCACCGGTTAAGCGCTCGCTGATTATAACCTACCTGTATTACGCATTAACAGGTTCGATTATAATCTTTATTTATTTTTACTTATTTAAACTTTTCACACTAAAAAAGGTACAAAGGCAGACTTAATGCCTGAGGCATTCTCTACCAGTCAACCAAGGGTGGTGAAGAGATTAGATGGCAGGTGCTCTAATTGAGAAGAAAAAAGAGGAAAAACATATTATAATAATATATCGTATTGCATTATAGATAAAGGCTCTTACACACTGGGGCGATTCGCCGCGCGACGCGAATCTGCGAAATAATATCCGTAGAACAATTTCTATGAAAACGCGCGCGACCCAACACACAGGAGCGAAATTCGCTCCGCGAAACAGATCTGCGCGATTCGCAGCGCCACACCAACTTTAGGAACATTTTGTATGGATTCGCCGCGAATTCGCCGCGAATTTCGCGGCGAATTCTGTGGCGGGCGCGACGCGAAACACGGAGGTATATAAGGCAGTGCATTCCGAGCTGAGCTCAGTAGTAGACGATCTTCGTCTGAGGACGAAGGCAGGTCTGTGCGTGTTTGCTGAGCGCGGGGTGCTAGGTTCCATTCCCCGGTCGGTCGACATTGCCCAACCTGACAAGGGACCTAAGACAACAACAACCAATCTTGCCAAGGGGTACCGTGTGCCCAGTACTTACAGTTACTGGGTTGTGGAGGTCAGACAGGCAGTGGCTCCATGTAAAATACTGGTATCCAGCTGCATCCGGTTAGACTGGAAGCCAATCGAACATAGTTGGAAAAAGGCTAGGCAGCGTCTTTTCAGTAAGTAATATTAATATTAGACTGATAAAAAAAAAATTGTACGATTGAACATACGAATCTACCGTTTTGTGAAATTGTGACTTCGTGACTAGCAAACGAGTACGATTTTTTGAATCGGTTGTTTCCTTTGTAACATGTAAAACTGTTATTGCTGTTTACATCTACTTTATTCATTTTATCTTTAACTCTATTAAATAGCTACACTTTAAAAAAAAGCTGTATACTTTACACTTTTATTAGAATTATCTTATAAGTACGATAGTTCTAAGTAATAAAAACTTTTTTGGAAGTCTTTCGTTTTTTTTTTTAAATTTTGCAAATCCTTGTATAAATGACGGAGTTATAGCCGGACATTCATAAAAAAATATATACCGGATGAAATTTTTTGACGTCTCGAGCATAATAAGGTGTGTTGTGTAAGTGGAACAGAAGCCATACCCGAGAATATTTGCTTAGTACCATTGAGATTGTACAGATTCGGAATTTCCTTCAAAAATCATGAAAACTATCCATCATAGGAGATAAACTAAACGGCGCGGCGGCGGGCGTAGGCTGCGATCGCGCATGAATGAAAGTTGTACGTGTGTGCGAGCGATACGCACGCACATTTCTTTTGCGTAGAAAACTAGTAAGCGGCCGCCCCTCGGGCCCCTCGCATGGTACAGTCGTATTTAAAACGTTTCCAAAATCAAATTAAAAATCAACCTAATAACATTTATACTCCACTTACTAATAAACTAAAACAAACCTGATCTACAAATAAAATGAACACAATACCCAAAAATTCTCAAACATACAATACAAATAACCAATTGACTAAATAAGCCTCACACCAAAAGAATAACAATTAAAAAGATAAAATAATAAGAAAACCTATGCTTACAAATATAATACGAAAACAGTAAGAAAGACTCGGAACGAACTTTTAAAACAATCTAAGTAATCTTTTTTAAATAATTCGAAACAATAAATACTTGAATAAGCAAGAATACTCGACTGTACTTCATTCAAAATGAAAAGGACGTGCATTCATGCGGGAGCGAGAACATTGACAGAAGGTCGTTCGGTCGACCCGTTGCTAAGTAACGTCAGCGCGCCTACGCACACACCCGTACATAGAAACTTGATAATTAAGTGCGTGAGAGTTCACTTGCCGGGGTTCACGTACGAGAGCCGAGCAGCTGAGCGGTACTCGCGCGCGGGCGACACGACCGACCGACGCGCACGCGCATTGCGCGCATTTTACAAAAAATGAACTTAGGTCTGTACCTACCTTTTTAGCGATATCGCAGTAGGTAATTATTGTTCAAAATGTTTCGTTAGCACGTCTTTGCATATTGTTTGGTAAACTTCGAGGCGTGTCTCTATCACTTTTCAAAACATTAAAAGCGTCTATTATTCGCTGTTTTAAATCACTAACGCTTTGAGCTTCTTCGGTATACACTAAACGTAAGACTAAACGTTTTAGTTCGGCCCACAAATAAAAGTCAAGTCGGCCGCCAGTTCACAGGTCCACCGCGACCTATCCACTTATCACCGAATTGACCATCGAGATACGCGCGCACAGATCGTTTGTAGTGAGCTGGAAATCTGTCATGCTGGAAGTACATGTCTTGCAGATAGGGATCAGGAACGTCTTGCAACATGGTGTCAATGACGGAACGGTTCTGCAGCCAGTGACAAAACTCCATGCGGGGTGCGGGGTTTTCCGGGGAATTTGAGGAGAAGGGATAAGTACCGTTCTTTCGCAGCGACTGAAGATGTTCTTCTTCTGCGTACATTCGCCTCGCACTGGCTGTTTTCACCAAACAAGATACTCTACGTTAGAATATTCGTACATGTTTAGATACGATAACTATGGCCGGGTGGACGATGCATACGCGGAAACAAACAGCGCGACGTCACGCCGCCGTGACTAATCGCAGGTGACTGAAGCGCGGGACGCGGGCGGGCGGGGGGATGAGCGAGCGAGCAGCTCCGGCGCAGCGGCGGCTCGTGGGCCTGATGATATCAAAGGAGCCGACGGCAAGTGCGGCGAGTACCTATCGGCCGCAAAGGAACTTATCTACGAATTCATTAATAAATTCCGTGCATTTAGTAGGGTGCGTATGATTTGAATCTCCCTCCTATCTTCCAAACCACTTATCACGTCGTGATTGTCCGCTGGTTATACGCTATGTGAAGTCACATTAAATTAAAAATGGCGCCCTCTAGAGGACATAAAGTGAGGAACTTAAAAAAAAAAATGGTTTAATCGTACCATGTTGGGTATCAAATGAAAGGGCTTAATGAGCACATTTCAAAAATATATGACAGAGGCCCTAGACAAAGTGACATTCTTTCAGCGATATTGATGATGGAAAAAGCAAAAATTTATAATTATTATAACCCCAAAAGAATTTAAAAAAAATCAAGTAATAAAAACTAAAACCCAACTACGACTTAAAAGGTATAAACAAGATACCACAGACAGACAAATTAAAAATCCGGAGTCACACGTGTTAGGGCATAAATCGAACAGATTACGTGTGACTCCGGATTTTTAATTTGTCTGTGTGCCTTGTTTATATCTTTTAAGTCGTAGTTGGGTTTTAGTTTTTGTTACTTGATTTTTTTTAAATACTTTTGAGGTTATAATATATATATTTTTGAAATGTGCTCATTAAGCCCTTTCATTTGATACCCAACATGGTACGAGTAAACCATATTTTTTTTTAAGTTCCTCACTTTATGTCCTCTAGAGGGCGCCATTTTTAATTTAATGTGATTTCACATAGCCTATAACCAGCGGAGAATCACGACGCTTCTAACGATACCTCATTTGTCAAATTGTGATAAGTGGTTTGGAAGATAGGAGGGAACAGATGAACATACATACATACATACATACCGGTCAAAATCATAACCCTCCTTTTTCTTCGCCGTAGTCGGGTAAAAACTAAAACCCAAATAACGTAATCTGTTCGATTTATGCCCTAACACTCCGTATTTGTTTAATCGTACCATGTAGGGTATCCCTTACCTACATGGTACGATTAAACATTTTTTTTTTTACTGACTTTATGTCCCCTACCGGGCGCCAATTAATGTGACGTCATAGCCTATAACCAGCGGACGACCAAAACGCTTCCAACGATACCTCATTTGTCAAATTGTGATGAGTGGTT
The DNA here is from genome assembly GCA_947363905.1 of Lithophane semibrunnea. Classification (NCBI taxonomy): domain Eukaryota; kingdom Metazoa; phylum Arthropoda; class Insecta; order Lepidoptera; family Noctuidae; genus Lithophane; species Lithophane semibrunnea. The sequence goes on along the minus strand of OX376190.1, from coordinate 17,869,893 downwards.
TAGAAGATAGGAGGGAACAGATGAACATACATACATACCAGTCAAAATCATAAACCTCCTTTTTTCTTCGCCGTAATCGGGTAAAAACAAGTAGGTACTTAGGTAAGCAAAGGAGTGGTGACCCAGCGTTATCAGCCCGTGACTTATAAGTTGTAGATCGTGGGTTCGAACCCAGCCAGGCGCTTTACTTTGTGTAAATCATCACCACTGCTCTCAAAACTGTGAAGGAAAACATCGTGATCATGAGGCAACCGGCATGTCCTAGAACCTAAAATTCGAAGACATAATAAGTACCTACCTAGTAGTACCTAGGTTAGTTCCAATCATAGAAATATATTTCTTATGTCTATGATTCCAATACAATATCTATACCTACTCTTATGTATGTAAATTAGGATAATTTCCAAAAGGCCATAAAAACGTGTTGCATTGCAGCCGAAAGCACACTTATTTTCCGAAATCACATAGGTAAATTGAAAACTAAATAAAAATTTCTTCATTTTAAAATAAATAAGTACCTACTGCGAAAAGCACGACCGAATTTGCCAGTTTCCTCATCGTGTGTTCAAGCGTAGGTACCTATCTACTTAGGTTAGGTTGGGTTATGTCGACCGACCGGGGAATCGAACCTAGCACCCCACGCTCAGTAAACACGCACAGACCTGCCTTCGTCCTCCGACGAAGATCGTCTACTACTCAGCTCAGCTCGGAATGCATCGCCTTTTATACTTTCATAATATTCAAGGCGAATTCGCGCGCGATTCGCCGCGCTACACCAACTGAATTCGCGGCCATTCCATTTTGTGTTGTAACGCCATACAGTATGTTTCATTTTGTGTTGTAGCGCGCCGAAGCCGCGAATTCGCGGCGTATTCGCGGCGACGCCATACAAAATGTTCCATTTTGTGTTGTAACGCCATACAATAGGTTTCATTTTGTGTCGTAGCGCGGCGAATCGCCGCGAATTTCGCGGCGAATTCTGTGGCGGGCGCGACGCGAAACACGGAGGTATATAAGGCAGTGCATTCCGAGCTGAGCTCAGTAGTAGACGATCTTCGTCTGAGGACGAAGGCAGGTCTGTGCGTGTTTGCTGAGCGCGGGGTTCTAGGTTCGATTCCCCGGTCGGTCGACATAACCCAACCTAACCTAAGTAGGTAGGTACCTACGCTTGAACACACGATGATTCCCCGGTCGGTCGACATTGCCCAACCAGTCTTGCCATGGGGTACCGTGTGCCGAGTAGGTACTTATAGTTACTGGGTCGTGGAGGTCAGACAGGCGACTCGCTCCATGTAAAATACTGGTATCCAGCTGTATCCGGTTAGACTGGAAGCCAATCGAACATACTTGGAAAAAGACTAGGCAGCGTTTTTTGCGGTAATATTAAGTAATTTTGCAACCCATGCTGACCCGTGCACAGTGCTTATGTGTGCGTTGTTGATCTTTATCCTTACGCGTCCTGTTCGATTCAATATGCACAGCCCTATGCACTGCCGCCATGGCTACGTGTTATTTTAATACCTATCTATCGAAAAATGGGTTTTGCGAATCAAGCCAGTCTAAGCCTAAGCTGACTTCACATTATATTAGGCTTGCCGTACAACAAGAGGTCGGCATAAAGGTACCTACTGGAAACGTGTAGCTTGTTTGTGAAAATAAACTGTTTCGGCCTGCGCCGCCTGGCAACACACACAGTCGTGCGGCGGGCCGACGCGCGGTACTTCGCGCCACCTGCGCGAGCCAATGGCAGGGAAAGCCCCGAGCTGCGGGAGATGCGCGGGATTTCGTGCCACTCCACGCGATCCAATCACAGCGCGCCTATATCACGCCACCCTGCGCGAGCCAACGGCAGGGAAGCTTCGAGCGGCGCTAGAGGGCGCGCGCGCCGGCGACGCGAGCGGCGGAGGCCTGGTGGTGGTGGGGCTCGGGCACACGGGCCTTTGCGCCCCATCAGCAATGGTCGACGATAACGATAATAATATTGTAACGGGTCCAGAGACTTAAGGGGGATGCGCTAGGTTGGCCCGCGAAATTCAAATTTTCTTACGTTTTTTGCAATTTGGAGTTCAGTATCAGGTTGTATGTTGATCTAAATATTATTAGCGCTCGTAACAAATATGGATTTACAGAATTATGAACATTAAAATCAGCAATACAACTCTCTAAGCTCATGAAAGTGTATTGAATGACTATTTTATGAAATCATAAATTATAATACATAATAACGAGCAATAATCGACCAACTTACATTTGCAATGTAAGTTTGTTCTTGTGTTAAATTCATCCCAACTACGGAACCCATTATGAGTGGTCCAACACGCGGATCGGATAGACTGGAAGCTGACCTCAAATTAGTTGGGAAAACGCTAGACAGCTGACAGACTATTCAAAGTGAATTAAATCAAAAGCAAAATAGTAAGTCATTGCAATCTGACTCTTATCTCATTATCTTAAGTTATAAATTAGGATGTTTGACGAACTTTACTAAAAAACAATAATTTCTACATTTCAAACTAAAAAGTCCTCGCAAATATCAATCATTCGAATTTATACCTTATTGCAACTGTATAAGAATAACATGCACTGACCTCGGAGGTTATCAATATTCTGATGTTTTTGTTTTTATGTATGACTAGCTGTGCCCCACGCTTTCTTCTCAGAGTAGTCAGATAGGAAACGCCGACCTCATCTAGGTTATTTTTACAACTTTTTAATATGACGTGTAAAAGTGATTCCAATATCCTATTTACAGAATAAACAATTTCATTTCATAGGTCTCGATCCCGTGGGAATATAGGGATAAAACGTGTCCTATGTCCAGGTCATGGTCTACCCGTGTGCCCATCGTCTCCTCTCTAGAGTGGGGAAAGTCGCGGCGGCGGTGGCGCGGGGCGCCGGCTTCGAACGGTTCGCGTATTATGTTTTTATTAAACTCGTGATAACTTCAAAATTAAATGTCCGATTCGAATGAATTAAAAAGCATTTTACTGCTACATAAATACCCTTGATGTTAAAACTATTTATTTGAATAAGAATTAATATTATTTTAATAAAACTCCTTCGCAAATAATGCATTAATTTCGAACAAATTTGATTACCATTAAAAAGGTTATAGTGAGTCAATCTTAAACGATAGACATAATATGCCGTCGCGGACTTTTTTTTAGAACTTTTAAAGAGGAACAATTCCATCATACATGATATTTATATTTACGTAACATAAACCGTTTACGCAGGGCACGCAACGGTCAACGGAAGCTCTCAAAAAGGAATATTTTTTCCCGTTTTTGCAACATATTTCATTTATGCTCCGCTCCTATTGGTCGTAGCGTGATGTTATATAGCCTATAGCCTTCCTCGATAAATGGACTATCGAACACAAAAAGAATTTTTCAATTCCAACCAGTAGTTCCTGAGATTAGCGCGTTCAAACAAACAAACAAACTCTTCAGCTTTATAATATTATAGTATAGATATAGTATAGATTATAATATTAGTATAGATAGTATAGATAATGTATGTCCGGGCATAACTCCCGTCTACGCGCGGTCGGACCAATCTGTTAGGGGCAGGGGAGGCGCCGCTGACGCGTGCGCTGCGCACGCTCAACCTCATAGCGAATGAGACGGACTTATTCAGTTCACAAGGAATACATTGTTTATAATTTGTTATAGATGTTAAGTTAAGCGCATCTATCGCATTGGGGTATCCTGTAACGGTAGATGTAAGTAATAAATAAATAAATAAAATACACGGATTTGCAAAATTCTGTTTTTGTTTGAAATGGTAAAATACCTATACTTCCGAGAGTGTCCCATTGTCATCAGGTCAAGATCTGATGATGAGATCCTGGAGAAATTGAGGGAACTCTTCAAATATTATAGGCACACCTATAGCGATTTCGATATTTTTTATAAGTACTTAGTACATCTTTTGGAAAGCATGATTTGATGGAGTGGAACTGATGATGAACACCACAGATGGCAACCGGAAATACTCAACAATAAGTAAGAAGTATGTATTTCATGGGTTGCGATTCGATTATACTTTTATTAATATGATTGCCAAGCAATTCATGCTCGTCACAGTGTACATAATTTAAAGGGTGAATTGGAGGTGATGGTGAAGTACCTACCAGGAGAACTGGAGAAATCCTCAACCATTAAGGTCCCTGTATCGGGAAAAGCAATAGGTATTTTGTAAAAGGTAATGAGCAATTGACATTAGGCTATTGTAACTTGGATAAATTACAAATTGACCCACTAAAAAGCGTAAAAATGTTTTTTAACAAACTTTATCACTTTACTCACTAATACCTACTTAAGGCCCGCGTTGAAATTGTCTGCGTTCGCTGTAGCAGCAGAGCGAGCTTAAGGGGGATGCGCTAGGGTGGCCCGCGAAATTAAAATTTTCTTACGTTTTTTGCAATTTGCAGGTCAGTATCAGGTTGTATGTTGATCTAAATATTATTAGCGCTCGTAACAAATATGAAATTACAGAATTATAAACATTAGAATCAGCAATACAACTCTCTAAGTTCATGAAAGTGCCAAATGTCATGATTTCATGAAATAGTCATTCAATACACTACACACTAATACACAATCAACATACAACCTGATACTGACCTGCAAATTGAAAAAAAACGTAAGAAAATTTTAATTTCGCGGGCTTCCCTGGCGCATCAACCTTAAGAGCGCTAGGGCTCCGCTAGCAGACGAGTGCGTGATATTAGCTGTGCGAGAGTCAATTCAAGTAGGTACGACGTTTGAACGCGAACGGCTGTTGTGTTACAAGGTTACATAATACATCAAGTCCCAGGGACTAGTTCTACTTGCGACCACGACCAACGAGACAGTTTGTAGGTAAGTACTTACTTAGTTACTATAATTATTTTTGATTGGATCACTTCATTACACATTTAAAGTTATCACTGAGTATTTGTAAACATTACGCTTTTAATCCCCAAAGGGTTAGACAGTGGTGTAGGTACCTATATGTATCTAGTACACCCGCATTTCACCAGAGGTACCTTACCTATTCTATTATACATAGGTACTTAGTGAGCATAATAAATTATTAACTCACGGAGTTTTGGAAATACATAAGTAGGTAAATTAAAAACAAGTAGGTACTTTGGTAAGCAAAGGAGTGGTGACCCAGTGTTATCGGCCCGTGAATTACGAGTTGTAGGTCGTGGCTTCGAACCCAGGCAGGCGCTTTACTTTGTGTAAATCATCACCACTGCTCTCAAAACGGTGAAGGAAAACCATCGTGATCGTGAGGCAACCGGCATGTCCTAGAACCACCAGAACTTCGAAGACATAATAGGTACCTACCTAGGTTAGTTCTAATCATAGAAATATATTTCTTATGTCTATGATTCCAATACAACATATATACCTACTCTTATGTATGTAAATTAGGATGATACTCTTGTGTCTGCAAATTACCTCTTTACTCATAAAAAGGCCATAAAGGAACGTGCATTGCAGCCTTCAGTACACTTTTTTCCGAAATCACAATTGGAAACTAAATAAAAATGTCTTCATTTTAAAATAAATAAGTACCTACTGCGTAAAAGCACCACCGAATTTGCCAGTTTCCACATCGTGTGTTCAAGCGTAGGTACCTACCAACTTAGGTTAGGTTGGGTTATGTCGACCGACCGGGGAATCGAACCTAGCACCCCACACTCAGCAAACACGCACAGACCTGCCTTCGTCCTCCGACGAAGATCGTCTACTACTCAGCTCAGCTCGGAATGCATCGCCTTTTATACTTTCATAATATTCAAGGCGAATTCGCGCGCGATTCGCCGCGCTACACCAACTGAATTCGCGGCCATTCCATTTTGTGTTGTAACGCCATACAGTATGTTTCATTTTGTGTTGTAGCGCGCCGAAGCCGCGAATTCGCGGCGTATTCGCGGCGACGCCATACAAAATGTTCCATTTTGTGTTGTAACGCCATACAATAGGTTTCATTTTGTGTCGTAGCGCGGCGAATCGCCGCGAATTTCGCGGCGAATTCTGTGGCGGGCGCGACGCGAAACACGGAGGTATATAAGGCAGTGCATTCCGAGCTGAGCTCAGTAGTAGACGATCTTCGTCTGAGGACGAAGGCAGGTCTGTGCGTGTTTGCTGAGCGCGGGGTTCTAGGTTCGATTCCCCGGTCGGTCGACATAACCCAACCTAACCTAAGTAGGTAGGTACCTACGCTTGAACACACGATGATTCCCCGGTCGGTCGACATTGCCCAACCAGTCTTGCCATGGGGTACCGTTTGCCGAGTACTTATAGTTACTGGGTCGTGGAGGTCAGACAGGCAGTCGCTCCATGTAAAATACTGGTATCCAGCTGTATCCGGTTAGACTGGAAGCCAATCGAACATACTTGGAAAAAGACTAGGCAGCGTTTTTTGCGGTAATATATTATTAAGTAATTTTGCAACCCATGCTGACCCGTGCACAGTGCTTATGTGTGCGTTGTTGATCTTTATCCTTACGCGTCATGTTCGATTCAATATGCACAGCCCTATGCACTGCCGCCATGGCTACGTGTTATTTTAATATCTATCTAAAAATAGGTTTTGCGAATCAAGCCAGTCTAAGCCTAAGCTGACTTCACATTATATTAGGCTTGCCGTACAACAAGAGGTCGGCATAAAGGTACCTACTGGAAATGTGTAGCTTGTTTGTGAAAATAAACTGTTTCGGCCTGCGCCGCCTGGCAACACAGTCGTGCGGCGGGCCGACGCGCGGTACTTCGCGCCACCTGCGCGAGCCAATGGCAGGGAAAGCCCCGAGCTGCAGGAGATGCGCGGGATTTCGTGCCACTCCACGCGATCCAATCACAGCGCACCTATATCACGCCACCCTGCGCGAGCCAACGGCAGGGAAGCTTCGAGCGGCGCTAGAGGGCACGCGCGCCTGCGACGCGAGCGGCGGAGGCCTGGTGGCGGTGGGGCTCGGGCACACGGGCACTTGCCTTTGCGCCGCATCAGCAATGGTCGACGATAACGATAATATTGTAACGGGTCCAGAGACTTAAGGGGGGTGCGCTAGGTTGGCCCGCGAAATTCAAATTTTCTTACGTTTTTTGCAATTTGGAGTTCAGTATCAGGTTGTATGTTGATCTAAATATTATTAGCGCTCGTAACAAATATGGATTTATAGAATTATAAACATTAAAATCAGCAATACAACTCTCTAAGCTCATGAAAGTGTATTGAATGACTATTTCATGAAATCATATTATAATACATAATAACGAGCAATAATCGACCAACTTACATTTGCAATGTAAGTTTGTTCTTGTGTTAAATTCATCCCAACTACGGAACCCATTGTGAGTGGTCCAACACGCGCGGGCTTTAGACTACCCGTAACGTAGCGACTGCCAAAGATCTACGTAAGACAGCCGGGACCAACACTGCTGCATAACGTGCTTCGGCACGGAGGGGTCTCGTTATGTAAAGGCCTATTCAGATCAGCGATATCGCTATCGCGCTCGGTAGCGATAGGTACTGGTCCAAAGTGCCTAACCCTGAAGGTGAACCAGTATCGTGACAGCGATATCGCATAAAATAACTAAATGCTTGGAGGTACTGATTCCAGATTTAAATCATTGTAAATGTAATCTATAGAAGTAGGTAGGTACCTACCAGTTGGATTTCAATTCCTTGGCAATTTCCTTCCATAGTTTGTCCTTGTGCCTGTTGTCCTTATAGTAAGGACTCCTCACGTCGTACAATACAGACTTCGCCCGAATTAAGGATATTAAAAGTTCTATATTCATGATCCGAACTGTTGATGAACAATTAAAATTCGATTGTGTCTCGTTAGTGACCGTTGGAGGTTTGTTTCACGAATTACTCTTCTTGTCAACTGTAACGGTTCGCGCACAGAACTTAATTTCAGCTCGGAGGTCGTCGGTCGAACTCGGGCGATCAACAGACGAACGACTCAGAGATTGTTTATAGATTTATTAGATTTCTCGTCAAATTAAATCACAATAATATTTTATTTATTTTTTTAAATATGTTCCAATTTTTAATTCAGCAGGGATCATGAAATGAAAATAAAAAGTTGTAATATTTTATGAAAAATCGCTCTTTCCTTTCAATAGGTACGCCATCTTTTCTGCACAACTTGTGTTGAGCTAAATCGGAATTGATTGAAGTCATCAAGACATCAACTGATTAATGAGTCGAATATAATATTTTGTGGGAAATAACACAGATGAGTACCTACATATAAAAGGTATTTATTTAAGGTTGATGAGCTAGGTTGGCCCGCGAAATTCAAATTTCCATACGTTTTTTGCAATTTGATGGTCAGTATCAGGTTGTATGTTGTTCCAAATAATATTAGCGCTCGTAACAAATATGGATTTACAGAATTATAATTATCTAATTGAATCGATCGATTTGTTTATTGTTTTCAGTGCAACTGCAAAGCTCTACAATCATGATCTTAAATGTAGTAGTAGTTCCATTACAATTCGCTAGATGGCGTTAATGTAAACAATCCCTCAAATAATTCAAAGACGTGTTAATTTATAAAATTCACCCTCTCCATATGTGGCTTCCAATTCCCTGAACTGGAAGCCACATATGGAGAGGGTTAGATCTAAACTGACTTCGCTCACGGGAGCCCTACGGAGTGTTGTCCGATGTCTTCCACGACAAGTCCGCTACAATATATCTATATAACACTCTTATAAAACCTCACGTGGACTATCTAATAGAAGTATGGGGCACAGCGGCCAAAACCAATATTGAAACACATAGTGCTACAAATAGCACAAAATAAGTTAATAAAGACACTCTTCCAATATGATTATAGTACACCAACACAAAAAATATACAATGAAACGAAGTTAATGAACATATCACAAACTTACATATATAATACTTGCATCTTAATAAGAAAAATACTTAATAAAAACATTCACACACAAATACATTTTACAAGGAAACATCAAATACATAAAATTGGGCTTAGAAGTGCAAATGACATACAACTATACACACCACGCACCAGCTATGGCAGAAGGAATGTGATGTACGAAGGTGCTGCATTGTATAATGAACTACCAAATAATATAAAAAACTCAAAATCCATGGCAATATTTAAGAAACACTTAACACTAAATTTGATTAATAAAAAATAAAGAGAGGGCACCTTTGTACATTACATACCACATCTAGATGCGCGCGTTCCGTGTATGTTTACATTTTAGCCGAGTTAAAATTATTGGCAATTATTACCCTACTTTTAGAATGTTTTGTGTGTACAAATTGTTTTCTTTCTTTTGAAAAACTGTACGTTAAATCATGTTTTTTTTTTAGAATAAGTTAATTATTTAAAGAAAAGAAAGAAAGAAAGAAAGAAAGAAAATACATTTATTTAGCACAGATTTCTCATGTAAGTGATATTTTTAATGGGCAATAAAGATATCTCTAATCCTAATCCAAAATTCAATATTTTCAAGAATACTTTATTTAACGAACAATAATTACTGCTTAAAAACTTAATCAAAATCAATTTATTTGAGGCGTACGCGGCTCCGTGTATCCGCCCTCTCCGGGCGGCCTGCTGCCATATTTTTGACGTTTTGCATAGAAAAACTTTGTTTATCTTGCTTTATGTTGTACAGAATATGAAACAAAACAAGAAAGATAATTTTAAAGTAGGGACTTTAAAATTATCTGACAGGGGTCAGTATATAAAATAAACGAATGACGCTTTATTACACCGAACAAGATCAGGCGCCCGCCCGCCAGTCGAGTTTACGCACGCGCGCCACTGTTCGCTGTCTGATTTAGAGGAGTGTATTGTGAGTTTTTGTGAGTGTCATGACTGGTTTATGGCTGCACAACATGCCTGGGTAAGTCATTAACATATTATCGTAACAAATTAGCGTAACATTGAAATGAAAAATACAACCGACGCCGGACGCTTATTCCCTGTCTGTGTGTCCGGAGCAGGCGGCTCCTAATAGAAAGCTTGTAGGATGAAAAAAAACATTGGCAAGGTGTGTTTATTAATATTGATTAGTGTTAAATAGTTTATCTTTATGATAAAAAGATTACGAGACATTTTGAAAAAAGTTTTGATATTTTTTTCAATATCTTCTTTTTTTCGGAAAATGGAAAGACCCCCCTTTCCCTGACTTTATATTAAAATTAACAATTAATTACAAGGTAAAACTGTACTTATCCATTTTTAATTATTAGCTTATTTCATAACAATTCCATAAACTTTATAAATGTATAGCTACAGCTTCAATACGAATCTTATAAGATAGGTACGCCTGTTTTGATCCGCCGCCGCGCCGCCGCCGCGCCGCCGCCGCCCGTATCGGGCCGATTCACACACAGATGACTAATCTTCTCGGGATGGCGCAACATATGAGTGGATGCTTCGTAGAAAATTATGAGTGTACTGATACATTTTTCATTCCTAGTTTATCCTCATAACTCCTATTATTCGGATGTACAGTTTATTTGGATTTTTAATAAAGATTGGTTCTAATAGAACTATAATATCTTTATCTTTAATACACACATCGTTTTTAGGGTTCCGTACCCAAAGGGTAAAACGGGACCCTATTACTAAGGCTCCGCTGTCAGTCTGTCTGTCCGTCTGTCACCAGGCTGTATCTCATGAACCGTGATAGTTAGACAGTTGAAATTATCACAGATGATGTATTTCTGTTGCCGCTATAACAACAAATACTACAAAACAGAATAAAATAAATATTTAAGGGGGCTCCCACACAACAGACATGATTTTTTTGCCGTTTTAGATAATTGTACGGAACCCTTCGTGCGCGAGTCCGACTCGCAACTGGCCGGTTTTTTATGGTTGATTTTCATTCAATCAGCTACTCAAATGGTGTTAGGCAGGACACCTGGTCAGGCGCAGTGAGGACAGGTGGAGTCAGACAGTGACTGAGTGGCGTCCAAGGACTAGAGAACGAAGTGTCGGTCGTCCGGCGGCGAGATGGCTGTATACGTATTATTAGGTACCATCGCGGGTAGAACCTAGGTGAGGCTGGCACAGGAACATGGGGATTGGCACATGAAAAGAGAGGCCTATGCTCAGCAATGGTTGAAGTCAAGCTATGGATTATGATGATGATATTAATTGCTCTATATTGAAAGAATGTTTTTGAAAATATGCTTTTATACAAATGCTAGAGATAACGCTAATTGCATGTTTAGCTCTCAAAACGGTACTAGTATAGGATTGAGCATGATGATTTGACTATAGAAAAATTCACGGAGATACGGAATTAGATAAGTAAATTAAAAGTAACTAGTCATTTAAACAAAATATCAACTATGGGTCTGTAAATTAATAATTATGATTTCAAAATGATATTAAGTACCTACCTGTTCTTAAAAGGCCATAACGATTTTCGATCGGCTTCCGGTCTAACCAGATACCAGTATTTTACATGGAGCGACTGCCTGTCTGACCTCCACAACCCAGTAACTGAAGATACTGGGCACACGGTACCCCTTGGCAAGACTGGTTGGGCAATGTCGATCGATCGGGGAATCGAACCTAGAACCCCGCGCTCAACAAACACGCACAGACCTGCCTTCGTCCTCAGACGAAGATCGTCTACTACTGAGCTCAGCTCGGAATGCACCGCCTTTTATACCTCCGTGTTTCGCGTCGCGCCCGCCACAGAATTCGCCGCGAAATTCGCGGCAATTCGCCGCGCTACAACACAAAATGAAACCTATTGTATGGCGTTACAACACAATATGGAACATTTTGTATGGCGTCGCCGCGAATACGCCGCGAATTCGCCCCCGCGAATTCGCGCGAGTGTGAAAGGTGTTGCGACGCGATAATATCGCAGTTCGCCCCGCGAAATGTCGCGCGACGAATCGCCCCAGTGTGTAAGAGCCTTTAAGCAGGTTTACCGTACATAAATAAGCTATAAACTTATGATACATATACTTACATACATATTTACTATAATAAATCATAATATATTATTTGTTAGCAAAGAGACGAAGGTTTTCCTCCTGGTGAGTGTTTGACGAACTTGATCACTCCTACTGAGAGAGCCAACTCCTAGTTAATCCGAAATATAATTACTAAACTTTATAGTTTCCTTAGAGTCGTGAATGATGTAATTGCCAGGCCATTAGCATTTTAAGTGGTCTAATAAAAGTTTGTGATAAAAGTGTGATAGAAGTTTCGCTACTTTGCAACTGATTTGCATTTCAGACGAAGATTACAGTTTGATGGAGTAGTTTCTGCGCTTTTTTACAGGAGCAGACTTTATATTTGTTTGGCAATGACAACCGCGCTGCACTGCGCCTCGCCTAGTGACTTAGTCTTAGTCTTAGTAGACTTAGTCTTACAGTCTTATTCTTATTCTTAGTAGACTTAGACTTAGTCTTACACTAAGGGTGCACGAAAAATAAATTAATCGAAACTTCACCCATACATACAGGGGGTTATTTTGTATGTGAACATACTTAGTCGTGATATCATCTAGTTTCGTAAAGTAAAAGTTCAACCCCTGTGGGGTCCTAATTAAGAGCAACCCCAAAAAACCCACATATTTTCGTTACTATTTGTAGGGTTTCTTTGCTAAAATTGAGCCTGAAGAATGACATTATATGTGTACTGGACCTAAACTACGGATTCGAATGTGTACTGGACTTAAAAAAACGTACCTTATTGGCGTACTAGGTATTAATGGAACTAAGTATTATCTTTATTATAAGAACTAAGTAGTATCTTTGAACATCACAGAATTGAAGTATTACCTAGTACTGTTATTGGAATTGCTTGTTTCTAGTTACCATCAATAACGTTTGGTGAATGATGAGCAAAGTTCGAAATCTACGTTGATGATGAAAATTGACCCCGAAAAGGACAATCAATGATTTATTTTTCTGCTTTTTGGCGATAAATGTACAAACCTATCACGAAAAAGAAAAATACCTTATGTCCTGGGATTGCGTTTCTAAATGTCAAATCAGTGGTTGTCAAAAGTACGGTAGGTAAATAAGAAATTATAAACTTATGTGAGAAAAGCAAACGAGAAACCATTGCTAAACAAAGAGGAACTTATCATTAAATGCCAATAACTTCTCTGTTTTACACTGATTTCAATAGCGTAGAATATAAATTACAGCTAAAGACAAATAAATCAACCCAGACTACCGTCAGTTAGTTAAACCCTTATGTAAACCTCTTACACTTCCGTGCAAAATAAAAGGTCGCTTTAAAATAAACTTGTGAAGACAGTTGAGGCATTTAAAAAAATACTTACATGTCAAAGAATTTAATCAATTAAACCTACTAGCAACATTGTCTGAGGTTTGGCCTTGATTGGATGATAATAATAACAATTTAATCATGTCCTACGACAATGGAGAGTAACTAAAGAGCTGTAAGGATTTTATATTCACCTTGTTAATAATTTGTTGAGCTGTTGTTTTATAAAATTTATTTTTTTGCAGTGAAACTTTTTAGAGGGAAATTCGATAATTGGACGAGAATTGAGAGTGAAATTTTAAGGATACGTCATGTTTAGGCACATTTCGTTACATGAGAAGAACCATATGACTCTCTCTGCCTTTCAAAATAAACCTCTATTATTCTTTATTTTTTAAGGACTTTCACTTATAGAAGTTAAAGTCAATCAAAAAATAAACGTACAACAGGTATCTGTTATTTTTTTCTTCTATTTGTATTGTTAGTCATCTTGTTTGTACGTCATCTTTTAAATAATACAGTAAAATACTGTGAGAATTTGTTATAAAATTAAAACAATAATTTTCCATTGACACCAACATTTTTTGCGCTACTTAAAATACCTACTACGTAAGGAATTACATTCAAATTTAGATGCGTATACTAAATAACAAAGTATGACGTAGCTAAGTACATAAATAAGTAGACAAAAAATATTAGATAAATTTAACGAAAGAAGATGAATTAATATTGTGTTAATAGTTATTTTAATTTTATATCTATTGAAGATAAATATTTAACTAATTAGATACTCACGGTTACATAATATCATTAAAATAAAATGGTGTTTTAAAAAAAAACTGTTGTTTGTCACTTCTCATCCGGTTTGGTTCCGGAACCGAATAGTTCCGAGCCGGACCCCTACAAAGTTGGGAAAAGGCTAGACAGACTGATTGATAATTTGTTGTTTGTAAGTTTTCAAGTTTTTTTACAGGCAATCGTTACGTTAAAACTAGACATTATTCATCACCCTTTACTCTCATTTGTCCAGTTAGCTTTCTTGTCTTTTAAAATATATAAGAAACTAGCTCATAAAATCATACTTTGCATGGTTAGTGTTTATTTTTTCCGCCGGCGTGGTATGTCGATAAAAAGTAGCCCATGTCCTTTCTCAGGCTCTAGACTATCTGTGTACCAAATTTCATTTAAATCGGTTCAGTAGTTTTGACGTGACAGCGCGACAGACAGACAGACAGAGTTACTTTCGCATTTATAATATTAGTAAGGATTAAGAATATATAGCACCCTAGCAAATATCTAGCAACCCTCCTTTCTTGACTTCGCCGAAGTCAGGTAAAAAAAAATTACCTATGTAGTTATTCTGCACGGCAGTGTACCTACACAGTAAGCGACACAGTGTTGACATCGAGTTAATCCTGCGGTTACCGCGCAATATATTTCTTTAAACCAACTTTAATATTTGGTCCTCACTCCGATGATCCCGACGCTACGCAAACTCTGAATTTAATAACTGTATGTTTGCTAAAGGATTTTTGTTCCAAATCGCTATTTTATTGGGAACATTGGGGCTGTGTCAATATGAGGTTTAAATAACATTTTGAGCCTTCGTTGCATGTCACATAGGGTAATAAATGTATGTCAGTTCGTACAGTCATCATCAGGGAGTAGAGTAGTAGGGAAAGGTAGGGTAAAGGTTTTAGACGATAGTCAGATGTTTCATAAGGTATAAATGAATCCTTAGGCCAGGCGCGCACTAGCGGCCAGGTCGCAGCGGCCAGGGAGATACATACATAAGTATAAAATCGCCATGGAGCTCGGGCACCTGGCCGCACGCAGCCAGCGGCCTCACCGACTATTTCGCTGGCCGCTGCGACCTGGCCGCTAGTGCGCGTCTGGGCAAAGAGTTTGATCAAACTCTCGTTATTCATTTTAATTAATAATGAAATATGAGTTAGGTACACTGTTGGTTGGTTTAACGTCAAAATTGAGCATTCTTTGATCGTGAATATGCTACATTAATACAACCGAGTTCTAAGCATCTATTGATTTTTGTTTATTTTTAATTATTTAACTTTTCATTTGTAACCAAATTCATTTTTGAACTCTTTGTAAATAACAAGAATCAACACAACACAGTGCATAGATTAATTGTGTATTAAAACTTTCGTTAACAAATGCATATTTATGAATTTGCAAGAATGCATAATACCAATGACTGAGGTACTTATTTCCTAAGCTACAGTTGCAACAAATAATTGCAAGTTGAACTAATCATAATAATTTAGTTTCATCATTAGTGCTAAAAATAGCAAAAAGGATGTAATTAATTGTATTAAAAATAATTTGTTTTGATCTATTTTTGAACTTGATTCAGATTTATTGTTAACAAGCTGCGCCCCGCGGTTTCAGCCGCATTAGTCTCCATCCCGTGGGAATATCAGAATAACAAGTATTCTATGTCCTAAAACACGTCATGGTCTAACCATGTTGGAAATTTCATCTAAATCCGTCTAGCCGTTTAGCGTGAAAACGTAACAAACAAACAAACTCACCTTCGCATTTATAATATTAGCTAATATAGTTAGGATTGGGATTGTAATGTGTCCACAGTTTTTAATGAATCATCATGGATGAATAGTGTGCAAAACTAATATAATAAATATGTCTTCATTATACAGAGACTGTCATTTGTGACATCTTTGACAGTCGTTACGGGTCGTCAGAAGCCCGAAAGTCTGACAACCAGTCTTGCCAAGGGGTGTCGTATTACCCAGCTACTGGGTTGTGGAGGTCAGATAGGCAGTCGCTCCATGTAAAATACTGGTATTCAGCTGCATCCGGTGAGACTGGAAGCCGACACCAACATAGTTGGGAAAAGGCTAGTCAGATGATGATACAGAGACTATTTAAGACTGTTCGTTGATATGATATGTCAAAAAGCCATAAATGATGTCAAAGTGTTACTTTTTTGTGATATTTGGGGTAACCTCACCCCTGAGGGTGAGGGTGGATGGCTGGGATGGTAGTTTAAAAATTAGGCTACCTTTCCCACCTTAGCATTAGGTACCTACCTACTTAATAGATACTAAAACTCTCCGTAAAAATACCCTGGATTATTTTCGACTTACCCAAAAGTTATTTTGCCTTTCAAAACAATAAGTACGAACATTTTTACAAAAACAGCTATCTTCGATACCCACGTTAAATTGCTATTAACTATTTCATCTTCCACAAGCAATCCCAATGAAAATAAGGGTCACGTTAATGTACATACGGTTCCATAATATATTAGAGGCAAAAGGCATACACGAAATGCGAGACAATGTTTGGTTGTCCCCTTAAAATTCAGAACACAGCGTATGGAAATCGATACACATTTGGGGAACATAGCTGGTCTCTACGTGAGGGGGTTTCACAAATACGCGACACGGATGACCTTTATAGCATAGAATGAATTTACATTTAAGGGTTTAAAGGGGTGTTACAATTTGTATGAAAAATTATCGTCCATTTGTTTTTTTTTCGCCGAAATTAACAAGCACATTTTTGAGCTTCGCTGCCTAGCGTTAATCCTGGTTCCCAAAAAATAATAGGCAGATTCTGTCTAGCTTTTAATAAAAAAATACATTTTACATTAAATTCTAAAAGTATGAACGATCATTTTAATGTGCTATCATAAATTCCATGTCAATTTTGGTAAAACAATGGCAGTTGATTTGAGAATGAAATGAAGACAGATTAGAGACTGGATCAAGCAATTTAATTTACAAACAGATTAACGTACAAGGAATACAGCGTTAGTACCATATTAAAACATTAATCATCTAACACTAAACGAAAATCTAACCACGTAAAGGAAATAATTTAAAGTACCACAGGACTAAGGCATCCTGACACGGACACATATCTGACCAGACGCCCAGCGGAGAAACAGCGGGGCTTCATACATCTCTATCGAAACACCATCAGACTTAATGTTTGTATATTTCAACTGTCAGGAACTTGTCGTGTCTTGAATGGGAAATTGTGTGGTGTTATTTAAAGTAAGATTACCTATCTTTTTTAATTGAGAAGATAAAATTGGGTAAATAGATATTACTACCTCTCTACGCATCTCGCAATGTGGGTGTACTATAGGTACACCTCTACCCAACCCTTCGGGGAAAAAAGGGGTAATGTTTATGTTATATAATTTTGTATTCTTCTACAATGCTACAAGAATACAAAAATATACCTTTGTCAATATATAAATCCTTTCTTTTCTTTCTTTCTTATCTGCCTAGCCTTTTCCCAACTGTATGTTGGGATCGACTTTCAGTCTAACCGGATGCAGCTGAATACCAGTATTTTACATGGAGCGACTGCCTATTTGACCTCCACAATCCAGTTGACATGATACCCCTTGGTATGCTGGGTAGCATGATAACCCTTGGTAAGACTGGTTGTCAAACTTTTGGGATTCTGACTACCCGTAAAGATTGTCATAGATCTAGGAATGACAGCCGGTACTGATGGCTTAATATGCAATGGTTGGTCCATTGCATATATATTACTAAGCCATTGGTACCGGCTCCAGCGGTTGTTTTCATGAAGCCACTGTTCAGTCAGTAAACATATTAGATGATACTTTTAACACACACACACACACAGATAAAAGTTTCAAATCAGTTTATTAATTATAACACTTAATGAGGCTACGTGAAAACAATATTTAGCAGAAAAACTACCCGCCCAAACTGCCCAAATATTCCGTGTCCATAAAAATACACAAAAACTTTCGTCACATTGTTGTTTAGTTAACAATCATTTTCTCGTCAGTTGATTCTTACAAACTGACTTCGCTAAGGTCTATAACTAGTACAGTCTACGATTTAGCATCAAAATACTGTGTCATAGCACAGATAAATGATCGCTGGCGATAACATAAACACTTCGAGCGTTCGCCACACAATTTAGAAATATGCAAATCTGCTGCAAATCCCTTACGGCAAAGAGTAAGATAAAAAGAGCAGAATAATGTTAGACGTTTTGTGCCTAAATAACACAAATAAAAAATAAAAAAATCCTTCATTTTCGCACAAAATCCGAAGAAGACTTTTTCTTCTTTCACATCTATTTATATTTTGATTAATGTTTTCCCTTTGATTTTATTATGAAGTTCGAAACAATTATTTTTTGAAAATATTAAAAAAATGTATCTAGCCTTTATACATTTTGTAACAGTGGATTGTGATGATGAGGTTGATTTATCAAATTCAATTTCAAGCCTTCGATCGTTAATATCACTAAAGCAGCTAATAATTATTATGAAGTTGGTTCTGGATTAAAAACAGTGATCACCGACATCAATCATTATTCTATATTGAATTTCAATCATTTTTTTTGTTGTACAACGTCCTTGTCCAAAGAAAATGTAAACGGACATAAGCATCAAAGAGTTTCCAATCAAGTAGGCGTTTCAAGAGCGTAGTTACGTCGCATCTCGTCTGGTTTGCTCTATGCCCCCCACCGGGTTTTAATTAATATTTCTACACAGTATCCGTACTGCGCGAATTAATTCCTAGTATAGAACCCACCGTAAAATATGCTAATCTGGCTATGATTATGTGTGGCTGTTTTGGAAACAGAGAGATTTCACCTTTAGAAATTCTCACTTTCATGACAAAGGTTATGACTAATATCTGCTGAAGTCTAGACTATTTCATCAGCACTGCAAAATATGGCGTTAGTCAAAACAAAACATTACTCTGACAAACGTAAAATAATTAATGCTTCCGTTTGCAGTTGATATGAATGATAAACTTTCTCCGATCATTCATAACAACTGCAAACTGTTACTTAGAAATTCAGTTAGTTAGAAATTACTGAGAAAACAACTAACACTAACTGTTAGTTGTTTTCTCAGGAATTTCTAAGTAACAGCCCAGATTCTGGATTTGTGCCCAGTTTATGGCAATAGGCTCGCCGCCTATTATATGGGACTTAACAACTGGCGAAATGTGGGTATTACTATGGGAACACCTCTGCTTAACTCTTTTCGGATTACAGGCGTGATTTATTTATGTTTTTTCAATGCAATAAATGAGTAACTACGCTAAAAGTTAAAATTGTAGACAATGCGAATAATAAGTGTTGTCAATGTTATTTATTTTATTAGTAGGTAACTCTTTATCAGTGTCGTAAAAACGTAGCTCCAGTAGAACTTGGCTTTGTATATTGACAAAGCGATTAAGTATATTATAGATTTTTTATACCCCAAGATGAAAAAGCGGGCACAATGTAATTTCTCAGTAAATTGCAGCGCTGAGGCGTGTAATTGAGGATGAGAAATACTTCAACGTCTTCATCCATATTTAATATCAAATATTAAAAAGCAAAGCTTGCTTTATAACGACCCGTGATGACTGCCCGGCAAACTAAGAAATATTTACTATAAAATATTCATATTCATGAAAACATAAATTTCAAGTGAGCACCAACGCGAATATCTCTTAATGACAAGCCGAAGAGCCGACTTTACTATAAATACATTCTTTTGAAACCGCAAGCAAAAACCTATTATAACTACACCTTAGACTGAACAAGATAAGGGTCAAAATTGTTAATCAATAGTTGGTGTAACTGCAAAACATTTGGCACCTTTTTGAAAACTTTATTTGCGGATTAGAAAATTTTGGTAAGGTTAATTTGAAACTTATTGCTATTGGAATAAAGATGGTTGTTAGGATATTCTAGTAAGCTAACTGCATTAGCAATGTTGTTAAAAGCTTATGAATAGGCAATAAGTTGTCTTCAGGCGCCTGCCTCTGTGCACTGGTTAATGACAGTTGTATAGGCAAGTTATGTAGATTAATGCCAATTTTGTGGTACAGTTAAGGAGTAATGTATATCATGTAATGTAACTATTTTAGTATGTAATGTCGATCGGGATTTGACTGTCGGAAAATTAATGAACTTAGCTTTGCATAGTAAACAATTTGTTTGTGTTAATAAATATTTCTATGTTAGATAAATGGATAGATAAGTGAAAACATGGTGTATATCAATCAGTTAGGTTTTATCTCACGTAAGTTAGAAGTCAAGTAGGATAATGAATTGATCTTGTTCTAGCGATTGCTTAACTAACTTACACTGCATTTACATAATCTTGTCAATTGTACCGTTTTATTACATTTGCCTTAACATTTATCTAGAGACATTCACAGGAATATAAATTGTCTTAACTGTTTTTATATGTTCTTTATTGTTTTGCAAAAATAAAATATGAAAGTCAAATAAATCATTCATAGATTTTGAAACAGATTCGATTCAAATACAAACCTAACATACATTTAAATTAACTATTTTAAATTATAAAGGAGAGAGAAAGATTATATAAAAACCAAGAACTTTAACAATGCTGTAGGAAACGAACAAAGGCCAAAAACAAAAGACGCCTTAAATCTAAAATAAGCTAAGAACATCATAAATAAGAACAGCAGAGCATCGATCGGAACTACAACGGAACATTTGACGTCACAGACCATTACTTACAAACGTCTGATGAACGTCTCAATTCACTCTGAAACGGTGCAGTACATTCAACTTCCTAGAGCAAGAATATTTTGGTTTTTAGTATCTATTTCTATCTCTATTTTGATGGTGGTTTTCTAATGTCTTTATGACAACTGCAATCATTTTAAACAATATGAGAATTAGTCTCAAATTGGTCTTCTTTTCGTGCAGTAAGTGACTAACCTGGTGTCAGAATTTTAAAGCTGCCCAAAGGCCTCTGGTTTGGCTTTACATGCCGTCGAGAAATATCTCTCAGGCATGCCGGTTTCTTCACGATGTTTTCCCTCACCGTTTTTGGAGCAAGTGATAATTATGCAATACGCACATGAATTCGAAAAGTCAGAGGTGCGTGACTTGGTTTCGAACTCAAGACATGGAAGTTTGATGGTCACTCCATTAGGCTATCACTGCTCTAAGTTGGTTATTATTGTTATTATCTTCAAAAACATGATCATCACACTAAACGTGTACTTGTGATCTATCATAATGACTACTAAGGGAAAAGAAAATGGTTGAGTTAGCTGTACCCTGTTTCCAAATGAAAACAAGAAGTACTTTATTGTGATAAACTCGCAAATCTCTTAAACCTCGAGAAAGTTTTTCAATGTTTTACAAATAAATCAGCCCGCAAAGAAACAATTTATAATAAATCTTATTTCTAAAACGAGCAATTCAGCAGTTTTAATATCGGTGTGGATATTAAAATGGACGGCTATTTTAATTTCGTCATCTCCTATAAATTTATAGCCAGGTATAGCTCACAATACTGCCAGTGCTATGCGTCTAACGATAGAGGATTTATGAGTGATATTAATTGGAAAATTGAAGATAATCTATTTTAGTCTTAAAATACAATGGACGCTGATATATTTAGTAACCTATTCCGCTTGACTATTCTACAAGAGTCATAAAAACCCTGTAAGAAATCGACACGTGTTTCACCTCTCAACGAGGCATCTTCAGGATGACGATTGACCAATTGCAAACCAGAACGCGACGTGTTACCACACCGAGCGCTGGACGCAGAGCGAATCAAATCGCCCGACACCCCCACTTATATAGGATTGCTGCTCGGTGCTGATTGGCTAGGACCGTTATCAGTGCGATAAGCGCGATAAGGGGCGAACAATCGCAACAAAGGCGACCTTGGAATACTGGTATTATTTAATTCGTTCAACAGTATAACGGTCGCTGTATTATTTTTAACAATTTCTAAACTCTCTAATACTGACATTTTAAATCCTTTATCACAAGTGTGTAAAATTTTGAATGTGTTATTATTGTTTAATGAATGACCTGAATCTATTAAATGTTGATAACACATTCAAAATTTTACACACTTGTGATAAAGGATTTAAAATGTCAGTATTAGAGAGTTTAGAAATTGTTAAAAATAATACAGCGACCGTTACACTGTTGAACGAATTAAATAATACCAGTATTCCAAGGTCGCCTTTGTTGCGATTGTTCGCCCCTTATCGCGCTTATCGCACTGATAACGGTCCTAGCCAATCAGCGCCGAGCAGCAATCCTATATAAGTGGGGGTGTCGGGCGATTTGATTCACTCTGCGTCCAGCGCTCGGTGTGGTAACACGTCGCGTTCTGGTTTGCAATTGGTCAATCGTCATCCTGAAGATGCCTCGTTGAGAGGTGAAACACGTGTCGATTTCTTACAGGGTTTTTATGACTCTTGAAGAATAGTCAAGCGGAATAGGTTACTAAATATATCAGCGTCTATTGTATTTTATAATGGATTTCCGCAAAGTCACGCCTGAATCAATTAACTATTTTAGTCTTTTAAATTTTAAGAATTTCGCGAATAGAAGGCTAAAGATATATCATAGGATTCGAAAACACGAACAACGTACGAAAACTATATCAATGGTTGGTAATTCACCGGGATATACGAGTTGTCTTAACACGATAATTGTTTCTGCAGATTATGTCTACCGCTGAGATTTTAAGAAATCATAGCACCTATATTAAAAAAAAAAAAAAACTTGGAAAATCACAGAACTAACCTGGATCTTAGACCACGAATAAATTATACATAGATGGAATACTTGCAAAATGTTATACCACTTTTATCTAAAAATATTCGGGCCATATATGGTATGTTGGTAGTTGCTGTCATTATACAAACACAAAAAACACATTGAATCAATCACACAATCTAATATTCCAGCTTCAATCAAGTTAGCAGCACAAAGTAAGGTTCCTAGCGTTGCATATATTGAACGCAGGGAAGCCAGCAAATTAATATGCTAGCTGTAATTGATGACAATTAGTGAGGCGACGCGGAACGGGCATACGTTGATTGTACCATGAATGTGTGATTTCCACTGTATGGAATTAGATAGTATATTGGATTGATGTATCGTAGCCGCAGCTGTGTTTTGATGGTTTATTTTCTTATTATTTTCTATATAATTGTTAGAGTTAAGACTTCCTTAGATGATATTGTATTCAATAACATCTGCAACTTCTTGCAAGAAGTAGTTTTTTTATAGAACATGAAAAAAAAGTCAAACATTTGAATCTACAAATGTACTGTGTCTTCCAAGCATTATTATATTTATTGAACCAGAAAGATATTCCAAATCAATAACAGTTCAAGGGGCACATGGCAAAGGATCTTATGGAATTGGAAGCTGATGATGCTGTTCTGTTACAAAAAAACAAATGAGATAGTGAATACTCTAAACATCAACCATCAAGACAATCAACCGCAAAATCCAGAATTTGAAGACAAGAATATTCCCAAGACGGGCAGTTCCATGTTTAATCAAATATTCTCCGGTTTAGGGATACCAAACAATATGTGAGTGCTGACCAACGAGAGACCGCTGAAATATATTAAACGCAGGGGTGGAACAATTGTGACAAATTGTGGCGGCTGTTATGTCGTATGTGAAAAAATGTGATGGAAAATAAAAGGAAGGGCCGTCAAAATATTGCCGTCTGTGCATGATGAAATGGCTGTGTCTGGATCGAATATTATTTCAATTTTCGATTGATATACGGTTTCTTGTGAATTTGGGATGTTTAGGAGATTTAGCCAATAGACGTCGTAGATTTTAGTAATTTTCCGTTTTTAAATAATAAAAGGTTGTGGTGGCCATGCGTTTGTATCTCAGATCTTGTGCGAAGAAGGCTTCAAAATGAAGAAGTTACGAATCGTCTTCATAAGAATGTCAAACAGTATGATTACTATTTCATCGAATAATCACTGAAAGCATCATCTATGTTTATCAAACGACAACCACTCATGTATGAATAAGCATGAATTTGTCATAAGCCTGACTCATAATAATTCAAGCTCCTAAACACACAGAACTATTATTAACCAGAAATAAATATTCATAAGTGTTTATCCGCATCAAAATCTTACTTGTCATTTTCATCTGATATTAATTCATCTAGTAAACTGGGAAAAATCTGATAAACCTTATATGCACACGTCAAAGAAATTTGAACGTTGTCGTGAAGATTGAGAGTGTAATTTAGGTTGATGATAAAGGGATTTTCGAGGGCAATAAGTGTGCGATCAAATTGAGATACGAGCCAACACGTGCAGGTTATTGGCACACAAGTGTTTGGACAAACTACGATATTGCTTATTTGTGCGGAAAATCTTTAAGGTCGGGGTGATATTGGGCTAAAGCACTGTAATGGTACTGGTGACCGAGCGGAAAGTTATTGATTCTGATTTTTGATTGGCTTTCAAGTGCTGGGTTATTTTTTGCGTTGGTAGGAAATGATTGTTTTATTATTTGTTTAGGTCATTGAAATAAAGAATGTTGCAATATTAATTTTGTGAAAGCTGCTGATGACAGAGAATTTGCTGTTTGTCAATATTCTAAAAAAACTTGATTGTAAAAAGATCTAGCGCCAACAAAAGTATTGATGTCGAGTTTTTACGTAAATAGTTTACGTTAGTTCCAAGGACATTTAGAAATAGTTATATTATATAGATACAATATTTTCTTGACATACAATATGTGGTTAGAAGTATCTACAGAAGGTATTTACAAGATCACCAACAGGTAAAGACGGAGGATGACTCAATTTTCACAACACTTGAAAATGTATATATATAGAAACTTGTAACAGTGCCGTGTGAATGGGTTTGAAACGAAACAAGAATCTTGACGACATATGTGACTAGATAGTAGTCAGAAACACGTAACTACAAAGTAACGTAGATCAACAATTTCCTGCTAGAGGTACCAATCCTCGTCCCTTAAACTGTCCATATACCCTTATCACCATTACTTTTCCATCGCACTAAACGTCTGTCAACTTCCAGTGATTAAACATACCACTTATAAGGAAAAGTTGGACAATAAAAAGTAATAAGCCATGAAAAATGACATACCGCTCGCCGTTAGCAAGTCATCATATAGGACAACCATTTATCACTATTGAGGGCGATGGATATATTGATTTTATTGGCTATCTGAGCGTATCACTTTGTTATGCATGGCTTAGGAAAATATTTTGTTGCTAAACCTTGGTAATCTTTTAAAGCTGTTTAAACTAAAGGAGTCAAATATTTGTGTACAAATAATATAAGTTATATTTCAGTTTTTCTGTTTATAGTTTATTCTGCTTATCTGTTTATCCAGGTAAGATTTTTTTTTTTCTTATTATTTTACACCCTAGAGATATGATTTAGATTTTTTTTACTTTTACAACCTGTAGCAACAACAAATAATATTATTTTTTATGATTGTTATTAATAACCGAATCTAATAGTTTTTACAAACAAAAATCTTAGAACGTTACCTTTGTATGTAGGCTTGGTGTTGAATGTCATAAAATCTATCTCACATGTATGACAATTAAAACAATATTTTAAGCATTAATTTTCTCGTTTAAATCTTATGAATGAAGCGAACAAAACAACAATAACAAGAAGTCACATGCATCCTACACCTACACATTCTGAATATATTTTTAAAAACACAACTTCCTAAGAAAATATATATTTCAAAGAGCGTCTTTCAACAAACATTGTGAAACAAAAGAGCGTTCAAAGCGACTGTCGACTGTTTGAAATCATTTTTCACTTCATTACCGTTTCAGTTTGCGCGTAACACTTTGATAATGTACTGTGACTTGCAATGACGTGCATCTGTGTATTCTGACTCATTTTCTCGCGAATAGATTGAAATGTCTTCTTTATTTATGTTGTCCTGGTATAAGAAGTAATAGGGTTCGTGGAGATTTAGAAAGTGCTTTTGCTCCGTTTTCTTGTTAGATGGGCGTAAAGATCGAATAGAAAAACATTTCAAAACTATTTGATGAAGACCAACCTGCATTAAATTATTACAGTCATTTTTTAAATTATATCTAATCGTTCTGGTTAGATATAATTTAAGCCAAGCTACAAAATATTGCTATGATCAAAAGGATACGAGTATAATCGAAATTACCAAAAGTGTATTTAGGACCAGAATGTATCCCTGTAACTTTTATGCACAACTTTGAGATGGCGTAATAAACTTCCACCTGAATTTCCACCATCATTATCTAACTAACAAAAAACCACATCAGACTCCGTAATCATACAAAGATGTTCCGAATACAATTTTTCCGTCCTCAATTGATTTAGGTCGCTCCACTCTACGCACTGTTTTGCCCAAGAAGGACACTCTATTCACGAACCCTTTTGATGTTGGACCACTTCAAGTAATGTCAGATACAGTCTTAATGCGATTTGCGGTTCTATTCGAAGCCGCAATATAGTTCAGGGAACTTCTCACGTGGTTTTTTAGGGCAGTCTGTGAGTAGGTTAGTAAAAGCACTTATTGACGTGGATTATCTTGTGCGTCACGTTTGAGTCCCTGAAGGTTTTAGGCGATTACGATATTAAGTCCATCCGAGACGAGGTTGTTTGCTATATTTGGACGCACGTATTTCTATCCCTGACCTCGGGATAAGATCTAGGACATTCATGCGCATCCACACATTATATTGGGAGTCAATATGAGTGATCATAATCTGAAACTATCCGTTGGTTTATTCTTTTTTTTTGCGTTACAATGTTGAATATTATTACTTCTTATTATAATGTCAATGGCATATTTTTAGCCTTGAATATTTTCTGAATCTTGTCTCTTCTCTATCTCTTGTGTATTTTATCGTAGATAGTAAAATCTGAACTCTTTTGAATGGTGATGATAAGATGTAAACTGATAGATTGGTGCGTGTACAAAAAATTAAGAGAAGAGTTAAATACAAGAAATGATGGCAATCATTGTACAATTTTATTTTTGCTTACACTACAGTGGTTGTGAACTTGAGAATCGAAATGAAGGTGGTACACATCCATTTTGAAGATTGAGGAAGCGAACTCAAATAAACCTTTATCGCCTATCATAATGTCTTTGTGACCGCCTTAAGATTTACCTATAGAGGATTGCTTGGCAGTACAATTTTCCCGTAGTCAAACAAGAATATTTGCATAGCAACACGAGTATGTTATTTCGGGTACCTATCTATTGAGTGGTGTACCTTTGCTAAGAGTGAGCTCGAGTGTGTTCCTTATATCTTTCCCTTGTTAGTGGTTGCCTTTGAACTTTTTATTTTATTTTATCTCTTTATTTTTCTGTATCGTTTTCCGGTTGTATTGTTTTGTGAGGTTTTATGAAATAATACAAAACATTTAGGTAAGTATATTTCTCTTTGATTTGGCGCACAGCAATTAGTTGTTTTTATGTATTTTAAAAGCATTTTTTAAACTGGTAGATTTATCGTACAGCATTAAGACAAAGCAATGATTCCTTCAAGCATTTGCTCTCTCTTCGTAGCACTTATTTTATCTTTCACTCCATTTTTTATTACTTATTCTTTTATACTCTATGAAGAATAATTATGTTCAACAGATAAAAGCAACATACACAACGAAATTCTCAACAATGACAATATTCTTCAGAATCTTTCTATCCTAATAATTTGAAAAGCCAATTCCGTGGCCTCCCTCGAAACTCGTTTCATCCATAAAATATTGAGTTAGCCAGCCGCTTAATGTATTTGGCAAACATCTCACATGTACATAATGTATAGGTATGTATGTATAGGAATGTATGTTATAGTCATGTATGTATAGGATCTTACGTGAAATGTTCCGATGAAAAATACTTTGGGAATGATTCGCAATTTTGTATCTGGAGATGAAATGGCTTGTTAGGAACGAAAGTATGATATTTAATTTTATTTGGATTTCAATTTTCGGAAACGCGTTTTGTGTGTTATCTTTTTTTGAGCGCGGTGAAATTGCTTTGGTCTGTGAATTCCCTGAAGCATAGCATCATGGTTTTATTTTTGTCCTTTAGAATCATCTGGGCTTATTTTTTTAATTCAAAAGTTACATACAGTGTGGCGATTAGGTTATCACATTAATTGAAACCACGTATTCTACATTATTTTGCTAAAGTGTCGTTTTGATTATGAGTCGTTTTGCTAATAGGACCATTTGCTTTTAGGACGTTTTTATACGGAGGGTTGTAAACATACACAATTCAAATAATTAATAACAATTAACATTCTAGCCGTGGGACCTTTTTTTCGTTTTAGTAGTTAATTAATTCACGAGTGAATTTGGGAAATCCAGTACAAAATACAATAGACGTACGTAGATATAATTATTTAGTAACCTATTCCGCTTAATTGTTCATAAAAAACTCTGTAAGAAATAAACACGTGTTTCACCTCTCAACGAGGCATCCTCAGGATGACGATTGACTTGTCGCGAACCTGAATACGACGTTTTGCCACGCTGAGACCGACCACGTTTGAAAAATTCGGTTTTCTATTTTTAGTTTGTTTTATATTCCCTACGAAATCGAATGTATGCTCATCTTGTAATTTAACTGGAATAACAAATTTAAGTAAATATAGCACCAATTATTTGATAATCACTATATTACACACATTTACCCAACATCGAAATTCAACACACGTGACGTTGAAATATCAATACAGAATTACCAAATCGAATGAACTGAAGAGAAAATTCCATTAATGCGCTTTCACATTCAGCATCACGACACAATGCATGTTTATCAAACACAATGAAAATCATCACATCTATAATATTTATTAAATATAAATTATAGCTTACGATAAGAGCATAATTATTACGATACATTTTTAATACTATACCGCACCCGCAGCTATAATATAATTTATATTTACTGTAATTTATATTATCATCCTAACTATAATCCTAACTTCGTAACTTATAATACATCCTAACTAATATTATAAATGTAAAAGTGAGTATGTTGTTTGTTACGCATTCACGCTAAAACGGCTAAACGGATTTAGATGAAATTTGGCACATGGGTAGACCATGACCTGGATTAGGAAATAGAATACTTGTTATCCCGATATTTCTACGGAATCGACGATTATGCGGGTGAAACCGTAGGGCACAGCTAGTATTCATAAAATATGAAGGTGTAGTAAGATGCTAGGCCAACTATCAGTGAAATGTAGGCAAAACATTTATAATAATATCACCGTCTGCATGTGCGATAGCCTGCTATAATATATATTATAGCACAGCATATTATAGCTACGTCAGTGATGGCCTTTACACTCATTACAATATTCATTTTCAGTATTTCGAATCAATTTTGCAGCATGCCATCACAATTCAATCCGATATCACTTAATCGAATCACTAATTAGCATTTTACTCTTACAAACGGTTGGGATCAAACACTGCTGATTAACATTGGACAATTTCATAAATGGACTATTTGCGAAACGTCTGTGTTTATCGTTCATCGGTTACTTCACAATGGGGAATGTTATTATGATATTGGAGAGGACTGCAAGTTAGTTGTGACGTGTTTTGTTTGATTTTCTAGTACTTAATTTGAGGATTACGCTAATGAAAAGATAATTTAAAAATCTAAATAATAGTTCACTTTTTATTTTATTTCAAACGATCAGAGAGACGGTCAGAGGACTGACTCAAGGTCACTCACATATAAAAACAAATAATTACAAGTACTGCTTTGTTGGAGTTTTCTTGGGAAACAATAGTCTTTTTAGTAGACATGGGTCGTACTTGCAAAATGGAGTACCAGGGCTTCCAAGTACGTCCACCTTTAGACACCAGCGCCAAAAACCAGGGCTTGAAATACTTTCAAGTATTTTCTTTCTGCATGGAAAATAGATCCGTAAGGTCATACATATAAGGAGTACAATCGCGTATGCAAAAAAATATACGTCCAACTTCCAACCAAGGCCTTGGTGGAAGTAAATACTTGCATAGAACATTGATCCGTAACATTATATAAATAAAGAGCACAATCGCGTTTACAAAACAAAATACTTCCAAAACCTTAAAGGAAAAATACTTGCATAGGATCCAAGCCTTGTTGGTAGAAAAATACTTGCATAGAACATTGAGTCGTAACGTAATAAAAATAAGGAGCAGAATTGCGTGTACAAAAAAAAATACTTCCAAACCTTTAAAGTAAAAATACTTTCACAGAACATTAATCCGTAACCAAATATAAATAAGGAGCAGAATCGCGTCGAGTGTTGACGGAGCAAAATACTTTGAAGTATTTCGGGTTGGCACTTGGTCGGACTTCCTTAAGATCCAAGCCTTGTTGGTAGAAAAATACTTGCATAGAACATTAAGTCGTAATGTAATATAAATAAGGAGCAGAATTGCGTCTTCAAGAAAAATACTTCCAAACCTTTAAAATAAAAATACTTTCACAGAACATTGATCCGTAACAAGATATAAATAAAGAGCAGAATCGCGTCGAGTGTCACCGGAGCAAAATACTTTGAAGTATTTCGGGTCGGCACTTGGTCGGCGTACTTGTTAGTAAATACCTGGTGTAAAAACCTGGTCGCGTAAATACGCACCTTCTCTACTTTTTAGGGTTCCGTACTCAAATGGTGCCAACGGGACCCTATTACTAATGCCCATCCGTCCGTCCGTCTGTCACAGAGCTGTATCTTGTGAATCGATAAAGGTAGACACTTGATATTTTAGAGTGTCTTTATCGACGCTATAATAAAAAAAATATTTAAAAAAATACAGTCGTACAGAACTCTTAGCGTGCGAGTCGGACTCGCACGGAGCTGCTTTTGTCATTAATTTGTTATTGGTCTTCCGTTATAGATAAATAATTTTTGCTAAGTAGGTATTTTATACTTAGTTATATGCCGTTTATTATAATATACCAAAGTCGAAAGTAACAAAGGTTTTAACCAAATAATAGTCATTATCATAACTGTAATTTACCGGAGTTAAATTATTTCAGTAGCTTTCCCTGACCGACCGTTAATTAAAGGTATGCGAACCCTTGCTAAGGGTCGTGTACACTGGATGAGAGTTGTGCAAACTGGAATAGAACTTAGGAGTAGAAAATAATAGAATTAAGTAGTAGAGTGAGAAAGATAACGTCTTACTGATAAATAGCTCTCATGTTGAAAATGACTTCAAGTCAAAGATATAGTAGTAGTATTAGATATAGTAGTATAGATAGGCCTGAAACACAGGTCTTCACAAATCTAGATCAGGCAGGTCTATATTACATCTAGAATTAAAGTTACCTAGTTTGTAATAATTTTACTTTTTAACTTGAATAAATATTTTTTATAAATTATCTAGATAGAAAGTCAAAGCAATGAACTTATCGAAAAAAATGGGGTCCAACTGTTAGCCGCTAAACTCACGCACACTATGCACAATGACAGCACAATGACGTAGCGCGAGTGTAATACGTAGCTGTCACGCACATCAGCATAAAAACGTTGGCCTGTTTGCTTTAGTTCTTCTGCAGCGCATTATCTAGACATATAAATAATCAAAGCTCCAAGTAAGATAATAATTATGAAACAAGCTGGACCTCTGTTACATAATATCTGGAAAAAAAAAGCTCTGCCAACCCCTTCAAGGAATTGTTTTATTATTATAATACATTAGAAGAGATAATTACATGTTTTCGATTCTTTACTATAGTTTCAGTTGCGATTTATTTGTGCGGGTCGGACCGTGATCTAATTGTTAGAAATCGCACACATAAATACTAACGGGCGTAATTATTATGCCCGTTTTCACTCACACTAGGTATCCATTCAGGTGGTTGTTTAGTGAAAACGGGCAATATCGTAATAAATTAAACGTTTTTCATCACGATTCGAAAATTAAACATTAAATACCTAGATGTTATTTCAGTAAAACAAGGAATTTAAATTTAAAGTCTACTTGACCTTGATAAGGCCTTGAAAAAGTCGTCTAGACAGGCAGGCTTTAATAAATACACAAAATGCCTGCCATTTGTACGAAGTTCACCTATTTCATAATGACTGAAACCGAAGGGGATAGGTACATTTAGCAAATCACATTTATCTATTTATTAAAGTTATAGAACAAGAAACATTGATACACTATGATGTAATGAAGATACATTTTTCATCCCTTCATAAACAGTAATATTTACTAAAGTACAATAAAAAAGAGAAAAATATTCAGATTGATATTAAAGCAACATAAAGGCTAAAATAAAAATTTAACATAGCAAAATAAGGGCTAAAATTAAAAATATATACAGGGTTATTGGTTATACGTTTGTAATCCGATAAGGAGATGTAGGAGAGGTCATTTGCAAGCAAATAACCTCTGATGACCCCCATGCTGTCAACCATTTTCGAGTAATTTGACATTTTATATTTTTAAATGTATGAAACATAAAATGTGAAATGATTCGAAGGTTATTGACATTTGCATAGGAATCAAAAGGGGTCATATAGTTGTTAATGTCGTAATGGATTGCCGACATATAACCAATAACCCTGTTAAAGAGATCCAAGCCGTTTAAAAAACGGTTAAAACTGAAATCATAGCTATTTAATATTATCACAGACTAAACAACATTAAAACCATTTTTGTTATCTCCCTTATTCAAATAGCCCTTTAGCCCCCTATTTCTCAAAAACGATGCTACTAAACAAAACAAAATCGCTACTAAATGTGCACACCACTTTAGGCTCACTGCAAACGATGCCTTCATTCCACTCCATTACTTTCCAAAAGATTAGCTGATTAGCAGGACCTAGTGACCGTATCTCTGCCTACCTTTGTTACCGAAATCATGGGACTATGAAGGATTTGTATGGCATTTGCAGTTTTCAGAGACTCTGGTTTAACTATAGTTTTTGACAGGTCAACAGTATTGGGTTGGTGAATGGTGGCAATATTGTTATTCTTTCGATAGTGATTAAAGAATAAAAAGGACTTATGTTTTTCTTGCAACTTGAGAAAAAACCCTGGTTATTTATTATGCTTGTAGGTATATACACACTTCAAGCTACTATAGAAATATTAATGGAGTTCTAAGAAACTCAAACGGTAAATACTACAACGACGACGTATAATGTGGAGAAAATAAAGGGTTTAATTCCTTTACAAATTCTTTGAAATCGAATACTATCATTATTATAATTGGAATCCTTAGTAAGCCCATACAAAACTCAACAACTTTGAGTGAAGAGTGAGTACTGCAAAATAACATATTTCACACACCCTATTCACAATTCACACTCACCAAAAAAATTCATCAGCAAAAACACAATAATACGGAACGCGCAAAAAGACTATCAAGGAACGCCTTCAAAAATGGCGGACGCGAAAAAAATAACGAATAATTACACACGCGAGGCAAAGGGGACGCGCGAGGGGGCTAACAAAAGAGTTTGGTTTTACTTTAATATCTCACTCCTGTCAGGACTAGGGCTAAAGAATCTCTGTATGATTAAAATGCTCCCTTTACTGCTGTACGTATTGCCTATGAAGAAGAGAGAGTACTGTACTGTACCAGGCTTTTTTCTTTGATTTCACTGTAGTTAAAACAGTGTGTACAAAAAAAAAAAATGGTGGTGCGGAAAATGTAATTGGAAAACTTGTTCACGAGGGTTACCAACCTTCGATCAATAATGACTAACCGTACAAATATTGTACTCGTATCGATCACATTAATCCATTCAAATTCTACTGATAAACATGATTAAAAGTTTAGTGTTATTCTAGACTCAAATTACTTTATGATTGCATGTGTCATACATGTCAAACAGAGCAGAGATAATAAGCAACCAGACATCATTTAGTGTCACATTACACTCTGACTGAACCAGATTGGCATTCATTAACATACGTCGATCCCAACATGTCACCAATTGCGGTGCTACAGTGTCTCGCTATATTCGGCACAACTTTAATATCAGCGGCAACTGTCAAGTGGCTTCCAAACTCAAGCTTCAAGTTACCAGAGAACTTCAAAGACAGAAAATTTCCGTGTTCTAAACAAACAGTCGTGTTTCCACAATCGATTGCCGGTTCAATAAAAATTGCATCTGGAACTAAAGTTGGCGGATTTATTTTGCCAGAAAACGGCGAATTGATTTTAGAAGGCTTGTTAACTTTTGGAGACGATCCTACGGATACCAACTGCACAGAAGGAAATGCTTATTACCTGGATAAATTAGTAACGTCATGGAATCAAGCCGATGTTTGGAGCTCGCCGAAGTTCAACAAAGCTACTCCTGACTCCGACAGGGTACCGTGTTTCAACGATGTAGTGGAATTTCCTGAAGATACTAAATTCACTCTGACCCTGCCAAAACTGCCACAATATGTCAAAGAACTCAAAATTGGAAACCACAGTTACACTAGTAGATATTTTTTATCTCGTGTATTGTTACAAACAAATGATTATGTACAACAATTTGTTTTAAACGAACATATGGGCACAAATGTTAGGATCGGTGAGCCTATGCACTGTTCGCAGTTCGGATGTGCATGCCAACTTAGGCCTATGACAATTGATTGTGCTTCAAAGTTTTGTCCGAAGGCTCCGTGTGTGCATCCTATCAAGCCTCTTGGGTTCTGTTGTGATATATGTGGTGGATATTTATTGTTTGATGCGGATGAAGGATTCGACATGAAAACTTTCGGCGACCTTGTTGAAGACACTGTCAATGATTACGGTAAAGGCCGTATTGAATATCATGTGGGGTTCTCTCCGGAAATCGAGTTCAGAAGAATTCAACTCGTGGTAGTTGACAAAGGTGAATACGAAGGTTTAAGCGCAGAAATGATCAATTCTATTAGCTATGCGCTCCACGATCATTGGGTCAAAGGGCATAAGGTTGCCCAGATAAGCGGGAGCCCTTTGTCGAAGTCGGGTTTGGGCGGAAAAATCTTTGTATCCATGTTTTTCGCAGTTAATTTAACATTAGGGGCGTTGTACGTGTATTATTATCAGGTTCCAGATTTAAGGTTCCCGATTTTATCAAGAAACATGACTGGCAGTATATTTTCCAGGTTTGAGAGGAGATCGGACAGTGTCGTGAGTTTGACGAGAAGAGATTCAGTGATCAGTTCTAGAAGTAACACCGGTTTTAGGAATCCCTTGTATAATTCTAAAAGGGGGCGTGTGCAAGTGACGGAGTCTGTAGTCGAGGAGTGATAATAGTAATTATTTGTTTTTTAATAAATAGTTATGTAAATGGATACTGTGTCATTTTTTCTTGAAAAATTTTGCTTACGTAAGTGTTTTTTTTAATCTTTACATATAATTATATATTATATTATGACACTGAACGACACACAATAGAAGTTTTATTATTACAACGCATATGAAAGTGTAGTTCAGAAACATTACTATGAGATAAGTAACAATATTGCTTTTGTTATAGAAATCAACTAAATCGCCATTACCGTTGAACATAAAGAACACGTTCCAAAGACTTGAATTCGCCAGTATTTCTCTAGAAGATAATAATATATAACATCAAACACTGTTTTAAATACAAATAATTTCCTTTGATTATAATATGAGCTTGCCTAACTTCGTTAA
This sequence comes from Lithophane semibrunnea, assembly GCA_947363905.1. Taxonomy (NCBI): domain Eukaryota; kingdom Metazoa; phylum Arthropoda; class Insecta; order Lepidoptera; family Noctuidae; genus Lithophane; species Lithophane semibrunnea. The sequence continues at coordinate 17,834,183 of OX376190.1, read as the reverse complement.
AGTCTCCTCTTCTCTGAGAATAGCTCAAACCATTCACATCGTCGACTATAGAAAAGAATGGTTTCACGTTCCTAAATGCGAGAGTATGATGTTGTAGGTAAAACTTATTCATTATGTCCACAATTTTTCTTAGTTTTGGACAGGAGGTATACTATATATCCTACCTCTTGCTGCGTTGTCTTGGACTATTGTTGATAATCTCCAAAAACTAGTTTTCCATTAAATATTTTATGAATTGTACACACGGCTACACATCAAGCTATACATTTCCAGTTTATGCTGATATAGCTTGATGTGTAGCCGTGTGTACACAAGACTACGACGACATCAAGCTATACATTTCCAGTATAAGCTGACCTCGCATTGTACGAAAATCCTATACAATGCGAGATCAGCATAAACTGGAAATGTGTAGCTTGATGTGTAGCCGTGTGTACATAATGTGGACTTGTTATAACCCCACATCGTATTAAGCTTTAAATTTTTATTTTCTTAAAATTTTTCCTCATTATCATCTCATTTTTCAGCGTTTTTCAGAATTTACCAGAAATCAACCTGTTTATTGATCCTTGCTACCCTTGACAAACTTACTTTACACTAAAATTATTGTCAACATTTTACACCCTGTAATAATAATTAACTCTGAACAACTGCAGCAGTAAAAGGCGTAGCTGAACCCAATATTTTTATTTACTTCGATTTTGTCGATGTTCTTGTCGTACAGTCTAAGCAAAGCTTTGATAGCTTGTTTAGTCCCCTATGAAATGACGTAGACGACATACACAAACTTATAAGATTCTAAATTCTTACTTATTTCTATACGAATAAAGTGTTTTTTCGCAAGTTCTTCGATATTTTTAACTTTGCCAAGCCCCGTCTTTGTTAGGTAGTAACTCTTGAAACAAAGTGATGTGCCTCACAACTCACAAAAGGCCATCCTTTCAGTGTTTCTCATTTATACTGAATTGTTAGTTTTACTTCGAAAATGTTATATGCGATATAAATTTTTGTGATATTGTTGCTGTGTGAGTGGTAATGGGAAGGAAAAATTTACTTTATGGAGTACCTACTACAAAATGCTTTTTTGAAGACCGACCTCATTTTAAACATTATTTACTTTTGACGTGTTATTGTGTTTTTGAACCAATTTACAGAAATAAATATCATAATTTATCATTTATCAATTTTTTCAACCAAATCCGAAAAATCTTACCTTTTTCGATCTTCAATAATTAAAATTTGTTAGTAGTCCTAAATCAGATCTAAATAACAATTAATGTCCATGTTGGTGTCAATTAATAAAATATCCATTTTAACTCATGACTCAACAGAAAATCAGAAACATAATACCAATCCGTTTATATTTGACTTCTCAACTTCACAACAGGCGCCTCATGAACCCCATATTTTCCTTCAATTCCGAGATTTGAATGGGAATATTTCAGGTGTGTTTAGTTAAAGTAATGTGCCTCCATTATTATGAACAGAGGGGCGGTATCGCCAAGTCTGTGGGATTCCCGTTAATTACCGTAATACGTAGCTTTGAAATAACATAGTCCTGATCAAATATTTACGCGGTAGAAAGTGAAATTTGATATTGTTTGGACAACTAGGTTTTGATTGAGGTATAACATGCTGTTTTGATTTAATGGGGTCATTTAATTTTTATTGGTTTTTTATATTTTACTAGCTTTTGCTCTGCTGCTGCCAACGGGAACGTATATAACTAGGATAAAAAGAAAAGTACTTAAAGTATCCAGTCTTAAGTTATATCATGGTGTGCCTGAGTGCCAATTTCATCGAAATCTGTTCAGCTAAGAGTTACTTTCGCATTTATATATCGGTATGGTTTTTTTTTAACATCGAGACTTGTTAACAATAATTTCCGTAAGTATAAGCAGTAAAGTTGATTAAAAGTAGGTGAAATAGTGCTTACAATAAAATAAAATTAGATCGAAATGAAATAGATTAGATACGACAGATTACGTAATATGGATAAGACAAGATAATTAATCACACGATTTACAAAATTTATTAAACGAATTTTTTTTACGTAGGTACTTGCACGACTAAGAATCAACCCCTTTAGGTTCAGGGTCGTGAATATTGTATGCGGGAAACGTTTTAGCCACCACACCTGTGTGGTTAGCAAAAAAATATACTTATTAGAAAAATTATTGAGAACTATGAATTCAGTATTTTTTTCCGCAACCAGATGGAAATGACTGTATCATTCATAAAGACAGTTTGACATTCTTCTAATGAATGTCTTTGACAATACTTATTATTATTTTTGTTTGGTATGATATGTTATAGAAAGTGCTATTAGATGTAATAATTTGATGTAATTGTCATTTGATGTAATTTCTTGATATAACATATTTATCAAAGAAACGCCACTACATAATTATCTTAAAAAGTTATTGGAACTAAACTAAACGAAATCTTTCTTAAAAAATCTAAATTAAGAACACATACCTGATAATTTATCAGCAAGGCCAAAAAACACAATTACAAAAATATTATTTATGTAACTTTAACCAAACAAAGGGTTGGCGATCAACAGAACTGGCAATCAAGAACCATGACTCCTACTTAGACAACTCAAGCAAAGTTGTCACCATGCGCGTCTCTTCCAAAGAAAATTCCAATTTGTTTCCTACTACCCTCCAGAACTTTCCCGCGAACATTTGCCTCTGACAATATTTCATGTTATTTACTCTTTTAAGGGACAGAATAAATTTGTCATCTACCAAAATGTCTTCGTGTTGTGTCCGCCACAGATGTTACGGATTTTTTAAAATAATTTTTATTTTCGCTTCCTGCTGAACTTATTTCGATGTACTTCGGGCTTGTTCCGAAGCTTTGTTTGAAAAGAATTTGGAACTGTGTCACCGTATTTGGTTTGTTAAATTGCTTTTATATATTAAAATAAAAATCTTTATAAAAACAAGCTTTTAATGAACTAAATAGTACAAAATAAAAACTTACGTAAACATAGAACTTTAATATTTTCTTAAAAGCTTGAGGCTTATCTTCAAGTTAAGTGTAAGAAGGACATTTACGCCTCAAGCTTTTAAGAAAATATTAAAGTTCTATGTTTACGTAAGTTTTTATTTTGTACTTTTTAGTTCATTAAAAGCTTGTTTTTAAAAAGATTTTTACTTATATTTAATTTTCTACTTTTTAGCAATAGGATTTGTTTAAATATCTGTTCTATTATAAATCCGAGAATTAGGTTTTCCCATGGCCACCTTCCGGCTCCATCATCAGACCCTGAACACTAGCTAGTGTCAAAGTACTAGTTAATACGTAACCAATGAGTCCAAACACGATGGTGCTATCTTGTTTGATTGAGGAGTTCCCAAGGCCACCTTCCGGCTCCATCATCAGACCCTGAACACTACTTAGTGTCAAAGTACTTGTTAATACATGACCAATGAGTCCAAACGCGATGGTGCTATCTTGTTTGATTGTGGTTTTCCCATGGCCACCTTCCGGCTCCATCAAAAGGCCCTGAACACCACCTAGTGTCAAAGTACTAGTTAATACGTAATCAATGAGTCCAAACACGATGGTGCTATCTTGTTTGATTGAGGAGTTCCCATGCCCAACTTCCGACTCCATCATCAGACCAGCTCTATGGTATAATTTTTTCAAAATGTCTCGGTAGTTGTATACGTATGCCAAGTTTCAGCTCAATCGGATGCCTGGAAGTGCTTGAAAAATTGATGACAAAAGGAGTAACCGGAACGACATACGAACAGAGCAAGCTAATATAAAGCTTGTAATAATAAAAACAGTTGGAATTAAGAATACAAGGAACTTTTGGCGCGTAAAAATCGGAACAACGACAACTTTTTCAATACAATTCTACAAAATCATTTTACAAATGATTACTTACAACGCCGCCATGTCAATTTCATTCATGCGAAAAAGATCTTTGTAGCACTCTATTGTAGTTACTCTATCGAAAATACATAAACATTTCTAGAATTGGAAAATTCTTAAGAAGCAATGGCTGATTTCAATTATTATTGTTTTACAGTAAAAACTTGAGTTTTGCATGCCTCAAGGCGTAATATGGTTGAACTATGCTTTATTTTTAACAATTTTATGTAATTACTCATAACAAATAAATGATTTTGAATTCGAATTTATTACTGTCAATAAATCAATTATAATCTGTAATTTCTTGAAGTTTGTGTGTGTATATCTACTGTATATCACAAGACAAACCGAGTACACACTTCATCCACCAGTTGGTTCAGGATCTATTGTATGTGAACGTTATCCCTTAAGCTACGTCAGTTGACTAGAATCTTATAAAACCGAATATAACAAGTGTTCAAAATGTTTAAATATTATAGAAGCGGACAAGCGGTCGTACCCAGATCCTGATGAAGCAATATTATGTTAGTCATTTCCATCAAAATTGCCTGCTTTGAATCAAACAAGCTGTAATTTTTATGGATATATTAACGCGAAAGCTCAGTCAGCTCAGCTCGCGAAATTCAAATTTTCTTACGTTTTTTGCAATTTCCTAGTTAGTGACAGGTTGTATGTTGATTTAAATATGATGCGCGGCCGTATCAAATTTTGATTCATAGAATTATAATCAGGCTATCTTAGCGCATCCCCGGATACGATACTGATAACGTAGTCTCCACGATTGGCAATACTGAAATGTACATCAAAGCACTCGCATACATTTTTACCACACACGAACTATCCACCATCACTTCATGCGTATGCGAGAAGAACAGTACATTCTGTATTATTCGAAGCAGTCAAACAGAAATGTGGGGTAAAGAATTTCTTGATACAAGACCTAGGAATACTTTATAATAATTACACTAGTTCCCAAAACTAAAATGATGAATCCGTAAACAAAGCGACTATTCAGCCATACAATAAACTTGAAGGTACATTAAACGCATCCTACCCACTTTGATAGCCGCGCTTCCTCGAGAGTCGGCTAAAGTTTCTTAAAGTGTAAGCGATGAAGGCATCCGATAGAAGGTTCTCGTTAGAGCCGCCACAAAGGCTCCATTGTGCTCCGCAGACGGTTCCAAATGAAAAATATAACTTGTTACCGGAGTGTTTGAGTAATGTTTCGAGACAAGATGTCATGGATACTTTTGAGTTTTCCAGTATTGCCGTAGTTTCCTTAGTTTGTTTATTTCTTGTATTTTTTATAGCTGTATTTTTTTCAATTATATCTGCAATAGCTTCATTACTTTAAGTGCCATAATTATGTGTTTACTTCATTTATGTGATTATTACTGTCGAGATTTAGAAAAATGCTATGACACAATTTTAAGTGTTCTCTGTAAATATTGTCAATAGTTAATTTTATTGGTCACTTGTTTTTCTATAACGTCGAAGAAAATCTTTTCCATAGGTAAACCAAGCTTTGTGAGGTTTCACTAAGAAAACACCAGAAAACTTCAACGTCTCAACGCTGAGATGGTGAGCATCACTAAAAATTCAAAGTGAGTGGAGAAAAGACAGAAAACTAGCCTCATAAAACAAAACCTCAGCAAGGAACCAATAAACTATCCAGACTAAAGTTTAATTAAATTTTGTATTGTCTTTAAACTTTTGGTGCAAGATATGGGCGGGCGGTTAAAGAGGGCGAATAACTCTGTTAGCGCAGTGCAGCATTTTTAATTCCCATTGTTACTATCTTGGGTGGATTGGATGAGATTACAGAATAAATGGAGGAATTTCCACGTTTTTACTTATGTATCAAAATTCACATAACAATTTAGGAAAGGTATTTTTTTTTTGCTATATTCATGTATGCAACATTTGTACTGATCTATCTCATGTCTCTATCTCTTTCCAATGTTAATTTTTACATTAATAATTGTTTTTTTTTAAACCAACGTACGTGTTTTGTGTTTGTGTGCTTTATTTTTTTCTTTATGCGTCACGTTATGTGCAAATAAATGTATTTCTTTCTTAGATAATAAGTATAGGTAACTAACTGAAATTGGTTTCTTCTGTCATCATCAATTGCATCAACTATTTAAATTTTTGCATCAATTAGTTACATAAATGCTTTTAGCCCATAGCTTGCACCAAACTGTAAGTTATCGCTATACTTCGAAAAGTTTGAAGGAACTCTTTGGCTTGAACACTCTGCTCCGACTGAAAGCGTTAAAATTTAAATTTTATCATTAATAATAACTGTGAAAGAAATATATCCGCTTGTCCATGACTCATAATGGAAAAGTTTTCTTTAGAACTTCAAGTAAGTTTGACAATGACGTTGATGTGGATTCAACATTTTGGTTTATAAAGAAGGTGAATAAAACATTGAGATTAAGAGGAAACGTGGTCACTTGGTCGTTGGCGTTCATTCCATACACCACCCTAATTATATTCATTTTAGAAATAAGTAAGGAATTTTGATTTGATTTTCTTATCAGACAATTGGAATATAAGGTTCTCAATAAGGAAATCTCAATATTTACATAATTTCTATATATCTCCAGTATCCTTCATATTATAAAAAAGTCTTCCACCGCGTCTGTCTGTCGTCCTGTTCGCGATAAACTCAAAAAGTACTGCATCGAGTTTTATGCTGTTTTCACCAATGGATAGAGTGGTTCTCGAGGAAAGTCTTAATAAATAAAAACCGACATCCACACGGGTGAAGCCGCGGGCAGGAGCTAGTTTATTATATAATATCTTTAATAGACACTAATGCAGATTTCCAGGGCTATACAAAGTTAACTAATATATCGGCCCATGTAGTTACAAACTAACACCATGCTTATCTTAGTTTACGTGGCTTAACGTCGCCCCTCAGCTTATGGGATCATCAAATATGCATTTGTTGTATTAAAGTCACCCTTTTCGCATGTCCCCTAAGGGGCTTATGTGGGTCACGCCCAACTGACCTCCGAATTTACATGAAAAATCTGTTAAATATCACATGTAAAGGTTTTTTCTTACACCGGTGACGTGTCCGCGCACATTTTTACGGACGTTTATGGGCTTCACCGATGTTTATTTTAAATAAAAATCATGGTCCCACATTTTTGTATCTATAACAAGGTGGAATAGTACTGTAGGCTAAAGTGTTATATGATTAGCACTGCAGCGTTATCAGGTCTGCCTAAAAAAACAAAACACGACTATCCGTGATAATAAGAATAAGTTCAACACTAAAATATCCTTGGTATAAAAAATACAAAGGTAATTATATAAAGGTAAAATATCCTCCATCATAAGCCACTATAAAATAATTATATTTGAATTAATTCCACAATTTTTATCCTTTTAGTACTAAAATTAAAAAAGACAGCAATTTCCAGCGAATATAATAAATAATATGGTATGCTTCCACGAATCCGTCGCTCCACATAATATGACAGGGTTCCCCGAAGCCGTAATTACGGAAAGACAAACCAAATATATTTAATACTGTGACGTCAGACAGCAGCACTGTCATTTGAAGAGGCGTGGCAGAATATTGTATGAACAGATGTTAGGGACAAATCGGTTTCACATGTCAATAATTTATTTGGATTGTTTTATAGGAAATTGATATTATGGAGGAGTTATTCTATAAAAACTTTTTACAAAAAAAAAACAACCGACTTAAAAAAAACACTAAAAAAATGAAAAATAACTTTAATTTCGGAAGTCGGTGTCTTTGCCTTTTAATTTTTGTTTTTTGCCACCGACTTCCGAAATTAAAGTTATTTTTCATTTTTTTAGTGTTTTTTTTTAAGTCGGTTGTTTTTTTTTTGTAAAAAGTTTTTATTTTTCACTTTTTAGTGGTGGTACCCCACACAAGTTACTACCTGCTATGTAAATAACAGTGAATGAGTCTAATAATTATATCGTCTACATAGACTGTGGGAAAAATACGTAATATTGAAGATAGCTCAAAAACTACGCAAGCAAACTTAATAAAATTTATATGGGACCATCTCGGGAGTATACCCTTTCAAACTAAAAAAGAATTTTTAAAATCGGTTCACAAACGGCGGAGTAATCGGTGAACATACATAAAAAAAAAAAAAAACAATCATCCGAACGTACCTCCTCCTTTTTTGAAGTCGGTAATAAAAATCAAATGCTGTTCGATGGCAAGCGCATCACTTGAGAACAACTAGACCAATTTGATTGATTTGTTCGAAAAAGGTTTTTAGGGTATTTTTTAACTGCTATTTTTTTACTGCTAATATATTGTCGGGTCAACTAGTTTATTATAAATATTAGTTTCCTATCATTAGCTTTTTATTTACTGAACTAGTGTAATACAAAATAGGTATATCTATTTAACCCAGTATTCACTATTATAAAAAAAAAATTGTCATTAATTAATTTTAACTTAATGATAACAATAATTTTTTATCGTAACTTCTGTCACTAAGTCACTAACTGAGGCTGACATCGATGGAAAAAACAAGACAAAAGATGATTGCCTTATTATATTAAAATAACAAGATAAAAACTCTTACCAAAATGAATGACCAAAGTTATATCGAATCTCACAAAATCCATAAACATAATCTTTTCTAAAAAAACATCGAAAAGTGCGGACAGATTTTAAAAAAAATCTTCAGTGATAACTGAAAAACAAGATGGTAGGCCACTGGAAAACTTAATGAAGACATCGCTTGATTCAAGTCACGAGCTCAGCGAGGTAAGAATACGAATGTTCAGTGTTCCCTGGTTAGTTTGGTCTTTAAACGTTGGTTTTACAACTTCGTTTTCCAGCTCTCCATCATTTTTAAAAACCGTCGTAAAGTTAGAATCTTGTTCGTGTCGATAGTTTCATGATTATTTTTATTTTCGGATTTACATTTATTTCTATCTCTGCAGTAAGATCATTTAAGTCGATTTTAAACATTGTTTACTCAAAGAACAATGGCCACTCTCCTAGCATACTTGGACTAGAGAAGTCTGATTGAAAGTTACTGTGTATATAGTTTTAATTAAATTAGTTAGGATATATTTAGGTGATTAATAATTAGTTGTGTTATCTATAAAAAACAATCAAATTTAAGTAAAGTTACTTGATGATACAGATTTGTCGTCTCATTTTCCGTTGATTATCTATTATTTCCCCTGCTTTTAAGCATAAATTAATAATATTCAATTGTTAGATTAAAATTTTCATAATAGTTTCAACTCTGTAACAAATTCTCTTTTTTCTTAGTCCATAATTGCCATTGTATTTTTCTTTTTAAATATTTTTCCTCAGCCACATTGTCGTTGCACCTACCTGAGTTGTATGCTAAGCATTTGACTTCGGAGAGGCATAAAAATCTCGCAAATATGAAACTCCTAAAAAAATACCAAACGGATAAGAGTTATGTCTTCTTCAACACACCACACGGGATTCAATCCCAGAAAAACATAAAAAATAATGTAATAAAATTCTCCACAAAATCAACGGCGGGCTACAAGCGATACCCGAACTTGTTTGAACTAATTCAATCACGCTAGTGCGAGGTATCCCTAAGGATAGAAAGTTTGTAAGCCGCTTTATTTCTTTATACTTCCTTAGTTTATGTGCGATTGATACAAATTGCTTTGGGGATTGTGGGCTAATTATGTTATTCGCGGTTTTTTCCTTATTATGTACCCTAGGTTTTCTAGTTTGTTTCTCCTTTGTGGATAAGGCTATCATTGAAGCGGTATAAAAATCTGTGTACGTATATATCTCAATATCCTATATTATTAAATGATTTTGTAATCACGTTCTCGAAAATAGGTCAACGATTTCGATGAAAGTTGCATTATAGATCGATCTAGCTAGGTCTCATATCTGGGAAAATTAATTTTCATCCCACCTGGGATGGGATGGGATGGGATGGGATGGGATGGGATGGGATGGATGGATGGATGGATGGATGGATGGATGGATGGATAGATTTTCTTTCATTTCTTCCTATTAAATAATAATATTACAATTAAATTAGGGGCGCCTTTTATTTTCTCATAGTGGGTGATGAAAAGTAGAGTGTGTCTCTCGGGCGCAAAATATATTTTTGGCGACGTACTTTGAATCCCTCGCTACGTACCCTCACTTCGCTCTGGATTCAAAAAAGCGCCCTAGCCGTAAAAATATTATTTTGCTCCCATATATAATACAATCTACTATTTCTCTATTTTCACAACCTCGGAAATGTGATACAATGTTGGTATAGCTGGCCGAAAATATTATATTTATCATTTTTCATCCAAGCAGAGCTCGGTTGACCAGGCACTGGGGGCCTTAAAGGCCACATTAGCAATGCCTATAAAAGCAATTAATTTCCTGAATTCCCAGCTGTCATTAGCAATTTCTCTAATTTGACACAAAATCAATTCATAATTTGTGGACCATTTTACGCATCTCTATAATATAAAACTGTCAAACAGATGAATTATTTCGTAATATGCATCGCACGCAGATCATTATTATGAATTGTCAGTTTGTGACATTTTACGATGATTCATAATATTTTCCTATTATGACCTGTTATTCATCATCATAAACATTAGTCTTTCGCAATTTACTGCTATAGGTCTCTCCTATCACACCTCATCCAACTGCCATCAGTTATCTATTGAAAGACCATCTGTCCACCTAGCCTATATTGACCAAAATATCCCAATAAATAGCATGAAAAAAAAAAGCGAAATTGGTAAAAAATACAAAATATATGGTTTAACTTTATTTGGCAAACGTTTGAACATGACTTACACAAAAACAATAAACAGATCAATTCGGTATATTTAATTTTCATATTATAGCTGTGAACGCGGGAAGTACCTGTGTGCTATTAAGAACACCTGTTAACCTTGCAGGCATCGTCGGCCCAAGCGCTGAAATTAATCTTCTTAATTTTGCTGCAATGCACTACTGGGTTTCTGAAATTAAAAGTAGTAGGTAATGTAAGTTTAATAATTTACTATTATATAGAATAAAGTTCTTCTAGCTTATAGATAGCTGTGCTGCTGGGGAGTTTGTTGAACCACTTCTTCTTCCCAGTTAAAGCACTAGGAACTGGTGAAGGGCGGCCATTTTGGGAGACTGTCTTATGTTACTTTGACGTTAAAAAAGTGCTGATTCCTAGCCTAATTTGAATATATGACTTGATTTTTAATTATTCTTTAACCTAACTGTGGCCAAGTCTTTCCTGTTTTTTTAATAGAGTATGTATTATGTTTTTACACTTAACTACCATGGCCTGTATTCTAAAACGATGTTCAAGCAAGACCTCTCGATTGGCACCTGTGTCGTAAGCATTGAAATTGAACGAAATCGAAGGTACTTCCTCATCTTTGGCACACCAACCATTGCTATATCCTATACTATTCTTTAATATAAAATATAACCCTTCCTTGACGGTCGGGTAGAAATGAGGTTGTTTAGTATCATTATGCGGATATAGGTACGAGAACCAACATGTCTTACTTAGGAGAAATTATGAAGAAAGCATTCTTGGGTATTTTAGTGACACCATCAGCGACACTGCACATAAGCAATGCTAGAGATACTTTTCTTATCTCCTTTAGTTGTTCTGAAATGGAAAAATAATATAAACAAAATATGATGATTTTGTTGTGATAGCCCAGTGGTAAGGCCTCCCCTCTCATGCACAAGGTTTCATTCAAATCAAGCCAAGCAAACCAGGGTGACTTTTTCAATTCTTTTGTAATTCCTGTTTATCTTGGTCATTACTGACATCGGTGAACGAAAATCGTGAGGAAACCTGGAAATTGCCAATCCATCTTGAGTAAGTGAAAAGAAGCTCTGTCCTATAGTGTGACATAATAGAATGGTATGATTTATTTTTATATTATTATGTTTTTACAGCAGTCGACAGCGAAATAATGTAGACACAACGTGTAATGAAAAAATAAAAACACTTACTTTTAGTAAACGCATGTGGTCTGTTTGGTCTCTCATACCAATGCCTGTCACTTCCCATAGCCCTGAGCATGCTGTCATTCAGAATCTCAGCAAAAATACGAGGTATGTGGCCACCTTCCATGTTGTTTTCACACCACAGAGCGGGCATTAAATCGATGTCTCTCACGTGTTCATAAACAGACTTGAGCAATTCAATTTTCTGTAAAACTTGTATTTATCAGTGATTGAACGAAGTTCTTTAAAACGGCTTGAGGTAGGAGTAAACTGGTAGAAATGATCACTAATTACGTGATCGTTATGCCCATGTGAATTTCTCTCTCTCTGTCTCTTTCTATAATAGGAAAAGTCTAAGATAGAGAGAGATGGCAAATGTGAATTTGGTCAAAATGAAAATCCAAGATAAAAATCAGTCATGGGTGTCGTTTGCATGCTTTTCGAGGGTGATAAAGCTGATAATGACGCGATGAAGTTTAAATGTAAATCCAAGATGGCGGCTGCGAAGATTTTGTCTTTTTTTTTAAATTATACGTGAGAATGACGTTCGTTCCTGACGGGGATGCACCGACCGCAAACGTTCTTTTTTATTTTTTTCGTATTTGGAAGCCTTTAGTAAAAATGATTGTAAAGGAAAAGGTACCTACTACTACTTCTCATGTAGACTTCATACGAGACAACTACGGAACATCGCCAAAAGGATATAAGTGTACTAGCATTTGCCCGCGACTTCGTCCGCGTGGATTTAGTACTTTCCATTAAAAACTTGAACAACCCCTCCACCCCCTATGAAAGATAGTTTACGAAAATGTATATTTACCTACGATCTTTTAACATTTATTTACGATCTTTACCCCTTAAACTTTATTACCCTTTACATCCTGTTAGGAGCAGATTTTTGAAAAACCCCGAAACACGTACATTTTTACTTTTTGTTTTAAGTATTAGTACCGAATCGAGTTTCGAGTTATTCCGAAAGCGCGTTAAAATTTTTATTTACTTACTTTGACACCCCGTCATTCCGTAAAAAAACTAAGTGACAATCTTTATTATTTACTAAGGTAAATATTGCTAAGTTTCAAGTCTATAACTCAAGGAATACGATTTTTCACCCCGTATAGGTCGAATTTCCAGAAAACCTTTCTTAGTGGATGCTTACGTCCTAATAACTATCTGTGTGCCTCTTCAGTGGTTTGAGCTGTGATAAAGACTACCCCCTTTTCACCCCATTAGGAGTAGATTTTTGAAAAATCCTGATAGACATTATTCTTTATTTTTGGTTTAAAGTATAAATACTAAGTTTCGAGCTTTATTTACGATCTTTACCCCTTAAACTTTATTACCCTTTACACCCTGTTAACTTTACACCCTGTTAGGAGCGGTTTTTTGAAAAACCCCGAAACACGTACTTTTTTATTTTTTGTTTTATGTATTAGTACCGAATCGAGTTTCGAGTTATTCCGAAAGCGTGTTAAAATTTTTATTTACTTAGTTTGACACCCCGTTATTCCCCTATGTGAGGGGTTGCTTAAAAAACTAAGTGACAATCTTTATTATTTACTAAGGTAAATATTGCTAAGTTTCAAGTCTATAACTCAAGGAATAAGATTTTTCGATAGGTCGAATTTCCAGAAAACCTTTCTTTGTGGATGCCTACGTCCTAATAACTATCTGTGTGCCTCTTCAGTGGTTTGAGCTGTGATAAAGACTACCCCCTTTTCACGCCATTAGGAGTAGATTTTTGAAAAAACCCTGATAAACATTATTCTTTATTTTTGGTTTAAAGTATAAATACTAAGTTTCGAGCTAATCGGACCGCGTGTTAAAATTCTTCTATACAAACTTTGATACCCCCAATCCCGTTTAGCGGGTAGTTTAGAAAAACTAAAAATGTTAATCATTATCATTTACCTAAATATTTGTGCCAAGTTTCAAGTCTATTAACTCAAGGAATAAGATTTTTCACCCCTTTTTCACCCCAGTATAGGTCGAATTTCCAAAAACCCTTTCTTAATGGATGCTTACGTCCTAATAACTATCTGTGCGCCAAATTTCAACCCAATCCGTTTAGCGGTTTGAGCTGTGCGTTGATAGATCAGTCAGTCAGCGTTGTGTTTTATATATGTAATATATAGATTAGGAAACTTAATTACTGACTCCAACATTGTACCACCTATTGCAAAAATGTAATGATTGTGATTTAGTACTTAATACGATGATATTAGCACGTTAATTTTTACTGGAAAATTGTTATATTAGGGACATGTGGTGCGACAGAATGAAGTAAATGCGATAAGAGCGAAGAGGGAAACGAGAAGACTGGAGCAAACTAGAGCAAAACCAATGGGTGGGTCGTTTGAACTTGTTGTATGACTAGAAAAAGTGAATACTAAGATGTTGTAGTCCTCTTTCCTATACGTGTAACAGGAGTCCTGTTGCACGTATATGAAAGAAGACTACAACATGATTTTCCACTGATCCAAATAAAATTATACTAAGGGTATGAAGCTGATGTGTCATTTGACCGATCATAATAAGACGTTCTTAGGTTTTAAATTTAAACAAAAGGCTAAATTCTATACTAAAATAAATAAAATTAACTTACTTCGTCCGACATGAGCCCAGCAGATTTTAAGTCTTCGAAACAATTAATTTTAATTCCTAGAAAGTGGTGCACATAGTCAACGTAGGGAGCCAGGCCGAAATTGCGATTTTTATTTATGTCACCAGCTGTGGCATCTATACTCTTTTGGAAACCAGGGAACGCATAATTAGCCAGCTAAAAAGAAAATTACAACTTCTTTTAAAAACAAACTTTTCTTAAACACTGTAGAACTGTTAATAGTACCTACGGGGCTAGCCAGTATTTACGAAACATATATGCGTATCTAATAAATACTATTAGTTCTGCGAACAGTAGACCCGCGAGGTCTACATCACCCGAACACTACCTATTTCACGGAGAAAAACGTATTCAGTGTGCGCACTCAATTCGTTATACCACGGATGTTCGTTTACGTATCATATAAATTCGTGTCTAAGCGCGAAAATATTTTATTGTAGCAACGCTCCATAGGAAAAGTACTCTGTGCAACGCTCTTTATGATTTGACTTATATATTTTCCTGTCAAAAAATATGACATCGATAACAATACGTCAAATTCAAATTAAAAAAAACCGGCCAAGTGCGTAGATCACGTACAATGAAGGGTTCCGTTCAGTTGGGATAAATGTATCCCAAGAACATACTTTCAACGTTGTAGTTGAAAAACATGCTCTCCCATACATTCCAACTGTAAATGTAAGTTGGTCGATTATTACTCGTTAACTTGTAAAGCATACTTAGCTGTGATAGTTTTCCTTTTAACTTCGTTATACTACCGTGATTTTTTTCACCTATCCAAAAACAACCATTTAGATGGCAGGGGGAACTTTACTCTAACAAAAATTAGCACTTTAAAGCTTAATGTAACGCAAACGGATCCCTGAATAAAAAAAAATGGGTTTTACACGCCCACCCACAACCCCACATGGGACAGTTGAGAAAAAAAAAACATCCCCACTTTACGTGTGGTATACGTGTGGAGGGGAGGTACCCTACAAAAAAATATTTAGATTTTATTTTACCACTTTGTGTTTTTAATGTATATAGGTACCCATGCCAAATTACAGCTTTCTAATACTAATCGATTCTCTGAGCTAAGCCGCGGATAGACATATAGACATGGCGAAACTATATCGGCTCCTTGTTGACTACTACAGAACCATAAAAGCCAGAAAAATTATGAGTAAAAATTTGTGGCCAGCTAGAAAAATTAACAAATAGGTTTTAATAAATAGTGAGCCATTTACTGCATTTTGAGACTGGGGTTCTGTACACCAAATTTCGTCCAGATCGGTTGAAAATACGACATGTAGACGACTGACAAACTCGCCGATTTTGCCAGATTTGATCCAGAGACGCTTCGCTCGTCTCGCTCGGTCAATAAAGATGAATATAAGTACTATAACTAATGTTCCTTAGCACAAACCCGCGAAGTAAACGTAAAGATTTTTGAATTGGAAATACTCGATTCGCACATAATATTATGTCCCCACCTATGAAATCAGCGTTTTGTATGGGGAATTTTAAAGAAGTTGCATTTTTACAAGCTTTATTACAAGCTTTATACAGGGAGGCAGGAACATTGACGTCCAAAAAAAAATTCGGTCCCTCGTGCCGTGGGGTATCCAAATCACCCCATGTATGTTCCGCGATTTTTCATAGTTTTCAAGTTTTGATTTTTTATTGACAATTGCTTTGACACTAGGCGGTGTTCAGGGCCTGTTGATGGAGCCGGAAGGTGGCCATGGGAAAACCTCAATCAAACAAGACAGCACCATCGTGTTTGAACTCATTGGTCATGTACTAACAAGTGCTTTGACACTAGGTGGTGTTCAGGGTCTGATGATGGAGCCGGAAGGTGGACATAGAAAAACCTTATTCGTTGGATTTGTGATAGAAGAGATATTTAAACAAATCTTAATGCTAAAAACAAGCTTTTAAAAGCTTGAGGCGTAAATCCGTCTTACACTTAAAGACAAGCCTCAAGCTTTTAAGAAAATATTAAAGTTCTATGTTTACGTAAGTTTTATTAAGTACTTTTAAGTTCATTAAAAGCTTGTTTTTAAAAAGATTTTTACTTATATTTTCTATTATTACACTTTTATATTATTATTACTGCCCAGCTGTTTATTCATGTACCTAATTAGTTATAATTTAACCGTGTTTTGTATGTTGTGCTGCCTTTTGTGTGCACCAAATAAACGTTTTATCTATCTATCTATATAAAAAACTCCATCAGTTTTTAGCTACATAATAATCATTATTGGTTAATAATATAATGGCGTAAATGTCCTTCTTACACTAAATTTGAAGATAAGCCTCAAGGTTTTAAGAAAATATTAAAGTTCTATGTTTACGTAAGTTATATTTAGTACTTTTTAGTTCATTAAAAGCTTGTTTTTAAAAAGATTTTTACTTATATTTTATTTATACTTACGTTTTCTTAGATTATATAACAACCATGAACACTAATGTTTTAAAACTTTTATGCATTAATGTTTAAGAACTAAGATAACGTATGCCACTTAGATTATGCAATAAAAATTAGATTTGGCTAAGTTAAAAAAAAAATAGTGATCACTTCTGCTAACAAAATTAGGAGTTATTTTTAAGGTATTTTTTATGTTTAGAAAATTATAAGTAATTAGGTTTTATAACTATTGGTAGTTATCTATGATGGTCATTATTCTATAGAATACCAAGCAATTGATGAATATTTTAAATCATAGATGTGACGAGGTTCTCTATTTGTGAGAAAAAAAATGCCAATTTCATAGGTGGGGACCCAATATTTATATATTTTGTAGACTTCATTCGTATCTACGGGTGCTTGTCACTTAAAAATTCTATAGGACAGTTGTATTTTCGATTCAAAATCGGTCGAATTTTCGTTATTTATGCGTCGCACTCCGTGTTTCAGTACTTTTATTTGATGTATTTTTATATAAAACGTATAGTAGATGGAAGCGGCCAGACCCAGCCCACTTGGTGGACGATACGCTTTATGAGTGACAATTTGATACAATACGGCGAAAGCGAGTGCTTAAAACAACCAGAATGTATGGAAAAAAAACTTTACTTTTGGTTAGTTAGTTTGAATACTGGAAGGCGCTCAGCCGGCAGTCGATGTTTTTAATCTCGGTTGCCGGCAGTACTGTACCTACTGTCGTGGCCGGTTCGCAACGGCGTTATTTTTGGGTGCGCGGCACTAGCAGCGGAGGCACTCCCTTTTAAAAAACATTTAAAAAATAGCATTTCGCGGATACGCACTAAGGTAGCCTATAAAAACCATACTAACGTCATAGTCAACAGACCCATAGCCGCCATGACATCCAGCTCTGAACGTGCTCTGTGTAAAGCTTTCCATATTTTTGGCTAACATTCCCATCCTGAATGTAGCGTCGAATGTTTTATATTCTTTGATAAAGTTGCCATGCATATCATGTAGCCTGATAACAGAAAAAAGAAACTAGATTAATATATTTAATATATTTTATTTATTTTCTCACCACAATATCCTTATAAAATAATACTACAGAATATTATTGTCTGGTCATGGGCTCAAAAAAGAATATTGCGGGAGACTGGTGCCTAAGCTAAGCCGGAGCTTGTATTTCAGGCCACCAGGTCTCCACCCCAAGTACATAATTAAGGTCTACATAAACTAAAACTGGACAATAATTTATTTACCTCTTATAGGAAGGAATGGTCGTGTGGAGTGAATGGGTGTGTGTGTGGGTGTGGGAGTTTGAATGTGTGGGTTTGAGCGTGTGGGCGTTGGTGATGGAAGGACAGAAGTTAGTGCGTGCTAAACTTAAGCTATTTTGGTATTAAAAGTAGATTTTCGGTTGTGTCATAGTCCAGAGTCATGAGCCATGCATTCAGTCCTTTTTTACACAGGTGTTTTGTGAGAGGGAAGATGTTGTGAACTTTATTTATTTTATTATAAAGGTAGATAATAGATGCTTGCTTTCTCATAATAAAATGTAATAAGATCGGTATAAGATAGAAATTCTGTAATGGTTTGGCCACACCACACAGGGTTAAATTAAATTGACTAGCAATAAACACGATAACATTTTTTTATTTATTTATTTTATTATTTATGTACACACAGTAAAATACAAAGATACGACATAATTAAAATATGAGTACAAAGGTACTGCTTATTTCTTAAGAAATTTCTTCCAGCAGACCTGATATAATAATAAATACTCAAAGTTGAGAGGAAAGATAATGCTCTTTTACACGAAGTTTAAATAGAGAAACAGTTTTCAAATCACGAATACTAGGCGGAAGTGAGTTCCACAATCTTACAGCATGGACAGAGAAGGAATAAGAATAATAGCTAGTTTTATGAGGATGAGATTTAAGGAGGGATCTAAGGTGTGATCTACATGGTGCGTCACTAGGACGAACGTAAGAAAAACGCTCACGCAGGTAGGACGGATAAGACGGGTTGTGTAAAATGTTGAAGAGGAGACATAAAATCCGAGTGTTCCTGCGAAGGCGGATTGGGAGCCACTTGAGTTTTTTGTTTTTTTCTGGAGGTCAACAACCAGTGTTAGTGTTCTTACTTAAAATATGGGTTGACAAAACCTGTTTTCTTACGATGTTACGCTGTGACTTTACACAAAAAAAAATTAAACCTATATTTCAAGTGATTACAATAACTGCGGTCGATGACCCGACAAAAAAATATCAAAATAATATATTTTTTGTTTTGTCATATCTAGATACGCATCGCGACTGCGGAGTTCAGCTCGCTAATTTAATTTAAACATGTACATAAATAACATTGAATCAAAACAAAAAGTGCCTAAATTTTGTTTTAGGTGGTGAACTGGAGAATCTACGCATACATCCATTGTTATAATATCACTAGCTGTGCCCCGCGGTTTCACCTGCGTAGGTCGCGATCCCGTGGGAATATAGGCATAAAACGTATCCTATGTCCTATTCTAGGTCATGGTCTACCCGTGTGCCCATCCTCTCCTCTCTAGAGTAGGGAACGTCGCGGCGGCGCGGCGCCGGCGTCGAACGGTTCGCGTATTGCATTTTTATACTCGTGATAACTTCGAAACTAAATGTCCGATTCGTATGAATTAAAAAGTATTTTACTGCTACATAAATACCGTTGCTTGGAAAACTATTTATTTGAATAAGAATTCATATTATATTGATAAAACTCCATCGCAAATAATGCATTAATTTCGAACAAAAAAAGGTTATAGTGAGTCAATCTTAAAAGATAGGTAGACATATGCTGTCGCGGACTTTTTTTTAGAACTTTTAAAGAGGAACAATTCCTCCATACATGATAATTATTTGCGTAATGCAGCGCACGCAACGGAAGCTCTCAAAAAGGAATAATTTTCCCGTTTTTGCAACATATTTCATTTATGCTCCGCTCCTATTGGTCGTAGCGTGTTATATAGCCTACTAGCTGATGCTTGCGGCTTCGCCCGCGTGGATGTCGGTTGTTTTATACTAAAACCTTCCTCGAGGACCACTCTATCCATTGGTGAAAACCGCATCAAAATACGTTGCGTAGTTTTAAAGATTTAAGCATACATAGGGATATAGGGACAGAGAAAGCGACTTTGTTTTATACTATGTAGTGATAACCTTCCTCGATAAATGGACTATCCAACACAAAAATATTTTTTTCCAGTAGTTCCTGGGATTAGCGCGTTCAAACAAACAAACAAACAAAATCTTCAGCTTTATAATATGCTGTGGTAATTTAATTTTTTCGTTGGTTTTTTAATAACAAATAGGCCACTTACATGGTTCTGGATTCTTGCATGAGATGCAAATAGCGCATGCCAAAAGCTTTTTCCAATGTCACTTCAGGAGATTTTGTGTCATCATAACGATCAATGAACCCATTATCTTTACTTATAATACCAGCCTTAACAAGATTGTCGTGTCCTGGAGCAGAAAATAGTGAATTATATCATTGTTTACTTTACAGAGTGGTAAATGCTAATTATCATATTCTTCGTATTATCATATTCTACTATATAGGCATTTTGCTATTCTATGAAGCCCCTCATAGAATAGCAAAATGCCTATATAGTAGAATATGACATGCCAAAACAATATAAAGCTTGTTACAAGAAAAGGAAATATAAAATTAAATAAATTGAGAAAGGCCATAACGTTCATTGTATTCCGTGGAGCACTATATAGGGTGTAAATCATATCGAATCAATCGGATTATGAAGGAAAGAGGCTCTAAACAATGGGTGCCTGAAGATTGACGGCACCACCGAAACTGGCCTAGAAAGAGGCGACGAGACGACCGGTCGCGTACTGCGAGAGCTGGTCCCAGGAGATAAAGAGTTTGCGAAAAGTCCAAAAGGGATACCGTAGCCTCTGGCAACATGCAGGGACCTGAAGGAACACGGGTGGGTTAGTCAGTAAAAGTCTGACACGTAGAGCGGCAGAAGTTATTTGATAACCCAAAAAAAAATGTGGTAATGCGTTCCTAAAAGGACTTCTTGAAAGCCTCTGGGCAGCAGCAGTGGCACAATATGAGCTGGAATAAGAGTTTATGGTGATATCGTACGAAAATTACCTTGTACAGCAGTATTCCACTCGTAAAAGTAAATTTGATTGTAGAAGGCGATGGTTATATCTCTTGCAGTCTGGAACAACATTTCATCGTCCCAGCATGGATTCACTTCGGCCAACTGACTGGCTATAAAGTTGTGGAGTCTCACAAACCATACAGTTAAAAGGCTGACAGGTAACAAGGTGGCAAAGTCTTAAATAAAATAAAAAGTATAATTAAAAACTCTTGAAAACATGTAAAAGACTGATCTCCGTTTTAAAGAAGCTGGAATAAGTCTCTAATAAGAATTTATGCAGTTATTAAAAAAAAGTGTATTGTATAAATCGACATGGTTTGAGGACAGATCAAATTGCATAGAGATTCAGAAATGAAAATGATAATTATGAAGTTATTATTTTAGGCAACTTACAGTTTTCAAAGCACCTGGTTTCGTTCGGTTTAACATTGCTTGGACAAGATGCAGTTGGTCCATTTGGAGGGAAAAGCTTTCCATCCTCTTCTTCCACTGCTAGCTGTCCATTTACAAAACTTCTCAAAACCTTATCACCTTTATTTTTCGCGTTGTAAATTTGTGAACAATCAAATGGGGTAGTTGCTTTTTTAATCTGGTAAAAATTAAAAGTAAGTTGTGACAATAATGCTTTCACATAATCTTTACAACAACAGGTAGTACCAGTTTTCGCACAAATCTAGGGCATTTGTTCCAAACACCTAATAATAGTCAGTTCTAAATATGCATTGCTTTTCAGTTATGCACCCAGACCAAACGGACATAATACTGTCAAGTTATCTGATCCATCATCCACGGTTTTCGATAACTAAGCCACGTTTTGGAAATCTTTTTGGAGACTATCTATCTAGTCTGTATTGTCCCACTGCTGGGTAGAGGCCTCCCTTTTTCCAAATATTTCGTATCAACTGCTGTTCTGAGCCAGTTCTTTTGCTACGAATTTACTTCACCCCTCAATCTTCTTCTTGTTCATCAGGAAAACCGAAGATTAATTTAAAACTAGTAGTTCTGCGAACAGTAGACCTCAAGAGTACAAACTTTGATAGGGAGTAGGAATCGGACGTAACATCAGCCAAATGTTTGAATTTCGTGTCTAGAGAGTAGACCTGCAGGAAGAAACCATGAACGATAGCTTGTAGCTTTAGGCCGCGCGTACTTTGCACACGTTTTCATACGAATTTCACACGCACAAAATTGATCCTGACCATCCAAGTACAAAGGGAGCGCGCAAACTGGATGCGGTTTACGTATAACTAAACAAATAATCCGAACTTGTTGGGATTTTTCGTTCGTTCAATGCAATATCACCGGAACACTACCTATTTAATGGAGAAAAACGTATTCAGTGTGCGCACTCAATTCGTTATACCACGGATGTTCATTTACGTATCATACAAATTCGTGTGTAAGCCTTAGAAAATATTTTAATATAGCAACGCTCTTCATGATTGGACTTACATATTTTCCTGTCAAAAAACAAGACATCGATATCAATACGTCAAATTCAAACTTAAAAAACCGGCCAAGTGCATGGATCACTCTCAATGAAGGGTTCCGTATTTGGGATACAATTTATCCCAAGAACAAACATTTAACGTTGTAGCTGAAAAACATGCTTTCCCATACATTCCAACTGCAAATTTAAGTTGGTCGAATAATACTCGTTAACTTGTAAAGGATTCATAGCTGTGATAGTTTTCCTTTTAACTTCGTTATACTGCCGTGATTTTTTTTACATAATATCCGAAAATAACTCTTTAAAGCTTAATGTTAAGCAAACGGATTCCTGAATCAAAAAATGGTTTTCACACACCCACACGACTCCCCATAACATGAGACGGACGAGAAAAAAATCATCCTCACTTTAGGTGAAGGGAGGGCAGATACCCTAAAAAAAAATTTTTATTTCTTGATTTTTTATACCACTTCGTCGGCGTATATAATGCCAAATTACAGCTTTCTAGTACTAAGATTCTCTGAGCTAAGCCGCGGATAGACAGACAGAAAGTTAGACGGACATGGCGAAACTATATCGGTTCCTTGTTGACAACAGAACCGTAAACTCCTACTTAGAATTACCACCTTTCAAATAAAAAAAAAATCCTTCGTTATCGGATCTCATAAGGCAGAGATATCCGGTAGCCCCTTTTTTGCCCCATTTTGGAGGAAGCCCTCCAATCAAAAATCCCCGACGACTAAAAGTTACAAAAAATTCGTCAAATTTCGTCCAGATCAGATCGTAAAATACGACCTTTAGACGAGTACGTACAAACTGACAAACCCGCCAATTTTGCCAGACTTGATGCAGAGACGCTTCGCTCGCTACGCTCGCTCGGTCAATAAGATTCAAAATATTTCCACTAACAAAATTTAGACAAACTACCACTTTGCGTCTGTTAAAGAATAAACTCGCATACCGGAGAAGGTACTTTGTCCCTGGTGCAGTTAAAATCCTGGTAGGTGAGTGGTCTGGTGCTGTTCATGCAACGAACACCTGTGTTCTTGTGCACAGGATCGTCCGCGAGGACAATGTTCGGCGTACACGCGTAATCATTCATGTGCTCTTTTTCGCAGCAGTAAGTAGTTTTTTGCAACATATTTTCTAGAAATACCAAACAACAAAGTTATCTACTGCAAGAGTTGATAAAAAAAGAAATCGTATAGGATGGGAAAAATCTTGACTTTGTCTCAGGTTTGCATCGCAAATGGACTTTTCATGGCGGCCATTCAATAACTGTCATGTATAATGTTACCGGAAAAACCTAATTTTAGACTAGAGCAGTTTGTCCTATGTAAATATAAATAATCTCTTTGAAGTCGGGAATAATAAGCGCTTAGGGCTCTGATACACTAAGCACATTTTGAGGTTCACTTCAATGGTTTGGCCACTGACGCGTACACAAAACCAGTCAGTAGGTACTGGACTGTCTTCAAAAGTATTTGTACACGTGGCCAGTGACTGAATTTTCAACTGAACTGACAAACTAGTTTCGTGTCTAGAGCTCATTAACGATTCTAATGACCATTCCATTAATTAGTGTGTCCTTTACAATACTTACCATTGTCATGAACGGATCCGATATCGGTGTAAACAAATGCGGCATAGCCTGGCACATTGTTGTTTAAGACTTTATGACTAGATTTCTGCTGTTTCAACAGTTTCAGACGCACGACTCTTGCCAAAGGTAGCTCATTGCCAGATTCGGCTTTTCTTTGTTCATAACCTGGGAATCAACTGGTTTTAAAGACTTTTGCTTTGTTTGAATTTAGAATACATTTAAGAAAGCTATTCTTACTAATATACCACTATTCTTACAATCATTAGGTATTTTATTTATTGTATTTCTTTTATCTTTTCAATTAGTTTTTAATTTATTATATCGACGGTGGAAAGGTAAAATGGCTAAAGCACCAAAACGTGAAATGTCAGGAATGAATTTTTTACCTTTCCACCGACGATATTATAATTCTAGCGTATGACACTCGTGGGGTGCAGCTGAAAATCAGCGTCAGGTGGTACACTGTGTGTTGCCATCTGACAATATGCTGAGCTGAGGCCCTTTTGGCATTGTAATTACTGTTTTCTGTTTTTTTTTTAGTTTTAAGGTGTATTTTTCTGTGACAATGCCAATAAACGCATTTTTCTTTCTTTCTTTCTTTACCTGATTAAACGTGAATGAGGAATTTTTTAACGAAATTCTTAAACGCGGCTTGCGGTAGAATTTGAATGGTAGAGGTCGTTTGTTTTAAATCATACGTAAGAAGGAACTTCGTTCCCGAAAGGCGACTGCAAACATTGTTTTGCAGTAGCGGTTAGCCAGATTTAGAAGGAAATTACCCATGGAATATAAACCATATAGGAATATTTGAACCGTTTTGAATATAAATTCTTGTCTCACCAATCAACTCAGCCTGTCGCAGTCCACTGCTGGACATAGGCCTCTCCCAAGCTACGCCACACCACCCTGTCCTCCGCCTTCCCCAACCAGTCCGTCCCAGTAACTTTCCTAACGTCGTCGGTCCATCTAGCTGGAGGGCGTCTCATGCTACGCTTGCTGATATGCGGTCTTCACTCTAGGACTCGTCTGTTCCACCGGCCATCGGTCCTTCGAAAAACATAGCCAGCCCACTGCCACTTCAGTTCGCTTACTCTGCTAGCTATGTCGCTAACTCTGATTCTTTTCCGGATAATTTCATTTCTGATTTTGTCCTTCAAAAAAACTCCGAGCATATCCCGCTCCATAGCGCGCTGAGCGACCTTGAATTTGTGGGCCTACCCGTCAATCTTCACTGTTGATAATTGATATTCATTCCAGCTTGTTAAAATTATTTTACCACTGTAGAGTAAAGGACACTTCTCATATTACGATGAAACAAGAATGATCTCTTTGCCTGTTACTATGCGTGCTGTCAATTTCACCCATACCTATATTATGTCTACATTTGCTCACCATTGGTGCTTTGGTGCTTATATTATGTTTGAAACTAAAAATCTTCTTACCATTGTCGAAATGGGGAGGCAGTATCCTAGTCATGGGTGAAAAGTGGGTTCCTACTGCAGGATTTTTAAGATTGTTGCACGATCCATCGACCCGTCTCCATTCATTTTTGTCGCAAGGTTCAATGTCGATAGTACAAGCACTGAAACATATTGATTATCATCACATATTTTATTCTTAAGTACAAAAACATTCACTCAAATAATACTCACTCTTTCAGGCCGTTTGTTTCATAAAACTCCAATAGGTCACCTAAAACAAGTTTACCTGTATAGTAATCGTGTAACACCCCATAGCTAAGACCCGTGCACAGCGAAACTAAGAAAATACTCGTTAGCAACATCATCTGCTAATGTTCTGTGGTTGCGTAGTATTAATTTTTCCTTTTTATATCAAATTTCATATATTGACTTTCATTAAATAAGGAACCATATTTTTTTCTGTAAATAAAAAAATGAATTATTCATCTATATATACAATGCTGCCGATTCTCTTGTTCACAAACTAAGCTAAATTTAAGTTCAGTGCATCTTTTTCTTCCTATTTCATTATGAAAAGGACAGAAGATAAGTTTTCGTTTAGTCCTGTCAAATTAATCAGCGCCTGACGTAAATTGACGTAATTTTAGTAGGCAAGTTTGTAATCACGTCTAAACTTTTATGGAGTAGTGACAGGCGCTGATTAATTTTACAGGACTTAACTAAAATTTATCTTCTGTCCTTTTCATAATGAAATGGAAAGAAAAAGATGCACTGAACTTAAATTTAGCTTAGTTTGTGAACAACAGAATCGGCACCAGTGTGTCCGGACATGGGCTAGCGATATTCTAAATACTTAAATATAAACTTTTTTAAAGTAAAATTCTAATGAATAAAAATGTTAAATGATTTTTTTTTTAATGGATTTCCTGTTTATGGTTCCGACAATAAAATTGTCTTGCAAAAAGCACAAAGCTTGCGCATACACTATGTTAAAAAAAAAAAAAAAAACTCTTGAAGTATTAAACATACAGTCGTGAATTTTATGTTGTATTATAGCTTAACTCAAAGTCTGTGGATCTAGAAAAAAAATATAAAAGTTGTTTGGGGTGTTTTTGTTACATTAACAATTATTGGTTGAATTGCATAATTTTTCATAATTTTTTTCGACTATCAATTTTTTTTTTCAAAAGTTGTGGTGTGGTGAACACATTGCTTTGTAATGCAGACGGTAGACAATATTATTGCCTTTCGAATAAGCCTATTTATTATTTTTATACCTCAGTATGACTAAAACTTTGAGATATATGGTTTTATTTGTACTCGCAAAGAGAATATTTTTAACAAAAAATATGCCGTAAATGAAAATAATTTAGTTATTGTATTACTGTTAAAGCTTAAACAAGCCGATTTGCTTCTTATTAGAGATTCCTTTAATTAAAAACAGCACTTATACAGGGTGTTAGGGTAAACAAGGGAAAATGGGGTTATAGAACGTAAAATCAATGGAAAATTACGACTTTAAAAAAAAATTACATTTACCATAAGAGTATTTCCCCTTTTCACCCTATGCGCTAGGGCATCAAACTTGCGTCTCAACACGGGTGGGGGGCGCGGGACGTGACCTAACCGGCCGCGAGCGCGACCCCTCCTCAGTCAATCAGCTGTTTCGTTAGCGAGCATGGTGTTGGATACAAAATTTTTAAAATCTTTTAATGAAAATAACGTTTTTTTTGGTTGTTACTCGGTCATTCATTTTTATATTTATATCAACTACCCATGGTTTGAGTGACAACGGTATTTACCCTTACACCCTGTAGTTATTTTTAACCTATTTTTTACTCAGATTTAAACGAAACTGTAATAGTGATTCTTAAATAACCCTACCTTTTGGTGAAAGACTCAGATTACTTACCAGTTGTGAGAGCATGTTTAGGTACAGATTGTAATAGATGACAAATTCATAAGTACCGATGATGATGTATTGACCCATCTGAACCACTATGTGAATAACAGTTGATGAAGTTCCATTCTAATGCTACTATATGCTGCTCGCATGCACGCGAGCAGCATATAGTTGACATTGAAGATTTGAAAGTTCAATGAATTGGCCGCGGAAGTTGGATTCTATACAGGGCATCCCACGGATATGCCACATGGAGGGAAAGTACCTTGAATATTGTAGATGGAACATTTTACTGAAAGAAGACATTATTTGAATTAGCTCAAGTGGTGAAAATGAGTAAAGTGAAATACAGTGAAAATGATAGTGCGGTTAACACGATAAACGTTAGTTTATGTACGGTAGTTCTATAATAAGTAATTTTACCTTTAGGATTCAAATCTTAGCTCAATATCTCGTTTGTATCGTAGAATCATGTTAACCAAGCATCTAGTATTTGAATGTATGAGTGTAAAAAATTTCAAAATTTTGCTTTATTGTTTGGTTTACAAAATAGATATATTATCATTTATCAATTTGTTAGGATAATTAAACCACCTAGTGCTTAGATAAGTCACTGAGTATCTTCTACACGGTGATTTCTTTTCGATATATTTATTTGTAAAACTGACAACTCAGCAACATAGCCCTAATCAAAAATGTCATAACATTCTAAGAGGCTGATGTTTATTTCAGTAGCAGCCATGTGTAGCATTAGCTGATAAGAGGTAATCACTCAAAATGAAGTGTGCTTCCATATCATCCTTGATGTGAAAGTTAGAAAACCTAGTATTGAGTCAACTTGCTATGCACATCTTGTGATAAGCATGCACATGGCATGGTGCATGCCAAATATGTACCAGTCAGCAACATAGGATCAATGTTGTTAAGAGCATACTCACTGTTAACAGTCGCGGTAGAATGCTGCACTATAGGTACTGCCCGCACAGCATAATGCTTTGCAAGTCAATAACCCACAGACAATATGCAGGACTAGGTAAGGCTATCTCGCAGCTTTCATACTCGTTAATTAAAAGCATATTGGACCACCTTTTAAAATTTTCTTAACCTAGGTCATAAAAATAGGGCTTACCTGTTATGACGAGTACATAAACATACCTGGGTTAGCTATGTGGAGAAACATCGCTTAGGGCATCACGTGCCACCTTGGTAGTTCTTCCAACTAGTAACATGGAAATAACATTACTGAGAGTATCCCGTACTCACTCGAGGAGTAGTGCTGACAAGCGCATACCAGCTAGCTATGTTCAGTAACATCGCTAAGGGCATCACGTGCCTCTCTGGTAGCTTCTCATCCAGCTAAGTAACATGGAGGTAATGTTACTAAGGACATCTCGTGTCCACTGGAGAGATAATGCAACAAGTTTGCAGCACAAACTTTTTTTTTTTTTTTGCGGTTGGGAAATCATCCAATGACTTCTCCCGCTCTGAGCAGAGCGAAAGGGCGTGTCAGACTCTTACCGACTAAAACCCACCCGTGTTATTTCAGTTGCCTGTTGCCAAGGTCCCGGTATCCCTTTCGGACTAACCCACAACCCCACAACGGCGGCGGTTAGGGGCGCAAACTTTGCCTCTCCCTCACGCGTTCCGCCTCCTCCTTCGCGAGCATTACTGCTTTGCAGAAGGAGGTGACTGCTTCCCATGCCCTCTCGCTCCGTACCATGGCCTGGACCAGAGCCGGACGCGAGAGGTTACCGCCACCAATCGCCTCCAAGAGGACACGGCGGGGCGTCACCCAAGCAGGGCAGACCTCCACCGTATGCTCCACCGTGTCCTCCGGGTGATCCACACACTGGTTACACCCGGGCGTTTCCTCCCGCCTTATTCGAAACAGGAACCACCCGAAGCAACCGTGCCCGGTGAGGATCTGCGTCAGGCGGAAGGTGAGGACGCCGTGGCGTCTCTCTAGCCACTCCTCAAAGAGGGGACTTATCGCCGCAATTGTGGCGTTGCACACACTGCAATATGCATTGTTCATCAAAACACAGTTTGAGATTGTTTGTTTTACTGAACATTGGCTAAAGGATTACCAAATGCTAATTAATTATAAGAACTACAGTGTGGGCAGTTGTTTTAAACGTAAATCTATGCTACGCGGAGGTTCTCTGATCTTGATAAAAAATTGTTTAAAATCTAAGCAACGTAATGACATAGTTGGTTTATTATTTGTGGTGATTTTAATACTAACATTCTGGAAAATAATTCAAATAGCTGTAGAATGATATGCCTTTTTAAATCGTTCAATTTATCGAATGTTTTTACAGAACCGACTAGAGTAACTCCAACTTCTGCTACTTGTATCGATAATGTCTTCTGCGATTGTAATTATTTAGATAAAGCCATCGTAAACTATTTGCCGTCTGATCATAGTGGACATACGGTAACTTTTAACCTCTAAAGTATCGAAAAGTATTATGGGCTTCGGGACCGGACCCCCCCCCCCGCCGAGTGGCGGGCGCGCGGTGCGCCAGCGCTCGCACAAAAAACATAAACACTTGAGAAATACTAAACGCACTTCATTATCGTTAATTGGTTTGGGTTCTTGAATAAATAGACCACATACTTATGTATAAACAATAAGCGGGTAACTAAAATAGAACTTACAAATAGAGAATGTTTCGTAGTGGGCCTTGTTTTTTGTTTTGACCGTATCTCTAAAACTACTGGATCGATTTTTATGAAATTTTCGCAGGTTTTATTATAAATACGTAAGTAATCTAACAACATTAAGAGATTATGACATTAAGTTTAAAACACTAATGCAAAAAATGCAAATACAATTTAGACCGACAACAGGCAAATTAAATATATTCAATAGTACCCTAAATAATAAGTTAAATGCCCTGGGCCAGAATATGGACGATGCAAACAAATTGTAAAGACACCAACAATTATAGACCAGTATCTGTTCTGCCGGTGTTCAGCAAGGTCTTCGAAAAGGTAATGCTAAATCAAATGCTTAATCATTTTAACACCAACCAAATCTTACACGATCAGCAGTATGGTTTCACCAAAGGCCGTTGTACGACTGACGCCGGTGTCACCTTATTAAAACACATTTTTACTGCGTTGGAGGAGGCCCAAGATGCCATAGGAATCTTTTGTGACCTCTCCAAGGCATTTGACTGCGTAAATCACAAAACCTTACTCTTAAAACTTGAGCATTACGGACTAGGTAAACTTGCGCTCAGTTTAGTAAAATCTTATTTAAATGATAGACAACAGCAAGTTCAAATAAATGGTGTCAATTCACTCGGTTTAAATGTAAAAATGGGTGTTCCACAAGGCTCGATATTGGGTCCTTTCCTCTTTTTTAGTATATATTAATGATCTACCCCATTTATTAAAACAACAACCACAAATGGTGTTATTTGCTGACGATACTTCCTTAATTTTTAAAATGAATAGACGTGCATCAAATCTTGACAACGTAAATAACGCCCTACTGCAGGTCCAAAATTGGTTCACTGCTAATAATTTAGTATTCAATGGGAAAAAAAACTAAATGCATGAGATTTGCTTTACCGAATGTTAAAAGTAGTGATTGTGACATAATATTGAATAGGGAGAAACTAAAAATTCGTCGATAAGACTGTTTTCCTGGGGATCACACTCGACTCAAGGCTGCAATGGGGTCCTCATTTAACATTTCTTGCAGGACGGCTAAGTTCAGCAGCATATGCTGTGAGGAAAATCCGTCAATTCACTGATGTAGATACCGCGAGGCTAGTCTATATCAGTTACTTTCATAGTATCATGTCTTACGGTATTTTACTATGGGGACGGGCTGCAGATATCGAGTCTATTTTTATTCTGCAGAAAAGAGCTATCAGAGCAATATATGGCCTCCGTATGCGCGATTCTCTAAGGGAACTGTTTAAAGATATTAACATCATGACGGTACCTTGTCAATATAATCTACGAAAACATCATGTACGTTAGGAAAAATCTAAGTCTTTTTAGTAAAAGAGGTGAAAAACACAATTATAGGACTAGGAATAGGGACCAATTAGTTCAACCGGGCTTCAGACTGGCTAAAGTAGACTCATCCTTCATGGGGTACTGTTTAAAATGTTACAATAAAATACCTCCCCACATACTCCAACTGAATGAAACAAAATTTAAATCTTGTATAAAACGCACACTATGCCGCCAAGCATATTATAAATTGGGGGATTACATCACTGACAAAAATGCTTGGCTCAGCGCTGGTCCAGCTCCACAGGGCGCAACAACTAATTGATTAGCATACGAAAATATTGTTGGAGCTGCTGAAGATTGTAAAAACTATCTTTACATTGTATAAATTCAATCTCCTAGTATTGTATAACTGCATAGCACATGTGTGTGAGCACTATGTACTTACCTACTTAGGTAAGTACCTAGGTAGTTACCTAGTAAATGGTAGCTTTAAAGTACTTACTTTAAAGCTACCATTTACTAGGTACGTCTTTCATTGACTTGAATGTGCCCTGGCGGCTGAATGTCATGCTCACTTTAATGTCTCGCTGGTGGTGGCGTGTGTGTTAGATCATTAAGTTCCCTTCAAAATGGTTGAGCTGAATGGTGCTGATCCATGCGTCATGTTCGTGAACGGGCGCCATCAGTAGGGACTGGTCATCTCTTAGCTGCCACGGCTTATTTTGATTTATATTAATTTTTGAATTGTTTTGTATCGTTTTATCTTTTATTTACGGACTCTTTTAACCTGCACGTTTATCTACATTGTACTCACATGTATGATTCCAACATGAATGATGTAAACAACATATTGTAACAATATTCTGATTTAAAAGAGTGTCCGTGGAGTTTCTTGCCCCTTCTTCTCCATAGGAACCTACTACGCTTTGGAATGGGCAACTAGCTTCATATATTCTGACTGACCGACCCTTTGACAATTCAAAAGTGCCTGTAATTGGTTTATTTGAAATAAATGCTTTGAGTTTGAGTTTGTTGTCCACCATTTTTTTTTTGAGGGTGGGATATCTTCTTATGACTTCTCCTGCTCTGGGCGGAGCGGGAGGGCGTGTCAGACTTTTACTGACTAAAACCCACCCGTATTCCTTCAGTTGCCTGTTGCCAAGGGTCCCGCTATCCCTTTCGGACTTTCGCGCAACCCTGGCAGGTCCACCATAGTGCTTTGACGTATTTGATGAACACCACGGCAGTCTCAGGTTTCCACTAACGATGCACTTAATAGACTTAAAATAGTTAAAATTTTGTTCTTTTAGTAAAGAATACTGAAAAATTAATTTTAAAAAATAATTGTTTGAGTAGCGAGAGCTTTTTCTTGCCATGTCACGGAGCACGCGAAAAGAAAAGTGACATCCCTGAGTTGCCAACGATGAGAAGAAATAATTCTATTTAAAAAAATCACACTACTCACTGTCCATTCCAAGGTTGCCTGGAAGAGATCGCGGAAAGCGATAAGGCCGCCCATTGTATATTTTGTAGTATTTATAATATATATTTTTGTGGTGTACAATAAAGTATATATAAATAATTAAATAAATAAATACTACCCTTGCCAAGTTCTTTTTAATTTTTAGTTTTTAATGATTAATTTTTAGTTTAATATGCAGCATAATTACGCTGGTCGGTTTTAGTTTAGTATCTCTTCTATAGAAAATATTAAAATAATAACGAAGTCAAAACTCTACATTGAACATCTTTGATAGTTTCTGCGAGGTTTCGATGATGATCGTATGAGTCTGATGTCGAAAATATAGTTTTAAGAATTTTTGTTCATTTGTCTGTTTGTCTGGCTGTATGTTACGTATTGGCGCAAAAATTACTGAAGGTAAAAAAGGAAGGAAGGATGTTTGGCCCACAATATAGTTTGTAACCTGGGTTAACAAATACACCTACCTTAATAATACCTTTTAAACCCGGTAGGTATTCCTTTCCCGTGGGTTATTTTCTCACATCCACGCGTACGAAACCGTGGAAAAAAGTTAGTATTAATTAAATTTCATAGAAGCAATATATAGCGGTGCTTGTACGCGCTAATTGCGTCAAGTCATCCAAGTCGGTCCAGCTGTGTAGGAGGAGTTAGGTTACAAACACACGTACAGAAGAATTATAAAAAGATATATACAGGCTGTAAGGGTAAACACTCTTGTCATTCAAACCATGGGTAGTTGACTTAAATATAAAAATAAATGACCGAACACAACAAAAAAAAAAACGTTATTTTCATTAAAAGATTTTAAAAAGTTTCTATCCGACACCGTGCTCTCTAGCGAAACAGCTGACTGACTGAGGGAGAGGTCGCGCTCGCGGCCGGTCAGGTCACATCCCGCACCCCCCGCCCGTGTTGAGACGTAAGTTCGTTGCCCTAGCGCATAGGGCAACGAACTTGCGTCTCTTGTGGTAAAATGTAGGTTTAAAAAAAAGAAAAAAAAAGTTGTAATTTTCCATTGATTTTACGTTCTATAAATGAAACCAAACCACTGGTTGCTAGGATAACGGTGTTCACCCTAACACCCTGTATACAAATATTGCTCATTTAATAGTATAGAATAGGATAAATAGGAGCATAGGGTGCCGGTTTAATAACAAGCACGAGATTCTGCTTATTCTCTTGAATGGCAAATTGCATTATATTTTGTTTTAAGTTTAAACTATTAAATTGTAAAATAATAATTTCCAGTTTATTTACCTTAAGCACACTTGGAACACAAAACTTCACTTCTCTGTATTTGTTTTTTCACTTGAGAATGTTAAGCAATGGCCTCCAAAACTTGGAACACGAAACTAATTTGACCAGCTGTTTCCTTATTTATTGAATTTTATGTTTATTGAACATGAACATTCAAAATTTAAGTAGGTATTTAGTTTATAGGTCAGTCTGCTTACCTGAAAACATCAACCCCTTTCATATTATGTGAATTTCATAGGTATCCATGTACGTTGGGGAGCATAATGTCAAAAGCGCGAAATGACAAGTGGGTTGCAAATTGTCAAAAGAGCAGAGTGTCAAAGTGCATAAAGCCAAAAGCAGAGAATTTTTGACATTGTGCTTTTTTAGCATTCTGAATGTTAAAAGAGCACAATGTCAAAAATTCTACTTAAAAGTCATAATTGCTTACTTGATTATTATAATAGTGGATGCTTTTGCTTTTCAGTTCTAATCTACGCATTACATTAAGAAGTCGCTTTGAGTCAGTGAAAATAAGTATTGAACGTTGCTTGCTTTACATTTCGTTGTCAAATTGTATTTATTATTAGCTGCGCCCCGCAGTTTCACTCGCGTAAGTCGAGTAAGATAAAAAGTATCCTTTGTCCTATTCTAGGCCGTGGTCTTCCCATGTGTATATAAATCCGTTCAGCCGTTTTAGCGTGAAAGCGTTACAAATAAATAAACAAACAAACTCACTTTCGCATTTATATTGTTAATAATAAGTGAGGAAGTTAGGATTAGGATTCAGTTTCAAACTAACATAAGAAAACATGGCCCATATTTGCCGCAAAGGATTAGGCAAAGCTGTACCTAAAGTCTGTACATCTACATTTCATTTCATTACATTACATTTCGCCAGTTATAATGGGGTACACTCATGTTTTTGATTCCCATGTAATTACCTCAGACGAAAAAAAAAACAAGTGCGAGTTAGACTCGCGCACCAAGGGTTCCGTACCATTATGTACAAAAACGGAAAAAGAAATACGCTTGAACGGGAAACCCCTTCCTGTTTTTTAGTATTTGTTGTTATAGCGGCAACTGAAATACATCATCTGTGAAAATTTCAACTGTCTTTCTGTCCAACTATCACGGTTCATGAGATTCAGCCTGGTGACAAACGAACAGACAGACAGGCGGACGGACAGCGGAGTCTTATTAATAGAAAAACAATCGGCCCATAAATCTGATCAGTGCGTTTTTGAGCTACGATCGAACATAGTTCCTTTCCGTTGTTAGAAAAAAATATCCAATAGTATCAAAAAGCAGGGCTCAATAAATTGAAAAAATTGCTATTAGTTTATTATTAAATACTAGCTTCTGTCCGTGACTTCATCCGCGTGTTTCAATAAAAAAGTTAACACTTCACATAGTTGTGATTTATACAAGGCAAATACCCATTAGACAAGAAGAAAAATACAAAAATATCCTGAAGAAATACTTTTTATTTCCTCTTATTTCCTAACTAATAAGCCTCGTTCTTCCTCCCGTCAATCACATAAGTAATTGAATACGACCGATAGAATTTCCCACAATTCTACCCTAGGGAAATAGTTTCACCCTATCTCTTAAGGGGAACAAAGAAACAAAGAGTAGGTACCGTTAATTGCGATCATTCTTATTTCTCGTAAAATAAGGCATTTGATGTTGATAGCAACAACTGATTTAGCGAGCCATAGATATAACATGATAGCAAGACTGTATCCTTTGAAGGGTTATACCTATGGAGGACAGGATCTCTTAGTTGTCCGAATTAAAATGATTTTATTCATTTATTTTTTTATAGTTCACTAAATTCACACTCTAAATACCGGGAGTTATGTTGTAAGTTCCATGTACTGTCACAATCAAAATACATTCATCACCTGAAGGTTTACTTTTGTGTGCTCATTCCACGATCGAATCTGCTTTACCAACTCAACATTATTATAAATTGTGTCATAATGATTAAGTAAAACCTCAGAATGACATTCAGCTTTTTCATGTGTTGACCGAATTTTATCTGTGAGATTTGCAGACTCTGACAATTAAATAAAGATTAAAAAATATATATTTCATAAAATGGCCAGGCCACTAAAAAGGTTTGAGGTTGATGTCAACTCGACATTCGTTGATTTTTGCCTTTCATTCGTGATTTTAGACTCGAAGTGAAACGTCTGAACACAAAATTAGTCGTGGAAATGAATCAAAAGTGAAAAATGAACCGATCCAATGATTTCGGATCGGTTCATTTTTCACTGAGTGAGGAGTAGCATAGACAAAATAGAAAACATAAACCAATCAATAAGTTTTATTCACTATTTTGCGATCCATACGAAAAAATCAACACATTTCTTAGACCCGAAAAGAAATCTTACTTCCAAATCCTTTTCCATATGCCATCGATTCCCGAGGTTGGGGCAAAAAGTACGGATATCCGATAGCGGTTAATTTATTTACTCACAGTGCCCGGAGCAATTGACCCGGATATTCCCACTCTGGGGAAGTTTTTCCCCGAATATAACAAGGTTCTTTGGCAAAGATGTTGTAAAAAGTGGGAAATTGATTGTAAGAAGGCTTGGACTTGTTGCTTGCACTGGTCAAAGTAATCTCACACTTAAAATTGCCATAACTTTATTATGATTTCTGTCAAGTGTGTTTATTTGTTACTAGCTGCGCCCCTCGGTTTCACCCGCATAAGTCTCGATCCCGTGGGAATATCGGGATAAAAGGTATCCTATGTCCTTAGTGGTAGTGTTAAAAAAGTTCCTGAAGAGTACTTACGTTTATTTAACTTATATTATTAAATTACTTACAAAATGTAAGAAGGATAAATGAAGCACAGAAAATCAATCAAATCGGCCTTAAACCTAACAAAACAAAACAAAAGAAAATCATTTACATACATCTGATACAAAAACACAAATACTTGAAACTCCTTTGATCTCGACAATACTCGCCAAATATAGAGATGACTGTTACATTTACCATAGATTAAGAAAATCGTATAGAAGTGAAACTCATTTGTCTTTTCATTATCCGTACGATCCCCTACGAAAACGTTTAGGTACCACTTTTGGACTTGGTCTCATGAAGCTCGTTACTTGTCAACTACTGTGTTTAACATCTGGTCGTACACCACAGACTACCCGCAGTATTGTCTCTCCTTCTCCCTTTAAATCCATCTAAAGGTTGTCTTTAAAATATAGCTTTTAGCGATATATGTAAAATATCTACTTTTTTATCAGCTCAAGACACGGAGGCGCTCGTGGCTAAGTAATAACAGCCGCACGGGTCGATCCATCAGGTTAAACAGCGCTTGCCAGGGTAGGTCCACAGATGGGTGACCAGCTTTACATATCGAGACTCCTCCGTGCCTCAGAAAGCACGATAAGCCGTTGGTCCCGGCTGTCATTCGTGGATCTTTGACAGTCGTTAAGGGTCGTCAGAAGCCCGAAAGTCTGACAACCAGTCTTACCAAGGGGTATCGTACTACCCAGTTACTGGGTTGTGGAGGTCAGATAGGCAGTCGCTCCATGTAAAATACTGGAATTCTGCTGCATCCGGTTAGACTGGAAGCCGACCCCAACATAGTTGGGAAAAGGCTAGGCAGATGATGATATTCGCCTAAGACATGGCTGTCAATTTTGTCGATGATTAAGAGAACCGCATACGATGTGTCCCGGAACAGCCGGAAAAACTCTGTCATTCGACCTGATGCAAGGGTTTGACACTATTGACAGCTCACTTCACCTAAGTTTTCACGGTGAGAATTGTACAGAATAGGTCGGCTGTAGGTATTTATAATGTACTAGCTGCGCCCCGCGGTTTCACCCGCGTAAGTCTCGATCCCGTGGGAATATCGGGATAAAAAGTATCCTATATGTTAATCCAGGTTATAAACTATCTGTTTGCCAAATTTCATCCAAATCTATTCAGCCGTTTTTGCGTGATTGAGTAACAAACATCCAAACACACAAACACACAAACTTTCACATTTATAATATTAGTAGGATTTAGAGTAGGTGATTCAGTTCAAAACATTCTTATTCTGTGCTTTCACACACCGTCGCATCCCATTAAAACCACGGCTCTTCTTTAATTTGACGACAAAATTACGATTTTGTGGAACCAAAAGCGTTTTAAAGTTCAAAAGTTATTTTCTGTTGACACGTTGTCGCTGTAACGTTAAAAGTAGGTATGTTTTCAGTTTCAGTGTGTATTTTTATTACGTGTTAGGTGATTGTAAAAGCTTTGTTGATACTATCATAGAGTTTTGAAAATTACATTCTGGTTAATTAGGTTCAATATTTTTACGCAAACATCCATGAGAGTCGTTACAAAAAAACGTTTTTTTTTGTTTATCAGGTTTCTAAGCAGCCCGACCCCAAAAAAGCGCAAAATACATGGTTGAAATAAGCACTCCGGTCTTTAATCATTTAGAAAAGAAAGAAAGAAAATTTATTCTGCACAAACTAAACGCACAATACAAAATAAAAATGACATTTACTAGAACTACAAATTAGCCAAAAGCCTCGTATATATTTAACAATAAGAAAATTAAAATTTTTGTCTATAGCTTGATGAGAGCATAGTGATTAGTGTTTTTAGTAGACAGTTATCTGTGGATGAGAGGCCAAAAACAAATTAGTTGCGTAATGTTTGTGTTGCGACATTATCAAATGAAAACAAACAAAACAATCCCAAATTAAACGAAATGCCAATTACAGTGGAAAATTATCAATTTCTGAAACAACAATAACAAGAAGTGCGTCGTATCTGTGCAAGAATAGGTCATTGCTCAGCTAAAAGCCGTGACTTCAGACGAACCTATTGTCAACAGCGCTGATTTTCAGCAAGAACCTCGAAACCAAACAAAAAACAAAAACTTACCTTGTTTTACAAAAACCTTTGTAAAACTAGAGTCATCGCAAGTGCGTTGACACCCCAAGAACAAAGCTGAAACGTATATAGGTAGGTATTACAAAAAAAAAGACAAAAAACTAGAAACCATCCACTTGCACAAATATTGAGCCAATTAACTAGACAGTACATACTATAGTAGGTAGGTTATTTCCAGAACAAAAGAATGTATTTAATGTTATTACATGTTGCAGGTACGGCGACAATTATTGATGGTCAACACAAAATGACTAATCATTTTAACACTGCAACTGATAGATATCGTTGAAACATGTCACAATTATAATTTTAAAAACTGGTATTTCAAAAAATAAAATGTTTTCTTTCTACAAAGAGCCATATTTCAACTAAAATCAAGAGGGAATTCTAGCCTAATAAATAAAGTTGGCTGATGCCGCGACAAACTGTAAGCTCGTCTGATCCCTGCAAACTCCTTAACTCCGGGTGCCACGTAATTAAATGATTACCCGCCTGTACCGGCTTTGGGAGTTTACTGCCTCGCTTTCTCTGACTGTACTTTTTTTGCTAACTTGAGTTTTGCGGAGTTTAGTGATTAATTCAAGTATTTATTTTTACTTTTATTAGAAACTAGCTGTGCCCCGCGGTTTCACCCGCGTAAGTCTCGATCCCGTGGGAATATCGGGATAAAAAGTATCCTATGTGTTAATCCAGGTTATAAACTATCTGTTTGCCAAATTACATCCAAATCCATTCAGCCGTTTTTGCGTGATTGAGTAACAAACATCCAAACACACAAACTTTCACATTTATAATATTATAGTAGGACTAGCTGCGCCCCGCGGTTTCACCCGCGTAAGTCTCGATCCCGTTAGAAAATCGGGATAAAAAGTATTCTATGTCCTATTCCAGATCATGGTCTACCCCTGTGCTAAATTTCATCCAAATCCCTTCAGCCGTTTTAGCGTGAAAGCGTAACAAACAAACTCACTTTCGCATTTTTAATATTAGTTAGGATAAAAAATTAGAGAGAATAATAAAAAAAATCCGGCACAATCCTGATGATATTGAAGGTGCTGAACCATTAACACAATGATCACTTCTGGTAAACGCTATCCTGCGCCATTATGTGTAGGTATTTATACTGTGTTCTATAAAAAACAGTCACCTTCCCAAACCGATGTAATAGGAAACACATAAAATACAAACAAAATAAGAAACCTTCCTAATCTTAATACGA
The DNA here is from genome assembly GCA_947363905.1 of Lithophane semibrunnea. Taxonomy (NCBI): domain Eukaryota; kingdom Metazoa; phylum Arthropoda; class Insecta; order Lepidoptera; family Noctuidae; genus Lithophane; species Lithophane semibrunnea. The sequence goes on along the minus strand of OX376190.1, from coordinate 17,793,882 downwards.
AATATTAATCTTCCTTTATTGCTTAGTCCGGAGTAGACATAAAAATATATTTCTTAGCTTTTCGTTTAGGGGAAAGTCGGTTCAGTGAACAAGAAAGAATATTAGAATACTCACATTGAAAAGCTGGGACGAATTGAAAAACAACGGTTGGATATTGTATTTTGCTTCTTTTCTATATTTTAAGATATTGTTTTTTATTGTATTGAAATACTTTGAACCTGATGCTTTATTGTTTCGGGAATATGACATTATGTCTGTTCAACGTGACAAGGTGATTTAAAAAAATCAAAGATTTTAACAGTCCTGTTCTTGGGTTATTCCACAAATCCCCATTGAGAATCCCTAGCAATGTAACTCTATAAAGTGTTATTAAAATTAGTGAAAACATTTTAAGGGTATTCAAAAAAAGAAAAGATTATTTTTTTGGGGACAACGACCTCTGCATGTTTCAAAGCCTATAATAAAAATCATCAATCAAGAAAATATCATTTTCCCATGACTTAGAAAATATTTTATCCTGACATTGAAAATGTTATACCTATTTAGAATCCCAATACCATTAGGTATAACAAAAGTTCTCAGCTTTGGCAACAAGTAAATCTCTTCCTATTGAATTCACCGCGCCTAGCGCCTGTAATACGTAAGTACCAATCTTCGTTTGTTCCTGAAAACAAAACGGAATTGATATAAACAGAAAAAAGAATCTTCTGTCGCTATAGGAAAATCCCATTTATTATAATATCTCATTCCCATTGCACGATCTAATTTCCTATTCATCGAACGCCATATTTCTGGCACCCTACTGTAAAACTAATTTAAATATTCATTTAAGTTACACTTTGTCTTCATCGACATAAGGGAGGTTTTCGGTTGTCTCTTGTTGCTATTAAGTTTGTAATCTCTTAAGAAATTCGATACAAAGTCTCCAAGATGTATTTTTTCCCTCGGTTTTGAGGAAAACCTGCGCGCTTTCGTAAGCCAATACGAAATATTGGATTAAGATAAAAAACATGATTTACAGTCGATTACGTAATGACATGTTTTGCAAAAGGATTGTGTTTGTTTCAATTTACAAAATATTGACAAGTAGTGTGGTAGGTAGCTATATTTTTAATTGATTCGATATTTTGTCCTTATGATAAACTCATTTCATTGTTAGTCTTCAGGTTTGTTGGCCAAAATTTATTCGTTAATAACTGTTTCTTATTTTCAATTAATTAAATCAATTATTAACGAAACAAAGTCCTTGTTTTAAGATGATCAATCAGAAACAAAATAGAACCAAAAAACAAACAAAACACATCGAAATAAACAGAACACAAAAGCAAAAACAAAGTCGCCACGTGACTTTGTTTGACTTCCAAGTCAAACGCAGGAAATGAACTAACAAACATGTTTAATTAACACGTACCTATGTGTAATTGCGACCACAATTTGCCACGAGTCGTTACGACTTCTAATTCATTAGGTTCGACCACGCGAGAAATTCGAAGGCAGACTTAGATATCGCAGGCTTATTCTGGTACTTCGTGGAAAATGTAAAGGAAACCGTTAAAGGCAATGATTTATAGCTAAATTGGTATTTTTGAGATCGCGGGTATTTGCTAGAAACGTTTCGGTGAGGGCTATGTTCGGCAGTGGATGTTTTGTAGCTAAAATGACGATGAATAATATGATGAAGGAATAATAATGATGAAATGGTGACTAAATGTTGCAAAAACAGAGGATTAGGGGCACCGGAGATACTGATGATAAGAATAAGAAAGTCATGATAACACTGGATTGCATAACATACATACATAATCATATAACGTTCCCACTGCTGGGACATAGGGCCTCCTCTCTGTGAGAGGGTGTGGGCCGTAATCCACCACGCGGGCCCAGTGCGGGTTGGTAACACTGGATTATGACAGGATAATTCGTATGGCTTCTGTCACAATCAATAATCAAATTAGAAATTTTGTCAAGAGGGAGTTCTTCAGTATGATATTAATAACAAACTGCTATCACCAGTCCGAGCCTCATGCTTAGTGATTTTGCCAATATGAAGAAATGTCTAGTTTAGAACAGGAAATAATAGGAAGAATTGAAGAAAGACGATAACTCGATCAGTATTTATGATTTGTCCTACAAGTGATTTCGGAACGATATCGCATTTTCCAATCAAAATAAGCCGAAGAGCGAGTGCAGTGTGAAATGCGGCAATTACCTCAAGAGGCCGCGTCACACATCCTGCTAACTCTTCAGCTAGGCACGAGAAAAGTTTTCTCGCTTGAAGATTGTCGATATTTTTGGTTATTGGGTTATTTGAGCAAAATTACGGGTCAACAGACTTTTATATGTTGCTTACTGTGTACATTAAAAAAACACTGTCGTAACAAGGGGCGATACCCAAATGTACGCGCACTCATTGCATCCCATGCAGTCAGTGCGATGTATTGGACTGACTGCATAGGATGCAATAAGCGTCATAATAATCTGTCAGCAAGATCTTGCTGTCAGATACGAGCTGTCCATACGAGCCAAGAAGAAAAAAATCAAATAAGAAACGAATATTATTACTTACAATATTAGGTAATATTACTCGGTTATTACATAAAAGAGAGTAAATTAATCTAACGGCAGGTAATCCCTAGGTATCATGAATAAGATAGACACAAAAAAACATCTTAACGATAAACTGTTTCATCGATATCTCTACGCACATCACTAAATTGTTCAGAGAGTGTCGGACACCGATGTCGGAACAAGTCTCACGCTTCTCAAACAGCGCAGCGATTTAACGCTCGAGTATTCCGACATTCGTAGGACGTCGAATACGAAATCAATATCTGAAACTACTACATTTCGTAGCTATACAAAGACATTTGTGGAACTGAAAACATTTCGCAGCTTAATTTCAATTTTGAAGTTAAGAGTCTACAGTTTTATGTTATAAAGATTATGGGAAATGAAAAAATACCGCTAGGAACAGACCTAGGAGACAGATAATCCTGTACTTATGTAATTTATTGGAATATTCAGCAATTGCTTGTACAGAGATTATTATTTTGTTTATTGACTGCTTTACTTATTTAACACGGGATATGGCCTGACTCGTCTGTTCCGATTGGTCACCATTTTACACCATAATATAAGAAGAACCGACTCTTCATCATATACATGAATTTTTATTTAAAATTGATAGTCTCGATATTACCAAGAGCTGGCCAAACTTACCTAAGTGGTAATGGGCAGCCCTGCCCATTATCATATTCATATTATATCATATTGCTCGGGCCGATGGGACCGAAAGATTCTGGAATAACGTCTGCGTACCGGAAGACGTAGGTATTGTTGGAAGGCCGCTCACAAGGTGGACCGATGACCTGGAGAAGACCGCAGGAACTGCTGGATGCGAGAAGCACAGAACCGATTCCGATTCGTCATAATTATAAAAGTGTTATTTGCAAAGTACAAATAGTTGAAAAGTTTTACTATTTGTACTTGGCAAATAACAATTTTATAATGGTGACGAATCGGAAATCATCATCATCATTAAATTCAACCGAAAGACATCCACTGCTGAACATAGGCCTGCACAACTCCGCCACAACGACCGGTACGTCGGACTTATAGAACAACAAAACAACATTATTTACATTTAAGCGGCAAAAGGAAAGTTCGCCTATTTCATTTTGAAGCTTATTATTATTTAAATAAGCTATACCTTGGATTGTATATTTACCAACTAGTACTTGACCAGCCCTTCATTTATATCAGTTTATTTCATCGTTTCCGTCTCTCATAAAGTATCCTACACAGTTTCTCTCATCTTGCTTTTAATGAATAAGTACAAATACAGTTTCGTCTTTATAAAATGAAAGCTTTGCTTGTAATCTCTTCTTTATTTACTGATAAAAACATTTTCAGTCCGTTCTTTTTGTAACCTTTTATCGGATTTAGATTATTTATTTCTGATTAGGTACTTATTTTGTTGATGTATACTTTTTTCCAAGTAAAAACACTACACGCTCTTCGGGTACAATGTATTGAGTAAATAAAATATTGAGTTAAGGCTGCATAAGACTAAAATACTGTTTTAATATGTGGGAAAAATTCTATTTATAAAAAAAACTAAAAAGGAAGAAATAGGACAGTCAATAGATCTTTGTTGATAGTTATTACTAGTATTTTAGAAGAACGCTTAAAGGGAGCTGGCCTCACAAATATTTCTTCGTAAAACAACGACTGAATCCACATGCATTTCTAGTGACATCAATCTAGCCGTTAATTGAATAGCCTTCAGCCTAATAGACCCAATAGTCTCAGTGAATTCCAATTAAATACATAAGTAGATGTATTAAGGCCGGGTCGTAACCAAAATTGCCTGTCTTCAATTTGATTTTTCATAAAATTGATAAGACTTAGGTATAAAATAAAAATAGTATGAGTAACTACATGATATTTCCAAACTTTTTGTGGAACAGAAACACAAAATATTAAAATTTTCTAGATAAAAAAATATCACGAAGTTACCTCTAATTTTCACGTATTTTCGATTTGTACTTAAAATGCTAATGCCTATTATGATAAAAATTAGATGATTATATGTATTAAAACAAGGCAAAAAAAATTGTGTAGGCTTTTTTTTTATTCCGATTTTTTTTTAATTTTTTTTTTTTTTATTGACGAGAGGACTACGCTCAAATTTTTAGCTGCGCTGAGATATTATTTATTTTCGTAATTTATCACATTCCACAAAAGAAACTGAGACATAGAAAACATGAAATAAACACTAAAACCACTTCCAAAACGAATATTACAAATAAATTATTCATTGATAAATAAATAAATACCGAGTCTAAATAAACATATAAAATTCAATGTTGATATTTGAAAACTCAAGATGACATACATTTTATTTGACAGATTTTTGACTGATATAGTAGCACGGAGTATAGAAAGAAGTAGGTACAACTAGCGCCATTGCTCTGTATTGCGGTGAATTTTCTTGCGGAGAAAATTTACAACATAGCCAATGAGCCCATTCCACGTTCATTTGAAAATTCGCACTGGAGATTAAATCTTATTGCGATTTACTCAGGATCCAAATTCGTTTACTCCCACTTTTTTGACAAACTTCTTGTAAGGTGACCCTTAGACGAACAATTGGAGCGACTGACCTAAATAAAACTTGTTTAGAATAATACCTTTATTCTTCGGTTATTGGTATAACGATCGAACTCGAACAGATTACGTATGACTCCGGATTTTTTATTGGTCTGTCCGTGATGTCTTGTTTATATCTCTTTATTTGACTTTTTTGTCGTAGTTGGGTTTTAGTTTTTACCTGACTACGGCGAAGCAAAAAGGAGGGTTATGATTTTGACCGGTTTCTATGTATTTATCTATGTCTGTTCCCACATATTATCTCCTAAAAGACTCATCACAATTTGACAAATGAGGTATCGTTGGAAGCTTCTTGATCGTCCGCTGGTCATCGGCTATATGAAGACACATTAAATTGAAAATGACGCCCTCTAGGTGACATATCATGAACAACAAAAAATATTTTTAATCATACCATGTTGGGTATCAAATCATCTGCCTAGCCTTTTCCCAACTATGTTGGGGTCGGCTTCCAGTCTAACCGGATGCAGCTGAATACCATTATTTTACATGGAGCGACTGCCTATCTGACCTCCACAACCCAGTAACTGGGTAATACGATACCCCTTGGTTAGACTGGTTGTCAGACTTTCGTGCTTCTGACGACTCGTAACGACTGTCGAAGATCCACAAATGACAGCCGGGACCAACGGCTTAACGTGCTTTCCGAGGCACGGAGGAGTCTCGATATGTGAAAATGGTCACCCATCTACGGACCAACCCTGGCAAGCGTAGTTTAACCTGATGAATCGACCCGAGCGGCTGTTATTACTTAGCCACGAGCTCCTCCATGTTGGGTATCAAATGAAAGGTTTTAATTAGCACATTTAAAAAATATATATTATAACCCCAAAAAAAAGCAGCGACAATCAAGACGTATACTGCCATATGTTTATGTTAACGCGTGGGATGATAAGTGCCGCTTCACGCGCCGCCGCACCGTAAACAGAAAAAACGTCAGACGCGCCGCGTGACGCCACACTGCACGCGACGCGCCACGCCCCGCGTCTCTGTAAATGAGGCCTAAAGTTATAATGCAACTTGGCATGTTTTCAAAGCTACAATTTCAACAGTTAAAAAGAGGGTCATACTAAACTTTCTACTAAGGGACTAGTTATAACAAGCGCCCGAGACGCGCATATTGTACGCTGCGTTTCGGGCGCTCAATAAAATTGTATGAATTCCTATGTAACGAATTATATCAAGCGCTGCAGTCTAAGCGAGCGCCCATGCCAGGCGCCGTTAGGCCTGCACATGTCGCAACTTGCCACTCTCAACTTGCATCTCCGTTGTGCGATTTACAAATAAGACTGGGAGAAGGTATGCCGCGGGCATCGCTTCATCGGAATTGCTGCTGTGTGCGCCGCCATGATGAAACACCGCGTGTGACGCCATGCCATTCGCGGTCTCCGCCGCAAAAAACGCTCCATTTCAAACAAACGCGTGTAAAATCGCGTCTCCGTAAACGCACTCATACAACGTCATATGTTTGAATTCAGTGCGGGCCGCGCCGCCCAAAGCCACGCGCGACTCCTCGCGTCTCCGTAAATGAAGCCTAACCGTGTCCTTGACGCTTGGACGCGAGTTCCTTTTTCACTATTTTTCCTTGTCATTTTCTCCGCATTAGTAATAAACTTAAAAGAAACACGGTTCAAAAGTTACAAAGAAATGTGGAAATCTTGTTGCGTTTGACGAACGTCCAAAACGCGCCGGGCCCAAAACACAGCGCAGGTACTGAGCCGCGTACCTCGGGCCCTTGTTATAATTAGTCCCTTTGGTACTTTGGCACCCATTTACATAGATGAATAGATGTCAATTCTTTTAGTGGTGAAGCCGACAATCCTACATTTATTTCTTTTGTACAGAACTCGGCCTCTTTTTCACATGTTTCAAATATTTTCGAAGGGGATTGTTCGCGTTTGCAGCAGGAAAGGTTTTCATGACACATGCCATATTCGTTGCACAATACAGTGCAAAAATCATTATACGAATATTATTTTTTACTTGGGTATCACTTTGCACGATCCTCCAAAGAGAGAAATCCACGATATAGTATTATATTTATTACTTGGTAACACAGTTTTCCACAAAGACGTCATTAGGTACAAATTGTACAAGGTCCTAAATAAAATTTGGTAACATTTAAATTTGAACTTTTTCACGTCAACATTGAGTTTCTAGTTCCAAAACATGAACATGATCAATAGAACTGAATTCAAGCTTAGCGTATCGTATAAGCAAAATAAACTACAGAAGATTGAAATTCGAATTCTATAAACGCCAGACGAAAAGTTTCGCCTGGCGGGAAGGCATTGTGTTTTGTTTTCGTCGTGTTTAATGAGAGGGGTAGGTAAGGGTTGCGCGGGTGAAATATGATTTTTTGCTGTCAATACACGCCCCCTTAATACAAAACTGAATTTTCACTATTTCATAGCTTGTTTTATTTTCAAACAACTTCCATCAATCGGATTAACTGTCTTTAATACTTTCTATTTTATTTCTTTCTTTGTTTTCTTTTTCTTTTTCCTTATATATGAAATAGTAGGAAAACAGTGTTGAAAGGTAATAGACAGATATTTTATTCTTCGTTGTACACTGAAAAGACGATCCAACAGGATCTGTGTGAATGTTTATATTTCTGATTCTGTTCATGTGGGTTGAATGTGGGTTCCCAATGACTGTGTTTAAGAATAACAATCTGCAATCAGGAATTAATTTAAAATGCACATAATTATTTCATATAGAACTGAGAAGCGATTGACGAATCGCTTCGTCAATTTAGATGATTATGAAATATACCATAATCGCTCATTGCATGGTCACCCAAAAGATCTGATACAAAGTACAAACCAAAAGAAACCAAAGCATTTAGGTACAGATAACATCGATTTAGATAATAATCAACATCGAGCTCCCATTCCAAAGTTTCCTTCGTGACCATCATTCAAAAACGATCAAAATATTTGAATGGCGCAAACCGCTCCGAAGTTCAATGATAAGCATCTGAACACTTGATAAACACCCCATAAATAAGATTAGGCTGCTCACAAAGAATGCTGTCCCACGCTTTCGAGATAATGAAATTGATAGCAAAGCACATTCTGGCGAGATAACAGGCTAATTAGGTTATTTGTATTAGGAGATTAGGATTTCATAAGTGTCGGGCTGATACCTCCTACAGTGATGGGAAAGTGGAAAGCTCTTTGTTTTAGTCTCGTAATGGAGATAATGAGCTGATGCTGCAAATTTCTTAGTCACAGTTTTTAGAATCTCTTTTAAAATGTTTGTTATCTTATGCTAGGAGTAGCCAGCCAACTGAGACCGCTGTGGAACTAGGGCCGCGGTCCCAGTGCATAATAAAATGCACAATTTGACAGGTTTAAAAAACTATTGAGGTTAGAATAGTTGGTAGAAACTTATTTCAACTATCAGCGTACAAATACGTATACATTTCTTGCCCATAACATTCCTAGGAAGCACATGATCTAGTGTTACATCACGCGACTTCATTCGTTCGTAGGTGTCACGACAAACTCTTTTCGAGTCATTTTCCAACACACAGCAGTGCTTATGCACCAAAATAACACATTCACATCGCCGAAGGCGTAGACAGTGAGCCATACAAGTACAATGATGTTGATATTTAGTGTCGCGGCGTGAAAATTTAATATAATTATGTAATATGGTAGTACGACTGCAGACGGTATGATAAAATAGATTTTGAAGTGTCATTATGTACTTTCATAATTTTAGAAAATAATCATTATCTATATTTCATCTCGAGCGGTAAAAACCAATAACTTTGCTTGCTACCAGTATTTTATATATACAGGGTGTTAGGGTAAACACCGTTATCCTTGCAACCAGTGGTTTGGTTTCATTTATAGAACGTAAAATCAATGGAAAATTACAACTTTTTTTTAAATCTACATTTTACCACAAGAGACGCAAGTTCGTTGTCCTATGCGCTAGGGCAACGAACTTGCGTCTCAACACGGGCGGGGGGTACGGGATGTGACCTGACCGGCCGCGAGCGCGACCCCTCCCTCAGTCAGTCAGCTGTTTCGCTAGAGAGCACGGTGTCGGATAGAAACTTTTTAAAATCTTTTAATGAAAATGACGTTTTTTTTTTTGTTGTATTCGGTCATTTATTTTTATATTTAAGTAAACTACCCATGGTTTGAATGACAAGACTGTTGACCCTTACAGCCTGTATAATGAAGACCTGTGATGAATTTACACATATTTTTATAGCATGTGACGAATTTACTTTCAATGTATGGAATGTATAAAAATGTGACGAATTTACTTTGTGGCGAATATACAATAACCCTTTTCAAATAGTCAAGTGTCCCGGAAAGCGTTAATTGTTTTCCGCAGTCCTACCTAATTCCGAAGAACCCTTTCAGAAGGTTAAACGTGAACTTCATAATAATCTGTTTTAGGTTGGTTTGTTGTCTTATCAGATGCAACCTCCGGCTTACTTACATTATTAATTTGCAGCAAGTTTTGAGCACATACTCGCTGTTTATTTGTTTTGAAAACTTATTTTCCTGAACAAATTGAAAATTTTCAGAAAAAAGTTTTAAATAACCCATTTTAAAGAAAATAATTGTGTAGATTTGATTTCCATTCGCACGGCAGTAGCGGAAAGCTGAAGGTAGTGGAAAATTATTTGAAGTGAAAATACACAAAATAAAAGATGAGCCCTTCCTTTATATATATTTTTTTCCCTTTGTATATAATGTTAGGATTAGATTGTATATTTTATTTAAAATTGTAAAAAAAATATTTGAAAAATATTTGAAATATAAGATACATTACGAACATGCAAAACTTCTAGTCTTGGAGATGACAGCTTGCATTCAAAATAGAACATGACAACACTTCAGTTGCAAATATAACTGTCTCACCTACATACAAGTAGTCATTTGTCGCACACTTTCACGACGCCATTTAAAATCACAAGCTACTCGTTAAGGAGTATCAGGCACGAAACCCCGAGGCCAGTGTCACTACAAAATAGTATTTATCGTGATTGATACGGCTTGTCTCCCTACTCGCCACATGCTAATTTATGCTAAAGTTGTGCAAGAATACCGTATAATGAAACATTGGATCTTGAAGTTTATCGAGTAAGGAATAGAGTTCAAGGCGATAGCAAAAGACAGCTAATTTGTGTTTAAGTTACTACCAATTTATAAAAAGACTTTAATCGAAGTAATTTCAACCTAAGGTTATGTTTGAAAAGGTTGATAGTGACGGTAAGGCGTAGTTTGGTATAACAGTAATCTAAATGCCGCCTGACCGTTTAATGTAAGCTTTAACTATGTAAAAGCCTTTTTTTAATTCTCAATGTTTTTGTTTGTTTTTTTAATTGCCGGTTTGTTTGTCGACGTTGATAGCGAATATGATGAATATGTAAACAGTAAAGAAATATGTATGCTTGTATATTTTTTGCTACTGAATTTAAAATGCAGATTTTTAATTTAAAGAGTTTAATTTAGCAAGTTTTAATTCGCACATCCTTATTATTTATTAATGATGATAAGTAAGAAGCATGTTTAGGCTTTAAAGAAACAAATGTTGAGTTTAGAGAGGAAAGAGGAGTAGAGATTTAGGAGGAGTAAGTTGCGAAGACTAGTGGATAAACCTAAGACCATAATGGTATTGAAGAGGTGGCCGAAAAGGTGGGCAAACAATAAGATATTAAGAGGGCTACGTACAGAACATTGACTAAATTGTAAGAGGTTATGATAATTACGGAAAACACTACAGTTCCAAAAATATCCACCCTTTTTAATACCACTTTTTGTTAATCCCAGAATGGAAACCAAACCAAAAACAAAGACCATGATTCTGTTGTCCTTTTCAATTACAAGAACTCATCACTATTAACGAGAACAGACCAAAACTCAGATTCAATCTCTTTAGTTCCTTATTTTTTATTTTACCTTAATTTAATTGAAAAAGGTTGAAGAGTTGGAGCATCCTTTATCTGCTACCAATCGTGCAGTGTCCCCAGTAGCGTTACACATAAGAAAGTTACATGAAAGCATTAATTACTTAGCCATTGGACATTGCTGCGGATTGTGGGTTAAATTTGGAGTGACAGCGTTTTCTAGAAGTGGTCTTTTTTTGTAATTTGTATCCCCGTTGCAAGACTTGTTTTATAAACACGTAAACGTGCAGTTCAGTATTTATGAAATTATTTAAACAAAATAAAAATAATTTATTTAAATATAATATAGGTAGCTTGTTCCATGACGAAAGAAAAATAGTATTCAGCTGCATCCGGTTAGACTGGAAGCCGACCAAACATAGTTGGGAAAACGTTAAGCAGACATGATGAAATAAATAATTTAGGAGTTTTATTATTCAACTAAAACAATACGATAGATGTGTCTTTAAACTTGATAAGCTTCATAAGAAATGAATTGGTCATATCATTGTATTACTACAAGACTCAAATTACCAGGCAGTTATTAAAAGAAAATCATATAATGTACATAGCCATAACATAACAAGGTAGATAATTGTGAACTTGAACGGACTGAAACACGAAAATACCCTAATTGAACAATGCAGTGTAACATCAGTTACAAAACGCATTTCGCTTACGGCTTCTCCCCACGGTCAGCACCAAGACCACAAATGGATGGAGTCCATTTAATCTCGTGGGATTTAATTGCAGCACCTTTCGATTCGCCGCCGGTGCCGAGCATTTATTGGTCGGAAGATTTACTAGCGACTCTGTCGATTACTGTATGTTTCATTCTTTTTTTTCGCCGAAGTTTCCCGAAGGTAATGTCGTAACCGCAAAATGTGGTGAAGAGTATGACGTGAAGTGAGGAAAAGGTAAAACAAAAGATGGAATGAGTTCATTGTTATGAAGATGGACTAATGTATGGTAATACTGTATAACAGCGCTGTCAAACTATGGTTGCCGTCAAAATTTACGTTTTATAGAATCATCGAATCCTATATTAATCAATCTAGTTCATATTTTAAAAGTTAGTTCATTTTTTATTGTATTATCTCATCCCCATCCTATAAAAATATTTTTAATTACCTATTTAAAATTCATGCTTTCCCAGTTTTCATTCATAATTTTGCTCGTCAGTAAAACCACACCCACTCATGAACACACGAGTACCATTACCAAATAAGCAATACCATTTATCGAGTTCCCAAACCTAGTCAATACTCAACCATTTCATTTCGGCGAAATTTTCAAAGCAACACAGAAAGTCAATTAAATTTTTTGCGAAAATGAAAAACAAATGCGTCAACGTTGAGTATGGAACTTCTTCATATGGTAACTTTTCAGTGCATCGCATCAAGTTGTGGGTAATGCTTTGTTCACACTGAGAATTACTGAAATATTTTGTAACCGAAAAGTATTATTAATGTCTCTTTGAAGTAGGTACTTATTTATGGAGTTGGAAATTGATGACTGTAATTCAGTTAACGAATTCAATATCGTATTACAGGACATAATTTACATCCAATGTTGTAAGTAGCATTTTGGGAATTACGAGAATATTCGAGATTCTGAAAGCAGGACAAGGCCAACTGTTAATATTTATAAGCAAGGATATCGTCTAATGCTGTGGGAATCGTAAGTAATAGCTTGAAGGCTGTTCAGTGTCGTAACTTGGATATAGAAACCGAGCTTACAAACTTATGTCTTTGGTGATTTAAAAAAATTGGTTAACTTTTATGATTTTGTGGCATTAGTGACCCATGATTTTTGCTTAGAGAAGACTTAAGGTACAATTCCGTTACAGCCGATTACAGGCTACGTATCGCCGTTAAACTACTGAGGGCCTAGACAAAGAGATATTCTATCAGCGATAACGACAAAAAGCAAAACAATCAAGTAATAAAAACTAAAACCCAACTACGACTTAAAAGGTATAAACAAGACACCACAGACAGACAAATTAAAAATCCGGAGTCACACGTGTTAGGGCATAAATCGAACAGATTACGTGTGACTCCGGATTTTTAATTTGTCTGTCTGTGGTGTCTTGTTTATACCTTTTAAGTCGTAGTTGGGTTTTAGTTTTTATTATTTGATTTTTTTTTAATTCTTTTGGGGTTATAATATATATATTTTTGAAATGCGCTCATTAAGCCCTTTCATTTGATACCCAACATGGTAAGATTAAACCATATTTTATTTTAAGTTCCTCACTTTATGTCCTCTAGAGGGCGCCATTTTTAATTTAATGTGACTTCACATAGCTTATAACCAGCGGACAATCACGACGCTTCTAACGATACCTCATTTTTTGTTAAATTGTGATAAGTGGTCTGGAAGATAGGAGGGAACAGATGAACATACATACATACATACAAACATAATTATATACATACACACATACATACCGGTCAAAATCATAACCCTCCTTTTTTCTTCGCCGTAGTCGGGTAAAAATTTATAGGACTGACATAAGCTATCGAAAAGCTTATGTCAAGGTTGAAAGTCGTTGTAGAAATAAGAAACGCTTTGGAAGCGATTGTCACTTGTCAAGGTCCTCTGGTTCTATGTATTTCTATGAAATACCTTCCGTACCTAGCGACAGATCGGTTTCATAGAAATATATAGAAACTGCTGCTGCTGCTGCTGCCTGCAGTCGGTTACAGAACCAGAACTATGAATGAAACACACATATTGCGACTCCTTAAATTTGGGATAAGGGCGAGAGAATGTCAATGATGATTTTTATGATAGAGGAATATAAAACAATATAAAAGATGGGAAGATGAATTGAAACTTACAGCGGGTCTAAATTGAAGAGTTGCGAGAGATAGGACTCAATGAAAGTTGTCAAAGGAGGCCTTTGCCAAAAGGCACACTGAACTAAGAGAGATTCTGTAAACTACTGAAAAATACCACAACGCAATGATGTTCGGAATAAAAAGAGCTTATTATTAATGGCCACATTTACAGTTCAAATCAGTTTACAGTTCAAAATCGAATCATTGATCTTTTCCCCAAATCCGTTTGAAATCTAAATGAAAATATAAAATACAAGTACAAGCACCTCATGTGCTCCCTTCACTACCAAACGTATCACGCGCTTATGCAAAAAAGGAAGGTGTTGGAAAAGAAACACCTATCCGATAGTAGAGAAATTGGATTGACCGAGTTTTTGAGAGTAAAGGGAAAATTCTAAACAGATTTAGATAGGTCGGTATATGTGAATGGAGTACTTACTGCTGTTACTTTATTATTAAGTAAAAGGGTTTTTGTGTGGAGAATGTAAAATAAGCTTATGTTTTTTGCAGTTTATAAAAGGGTTGAATTTAGGACATTCCAATAATTTTAATATCCCAAAATGTTTTTATCTAATTTTGTATGTCTCAATGTCCATCTAGAATCTGATAAACCATGATTATGTACATTTTTGCATGCCTTACGGTAGAATCACTTGGAACATTTACTTTTAATAACACCATTGTAACCAATTGTAACAGTGTTTTCTGCAAAAATATAGTTGATTTAATTTGATTTGATTTGGGAAAATTCTAATTATATGGTTTTAGATTTCTGGATTTTAAAATGGTTTTGCAATCACCGGTTATTGATACGTCTAGGTTAAATTAATAATTAAAATTTATAATGCTAGGTAATTCATAGTAATAAATGTGATTCCTAACTTCCTACCCCCAACTTCCATATTCAAAGCTTCAAGTTTCACATATAACTTGTTCAAAAAACTGTTTCCTTAATCATTCAAAAATATTCTCCGTCGATTTCTCACGGCCGTTAAATATGAGGAGTAATTGGAGACACATGCAAACATCTACATCCGAGGGTGTGTGTCTAATTACACTAGAAATATGCCCCGGGGATATTGTTAATTAATATAAATAGTACGCACGTGTGAAACCACGGTATAATTATGATTTATGTATTCTACGTTTATTTTTCTAGTTAAAAGAAGTTAGCGACGTGTTCTTGTAAAATATTGTTATGAGTTGATTGTGGACAGGTTGTTACGGGGACTTTGATGTTACTTTTTGCTTAGTTTTGTTTTTCAATTATTTTTTTATAGGCCATAAATAATTTACAGGAAAGTGTTATGATAGAAATCCGTAGGGTATAAAAATATTTAAAAATACATGAATTCATTTGACTTTAAAAGTTATGTCATCAATGTAAGCTGATGACGTGTTGGAAAGTATGATAAACAATTGTAAAATGTTTTGCTAAGGGTGACCAAAACAAATCCAGTCGAAAATAGGTTGGTTGTGCCTAAATTATGAATTCTGACGCTTGACATGTCGCGAACATGACCCACGCATCTGCACTGAAACCGTAACGACATTTTGACCAACACTGATGTGTGAAAATATCCCATCAACGTACGAAATCATTCTTTTTTCAGTGTTCGAGATGGACCAAAAAATATAATGGGACCAAAATGACCCACGTCAACAATTTTGCCCCTAATTTTGCTCGTAACCCTTCTGTGATGCGGGTCACGGGCGCGACACAAATTAATCCATTTAAAATACATGCACAATTCGGTCTCGCATACCCATGCGTACCTACATGAATAAATAAAATCCACAGTGTCGACCCGACGCTAGTAGGGGTTGATTTTTGGAAAAGTCCAATTTTGGTTGCGGTGAAAGGGTTAAGGTTACCTTTTGTTATCTTTGTGAATGTTTCCATAGATTTCCCGTATCTAGGGGAACATGGTTAAGTTATGACATGCTTTGGCGATACCAGCTGTTCTGTGTGTAAATTGTACATTCAAAGACATCTGTAGGCAAAATCACGTCAAACAGAGGACGAAAATATACTTCTGTATGAAAAAAAACAAATCAACACGATAACGCACAGCTGGCACCCGAGTATACACCTACATAAGTCTAAAATCTATAATCGTATAGATTATTAAGTAAAGTGAATGAAAACCCATTATAGATTTACATATCAACCCAATCAAAAGCTTGACTGAAATCTAAATAGTTTCTGACAGGCATTTCAATTCACTCAGATCAAATCAGAACGTCAACAAATCAATAATTTCCACACACCATACGATCGTTATCTGATCGCTACTTCCTCATCAGATAGCTTATCTGCAACGATCGCCGGCATCGACACTTCGCCTATTTGCTTATCTAACAGATAAACACAGATAAAACCAGTAATTTCGATTTTATGGTTTATAAATTGATAATTTCGATGTAATCGCTGTCTAAAATCTTTTTATAGGGAAAGTGTGATGTCATGTGAACCATTTGGGTTGTTTGAACATGATTTTGAAAAGGAATTATTGTAGTTCAAGACAACATTGGAAACTTTACATTTCAGTTAAACAGATAGAAGAATTAGTCATTTTTGATGAAAATACGTAACATTTTTTATTAAATTTTATGTCATAAATATAATTCCAAAAATAACACAAACAACCAAAATAAAATAAAAAACATTTCATTGATTTGACTCACCCTAAAATCTTCAATAACAAGGAAATCCGAAAGCATACGAACATCGATGAAACGTCAATCAAAATTATAAAGAGCGGTAATACGATCCCGTGGGCTCTCATTATTTCATAATAAAAGGTTAAAACCAGACAGTTCAAAGAAGCTTTTGAAATCCGAAACCTATCCTGTATATAGAAAATGCAAAATTAAAAAGACGAACGAAGCTTGAGAACAGGAATAGTCAATAGTCACTTCATATTGTGTTTACTGTGTAAACCGCATGAGGTTCCGTGGTATAGCGTTACTGATGCACCACCGAGCCAACATAAATAAAGTGGAAACGGATGTAGAAGCATCCACTGCTGGTTTAAATATAAACGAATTTGAAGATGACGTATCTGAACGTGCAATGGAAGGAGTAGAAGGTGGTGTAATAGATACGGTAAGTCACGAAATAGATAACTTAGTAGATAGTGAAGGGATTGTATATCCTGCGGGAGCATGGGCCGGAGTTGAGTGAACTTGCCTAACCTAAATTGCCGACAATAGTGCCATTGTCTGAACGTTGAGAAATTTTCTTGATGGCTTTAAATTTGTCATAGTGGCGGAGATAGTGAGTGGGTAAATAAACTTGAAAGGGTTTTAAACTAAATGGAGTTTTATAAGTGATTACAGGATGTTATTTTATAACACGCCGTTCAGAACATTGATTATATTTGTTAGAGCAACTAGGTGTATTAAATAGATACTTAATATATGACAGTAATATTATGAGAAAAAAAAATTTGTGGTCATTACACTGATTCGTCGATTTATCAATTTGGAACCAGGCTTAGTTTGACAGAGTAACGTAGCTATACGACCATTTAGACCTTAGTTAAAACAAGATATTATTTTATTAGAAAAGTTACGTGTCTAAACAGACCTTGCAAGAAAGTAAGGTAATATTATAACCCGTAAATGTTGTAGCTACTAGGCAATATGAAATCTCCGTATAAACATTCCGATCAGCAGAATCACTAGATCAGCTCCTTAGATTGGGCGTCCGTGCACATTCCCAAGAAGCAAGATTAAAGACACACAACTCCACCTAAGGTTCGTAATTAAGGCTGCGACAGCCGCAAATTGGTAGTCATCAATAAGACGGCTTATCTGTGCATAGTCAATTAAATCGCTATCTTGGTTACATCTCGGTTAAAATGACGGTGAAAGCGGGAAATAAATATGCTTAATAAAATGGGGCTGAAGTTTATATGAAATGGTGTCGCGTTTTTCCGATTAAATGGAGATGTTGAAAAAATCAATTGATTGTATCTACGCTTGCTGATTATCCATTTCACATATCATCAAAACATCATACCTCTATTCCCCGAGGGGTTAGGCAGAGGTGTACTTATAGAGGAGGGGTTTTAGTCAGTAAAAGTCTGACACGCCCTTCCGCTCCACCCAGAGCGGGAGAAGTCATTGGATGATTTCCCACCCTCAAAAAAAAAAAAAAAAAAAGGCAGAGGTGTACTTATAGTACCCACATTACACTAGTTATGGTTAAGTCCTATGTAATACGGGGCGAGCTTATTTAAATCAACCGGATACAAATTCAGACTGCGGGCTGTTACTGAGAAAATCTGGATGAAAAATTCCGATAACAGTACCCGGGAATAGAATCCAGGACTTCTGGCTCAGCAGTTATGCTTGCGACCACTAGACCAACACGGCAGTCTCAATATAGTATCTGCTACTAAACATAGACTTAAAACGATTTGTTAAATAAAAATAACAAAACCAATAGGCATCTGAATATGTGTTGACAGAATGCAAGATTCCATTTAGTAAAATAACGATTACCGGGTTGGCGCAGTAGCTAAACGAGTAAACGCTTCTGCAAACTGCAGTGAAATTCACCTCTTCTAAGGCCCGAAAAATGGTGACATATATAATTAGTCCTAAGTTCCAAGAACAATCCCAAGGAAGCATTATTAAGCTCAGAAAAAAAAAAAGGGTCAAGAAAGCTTAGCTTAAACATGAATGATTTTTAAACATTATATTGTCTACACCCCTCACAATAAACATGATAACACCTATCCTCGGCTCAGCGCCCTAATTAAGCAAGTACTAAATTTTTACGACCAACATAAGTTCCCGTAAACGGCACACGAATACCCCAAAAAATAAAACCAGCACAATTGTCCCAGTTGACGCGACAATTGTCGCGGATTCTGGACGCGATCCAACTTAAGGGCGGGTAGTAAGCAAAATTGCCTGTCTTCAATTTGATTTTTCATGAAATTGATAAGACTTAGGTGTAAAATAAAAATAGTATGAGTAACTACATGATATTTCCAAACTTTTTGTGGAACAGAAACACAAAATATTAAAATTTTCTCGATAAAAAAATATCACGAAGTTACCTCTAATTTCCACGTATTTTCGATTTGTACTTAAAATGCTAATGCCTATTATGATAAAAATTAGATGATTATATGTATTAAAACAAGGCAAAAAAAATTGTGTAGGCTTTTTTTTTTATTCCTTTTATTTTTGGTTTTATTACGAATCAAAGCTTGTAGAACTTACGACGTTCTTAGTTCGTGGAAGAAGCCATCTTCCGTCGCACATTACGGGAACTTCAAGCATATTTTTGTTTCACAAATCAGTCGGCGTCGCTCTGTTGAGACGAGAGGACTGCGCTCAAATTTTTAGCTGCGCTGAGATATTATTTATTTTCGTAAATAATATTTTCGTAATTTGTCACATTCCACAAAAGAAACTTAGACATAGAAAACATGAAATAAACACTAAAACCACTTCCAAAACGAATATTACAAGTGTTATTGATTGATAAATAAATAAATACCGAGTCTAAATAAACATATAAAATTCAATGTTGATATTTGAAAACTCAAGATGACATACATTTTATTTGACAGATTTTTGACTGGTATAGTAGCACGGAGTATAGAAAGAAGTAGGTAAAACTAGCGCCATTGCTCTGTATTGCGGTGAATTATCTTGCGGAGAAAATTTACAACATAGCCAACGAGCCCATTCTACGTTCATTTGAAAGTTCGCACTGGAGATTAAATCTTATTGCGATTTACTCAGGATCCAAATTCGTTTACTCCCACTTTTTTTGACAAACTTCTTGTAAGGTGACCCTTAGACGAACAATTGGAGCGACTGACCGCCCCTAAATAAAACTTGTTTAGAATAATACCTTTATTCTTCGGTTATTGGTATAACGAACGAATTCGAACAGATTCCGTATGACTCCGGATTTTTAATTTGTCTGTCCGTGATGTCTTGTTTATATCTCTTTAGTTGACTTTTTTGTCGTAGTTGGGTTTTAGTTTTTACCTGACTACGGCGAAGCAAAAAGGAGGGTTATAATTTTGACCGGTTTCTATGTATTTATCTATGTCTGTTCCCACATATTATCTTCTAAAAGACTCATCACAATTTGACAAATGAGGTATCGTTGGAAGCTTCTTGATCGTCCGCTGGTCAAAGGCTATATGAAGACACATTAAATTGAAAATTGCGCCCTTTAGGTGACATATCATGAACAACAAAAAATATTTTTTAATCATACCATGTTGGGTATCAAATGAAAGGTTTTAATTAGCACAATTCAAAAATATATATTATAACCCCAAAAAAAAAGAGCGACAATCAAGACGTATATTGCCATATGTTTATGTTAACGCGTGGGATGATAACTGCCGCTACACGCGCCGCCGCACCGTAAACAGAAAAAACGTCAGACGCGCCGCGTGACGCCACACTGCACGCGACGTGCCACGCCCCGCGTCTCCGTAAATGAGGCCTAAAGCAACTTGGCATGTTTTCAAAGCTACAATTTCAACAGTTACAAAGAGGGACCATACTAAACTTTCTACTAAGGGACTAGTTATAACAAGCGCCCGAGACGCGTATTTTGTACGCTGCGTTTCGGGCGCTCAATAAAATTGTATGAATTCCTATGTAACGAATTATATCAAGCGCTGCAGTCTAAGCGAGCGCCCATGCCGGGCGCCGTTAGGCCTGCACATGTCGCAACTTGCCACTCTCAACTTGCATCTCCGTTGTGCGATTTACAAATAAGACTGGGAGAAGGTATGCCGCGGGCATTGCTGCTGCGTGCGCCGCCGTGATGAAACGCCGCGTGTGACGCGGCTATGCCATTCGCGGGCTCCGCCGCAAAAAACGCTCCATTTCAAACAAACGCGTGTAAAATCGCGTCTTCGTAAACGCACTCATACAACGCTATATGTTTGAATTCAGTGCGAGGCGCGCCGCCCAAAGCCACGCGTGACTCCTCGCGTCTCCGTAAATGAAGCCTAACCGTGCCCTTGACGCTTGGACGCGAGTTCCTTTTTCACTATTTTTCTCCGCATTAGTAATAAACTTAAAAGAAACACGGTTCAAAAGTTACAACAAAATGTGGAAATCTTGTTGCGTTTGACGAGCGTCCAAAACGCGCCGGGCGCGCGCCCAAAACACAGCGCAGGTACTGAGCGCGTACCTCGGGCCCTTGTTATAATTAGTCCCTTTGGTACTTTGGCTCCCATTTACATAGATGAATAGATGTCAATTCTTTTAGTGGTGAATCCGACAATCCTACATTTATTTCTTTTGTACAGAACCCGGCCTCTTTTTCACATGTTTCAAATATTTTCGAAGGGGATTGTTCACGTTTGGCGCAGGAAAGGTTTTCATGACACATGCCATATTCGTTGCACAATACAGTGCAAAATTCATTATACGAATATTATTTTTTACTTGGGTATCACTTTGCACGATCCTCCAAAGAGAGAAATCCACGATATAGCATTATATTTATTACTTGGTAACACAGTTTTCCACAAAGACGTCATTAGGTACAAATTGTACAAGGTCCTAAATAAAATTTGGTAACATTTAAATTTGAACTTTTTCACGTCAACATTGAGTTTCTAGTTCCAAAACATGAACATGATCTATAGTTCTGAATTCAAGCTTAGCGTATCGTATAAGCAAAATAAACTACAGAAGATTGTAATTCGAATTCTATAAACGCCAGACGAAAAGTTTCTGCTGGCGGGAAGGCATTGTGTTTTGTTTTCGTCGTGTTTAATGAGAGGGGTAGGTAAGGGTTGCGCGGGTGAAATATGATTTTTTGCTGTCAAACTACTCCCCCTTAACACGAAGTCAACATGGCAGATGTCACTGCGCAGGGAATCCTCTTTTTTAGCATATTTTTTGTCAACAAGTTGGTGATGGTTTTGTGAAAGTAGAACGGACTGGATATAAAGTTCATTGTTTTGATGTCAAAGAGGGCAGAAAACTGTCAGTGGGCTATTTTTGTAGGAATTGAAGTTGAAGTGCTAATGAGTTTTAGTGTTACAGAGAGAATTGAGATGACGTTGTGACTCTGTTAAAGGGTAAAACCGACTGCTGCTTTGAGTTACAAGTAAACTAAAATTTTAATAATTGTATTTATTTTATAGTGTTGGCGGTATTTGCTAATGCAATCATCGTACCCATTAAAACATAATTTTCAACAATGATCACAATGAAACTTTTCCTTTTGCATCTAATGATCCATTCAGCTTTATAATCTTACCCAGTAGGATCAAAATCAAAAGTCATTTATTCAAACTAGGCAGAGAATCAGCACTTTTCAAACGTCAAAATTACATAAGACAGTCCCCCAAAACGCCCACCCTTCACGTCCTTCACGATCCGTTGATCTACCCAGATGCAGCATATACTTATCCTATACCTAGCTATTACGAAACTACCCAGAAGTCACAACGGCATTGCAGTAAAATACTCCAAATACCAACTGGGCACAGACAAATATTATTCCGTCCCGACATTGGTATCTCCAACCGATCTGCCGCTACAGATGTAATCAGGGCAGCATCTGTCATGTCATTAATGAGAGTTTAAAGAGCAAGAATGAACAATTTGGAGTGCAGCCGTAATATTTCGTTGTCTGATTAACATTTTACTGGGTTATGTAGTGTTGGGTGGTCCTTGGATTTAATTATATGACATCTATACGTGGATGATCTAAAAAGCAACTTGTGGGTTAACTAATGAACCAACTGGGATATTATATAGTTGGATTTAGGCCTTACTTAGGACAACAGGTGATTGTGAATGCGAGGTAGTCATTACCTTAGTAAGACCTTCCACTTTTATCATCCTATCCTAACTAATATTATAAATACGAAAGTGAGTTTGTATGTTTGTTACGCTTTCACGTTAAAACAGCTGAACAGATTTAGATGAAATTTGGCACATGGGTAGAACATGACCTGGAATAGGACATAGAATACGTTTCCCGATCCCGATATTCCCACTGGATCGAAACTTACGCGGCTGAAACCGCGGGGCGCAGCTAGTTGACTATAAAATTACTCCACGTTGATCATTCCGTCAAATTAAACAAATACGACCGCGTATATGGACGAGAACGGGCATGACTGCCCGATTATGGAATGGAGGGTATTGCAGTTTTCTAATAACGAATAACGATGCAGGGCGAGAAAACGTAATGATTATTATTACACAGTAAAAATGCAAAAGAAAACTCAATACTCAGTATTCCTATTACATTACACGATAATAATGTCTTAAATGGAATATAAAAGTGTCGTTCTCCATTAAACATATTTATTATGCATCTCGTCTCGTGTTCCGTCTGATTCAACGCTCGCAAGCTCTGTGTGTATCGATTCAGAATAATGTCACTTGGAGTAAAGGGGACTATACACTGTTGTATGTTGTGTCGCTTGCAATTTTTTTTCCAGAACTTGACATTGATAATCTTGATTAAAACATACAATTAATCTTTTTGGCAAGATGTTAATGGTAGTTTTTGGTAGAAATCTCCTCTGTTTGTATCTGCTCAAATTGACAATCGCACCCCCTCCCCCTCACAAGGTGGACAGAAGGACGGTCAGGGAATCCGCTGGATGCGAGAAGCACAGAATCGATCGAAGTGGCGGTGCTTGGGGGTGGCCTATGTCCAGCATTAGAATCTTTCAGCTGAAATGATGATGACTTATAATACGCACGTTAAAATTACTTTCTACAATGTTAAATAGGTCGTTTTATGTAGAACGTTCCTAACAATCCGTTGCAATGTACCGCATTTAACACATGTATGCAATTCAATGTAGGAGAGGCAGGAATAGTCCTGTTCTATTATAAACTATGATTCGGCTTTACATCGCCTTATTGCGTATGCGTGACTTGAAGATTGTGAGAGAACGGTTTTCCAGGCTCAAGAAACCATTAGGATTTGACCAGGATTTTAAATGTATTGTGAAGATATTCTTCAATTGGAAAATATTCCAGTAAATTGCCAGACAGTTATCATCTCAATGAATTAAATATTTTCTGTCAATATAGTTTTGAAGATGATTAACAATAACCAAAGATTTGTGACAAGAGAAAGCAGGTAAAGATTTTTTAAATTTGTTGCAGTATCTAAGGTAATAATCACTGATAGGTAGCTACTTATGACACTTAGTTTAGAAGTGTTGATTCGTTGAGGAACATCAGCTCACCTGGAAACAGGAAGTTTAATTCGCCAAAGATCACAAGAAGACTAAGCGTTTCTTTAGTTTTGAACTTTTATAGATTATTCTCAATGGTTGTGTATTTTTCTATTCAAGAAATGATTTTAAACTCGCAGGACAATTTTCTATTTCGTGTCTCAAGGGATAGGACATTTATAAGTTTTTATTCTATTTTACTTCCAGCTTATTTTGAATTATCCCACTAACTTTCACATTACTGCCTTCAACACTCTCAACTCCTGTAATAATTATATTTACCCTCCTAAACAAACGCGATTCTCCCAACAAAACAGCTATTGTCGTATAATCGTTTCCTTGTTACAAACAACGGTGTCCTAATCTAAGCCATCACATTGAAACGTCGACAAATATCGAGCCGCGCGAGTGTACGGCAAACACCGATGCGTTTTACTTAATTGAATGCCTAATGACTACGGTATGACGGTAAGGGTGTGTACTAGTTCGGTGTGAACGCGAACGTTTGATTAGATTATTTGCGAGTTTCCATAGTGACTGGTAAAGTATAAGATTGTAGCTGTCTTATGTGGATTCAATAATAAACATAACATAAAATCACGTCTGTAATCCCCAATGGTGAGGCAGAAGTGTATCCTTAGTACACCCACATTTCGCCAGTTATATTTAAGTCCCATGGAGAAGAGCCTATTATAATATTGCCATCAACCGGGCACAAATTAAGACTCCGGGCTGCTACTGAGAAATTCCTGATAGAAAACCCCAATAATACTTTGCCCGACCTGGCGATCAAAGCCAGGACCTCATGCTCAGCGGTAGCGCTTGCGACTACTTGAACTCAATTCCAATCCAATTACTATTTTTGAATTTTCAGATAAATAGTAGGTACTTTCACGT
This sequence comes from Lithophane semibrunnea, assembly GCA_947363905.1. Classification (NCBI taxonomy): domain Eukaryota; kingdom Metazoa; phylum Arthropoda; class Insecta; order Lepidoptera; family Noctuidae; genus Lithophane; species Lithophane semibrunnea. Next base: position 17,768,833 of record OX376190.1, on the reverse strand, counting down.
CGGCTTCGCAGAAAATCTGGAACCAAACAAAACTAGTATTGTTTAGCGAAACGCCCGAATCAGGACACACCCTTACTCGTTTATAGTTATGCTTGTGTCGGCTAAAGTAAATATTGTGCCCGTATAATTGGATTTTATATTTGGTCTCGCTCAAGTTTAAGTGTTATTTGGTACTTTTTCGGCAAACTCTACACTGTATGGTGCAAAATTCCCGTATTTTGTGCGTCTCTTTAAACTAAATGCAAAAATGTTGTAAAGTTTAACTGGGAAAATATTAAGCAATGAATTGTGGCAGCAATTTTTAACATGAATAATTTTCGTATAAAATCTGAGAAAATAACAACGCTATCACAACGGTACCTAAATCCAAATCTGAAAAATAATTCTAGTAGTTAAAAATGATTACGTCTGTCCATTTCTTAGATACACTCGAGCATAAAATAATTTCCTCTGCCAAAAACCTGTATCCTGCGACAATTCCACCAAAAAAATCGAATTGGGGAAGAAATTAACACAAGTCATTTGAAGTTCATCTCATTTCCTTCGTTTCATAATTGCATTCTTATCAATTGACATCTGTCCTTCTTCCTATTTTATACTAATGGACCAGCAGCCTGTTAAAATATCTTTTATTAGACGGATGAATTTTTGGAACGTCTAAACATTCAATAAAAAGAAGATTTCATTACTCAAAGATTATTCTATGGAAAATAAAATTCACGGTTTAAAAAATACTATAGGTTTAATAAATTTTATTGAAATAACTTGAAACTTGTTCGTACTGAATCGATACCAATAATCGATTCTGCTCTCGATTCAATATACTTTAAGTGGGTTATTTTAGAAACAAAATTTATTTAGACAGAATTTATGAAAATAAATAATTACTTGCTAAATCAATCAATTTTTTACAACTTAAAAATAACTGGTTTGTCTGAATTTTGAGTTATCTCAATAACATCGTGTATAAGCTTTTGCTAACACGTTCTCACTTCATAATTCGAGAACACAACTTCATTTCTAATCCAAATCATAAAATAGTAACCTATCACTATATCATAATAAATACAACCATTTATAGTCCAGATAATTGAATATCACTTCACTTTCACTCCATTTTCTTTAACGAACATTATTTATCTCAAACCCAATTCATCTCAGACTTAATTTTTTAAAGGAACATTACTAAGATTTATTTGAGGCGCCATTTAGCGAGTAATTAAGAGGTTCACCGTTACTTTTGAAAGGAGATAGATGGTTTAAGTGTAGAACAGTAATCTATGGGGCCAGAGTATGAGTTAGTACGGTTCAGAGAATGTTGGTATGAGAATGCAGTAATAGATTAAACGGGTGATTGATTTAGGTGACTACAATGATGATTTAAAAGCAATTTGAGTTGGTAATGAATTAAGGATTTTTTGACGCTGGTAAATAAAAGGATTGAAGAAATTCGAACAGTTCTTTACTTCTTCAATCTCAATTTGAAGAAGGAATGTTAATGATTCGAATTTAGGATGGCATTTTATACATACAAAACCTTACGAAACAGTACAATCCTTGAAGGATAGGATAGGAAGGAAGCATAGATAAGAAAACATAAACCTTTAATAATTGTATCTATCACAGGGAGAATTCCCATATTTATATCACATTCTAAATCTGTCAAAAGTACCTCTAATTTTCCAACATTTAAGACAAGTTTTTGGTATTGATTGTCGCCGAGATGAGATTTCGACTGCATTTTTTAAGTTTTTAATTATGGGAATTAGCCATCAGATCTTGATTCATTAATATGAAGTACGTTAGATTGTGAGTGACATTTAAGTAGACAATTCCATGAATTCGACTGCCCATCTACTCAATTTTCCATAAACACGATAAAAAATGAAAATTCTCATTTCCACATCACGTATAAAATTAAATAGGAACTCTTTCTTTTTCATCACACCGTCTGAAACCCCATTTCGCGTCACAACACGTTTATCAGGGTTCCACAAAGCTCTTAAGAAAACAGTTTTATTCAAAGCAAGGTAATTGCGACGTACGGAACCAAACCAGCTGCGTCCCTTTGACTCCCTCTTGAAAGCTATCAGTGCTATTACCTTTTTTCATTCGCAAGGGTTCCGCGATATTAAAATTTATTGAAATTATCGCCATTTTAGAAATTTCAAAGGTTTTTCTGGAGTATCGAAGTAATAAGCAGCGATTCTTATGTATTGAATATCTTTTTGTTAATTCTTTAAAGAATTGGGAAATGTCTGAAAGAATTTTCTTTCGTATTGAAGTTCGTATTGATTGGACTTCAGTTCAGACACGTTTTGAACAATGTTAAAAATAAAACTTTTTATCCAAGTTTTACTATTATTACTAGCTACATAATAAAAAAACGTTTTTTGTCGTGTTAGTTTGAAAAAAAGATTTCTTGGAGTGTATGTAGAATGTAAACTACACAATGGATTTTGATGCGGTTTTCGACATAATTTGCATTTACTTCAGAAGGTTTATGTTTATAAAACAAACATGTAACTGAGATAAGTATTCAGCACAGAAATCTCGATATTTGTACGTGTCTCTATTGCACCCCTTGCGAAGAATGGGCTAGTCACTTCTTTTCTAGAAAAACATTGATAATTATTGTTGTTTTAGCCAATTAATTAATTACTTTACTACTTTCTTTTTCGTTGATTAGTGACTAACCTGTATGTCGAGAGGTTTTTACGCTGCCCACGGGCCTCTGGCTTAACATGTCGTCGAGAAATATGTCTCTGTCGAGAGGTATGCTAGGTTCGTCACGATGTTTTCCTTCACCCTTTTTGAAGAAAGTGATAATAATACAATACGCACATGAATCCGAAAATCAGAGGCGTGGCTTGGGTTCGAACTCGAGACCTATGTCTTGACAGTGCGACGGTCACACCACAAGATTATCACTGCTGTTGATACTACTTAGTTTCACTAAGTAACAAAGCGCGCAATATATAACCTTGTTGCACTAAGCACAATAATATATCCTGGTTTTGTTTGTGTTGACGCCTTGCATGTGTGCGCGCACAAGTACTCACACACGCATACGGCACGACGTGATCGATGCGACGCGCAGCGGCAAGAAAGCGGATCGCGGCGCGCGCGGGGTGCGCCCCAACGTTCATTCGTTCAACTTCAATATATTATATTCATTCATTCGACGACGCCGGTCGCAACAGTGTGTCGTTCATTAGTCGTTAGAATTGCACTTGCACATAATTTTCTAATTTTTAACTTTAAGAAGTCATTATTGTGAGAAGACATTAAACCTCATTTTCATTGTACTTGGAGTATCATTAAGAAGACTCGTCATCATTACCAAGTCCACCCGTTCGCTGCCAGCATTCAACAAGTTCTTCATTTTGGTCCAAACGAGCCGAATAACGGGAGACGCAACGCGACAAGAACAAAGAATCTGCGCACGAGGCGGCCATTACGTGGACTACGCAAGCTTGACACGTGGAGTCAGGCGAAATATCATTAATTTGGAAGGAAACTCAGACCAACAAAGAAGAAAAATAGATCATGGATGGAAGTCATGGATCATAGTGCCAACCTTTAGTGAAAACAGAGTGCAGTCCATCTTCTTATTCCCTTTTACTAATTATTAGTGCCGACAAGTGTCGATCCGTCCGTTCTTAGAAATCCCATTGTCAGGCCTTGAGTATCTTGAAACGCCCCTATATGCATGGTTATTTATTGTGTTCATAAACTCATTAATATTTCGTGTTCACAGCTCAGTATTGTGAGAACGTGGTCGCTGTTGCCTTCCGCGGCTGGGCTACTTGGGCAGCGGGGCTAGCCACGTGGCATGTTAGCGTGCCGGGTGGCGCGTTGCACTCGCTTGCTTGGTGTTTGCCTTTGTTTCATGAGCACCCTCGCTGCTGCCTTGCACTTAAAATTTAAGTATAACCTTGCACTTTGAAGATTTTCGTAGCTTGTCTTGAACTTTAATTTCATTGGGTGGATCGTTATCATGGCTTGCAGAGAATTAATTAAAAAACGTGGTACCTATAAAGCTAAATTAACTCAATTTAAATCATATTTAGAAATAGTTACAAGTTGTGTTACTTTGAGTACCTTACAAATTAGTGAATTAAAACTAAGGTTAACAAAAATAGAGGAGTTATACCCTGAATATGATAGTGTACAAATTGAAATAGAAAATGTATGTGAAATTCCAGAGGACCAGTATAAGGAACGCGAAACCTTCGAGATCCAGTATTATGCTGCCGTTGCTGTTGCCCAGGAGCTGTTGAGTAAGCAGGGGGCCTCTGCGGGCACTGGATCGGTTACAGGTGCTAGTACTGTTTCTGGAAATAAAGGTGGGATAAAACTTAAACTTCCTACAATACATTTACCTACCTTTTCGGGTCAATATCACAACTGGCTTGAGTTCCATGACACATATGTCTCATTAATACATTTAAATGATACGATTCCTAGAATTAGTAAATTCCATTATTTGCGAGCTGCTTTAAAGGATAGTGCTGCTTTAATAATAAGTTCTCTTGACTTCTCCGAGGAGAATTATGATGTTGCATGGCAGCTGTTATGTGACCGTTATAATAACACACGGCTTTTAGTGTACAATCATGTTCAAGCTATCATTAATATTGAACATGGAACGCAAGAATCCTTTAAAGTTCTGCGCAACATCATTGACACAGTCAATCGTAACATAAGAGCTTTGAAAACACTTAAATTGCCCACAGATGGTTGGGATGTGCTCATTATACACATTGTCTCAAGTAAATTGGATTCAGTGACAAGTAGGGAATGGGAAACTTACCGTAATGCATTAGACAACTTAGCTACACTTGCTGATTTTAACAAATTTCTTAAGAATCGAGCAGATTTATTAGAAACCATTGCGGAGGTTCATAGCAATGGTTTGAATGGAAAACTTAGTGGCAGTACCAAACAAAGTGATAGTACACATAAGCAAAAAACATTTACTGTCAACTCTGAGTCTTCAACCAATAACAAACCGTATAGTTGTCCATTATGTAAGGGCAACCATGGCATTTATAAGTGCCCAAGTTTTACTTCACTTTCCATTGAAGATCGTATTCAGAAGGCAAGATCCCTTAACCTGTGCCTTAACTGCTTACGTAATGGTCATAAATCATTTAAATGCAAGATGGGTGGCTGCGGCCACTGTCACAAACGACATAATACCATGTTGCACTTGAATGGGCCATCCGGTACACAGGATACAAACAATGGTAATACGGATGCTCCATCTACTTCTACACAACCTACTTCTGATACTAGTAGTGTAGTACTCTGCACAGCACAAGCAAACACACCAAACACACAGTTGTCAACAAGCTCACAAGATAATGTGGTTCTGTCAGCCACTCATAATCCTCAATGTGTTATATTGCTGTCAACGGCTACCATTAATGTTATTGATCACAGTGGTCACAAACATAGAGTCCGTGCTTTATTAGACAATGGTAGCACATCAAGCTTCATTACAAAGAGCCTATGTGACAAACTCAAGTTACCAACTCGTTCAACCTCGACATTAGTTGAAGGGTTAAATGGTCAATCTAGTTGCATATTTAAAAAATGTGATGTCGTTATATCATCACTCATCAGTTCATATTCTGAAAGTATAAATTGTTTTGTAGTTCCACAAATTACTCAAGCGTTACCTTGCAAACAAGTCAATCGTATGGGGCTAGATATACCCCAAAATATTACATTAGCGGATCCTTTATTCCACACACCGTCACAAGTAGATATGCTGCTTGGAGCAGACTTATTTTGGAGTGTATTGTTAAATAATAATATTTCATTAGGCAAAAATAAGCCCACATTAAGTGAAACAAGGTTTGGATGGTTGATATCTGGGCCCACACACTCATTACAACATAGTATAGATACAGTCCACTGCAATCATGCAAATACACATTATGATGATCGACTTCAGGATCAATTAACTGAGTTCTTTGAACTTGAAACGGTCACAGTGCACAAACCTGTATCCAAAGAGGAACAGGAATGTGAAAGTAATTTCATACAAACTACTACTCGTGGAAATGATGGTCGATTCATTGTAACAATTCCATTAAAAGAATCGCCTCAACAGCTGGGTAGTTCATATGAACAAGCCCTGTCTAGGTTTGTATCTTTAGAACGTAGATTTAAGCGTGACCCTTCATTTAAAAAGCAATATGCTGAATTCATTAAGGAATATATATCGTTAGGTCACATGACTGAAAATACAACTCCAGATAAGGATGAATACACATACATTATGCCACATCATGGAGTGTTACGTGAAACAAGTTTAACAACTAAATTAAGAGTTGTTTTTGATGCATCTGCATTAACCTCATCAGGGTTATCGTTTAACAACATTCAAATGGTCGGCCCTACAGTACAAAGTGACCTCATTAGTATATTAATTAGATTCCGACAATTTAAACATGTTGTTACAGCAGATGTTGAAAAAATGTATAGAATGGTAAGGGTAATTGAAAGCCAACATATGTTACAACAGATACTATGGCGTTTCGAACCCAACGAACAGCTTAAACAGTACAAACTCAACACTATAACTTATGGTACCGCATCTGCACCATATCTTGCAACACGATGTCTAGTTCAGCTGGGAAAAGAATGCACTGATAAGTCCATTTCAGATGCTATCATTAAAGGATTCTATGTTGATGATTTTATTTATGGGGACAATGATATGTCTAAGCTGGTAGACATCTGCAGGGGCGTCATTAACCAACTTGAAAGTGGACAACTTTATTTAAGAAAATGGAATTCAAATAATTCAGGCATTATACAACAACTCATAGGTGAAAATAGCAAAGATGAATTACTTAATTTAAGTAATCATGAGTATTCTAAAACATTAGGTTTACTTTGGGGTTGTAAAGAAGATGTGTTGTTATTTTCAGCGGACATTAAGCAACATGAACACATTACAAAACGCACAATCTTGTCTACCATGGCTCAAATATTTGATCCACTTGGACTCATTAACCCTTGCATATTGCAAGCTAAAATTATTCTACAAAAATTATGGTCATTAAAAATAACATGGGATGAAAGGGTGTCAAGTGAGATTCAAGCAGCTTGGTGTAACTTTATTAAATCGTTAAGTGATATTAGGAAAATAAGAATACCAAGACATGTCACCTGTGACTATCCTCTAGTTTGTGAACTGCATGCCTTCAGTGATGCATCAACACAAGCTTACAGTGCTTGTGTTTACCTACGGTCTGTGTCCCAAAATAATGAAGTCACAGTGAAGTTGGTGACTGCAAAGAGCCGTGTAGCTCCACTGAAACCAATGACAGTGCCACGTTTGGAACTGAGTGGAGCTCTACTAGCAGCTCGTTTAGCTGATAAAGTTAAATCTTCGTTAATGGGACTTTACAGTTGCACTTACTGGTGTGACTCGACCATTGTATTGGCGTGGATTAATACTTCCAAAGCCAATCTATTAAAACCTTTTGTTTATAATAGAATTCATGAACTGAAGTCTCTTACAGAACCAGGTACTTGGCGTTATGTACCTACAAAGTCGAACCCTGCTGATATAGGGTCACGTGGCGCAGATGCTCGCCATCTGGAATCCAACAGCTTGTGGTGGTCAGGACCTGCATTTTTAACAGAACCAGAGTGTAACTGGCCTGGCCCACCAACAACCATTAAGGAAGATGACTTGCCGGAATTTAAGGTTCAAAGTCATTTAAATGTCTCAGAGCAACAATCAGTTGAATTCGTGAGCCGATTTTCCGATTTTAGTAAGCTACAGCGCATTACAGCCTATATATTGAGATTTATACATAATTGTCGTTATTCACAAAATAAATGTATAGGGTTTTTAACTTTACATGAACTTAATCAGTCTTTAATTGCATTGTGTAGAATTTCACAACATGACTCATTTTATCAGGAGTATAAATTATTAAAAAACAAACAACAATTGCCATTAAAAAATAAATTAACTAATTTGAATCCATTCTTACATTCTGATGGTCTTATCAGAGTTGGAGGTAGGCTCTCTAACTCACATTATAGGTATGACACTAAACATCCCATATTGCTGCATGCATCTAACCACATTACAGTACTTATTTTTAATTACTATCACAAATTACTCATGCATGCTGGTCCACAATTATTGCTGTCAAACATTCGTCATAAATTTTGGGCATTAAATGGTAGAAATCTTTCTAGGAAAACAGTACATGGCTGTGTTACATGCTGTCGTTTCTCAGGCAGAAGCACACAGCCAATAATGGGCAATCTTCCTGAGCAGCGCCTGCATGCTGATTATCCATTTATAAACACAGCAGTTGATTATGCAGGACCAGTGATGGTTTTGAACCGAAAGGGTAGAGGTGGTAATTTAATTAAGGCATATATTTGCATTTTTGTGTGCTTGGCTGTCAGAGCAGTACATATAGAGCTTGTGACAGATCTCAGCTCCGAAACCTTTATTTCTGCTTTAAACAGATTTATTGCCCGCAGAGGAAAACCTGTCAACATCTTCTCGGACAATGGTACATGCTTTGTAGGAGCATGTAATGAACTAGCTAGGTTTTTGAGGTTAAATGCAAGCTATTTAAATGCACATGCTTCAAATTTATCAATAAACTTTAAATTTTCACCGGCCTATAGCCCACACTTTAATGGCTTAGCCGAGGGTGCCGTGAAATCATGCAAGCACCACTTAAAACGTGTCCTTGCTTTGGCCAATCTTAATTATGAAGAAATGAGCACAGTTCTAACTCAGATAGAGGCTATCTTGAACTCGAGGCCTCTAACTCCTTTATCTTCTGATCCTTCAGACCTAGTAGCCCTCACACCTTCACATTTCCTTCTTGGACGAACATTAACTGTTTTACCCTCTCCTCAGGCACAAGATACTACAAGGTTGAGCACTTTCTCACGATATATGAGAACTCAACAGTTGAAAACCCATTTCTGGGATAGATTTTACAAAGAGTACATTACAGAGCTGCAAAAAAGACAGAAATGGTGCAAAGGGGGAAGAGACCTGCGACTTGGAGAGATGGTGCTAGTCAAGGATGATCGACTGCCACCAAACAGATGGCTGCTCGGGCGAATAACCAGTGTGTATCCGGGCTCCGACGGTGTGAGCAGAGTAGCAGACGTGAAGACGACATCGGGCACTCTTCGACGCGCCTTCAATCGACTGTGCCCGCTACCAGTTGAAGATCGACCTGATGTGTCTGCAAGCCACAGTCCCTTGCCGAGGGGGGCAACTTGTTGACGCCTTGCATGTGTGCGCGCACAAGTACTCACACACGCATACGGCACGACGTGATCGATGCGACGCGCAGCGGCAAGAAAGCGGATCGCGGCGCGCGCGGGGTGCGCCCCAACGTTCATTCGTTCAACTTCAATATATTATATTCATTCATTCGACGACGCCGGTCGCAACAGTGTGTCGTTCATTAGTCGTTAGAATTGCACTTGCACATAATTTTCTAATTTTTAACTTTAAGAAGTCATTATTGTGAGAAGACATTAAACCTCATTTTCATTGTACTTGGAGTATCATTAAGAAGACTCGTCATCATTACCAAGTCCACCCGTTCGCTGCCAGCATTCAACAAGTTCTTCAGTTTGATTGACAACACAGAAGCGATAAAGCATAGACAAGCAACTAATAGTTATAATTAAAATACGGATAGATTGAGATTAAGAGATAGCCAAGATAGATAAATCGATTCAATAACCGTTTCTATTTCATAATTTGTTGGTAATTGTATTTTATATGTAATTGAAATTTCTACTATACTCATTGCCACTTAAATATTATCTAGTAGTGGTCTAGATTTTCAACAAAGATACCTATTACATACTACCTTTATTGACTACATTAGTATTAGAAAGGTGTGGTCATATATTATATAAGTGCGAAAAAATCTTTACCATGGGACTAACATCATAATAATGTATATAATATGTCTGTATACATGGTGTATTTAAATCACAAAGTAGTAGGACTAGAAGAAACGAAAACCATTACTACCAACACTTATCAGAAATCACTTCTGTGACTCGTAACCTCAGACCAAATAAAAAACCAAGACAGAGTGCTGTCAACAGTAACGTGACAGTGAGTGCACTTAGTGAGGTGTAGTTTGATTGTAAATGGTTGTAAATGTGTGCATGTGAGCGTGAGCGTGTACAAAGCGGAGGTGTAGTTTTTGCATGCTTCACTGTATTGTTCGTAGAGTTCTGTCTTGTTTTTTTATTTGGTCTGAGCTCGTAACGTATAAAACTATTTGCTTCTATTAAATCCATTCATCAATCAGATCGTCTTCGAAATAAAATTATGTAACTTTTACTCGGTAAGCGAAATCAACTTTGTAAAGTATTATATTATTTTTAATTATTGTGAATGTGAAGATTATGTGGATCTTTCTTTTCTTTTTTATTATTTATTTTTTCTTAATTTTAATTAATCATAGTCTGGCAGTTTGAGTAATTTATGCGGCCTAACCAAATGTCCTTTCTTTGGTATTGTTCGTCAAATCGTTGAGCTCCTTAAATTCGGAGTTGAGCTGCACGATTACTGACAAATGCGTGCAGTGACTGGACAGGTCCACTCAATCTGTGTGCTTCTTTCCTCAAAAGACCATTTCAGACACCAATCTACATGATCTTCTCATAATCTGACCAAGATTATGTCTGGACTTTAAAAGAGACTGTGACCTCTCTGTTTGTTTCGGCCTTTCTTCTCAGAGTAGTCAGATAGGAAACGCCGACCTCATCTCGTTTTAAAAATGTAATTGACGTGTAAAAGTGTTTGTACAAACCTACTTACAGAAATAAATCATTTATCATTTAACTATTTTACAAGGATGATTGGAACTGTATTCCCAATAACTAAGGCTCCTATAAAAAACTTAATACTTTCTTATTTATTAGGACTAAAAAGATTATCGTCATCGTCATTCCAAACTTTTCTTTTCTATTGACTAAGAAATCTAGCCTCTTATGTATAAAGCTGTAGTGGCCCAGTGGTAACGGCCCCGACCTACGAGTTGTAGGTCGTGGGTTCGAACCTAGACATTTTCATTTCATTTTCATTACCCCTGCTCTCAAAACGGTGAAGGAAAACATCGTAAGGAAACCGGCATGTCCTTGACCCAAAAATCCAAAGACATTGTGACATCTACCAACTTGCACCGGCCCGCGTGGAAGATTACAGCCCACTCCCTCCCGAACAGAGGAGGCCAGTGTCCCAGCAGTGGGAACGACATTATAGCCTGATTATGCTTATAAAAGTTTATCTTCGAATTGCTCTTTAATCTTTCAGTTATTCCTAAGCAAACGTACGTGTGTGAGACATTCTTTCCTAAGAAACTTAGGTATATATTATTAACCCATTGGCCAAGTAAACATTTAACCATACATTGGCACACGTACCACCGACACAGCCAATATTAATCTGGCTGAGTATTCAGGCCTGGATTCCAATTACCTAAAAACGCAGGGCCATTCAATTTGGCCCTCTAGACGCGCGCTTGTAGGCATAAACTCGATATGAAGTATGTATGGAAGGTGGGCTGGGAACGATAGGTTGGTAGTTCCGGTAAGGATATTGGTTTCGATATTGAAGAAAATGTGTTGTCCAGTGTGTAACTGCCAGTACTTATTGTTAAAATAATAAACTGAATGATGTGGTCGGTATGTGATTAAAATTGTGGCTATCGTAAATCTTCAAGGTTGACATTGAAACACGTACATAAACCTGCCGTTTTCTTATGAGGGTAGGCAGAAACTACCGAACGCCACCTGCGATAATGATTAATAAAGAATACAAGAATACACGACAATAAGAGAGCAAAAATTGGTTTGATAGACTGCTAGTTGTTCCTAACTATCTAACTCCTCTCCTAGCACCACTCCGCATACACTTTTTTTCTTCGGATCACAGACTTTAAATTCACGCTTTTTCAACAAAATATCTTGAGACGGAACGAGACGAACGGAGACACTCAAAAATTCACACCTTGATCATCAGTAATACAATGTCGCTTTGAGAAACTATATTTATATTTGATGGTACAAAGCAAGAACCATAACGGGAGTACCCGCATTCTGTGTTCCTACGTTTCATATCGGAAAGTGACTTATCAAGGTCCGAGTTTCATGTGAAGTCTGTCGTTAGAAATTCACATTTTTGGATACATGGTATTCTGTGTACATATCTATACTTTTTATTGCAATGCATCCCACTGATCCGTTCTATCGTAATATTTCTTTCATGGCCTTGGGACGGAATGCTGCAAAATTGTCTGGTGTACATGTTTAAGAGGCATTGGTAAATAGACGTATGTTGTAGAAATCAGTATGGTTACCAATTTCTACATTAATGAACAAGCGTTTGATTGTAGTTGTTTGCATTTTTCATGGAACACACATGAGATATTATGTCTTACGACTCCGTGATGATGAAGTAGTGTATACAAAATATTGTAAAACATTTTTAAAAGAGTAACGGTGGAGTTTCTTACCCATTCTTCTACATACGAAAACTACCTTTTGGAAGGGGCAACTAGAATCTGTTCTATTTCTTTGTTTTTGACGTTCAAAAGTGCCTTAAAGTGCCTATTTGAAATAAATTATTTGACTTTGACTTTGATTGGTGTCCATCTCTGCATGTCTTCTGATATGCATGTCTCATCACCATACAATTTCTTATCACCATCCACACAAATCCTGCATACACACTGAGTAAACATTTCCTTCCTCACTATTCTCCTTTACTCTTTCAATAGTTCCATCCTGATCTCCAAGCATAAATCAAGATGCAAGTCCTCTGAAACTTCAGCAGCTCCTTTAATCCAGTTCTACGTAAACCAATTGTGTGGGTATGGCGGTCACGAACGCTTTACTATGCAACCGCCGGGACAATGGCTGCCAATTAGTGAGGCGTGTTACACTGTACCGAGACTTGAATGCTCTGAGGGATTTTTTGATGTTAGTGCCTTTAGATTGTGTGATAATTATATTGGTTATCTTTTGTTCTAGATTGTTTTTAACTAAATATTAATACGTTGTTGTTAAAAAGAGTGTTAGAAGAATAATAAATGAAAATATTAAGGTCAATGTTAAAACATTGTTGTTAGTAACCAGAAAACTTTTAACTGAACTGAACTAATAGGTTCTGTCAAACGCACTTCAGTATCATCATTTGATCTACAGAATACAATAAAGATACAGCGGGCCTAGACAAGTGACAATCGCTTCGAAAGCGTTTCGTATTTCCACAACGACTTTCAACTGGATTGATTTGAATTTTTTTCCTAGTAAATAAAAGATGCTACCATAGTCCATGGACTGTTGGTGTATAAAGTACAGGTAAAAACTGTAGGAAGAGACAACAGAGGGCATTTCTTACTTGGCAGAGATAATTTAAACGAAATAGGACATCTCAAATTTTCCTTCTATTTAATCAGGCCAAATTAATCTAACCAAATTAATTTAACTTTCCTAATTACTTACACTAAAACAATGTTAATTTCTCGGAAAATTCTGACTTCGGAAACGATAATAAAAACAGATGACTATACTAAGCCAAAATTAGTATTCCACCAACGGAATTCGTTCGTGTACATCAGAATGCAAAGCTCGGACAATTCTGTCCATCCAATTTAGTTATAACAAAACGGTAAGACGTTCATCTTGGTGCCTAAAGATTAATTAGAATTGTAAATTATCCGGCCGTTTGGTCCCCTCGATCCTTCAGTTAACTTGGAATCAAAATGTTTATTGTAAACAATCCTTTTGAAGATTAAATCTCTATAGGAACACAGCGGGAATATTTATAAGAAATATTTAAGGTTGACGACGACTCGGGCGTAACAAATATTGTATCGAATTGAGTGCACGACTGCAGCACGTCTTACTTAACAGCTATTTGTGTCAGATTTATTTGCTGACATTAAAAATATATAAAAAACAAACAAAAGACTATTGGACAAAACTAAAATTGGGCAAAGCAGAAACAGATGTGTCGATATATCAATCTACGTGTACTATGTATTTTTTTTGTTCTTTCAGCTAGACAACTTCATAAACCAATGCATTTCATTTGTAAATGAATTTAGATCGTAACGTTTTCTACTTTACACTCCTAATTACTGTCGCCACCAAGTTAAGTTCTGATCTAAATGTAACTGGTCCTCCGATACGGCTTAATTGAACGATACCCTTACCAGAACTGGAGGCCTCCGACTTAATGCTTTACCGGCAGGAAAATTATCTTGGAATTTTTGCAGGCAGGGTTCGAGAATCTGTTTATTGTTTTTGAGTTTGGCTGCCAGCAATGTTTTGGGATCAGCGATTCGAGAAATTACTTTCACTTACAGTTCAAAAACTTTTAAAATGTTGATTCTCTTTGAAATTGTTGTATAGCGTTTGAAATGTAGACAGAGGATCAGAAATGATACGAACCTTTTGGGACTTGCGAATTAATTTGTTTAATTTGGGTATTCAATTATTTTGTGTAAAAGTTGGATGTTTTCGCAAACTCTTTATTGCTAGTCAAGAATTTTAACAAGTCAAGGGTTACACTTTGCACCTTTAGCAATTCCGTCTAAGTGATAAATCATAATGAAAAATGCCTCAACGTCGTTTTTCTATTTTAATTTACTATATTTTAAAGTATTCTCTCTACCAGATGCAAATAAAAGTAGGCTTTATATCCATTTCGCATTTCCCTATTACATCTAAACGATACTACAACTCACACATTTTCCCCTAAGCCACATGCAAACTATTTGCAACCGTCATTGAACAAAATTCCGATATTCGTGCAGTACACAAATCAGATAATAGCGTCTAGCGCAAGTTTGCGCAGTACTCGAGACACTGTTCAATATTTACTCGCATACTTGCCGGAGCGTGCGTGACGTCATCGGTAATCGCTGTTTGTAAAGTTGGCTTTTGTTAGGCTTTATCATTTTATTTTCTATCAAACGGTGAATTTAGAGTTCGTTGGTTTAAAATGAATTTTGGTAGTGTATGTTTTGGTTTTCAGTTTTTATGCTGACACCCACATATATTTATTTCCCATTTGCCCATTTTTATACCATCATCATCTCAGCCCAAGATCACCCATAGTTCCATTTTTTACTAGCTTTCTATCTTTTAGAAGACATTAAATTGATAAAAATTAATTTAGTTGCCCAAGATAATTATAATAGATGCCTAAGATAATAATTATATACGAAAGAAACATGGAACGAATTAAGTTTCAGCACGGAAAGATAACCGCATAGAAGCTAGATGATGTTGAAAACTGCAGCTATGTATGAGGAAGTCTTTTAAGATTACGCAATGATCATAAACATTCTTTCAATCATAGAGCAAAACATAAATTCAAACACTATATCACACCCAGACAAAGATATACACGAGACGAGGAAGAATGCATATTGCATAATTACGATAACAACGTCTGAATATATTATACTAAAGCAAACAAGTCATAACATTCACACAAATTTCAACCCAGATTAACTACAAAAACATTTACCATGAACATGTGTACATTTGTAATTGTTTGCGGACATTCAAGTGCTGTATTATGAGTGCTTCCAGCTCTCTCGTCTATTATTGTTGCGTGTAATGGAACAACATGCTCTTACACATTTGCGTCTGTTATTTTGTTGTTAGTACTTAGTTCAGTTAGGTGAGTACTGTGAGCAGTGTCTCTTAATAGATGATGAGTATTAGGTGCTTGAGTTTTGAAGTTAAGTGTTTCAGTTTGTTGTAGCTTTCTGTAAATAAGGTTATTTTAGAGGTGGACGTAAACCGGTTCCTTAAATTCATAAATCTATTGCTCAGGGGATTTTTATTACTCAACTCAAGTTAATTTAGGTTCAATCTCCTTATTTAAATAAGCTGTTATTTCTATTCATGGTTTCACAACTACGGTTGATTGGTCGAAATATTCATAACTCTGATATCAGTAATATCTGATAAATTCAACTAAATTCTAAATTCAACGTATGGTATTTGGATGACGGAACCCTAGGAGGTGATGTAGACACAGTCCTAAAAGACTTAACCTTTTTAAAAGATAAATTCAGCTCCATTGGCCTAGACCTTAACCTCTCAAAATGTGAAATTTACCTTCCCCAAACCACTGACAGACAGACTACCATCGCAAAATTTAACACAATAGCACCAAACATCAAAATTACCGAAAGAAACTCACTTCACCTCCTGGGGTCCCCAATTTTCGACGAATCCTTTCCAACGTTCATTGAGGAGAAGATACAAAATTTCATTGATGTCTCGGAAAGACTTTTCAAAATTAACATTCATTCGGCCTTCACCCTCATCCGGTATTGTTGCTTTGGACCAAAATTTACATATAGCCTTCGTTCCTCACACATCTGGAAGCATCCACAACTTTTAGAAAAAGTAGACCAAATTATAAGAAATACGGGGACGTGACGATGGGAAGAGACCAGATGGCATGACGTTGCTGCCTTGGAAGGTAGGTAGGCCTCTGGTGTGGGACGCAACGTGTGTCGACACCCTTGCGCCATCCCATGTTCCTAGCACGGCGGGCTGTGCTGGCGCCGCTGCTGCGGCTGCTGAGACCCTCAAGCGGCGCAAATACTGTAACCTTGTGGGCAACTACAGTTTTGAGCCGTTTGGGGTCGAAACGCTCGGGTCATGGGGCCCGAGTGCGCGTCTCCTTTTTAAGGAAATTTCTCACCGACTGGTCGATACTTCACGTGACCAGAGGGCTGGCTTGTTCTTTGGCCAAAGAATTAGCATTGCCATTCAACGTGGCAATGCTGCCAGTCTACTGGGCACGTTTCCGGATGACAGCGATGCGGACGAATACTTCGACGCCTGACGCCCCTTTGTTTTTATATCTATTAGTAAGTCCTTTTAGTTTTAGTTTTTTTTTTTTTTGTTAATTATTAATTCCATAAAATATAATGTTATAGTGTACTTAAAATAAACGTTTGAATAATCAGATAATTAAATTAACGTTAAACTATTTTGTCGTTTCACGTTTCGTTTCCTACAAAAAGAAAAAAAAAATATGTTTCTACTCAGAAACTACATCATACGCTTTACCCGTGCTATGATATAACATCATAAACCCTTTGGGAATCACCCACAACACAGAAAAACCAACTAGAAAATGACAATACCAAAACCAATACAGTAACCAAAACCTATAATTTCATTCTAACTTATTCAAAGAACACGACGTACAAACCAAAGCGTCGCAAAGGAAAATAATGACACATCAAAGTACCGCGGCAATTGTCCAAGAATCTAGGAATAGAAATTAAAAGATGGCGCCTATCATTTTGAATATGGAATCATGTGAATGGGGCATATGGTGGAATACACATATGAGTAGGTTGTGTGCAATTTGCAACCAGTATGAGGTTCTTGAACTGAGCCAAGAATAGGTGATGATATTCATTGTTTTCCAAGTTTTATTGATATTAGAAAGGTGTGGAGTGATTTACTAAGTAAATTATATTTTTAGTAGATGATTCAACTGTGATTGCAAACCAAACATTTAAAATACTTCCATTGGAAAACTTGTTACTTTGCTCAGCGAGGCAGTAGGTATTAATTCATCTTTATGATGCAATTGCAGCAGGCATAGTGGTAACCTACAGTTAGTATGACACTGTAAGTGAAGAGATTAATTAAAATAAGGCCAAAGTTTCGAGCTATCAAAGAAGTACTACTTCCTGAATTCAATCCCCAACCACAATATTTTTGACGTGACCCCAGTATCACAAGCATGTTCAGAGAAGTTGGATGGGTTTACAGGAATTTTAATATATACAGGGTGTTAGTGTAAACACCGTTATCCTTGAAACCATTGGTTTGGTTTCATTTATAGAACGTAAAGTCAATGGAAAAAACATTTTTTTTTTTTAATGAAATCTTCATTTTTCCCCAAGAATATTTCACCCTATACGCAAGGGCAACGAACTTGCGTCTCAACACGGCGGGCGGCGTTTGGCGGGGCGGGGCGTTACATGACCGGCCGTCAGCTATATCGCAGCTCTCTCGAGCACGTATCCATGAGTATCGGGACAGTGACGGATATTTACTTTTTAAAATCTTTTAATGAAAATAAGGTTTTTTTTTTGTTGTTACTGGGTACCCATGGTTTGAGTGACAACGGTATTTACCCTTGCATACTGTATAAAGTAGTCTAAAAGATGATGTGCTTATCGTTGACATAGGCACATACTTTCAATACTCAAACTGTTTCTACCAATCACATTATACAAAAGCCACAAAACTACTTCAATAACCAATATCCCATATGATTCGTTCGTCACCACATAGACACATAAAAGTCTTTACTGTATACTAAGCCTGTCTTGAAAATGACAGCGTGGATTCATGCAATATTCAATATATCGGCTAGAATGGCGAGTCAAATCGATAACTTCTGCTATTTGAGGAGTTGATTGTAGTGTTATACGATTCTTGGGTTCAGTTTCATTGTGTGAGTTTTTGTTATTGTTTATGGAGTTAGGTTTTTGTATGGAGTATATTAGTGTATCATGAATGACATGAAAGAGTGTCAGGTGGACGGATCGGATCCCTAGACGATGTCGGGGATAGAGCGAATCGGAAGGGAAAGACTAGAGGCCCTAGACAAAGTGACATTCTATCAGCGATAACGATGATGGAAAAGGCAAAGTTGTATAGGTTGAAATTAGCTATCGAAAACGTTATGTCAATCCTGTTGAAAGTCGTTGTAGAAATACGAAATGCTTTCGAAGCGATTGTCACTTGTCTAGGCCGTCAGAAAGGCTGACCCCACCACCATGTGGGATTCATAGCCAAGAAGAGAGAGAGATATAAGTGTATAAACTTGTGTTGCAGGTGTCTGCAAATTGTCCTGGTTACAGTGGGTTAATTATGCTTTCCTACAAAACCGATGTCGACCATTCTGCCAATGTCTAAAGTGAATTGAAAAGGCTTGTTTATCAAATTGACACACTACATCATTTTGCCGTCTTATAGCCATTTCATACGAGTGTCAAATAAAATGACAGTCGTGACTTGAATAAACGCACATTTTAACTTGGTAGTCAATTTGATAAATAATTCTTACTACCGTTGAAGTCAATTTGATCCAATTCAAATGAAAATAACGGATCTTCGTCAAATCAGCTTAGCATAGGGATCCCTTTTAATACAAACAGTAATCAAGACTAGAGAGGCATTTATGAGTTTTACTTCAGAAATGGATGCAACAATATAAAAAAATCTTTGCGGCGAAATAATGATTGTATTTTTTTCCTCCGTTTAAGAAACACGTTTGATTATTTTATCAGCATCCTGCCGTAGCTTCCTTGTTCGCACTGTTAGCACCCGACCTATTGTTAAACATGTTCTGTTTGCGGGAGCTGTGAACATGTCACCGGTTGTCTCATTACTGCTCTGTTTCTACAACATGTTGGCACCAATAATTTGTGGTGCTCTGCGCTTGATATAGGGTTGTTACTACATTTTGTTGGAACGGATATTTTGTATATATTGGAATGATTGATTTGACTGATTGATTGACCTGATCATTGGTGGTTTAAAATGTTTGTCTATGTCGCTTCTCAATGTGAATATAGTAGTAAATACTTTACTGAGACTAGATTAAAAATAAAAGCAATCAATTAATTTTCGTCTATTTATCCATTTTTTTTTTAATTTAACGTTAAGTAACTCAGAAGCAGTTACTAGATAAGGTAATTAATTTCAGGAAATATGAGTTTTCTCTTGAACAAACATAAGACTTCTTCTACACAACCCTACCCAACTGTCAATAGGGAAACAGTGCGACTATTGTTTTGAATTTTAACACGTTCCAAAATAAACCTCGGTTACTTTGTACCCAAGATTTACTGGTTTCAACAAAATAACTTTAGTCCTAGAATGCAGTGGGAGGGTTAACTTTTTTTTTACTTTTGTAACCTGACAAAATCTTTTACCTAACTGAAGCAGAGTAAGAATTGCTATGTGGTCTTATAAATACTACTTGGTTCTACTGTGCCCAGTGGATTAGTACTAGGAACCAGACTTTAATACTATAAGTAACAGAATTTATCATTTTGATAAGTACTTGCCTTCCCAAGCAACGGCGCTATGAATGGTCAAAATTTTAATACACGCCTTGTGGGTGTCATACAAGATAATAATCGTATTCTGGTACTGTACAAGTGTACAGTCACGGACTTTAATTGATGAGCCACCTTCAAACTTTTCAATTTTGCAGTTTCATACATTCACGAGATTACACGATTAAACACGAACTCAAATCGCACGCTCGTAAACAAGATGACAAATAAATTACTTTTAATCGGAAATAGTCTTATCCATAGAGGTTGACTAATATGTTCTCCATGATAAAAATAAATACAATGTTGCATTAAGTTTATCCAATCTATTTGATACCAACCTCTTTTGAATCATAGCTCATTATAATTCTGATAACTTAACTGAAGGCAGTGACATTTGAAATATCGATGTCACAAACTTGTACTTTCGAACTTGTCGAAATGACTATTATTATATCTCCGTACGCTAACGTTACTATCGCAACAGTAACCTAGCAACGATAAACAATCGTTGCTAGGTTACTGTTGCGATAGTAACGTAGCTAGACCTGCAATTGGTTTACTTTGGGTAGTCACTCTGCTGTCAAGTTTGTAGTTCTGGCTCTCAGGTTAGCCAACCGGTAAAGATATGAAATATAATTTTCTTCTTCTAATACGAAGACATATGACTTTGCGTGTCGGGAACCGAATAAACCCGATTTGCATTACATGGCTAAAATACGAACAGTGCCAGGTGGCTAATCAATTAAAGTACGTGACTGTACATACAAAGAGAAACCACATAATTTTAACGAAATCTTATTTCACCTATTCATTTATTATTTTAGCTGTAAAGAATTTTGTAAAACAGTATAAACACGAATTTCAAGGATATTAATGATTATTTAATTACTGAAATATGCATATTACTCACCTATTTAGTTGTGTTTTCTTCTATTTTATCACAGAAAGATTAATATTCACTATTTTTATTTGCAAATATGCAAACGCGACCATCGCATTAGCTTGACCGAACCAGTAATTCATTCGCTAACTGACATCATGCTAACTTATTGCTCCTTTACACTCATATGTTATCGACTTAAAGACATATATTATAAATATCACCCCTTTTACCCAGTAAAAGATTAGATTGGCAGTAATTAAATCCGAACTTGCACCATTTGAATCTCAAATTATACTGCGTGTAATAGAAATAAAAGGTGTGGCCAGACCATCAAACTGAAGAACTTTCTCCATGGGACCAACATCGTAATCGCGAAAAACGCAAAGACCTTTAATAATAATTATACTTACTATTGTATTATAGTAATAGTAGTCACACGTAATCTGCTCGATTTATGCCCTAACACGTGTGACTTCGGATTTTTAATTTGTCTGTCTGTGGTGTCTTGTTTATACCTTTTTATTTATTTATTTATTTATTTTATTATTTATGTACACACAGTAAAATACAAAAGATACGACATAATTAAAATATGAGTACAAAGGTACTGCTTATTTCTTAAGAAATTTCTTCCAGCAGACCTGCGAAAGGAGAAACGAAAAAGAAATGTAGACAATAGTGTGTGAGAACAAGAAGAGAAAAAACATGAATATGCGAAGTCTTAACTAAAAATAACAAATATACCTACACATATACGCAAGAAAATTAACATATACTTAAATAAATACATAAAGCTTAAATATATAAACATAAATACACTATAGGTACCTATATAATAATAAATACTCAAAGTTGAGAGGAAAGATAATGCTCTTTTACTTTTTTTTTAGTCGTAGTTGGGTTTTAGTTTTTATTACATATTTTTTTTATCGAGATGCGAACATAAATTTACGGAACAGCTGATTTTTTTTTCGCGATTTCAGGGTTTGTCCGATAGTTGTTCATAATGATGAGTACAATGACCCCTTAAAAGATTTCGTGTATGGAAAGATACACACACTTTATATAAACTCTCTTCCATTGACAAAGGATCAACGCTTTCACTATAAACAGTGTTCTTTCTCCAGTTCACGTTGAATCTAAGCACAAACTCCCGCTAACCGAGTGGGCGAAACCGCAACGTTCCACTAGTCCTATCAAATATCAAGCTGTTTGGCATGCAAATGAATATGTGAGGTTTATTATTGTAGTGCGAAGTTGCCCTTAAATGGTAAAGTATTAAGGGCCGTATTTTGTAGAATAACGTCACCGTGGTAGATATTGAATACAGATTATATTATTGATGGGATTAGATTCAATCTTGTAAGCTGGTTGGTTGGGCAATATAAGTAAGTAAGTTTCATTAATGGGATAGGCGCCGTATTTGGAGGAGCAAGAATGTTTTGTGTTGCATTCCTAGAGTGCGATGAAGTGATATTGAATTTTCTGGATGTTACAGGTACAATTAGGAGTATCTGTCCCTTGTTTTCTCGACTCTATAGCTCATCATCTGCCTAGCCTTTTCCCAACTATGTTGGGGTCGGCTTCCTGTCTAACCGGATGCAGCTGAATACCAGTATTTTACATGGAGCGACTGCCTATCTGACCTCCACAACCCAGTAACTGGGTAGTACGATACCTCTTAGTAAGACTGGTTGTCAGACTTTCGGGCTTCTGACGACCCGTAACGACTGTCAAAGATCCACGAATGACAGCTGGGACCAACGACTTAACGTGCTTTCCGAGGCACGGAGCAGTCTCGCTATGTAAAGATTGTCACCCATCCTCGGACCAACCCCGGCAAGCGTAGCTTAACTTGACGGATCGATCCGTGCGGCTGTTATTACTTAGCCACAGAGCTCCTCGACGAGTTTCTCGACTCTATAGCTAAAATAGCATAATCATCATTGCTTACAATGAGTGTTTCTGGGTAAAGTATAAGGTATAGTATCATCAAACTTACTACAACTATCAACATTCTGTAATCACCAATCAGTCAGTCAAACGCGGTTATTAGGACATTGCTCCTATTTGATCGTTTGTTGTTGTAATCTTTGCGAAACTAACGTGGACGTAAGCTTCTACGGCCAATAAATTATTCAACTTTATCCATTACACCCCTTATTTTTCTTCTAGCATGACGTCATTCAAACGCCTCGTTACCTTTACTTCAAGCTTAGCTTCATACTATGACTCATCGTTCGGAAAACCACCCGTTATTCACTGTACCATTATTACAGCTTAAGCAAATATTATGCTAAGTAGTCCTAGAAAGATCGCCCACGGAACGCCTATACCTTCACTGATCTGACTTCTCTCGTGACAAATGAACATCTCAATGAATACACCATGTTTACCGACTTTATTATTATAAATAACGTCCCTGTTAATAACTATGCGGCTTGGACAGCTTTTAGCTTAGACACTAAAATAAATCAACATTCTATAGATGAATATATGATCTACTTGTTAAATAAGTGATGTTCCTCAGCATAATGCATTTAAAAATTTAAATAGAATAACTTTCTCCTCTGACTTGGTCTATAAAATCTCCCAAAGATACAGAATCCAACATAACAGGGGGCCGAGTCTACTAATTTACAAACATGTCAGTCTCACAATGATCAGTTTTTGACAAATATGCCATATATAATCTGCCAAAAACTCATCATTGCGAGACCACTGTCACGTTTGTAAATTAGTAGACTTGGCCCCCAGGGCGTCATTTAGGTAACATCAGGGCTAGATATTGTTGGTACTACTATAAAATTTCGTAGGCGATGTTTAAAGAATTATGTTGAAGAAAACAGTAAGTGAAAGCTTACATTATGTACTAAAAAAGATTGTAAAATTTTATATCAACTCATATTATTCGCAAGCAATAATAATAGGAAAAGAATTATTATTATCTGGAAATATCCGACAGACATTTATGGACATGTTTTCTTCGCATAAATTACAGCAGATACACTAGTTTTACTGTTTATCGGTATTATGAACAATCGTGTTATTCGCAATGGGTCAGGAGAGACGTAAAAATGCTATCTCGATGTAAGTATTGGGTTCTCTACGAACTTACAACTTAATCTGAAGACGAAAATAAAGCGCAAGTTGCAAGAGTAGAGCGACTTGTTAAAATGTTATCTTGTTATTAATAATTGTATTGTAATTGTACCTCATTTTGTGTAATTTTGTCTAATTTTATTTTATTTCATACAATTTTGTCTAGTTTTATGTAATATAACCTGATTCTATTTTTGTATGTGAGTAGTATTGACCGATAACATAAAAGTATGGTGCAAACTGTAAATATAAGTTGGTTATTAATACATACCTAAACAAAATTTTAGGGTGTTGTTAGTTAACTCATAATGAAGAATATTTCTTTCAAATGTATTTGCTGTGGTTTCACCAAGGTTGAAGAACTCACTCACAGGGTTCAACATATTTTCATGTCATGTACGAAATAATGATGTGCCTATTTGAAATAAATGATTTGACTTTGACCTTGTGTGCCTTTGAATTGCAGAAATAATAATTTCGACGTTTTCGCCATGCATCTACCCTTTTGTCAATCATCGACTACATTCAGGACTATATGCCAGAACGGTAACGGTGGCTGGCATTCAAAAATGTTGTCTGCCGTTACGAAATTCAAATCAAAGGTGAATCAATTTCACTTTTTCGGAAAATCATAGGGCACACATATAAAATACTCGTACTCTTTGCTAAAGTTCAAGACTTGCAAACCAGAAATTTGAACTATCAAATGCCTGAACTCGCCAATAGCGTAGCATTCTCGAGACCAAGTATTCAGCAAGTTGAACCTCCGCCGAACACCACGACATTTATCATGCCTAGTTGACATCTCAAAATTCACTACCGACAAGATTCCGGCTTCCCTTCACCAATCAATTACGGATCACTCCGTTTCAAATATTCGCACGACTGCCACGCTACTTGGACCACATTATAAGCCCCATTGCACACGCCCACGACCCTAAGAAATGTCTTACTTAACGAAACACGACACCGTTGCTCTTTATTGATTGAACTTGGGTTTTGTTTCGGCTTTGTATAATAATCTTATTTGTTGTGACCTAAAATCAAACGACTTATTGCATACTTCAAGATCCGTATTATGAAGAATTAAGTGGCACCATTTTTCCAGTGTGAGAGAGAGACGGAGCTAAACAAGGCCGCTAGCACCATACCGTGTTCGCAGTGGAATAATGATGGCATTAATACTTCATAATATACTACCCCAGCTTTAAGGTAAAACGAATGCTGCATTATAATAATTAGATTCTACCATGGACTGTTCCAAAAGTATTTGATAAAATTGAAAACATTATGGATCAGAAAATGTAGCATAAGCTAAGCATAATCAGCCTATCATATTTCCACTACTGGGACACAGGTCTGCTCTCTGTGAGAGGGACAGGGCCGTGATCCATCACGCGGGCCCAGTGCGGGATGGTGGATGTCATAAATTGTGTTTTCGAATTTACGGTTCTAGGACATGCGTTCAGAAAACGTACGTAACGCTAATTTGTAGTACACACGGCTACACATCAACAGCACAACATTCTTTTATTTCTTCAATCTTAGATTTCGGTGTCAAGAGGTACCAAAATGACCTGTGTGGTGGGTATTTATGTTTTTGGATCTGTTTCGTCTCAGCGTTCAAATAAGTGCCAAACATACTCATATCTTAAACAATAAAAACTAATGTATTATTTCTTGGACCACATAATAAGCCCCATTGCACACGCCCACGACCAGGCGCGGTCCACCAGCGAAATGTCTCACTTAACGAAACAGGACACCTTCGGTCTTTATCGATCGCGCTCGGGCCTGTTCGGTGTGGGATTTAAATGTTATTTGTTGTGGTTTACTACGAATACAAGTAATGTGGAGAGAAATCGGGAGCTGAGTCTGGATTGTATCCTTGAAGATGAAGAATTTGAGAAAAATATTATAACAGATTATTAAAATGACGATGTGAAAATATGTAAGTATTCTTCATGAGCTTATAACCCACGAGTTTATAGTTCATTTGGTACTCAAGTTGTCTTTTTATAAGCACGTATTTCTGCGACAGAATAATTATGCCACTTGTTATTTAATACATTTCGATCGTTTTGCGACTGCGGCAACCGTGGTCACAAGACTACTATAATCTTATTAAAATTTGACTATTGTCAGTTCAAACCCATATTAATAGAGCCTACTACACATATTGCTAATTCATATTCACAAGTGTATTATCATTCTCCTGCCCATATCCCAATTTATTTGGTGTAAAATGCCTTTTTCTTCCATACTTCTCTATTAGTCGTCATCTCGGTAGTCACCCCCTTTCTAGCCATATCATCTTTCACACAGTCCATCCTTCGTTTCTCTTCTCTTCACCTACTTACAGCTATCCACATTCATTTTCATCACTGGTGTATACGGGTTTTAAATGAAAAATTATATTATCAAGACATGCTCCATTAATATTGATACACAGCAAGTAAGTACATTTTTAGTACCTTGTTTTAATATCAGTAACTACTTACAAGCGTACATCAAAAAAGAAAATACAAGAACAAGATGCTATCAATTCATGCTTGCTCCCCATAATCTCATGATTTTATCAGCGCATGCTATCGTAAACACAAAAAAGGGCAGCTATGTAAATTGTAGTTTCATTTAATCAATTTGCATCGGTCAATTAAAAACAAGCAGTAAAAACAATTGCAATGCAAATACTTGCCTTATTAAGTCGACAGATAAACGGAAAACAAGACTGGCTTAAGTTGTAAGCGGTAAGCGATTTTAATTGAAACAGAAAGCCGTTATTCCACCGGATTTTTCTCGAAAACTGTTTTAGATTCCCATAGCCTACTGCTGCAGCTGTAAACATAATTATATACCGAGTACTTAAGCGCTTTTCAAAATTCAAATTCAAATTCATTTATTTGGACAACAATGATCCATACATACAGTATTAGTAGTAGTCTATTTTATACAGTTAACAATATTATTGTTGATTCAATTTTAATTTCAGATTTTCAAATGAATACAATTGTGAACAAAACAAAATTGGCTACTTTGAATGAGTACTTTGTCTTTTTTTTGTAATGTGCGTTTTGTTTGTGGAGAATACACAATATTTATTTCTTTGTTCTGTGTGAAGATTCAAGAAAACAAAAACTGAACGTGAAAATCCATTAAGGGGGAGTAGTTTGACAGCAAAAAATCATATTTCACCCGCGCAACCCTTACCTACCCCTCTCATTAAACACGACGAAAACAAAATACAATGCCTTCCCGCCAGCAGAAACTTTTCGTCTGGCGTTTATAGAATTCGAATTTCAATCTTCTGTAGTTTATTTTGCTTATACGATACGCTAAGCTTGAATTCAGAACTATAGATCATGTTCATGTTTTGGAACTAGAAACTCAATGTTGACGTGAAAAAGTTCAAATTTAAATGTTACCAAATTTTATTTAGGACCTTGTACAATTTGTACCTAATGATGTCTTTGTGGAAAACTGTGTTACCAAGTAATAAATATAATGCTATATCGTGGATTTCTCTCTTTGGAGGATCGTGCAAAGTGATACCCAAGTAAAAAATAATATTCGTATAATGAATTTTGCACTGTATTGTGCAACGAATATGGCATGTGTCATGAAAACCTTTCCTGCGCCAAACGCAAACAATCCCCTTCGAAAATATTTGAAACATGTGAAAAAGAGGCCGAGTTCTGTACAAAAGAAATAAATGTAGGATTGTCGGATTCACCACTAAAAGAATTGACATCTATTCATCTATGTAAATGGGAGCCAAAGTACCAAAGGGACTAATTATAACAAGGGCCCGAGGTACGCGCTCAGTACCTGCGCTGTGTTTTGGGCGCGCGCCCGGCGCGTTTTGGACGCTCGTCAAACGCAACAAGATTTCCACATTTTGTTGTAACTTTTGAACCGTGTTTCTTTTAAGTTTATTACTAATGCGGAGAAAATGACAAGGAAAATTAGTGAAAAAGGAACTCGCGTCCAAGCGTCAAGGGCACGGTTAGGTTTCATTTACGGAGACGCGAGGAGTCGCGCGTGGCTTTGGGCGGCGCGGCTCGCACTGAATTCAAACATATAGCGTTGTATGAGTGCGTTTACGGACACGCGTTTGTTTGAAATGGAGCATTTTTTGCGGCGGAGCCTGCGAATGGCATAGCCACGTCACACGCGGCGTTTCATCACGGCGGCGCACGCAGCAGCAATGCCCGCGGCATACCTTCTCCCAGTCTTATTTGTAAATCGCACAACGGAGATGCAAGTTGAGCAAGTTGCGACATGTGCAGGCCTAACGGCGCCCGGCATGGGCGTTCGCTTAGACTGCAGCGCTTGATATAATTCGTTACATAGGAATTCATATAATTTTATTGAGCGCCCGAAACGCAGCGTACAAAATACGCGTCTCGGGCGCTTGTTATAACTAGTCCCTTAGTAGAAAGTTTAGTATGGTCCCTCTTTGTAACTGTTGAAATTGTAGCTTTGAAAACATGCCAAGTTGCTTTAGGCCTCATTTACGGAGACGCGGGGCGTGGCACGTCGCGTGCTGTGTGGCGTCACGCGGCGCGTCTGACGTTTTTTCTGTTTACGGTGCGGCGGCGCGTGTAGCGGCAGTTATCATCCCACGCGTTAACATAAACATATGGCAATATACGTCTTGATTGTCGCTGCTTTTTTTTGGGGTTATAATATATATTTTGGAAATGTGCTAATTAAAACCTTTCATTTGATACCCAACATGGTATGATTAAAAAATATTTTTTGTTGTTCATGATATGTCACCTAGAGGGCGCAATTTTCAATTTAATGTGTCTTCATATAGCTTTTGACCAGCGGACGATCAAGAAGCTTCCAACGATACCTCATTTGTCAAATTGTGATGAGTCTTTTAGAAGATAATATGTGGGAACAGACATAGATAAATACATAGAAACCGGTCAAAATTATAACCCTCCTTTTTGCTTCGCCGTGGTCAGGTAAAAACTAAAACCCAACTACGACAAAAAAGTCAACTAAAGAGATATAAACAAGACATCACGGACAGACAAATTAAAAATCCGGAGTCATACGGAATCTGTTCGAGTTCGTTCGTTATACCAATAACCGAAGAATAAAGGTATTATTCTAAACAAGTTTTATTTAGGGGCGGTCAGTCGCTCCAATTGTTCGTCTAAGGGTCACCTTACAAGAAGTTTGTCAAAAAAAGTGGGAGTAAACGAATTTGGATCCTGAGTAAATCGCAATAAGATTTAATCTCCAGTGCGAACTTCCAAATGAACGTAGAATGGGCTCGTTGGCTATGTTGTAAATTTTCTCCGCAAGAAAATTCACCGCAATACAGCAATGGCGCTAGTTTTACCTACTTCTTTCTATACTCCGTGCTACTATACCAGTCAAAAATCTGTCAAATAAAATGTATGTCATCTTGAGTTTTCAAATATCAACATTGAATTTTATATGTTTATTTAGACTCGGTATTTATTTATTTATCAATCAATAACACTTGTAATATTCGTTTTGGAAGTGGTTTTAGTGTTTTTTTCATGTTTTCTATGTCTCAGTTTCTTTTGTGGAATGTGATAAATTACGAAAATATTATTTACGAAAATAAATAATATCTCAGCGCAGCTAAAAATTTGAGCGTAGTCCTCTCGTCTCAACAGAGCAACGCCGACTGATTTGTGAAACAAAAATATGCTTGAAGTTCCCGTAATGTGCGACGGAAGATGGCTTCTTCCACGAACTAAGAACGTCGTAAGTCCTACAAGCTTTGATTCGTAATAAAACCAAAAATAAAAGGAATAAAATAAAAAGCCTACACAATTTTTTTTGCCTTGTTTTAATACATATAATCATCTAATTTTTATCATAATAGGCATTAGCATTTTAAGTACAAATCGAAAATACGTGAAAATTAGAGGTAACTTCGTGATATTTTTTTATCGAGAAAATTTTAATATTTTGTGTTTCTGTTCCACAAAAAGTTTTGAAATATCATGTAGTTACTCATACTATTTTTATTTTACACCTAAGTCTTATCAATTTCATGAAAAATCAAATTGAAGACAGGCAATTTTGCTTACTACCCGCCCTTAAAACGATCAAACATCGCTAGAACTATCCCAATCGAACAGTACATTTCATATAATTGTTGTTTAAATAGTGTTTATTTCGTTCAGAATTTATATTTTCTCGGACATTATATTTTTTTATTACTTCAATCGCGTGTATTTCGCGCCTTGTACCGCTTTAATGCGATTTGTTCAGTTTTAAAAGCGCCACTTTACAATCGCAATGCTGCAGTGACGTTTATTGCTTTGACTTTAAAACCAGCTACGAAGTGAACCTAGATCTATGCTCCATTTGGACGAGATACTTGACTAGCTAGGATTCTTTTTCCTTTACATTGTAGTAGCTAACTCTGCCCCTAAGACGACCCACTGCCCGGTAACAGTTTTAATATTCAGGAAATTAAAATTATTAAAAGGGCACTTATTTCAAGAAGAGAAACGAACGGTTTTCGAGAATATCAAGAATATCCATCAAGTCATCATAAGTTTACTTCAAGTTTAGATGAAGTTAGTGCTAATTGTTCATTAGGTTTGTTGATTGTTCCTTTACTTTAAAAAATACTCCCTGTAAAAGAGATTTACGATTGTCATAGTATTTAAAAATAAATACTATGACAATCGCATAACTCCTGGAACTCTAAACTGTAAAAGTTTTCTAATACTTATTTCGTACTTTCTCTTTTCGGAAACTCCTCGACTTCACTCGACTTACTAAACAGGGCTCCAGTACGCAATCGCTAATCGACACGGGTTGTACAAGCCGCTCTAACTAACGTCACTGCACTAAGTTCTTTCCTTGCTTTTATTCAGATCCTATCTGCCTGTAATGGATTTGTCAACGACTGATTTATCTAGCGTATTTGCAATGCGTGTGCGCGAAGGTGTCGGTTGTTTTTTGTTTTGTTTTAATATGGCTTGTTAGTATGGATAAGATGACCAATGTATTGAAATCCAGATTCAACCACCAGGGGTTGAACATGGACAATATTTAGGGGTTGAACATGGTTGGGGGTTGAGATTGTAGGGGTTGAATGTTGACTAAACCATTTGTTCAGCGACCAATGTTTTATAATTGTGGTCTTCTTCTTCTTTTCGTGTGGTTGATGACTAACCTGGTGTCAGAGTTTTAAAGCCGCCATAGGCCTTGATTTCACATGTCGTTGAGAAATATCTCTCTGGCATGCCGGTTTCCTAACTATGTTTTCCTTCACCGTTTTTTAAGCAAGTGATAATTTATTTATTTATTGTGGTAATCGTGTTATAATTTATAATGATGTAGTCCATTTTTTCACTAAACGTGCTCAAAACTAATTATTTGTCCAAAATAATTTAATAAACTTAAATAAAAATTGTTGGTTGGAAATAATTGACATTCACTATACTGCCATGTATCAGTGTAACATACAAAACATAGCGAAAAAGAAGCTATTGGGAAAAATGGTGCTTCTGCAGTAGCTCATTCATAAAATTGTGAAATAGTTTACTCCTCTCAAAGAAGAGAATAATTCACTATAACGAAATAATCAACACACTTCCTCAATAAAACAGCGATATAACTTTATAAACTGCAACAGATTGCTATTACCTAACTATTAAACAAAGATATTAGTGAGCTTACTTTCATTATCGTGAAGGCGTATTTACTACCATTGCGAAATGATACGTTATCTTTATGGTTATCATAGACATTAATGAGTTTCGTGATGGTCTAGTGATGGGAAATGGCTGGGATTAATGTGGGGGAAAGGAAGGTTCTATCTATCTTATTTATGGTGGTCATGTCTTCAGTTACTGGTTGCCAAAATTGAAATACAATCGTTCCGTGTCACCGTCTTTTTATTCTATCTGATTTACCATCTGGGCCCCTACCACTCTTACAGCAGTATTATTTTAATATTACTTCAGTGTTATGTAGGAAAGAGATGAAGCTCTAGAAGACGTATAGCTCCATCTCCTTCCCCCAATGAGTAAGATTAAAATAATACTGCTGTAAGCGGTGATGGTAGGCTTCCCACACCTCTGCAAGCAACGGGACTGGTCAACTTAGAAATCGTAAAGGTTCCCAAATGTTTATTTATTTACCTTAAATCAATCTTTACAGAGTTGCCCTAATTGGATGCGTTAAGAACGTAAGTTTTCGGTCTTGTAACTATCCGTAACCTCTGCAATATGTGTTATTGTGGAGAGGCTACACGGTGGGGCCTGAATGTGTAAAAAACAAACGAGATATTCGTGGACTTGTTAAGCGCAGCCTTACTTCTCAATTTAACTATTCTATACCCTAATCATCATCGCCATAAAGCTTTAACAATCTCCCTGAGCCTAGGAGTCCATCACTTTATCGTAACATATCACAAAACCTCACATCATTTCTTCACAGCAAAAATAGGACATCCCAAAAACTGTCAGTAAGGCAGAATAAATAGTCGATCATCTAAATTGTAATTTAAACTCCAGCCCCGCCCATCACTACTACTAATTCAATCAAAACATAACAAATATCCGTATTTACGACTTGATGCCGAACAATACGAGTTAAAGTGCGTCGTAATTTAACAATTGACTTAATTCTATAACACCGTAACCGGATTACGGTGTAACAGCCTTATTGTAATGTGCGGTGATCGTTTTCAACTTAGATTTACAAAATACATACTTACCTAATAAAATGTATTTATTTGTAAGCGTTATTCCGGCGTTATTAGCGTTTATAAGTGTTGTTAGCCTTCTTGTTACAGTCATGATGTGTAGCTGCCAACTGTTTATTTTTATAAGTCTTTATTTCATTTTCCATACACATAAATTATATTTTTAAATAATAGAATAAAAAAATAAATAAAAACATTTAAAAATATAAAAAATAGTAGCTCACCGGTATCGGGAACAGGGTCCAAGCTACCAGCGCAGCGGTCAGTTCTCCAGAGAGAGGTACCTCCTAAGTATTTTTATGATTTATATTATTATGATTAATAAGTACTGTTACCTTTTTATAAGCACGTCTTTCTGTGACAAATAAACTTAATTTTCTTTCTTTATGTATGTAATAGTCACCACCCACACTGCCGTCATTTTGGGTCAACCCAAGTACATCATATTCTTCCATTGGTAGTTAATTTTTCCAAAGCTTCAATGAAGATAAAAGTATTTATTATTTCTAACTATTGATTTTCAGGTCGTATGTTTTAGGGCTCAGAGCAAACAACGGAGTCAAAACCCCACCAAATCTACTGGTATGAACTATTTTTCTGAAATCTTTGAAACAGCTTATAGCAATCCAATGCTTCATGGCGATTGTATATCTATTGTCTCTGCTTTGCTGACAGTGAAAGTATTAATATTATAACTAGGTAAACTATATAAAGAGTTGAGCTTATGCCAATCTTGCGCAAGCTGCAAAGATTTGAGGTTTATTGTAACCATTGAAAGACTTGTGAAGCAATTCTCATTTACATATAACATTGTAGCTGTGGTTTTATACCGCACCTAGTCAGTTGTTGTTAGCTTTGAATAGGTCTAACTACAAAAATATGTTTCTTTGATAATTTATGACAAAAATTGTGTTGCAAAATACACAATATATTGTGAAACAATGCAAGGCTCGGGTGCGTACTCTTCAATATTATAACATAATAATGTAATATGCTGAGCTAATTCAGAATGGAAACTCCACTTTCATGTGAACAATACTGCATTGCTATTCTGTAAACCATCTCACCGTGAAAACTTAGGTGAAGTGAGCGTGGAGTGACCTGTCATTGTCATCGATACCTACTGATGTTAAGGCAGTGACAGTTCACATTAAGCTCACTTCACCTAAGTTTTCACGGTGAGATGTTTACAGAATCGACTGGCAGCACCGGATTTTTTAATTGTGAGCTTACCAAGCTTTACTTGTGTAGGCTATATTAAAGGAATCACCTTGATGTATGGCGTTTATCGACCAGTCATTGGATTTTCAACAAAAGTTACGAATGAAAATAAAATAGTATAACATCATCGTCTCGCCACCGCAGCACTGTCCTCAAAGGGCAACATCAGACCAACACGAATCAGCCTCATATTTCCTAATATTATGTAACCAATCAATGAACGCGTATTTCATACCAAGAACCCATTTACAACAGCAGCAACCTGTCGCACAATCCATCACAAACCATTACCGTTATCAACGCTGCTTTGTCTCCTACAAACCAAGGCTGTATTCCAGCCAACATTTATAACTAGTAAACTGTCAGTATAAAGTACCCATAACTAGCGTACATTATCAAAGAAAATGTAACGCCGCGTGACCGAATTCCCGCTACCGACCGCAATAAAAGATAAATGGTTAATCAATTTGGAATATCATTAGTAAGCTATTCGTGTTATGTATTTATTGAGTTTAAGATGTAGTTTCGTGTTTTAACAGCGATTTCCTCTTCGAACAGAAATCTTGTGCAAACGTTGGTGTAAGAAGTGTAGTAAACAACACTGTAACTGATGGTGTTGTCATTACGGTTAAATCTATTTTTTTCTCAAAATAATTACAAATTCACTTACTTATAGAAGAAACATAACATAGACAATACTGTGTGCCAGCGTAGAAGCGTAGCCTAAAATAAAATATTAATGCTACCCATAGTACGTGACCAGAAAAAAACATAATAACACTTTGACCTTAATAATAATAATACCAAACAAAACCAATCAGAAGCCTACTTCTGATTAAGAAAAACTCTTCTGTTGAAATTCATACAAATGATGCTGTTCCTTGCGCATCATTTGTATGAACTTTTAAGTTAAAATGGGTAAATCTTAGAATGATGTTTTGTATTGTCATGCATTGTGCTCTTTATGAAGCAGTGATGGTTAAATAATTATATTGTTAAAATGTTGTTTTGCTCTATAAATTTTTTGAGCAGTAAAGATAACAGTATTTAAAAAAATCAAATTAAATTGGAATTTAGGCAAGAGAGTGATTATAGTTAAAGATAACACTACCATATAACTTTCACAAAGAAACTAACAATTTTATGAAACCCTAGATATGTATGAATATTCTAACATGCAAATAATAAATAAAATATTATTACAACTTCAACAGTTAAAATTAATAACCAAAAACAAGCTACGGTTGACATAAACGTTTCCATGAAAACGTTTGACGGAGTAAAATGCACTTCAATAAATATAACTAACTAAGCTAGACAAAACCACTTGTCTAATCTAAGGCCGTGCGAATTTGAACCTGCAGGCAAAGTAGACTAATCATAAAATTATTAACAAAGATAATGGCACTGATAGAATTTTAGTACAAGGACACGCTACTGATCAGAAAGGAATTGGTCTCAGTAATATTGTGGTAAAGACATAATATCACTTTATTATCTGACTGTAAATAATAAGTTTAAATGTCTTTGAATATTTATTTGTCATTTGTGTTTTGTACAGGTTTCGTGAAGTAGTACGTTCTTAGATATACGTGGTTATAAGATTGGGTCAGGCAATATTATTATTATTATGGTGCATGCATATTTTGCAAAACATATAGTACCTAGTATAATGGTATTAGTTAATATTGTACACTTTTCGTTTAAAAAAATCGAATTAGATTCGTTTTTGTTCAAATTCCTGTTTGCTAACATGGCAGACGGTCATCTTCATTATAACTAGAAACTCTAGAAAGCATGTATAAATTAAACTTTGTACACAAGTAGCAGGTAGTTCCTGATATAAATGGACTCAATTTGCGACATCGACATAACAACCGGAACCAATGAAGTTTTCCAACTTAATCAAGATCAAATTCCGCACTTAGCTAAAGCTAGATAAACTTTGAGTAATTTATATCTAGTTACGAGTTACGACTTTAATCTTTTCAAATTCATTCACAAACTTATCAACGGCCATTTCCACTTCAGTATTTAAGTCATTCTACTTCTTCAATTGAGTTGTCACTTTGCGACTTCCCTAGACTTACATAAGGTGCCACCTACATAGCATCAGATATCGTAAGTAAGCCACTTAGCTGAGATTACGAGTGAAGTGAATTAATCTTGGCGTGACAAAACAGGATGCTGAGCCTTATCTCAGACTAGCGATGGTGGTATTGAGGGAAGCGGGATTAAAATATATGGTGTCGATATAGAAAAGTATATAAATAAAGTTGAGATTTAAATAATTATTAAGGTGTTTGAAGATGTTTCTACAGTTACAGAAAAAGGAAAGATAGACAGCATTCAAAATATTATTTTGTGCCATTTTACACACAGCAGAGGTAAATATAAAGATGTGATAATGAGGTTTCGAATGTTGTGAAATAAAAAAATGCTCGTGTTATGATTGAGTACCCAATACTCCGTCGTCTCTATAGAAAATTAATAAAATATGATTGATGCAAAGTCAGCTAAATCATAGTTCTTATTTGAATAAATTTAAAACAAGAGTGTAGATAAATTAATCACAGAACACAACAAACATGTACGCTACATCTAAAATCAATAAAATCCACAAATCCAACTATCCAAACCAATTTCACAGCCAAAATAATACCGTTGAATTCCAAATTCATCTGATAGCAACAGGAAACTGCGACCAACATACATTTAACCAATACCAATAAAATGTATAGCAGATACAATTATATCATCGATACTAAACCGATTTAAAATTACTCGGAGGCCATTTAGTAGTCAGTAAACACTAATTCAATTAATTTCGATGTTAAATTCCGTATCGTTTTAATTATCGTTCGCGTGAATAGGGCCGTTAGCGCGAACGCGGTGGAACAGCAAAATGGATTGAGGAATTTTAAAATTTTATTTAAAATTGTAATTTGAATTGCTGTAAAGGAATTTTCTGGGAATAAAATTGGAAGAGCCAATGTTAACAATACAGAACTTATGTTATAGAACTTATTCTTAAGCACTGGCTTTAAAAACACAGTCCAGAATTATCATCATCATTTCTATTTGTACATATTTTATTATTTAAGAATGAAAAGCTGGCAAAATATTAGGTCCCCACCAGTCAGCCACCAGTCACCACAAATCAGCGTTTTGTATGGGGAATTTTAAAGAAGTTGCATTTTTCATATTAACATTTTCTAAATAATTTATATAACAACCAAGAACACTAACGTTTTAAACGTTTTGCACTAATGTTTAAACTAAGATAACGTAATATGTCACTTAAATTAAGCGACAAAAATAAGTTTAGACTAAGTTAAAAAAAAAAAAGTGGTCATTTCTGCTAACAAAATGAGGAGTTATTTTTAAGGTATTTTTTATGCTTAGAAAACTATAAGTAATAAGGTTTTTTACTATTGTCTATGATTGTCATTATTGGATATAATACCAAGCAATTGAAAAATATTTTAAATCATAGCAGTGACGAGGTTCACTATTTGTGAGATATAAACGCCAATTTCATAGGTGGGGACCCAATATATATTATTTCCATATCCTTTGATGCTGTCACCGTTTGTATGCGTGATCCTTAAATAATCCGAACATTTAATACCTATAAAGCTTGTACTTTATAAGCCTGTCATTCAAAGAGTTATTCTCTGTATCTGCCATTATCAAGATCTTCATAGTTGTGTTGTTGTTCATTCTTTCGAAGCGCAGTAACCTAGTTTTCGTTAAGGATACAATTAATCTGCCTGCCTTTTCCCAACTACTATGGGATCGGCTTCCATACTAACCGGATGCAGCTAAATATCAGTATTTTACATAGAGCTACTGCACATCTGACCTTCACAACCCAGTTACTGGGTAACACGATACATCTTGGTAATACTGGTTGTAAAACTTTTGGGATGTAGACTACCCGTAACGACTGTCAAAGATCCACGAATGAAAGCCGGGACCAACTTGGAGGGTTCTCGATATATAATGGATGGTCACCCATCCACGAACTGACCGCAGCAAGTTTAACTTAACCCGTGCATCTGTTATTATTTAGCCACGAGTATTCGTTTGGGATACACACTCATGAAACTTCTATGAACGAGATTTACTACACATATCCATGTTTCCACGTTTCAGCATTTCATCATGAACGTCACAAATTAAACAAACGTTTATTACTTCCCATAATGGCGCCGCAAACATCAAAACGTTACAATCCATCATATCATACATTTTTTACTGCCCCATATAATTCATACTACAATTACACATTATAATTTACGCGTTCTACCTTAAAAGTCGTTTACGCCCGCGTGGTTTACGCGGCTATGGTAATAATATCGTAATGACTGTAATTAAAGCGCTTAAATCACGACCAGTGTCTAGTTACTATATGACAGTAAAATAGAGCTGTTCAG
Source organism: Lithophane semibrunnea (assembly GCA_947363905.1). NCBI lineage: Eukaryota > Metazoa > Arthropoda > Insecta > Lepidoptera > Noctuidae > Lithophane > Lithophane semibrunnea. The sequence continues at coordinate 17,730,301 of OX376190.1, read as the reverse complement.
AAAGCTTACTCACCATGTCAGACTATTAATGTCTGCTACTGAAGAGGAGGTTGCGGTTGTACCACTGCAAAATAATATATGAGAGCAATGACAATTTTTGCGTACGTATTATAAGATACACCCCTTTGCAAAAAAAACGGGCACCTCAACAGTCATTGGCTTTTGTATGGATAATAGTAAAATTAAATAATTTTACTATTGCATTAGCATAAATGACTTCTAATTTGTTATAATCAATAAGAATATAGTTTTTTGGCTACACCCCTCTTCCAGCAGCGCTACAATTTTACTAGCTCTTATTGCTTTTTCTGCCATTACAATCGACACAAAGATATCACTTTTAAGTCACTATAAGGCTGGATTATGCAACAAACATAAAATATTCTCCTAAAAATAACGAGAATTTAGTTTTAGTTGCCAGGATAACCTTCTAACCGCAAACCTGCAAAATGTTAGTAAAAGTCACAAACGGAAAACGGGATTATTATTGTTTGTAAACAAAAGTTTCGAATTTGGAATTAACTTTTTTTCTTACCCAGACTCTTTATTAAGTGCCAGTGACATAGTTTGGCTATTAAAACCTCTTTACAACTAAATGATTACCAATAATGTACAAAAATCAAAACCGCCCGTTTTTTTTGCAAAGGGATGTATATTAGACTCCTATCTTGCCCTTCTAACATAACCATACCCGGGTGGTATATTCATATGGATATTATGCAACAAGGTCTTTGTTAGCATTGAATTGGAGTAATTATAAATCTTGCTGATTAAACACACCAGAATCTGGTTGATCAAAAGTAAACACACACCCGATATAGGTTAGATCAACGCCTGAAGAATATGAAAACTGACGAATTTAGTCAGTATCTATATAGGGACTGTGATAGGTATTAGAGACTATGCTAACAAGTATCGTACGCAATGATACTTCTGAACCAACATTTTCTGATCTATTACGAATATTGCAAGTGGATATTAAGAGTAATTTGTTTTGGCGCCACTCGTAATAATTGTCCCAACATTAATGTATGCGGTTTATCGATACGTGTCGATTTTACTTTACCGCCTTATGTAAAGAGATTGATTATGACACGCACCTAAGTGACATAAAGATTTATGCTAGCAATGTTGATGGAGTTGCAAATTACAAGCAGTTAGGAGCAAGAATGTTGAAGTATATCGATGATAAGACTTTAGTTATGCCAACATAATTTATGATAGAAACAGAAATAGTAGTACTGAAAACTCCTTGTAAATTATAATTCATGTGATTAAAACTTAGCTGCTATTTTATACAGCTTAGATATTCATTGCTTATCACCAGTTTCATCGTCGCTTTTGTCTGAAGCTTCATCGCTCATCACTTGCATGGTTGTTCATTTATCTATCTATGCTTTTATTGTTATACCTTTTTGTATAAGGGATGTTGAAGCATGCTTTGGTTGTATGTCTATACCATCATTCGACAATATATAAGCAAATTATTCTGTCGTGCCATTCACCTAATTCGTCAAATCACGATCGCCATCCTACTTTGCTCATTTAATTTTGACGGCATTTGGTTCTGTGTCCAAGTTACTTCCGTGGTCTTCCTTTTTACCAGCTTGTTCGTCGCTTTTGTTGTCAGCTTCATTCACATCATCAACTATATTCACAAAACATAGCTCGAAAATCATCAAATCAATACGTTCTCGCTGTACACTTTTCATTGTTAGAACATGGGCAGTAAATTGTCCAATCGTTCTGGCTACACGATGTGTATTTTCTATACGCTATTCAATATTCGTGCGGCATAATGAGGTACAGGTAAGGGGCGGGGTCCGATGTATTCAATTTAGTCGACGGTTAGAGGTGCTTGTGGCTGCGGTTTGCAAGCTTTTTTTATATATTTTTTAACTTGTATTAAGAACATTTTTGCAGTGTAATTGCAAAGGTCGGGGACCACCGTATGAGTAACGTAACTTTTAAAACAACAGGAAAGCCCAGAACTTGGTTGTTAACTTATAAAAAATATTTTGCTTCTAAGTCGATCCCCGTTTTTTACTTCACCACCAGTATAGTATTCGTCATAAGAGTTGTAGACACATTACATACATTGTTTTTTAGTTAAAACGTAATAAGTACAATTCTACAGAACTTTTAAAATAATATTTGTACCAGGACACAATTTTTTTTTCCGGCAGCAAATATGGGAGAAAGCTTACAGCCAGAGCACGGAGGAACATAACAGAACAAACTTCGACATATTCACAGGGCACGCCTTCCAACATAGTATGGACAAAACGGCAATGTTGATGCCATAAGTTATCAAAGGAATTGTTTTATCAGTACAGTACCTTAATAACCCTATCACCATTGATGTTATATTGACGATATTATTTAGACAGTTAATCAATGATCATCTGATTTTAAGAAGACTGAAGAATTGCAATGAAAAAGCTTAGTTACCAACAATACCTACATACCTACTACCAATAGGATTAGACATCAACACCCAGTCAAATCAACTCAGCCTATCGCAGTCCACTGCTGGACATAGACTGTTCCCAAGCTGCGCCACAACACTCTGTCCTCCGCCTTCCGCATCCAGTCTGTCCCAGCCACTTTCTGAAGATCTTCGTCAGCACCCAGTACTGAATCAATATTTCTATAAATCACAACCACAAAAAGTTACCTCTATAAATTCAATAGTTTCTGAGAATACGCATACTAACGTAAAAACCCATAAAACATTTCAAAAGACATTTACCATTCATACACATTTAAAATCAACATTCGATTTCTGAAGCACTTAAAAATTCACAACTTGGTAGCCCCACAATAAGTTCTGTAAAGAAAAACCACTGCTAACCAAAGGCTACCGTGGAGGCGTGAATTTTTTATGGCATGGGGCGCTATACCCCTTAGAAAAACACCGCCTTGCTAGGGAAAAGACTAATAAACGACGACCTCTATCGCTATTCCAGGATCGAATAAATTACGATGTGGTATGGAATTGTGTGAAAATGTTGATAAGTGAATAGGACTATGAACAAGCGGATGGGAGAATTCGTTAAGAATTTCTAAAATAAATGGGACACTAACTGAGCCTGTGACTACTCTGTCACTTGTACAAATAACACACATGAACGTTGTCTGACGCATGCATGTTCAGATTACAACTAGTTTTTCACTGCTTATAGGTATATAATATCTCAATCAGTAACTAGGTAGTGAAATGGACAATGCCACAACAAATGGTTACGAAGCAAAAGATAAGATCAAGAAAAATTTCACAATGGTCGGGCTACTTTAAAATATTTATCTCCGGAATAGTTTTGAAGAAATAAACATACTCATCCACCACATCTTACTTCCGGAACAAAACACAAGAACCATCTGTTCGTTCTCAGGGGTGCTACGCGCAAACGAAATGTTAAAACCTGCAACGGTAAGCCAGGAAACAGCCTGAGGCCTTTAATTTGTACGGAACACCATACAATATTTATGGAAATATCGATGTCTTTGTTTAGACATTCTGTGGGTTTTATGACGAAGAAAAGTGACACAGAATGTCCACATTGATTGCGAACCTTAAGCAAGGATGGCACAAAGTGAAATCGTTCTCATGTTCGGTCAGGTCGTGAAATTACTGGTTTACTTTTGCATCAAATGTCATCTAAACAACAAACGACGGATACGCTGGGGTCACTACTCGCAAACAAGTTTCCTATTAGTGCATTATTTTAGATATTGTCAATTCTGACTGGATACATCTTTACTATAGTTCGTGTTGTCATAAGTTAACCTTCTGCATTTTCATATTCTGTGGGTTTACGAAGGAAATTCTGACAAACTTTTATTGGTTTGTATTGATGATGTTTTTTATAGGTTCGGAGGGTAAAGAATGCCTTGGGCTTAGCAGTGTACTTGTTGAAATTGAGTTTACAATGTAGATAAGTATCCTTTGAGGGACCGGGGTAGCTGTGATGTTAAGCGGAAGGGTCAGCAATTTGTTGTTGATGAACTACATAATCTTTACATGTTCCTTGTTTTTGTCACTTCTTTTTTCCGTTTTTTGTTTTATATTTTAGATTGTTGATCGGTGTTTGGATTCTTTGTTCTTAGTAGTAAAGTAATGTTTGTTTTCAACGTATTCCATTTTAAGATTCATTCTTTATGCTGTCTGCCTTCTTCTTGTCTCATTATCTATGTGCCATTATTACTACTCAAAAATCTGCTTCGGAATCGAATTATAACTGACAATTAAATTATAAGATCACATTAACTACTTCAAGAGGTGAATCGAGCTCGACCAGAATAAACTTTGGCACTTCTCTATTCAATCATGTTTAAATTTTCTTGTGAAGTTAATGTTCTTTATGAAATATCTTTAAACTTCTTGTAAGCACATTGACGACCTTTCCTACCGTCTTTAATTGTTACTAGCAATATATCAATATAATTCACCACAATATTATCGTCTTCCAAAGATGATGCAAAAAACAAATGCTCATCATCTATAGACCCGCCAGCCAAACAATTATCAACCTTGTATCTTTTACTTAAAGTGTTACTTAAAGGTTCTGTTGGCTTTCTTGGTTTCATCTACCCGACATGGTGTAAGGTGAGGCATCATCAATCATAACGATTGACACTTCAATACAGTGAGCAAATACTCGGAGTAACTGGTTCCAGTAAGAAATAGATATAATCCTATCAGATTTGTAAGCATGTAATTTATAGTATGTCCCCTGATGTTCAAGTGTTGAAAGAGTTGTTGTATCGCTCGTTTGTGGGGTAGTAATGAGTAAAAGTTTTACAAAAAACTATGTTGGAACCAGCATGTATTGTATTGTATTCAACTATTGTTGCAGGCAGTTCTTTTTTATGTGCAGAAAAGCACAGGAGACCTTATTCAAAAAACTTTTTATGTTTTTTTTTTATTTCTATGTTAAATAAATCTTTTTCAATGCTACATAATGTACTTAATAAGGAACTGTCTCACATAGTCCGAATGCACTGAAAATTAAAAAGAATTTGTGTAAAATTACTCAAAATAACATTACGCCTGAATTTCCTAAAGGATTAGGCTGTGGTGCAGCTATAATACAACCACATTTCACCAGTTATAATGTAAATCACATGTAATAGGGGGCGAGCCTATTGCCATCAACTGGGTCTAGACATCTAGACTCCGAGGCTACTATTAAGAACGACCCGGAACCCAGACGACTACGAAACGACCCCGACCCAGTAGCGCTTGCGACCCCCAGACCAACGAGGCAGGCGAGGCGAGGGTTTTGTGAAAAATTGCCTCCAGATGTCTTATCCTAAACAAATCTGGAGTTGATAATGGCCATACGCCTTATTATTCCAAAACTGACGCATGAAAGAAAAGAAAGAAAGAAAATACATTTATTTAGCACAGACAGGGCACACAACACAATGTAACAAAAAGTAAAAAAATAAAAAACATGACACTATGTTCCAGACTTATAAAAAATGAGTCAATCTCTACAACATAATGCCTATCACTCTTCATATTTCACCCAAGCTAGGCTATACTGAATAACCATTTAAAAAAAATATCATCAAGGCATGCTTATCACCAAGGTATTAACCTACTTTCTTGGCCTGACTTACAGCTTTTGTAGGTAGATAAGCGTTTGATACACAGCTGTTCGGCTTCCTAATCCATCTTTTAATATTAACTACTTTTTGAAGTGATGACGTTTAGCTAAAGTATTTTGGACTTGTGTGTCGGATTATTCACGATAAAGTACTATGCTACGGTACTATGTTACAAGAAAGCAGTTTGTAGGTCATTTCCTACGACCATTATGAATATATTCACACAATATTAGATATCAACAATAATTAATATTCGTCTTAGAAAAAAAAACTGCCATCACGTATTGCAGTTATTTTTAGGAAAATTCTAAAAACATTTTCTGAAACCTTTGATAATAGTCTGAAGATATTTTATATCACAGTAAAAATAGCAATAGTACTGTTCGTAGGTACTTTCGTCATCTAGACGGCTATTATCGTGGCTATTACATTAGTACAAAAAGTAAACAAACTGTTAGTTAAGCGCTGACGACAAAATACTACTCTGTCTTCTTTTGAAAAAAAAATATTAAACTCCTCATGGGAACTCGATCATTTTCTATGATCCAAGTACTATTACAAGCAACATTTTTTACAATATCCATCAATGTTTTCGTTACATCATTGTCTTGCTCGATAAGGTGCCCTCCTCAATCTTCCTTAGCAGACTTTAATTCTGTAAGTAGGCTGGCGTCGTCATCGCCGTAATAGCTAAGGTGCATTAAAACTGGGAGACGTATACTTATCTCTTTCTTTCCTATAGCTTTAGGGCTGTGTGTGAGGGGGAGAAAAGTTTCCAGATTAAAATTGATTGCACGGACATTGCCTTTATCTGCGGGACATGCCTCGATTGATTCTTCATCAATCTTTATTCGCGGTGTTAAATGTTTTTTTTTTCTCATTTTCGTGAATTGCGTTTTTGGGTTATTTCGGTATTAAAGTTTTATAGTAAACGTTTTTGCGGACCAAGCTTATGCAGCTGGCATGTGCCTTATTTTAATATGAATGAGTTTTTTGTAGGCTAAACGCGCTTTTAGTTTTTAATAGGAAAATTGAAGTATAAAATATTGAAATATACTTAAAAAGTTGTCACGTTTTTTCTAGCATTGTCGTTTTCAATTTTCTTCCACATGCGTCAATCTGGCTAACAAACACATTCATTTCGTATCCACGTTTATCAATATTCTACCCAAGATCGTTCAAACCACCATTTTTACAACGGCCAATAAATTCAGAAACTTAAACATGGCCGTATCAATTTACGTAAGAGGCCACCGTGCGTTATCAAAAATTTATTACTTCATAAATTTATAACAACTTGAGTGCACTTTGTAAATCTTTACAATGTAGAATGATGGAAGAGGTGCACGGAGCTCAAAAGCTCAAATATTTGAAAGGAAATTGTGAGCTTCGGTGAAATGGCTTTTCAACTCTTATTATTACTGCAATGCAATCAATGTTCAATTTATAATCGACTTTATTTTATATTATTTACTTACACGAAAATGACACAATTTTTGGGTACGTCACTTAATCTTCTGATTTAAAAAAATAAAACATACATTGGATTTCGTAAAAATTGTGTTGATTATCAAAAAACTCCTTGAAAAATCTAAAATATTGTGCTAACAAAATAAACTGTACCAGCAAAAATGTCGCTTTTATAACAGCACGTATTGAAAATAAAAGCCCTGAAGTACAAACGGACAAACAAGAAAATGTCTTACAAGAAACTCGGGCACTTGTTAATAGATTTCTTGCGGAAATAGGTACCATCGTTAAGACAAGTAAACGTTTAAGTAAACTGCTGCTATCTTTTAACCTAACACGTTCAACACTCGTTTTGCGACTGGTATCTATTGCCTTGGGCTTGGAACAGACGGGCAGTTACTTACGGGTAGATTTCAATGGGCCTTACATGTTGTTAGCATAAACTTGGTAACAGCAGCTATGAATTGATCTACAAATTGGATTCTTATTTAGTATAGAGGTGCTACTTAATCGGTGAGAAGGAAATTATTAATCTTTGTTCACGAGGCTAGTATTTATAATGACAATATTACTATCAAGGAAAAAAACAATGTAGGAAGACGTTTATCACAAAATAAGGCAACGGACAAATGAATAATGTACAATGTTAACTTGCAAGTTACCGTTCGATAAATGCAGCAAAAACCAGCTCGTCTATCGGCTCTCAGATCTTAAGTTACAAGTGATAAAACCATCGCTAAAGTCGTACTTTACGTTCATTCTGTGTCTCCGAACAATTAATTAACGCTGTATCTTCGAAGAATGATATCTAATAAAATCTTATATTCGTTCGAAGGTGTTCAAATAACAATAAGTCTTGCTGTAAAGCTGTTCACTCATTAACGGCTTTGGTGTCACTGAAGCGAAGAATTTTGAGATTTGAATGGGTATTTTAATTTGGCGATTTATTTGTTATCATTACACTTTGGGAGATCAAAGATGAGACAGTGAAAACGATGGATTTATTAATTTTACGAGAATTCGAATTTAACCGATACGTTTAAAAGATAACTTCAATGTTCAGTCCAGTCAAAATAAATGTGAACCTCAAATGCTGAAACATTCCAACTTTGTGAAAGAACATTTTGCAACGGAAGTATGAAATTCGCATCACATTCCGGGATCCAATGTTTTTTTATTGTATTACGTCATCAGTCGATATCTACGAATAAAACCGTCATGTACAAAGCAGAAACGCGCAGTAATAGCACAATATATACATGGTAATAGTTTGCCGTACAACGAAAACAGTTATGAACTTTTTAACCTAAGATTCAACACACTGTTGTATTGTGTTACTGTTTCTTCCAATATTGTTTCTGCGGTCTACTTCTTGTTATGCAATGGTCTCTGTAGCCCCATAAAACATGAGGCTACAGGGGCTAGGTGCAACTCTGTAGGTTCATCCGATTTATCGAGTCTGATCAAACCACGATGGGGTCGATTTCATTAATTCATGATTTTCTCATAATGTCGTTCACTACGGATATTTTTTGTCTAAAGCTGTTAGCTCCTTATCGGTTACCTTTGAAGCGATAAACTGTAAAGCTTTAAATACTTAACTTTAATTTGACGATTTATCTGTTTCCAGTAAACTCCGGATGGGCAAAGATTAAGTTCAAAAATTGACTTTGGGGGAACCTTCAGTGATGTTATTAATATCAGTGAAGACCATTATGGAGTAGAAGATCAGGTAATATAATAGTTACCTACAGTAGGCCGCAGTATAATCGGGCTAGGCTAGCTTAAGTTCAAAGTATGTCACTACTTACGTATACTCGACTGTGTATTTATTAATTAGAGTAGGTATATTTTACAGAGGGTGAGTGAACAAATTAGACGTATAAACTTGAAAAAAAAAAATTTAGAATGAAAAGCTGTTAATGAAAAATTGTTATTTACGACAGATAAAATTAAATAAGGGATCAGGAGAACAGGAATTTTGCTCTAGGATTACCGATATCTAGACCGTCCAATATTTCTTCGAAACAAGAATAGTTCAATCTATAATTTACAAACTAAACTTAATCTTTGCCCCAAAAAGATACAAAATCGACCGTTTCTCGACACACTTGATTGACATTTTTAATTAACAAATCCCGTTTGGGACGTACAGTACGCACATTATTTCTTTAATGGTCCCGCCGAATGATCGATTGTCTGCGTTTGGGAACAGTCACCAGATTCGGCAATCGGACCAAATGTTCCGAACCCATGTTGTAAATTCTTTGCCTCTTTATTTTTTTCTTTGTCTTTTAGTGCAGCCAGGTTCTTAATTTGAACTTTATTGTAATTTATTTTCTTTCTGTAAAAAGTTTGATGTTGTGTTTAGAATAAAACCTTATTGTTACGTTCTTTTTATTGACAGTTGTCTCATGTTAAAAAAAAAAGTTGTAACACCCAAAACAAAATATTTAGTTGAATAGCCATCGTAATAGCCTCATTCTGTCCATCTAATACACTTTATACGTCTCCAAAATTTCCTAGTTTTCTCACAACGTACATTTACAAATCTTTACAAGTAAAAAATGGACCACAAGTAAACAGTTCCCATGTTCTATGGTAATGCACCCATGTCCGGAAGGTACCAGCCTTGTTTTATTCAAATAACCCGACCAACCCATGACATGTACTATGATATCACAACTAATGAATTCAAGAATTCTTGTACTCCTTCCACTGACGCGTTGATTTGTAACTTTAGTTAGGTTAATGAGGAAGAAAAGCAATGGATTGTGTATTTCAATATAGAATGCCTTGTAATTTTCCTTAGTACAGATCAAGATCTTCCAACAAACATATCCCTTTTGGTATTATTTTAATTCTCTCATACATATTTAGTGGTGTCGTAACGCGTTGGTCACGATTCGTTTGACGTTTTAAATTATATGTACAATTATTTTTATTTAAGTAATTTCGAGTGGATGCATTCGTAACGTTTACGTTGGGTTAACTCCGATTAATAGGCTGTCTTGGGTTAGTTATGTAAGGGCTTACAGAATGATTTCTTTAATAAGTATTGGGAATACTTTCTCTGTCAATGTTACCTGTTATTTGGGACAATTTATCGCTTTCCACAGTCTTGTTCAAGTCTGTGAGGTCTGTGCTAGTTTTATTATTGTTGACTTTTCTATTAGTGACAGTAATGGCATTTTGTTGTTTCTTTGTATTATTCTTCAGTTTGCGTGTTTAAGTTATTCTGGGTTCCAAGGCGTACTTTAAAATCGTTGTGTTCTCTCATTAGCATTTCATGCAATCATGACATTTCTGAATTATTGTGGATATTGGTTCAAAAATACTGGTATTTAGCTGCATCCGGTTAGACTGGAAGCCGACCCCAACATAGTTGGGAAAAGGCTAGGCAGATTGATTGGTTCAAACGGGTATAAAATACACTTTGAATAATACTGTTTTCTGTTTATAAATGAGTCTGAATATTAAAAATCTACGTAAATCCCTAAGCACAAAATCAAAAAAGTTCGGTCAAGGTAAATTAAAAATTGCCTTGTTTAAATACCGTCTCGCTAGTTCAAAGAAGGTTCCATGCATACCTATCATATAAATCGTATAATGTATTTTCTTCGGTAACTCCAGTTTAACTTAATATAACTTGCGTCTAAGTTGGGGTTAAGTAAGTAATCCTACCGTTTAATAGCGAGTATTTTTTCTTAATTTTATTCGACTTTTAACGTTAAAGTTAAGTAAGAATATGTTAACGCTTAACTTTCTATATTTAATGTTATGTTAATGGTGTATCAATGAAGTTTCGAATTTAAATGAACTACGTATTAAAATGTTGCTTAATTTGAATGAACGGATCATCTAGCTTATTTTTCCAAGATAAAAATCAAACGATCCAAATAGATAGCAATGTGTGTGGTTAAAGAAATATTGGAATCATCAAGAGATCTTGAACATGATGTGAAACAATAAAATGGTTGAAAATCAAAATATACTACCGAGCAAGAATTATTCAGGTTAAATATTTAGAATATAAAATGTTAGTAAATGAGTGCCTCTCTCAATTAATGTTTCATATTAAAAAGAAGAATGCTGATTTGTTGCGGTGCCATCTTACTCTACCTATGATTGGCCTAGAAACAAAACTAAACAAGACTATTTGCTTAAACAAGACTGGCTATTTGAAAGATTGAGCTAATAGGCTTAATAAGTATTTTTTGCCAAATGTTGCAAAATATAATCTTTCCTCTAAACATCCTACTCCAATTCTAACAATTGGAAGCTGGACTATTTGTAACTGCGTGTTCAAAACTATTATGCTTTTTGTCTCAATTCGCCACGCGCAATAATTTGTGTCCATCGCCTTACTCCGGCGGAACAAAGTGAGCCTTTTTTACAAATCTCTCTAGATCAAAGTCACCGAACGTTTTGGGTACAGTAGAAATGGATGCAGAAGGCCCAGTTTTTTTATTTATGTTAGGTATCAGGCACAAAGAAACCTGCTACGGAATTGAACAAGGCAATATTGTGGCTTAATGTAATCGTTTGTAAAATTATCACTAAGCTAAATAAAATTGATGTTGAATTAGATCCTGGTTTTCTGTTTCATTCTTCAGTAGACGGAAAAACTGCTATATTTGCTTGTCTCTCAGATTGTATGATTATTAGGAAGTAGCTTATACTTACTTATTATCATTACCTTCAAGAGGCTACCACTGCAGCACCTATACAGTATGCAAGGGTAAACACCGTTGTCACTCAAATTATGGGTAGTTGACTTAAATATAAAAATAAATGACCCAGTAACAACAAAAAAAAAAACCTTATTTTCATTAAAATATTTTAAAAAGTAAATATCCGTCACTGTCCCGATACTCATGGGTATGCGTTCGAGAGAGCTGCGAAACAGCTGACGGCCGGTCATGTAACGTCCCGCGCGCCCCGCCCGCCCCCGCCCCCGGTCGTTGCCCTTGCGTGTAGGGTGAAATATTCTTGTGGAAAAAAATAGATTTTCTTAAAAAAAAAAAAGTTGTATTTTTCCATTGATTTTACGTTATTTATTTATCGGTTTTACGTTATAAATGAAACCAAACCACTGGTTTCAAGAATAACGGTGTTTACAGTAACATCTTGTATAGCAAGTATAGCAAGTCTCCTGCATGCAACTGCAAGTCTACTACGAAAATATTCTTGCATAATAGTGGTATTTTTTCATTGTGAGTAGTGACACTTCTGAGTATCCCTCTTCGGTATCTTTTGGTAGAAAAAAGTCGCAAATGCGATTTAAATTTTAATTTGAGCCCGGGTTTTTTGGTGGCACGCCTCCTTAATCTATTATAATTCGCCGCGTGGTAGGTCGTCATTATATTTTAAATGATTTTAGAATTCTTGTTGTGAATAATTAAATTAGTACGTGCTTTTGAATGATACGATTTAATATAGGCTTTGGTTAGATCTATTTCTGATGCGAAGATGAAAAAAAAAATTATTATTACCCGTGTGTAAATAAAACCAAAATAATTTTCGGAGCAGCCAGCGCCTGCCTGCCAGATATATTATCTTTGTGACATTAATTTTATTAATTTGAATTTAACTATAATGTTACTATCAACAAATATGATATCCATACATGCCTAGACCAAAACCTTATGGGATAAGTAGGTACTAATAAATACTTAGACTCATTCTTGTATGAAACTTACAGTTTTTAAAAATCAATAAACATTTATATCTAAACCCGATTAAAACTTAATTACAAAACACACCTCTATCCCAAAAGCAGTCACTTAATTACCAAACAAACTTTTAATTTACAACCTGCATCCAATACCAATCAAGCTAATGAATCTAAAACTCTAAACCTTGGCTTCAATCGTCGGAATATTCAAAAGCCGCATTCCCGGCCACTTTGTGGTCTTAACTATATCTCCATCTCATTATCAAACCACACACTTTGTAATTGCGACCACCGGAAAGACAAAGCGACCACACTGGGTTTGTGTGAAAAATACACTTTCGACCACACTTAGTTTGTATGAAAAAGCTTAAGTTGTTCCGGGTTAGTGTAGTTGTTTTAGTGATAAGAGTCAAAGGATGTTTGGACCACCTGTTTGTAATTAGACGGCGTCTTTTGATGTTATGTTTATAGCAAATTGTAGTGTTGCATGAGTGAGTTAGCAGTGACGCAGGGTTAGGTAGCTGACGTGACAGTGAGTCGACCGTTCTTGGAGCAGACGAAACCATTAGTGGATATAGCGAATCGGTAAGCGTGACATTGGATGCCCTTATGCAAGATAGATGAACTGAAGAAGACCTTACAGGTAAAGGCGGTTAAAATGACGGCCCAGAAAGACTAGATGCGGAAGACGGAAATCCGAGTGCTGTGACGTAACCTGGAAGATGCTGCTGATGCTTTGTCCAGCAGTGGATTCTGATAAGCTGAGTTGAAAGAAAGTCGACTGGTGACCCTAAAAATAAGGTTCTTGGTAATGTAACAAGTAATTTATGTTTTATTTGAATTGGGTCCTGATTTCAATAAAAAATAGTATCACTATGAATTGGAATAACAATATATTTTTCTATAATTTTAAATGGGTGGGATTATGACTCCAAACATCAACCAAACAAAATAGATAATATTTTGTTTGTATAATAATATTATCCATGTCCTATAGTTGCTGCAACAACAAACATAAATTCTCTAAACGGATCTCAAACACTTAAACAAACAAGAGACAAAAGGACACATAATCTTAGTCCAATCCAATAGCAAGACAAGTAAGACAACGGCCGGTACTTCGGATGCGAGTCAATATTGAGTCGGAACGATTAAACACAAAACAAACAGGTTTGCGAGAACGTGCTGTAGTAAGTTTGGGCTCTCGGCTGTCCTAAGGGTTGTTGGAGTTGCTATGTTAGAAATATTAACAGAATTCTTTGAACATAATAATTATAATGCTTTCAATTAGTGACTATTGGGAAAAATTATAAGTAATGATAAAGAATAGATTTATAGCTTTTGAAAAACTAAATCCAGGCTGTAGAAAGATAAGGCTAAGAAGTTCGCTCAATGCTCATTAATTTGATCTTCAGAAACATTTTCCACGTCTTTTAGTTTGCCTATTGTGGCAATTTCTCTAGTACTTTCTTTGGAAGCTTTTCTTTTATCGTCTTTTTTTCCTTTCTGTTTCTAAAATTGCTTCTTTCATTATCGCTACTTTAAAAGTTAACATCATTTTCATCAGGTTTAAATCTCCCACAAACCCAGTCAAAATCCCAAACGCTGCAACACTATCCTCTCATCCCTTTCAACTCATTAATACATTAAACACACATTAAGATGTGATTGTAGATGTTTGAGACAATGCTCTATTTGCCGACCGTCCTCTGTAAACGTTGAATAAATTTAATTTTAGGGGCTGAGCGCACCCTTGCGGATTGCGGCTGTAGTTAGACGAAGACTTGGTGTGCTGTGATGATTTTAGAATGTTTTGTTTATATTTATTTATAAACTATACATATATATACCAAATCAAATCAAATATTGTTTATTGCAATCCATAATGTACAAATTAAAGGTGGTAAATAAAAAATAATAGAAACAATTATGGACCTTGTCGGACAGAATTTTTTTAAATAGGTCGAGAGAGGAAGAGCGCTTTACAAATTTTTCTTGTTATTGAGTTAAGAATTATTATTACCGAGGTACTATTCCAGTTTATATGTAGAATGACATTAGTGTAAAGAAAACAAAGAATGAAATCTATGAAAGATGAGATGGGTAGAAAGGGGGTAAATACTAAAATTACGGCTGACATTGATATAAATGTATGGAAGAAGGAGACGTGCTGCTCGGATTAATTCGGATAAGGTGAAGAAGATGATGATGAGAAAGTATATTATTGGGTGAATAAGAGAGAAAAATAAAGTTATATGCGTAGCTGTAATAAGTTAAAAGAAAACAGCCGAAGAGAAATATTCGGTGTTGTTAGCCAACCTTTAAAAATTGGTGAGGTACCAGAAGAACAAGAGAGAGTCCAAGATGTTGTTACTTGTATGGGAAAAAATAGCATGCTAGCTAATCATATAGTCACTATAGGTAATTAATTCCAAGAAATTGCTACACCAACATAAACATGGCTCTTCATTATAAAAAAACTGGTTGCCAGATAATAAACGTCAAATTAACACACAATTTCCAAAAATAAAAAATAAAACATCTTTCTAAATTCGAAATATTAGACTATCAATAAAACCGTTCCGTTATTTAGAATCTACTAATTGGTCTTTGAACAGAATTGACATCAATCTGTATAGAAAACCCGTGGGGCTTTGACACAAACCAAAGATGTTTTAATGATATTATTCAGTTTATTAACAGTTTCCACAAAGCGGCGACATTTCTATAAAATGACAGGCGGACTTCCGTCACGTTTATCACGACCGTGGTGGTCATTGGTAGATTAAGTCAATGCAACAGATAGGCCAAAAAAACGGTGGAATGCTTGGTGCCTACATTACCGAGTATTGCCAGAGTCGGTCTACCAACACAAGACGTTTACGAAGCTAAGAAAAAGTTGTTGACAGGCAGTTCACACAATAATCTATTCCGCATGGAAACATATTGCGATTGTTGGGGCATAGTTGGCATCTTAGTTACCCTCAGTAAACTAAGATGCCAACAATGCCCCTATGGATTGTAATATTTAATTTTTAACTATTTTCTTCTTTGTTTACTTCATTGTGTTTATTTCTACGTTCTGACTAATGCGTCAAATACTTAAAATGACGCATCTACTTTCCTAAATCTTCTGCTCTATGGGTTTGTCGCCGTGTTGCCGCCAGTGCAGAACGCCGCTTCTTTTGATGTCGGATCGGCGCGTGCGCACGGAAACCTACGAATGTTAACGATTATTCAAAATTCAATAGTTTTTTTTTGAAAATTCGAATACAATGAGCTCGTTAATTTATTTTGTTTGATTGTTTTAGGTTTTTTTAACTATTCTTTGTGTTTTGATGGCGTGTGTAAGTTGACTGCATGCTTCCGGGTCTCAAAGCACTGGATTTAATTTCCTAAACACAGTTGTTTACATGCTTGTATGATTTAATTAAACTAACGTAGGTACCGTTCACAAAAATAGTACTCTGTTAGGTTGCCCGATTTTAAAATTCCACTAACAGATTGTTACATCCTAATCAAATTCTTTTGTTAATATTTATTTAATTATTTAGAAAACCAACAGTTACAAACGATTGATCTAATTATTCCGTTCCCACCGATATCCAAATCGCCCTCACTACACATTGGGCAACTTAATCCTGTTAATTGTTAAACATTGTGTTAATAGTCGATGACAATTGTAATAGTGCTGCCCGCCCCCATGCGGGCGAAACGTAATGATGTCAGTAGTATTTTGTGTTTATGAGAAATTAGAGGCGGGGTGTTGTTTTTTTTAAATTAGGATTTATTTATTGTAGGTATGTTATACAGATACAGGAAGCCGACAGAAAATAAAACGATAATAACGGATTGGATTGTTAACGATACCATTGCGGAAAATTGCGAAAGTTGTTCTCTATCATGAATGACTATATCAATTTTATGAATGTCAATAAATTAATTCATATAAGATAGGTAGGTACGTTACAGGGTCTTTTCAAGGAATGTAGTTAGTACGTTACTAAACACGAATTTCAAACGAAAATCTAAATTTAGATCTATAATTTTTATGGTATGTTACATAATAGAGAGTACATCTAAAAACTGAAAAACTACGACTAATGGGACGTTTATCGGTGTCGATGTTCTTTTACAAAAAATGCCTAAACTAAATGAGTATACTTATTAAATGATCGATAGTACTCGCGATTGGATATCAGCCCACCCCTATTTTATGGAAAACAAGACCAACGAAACAGACGAACAGTCTATAATATTAATTCAAAACAAAGTTTATCAATACCACAATAACTACTCAATTACTGTCACAGGGCGGCTTTTGATATTTTTATCAATCGCGCCATATTTACTGAGAATACAAAATGATTGATCGATGTCAAACGAGCATGACAATACGAGGATAATAAATCGATTTATGGAATCAATTGTGTAATCGATTATGGTACAATGTATTAATAAAAGGTTGTGTATTGGTAACTTTTTTCTTCTCTTTTTTGGGGGTCGTATTTTCGGGGGATTTTAGGCGAACTATGTGCAGCGTTGGGCCGAGTTGATTCAAATCGTTATAAATTAATATAGCCTGATGCATATATTTTTTTATTGCTGAGTTTAGTTTATAATGTGCTTGGAATTAAATTAGTATAACATAACATCACGCCTTGTTTCCCCAAAGGGTTGGGCAGAGGTGTACCTATAGTACACCCCAATTTCGCCAGTTATGTTTACATCCCATGTAATAGGGGGCGAGCCTATTGCCATAAGCCCCCGGAAAAAAAATAGTAGATATATACCTTGATGTGTTTGTTAATAAGCTTCCGTCAATGACCGTATTAAACCTCTTACGCGTATCTCTATCCATAAACTATAATTAATATGAGCTCATCTCAACACTGTCACCAACAATTTAATAAAAAATTATAAAATTTTAGATCACCGAAAAATCGAACTCAAAACCTTGGGAGTCAGTTACAGCACTTCCAATCGCTAAAGGTTCCATTGAAGTTTCAACTGTAAGTACCTACATCTGTCTATAAACTTAGAACCTTATTCATTATGCCAAACAAAGTTTCAAGTAGTAGCAAAGTTTAAGCGTACTTGAGCCCAAGTTTGGCATACTTGCATTAATTGCGACTACCGAACCGGTTAGGTATCATTAACTTGATCTAATGTATGATTAATGACACAAGGATCACTGACACTGATATGAATTACGGTTAAAATGAGCTGCAATGATACATTACAAATTGGTACATAAGTGATTTTTAACCGACTTCGAAAAGGAGGAGGTTCTCAATTCGACTGTACCTATGTTTTTCTTGTGTTTGTTACGCGATTACTTAGTCAATAATGAATTGATTTTGATGATTCTTCTTTTGTTTGGTGTGCCAATTGGCGACAAAAAATGAAAATTCAAAACCAAAGACACCGACTTCCGAAATTAAAGTTATTTATTTATTTATTTAACCATTTATGCACACACATATAAATACAGAAAAGAAGAAAGGAACAGAAAAATTCGTACAAAGGCAATGCTTATTTCTAAAGAAATCTCTTCCAGCATACCTGCGATAGGAAAGTAGATAAAAGAGATGTAGACAACGTGTGTAAGAGTAGAAGAGAAACAGAATACAAAAATCAAAAACAATTCAAAAATTAAATATAAACATACATTATGAGAATATACTTACATACATACTTCTAAAATAAATATCACTTAAAAATATACAATTACAATATAATTTAAAATAACTATGCAACTATGACGAAATGGATAGGTAGTGTTCTTTCACTCTTCTTTTAAATACTGCAACAGTTTGGCAGTCCCTAATGTCAGGCGGAAGTGAATTCCACAACCGAACCGCGTGCACAGTGAAGGAGTAGGAGTAAAAGTCAGTCGAGTGGGGAGGGGATTTAAGGAGGTGTCTGAGATGCGACCTGCAAGGTGCATCAAAAGGACGGGCGTAGGAAAAGCGTTCCCGCAAATAGGATGGGGTTTTAGGGCTGTGAAGGACGTTAAAAAGCAAACACAATATCCGAGAGTTCCTGCGAAGTCGAATAGGGAGCCACTTGAGCATTTTGCGAAAGTTAGAAACTAAATATATACTTTTTAAGATTAAAAACAAAACGAATACAGATATTTTGCAAACGCTCAAGTTTATTTAAAAGCTCCTCTGTGGCATCCAAATAACAGGAATCAGCGTAGTCTATGATGGGCTGTATGAGAGTTTGAGCAAGAGAGATTTTGGTGTTCAGGGGCAAGAAGCTCTGAAGGCATTTCAACGAATGAAACGTGTAGTGCACTTTGCGACTGACTTGAGCGACATGGGCAGTCCACGATAAGTAAGAATCCATGGTCACCCCCAGGTTTTTAACCGTAGTGGCGTATTTTATCTGAACTCCATTCAAACAGAGCGGAGACAGCGAGGCAACATCGAGCCTAGTCCGCATATACTTGCCGCCGATAATTATGGCCTGGGATTTCTTAGGGTTGATTTGCAGTCCAAAGGACCGCGACCACTCGCTAATATTTTTCACTTTGTAGTTTTTTTTTTGGAAGTCTGTTGTTTTTTTTTTGTGTAAAAAGTTTTTATAACATAACAGGGTTAGGCAGACGTGTATCTATAGTCCACCCCGTTTCGCTAGTTATATTTAATTCCCATGTAACAGGAGGCGAACCAAATGCCATCAACCGGGCACAAATCAAAACAGCAAAACAGTTTCACCTAGTACAAACTCTGTGATTTCTTTTTAATTTCGTCAATAGACAAGCGGAAAATTGGGGTTGAAACTAAACGCTTTCATTATTTTGTGTCTTACCGGACACACCTCGGATGCTACTTTTACTGAAACAGTTTTTTTTTTCTCCTATCATTATGGTGGATGGTTTTTTGACTAATAACATTCAAATTAACACTTTTCATCAGTGCGTTATGTATTCCAACATAATGCAGATTCTTCGTAGGACTATCATTGACACAAGCCTGCGACTATTCATCTCAACTCAACATGATAAAAATGTTATTGACATTAATAACAGAACTAATAAAAAGATCAGTGAACTGCTTTCACAATCACCCTTTACCATTTCTCCAATAGCAATTACTAACATTACAAAAAATCCTATGTAACATTACATTCACGATTTACTTTTTTCGTACTTTGGATGCAATAAAATCTGTACATACAATGGGTGATCGAGTTCCAACAAAAAGTATTCTGAAATACGCTATCACATTTTTAGTAGGGCTTATGAAATGTGATAAAAAAGTGTTAAATAAAATACATTTCATTTTTTGTTCCTCGATGTTTGCTGGTCACGGCTTTGACCCCGCGATGGGCGTTACGCCGTGAATTCTTTATAAGTTTTTTATCAGTATCGGAGATAGATAATATTTGTGTTTAGAGAAGGGCTTGTAAGTAGCAATAATAGCAAAGTGTGTTTATTTAACAATTAAGAAGTGTCTTCCCCTTAGCATAGTGAATAAGAAAGACGTTATTGGACGATTTCTTAATTTTATAGTTAACAAGCTGCACCCCGCGGTGTCACCCGTATAAGTGTCGATCCCATGGGAATATCGATATAAAAAGTATTCTATGTCCCAAACCAGGTCATGGTTTACCGATGTGCCAAAATTCGTCCACATCCGTTCAGCCGTTTTAGCATGAAAGCTTAACAAACAAATAAACAAACAAACTCACTTTCGCATGTTTAATATTAAGTTAGGATAGCAGTTTAAGTTATACGTAATTATGAGTTCAAAAACTCATCAACACAAAACAGATTTAAACAGATATCGTATTTAAGTGCAGCAATTTACTTATGGAATTTCACAACAAAAACAAACCAACAAGGAAACTACAAATAACCCAACAATCTACATGCAACATAACTCCACAACAAAAGCCGAATGCCGTCAGAAATTTAATTGAAAACCGACATATCTCCAGGATTTGTAACAAGGAATAAATTGGCGTTTCACATTTGATAGAAACGGTCGGCTCAATCGAGATTTATCTCGATCAATATCCACTGACGTTCCAATTACATTGTACAGGTACAAGTTGTAAAGTCACTCCGCTTTATTGTTAAAGAACAGACACATTTAAACGTTCGAGTCATAAGTATTGAGCTATTGGACATGATTTTATATAAATTTTCTGATAACTCCTGGTTTGTTTTAACACAAGTCATGTAATCTCTGAAGATTAATTTGTTCATCAACAATGAAGGTTTATCAACTGAAATGACAACATTTATGCAAGAAAAAAGAACAGGAAAGAAACAATGTCTATTAATGAAACAGGATGCGACGTAGGACGCAGGACGAAACCTACCCAATTGGATAGGTTACGTCCAAACTGGAAGGAGGGCGCGCGGGCTCGGGAAAGATAGAAGGGCCTTTGCCCAGGAGTGGGACAAAGCAGGATAGAAAAAAATATTGAATACTTTTGAAAGCATCTTTTCTCCCCAAAACCTCTTACCGCTCAACTGTTGATAGGATAGCAATTAAAATTCTATTGTGTCTCGTTAATAACAGTTGGAGGTTTATAACTCCCTGCAATTCTAGACTCAAGCTAAGCTAGACTAGCCAATCCGTACAAATGCATCGAGCCCTTAACCGAACACTCGTTTAATTGTAACACGTACAGATTTACGACGCATACGAAATCGGTTATCTTGTATCTGTCGCAGCATGATTTGTTTTTCTTACGCTTATAATATATGGAGCCGGTCTCGATCTAAGATACGGACGGCATTGTAATACAATAGTGAGTAATTATGATTGAATGTACTAACTTTTAATATGCTTGTTGAAGGGGTCAATGCTTCTTGGAGGTAGTGCTAAGTAGTGGTAGTGTGATTTGGATTTGTAGTAAGGTTGCTAGAGAATCTCTTGCAGAGTCTGTAAAAAGAGTTAATTTAGACATTTTTGATCACGGACTAGTAGTTTCGCCCGCGTGGTATGTCGATAAAAAATAGCCGTCGAGGTAAAAAAAGGATGACCATAATTGACCAGTCGCGAACCCCAACACGAAGTCTTGCCACGCCGAGAGCTGGACGCTGTGCTGGCGTTAAGAGGTGACACACGTGTCGATTTCTTACAGGGTTTTTGTGACTCTTGAGGAATAGTTAAGCGGCATAGGTTACTAAATATATCTACGTCTATTGTATTTTGTAATGGATTTCCGCAAAGTCACGCCTGAATCAATTAACTATTTTGTATACACTCACAATAACAGTGAAACAGTACCTTTTGCGTACTTACTTGACGATAAACTCCATTTTCAGCTATTAGATAACTTGGCTGCTTACTAATGCACAGTTCGTGTTTTTAGATTGTGTTAAATGTCTGTTCAGTAACTTTAGATAGTATCTTCAAGTTACTTAAGTAAATGATTGTAATAAAGGGTGAATATGGATATAAATACTTCATTGTAGAAGCTCTTTGAGTTCGTACAAGAGTCGGGGTTATAGCCTAATGGTTAAGGTCGAGGAGATAAGAAATATGTATTCAGGCTTAATCTTAATACAAGAGATAATCCTTACATATTATGGTCTTTGTTGAATTTACTTAGTGCAAATGCATCTTATGCTACATGCGATGATTTAGAAGTATGAAAGAGAAAATATTGTAAGTCTATCAATTACAGATTTTTTTTATTTCTTACAACTTTTTCATAACAGATTTGGCCGATTTTTTTTCACTTTGTATGGGTATTGTTATTATCAATTGTATAAGCTTACTAGCTGCGCCCTGCGGTTTCACCTACATAAGTGTCGATCTCAAGGGAATATCGGGATAAAAAGTATCGTGTAAACCATGACCTACATGGTCATTGTCATGTCCATCATCACGGAACAAACTAGGTATACATTTATGTAACTTTTACAACATTACTAAATGAAAATATTTTAAAATTATAGCATTTTAATACCCTGGTTATTTTAAAAGAAAAGGTTTTAATGTTTCAGGTAATTTTAACTTCATTATTTACATTTGAACCTTTCCAACCTTTTTGACCCCTAAATTAGGATGAAAAGGCTATTTACTTTACCTTCAAGCTCATTTTCTGTCATATTTTTTAATGCTTTTATAATATACTAGCTGCGCCCCGCGGTTTCACCCGGTAAGTCTCGATCCCGTGGGAATCACGGCATAAAGAAAGTAAAGTATCCTATGTCCTATTTCAGGTCATGGTCTACCCCTGTGCCAAATTTTATCCAAATCCGCTCCGCCCTTTTAGCTTGAAAGCGTCACAAACAAAGAAACTCACTTTCGCATTTATAATATTCGTTAGGAATAAAAGAGGTAGGCCTACCTACTTCTGTTTTCTGTTTTGTTTGGTAAAATAGAATAAGACTAGAATAATCTTTATTACACAAGAAAGTGGTTACAAAATAGTGTGAAGTCCCTGACTCCTGTGCTAGGTGGTATACCTGTGTTACAAGAGCCAGTGCCCTCTCCCAGTAGGAGATATTACAGAATCTTATGCAACAAGATTAACAAAAATAAAAAAGAATATGGTAACAACAAAGAAGTAAAATAAACTAAACTAAGAACGGTAAAAAGAAGCCTGTATTGAGTTTGCGAGTGTTTGTGTGTACGTTTATCTGTGTGAGCGTGAGTGTGTGTGTGTGTGTGTGAATGTATGTATGAGTTCGTGTTTGTGTGTGTGTGTGGGTGAGTGTATATGTGTGTATGTGTGTCATGATTGATCAGGAGGGGTTTCAATGTTACGAAATAGATATCATGATTCTCTCTGTTTCGTCATAGTTCAGCGACAGTAGCCAAAATAATAAATATTTTATTTCACATAAACCCACATACGTCAGAAGTAGGTACGGAACATCAGAAGTTAGGTGCACGGTTCTAATTGGTCGATTCCTATGAAGAAGAGTCGGCAATAAACTCCACAGTAAATAACGTAATCTCTAAGGTTTCGGACTTTAAAAGGAAAACGAAGCCTTTAGAGATCACTTTCTTGTTTGACTTTCATTATACACTTATTAGGGTAAGCTATCAAAAAAGGTCAAGTATTTTTTTTTAATTATATTACTTCAGAATTATACCTCCATCAATATTTTTGAATAATATTTCTTTTTGAGTGAGAATTTTTTTTTTAATAAGTGCCAGATATCTGTGGGATATTCGAATACTTAAAAAGCGACGCTATTGGTCAGACCGGATGTGACGTAACAGTATATGACAACAATCAAAATGTCAATGTGTTTTGTAGGAGTGTTTGATATTGACTTGACACTTGTTTGTTGTAAGTAATAGACTGTCACGTCACCACACCAAGTGCGCCAAATGGAGGGCGTTTCAATAGCCCGGGTCGGTTGGATATTTTTAACATTTTTTTTAAGTACCTTTTAATTGCTTATTTGGTGTCGAATTTAAAAAAAACTATTAGGTATTTGGCGATGTAAACTATAGAAAAAAAATATTAAAAGAATACATGCATATTCCCTATACGATATCATTCTTCACTAACACCTTGTTTATCAACTGACACCCTCTTCAATCAAGACCTAACACCAAATTGGCTCTCTTTCGATCGTTTTTTCATCCACCGTTGTACACCTGCATCCACCCCCTTTCATCCACCCGTGATAGAGCCTGCTCATCAACTGCGACCCTACTCTACAACGTAACTGGCTCTACAAGAGTTCCCGACTCTTTGGAGAGCGACGAAGCATTAAATAACTGGTAGAGATGTGAGCATTCATGTTGCGATTTTTTGCGTTGTGACTTGTGAGTTGTGAGTCGCAATGTATGGGTGAAAAGGGGTTGTGGAAATGTTGTTAGGGGAATCACATACAGTCATCTGTTACAAAGTTCTTTTTTGTACTGCTACTGTGAAATGATTTTATGAATTACTAGCATCCGCCCGTGGGATTGCTCACGTGGTACATCGATAAAAAGTAGCCTATGTCCTTCCCCGGGATGCCATCTATCTCCTTGCCAAATTTTATCGAAATCCGTTCAGTGGTTTAGGCGTGAAAAGGTAACAGACAGACAGACAGACAGAGTTACTTTCGAATTTATAATATTATATATATTATGGATTAGGTAAGCCTAATAGTAGGGCCTGTATAGAACACAGCATGCAAAAGAATGCCAATTGCATGATCACAAGTAATATGTGTCTGACAAACATACCTACTTGCAAACAGAGCTTTTTAAATCAAAAGTTTCAATCAGACATAATTATTTTTCTACAACGTAATTAACGGTAAACTAGTACTAAGTCGAAAAAACTAGAAACGTTTTAATTTTACATAATAGGTATACACTGGGAAACCTAATAAAATATGTGACTGAACTATATGCTTGAACAAAACAATATTGCAACAGCGATACCATTTAAATGCATCGACTAAAAACTTCTTCCATTTTCCCGCACCGCGAATGGGAAGCCTTAAAACATTTGAAATAACATCTATTAGCTCTATACAGTTCTCACATCTTACGAGCCAGTATTTACTAGTTTATTCGCATTCGCAAGAGAAATGTCTGCGTACCGTGAAATAATGCCTAGATTTAGTTGTTGGCTAAAATGGGTACAACACTAGCAAATAGTGTAGTCATCTGACATTTATTTATGAAGTGCTGTTCTTGTCAATATGGCTTGTTTTGGTTTTGGTGGACACTGTGGTGACTTGTTGTCTAAGCTTGTTCGCTGTTGTTGTGATTATGGTCATGTCTTTGGTTTCTAAAGGAGAATTTACTACCCTTTCGTTGTTGACTTAAAAATGAATGCAGCCTGATTTCTAAATACTTGCAGAAAATATATGATTATAACACTCTTATTATCTCATAAACTCTCTTATTATCTTTGTCCGACACCAAAACGTAGTCTGTTCCAAAAGTATTTGATGAAAGTGTAAACAAACCCTGTTCAGATTAAACTCATACGCAATCACTCACGAAAGGGAATTAGTAACACAAATTCATCTGCATTTTTTATTATAACATGCCTCATAACGGTGAAGAAAAACATTATTGTGAAAGGACGCTCAATTTCATTCTTGTGCATAGTGTGTTGGATTTCGACGAGATGTCGAGTGTACAGTGCATTAATTGCAACCTGAGTTTGTCTCGCATGAGACGGCACGCTCTAGGAGACGAGAGTCAGGACCTGGTCAACACTATCCAACATTGTGGAAATAATATGAATGGTCGGGAAGCAATCTTAAGTTATTGCTGTAATTGTATCGTTGGCTTAAGAACTGTGGGGTGCTGCTCCCATGTAATGAGTATCATTTAGTACTTGGGTTATGCTCGCCATGGTATGATGCGAATTGCGACCTGCTCCCTTCTTAGATGAAGTGATTTTGCGAACATTTTGAATGCATTATAATAAAAGCTTTTATAAACAAAACATATTATTAAAAAAAGGTTTAGATAGTATGCACCTTTAATTGCACCTTTAATTACATTATTGCATAGTAGTATTAGTAAGTTTAGTAACTGTGTTCAACATTTCATTTCACTAACTTGACACTATATATTTGTGTGTGAAACCGTACAGGTATGTCTAAAGAACAATGCAGTTACCAAAAAAATGCTTTCTTAAAAAGTGAAGCCTCAGCTCACCCAAAAAGTTCTAAAATTTAGAAACATTTTAGATTATTTGTATCGGTATCTGTTTGTTGTATTACTTGTAATGAAAGGAATAGTGTGGAAAGTGAAATCCTTATATACGTAAAATATGAATGCATTTTCGTAGGTAGGTATCCCGCTAGGAATAGTCTATAAAACTCGGTGAGTATCTTGGCTGGTCGTAACGTCGACAGGATCAACCACAGACTAAATATGAGGAATAAAAGGAATAATAGTGACTAAGTAGGTAACGTTTTAGTTTGTAAACAACCACATTGACAGTCAACTGTCATCTTAAAATATACCTACTTCTCTACCTTAAAATGTAACCTCTCATACATAAAACAAAGTCAAATAACTTTTGAACCCTAACTTCTAAAAATCGGATAATTTATAATCTATTTATTGATGATATTATCTATCGACTAAATATAAAAACAATACAAAACACGAAAATTAACAGCGGTACAAAACTTCCATACTTGCTCGCCATTCTCCTTTATAATGTTGGTTTACAAAATGACTATCTATGTACCGAATTGAACATCAATAATTTAATCACTGTTCTCCTAAGAACATCGTTATTATACCATTACTAAGAATTGTTAACTGTCTAGGAGAAACCAATGTTTTAGTGCTGGTTTTAATTACCTACCTAAATTCATAGTCCCAGCCCTTTAGAACATAAACGTTAATGGCTCACCTTCTTTGAAATAACAGACCCGAACTTTCGTCTTTCCGTATCAAAGCTCGTACCGCGCACGCGCCAAACGGCGGTAAAAACATTGAACACTACGTATTCCAACTAGACACACTGTGTAATGTTTTCAAGTTTATTTTCCCACTATTGTTAAAGAAATTTAT
This sequence comes from Lithophane semibrunnea, assembly GCA_947363905.1. Classification (NCBI taxonomy): domain Eukaryota; kingdom Metazoa; phylum Arthropoda; class Insecta; order Lepidoptera; family Noctuidae; genus Lithophane; species Lithophane semibrunnea. Next base: position 17,703,064 of record OX376190.1, on the reverse strand, counting down.
GTTGTACAAAGTTCTGTGTTGATTTTGAAATGCAATTTTATTGTAAACTCCTTTTTGAATTCTAGTCGCTTATTCTATTTTTGGATTGGATTATTTTTATATTTGTCACGTACTTTTCATGGACACGATTTTTACATTTTGTGGTAGGTTTAGGTGCTATTGCAAGTCTATGTGTGTCTGTAATATTAACTATAAGTGTAAAGTATTATTGCAGGTGGTCCCACACAATACATATTATTTTTTCATATTCGTCAATTGTTCTTTGTTAACTGACAACAAAGGCTTAAATTCATCAATCTTGACAGATAATCTGGCGTGCAATTTATTGCAATCATTTTCAGATTGTAACATGAGATGTCTGAACTTTAACATTTTGCTGAATAACACTTCGACCATTAACTTAACACAACAAAGTTTTTTTTGTTCAATATTTGCCCAGTATTATTAATACTCACTTTATTTTGAACATGGAACGAATTCACAAATTCTAACCCTATTCAAAAATATAATTTAAGTTTATTTTTTTCATTTATTTAAAAGCACAAAAACCTAGCCCAGGAGTTCGAAACAGTGCCAAAGAGAAACACAGTGCGACACAGAGCCCAGTGTTTCACAAACCGAGGTGCATTCGACTTCCACGGAATCGCCAGTCGTTTCCTAGCTTCTGTCGGCCGAGCCCGCACGAGCGCCTTTTTGCTGTGACTTTGGATCACGAAAAACATCCTTTTTTTTCACAAGTGTCAGTGTGACAAAAAGTATTTAACTGTATTATCGTAAAAAAGTGGAAGTGTTGTGATTTTTTTCTCGGTAAAAGTTTGAGGATATTGTTGAATGAATGCTAACTGTGAGTATTGAATATTTTTGTTTTCTATTAGCTGCCAATGGATAGTTGAGGAAAAATTTAAAAAGTTATTGATTTTTATTATCACAGGCGGGTAAAAAGGAATGTTTTACAGCAGGTTTTGGTTTATACCTACTTGATAGAACATAGAAGAGCTTGAAAACGTCCCTAATTTTGGACGTATCTACGCATGCACTTCAAAACTTATACTTTTTTCTGAATGCTTGTTTTAATTTTTATCGTCATCTAACTATGATTGGTTGATATTACAGACACTTACATGAGACTCTCCGTAAGATTATCTGATAAAAACTTAATCAAGCTTTCAGAAACCGAGGGTCATTCATTTGTTTATTACATAAAACGTATGTAATGAAACTTGTTTCAAAAGTTTTATCGTATACGAATGTACGTTGTCTTCACGTCACGATGTCACGATGTTACGATGTTTTTGTATTATTTAAACATGAACAGAGGGGCAATTCCCGTATTTTAAGAACGTTCGCATTCTCATCTCATTCTCATCTGTCAAAAATACAATAAATTTATGAACATTTTTAACAAGTTTGACACATTGCGACTTCAATGTGAAAGTTGTATAAGTACGAGAATTGTACTTCCGATCATTGTTTAAGTGTGATCACTGAACTGTATTTTTCGTTTTATGCTTGTTTAGGTAGCATCAAACAGTGCAAATTCTCATTGAAAGCAGATAATTATAACTTTATGTAAAATTCACGTAACAAATACAAAGCACCTATCAATAGTCATGATTAAGACGCAATATTGTTTCTATTGTAGAAAAATGACAAGAATTTTAAGAATGTAATATTTTTTTTTAACTATACTTAGATTCTGTGGTAAACATAGGTTGAAAACTAGGTACCTGGTTTTCCGCCTATGTTTACCACAAAGTAAGCAGATGTGGTCATCATGCTCAAGGGATTTTCTTTTCGAAATAGTTAGATATGGGCTTCCTTGATAGTACCTAGGTGTATTATTGGAATACATAAAATTATTTTGTCCAGAGCGTAATGCGAATAGGAAGGTACTGCGATAGACTTGATTGATTCATACAATGCTGATTCACAAAAGATTCGCGACGTAGATAAAACCATGACAGTCTCATTATTCTTTATAAAGTTCATACATTGAGTTACAATGATATTATTCCATATACTAATGCCTAGGTTTAGATTATATTTATCTTGACAATGAAGAAAAGAACTGCCCCTTTAGTCTAGTGGTTGCCAGCGCTACTGCTAAGCATGAGGTGCTGGGTTCGATTCCCGGGTAGGACAAGGTGTTATTGGGTTTTTCCATTGCAATTTCTTAGTAGCAGTTCAATGTGTGGAATGGTGCCCGGACTATCATAACTGGCCCTCGTGTAGGACTTAAACATAACAGGCGATATCTGAGTGTAACTACTGTAGGTACTACACCTCTGCTTAACCCTTTAGGGAATACAGGCATGATGTTATGTTATGTGAACGCTTGTCAACTTTGTTTCATTCTCAATGCTCTCTTACACCTTTACCATTCATAACAAAACCTTAATTACCATACAGGATGTTGTAGAAACTGCGCATACGCTTAAACTTTAATACTAGCAGTTAACAAATAAAACATTGGCAAATAAATGTTGAATAGACGTACTGTAGTAAAATGCCTCACCTGTACAATAATGTTAATGTTTTCTTACAATGTACTTTGATACATTCTTAAGGTAGGTACTAAAATAGGACATTTTACTTTTAGATTCGTTGACGTCGTAGCTTAAGTTAAAGTTGTGCCATGTAAACGGTTCAAACATTATACCAACATCTATAGAAATCAGTTTCTAGTTTTCTTTTTTTGAAAGCAAGTATTTAACATTTAAAAAATCTAATTTATTTATTTTCTCCGTTTTTTATTTTGGTTAGGTACACCCCTTTTGCTTACGGCAGCAGTATAGAAACTGTCCGATGACAGATGGATTGATGATCGCATTTTTTTTAAATTAACCGACAGGTCTCATTTGTCCATCCTTTTCACAGGATCCTTGTGTTGCAATTTGCGAGCAACACATGCTTTATTGATTTGGAAGGGCCAATGAAATTTCGGACGCTGTTAGGCACATGTAAAAAAAATTGAACATGTAATTACTTTTTAGTACAAATTGAGAGTAGGTACTCTCAATTTGTACTAAAAAGTAATTAAATCACACAGACACAATAATCGCATATCAACAGAAGAAGCTTTCAAGTCAGGAAACGATACACCAATAACTTGCACAAAAGTCCCAATATCTGCAAGTAGCTTGCATGCCAATGTTCCTTTACAACTTTTAATTGGTGATGATATTGATGGGTGTGTAGCTTAGCATATAAACTACTGGCATGCTTTTGTGCAAGTTACTAGTATGTGTAATCCTGGCTTTAAAGATCAACGTCTCTTGCCGGAAGACTTCAAAGCGTACTAAGAATACCTACTAACTAACAATCAAAGCTTTTTATTATTAACACATTTGGCAATTAAAAATATTCGTACTATTAATATTTTTTACGCTACAACTTATATCACTAATTATATCTATAGTTCTTTGGTGAAGAAGTGGCGAGTCATTGGCCATTGTGTGGTGGGTACATATCTGGTGGTGGGACATGAAAGCCTAAAGATTAATTATGGGTTTTTTACTTTGAAGAACTATGTATGGTTTACGATGTGTTTTATGAGGACGAAGTTTGGATAATGCATCATGATTAGCAAAAAAAAACCTAAGTAGACCATGCATGACGCACGAGGCGCTTCGCAATAGAATTTCTTAGTAATAGGTACAGTTAACTCAAATATGTGTTAACCAGTCTTACCAAGGGGTATTGTATTACCCAATTACTGGGTTATGGAGGTCAGATAGTCAGTCGCTCCATGTAAAATACTGGTATTCAGCTGCATCCGGTTAGACTGGAAGCCAACCCCAACATAGCTGGGAAAAGGCTATGCAGATTGATTGACCTATTATCTAGATTGGGAATATAATTATGTAGGCAAAAAAAACACAGGATAGGTACCTTTAAAGTCTACATCAAACGCGTCATCAGAAATGTGATAACATTTTTGGCATCACCGAAAAGTGATACTACTTTATGATGTTCGAAAGTTGAATGCTTGCTGATGAATGATTTACTAGCATTTTGCAGGATCTCGTTACTTCAAAAAACCTTGAATACGCAACTCTCGCATTGCAAATATCATAGAACGGTACAATTGGAGATATCAGTAAAGTTAGTTAAGGATATAATAATTATATACTAATGAAGTTGATTGATTTGACCACCACATTCAGTTGCCGCTTTGTAATCGGACATCCCAAACTAACACGGCCACGATATGAGTAAACTTTTAGATAAAATATTTATTTTATTACGTTTCTAACCGTACATAGTTGTATGGGGTCAGAGCAGCACATGCAAGTTATTACAATAAAATTTATTACCATCCATAAATCTTCATAAATGTTTCCTGATAAATCGTATTTAATTACGAAAATTAGGGCACAGATGTACTTACACGCGGTTACATGAACCTACAACGCGTTAGTTTTAATCGATTTTCAATGCTGTGGCGTCTACTCACTACTGACTATTCATTAGAGATGTATTAAGCCTCATACTGTCACTAAGGAGACACAATAGCCTTCTAAAGACCAATCGATAGTTGAGCGGACATGTAGTAGGTATCCTCTCTTCCTATTATTAATACCAGCCTATAATTTGACCCCCTGCAGGGCAAAGGCTTCGTCTCATACAGAGAAGGAAAGAAAGAAATAAAGAAAATAGATTTATTCAGCACAGACTAAAAGGCACACAAGGCGAAGAAGGCGTGACCATTGATCACCACGTCTGCTCGAGACGGGTTGGCGATAAAGTCCAGCAGCCCCAGACAAAGTGATCAGCGATAACGATGATGGAAAAGGCAAAAATGTATAAGACTAACATGAGCTATCGAAAAGCTTATGTCAATCCTGTTGGAAGTCGTTGTAGAAATACGAAACGCTTTCGAAGCGATTGTCACTTGTCACTTGTCCTCAGGTTTCCTCCCGCCACGAAGTTTTCCTTCACCGATGTCAGTAATGTTCAAAATAAACTCTACAACAGAAAGTATATATGAATTGAAAAAGTCACATTGGTACTTGCCCGGATTTGAACCCAAAACCTCATCCATGAGAGGCGAGGCCATAGCCTCTGGGCCATCAAGTTATTGATTCAACTTCCTAGTAAGAAGTAGTAAATGTGTCCAATGGCTGATCGGTTTGCCATCTTTCGAAGCTTTTTCCTATCTCACAAACAGGTTCTAAACCTCTAAAACAGGCAAATATTTGCCTTGACCTATGACACTCGTTAAATCTAAGTGCCTCGTCTACGACAGAGCAAAACGCTAGAGAATTCATCCAGCATTAACTCTTTCAGTGATCGTAACTTTTGTACACGACGAAGCTTGCTCTAACCTCGCGTTCTATTTAAAAGCGATCGTCGCGCGAATACACGATAGATCGAAGTTTCTGTTCGGTGAATCTGAATGCGTGGTCGTGCCGACAGAGGGCGCTTTCCGAACAAAAAGCGACATAAGCACGCGACCGATCGCGTATCGCGGGACGATAGCTTTTAACTAGGACGCGGCCCAACAGAAATGATCTAGGTTAAATGTCTCGTTTACAAGGAGCAGAATTCACGATCCGAGATGGTCAATCATATAATCATGTCGCCATGAAAGAAATAAAACAAAAAGCTAGTCAATATTTACACCTCGCGGTTTCTAAAAGACTAATCAACAGCGCGTTAATTGCTAGCTATGATTGGCAACAGCCAATAAAATTCTTGACATGACATTGACAGTCTTTGAGCGGCATTTAATGATTAACCTTTTAGAAAACAGGTGTTTAGCTATAAACACGTAATGGGTTTTTTTGACCATTTTAGGAAAATTACGAAGTTAAAAATACATGGTATGCGTCTTATTCCATTCAGTCAGTTGTATTGGCAAGCCCAAACCCACAAAATATCAGATTTTCCAGGTATTCCGTCATTTAGGACGATCGTAAAATAGCATTTAGCAACATTAAGAGGTGTATTTGTTATTAAATTTTACTGTTAGTTTATACTCATTCTCATTTATTTTATGTATTTTGTTTTACTGCACATCATACATACTTTATTACATATATCATCAATTCATTTCATGATTAGATTTCTAATAGGTAGGGCTAGTCACAGAACAACTTTCTCAGAAAAAAGAACATCCTATAATAGTGGTTTAGGAATAGAATGTTGCATATTATAATAATAATAAAAGCATTTATTGATTCCTTAAAATCACAAAATTCCTACATTTCATGAAAATAAATTAAAATTAATACAATCATAAACTAACTGAATGTTGCAAACTCACCCAAAACGTATAGGTAATGAATATAATTTTTGCCAGAATAAAAAATGCTTTCATGTTGTTATACCGAAATCTCACGATCCGCGATTTTGCGGACATCTGCAATATTGCCGATTGTCGGATTCCACCATCAGGCACACCGTGCAACGAAATACTGGGTACCCCTAATTTTCAAAAAAGAACTTCCGATGTCTGCGCTACCCCGCACGTACACTTTCCCGGTCCGTCGTCCGGGCTCGTCGGTGTCCGTCCGCAAAATCGCGGATCGTAGGATTTCGGTATGACCTTTTAACAAAATAATCCTTTCAAATAATTACTCTTAAAATATCAATTTCCACTCTACACACAGCAACATCGATAGAATCATTATTTCCAACAAAACGAACGACTAAACTCGGAGTTAAAATTAATTTCCTTCCTTCATTAGTGCGGAGTTCTGGGTTCCAACAATTAACCGCCGACGTCGCATAGCTGGTAACTTCTAATGAACGGCTCAATACTTCAGCAAGTTTAGAAGAATTAGTTGTTAAATGTCCTTAACGAGCAATCGATCTGGGTTTACTGTCATTATAGAATTTATGTCTAAGTTCGGTTGGAGTTTTTGTTAATAACTCTTCATTTTTGGTTGAAGAGGAGTTTTTGTAAAGTGATTTTAAGCCATCTTTAGGTTATTTCTTTAAAATTGATTTCATACTGGTCATCATCTGCCTCCGTGTGGGTATGTAAAGATGGTCACCCATCCACGGACCGACCGCGGCAAGTGTAGCTTAATCTGATCGATCGACCCGAGCGGCTGTTATTACGTAGCCATGGGCCACTGGTATGGATGCAAAATTGGTCGCTAAACATAACATTTTATTTTTTCTACTAGTCATTCCACAATTCTTAAAGATTGTTTATAGGTTTGAACGCTGAACTTACACCTAGTAAATAACTACATAATAATAGTGACTGCTATATTACTAAACTAGATATTTGTGCTTTGGGTACAGTTCAGTTTTTATGATTAATCAACTACTTAAAGAAAGCTTCAATGCTGAACTGTTCTGAATGACATGTTTAAGTCAAGGAACTATTGTTGCCAACCATATCAATTATTCTTAGGACCACACCACACACTGCGTTGCTATTCCGAGCACTCAATGTCAGGTGTATGAACACTCATTTCATTGCTAATGCTCAACTTAAGTATCCAGCTTTAAAGATCTATTACGCATAAGTTGAGCTCCATTGTCTAAGAGAACAAACAATAGACACTTTAATTCCTTCTACTTGATTTGTTAGACACTACTGTTTAGACTTTTACTACCTTTTACGCAAGTGGAATAGGTACTTGGAAAAGGTAAGGTGGGGAGTGTTAGATTTGAGCTATAAAGCTAGTAAAGTGAGAAGTATTAAGATGAATGTGCCGTGGTTCCCTGCATAGTATAATCTATCCAGTATTAACCCGTACTTGGAGAAAACGGCTACCTACTTCTTCCTCTTTGTGTGGCTGTAGGCTGGTACGACAGTATTTCAAATGTTCTTGGTCAAAAACTTCGCCACTTCCACGGCGACGGCGGTGAAAGCGTCGCTTTGACTGCATGTTTTGGGACTTCCTACTACCGACTGAAGCGATACTAGTAGTACCTACCATTTAGAAACTACCACTTAAGTCTCCTTAAGGAGATTTGCAGAACCCATTTTGACTTTACTTTTCTAAGTAAAGTTAGCCTTATTTTGAACAATGTAAGGTTCATATCCGTATGAAACATTTTCTTATACGAATATGAAGAATATGGTTCATATTTAGAATGAAATACTAACAAAAGCAAAATAAATTCAAAGTGTGATCTGTGAATTTTGCCCAAACTGATAATATTAAAAATGTGGACACCATGACAAGCACATTTTTTCTTCTTTATTCAACTAGTCCATTTTATGAACGTTGTGATAAAGATGATACCAAAAGTCACTAAATTGGGAAGCTTTTGAAAAAGGATTGATAACAAAAAGATAAATAATGAAATGATAATAAATTTCGTGCACCAGAAGTTGCTGTTAAACACCGCAGGAACGAGTTGTTTACAGCTCAGTTCACACTTCAAACGAAAATGACAAAAAAAACAACACTTCTTCACACCAAAAACTCGACTAAAATGCTCCAGTTGAATCGTGATCTCCATTTTACGACCCCAAAAGTTCGTTCTGTGAATAAACAAATTACCACAGTTAGAACAATGAGGCATTGTAAACGAAGGGCGATGGCGTATGTGTTAATTTGTTACTACATCGACCTATATGAGCGCAGCGGAAAGATATATAGACGATATTAGATGAGTTGAAGGTGAGGTGTGATGTAAAGTAGGCTATTGTTATGGTTTTAAATATATGAGAAGCAAATAAAAATAAAGTAAATAAAACAGAATTAGTTTAAACAACAAACATTAACAAGTAGAATCTAAAACTGCCAAATCCTTCACTTGTAAGGTCTATCTACAAGTATCACTAGATCAGCATTCAAGCAAATCGGACGTATAAAGCGCAAAAAAATTGAACTCATAACTTACTAACAATGTATCTTGTATTCACACTTCATTCCCATTAAAAAACGACAAAACCAACCATCACACAACGATATCTATCATCTACTCAAACAAAAACGTTTCAAGCGAACCTGGCACAAAAGAAAAAAACCCTCTTAACATGCATGCCACATAGTTAACAGGCATCGAACTTCGATCAATAAACTGTGTTGGTACTGTCTTCCCATGGCGATAATTAACATTAACGCTACACGACTAATTACACCTCATATGGACTGAATGAGAAAGAGGTTTTATTGTTTTTTTGTTTCGTGACTAGCTACTTCCTCTTTACATTTCGATTTTTAATATTATTTATAGATTCGGTGTCGGAAATCATAAATGTGCAGCTATTGACAAGTGCTAAATACATCAATTAGGAATACAATGGACAGCTATTTCCATCGACATATTTAAATGTGTCTACATTGAGGCGCCACAACCATATACGTAAATGCAAAATACGTCCCTAGTTGTTGAAGGAATCAATTCTAGAATTTGCAAATAAAATATTTTAAAACGTGACGCCATTGATGGCTATTCAATCTGAAGCTGCATTGCGAAACCCATAAGTCCATCTGAATCCAATTGAACATTGTTCCTTTTTTTTAAATAATCCTCAACTTGTCCTATCAAGCTATGCATTGCAAAACGAGATCCCGTTACAAAAGTAAAAATAAAAACAACAGAAGATACAAAAACCATAATCAATCACCATGCCACAAACATTGGCAAAACACAGTTGATAAAATAAATAAAAGCAATCAAGTTTCTAATTTCAGACACGTCAAATTAACAAATGGACATACGGGAACTGAATACATTGAAACAGAAAAGATTATTAATGATAGCATTCATAGTATGAATAGACCATTGAACAGATGCCGCTTTCTATAAGGTTTATTAGTAAATTGTGTTCTACTGAAACTAATTTATAATTGAAGTTGTGTATTAGCTTGTTTCTTGTATTGGCAACATGATTCTGGCTGTCGAGACATGGGCATTCATAAGTAACTTACAATGTATGGTCAATTGATGACGGAAATTCAAACACGAATAAATTATGTTTGTATCTATTCATTAAAATCAATAGTGCCATAATAGTTATAAAGTTTATCGTACAGCTGTTTATTCGCCCATGATATTATAGAGAAGTGACTATCGTCTGACTGAGCCTTTGCAGTGCAGTCTTTAGGGAAATCAGGTGCGCAATATAAAGTTTTGTTAAAGTTCTAAATAATACTCAAAATGAATAGTCACTATTGGTTGCGATTTTATATATCAAACGTTTCAATCTGGTGGCGCTTTGTAGTCAGACAGATTTAGGTACCTAGTTCAAACTTGCTGTAATATTGATCAACTTCTGCATAATTTTTGTTTAAGCGTTTGTTTGTTCGAAGTATCAAACTTGATAGATTATGTAGATTACCTGGAACTCATGGTTTATTTTGTTCTAAGTTCTTACAAAAATATACTTTAGCTAAAAATAAAATTAAGCCACGTTATACAATTTAATTACCATGAAAAATTCGGTTTCCAAACATTCACGAAGACATGAGATTTCCCCTCCGCAAATAAATAATTTCCTTGAAACGATGAAACAGAAAAAATCTTTGTCACCACCATGATTCATTCATGACTCAAGTAACATACTTGCAAATGAGATCATGTAAATAGCTTGAACTATTATAAAGACTGCCATATCAGTACTAATAACAATATAAGTTCGACGCCCTTTCCGATATACGTGAGGGAAATAACTATGCATAGCGAACCAAGAGTATATAAACCATTGAAGCGGTCACCATGACCAATGAAGTAGGAACTTACGACCGATCAATAAAACCTCTTACAGCCAAGGTAATGAAGAAAGAGGAAGCTCAAATTAAACTGGCACTAGAAATACCCATAGTCGAACGTGGATTTATAACGATTGTGTGCAACGGAGACGTTTCTACGAAACAAAATAACTTTGAAATGTGTCGAAGCATGACATAATGAATTCTCGTTTGTAAGTGGCCGTTTGAACCGTATAATCGAATAGAGTAATGTGAGAAATATAAAAATGTTAGATGTTTTATTTTTGGAGGAAAATTTAGTATTCTTGTTCACCGCTTTGAATACAGGGATTTATTTATTGTGGTTTCCATACTCATAGATTATGCGTTGTTTAATTTACTGGAATACATTGTTATTATACATCCTCTGCAATATAATTAAACAAATTCCTACAGTATAATTAAACAAATTGATCCTGTTTTGCTTTCTTTTATAGATTGCAATGAAATGCATCATTACTTTTGTTCGTGATGCCGCAGTCAAAACACAACGCGCCACCTCACCACACCGGTTGCAAAAGACATTTAAGGAAAATGGATTGTGCTCTCTGTAAGTGAAGGATTGATAAGCAGTTCCTCACTTACAGACGATGACTTAGCACCCTGCCAGCACTTATAAACAATCACAATCTTACTAACTTGGAATGCCGATTATTCAACGATTTATTCTGTTTGGAACCACTCCATACATATACGAAGTTTCTATAGAACATTCTGTTTATCGGCAAAGTATAGTTGATGAATTGCTTAGCGACATAAATGTGTCACCGAGCTCGCCCTCTATCATGCATACGATGCGCTATTGACCCTAAAAGGCTCTAAAACAATAAAATATATACGGTATATTAGTTCTTGACAGCAGGACATTGTCGCTGTGTTGTTCGTAAAGCGCTTACAGCGTGCGGTCAATGTGGTGACAGCTTGAATTGAAGCGATGTTGATCGCTTTATGGTCGATGTCCCTAGCACTGATTCGTATTTTAGGTTAATATAATGTGTTGAAAACATGGAACTGGGAGATGGTTTTGACTAAGTACAATTTGAGGTTGGTTTTGGTTGAATGAACAGGCTCTATATACCAGTTTAAGATCTTATCAGCAGGTATTTTCAGCCGTTATGTAACGTAGCTTACTGACACCCCACAATTTCCCCAACAAACCTCGTAAATTCTAACTATTATAAACAAATTATTATCAATTTTCACTACTTTATCTTCCATTGCTTAATGTTAAAGCGTTATTGTTTACGATAATGCTGGACCGGACAAACATATTGCACCTTTATCTACCAACATTTGACATTTGACATCGCTATCTCCGAGAAAGTGTCATACAAGCAGTTGTTCATTCTTATCAGTTGAATTTGCAATTAATGCTTGGTCATTTAACGTGAATGGTGTTCTTACAATGGTTTCATTGTTCGATGTTGGATGCTATTGTCCTTATTTTATTGCTTTTGTACCGTCTTGTACTATGTTCTGTTTTTATTTTGTGATAGTTGATGCTTCATCTTTTTCTTCTTGAATAGAGCTTTATGCAGCAACTACTCCATGTTATCGCTGCTGTTTATAATTGATGACGTTGACCTTATTTCAACGTCTGGTTGTTGCGTATTAGTCATTTCACAGTTTCTGTAATTTATGACCAGTTTTGGGGTATCATTTTATTTGTGATCGTTTTTGCACATTCAATTTATGTACTACACAAGTAAATACCATATCTTACTCTTTATCATTAAATCGTATCAAACGCTTTTATTTTATTGCATTCTTCTATCAAGTTTGTAACCAGCCAATCCAGAGGTGTTAAAAACACTGATCATAATTCATTATTAATTCTTGTTGCCTCTGCTTCGTGCTAATTAAGTGATTGGTGCGAAGATAAATTAGTATTATAACGATTATTGCTTATTGATTTATTTCCATGACATAAAGCTACAGAGACCAATCAATTTATTAAATGGAACTATGGCCGGGAAGCTGTACAAATGCGCAGAGATGATAGTATTGACGCTTGTTTAATGGCCCGTCATTTTCTACAGTTTTTGTTCTCAGTAATTCTGAGTAAGCGGGAAGTTCTACTAAAGAAAACTATACAGCAGTGAATGCTTTTAACTTGGTTATTATATAGTTTTGTGAAATTCACGCGCCATGTTTTTGAGAATTTCAGTTTCTTTGGTATTCAATGCTTGTTTGGAAAATTAAAGGGTGAGCAACCACCAATCGAAGTAGTAGCAAGTGTAAATTGATAATTATTATGATTGTGTAAGCTGCCACCAACAGCGTTTATTTTCAGTTGCTATGTGTTTTGCATTTCCTCATGGCTACATGTTTTTACAAAGTCGATTTGAAAACATTTGTTCTAAGAACGCGGCACAAAGACTGCCGCTATTCGCATTGACACGATCTTAGCAATTCAAAATAGACAAAACGGGAAAATCAACAACCAAATCATGTAGATTCAAATTTTATCGATGGGAATCAAACATTCCCCGTAACAGTACCTATGTTTATTCAAATCACATCGATCCTTTACAAACGTACCATTTGGAACTCAAATATTGATTCTGGTCAAAGGAGATTATTTGATCTCCACTCGGTTCGTTCGGAAGTGATTACTTTCTTAGAATGGTGTTTGATGTTCGACAAATATTCGAGATGAATTTCGGTGGTCGTTTTTTTGTGAACGCAAGTGTCAATCTCTTCTGTAAAATGTTTGCCATGGATCTGTGCAAAATAGATAGGATGTGGAAAGGATGTGGTACTAGGGGTCATGCTATCTTCTCAGGGTTTACCCATACCTGGTATTTTGTTAAACTCAGGAAACAAAATATTTACCTAACTTGATTGCTTTAGACTAAGAGATAGTGAAAACATTATAATGGACCGTTAAAATAATTTCATCTCATCTCTCGACACCAAAATATACTTTTAAAACAATTAATATTTAATTAGCTTTCTCCTTACCCTTCGTACTTCAAGGCCGCCTAGTCCTCATAATTAGACAAATTGTTCCAACACAATTACCTCAGCGTAAACTCAGGCATTAGGGTTGGAATTTTATAATCAAATTGTCGTCCTTGCAACTAAACAAGGACAAGACGCTTAGGCATTGTAATCTCAACTAACTGACTCACTCGACCCCTAACAAGATTCCTGAGAGCACCCACACAGTACTGTTGCCATTTGCTAATTTCTGCTTTGTCTAATTGCTAAGAATAGCCACGATTACACTGCGACAAGAGTTTAATTTCTCTTGACTGTCCTTACGAACCCATTGCCAAGTTCATTACCATCTTCAGTGTGTAATCTGGTGTTAAACGAGCGATGTAGAGGTTTGAATTCGAGATTCACGTCTGTAATGGAATCGTTGCGGTTCCAATGCCGGGTTGGGCCTAATTGAAAGTTACTTGGTGGAGTGACAGGGGCCGTTAAGTCAGCCAGTGGCCGCAGCTCTGTGTTGTTGCTTGTCAGATTAACGTGCCTCCCTTGGCGCCTTGGCGTTTAACTGTGTAACAAACTAGCATTGTCTAAAGGGCAAGATTTCTGGAGTAACGAGGCTGGTTCTATCAGTGATTTTGTTACTTATAGCTGCTATGTTTGTTTATTTCCTCTTTGGCCTGACTAATTTAACCGGGAACAATAGGTTTTGTTTGTTGGAGATGACATTTATTGATTGAGATGTGTTCATATTTTAAATTTGTGTTCTACTGTGGCTACCTACATTCAGGTCTTTGTCTAACTGTTGAAATTGATGGACCCACTTTCGCAATAATCATCACGTTTGGTTTTGGATTGGTGATCTCTTTTGTCTGGGTTCTTAAGTTAAATTACAATTTACGTCAACGACTAAATTGAGAAATCGCCGTGCGTTCAATGTCACGAACACGCATTAAAATACTAAAGCTACCGAGCTTAGCAACGAGACAGGCGATCAGGAAGTAATACTCTATGCAGATTGATGCAGACCCTTTTAAACAACACAATAGTTGCGCCCAGCACATTATCAATTTGTAACCAAAACTGGTTGTTAACTAAACTGTGAAAAGAAAAGTAAAAAGACAGGCTAAACAATAAATGGTAAATATTAATTTACGTTGAATTTTTGAACGTAAAATAGAAATATTATCAACACTTACCGTGTTGAATCCCACCAAAACTTACAAGGAAAGTACCTACATCGAAAATCAACCAAGAAGTGATTGAATATTTCTCTTCAAAATAAAACGTTATAATTTTCTTCTTTTACCGAAACACTCGTAACTTCCAAGATCGATATGTCAGTCGTTTCATAACAAGTAACGACCCACTTATCTTGGCAAACTTTCGTTCGTTAACTCACAGCTGACAGTGTTCCGGTGTAGTTACACTTAAGTTTCCACAATGAAGGCGAGTTGACAATTTAACAGTTTAATGACTTGAACAAGTCGCGACAAAACTTTGGAGTTAGCGCTTGTTTTGAGCGATTGGGTAGTTCTGGATCGGTTGGGGTGTCTGAATTATATGGTGGTATCTTTTTTGGGTTTTTCTTTTAAGTGTATATTCTTTATTGCGGCAAGGTAAAAATAAACTACATAATAAATTATCTGAATATGGTGCATCCATCCAAAGGCTACGTTTTGTATTTATTAATTACATCGCTTAATATATCTATAATATAATTTACTTAACTTTTTACCCGTCGTCACATTTATTTATCTTTTAGCAAAGTTTTCCGCTTCTTAATCTCACAAAATTTAAATTAAATTAATAAATGCATTTGCGTAGAAAATACGTCTTAAATCAGTGATCGACACTCGCTCCACTTCTGAAATAGATGATAAGGAATTTACCCAAAATTGATTCAGTTGCAGACTAATATTATTAAGAATAACAGTGCTAAGCAGTTACTTTAACAAAACTATTGTTTTGCCTACAACGACACTTACGCCACCAAAACAGCAAATAATTCGCTTGATAAGCGTGGGCTTTAAGACAACGGACTTGTAACAAGCTAAATAATCATTACAATTATTGCAGCTGGTAGTATTGCATGGAACATGAATGAAATATCATCTAGAAATATAGTTTGTACATACTGTGTCATTCATTGACGCCAGAATCTAATTATTGTCCACTACTAAACCATATCAACTATGTATACTACATATCTAACTATGTTTATATTATGTATATATTTATATAGATAAGATAATGCTTTATGTGTGTATGTATTTATTGTATATGTAAACGGTACACCACTGACTACCTGCAGTATTGTCTCTCCTTCTTACTTTAATTCATCCAAAGGTTGTCTGTAAAAGATCGCTTTTAGCGATAAGACCGCCCATTGTGTCACCCTATATAAAATTTCTAATTTATGTCTGTAATTTTTATGGTGTACATTCTAAAGAGTATTCTATCTATCTATCAATATTGAAATAATGATTTTTAAAAGCCGTGAAGTAAAACAAAAACGTCACAATCGCGCGTTACAATCTCCCATTTATATGTACCTCATAAAGTTATATTACGATCTGGGTACCTTTTACGAAAACCATAAGATGAAGTCTTAGACAAGACCACACAGAATTCGACATCAATAGAAAAATCCAACTAATAAAACTAGCGTGTGAATTTATTATTATACTTACGGACTCTATAATGAGCGCTATGTTATTTCCTACCCATAAAACCACATCTTTCTTTCATTCCTCTAAAACAAACTAACAAAATTATTTATGTACATCCAAGATTATATATTTATCTTTTCCATAGGCTGAATAACAAAACGCTCTCTCAACGTTCAAGCGCCATCGATTAAAATAAGTAAGCCGTTTTATATTTGATCGTATAGCGTTTTTCTGTAAACAGTTTCCTGGCTGTTTGGTTTCAGATCACGATCAAAGAACAGGTGGCTTCAACGGCCACCTTGTATGTATCAACTTTCATGGCTTCCACGTTCCGTACAAAGGGATAAATTATTTTTATATCTATGATAGCGAAATGTTTCTCTTTTTCACTATCGGTTGGGCGAAATTGATTTTTTGTTTGCGCGTTGCGTTCGTTTTGCTAAGTAGGTTGGTTTCAGTGTTATGATTAGAAATGACTTCAAATGTATTTTTTTATGACAATAATATACATTAACATCCACTTGTGTGAACCGTTTACGATATATGACTGGCAGAGACGCAATCGAAGAGCTGTCGTTTATTTTACCGAGTAAACCTTCCTACGAATTGGAAATTGAACAAGTTCTCGACATCCATTTGCTCACAAAAGTAGCGAACAAAGCTGTAATATAACTCCACTACGATCTTTCAATCAAAACATCATACAGGCTAATTCCTGATCATTTAGTCCAACGGCCAATAAATAAGTCAATCAACCCGTCCTCTTAACAACACAAGACAAACGATAACTGACATGACGGAATTACTCAACAACTTTATTTGGACACAATTGTTAATTTCCTCCAATGAAATAATGGGCTAAATCCTCTCCGTAAAGTTTTATAATTGGTTGATTGGATGCTGCGGAGAAAGCCGTTGGTTCATCGTCGTGGTAGATTTTTTTGCCTCTAAACATGGTTATCGTTTGATCAGGATGCAGTAGTTAAGTCACGTTTTGTTTTGGTTAGTTTGAAAGTTCATTTCCTTATTTTGAGGTGATTAGGAACGATAACATTTTATGAAGATTTATTTTATAAGTATTTTATCATATACATTTTGTGCAAGGATAAATTTAAACTCTCAAAATTGAGTAATACTTGAATATTTTTTGCTGTCAATTTCTTCATTGCCAATCTTATTTACTTTTATATTATCAACTTTTACTACAAAATTTAAAGAGAAAATTGTTCAACAAGGTATAAATACATCGTTAACTTGAGATAACAGAATAGCTTTTCGTAAAATTCTCAATGGAGTAAGCGTCTCATGTTTAACAATTTTCCCATTCCCCTGGAGCCAACTAGCCACTATAGCCAATATAGTTTTAGAAAAACATTCAAACATTTTGTTTAGAGTAACTTGATATAGTTCTACTGGTAATATTCCATCATATTTGAAGTTATAGCTACTGTAGTAAATTTTTTGTGCTTCATCATCAATTTAAAATTATTTTACACCTTCAACTTGCTTTGTTTTGATTTCTACATTTATTGTATTATCTGATTTTACTGTGAGACATAGGCTTATTAATCCTTTAACATTAATCATATGATTAGGTCACGTTGATGTCAATATTAGATCTAATACCAGTACACGATACCCAATTTCAATAGCGTTTGCAAAAACGTTGGCCAAAACCTTGGCTCCAATATTTGATTCAGCATTTGACCTTTAACCATTCTCATTATCCGCATTAGGAATTAACAGTACGGAAACCGGTTTCCTACGGTCCAGAAATTCCTTTGTAAGCTCCGTTTGTTTCGTCTTTTACTATATTTTAGGGCAATGATAATGCGGATCTGGGACGTTCATTAGTTTGATATGTTGGCCGTGAATCCTTTATCTGAGTAATATTGTAGGTTTTCTGTGGTTTACTCTTTGTGATTTATTTTGGACTGTGTTTGTGTTTTCATCTCATCAAAGAATAGTTAGGTTTATGAACTTTATGTTCGATGATTTCTTTGATTTACTTTTAATAAATTAGCGGCCGAATTACTTGATTAAAATTACCTTATCAATCAAGGCACTGATGATCTTTCCTACACACAACACTAAAATACAAATGGCAAAAAACTTTAGCATATCCACAACCACATCCTTTTAATTCATTTCTTATACTAACTAAAACAACCGACGCGTGTTCCAGACTAAACATGTAACCGAGTTCCATTTTAAAAAACTGCATCATCCATTTTTATAAGCCAGGCACTGCAGTAACGCGCCGAGCCGAGTTAAACATGAAAACAAGGCATAAGGAACGGGTCACTAGGTCACTATTAATGCAATGCACCATGTAAGTGCAGTAGCATTAAATATATTTGAATATTTTTGTATTGATATCGTTTCTCTTTCGTTATTGCTCTTGCATAGGAATATCTGAATTGTAGATCGAAATGGAGTCGTGGGGATCGTCCGCTTGTACTATCGGGACGGTTTTCTTATCGGAGCAAAATTTATAAAGCCTATAGATATTGTTTCCGGGCTCTATGTTTGTACGTTAGATTTGTCTAATGGTACTTGTGAGACATACATTTCTGGGTGGGATGTGGAACAAGGATACAAGTATGAAGATAATTGTATTTTGTCTCAACCTCTTTTTCATATCCCTTTGCAATAACATTGTGAGTCAATCTCATACATTCAATTTAGCGAGGATATGCAAACAAAAATGACGGAACAAACAAAATATGCACATAAGAATACTTCAGCTTTGAATCTAAACCTTTGTAGCAAATGCTTGAACTAAAACAATCCGGGTTGTTGCGAAGAAACGCATTATCATATGCAACTATTCTCGAACAGGAAACTTGTTATGCAATTTTTGTTCAGAAACTATTTTTGAACAAGCGCTAAGCTTTTGTGCTAGTTGGGATTTTATTCCGTGGAATATCAAAGGAGAAATATGATTAAACAGTTCCAAGTTGTTTGAAAACCGTGGCAGGATTTTTTAAACTTTGCTTTTTGAGTTATGGGTGGCCATTTTGTTATAAGCTGACAATGTGACGTGAAAGGTGATCCTGTTTATAGCTCTGGGGATTTAAAATGTCAATTGAAGAGCGCCGCGCTCATTTGTTTCTGTCAGTGAATTTTTGTTTTGCTGATGAATCCAAGGATTTATTTGTGTCATTGTATTTTGTTGGCATACTGCCAAGATGCATTTCGCATTAGAAAACTGTTCATCCTCTACATTGTACTGTTTAGAATTAGTTTTATCTCTTTCCAATTTTCTCGTTCCACCAAAATCTAGTAAAGAGAAATTATCAAACTGAATTACGAACGAATTTAATTTCGTACCCCACGTGTAAAATTATAAATGAGGTAAAATGAAAACTGCCCGCCTTTCTAACATGCATATTGT
This sequence comes from Lithophane semibrunnea, assembly GCA_947363905.1. Lineage (NCBI taxonomy): Eukaryota > Metazoa > Arthropoda > Insecta > Lepidoptera > Noctuidae > Lithophane > Lithophane semibrunnea. Next base: position 17,683,391 of record OX376190.1, on the reverse strand, counting down.
AGCACCTACCTACAGCTGTTGCATAATAATTCTTCTCATCAAATAATAAAGATATGGTAATGCATCACTCCAAAAGGTACATACGGAACACACGAATATTTTATTCCGTACCCGAGCTCAGAAATACTGGTAGAATTTCCATGTGAATTGTAGCTAGGATAATACAACGGAGTCTGTCAAAACCCTTCAGGCCACGCCAGTTGCTCTCATATTCAGGGACCATGATCGTAAGGTCACATGTATTATGCATTCGACTCGACCTGCTACGTATCCGAATCAATCCAGGAATGTTTGGCATAATGCCCGGAATGAAATACGTTTGTGTAATGAGGGTAGATTTTCGTTTACGTGTGCTGTTCTGTGTCGGGGGATGATTGGAAATAGTTTTGTGTTTTGTTTAATATTGGGTCATTTTCTTCTCTTTGTATTTCATTTTTTTGGTCGAAGTCTTCTCAATTTAATATTGTCCTTCAGGGACAAAGTCTTTTCAATTTAATATTGGCCTTGTGAAGAAATGTAGTGAGTTCCGATGGTCGACATGTCATTGATAGTCACTGGATTTGTCCAACTCATATTAAAATGTAAGAAAAAGCTAAATACTGTCGTGATGTTTTAGTTAACCCAACCGACCCAACCCAACGGTTTTTGGTAGTCTCATAGACTACCAAAATCAAACTATTACCAAAACTACTAAATGTTGTTAATTCCCGTTACAACAGTTATTTTCATTGCCAGCATTCAAATTGGGTTCAGTCTCAAACCTCCAACGTATTTACATATTAAGATTATTCAGTCCCTGCTTACGCAGCACAATAATATTCTAAACACCATACCGGAATCCCATATCAGATCTATTCTCCATAAAATGTAAACCAATTCCATTCATCGTTAAACCCCTTTATAGGAGCTATCTTATTTTAGGCTATGGCAAATTGCTCCTAATCTGCGACTCCCTTCGAATCCGGATATAAAACCCTTAGGTTATTATCAGCGTTGGCATCTATGGGGAGTAAAGCGATGAGGCGATTAGCGAAGCTCCATGGTGCGTATGTAAGCGCGAGATAAGAGCTCGATAACGCTTCGCATGGAAACATACGCGATTTGACGGTTGAGCTGAACCGGTTGATGCTAATTAAAATTTAATTATTTATCCGCAAATGGACGTGAAAAGGTGATCTACCCTTAACAGCTATATTAGGATGATGTGTACTCATTATTATTACAATACCAAGCAATACTAAGCAAGCAATACAATATTCGCAAAGCTTCATGATACTAAAAGAGAAAACAAACTACAGACAGAACCGGTATCAAACACAAAACGGTGAACAATACTTTGTCCAATATTTACGAAGAACTGTTTCGACGGATCACCTTTGCCTGACTCTAATGAAGATCACTTGATTAACAATCCTTTCATTCCTCTACCTACAGAGTATTTTCGCTTATGAATATTCACGAATTGAGCCGCCTCTCTGAACAACATAGTTCATTGATTACCAATGAAATACAGACGATTCGAGCCAACCTTCCTTCTTACTATGTTTTCGCATTAATGCAGATGCTTTCCGTCCCAATACTACCGCACGTTGAAATCCAAACCTCATTCACAACCGAACCGCCTTGTACAACATACATTGCTTCCTCGTACCTGATAAGGGTGACATGTGAGCGACTCAAAACATTAATGGATTTCCGTTTTAGTAAAGTTGCGGTTCTATGGCGGTATCGCGTGCCAGGATAACGTTATGCAAATGTTAGTGCTGTGAATAATTATTTGTAGAGTTTTATTGCTTTTGCTGACCCATAGATAAATAGTTTGCAACTGTTATACAAATGCTTGGTTCGATGGGAATCTTGTGGGAGTGAGAGAACTTGAAGATCGCTTATTATTTAACTTAAATCATTAAAACTGGAATTTGTATGGTTTCATTTATTCGAACACTTGTCATTTTTCTGTCAGTGATATCACCCAAATAAAGTCATTTTAGATACGATCATTTGCTTGTTATATTTAAAAAGTTGAATGTAAGTTTCATTTAACTACATTACATTTCGCATCAGCAGTATCAGTAGCTGCAATCATAAATCAATAATTGATGATTGCTGGGATTGTTTTTAGCGTACAGAAAATGTCTACCCAATCTTTTCTGCCGTCGAAAGGAATTTGATTTTTATGCTTGGAAAAAACATCATACATAATAATATATTTAAAAATATAATCAAACTTTATGCAATAATCGTACAACTCTCACAGTTGCATAACATCGGATAGTTTCTCAAGTCTCAATGTTTATTCATTAAACAGCTACAAAATGCTGATGTTTTCACTGTAAATACTTAACAACTCGCAACTCTGTGTTTTATAGTTTCTTATTTTACACCATAAGCCCATGTTTGGGTGTCATAAAATGTCGCTAATTCTTATTATTTGTTCGCGAAACTTTCAAAGAAGTTTTCCGTTTTAATACCTTTTTTGTGGTTTGGTTCGTGACTTTGTATTAAGGTATTTACTTCTGTACAGTCTACATGTGTATACCTACTTACAGAAGTATATACTTTTTCTTTTTGTTTACTGTTACAGCAATATGTGCCTTCTTTAGCACAAGAATTTTTTTAATCTTCTTTGACGTTCACGACAATTTTTACATTCAATAAATTCTTAGGGGATATTCTCACACTCACTCCTCACTTCACTTATACCTAGTGGCAAAATGTCAGTCCTGAGGGAATAGACAGGTGGCAATTACTTTCAAAGTGTATCGTATTTCTTTAACGACTTTCAACTGAATTGACATATAATATGCTTTTCGGTATAAACATAGAATGTCACTTTGGCCTTTGGGTTACTAGTTTACCCTGTTCGCAGTCAAACATAATATAGAATAGACTGCTTAAGAAGACAGTAGTTGCATTGTTGCCAAATGCCAGTCCATTGCCACAATTAACCCTACATATCAACGGGACCACCGTGTTGATGTCGATCATACTATTCGAGTGTCTAAACACAACGTTGACATCTTGATAAGTCCATGAAACTATAGGACTATTTAATAGTGCATTCATTGTTCATTATAAAACAATGCGTTTAAGAGTTATTGTTCCGCCGTTTATTTATATTTTTATTGCACAAAGCTCAGCTCTTTGTTATGGCGATTTTCATTATAGATGCTTGGTGCAAGTTGTGAGAGACGTGGTCACATTTGAAGTTTAGAAGAACTTACTTGGTGGAGGTGATAGATAAATAAAAAATGTGGAGACGAATACTGGACAATAAATGAAAACACTAACAATACTTATGTGGAAATATTTAGGAACTATTCAATAAATCCTAACATTGAAATTAAAAAAATGTTTTTCTCTACAAAAACTAATGATGAACTAGTGATGGGATACTATGAGTGACCAACTATTCGAAATTTTTGATTGAATTTTCGTATATTGGGAACGCCATAAGATATACGCAGTTTAATTTCCTGTCGGATTGTCGTCTCCACCTTGTAGAAGGTGTTATTTAAATAATTGAAAACCTTCAAGGTCGTTGTACTCATCATAAGCCACTTTTACAGGAACCAACCAAGAAAACGTGAAAATATAGTTAGCTGTTCCTTACATTTTAAAAAACCTTGCAAGGGATCCTCGCGCACCTCTCATCCCTCATATGAAACGAAGCGGATGCTTTTGTTATAGCGATTTTCATTGTTATCGATTCAATGAACGTAGTTTTTTGAATCGATTCGTTGCGAAGTGTTGAGTGTTATGAATGATTTATTTTTATTCCCTGCTTGGTACAGCACTAGTCCATTTAATTCCTTTTGTGTTGTGCCCAAATATGTCGGTGTTAAAACGTTTGGGAGATGACTAATGGCGTTTTAATTGGGATCGAGAATATTTGTGTCATGAGTTTGTTCAGAATTTTGTTAACGGGTCAATTTTCTTGTGTTGGCAACGTTTATGCAGTAATGTTTAATATTAGACCATAAAATTTTAGAGAACGTGTATAAGAATTTAACTAAATAGATTATTTGATTATGGTTTTGAATTAACACAAGTGACTGACAGTTTTTTTTATTATAAACAAGTTAAAATAACAATAATAATTTTTCGAAATAGGAATATAGGTTTCTGATTTTTTATAATAAAAGTCGAAAAGAAACGTAAAAAATGATAGCCCACAATCTAGTGAATCAAAAAGAAAAGAAAACACATAATAACGTAGTTAATAACACAAATACTTAAAATACTAATGCGATTAAGAAATAGCGTTTGTAAGATAGACGGGGCTTAGTACAAATTGATCAAGTGATCAAACGAGGATTAGGGGAGACCATCGTTCCGCTTCAAATTCGGACGCAAGCGAAATTTCTATTAAGAGGCTTTACGAGTAAAGCCTTTGCAGAATTAAATTGTCTACCTAACTAAAATTATGTAGTAGTAGTTATTAAATTTTGTTTCATTTGTTAACATTTTATTTCCAAAACACATAATTTGTAACTAGACGTCTTTTTTGATGATAAAAGGGACTTTGATTGATTCTAATAATAAAATTACCTTCACAACTCGTAGTAATTGATTAAACAAACTAGAATGATATGTTTTAAAACAATTATTTTATTAATATAAATGGTAAAAACTAAGTAGAACATTCTAAGCGTAGGTGGTTTACAGACACTTTGACATACTAGTATCAGACATACTACTGGAAACAGTTCAGGCAAGGCGATCAAAAAGTAGAAAAAAGAAGAAAAAAAAACTTTTAGTACTTAGTAGATGTCTTTGCTTTTCAATTTTCGTGTTTGCTACCGACTTCCATAATAAAAGTTATTTTTCACTTTTTTTGTGTTTTTTTTGGAAGTCGGTTGTTTTTTTTTTGTAAAACGTTTTTATTTTTCACTTTTAAGTTGTGGTACCTACCCCACACAAATTCGCATATCGTTATCTGCTATGTAAATAACAGTGACGGATTCAACTAAGATAATAATAATTATCGTCTACAAAGTGGGAAAAATACGTAATTATTGAAGCTAACTCAAAAACTACGCAAGCAAAATTAATAAAATATATATGGGACCACCTCTGAAGCATTACCTACCAAACAAAAAAAGAATCATCAAAATCGATACATAATTGGCGGAGTAAACGCGTAACATATATAAAAAAACAGACGTATTGAGAACCTCCTCCTTTTTGAAGAAGTCGGTTAAAAATCAAGCCGCCGCACCAATTTGGACCACAATTACAGTATGCCAAAATGTTATTATCAAATTGGAAGTTCCAATATTTTTACAACAAAAGTTAACGCGTTCGACTCCCGGACAGTCTCAACTAACATGAATAGCTTGACACCCTCTCATAAGACTATTATCACGGCACTAATCGATTTGAACCCCGCAGCACCGTATAGGGCCATTCAACCGTTCTATTTTATTGTTCGAACCCACATTTCTCATATTGAACCCCTGTATGACACTACAATACCATAAAACCCCTTTACCCAAACTAATAATAACCCTTATAGCTGAAACTATACGGTTCATAATACAGAAAATGCAGGAAGAAAAATTATTTGAGAAAAAGGGCCTGATTGTGTCATGTTTGTTAATTTAGAAAATGGAGTCATCGTTTCGAATTACGCTTAAAAAACTGTTAGGTTCCCATGATACGGTGTGAATATGAAATGTTTACAAGTGGTAATTAATATTATTTTGCAAATAAAGGGTGAAAAGTTATTTCATTCTACTTTTTTTATTTATTTTTTTATTTATTGCATTCATGTCGTTTCCAAGGTCTTGTTACATTTTAAAAGTTTCGTACATGAACCCTGCTAGGGCACCGCAACAATTAGTATGTATTTATAATTACATGCATTCTTATATAAAGTTATTTAAAAGTATAATATTACATTTCCAATTTCTAATGTCTATTGTTATCATTTCATTATTCATTAATTTATATGTCTTTATTACATTGCGTCAATTTTCAAAAAATCTACCTCATTAATTTATCAGAATGTCAATTTGTCAAATAATATTTTATAATTATTAGTGAAATGTTAAATAAAGAACTCATTTAGGCTATAATAACACTTCTGCATTAGGTGCATTTTTAGTGCGTTTACAAATTTATTGTCAAATTCTATGTCTTTAATTTCATTTGGTAATTTATTGTAAATTTTTATGCACATTGCAAGAGGTCCTGAGTGATACATAGCCAGTTTTGAACTTGGCAATGCTAATTCATTTTTTACTCTTAAGGAGCGTTGCAGCGGCCTCTGACTTTTAGCTAAAGGGAATAACGACGCATGGTTTCTCACAAACTTGCTTACTTCCAAAATGTAAATGCTTGTTAGGGTGAGCATTTTGTATTTAATAAAATAAGGTTTACAGCTCTGCATTTGGTCTATGTTCGCAAGAATTCTCATAAATTTTTTTTGTAAAATGAAGAGTTTTTCTACGTCTACGCTATTTCCCCACACTATAATGCCGTATGTAATCCATGAGTAGGCGTAGGCGTAGTATGCTGTCATCGCCGTTTTGAAGTCGGTTGATCTTTTTAGCTCATTTAAAGCATAAGTGAAACTTGCAAGTTTGTTTGACACAACATTAATATGTGCCTTCCAATTTATATTAGTGTCAACTGTCAGACCCAAGAGTCTAAATTCATCGACACATTGGAGTGGTATGTCATTGAATGAATAACTAATATTTAATGAACGTTTTTGATAAGGTCTGTATTGCATAAGTTTTGTCTTGGTGAAATTGATTTCCAAATTATGGTCCTTTAGCCAATTTACTATTTTTGTAAGTATATCGTCCAGTATTGGATTTAATTTGCTACCGTCGTCACACGGAAACACTATCGAAATATCGTCAGCAAACAGGACACTCTGAACATTTATTTCTCTCGGCAAATCGTTGATGTAGATTAGGAATAAAATGCACCCCAAAACACTGCCTTGTGGTATAGACATAGTTACATGCTCCATTTGTGATCTAACGTGGGTCACTATGCCAGTGTCCGGGTGAAAATATTCCACTTCAACATATTGTGTGCGATCTTTTAGGTACGAGCAAAACCACTCATACGCGATACCTCTCACACCTATTTGGTACAGTTTATTTTCTAGTACTTTATATGATACTCGATCGTAGGCTTTACTCATATCCAACAGTAGCCCAACTGCATGTTTCTTATTATTTATTATTTTTAATGCTTCTTGGACGTAATTAAATACTGCCAATGTTGTAGACTTATTTTTCCTAAATCCATTTTGACTGTTGTTAAAGATTTTATACTTCTCGCAAAAATTATTTAGTCGTTTAGACATTGCAGTTTCAAATACTTTTGAAAATGTAGATAATAATGCAATTGGGCGATAATTTCCTGCGTCATGTTTTTTGCCCTTTTTATATATAGGTTTTACTTTAGATATTTTTAATAGATCTGGGACAACACCTTCCATGAATGATTGATTGATAAGAAGAGTCAAAGGAATTGTTAATTCGTCTATGCATGATTTAACAAGTATTGGTGGTATTTCGTCATGACCAAAACTTTGCTTGTTTTTTAAGTTTTTAATGATAAATTTTACTTCACTTGGATCAACTGTTTGCAAATATATGGAATTTTCGCAAGGGGTAACGACATGTCGACCTGGTGGGTTCTCGTCAGATCTCGTAGCGTTCGTTTTTCCTACCGATACAAAATAGTCATTAAAGGCGTTTGCGACCGATGCCGGATCTTCAACAAGAATATTGTTTATGTCAAGTTTTATGTTTTCACTAGTTTTTTTAATCTGTTTGTTAGTACGACTTTTTATTATGTGCCACATGGATTTTGTTTTATTACTCGATTTTTTCATAAGGTTTATATAATTTAGTTTTTTAGATGTAATTACTGCCCTCTTGAGGATTTTCTCGTAATGTTTATAGTATCTACGAAGTATATGGTTATTAGTAGTATTGATTAATATTTTTAGTTCACGCTTATGTTTAGAAGCTGTTTTTAGGCCCGTAGTTAGCCATGATTTTGTTTTCATGTTTTTGACCTTTATCCACTTTTTTGGTATACATAAATTTAATAGGTTTTGTATGGTTTTATGGAAGGATGCGTAATTTTCATTTATATTTTGGTTGTTTTTGATGATTTGGTTCCAATCTACTTTGCCGAGTTCTGATTTGAATGATGATATATTATGGGAATTATACAGTCTCTTTTTCGTATAACGTATTTTTGTTCGTTCTGTTTGTATGTTGTTATTTGGTAGAGTAATTAGGACTCCCTTGTGGTCTGATAGTCCCAGTTGTTTAACATCAATTTTAATCTGATTATCAAAGTTGGTGAATACAAGATCTATACACGTTGAACTGGTAGCAGTTACTCTTGTAGGTTCTGTTACTCGTTGGCGGAAGTTGTGCCTATTCATTGTATTCAGTAAGGTAAGTGAGATTGGTTTCTTTCCAAAAATGTTTGTGTTTAAATCTCCACCGATTATAATTTGTTTCTTACTGTCTTTTAAATTAATTTTTTGTAAGAGTTTCTCTAGACAACCAAAGAATATTTCGGTTTCCCTATTACATTGTGGCCAATATACTACTATTAATAAAGTGTTTAAATGGGGTATTTCAACTGCACAAGTTTCAAATATGAATTCAACTGCCACTTTTATCCGGGCATTGGCAGTTCTAGCAGTATAATGCCGGATAATCGGTGTCTTTAATTGCATGAGAATCGATTCCCATAATTTATATAGCTGCGTAAAATTTAAAAAATAAATGGAGCAATAAATCTTCAAAACATCCTTAGAAGTTTGCAAATCCCGCAATCGTTTGCTTATCTTGCTCATCTATCTGTGGTGTTTAAATAGCTTCGTGAAATTAAAAACACAAAAAAAATATTCTGCTTAAATTAGTTCCACACACCCAAAAACCCATAACTAGCAGGCTAATTGCCTACAAAATGAATACCCTGGCCCGCCCCACAAAACCAAATAGACCAGAATAAAAAAAACCATAGACATCAGGCCATTAAAACGAACCCCCGCCAAGATATTTTACTAAACTAACGCTATTATTTTTATTTCAATGAGACTGGCTGGCACGTCATTGGCAGAGAAAAAAATCCACCAATAATAAAATTATCGGGGAACCGCTGGGCTATTAAATGCAGACCGCCCGTGAAATATACTGGCCTCGAGCGAACGTAGGAGAGATGGTGGCCACAGTCAAGGGAGGTGCGTGATGATATAAAGGATTCATCGTAAAAAAACTCAAGATTTATTTAGGAGAAGTGGAATATAAAATGGGTTTTTAAGAAAAATTTGAAAGCTGTTTCCTTAAAATTGATTTAGAAGGTGTCTATGGCTTCAACATAATTTAAGGAAAATTAAAAAAAATACATTGCATCCAGAGTTCCAACAAGATTCAGACCCGAATTTTATGCCTCGTTAAGCAGACAGCTTAGAAAGTCATACAATCCAACAAACTAGAAATATATTCAAATCTGAAACAGAAACACAATGAAACAAAAAAGCTTATGATAATCACCATACAGTTAATAGGTGATAAATAATTGATTGATGAGTTAGCACTAGCATTGTTCTCGTAACAACACAATGGGAGAGATAACGCCTCAAATGGCGAGATTACTCTCAGCTTATCAATGAATTCTCATGGTTCTAATGAATTAAGTACTTTCTTACTTACTGTTTCTAGTTCTATTCTAATGTTATGTCTTCATTGGCAGGTACAAAGGTTATTTAAAATATTAGTATTATTACAAAGTATTTTAGGAATACTGGTATTCATCTGCATCCGGTTAGACTGGAAGCCGACCCCAACAGACTTGGGAAAGGGCTAGGCAGATTGATTGATTTGACAAGGTATTCTAGGATAATCATTGTTTTCATCTCATGATTGGAAACCAGATGTAGAGTTGTCATTATATTATTGAAATTATATTTGTAAACAATAATCGTTTTAAAACTCTAAACGTTTATTGATGGATTATATACTTGAGACCTCTTCTGAAATGTAAGGGAAACCAAATGTAAGGTCAGTATAATAATAATCATTCTGTTTGGGGAAAATTTGAAATGGTGGATAATGGAAACTTGAAATAGCTTTGGGCAATGACATCAAGCAATTAGTCACTCTCAATGAACGGTTATAACATCAACTAAGTTAAACTGAAGCTCTTAATATATCAGGTTTAAATCATAGTACATTATAGCGAAAATAAACAGTGGTGCAGCAATGTTACAAAACAATTCGAGTAAACTTCTACACGTAAATTGCAATTGTTGTTAAAGTTCTCAAGTAACTTGTATTGTAGTTGACAGCATGCTCTATTTTCTCGTCAGTTTCTAAAGCAAGAATTAAATGTTAAATGACTTTATCTCTAAAGTATTGTGAAATTAGATTGGTTATACTTGATAAATTTGCATGACTAGAATCATTTACATGACTGAACTATGACAACAGTATTGTGTTTATAATTTACTATTAAACCGCCGCCGCAGACGAGTGCGCATCGAACTCTCAACCTGTCATTGCTGATGACGTCGACATATTTATCTGTTACGCTTTGGGTGAATTTGAAAGAATATCTATCTAAAAAATTTGTAATGGTACAAGCAGTGGAACTATTTTTTTTATTTTTATTTGCAGTATTCTACAATATCGCATTGGGTCTAGCGTGTAAGGATGTTTGTATGTTTGGAGTGAATAAATAAATAAATTATCTTTATCTTAAAGGATTACACCAAGAGTTGTAACAGCTTTATCTTCTCTATTTATTTTTTACCGCTGGTCTTCTTCTACAAAGTTCACACCTTTATCAATGGACCTCGTGATATTTATGCTTACTTTATGCAGAGCGGTTGCTGCATATCCTGTAGCTGCAAAATTCACCGGGATTAATTCATTTAAAGGTTCAAAAACTAAGTTACAGCATAAAGTACAGGTACACGTGTTAGTGGCTATGCTACGGCCATTTTACGGCTATTTTGAATAAGGTCTGTTTGAAATGTTATATGTGATGAATTTTGGTCTAAAATGTGTTCGTAAACTAACTTCGGTGAGTCTGTTACTAAATCCTCGTAAGGAGTAGTACACTTTTGATAATACCTAATATTAAAACTCACAATAAAACAAAAAATCAAATTGAATCGTAAATAATAAAGATTTGAACCAATGCATCCACTGCATAATTACCAGATTTATAAATAATACAATAATGATAATTAAAATGGAATATATACGTACAGTTTAGTTCATTGTATAAAAGTTAAGTTTTCAATTAAAAAACGAAAACGAATGTACGAACAATTGAGTAAAACAAATTCAAAAACCTTTTACCTTAACAATTGAAAAAAAAAGAAGAAACGCAGCAGCGATGATGATTGTTTTATATAACCCAAAACATTACCTAAGGGGTGAAATTGCACCCGTGCACGTGTACGATTTTTACACCCTCGGTCTTGTGAAGGTGACTCCGGCTAACGGTGGGTTCAATCGACAAATGAAAAGTCTCCTTCAATTAATTAGCGGCGGAACCCTTGCGGTCGCGTGTGAGAACTGGTTTTTGGTCCAAGTTACGAGATCTGTGATTGGATTACCGGATAGATTTACTAAGTTAATCTCAGATGCGAGCACCACGTCAAGGAAATAATAAATTGTAGATAAATAAAGCCAACCAAAAATAAGTCTAACAGCTCCAAATATGTGAATGTAGATCATTAGTTAGTTAGTTGTATTGATAATTAAAATTATGCCTATGCGTGTTGTGACAAAATTAGAAAACAATATAATATTAACCCTAATTATTATTTCGTTTATTTATTTAGTTTCTTATATATTTACATTTTTAAATATTTTTATAAAAACCAAAAAAAAACATTAAAAAATATAAAAAATAGAAGTCCGCCGGTGTCGGGAGCAGGGTCCAAGCTACCGGTGGTTAGGGCTGCAGAGACAGAAACCTCCTCACAATGCGAGCCGTATCAAGGAGTACTGCCTTCTGAATCAGGCCCTTGATCCAACCGCCCAACGAGAGCCTCGAGAGATGTTGGTCGAGGCTTTCGGCTATCAGGCCATTGACCGTTACGACATAACCCTAATTATTATTAAGAAAAGGACAATGATCTAAACAGTTTAAAAGCAATATAATAATATGTGTGATCGTCAGAGTGCCAAGTCTCGAGGGTATCATATGTCTCGAGTTCGAACCCTTTTCGAATTCATGTACGTATTGTAATAAATTATAATTGTCACTTGCTTCATAAACGGTGAAGGAAAACATCGTGAGGAAACCTAGCCTAACCTAGGTATACCTGAGAGATATTTTTCAACGGCATGTGAAACTAAGTCAGAGGCCCATGGGTGGCTTTAAAACTCTGATACCAAGTTAGTCACTAGCGGCGAGCAATGGGTAGCTCGCCGTCCGATTAGGACCAGACCCGGGTCCATGGCGCGTCGTGTTCCACGCGCACCTCAAAGAGATGTCAGCACAATTGGCGGGGTCTGCTAGGACCAATGCCTGCAAGGGTTGCGGGTTAGTCCGAAAGGGATACCGGGACCTTGGCAACACGCAACTGAACACGGGTGGATTTTAGTCATTAAAAGTCTGACACGCCATTCCGCTCCGCCCAGAGCGGGAGAAGTCATTGGATGATTTCTCAACCTCAAAAAAAAAAAAAAAGGTGAGTCACTAACCACACGCAACTAAGAAGATATTATGGCAATATTGTTGGTACAAAATCCTCTCGCTTATAACTTGTACCACAAATTGGCACTCTTCGCAACTTTATAATGAGTTCATTAAGTCTCGTTCAATCTTTTCGATAATAACTATTGGATTTTTTCCAGCAGAAACTGTTACGTCAATATTGTGAGTTTTACAATCTGCTGGCTTTAATTAAAATTTCAGATTCCAAGCAAAAGTTTGAGTATTTTTATAGAAGTAAGAAACTTTGTGAAGTCTTCAGCAAGTGCCGTAATCAAAGCATTTTTATTTGTTTATTTATTTTTCATGATAGATTGGAGAAAATAAAGGATTTTTTAGTGAAGCTTATTACTTGATGTTGAAAATTTGATCCGTGACATCCCTATTATTATGATCGCTGCAAAAGATATTCGAATGATGAGTCATACAAACGAAAACCTTCAACTAAATACAGATAACAAAAAAAAACAGTTTGATATAGAATAGTAGATATTCAGCTTCAAACGGAATATTTCAGAGCAAACCACACTACGATACAGCATATACAATCTAAACGAATTAGTTAACGATACGTCCACAAATAGCAAATCCAATTTGAACATATTAATTCACAGGCCGATAGCGCGCAGGTGTTTGATAATCGCAAACGTTATCTTTAAGTAAATTTAGGTTTTAATAAATGTGAATAAACATGTGGGTGAAGCTTTAGGGACGTAGGGAATTGAGATTGAATTGGAACTACATTTAGAAAAACGTAAAAATGTGCAAAATTAAAAAAAAAAAATAGTACGGTCTGATGAATACGACGATGATCACATAAAGATAACGCTTTAATTATTGTTTATTGATGGAATAAAGTAAAATGTCAACTTAAACTGTCTTTACCACGATAAAATATTTTAAAAAGAATATAAAAGAGCATTTTCACTGTCAGCGCCGCCGCCGCTACGACATTGATGCAATTCAAATTTAGTTTCATAAAAATTGTATCACAGTGAGAAATCGTTCAGAGTCTTGCGGTTGAATTTTAAAGTAGTATCGATATTGGTTATTTTATCTCTTAGATTTCCATCGCTCTTTACGTTCGTCTCGTATATGTATACGTCACATGCAAAAACATCAAACGCACACAATATTGATACTCTTAACCTACCCACTACTTCAGCCTTGTAAAAAAAAATACAAAACATTTCACAGGCTGTTCTCATTTCGCACTACATTTAAAGGATGTTTGTTAAGTCAGAAGCACGTCACGTGTTCCTAATCGGGTGCCACGCGCCTCGACAGACGACGTGATGATTTCGAGACGAACATACATTTTATTTCTGGCAAGGGCGGATGCTTCAATTATTTGCATACGGCTCTCGTTGGGGGGATATATCAAGTATTTTGGTGTTCGAAGATGTCAGTATTTATTTGATACTTAGAGTAAGGACTTGGGATGACTGTGAGTGACGAGCGTTAGGATTTTTGCTTGATACATTAAAAGTTTTACCAAATAACATTTAGGACAATCCAACTTTTGGTAACTTGCATTTAATTTTTCATGAAGCTATATAATACGTTAGTATAAATTTCACTGATAAAAACATAGGATATACTGGTATAGGTGGTGCTTTTCTTTACAAATACTTGACGATAACGCTGTCAGCAAAATTCTGACACCTCCGTCAACATTTTTAATAAAAGCAGACCAGAGGGCCATTGCTATAAAGTTACAATGTTATCAAAAGTAATCATGTTTAACATTATTTACTTTACACTTCAAAACCCCTATCATTGCAAAATTAATTTTTGATACAACGTTATCAAACCTCCGCAACATCTGTCAAAAAGTGACACAGATTTAATAAAAAACAAGTCACACACTAAAATGTGGCAAAAAAACAGCATTTTCGATAACAGTACAAACTTCTGTGTGATTATCTTTGTTCAAATTACAATGATTTCCTAGAAGTGTTAATATTGGAGTAACCTTATCAGTTAGATCGAGCGTACCTTTATGAGTATCCGTTGATTACACGGTAATTTCGCGCCGGACTTTATCTAGGTAATTGACCTAGATGTGCCTTAATGTGCGGTTGGGGACGCTAACAGATCTATTTGGACATAATTTGCGGGACTAATTTATCGGTGGTTACTTGTTTTGGGTTGAGGGTGCTGTTACATGTCAATATAACTTATGGTTATAGGAAATAGTAGGTCAGATCGGCTGATATAGATAATTTGTAGAAAGATTTGCTTCATAAACTATATTAGTGTTATATGTATTTATTCAAAGCTCATATAAAAGCAACCAAGACATAGCGCTGCAACAATACAGTGAAGAATGCCAAAACTACACCTCCGCTTTGTGCATACACGTTTACACGTACACACTTACAACCAGTTACAATCAAACTACACCTCACTAAGTGCACACATGTTTACGCAATTGGCCTCTCGTCACCGTTGACAGTTCCTGTCTTGGTTTTTTATTTGGTCTTGAGATTCAACGTAAGAAAATTAATGTAAATTAGTATTACTATGTGTAGGTACAGTCACGGACTTTAATTGATGAGCCACCTTCAAACTTTTCATTTTTGCAGTTTCATACATTCAACAGATTACACGATTAAACACGAACTCAAAACGCATGCTCGTAAACAAATAAATTACTTTTAATCGGAAATAGTCTTAACCATAGAGGTTGACTAATAAGTTCTCGCTAACTACGCTAACGTTACTATCGCAACGGTAACCTAGCAACGATTGTTTGTCGCTGCTAGGTTACTGTTGCTAGACCTGCAATTGGTTGACTTTGGTTGTCACTCTGTTGTCAAGTTTGTAGTTCTGGCTCTCACGTTAGCCAACCGGCAAAGATATGAAATATAATTTTCTTCTAATATGAAGACATATGACTTTGCGTGTCGGGAACCGAATAAACCCCATTTGCATGACACGGCTAAAATACGAACAGTGCTAGGTGGCTCATCAATAAAAGTCCGTGACTGTACATTAATTTTGTACTATGAAATCATAGAAATTTCATATTTTGCAATTTCCACTACTGGACAAGATTTTCATATCAAATCACCACTTCACTATCTTCCTGATAAAGATTGTCTAACATTATTTTGAAATACGATATTTCTCTATCATTCAATCCATTTCCATCAATTTTACAAAGAAAAGTATTCTAGAAACTTGTCCTCTACCAGGATCTAAGTAACGTTGCCACTAACTGGACCTCGAAGTGAGTGATCACTTTCAGATAAATAGAATACACGAGGTGATTCATATTCTAGATAATAATACATTATTTCAGATAATAAGCAGGACCTAAGACCACGACCTGAGTCAACTTCACTCGTATTAGTATCGGAAGATGTCAGTCAAATGATATAATATTATGAAATGGTAAGTTATGCACATTTACTCTGAATAACTGGTTATGCTTACGAGTTCACGTCTGTAAGTAGGAGATAGATTTCCAGACAGGCATACCTTTGCTCTGATGTAAAACCGAAATGTTATTTTGGACATTACTGGGTCGATATCGCTACAATATGGATGCTTACTTCTTTAATATTCTTAAAGCATTAGCACTATCGATGTACTACGATTCCGATATTTTTAATGGATAAAATCGTTTCAAAGCTGCAATTTATATCAGCTTTATAATCTAAATTGGCTACAAGGTAATTTCCTTTAAGTTTTGCATCGATAACATGTTCTAAGATGATTTTCGCATCCCTAGCGTTAGGTGCTATAAATGCAATTCCAAAGTACCTAATGTTTACATTAAAGATAACGATTACTACATACATTCTTCTGGTTTTATTTGTCATTATTATTCTAGACAAACACTTTATTCCCACCCATATATTCCTCTGACACGCCAAAATAAGATTAACATCTCCCACAAAAATTACATGTCCCGTCACCCAGTTAGTTGTGTCGTCACGTCGGTAATCAACAGCGTGTCACGTGTCACGTCGCATATCAACTGAGACAGGGCAGCGTGGACGACGCTTATGTTCTTGTTTCAGTTTTTGTAATACAAAAGATGCACGATTTTCAACCCATCTTATCATAGGTAGGTATTGTTTTTGCATAGTCTTTACTTTCGTCTCTTAGATAGTGCAAATGCACTATACGACGTTTATTTTAGTTATTGACGATAGAATACGCTCTTCCGTAAAGACATTTTTGTATTATGCAACTAATCTTTTTTTTTCAAGCAGATATTGTATTAAGCCAGTGACTTTCCTTCATCATTAGAGCAAGCCAAATTTGATCAACATCTCACACATTAATTACACGTGCCGTCATCTAGTCAGTTGTCACGCCAGTAATCAACGGTTTGTCGCGTGTCACGCTGGCATATCAACTAAGACGAGGCAGTTTAGGCGATGCTTGGCTAAGCGTAATTATTTTTGCTGTTGAAGGTCTTACAGACTTATGTCAAAAGATCATTATTTTAAATTCATGCAGAATAAATTATGCTTCTCTTTAGCAGTAATAAAGTGTACAATAATAAAAAGGGGTATTCCCAGTTTTCAGCTAAATCAACGATCCATCACGTATTTTTGTACACCTGAAAACGTTTCAATAAAAACAAGAGGAAAAAAAATAGCGCTGTATTGTTTTAAAGCTTTACCAGGGAAAAGCAATAAATCCTTTTCATACAATATAATTCAGGTGACATAAAAAGTGGAATTTATAAAAACATTAATTCACTACAAACTGCATTCGTTTTGGTGTCATTCGTGTGGAATGAAATTGAGCAGCAGGATTGACTGCCGTCACATACATTGTTTATTCTTTTACTAACGTTCATTTTAGTCGAAAGTTCACAGTTTTTACTTGGGTGGGTACATATTTGGTTATCTTTTACATAAAACCAGCCTTCTTCATGATTATTGCTGCTTATTAACAAAACGAAAGAGTAATTTCACAATCGTACCGTCAATCGTGTAATTTCTTTATAATGATATACATTAACACAACTTCAAAATTTTCCTTATATTCAATTAAATCACTAATGATCTCGTAACTAACAAACCTTATCTACGCTCACACCTACCCATGCCTACATCAACATGACAGACACACAATTAAATTCCCCACGTCCAACTGAACACGCAAAACAATTGCTAAAACCATATCGCGATACGGAATACCGTACTCAGTTCGATTTGTTACTAAAGCTGAAAGTCAGGGCTGTCGCGCGCAACGCACCTAAATTACGCGCCGTCCTATTCTACCGTGACACTCGATTTGATATGACGCGTGACAGCTTATTTCTAGCGTGTCGCGGCCCTAACGCTGTTTGGTTGTTCTGTCATGTTATTAATAGCTGCGAAATAATTATTTTTTGGTCGTACCGTTTTGTTTTGTGTGGAAATGTTTGGTTTAAAGTAATTAAAGTTATGGTGTTGGATTTTTGGCAAAAAAAAAAATTGAAAAATACTACGTTTCAGCTTATATGTTTTTGCAAGGACAGTGCTGAAATCACCTAGCGTTAAGTTAAGGTGTCTGCATTATATTAAAAAAAAATGATTTCAAGCGAGTTATACACCTGAAATTTTAACCAACAAAGTTACACAACGCATTAAACAAGTCTACCTTAACCCAAAATTATTACCAAACAAAAAATTGTTCGTGTACTTGGATGAAATTATACGCTACAGCAAAACGCGAGCTCTGACCATAAATAAGTGTGCAAATAAATGTAGGAGGAGACATAAAAAACAAACACTTAAAACCAAGGGGAAACACTAATTTGCATATGGAAAACGGCCACATGTGACGTTCGTGCTGCAAAAATTCGCTGGATCAATATCTGTCCAGTGTCCGAAGGGTGCCATACTTACGCCCTCGCTGAATAAATAGGATTTATATGTAATGATATGTGTATGTAGGGAGCTAATTGTAG
Organism: Lithophane semibrunnea; assembly: GCA_947363905.1. Classification (NCBI taxonomy): domain Eukaryota; kingdom Metazoa; phylum Arthropoda; class Insecta; order Lepidoptera; family Noctuidae; genus Lithophane; species Lithophane semibrunnea. The sequence continues at coordinate 17,664,748 of OX376190.1, read as the reverse complement.
TTATTTATGATCGGTTTTTAAGGGTACGTTTTAGATTTCGTTTTTGAGGGTATTGATTGTGGACTGTGACGATATTTGAAAACGGTTACAGCATTGATTATTTTTTCAAGGGTTTTTGCTTGGTTTGATATTATTATGTTTCTAATTATACATTGGGCAAAGCCACCTATAACTTTTTAAACTGAATTATTCAAAATACCTTCTAAAGATGGGACTATAATATTTGTGTGTTTGTGTTTGAGTACATGTCACCCAAAAACTACTTAGACCTGACAGTATCCTTTAAACAAATCCTTTAGTATCCGACAAGATTTTACAATTTTTTTTAAATAAATAGTAACAAAGAAACAAACTTAAGCGCTTACTGCCTAAGTAAGCAAATGATCGGTGTTTATTCCATCCTTTCGAACTTTTTTTCCCCTAAGGCGAACATAAGTAACGGTACTAAAATTGTAACATTCTAGTTACCTACACAAATGAAATAAAAAATTCAAACAAAAGTATTCCGATCAAAACATTGCATCGGTTGAAACATGAGATCAAAATAACGACCGCGCAAATCACAACAAAACATAAAATACACAATTACAACCAGATCTATAATTACTTAAAACTATAACAGTACTAAATCAATTCTTTATAACAGAGTCAAAATCATGAGGGGTAAGCATAAAGGCAACACTTCATATTTGTTATTACGAGCAAGCGCGGGAGGGTGCCCATTCATATTCAAATCACTTTCAAATCTACAACTATTATTATGCCCAAAGCATTGTGTGGGTCCTTTGGGACCTACTTTATACAGGGTCCTCCAAATCATGCCCCGTGTAACAGTATTGTTGGAGAGACATCGACCATACAAGACACCGCGTGGGCCAAAAAGTTCTTTAAAAGGGCTGCATTTACAACCATTTAAAATATATTTACCATTCATAACGTCACCACAGAGTTTTACGATTCCCGTAACTATAATAAAAATCAAATTACAGATCGTCTAATAAATTATTTAGAATTGCGTAGTCAATAGACATCCATTAGTAATAAAACATTAGTGGTGCGGATCTGTGAAACGAATCGGCTCCTTTAGTTAATAATTTATGTGACGCTAAACATTTTTATGTTTAGTTAATGTCGAATACGATTCCGATATCAGATTGTCTAATGCTCGTGGCGCCTGGATTCCGGGCCGTGGGCGGACGTCCCGATCGTAAAATTTTGTCCCGCACAAACACAAACTTTTAGCACCCACCCCTAGTATTGTTTTTTAAATAAACATGTTCAGTTTTGTTGGGATTAACTTCGGTAGTTTCATAATATTGACTTGTTTTATGTTCATCGTTACTGATGGAATGAGCTGTGTTTCTTTTAATTTAACCTTTGAAACAGAATGTATCGCTTCATGGTAATGTTCAATGTTTGACAAAAGCTTGTCTTCTATTACAAGTGGTAAGAAACACGATGTCTCTTGTGAGTCAGCAGATTATTTTGTTATGAGTCACAAAGATATAGTTTTTGGGGTCACTTTGTTCATGTTCATATTTTAAGCCAAATTCCTGTTGTCAGTTATCAAACAGTTTAGATTTATAAAATTCACTTGCTTATGCACAAGGATATGAAAAGTCATCGGCGTAGGTGGAACATTCGTAGGCGTTTATGATAACATAAAATAAGTTTTCAATTTTAAATGTACCGACCATAACAATAATTTTCATATTTCTATTTAAAAGATTTTATGCTGTCATAATATTATTAATTTTGAATTTAATGTTTATAAAAATCCCATTTGAATTGACTTCCAACAATAAAAATTGGTATATGGAAACTTGTGTCAAAGATCAGACCCATTTATTTTGAAATTGTTTTATGTACTGAGACAAAACGGTTATTCTTTTTGTCGTTCTTGGGTCCAAAATTCTAACTGTTGCATTTTGTTAAATCTGATATGTTTTGTTTCAGGTTTGTGTGATGGTGTGTGATTGAAGAGAATACACATTTTTGGATTTAATTCTCTGAAAAGTACGTAATAATAATAATTGAATTATTGTTTATACTAAAAACCATGTGTGATAGGGTAAGTCAATATTTTCAACATTATTAACTATTCTCCCTAGGTTGATGGTTATGACCGCCATGAAAGTTTATTATATTTCATACAATGACAGATTTATTGCGATAAAATCAAACAACAAAGATTCCCATCTTCAAGACCACACCATACAAAGTATTTAACGATCAGTATGCGATCCAAGTACGAAACAATCGCTTACATCATTGTTATGGTCCATACAAACATTTATAGAGTAAAATAGCCATGATACTCGCCATGATTCCACATTATAAACACATATCAACCAGCGTTTCCGTTGATGGTGTTAGAATGATAAATTCCGGATAGCATGCCATTGTTTCAGCCAACAATGCTGGCAGACAAACAAAAAAGGGGACGACCAAAGATGAATAAATGTAAATCGCATTTGAGACACTCAAAAACTGGTCTAAGCGCATTTTTATTTTGTTTCGTCATGGGTCAGGAAGGCACGGGGTGTTCGACGTCGGTAATAGCAGTCCATTGATATTATGGCTGTTTTTCCTCCATCGCCTGTTAACTCTGTGTTCGGGGATTGAGAGGAAATCTTACCCAAATTTTGTAAATCGTCAAAGAAAAACAACGTTGTTTTCTTGTAAGTAGATGATTATAGAAGCTTATCCCTGAGTACTCTGTTTTTTTGCTTCATCTTTTTAAGGCGATACAGCTAGAAGTATATTTATATAGACTTGACTTGAATCTTTTAGCGGTATATATTTAAATATTTCATGAAGATATTACTGAGTAGGTACTTTTAATTAAACCGTTTGACGTAGATATCTAGGTCACCCCGCAAACGTTCGTTCGTTGTATCAAAGTAAAAAATTGCTTTATTCAAAAGCAATATTGGTCAACAAAATTTTTAAATTAAAAATGCAAATATTTCAAAGTACAAAAAGGTTATATTAATAAACCGTAGACTTTAATAATAAAGTTTATGAGGATTGTCATTTTAAATATTAAATTTGTTGTCCAAATGAGTCCCTAGGCACGCGTATATGGTTACAAAGGGACATACAACAAAATTATTGCTGAGTGCGTTACATAAAATTGAATTTGATATGTCAGTGTTAATTTCGTCATAAAATTTGGACATTTATTTTTATGTACAATGGATTTATCAGCATTTCGATGGGCCTAAATATTGGTAACCTTAGATTTATTGACAGTTATAATGTTGAAATAACTTCAAAGGTACCTATTAAGAGATAGTATTATGAAGTCAATGTTCAAAATTATACTAGTAAAATACAAAATCAATATACTCTGTCCATCAAGCATTTATAAACCTAAACCTATCTTAGATTACTGTATAGCTTTCATAGTAGATATGACTATGACCGCATGAGTCACATTATGTCATTCTAGTTGTAGCAGGCACGACTGCGGACGGATATCCTATGAACCTAACTTGGCTAAGGATAAAGTAAAATAAATCAGGTATGGCTTTGGACTCGTGCCCAAATGTCTTCTATCGCCAAAGTTCTAAAATGATAGCTATCAATTCAGAGGAGGTGAGGTGGTTGAAAAATAGTACAGTACAATTTCCCCAAATTCTTTGTAAATCTCGCTTGTTCTTACGAGATTTTATATCATAACATTAGAGTGTAAGAGAGAACATTTTCACGTAAGTACTGCCAAACGATTGCAGAGAAGACCGTAATAAAATATAGTTACAATAGCAAAACTAGGACACCACTAAACGAGACTCTGTTGAAGCAAGCGGAATTTTAAGAAATTCAATTTCTCGCATATAGTAAAAACCCAACAACGCTTTAATATTTGGCAAGATACCAATGAAAAAGGAAATAATATCGCGCTGTAGAGTTCGTTGTAACGATGCTATAGAAAAAGTGGTTGTTGCGGATTCCTCATTGGAACATTATCTTGGAGAATTTTAGTCATTGCACAAGAAAATTAGCTGGCCAACTAAATTCTATTATTGTTTAATTAGAAAGGTCTATAGCCTATATCTCTTCACGTGGGTATCGTATTAAATCTCCAGGGGATTATCCCACACTGGTGAGCAGTAGTGAGCCGTTTGTAACGCGATTATTTAGCACCATCTGCATAGTCTATGGGGCGATCTCATTAAATTTGTTCAGGTTCATCCCATCACAATCCGCTAGTATTAAGGAGGTTAGCAAGGCTTTTCTATTACTATTGTAGCTCTCAATTTTTTTTAACATTGATATTACCAAAATCCATTACCCGAATTGAAATTAAACAGGTCTGTATCCAGCTCTGTACATTTACGGGCCGTTACATTACTAATTTTTATCATGCAAAATCCATTTATTCACACACTGTAAATTGACACTTTATTTCACCACAGTTTTTCGCGTGCGATCTTAATTAAATCTGTAAACTGGTGTTGTGTTGTTTTAGCACCCTTTTAACTGAACGTGCCTTATCAAAGGAAATGTCGAAAGTGACGCTATCGGCTAAAAGCCATCGGCGTAAATGCGTCCAATTAAGCCGCGTGCATCATAAAGACCTAAACCAGGCCGGTGTTAACGTTTCTCTTTTAGTGCGAGAGTATTCTGTTTAAGTCTCGGTGAAAAATTTCATTATTGTTTGCGTTTGAAAATTACTCTTCTTTGTAGTTTGTCGAGATTTTTGGCTTATAGAGATTTTATTTAGTCTGTACTGTTTTTGGTTAGTTGAGTGCTTTCAACATTCCAACTTGGTAAAGGACTTCGGTCCTAAAATTCCTATCTCCATCGACGGCTACAAACAAAATTGTATGTTCTTCAAATCTATACTATGTGAAACGGCAGCTGTATCTTTGACACAGTTAAGTGCATCAACTCTGAATAAGCCGTTTGAATTGGAAGTAGCAAAACATGATTTATAACTCGCATTGATAGATTGGTGTAACCTATCACTTATTTAGCTCAAAAGCCAAGTACAACAATCATACAATTAGTTCGATGAAAACTAGTCGATAGATTCTAATTTCCTTCTCCATCAGTACTACTCTGTAATTACAATTAATCTTCATATACTACAAGACTCCAATTAGCTTCAAATTTAATTACAGCAAGCTCTTCTAACCCTTTGACCTTTGACGTTGACTGATTCGCCGATACATCATCCAGATACGCGACACCAACAATTAGGGTCTGTACGTCGGAAGTGATTACGCCATAAAGTGTCAACCCAACACTATGTCTATAAAACAGGCAGACCATGTTTGATTAGGGTCCGGATGATGATAAAGATGTTCCCGAGATGTTTTTTTTTCCACACAGTAATTTGGTAGAAAGCCATTATTAGGTCTATAGAAATATGGATGATGATTGGATGTAATGTGTGTTTTTATCTTAAAAGGGAATGTCAGGAAGCTGAGTTCTATGAGGAAGGATGCTATTAAGGTTCATAATCGGTTCACGGAAGCCACTTTTTCGATGCAAGTAATGGTTACTGCTTTACACTTTGTTATTGCTGTAATAAATCTGTTATGCCATTTTAATGGCGATTCGTATTTTATTTATTATTAAAACAATAGTATGAATGTCAGAGCTGGCAAATTACCAAAACAATAAAAGTACACAATATGGCAAACGGAGAAAGTATAAAGTCTCTGTTTTTTATAAACATGAATAATGTTGAATCATAGTTAATTCACGATCTAGATCCCTTCCGGGGTAGCCAGACAGAAGGGGACCAAATCTCTGGGGACCACATTCACTTAGAATTTGCATAGCTCCCGTCTCTTTTTTGTCAGTGATGATATGCACACATTCATAGTCATAATTTATCCAGCTAAATAGACATATAGCAAGTCCCATAGATACTGAGAAGCTAAAAATTTCAAATATTTTGTAGCATTTATCCCCATCAAACAAAAAATAAATGTATATTGATCCTTTGAAGCCATAATCCTTTTTAAGAATAAACGTAAAAAGCGAACTCAAGCTTAAATGGAAACAATGACGTTCCGTGAGATAGTGTAGTGGGCACAAAAACTAAGAGCCGAGATGATCTGATAACGAAATTATAGGGCAACGCGTTCGGCGCCGTCGCCCTGTGTTTAAATGTCATCACTATATAAAGTGGGAATGGTTAATAGTGAGATATTTTTGAAGTGGAAGTAACGGAACTTAGGATGGGTGGATCTGTTGTTTATGTCATTATGCTTTTTTTCTGTACCCATTTATAAAAGATTTCCTGTTTCATTCGGTTTGAAAACAGTGGTACCATTTTCGTTCATTTTTAAAACTAACATCTTTAAATGTTTTTTACGCAAATTAAATCCGAAGTTTTAATCCATTAAACATGGTTGTTGAATGGTTAAATAAATAATTACGTGAGGATACAAAGGCTTCAATCCCTACAATTATTTATATATTATCAAGTACCTGAATCTGAAGAGCAGTATCTTTAATTTCATCTAAGATATTATGTCTGTCGATAAATAACTATTCAACACCAACGCTAACTATCGATGGATCGAAGGATTTAACGTTATTAAAACAATATTGAAGATATTAGTTTCTGCGGAGCTCGTATACACTGGTGTAAAATCCCACCATGTTCATATATTGTATTTCAAAGTGTTAGCAAAATGCTCAAAACAATTACTATTCTTAGTACCAGTTAGTAGTAGTAACTATAGCATTTTTTTTTTGTAACTAATTTCTTATTGTTATGTAATTAATTTGAATTAGTATTTTTTTTAAACAGTTTCTGAATTTAACGATCCTTTACAAAGTCTAAACACTTACGCAGAGTTCTTAAACGTGCACTATTATTTTTTTAAATTAGGCATATATATATGTAGGTAATAAACCATAATATTGTAATAATAGTATTCTAAGAAGTAAATGTATTTTTGTATTGAGTTCAAAAAGGTTATTGACACAAATATTATATTATTAAAGCCGTTGCCGTTGAAATCTTGAAAAAGAGGTTGGTATTTCAGCAATCACATCATAATAATCTGGACAACATAGCCCATGGCAACTTGTGACATATCAGTATGGGACTCCCGTTAAGAACTCATTTAAGTGTGCAGTATCTTCATTAAGACGACGTGACGTTTCCCTTCAAGCTGGTGATAAATTCCAGTTAAATAGCTTACACATGTTGAAAACGCAAAGCACGTACTGGTTCAATGTATCGATAAACACCACCCTCTTTGATGCTTTTATAGTTATTACTTTTATTCAAAACAAATGCAATCGATTGGTGTATAATATGACTCAGAGTCAGAGGACGAATGGCCTATTTTGATTTAACTTTCCGATTGCTTCGATGACAATATAAACAAGAAACCGTCAGTATAATGACGTCGATCCAAAACCGCACTGGTCGTTTGCAGGAATTTCACAATTTGAAAGTATAATACACAAAAATACGGCCGACTGAGGGCCTCCAAATTTAGGAGAGAGGAGTCCACACGCGCATTCTAATTTATACCTCTAATGAAACCAACCGCTTTTTTGGGCATCTCCCTTCATTCTTGCAGGTACGAAATGTTGGGTTGGAAAACGATAAAAATGTTCTCCGTCCTCTATAAATATTCATTTCTTCCGAGGATCGCGGTGCAGCGGAGGGGCGGCTAAGTGCCAAAGATATGGAGTTTGTCAAAGAGGAAGGTAATCATAATTTTTATGAAGAATCTTGGGCGTATGTGAAACGAGGCAAAATTTACATCCGAGACGCTTTCTGATGAATGTGCAGGGAATGTATGAGATTACAGCATGATAAATAATGTGAAGAATTTTTTATCATACGCTTATGTTTCGGAGTTTAAATTGGTGGCATATTTTAAGTTTAATGGAGGCGCTCCTAAGATCTTGGGAGATATATAGTCGCATAAATCATTGACGCTAATTAAATTTGTGCAGTTTTCAAATTTTGTTGTAACTCGTATCTTGATTCATATTTCCAAAATACGTGTTATCCAAGTTCTTTACTGAGAAGTTTAAAAGCGTATATCCGATCTACATACCCAAATTATACAAACCGTCTATCTAGTTATGATTGACTGAAAACATAACATCAAATTTCAAACAAATATTAATAATACTAAATTATTGTTTGAGGAATATCGGCACTGCTGTATAAAATTGTGACCCAGATAAAATTAGAAGTAGTCAAAACATTCCCAATTAAGAAACAGCACTATTTATTTCTGTACAAGACTACTACAACTACAAGGCATAGTTATTCAAAAGTCGAGTATACCAAAAATAAACGACCAAACAGAAATAGAATCAAACCCACATCTATTAGACCATCAGAAACAATTCCCGTGGTTGGCCGACAAAAAATACACAAGCCAAAGTTTTTTGGAGCCCCTAACTTTACGTGGGTCGTGGATGCTCACCTTTTTTTATTCCAAAGGACATTGATTGATTGAACCTTATGGCACAACTATGAGAAACATAGCAGGGGTATTGTTTTTTTCGATTGTATAAATACTTTTTATGGATTTACGGTTTTAAAATCTTTTTAAAGTTTATTGTATCTTCATTCAGATAATCTGTGGGGATTCATCGATTGTCTTCGGGTTGCTGCGTTTTTATAGATTGGGGTTTTTGATAAATTTTAATTATTTCGGCTTTTGTTGCTGTTTCTGCCTTTTAATTTTATTATTGTCAATAAATAATGCTCGATACAATAAAAAGGTTTCGTCCTAATTCTACTGAGTAAAGCTAAGGTTGCAGGCTTTAACGTCAATAATACTTGTCCATTTAAGTTTGTAATTGGCAGTTCTGAATAACTATTAGGCAATGGAGCTGTTGTCTTGCATTTATCATTGATTAATATGGCTGCGTGAGACGTCAAACAACACACCTTTGAAATTCTTTAGTGGCAGTGTAAACTATATTATTGCTACAGCTTCTTACCTCTTAAACATTTTATCAAATAATTCTTCCGTTTCTGCTAGCGGTAGGTGACTTCATCCGCCTATGGAAATTTCGACAAATCCATATTATATCTATATCGTAAAAGGAACATCTGCAAAATTTCAGCTCTTTAGGTCCAAAAGTTTGGGCTGTGCTTTAACGAGTGAGTCAAGATTTTTATTTTTATTGATTTCAGAAGTTAAATTCTCAAATAATTTTAACTTTATTTCTCATAATTTGTTAAACTAGGTACTTCGGCAAGATTAGTCTTAGTTCTAAAGTAATCGTAAGTCAAAATGAACGTTATTATAAAATTCACAAAAATTAAGTTCAGATTTCGAAATACTAACGTTTAATATTGGAACAAACGGGTTTAGTTCGTGGCTTGTCGGTTCGGCATAATGTCAAAAGGTTACTTACTTAAACTGCTTAGCGTCCAGTTGTGTAACTTTAATAGTAAGTAGAAAAGCTACGGGTGCTCACTTTAAGTACTTAAGTATATACTTAGATTCAGAAGACAGGCTCTAAGAGAATAGCCGAAAAATAATAAGTATCTTAATTTTCAAGTGAAATGAAGAAAAATATTTCGGCGTTCGTAAATATAGTCAACAGACTATGCTCGCATTACATCACACCCTCACATATCATTAACATTCAACCAGTTCCAAGATGCAATACGAATCTTAACAATAACTCATCTATGAAAATGATAACACAGACCAAGCCACCGATGATAAATCTAAAGTTGACCTCAAACAATATTATAATACAAAATTACAAGATATTAAAGATATATTAACCACTATTACAAACACTGAACACGATACTCAAAGTAAGTTACATTACGCTAACAAATAACGTGGAACAAGCATCGAACATTTTATCTATCAAGATTTCAATCAGCGAGCTAGTCTGAACTTAGGGTCAGGCCATGACATCTTTATTTACCTGAGATGCGTCACTGGAATAGACGGTGAAATATAGCCATTGAATTTAAATGTAGCCCCTTAATGTTTCGAAATGTTACATGGTCAATCGTGGAATTATTTTGATAGTCACTAACAGTACTTTGATGACAACAAAGGTCATAGTGTAAATGCCTGACTTCACGAAAAAAGCTCAAGAGAAGTAAAACCAAATTATTTCTAGTCTTTGAGAAGAAATAAAACATAATTATGACAAGAAGGTCAAGGATAGTTCCTTTGAAATAGAGATTCCCGTTAATTTAACAAGGACAAGACCATAATAGTGACTAACCAGAATCAACTTCATATAATTAGTAAATCTTAGCATATGACCAGTATTTATCTAAGATTTCAAAGAAATTGGAATGATTTCTTACAACAAATAGAGTTCGCATATTATTATGTACCTCCGATAAGAATTAATAGTAAGTAACTAGAATCTACTTCGTTGGGAGCTTTATTTGCAAAAAAAAATATCTTATGGCCAAATTCTATTCCAAAAGAAGTCAAGGACGAATTTGAAAAGGTTTCTGCCAACAAAATAGTTTGAGGTGCTTATGAATCGCTAGTTTAGGCAAAAAACTATAAATATCTAAAATATAATTATCTTTCCATATATTTATCTATTTTAACATAACAGAAACTTATGAAATAAGAAGCAAAACAACAAAAATATTTATTTTCAAAACAGCAAAAAAACAGTAGAGTCTATGATAGTTTTTATTGCATATTTGGATGGGACAAAGGGTCGATTTATTTACTTGTAGCCAACGGCTATGGAAGCCATTTTTTGTTGTTCCTTGATGTGTGCCACTGTCTTTTATTTTTGAATTTTGATGCAGGGTTATTTTTATATTGGAAGATCCTGACTATGTTATAAACAAAAGAAATAAATATAAAATTGCTTACCTGATTCCGATCACTGGATATGACTTAAATATGATATGAAACAAAAAAATGAATTTAGTGACTTGATTCCAAAACTAAGAATTAAAATTATGCAGTTACACATAGTTTTGATACTGATGATTTAAAAATGCACAAGATTTCTTGGAAACAAAAAGCTAAAGTTAATTGTAATGATTTCTCTAGCAGAAACCATGTTTTAAATTAAAATCGTAATTAATCATTCCTACACCTATGTAATTCTCACAATGGTAGTTTATCATCTGCTACATCTTCATAGATAAAAACATTTATAATTAATTACTTTTTAATTTGCACTTCTTACGGTATCATAGACCGGTTAAAATTGGAAAGTATAACTTATCTGATGCTATTATCATATACAAGCGTGTTTTACAATAATTATGAACAGTTATACCGAACCTAATTTAATTTGTAACATCATTATCAAAATACGAATAGAGTATGGGCGAAAAGTTCACTTTATGTAAACAATATTATAATAATATCTCATTAGAATTTAATATTAAAGTTGCTAATTTTCTAATAAAAATTGCACAAACTATTGACTTTTTAAGTACAAAATATCGAAACAGCTCCATTCCTTTAAACTTTACAAAAACAAAGTTAAAAACCAAAGAACAAGAAAAACAACAACTAAACTCCAAAGATATATACCGACTGTCAAGGACAAAAAATTGGGACATAACGGAACCCTACGTGACAGAGCTCGTCCCTTCCCTGAAGGGACTACTCAGAGTCCCAGCCTTCCAAATAGGGCATTCAGTCATGATCCGCCTCGACGCCCGTTGTTGACGAAAAATTGGTCCTTTATCTAAAGGTTTGGACCTCATTTCGGATCGAGGATCGAGGCCGACAATGAATTGGGAGAAAATTTTGTTGGTACCTTTGGCACCTATTTGTCGTTTCGTTGATCAAAAACTTGGTGTTTGACCTTTCGCTTTTTCTTTTCTAGAAATCGGATAGAAAGGTGAACAAATATCTTATTTGTGTAGAATAAACTATTTTTATTTCTTCTTCTTTTTGTGCCTCATAATGTATTTACGTTGTAGGTCAAAGTTCTTGAAACCTATGACTCAGTGGCTCCCAAAATAAAATATGTTCTCACGCTCATTTCTCTCATTAGCACTATCTGAGATTTTTTACATCTGTATCATAATGGACGTTTTTAGTCTGTAGCTATTCAATACTAAGTCAATTAATTTCTTGGAGAGTACAACAAATCATTTCGCTACAATATCGTCTATTACTCACATAGCTATCTTCGTTGATATACAATTTCCCGCACCCATCACGGCATAATCATTATAAATTGCAACAACAAAGTGTTAGTCTCACAAATTCATATCATGTAACGCCACTAGAACATTTTTATCTTCAGCCTCATTGTATGAAAAATGAATGTTTGCTGTCAAATAAAAGTATTACGGGCTACGGCTACGGCCCAGCAGTCCTGTATTATGATTTATACCATTTTGACAGGAACCCTGTGATAACTTGAGAGCGTAGAGACATTTTAAATTAGGAATAGTAAGTGTGGAATATTTACGACTGAACTTAATGCAGGCTTTGCTCAGGATTTATAAATAGACTAGCGAATGTTGGTATCAAAATATATACTGGATTTTGTTTAGTATTTATTACATTGTGCTTGAGTAGTTACAATAATAATTTTAAAGTCATGCATATACTTCTACAATTTTCTCTTTATCAATTTAGAATCAAGTTGCATTAAGCTCGCATCTATTCAATTTTCCACATAATCCGGTGGGTTTATCCCTTCTTTTTTGCATTTAAACCGAGCTTCGGTTTCTGTAAAATCTAGACCGCGTGGCGCATCATTAATAATCCTAACAGCAGAAACCACATCATCAATGCGGTAGTCACAATAACGTTTTCTAGTTTATCGTTCACAATGAAGTCTTTTACTAGATATAGACAGGTTGTTATCCGATGTCCTATATAAAAACCCGATCCGACTAGCAACTCCCAGGATAACGCTTGCGCTGTAAATAAAATCTGTTTTTTTATTTTTTTCATTCTCAGCCTGCTTTATCTCACTGAAGGAGTTTAACCCAGATATTAATGAGACTATTTTAGCTTCTACTTTGCCGCATTTTTAGTCGGGACTGAATTTGTTTTGTGAAGGTTTTTGAAGCGTTTATTTGAAGCTTGGTAATATTTACTTACTTTAGCTATATCTGGGAGATTTTGCTACAAGTAATACATTAGTCTATCTTTTGGTAGTCTGGTCTACATACGATTTAAGTTCCGAACTTTTAATTTCTTTACACATAAATTACAAAGGCATTGTTACATATTCAATGTTTTACGAAAATAAGTCGATTAAAAACGTTCTAAGCTTCTTCATAAATTTCCCTGACCTGTCCTAGGTTCCGTATTGCTCAAAGGAACTGATCGTGCTCGCATTAGTAAGCGGTCGGCCAGTCCCTTCATCCAGGATGTGGTTAGTTTCCGGTTTCACGTTGTCGACTGCTGTTTGACCACCAGTGTGGTATGGAGACCAGACGTTGCATAATTTTATCAGTTGAGCGATGGATGCTGCTGCCAACCTTGTGGTGTTGAAGATTATGATTATCGATGGATAATCGTCCATTTCAATTTGCAACTACTAGAAACAGATTAGTATCATATATTTTTTCTAGATTCTATACAAAACCATTTGTCTTTTTATAAAACTAGAACTTATTGCTAGATGACATCAAAAAGGGTATAATTTATTAAAAAAAATAACTACCACAAATTGCATATGAAATAGAAACAAAAATATAAAACAGAAATAGGGTCTATAATCAATTTATGTAAATGCATTTCCACATACAGAAGATATAACATATGCACTTAACTATGCCCTCATATCCAATCATACAGAAGCCAACAAAAAAGCATCAGACCATTTAAGTTCTAACGAGGTGCGTGAAAACGATTAGGTACAAAATTAATAATAAGATGGTATATAAAATCGCATATTTCATAGTAAACGTGTCGTGGAGGAAACGACGGGCAATAAAGTGTGAACTGCTATTGCTCTGTAAAGTATAATCGTAATGGTGTGTTCATAAAGAGTACCTTATGTAAAAATAATGTAACAAAAATAAATAATTCAGTGTTTCGAACGAAAATTTCATTTAAGTAAAAGCAGTGGTCAACTGAAGTAATGATGGCAACTTAAGTCAAACAAAGGCATAAACATCATCGTCATTATCTGTCACGAAGAGAGGAAAGTTGCTGGGCCCGAAAATAGAAGCGTAGGTTAGTCAACTGGAGTAACTTGAGGGCGCGAAGTCAGCCACTGGACTGGGTTGAAACCTACACGAGCCCTTATCCCAATTTACCTGTTGCAATATCAGCGCAGCATTTCAGTAGTCACTCCTTTTCTAGCCAACTTATAAAACGAAGTCATAATAATGTTTCATTAACTTAATATTACTGTAATTTTGATTAATCAACCACACCTCATAATTAGCCACAGAAATATTTTACGGTAACAAAAATCCATTACACGGGAGCTATTCATCAATTTGTAAATAATGACAACATGACAACTTTTACACCGTTACCTCTGAATTAATTTTCAGATATTCGAAACCTGTGATACACAATACGCGAATTAATAAAAGGATAAAATAAATTAATACAATGAATAAAAGTATCATCCATTATTTTCATTTTGTATTTTTGACAACTATGGGATTATTGGGCTACACGAATTTTTAACAAATAACAATAGACATGACTCACTTCTGGTTTCTGAAATTAACAAGTCAGTTAAAATGATCATTAATATAATTAGCTAAAGCCAATCAAAGGATTAGTAGACTGATAATATCAACACCTATTCAAATTTCTGGACATGAGTTTAACAGTAGGTATGTTTAGTTAAATAATAATATTTGTGTTGATTATTTTTTTTTTCCTTTTATAAACCGGGCCTAAATATTATCTTAATTTTACATTTCATGTAACTGCTCTAATCGTATATGAATTTGCAGCCAAGTATAAAAAGTAGCCCCAAGACACCTAAAAAATCCACGTCTTTAGAGTGTAAAAATGCTCACCCAACCACATCTTTAGCTCATAGCTTCACCATTAAAGTTATTATGAATTTAAATGTCATTCTACTCTACGAAGTGTAAGGGAACGAAGCATTTGCATAGACCAGGCCGGAAGGAGATGAGACGGTCTCGATGTGTGTAAATTACAAATTAAAACTATTAATAGTCGAGCCGTGTTGTAAATAAAATGCATTCTATGGAATCATGCATTTATTGTTTGTGTGACAAGATTTATGGTTCTAATTTCACGTAAGTGTGTGGTTTATTACAGGATATAGATATTACCAGTGATAGTGAAATAGCTGTTGGAGCAAGCATAGTGATATTTTTTTTAGAAATCAAGCTTCGACACTTTGCAAACTGAACAAATTGACGGCAGAAAAAATCTAACGAGATTTTAGTAGTAAATAGCTATGTACAATCTATTGTAAACCGAAATAAACCTACATAAATTGAATTGAAAACATGGCTACATAATTTTTTATACTAAACTAAACCAGCTAAGTCTATCAGTTAAAGTATACACTTCAGTACTAATACCTATGTGTCCAGCAGTGGACGTCTTGCGGCTCAAATGATGACCTATGTAGGCAAATCTGTAACATAGTCCACCTGTCTCATCTATTATCATTATCATAATCTGTGTAAATCACCTCACTGCGGGAAGCTTTTGATAATCCCAAGAATTTTACGAGCAGACCATGAAGCTAACAAATGGCAGAGAGCATATCAATATAAATGTAATTAATACTTGATTACACACGAATTCGAACATTTTATGATAATGGCGGCTTGTGATTGGTGATCGGCGTTACGGTTCGTGTATTAATTTTATGCCAATAATAATTATGGATGTTGATATGGTTGTCGATTATGCTACTCAGCATGAGTTTATTAGATTTCGTAATGTAATTGGTGATGTTAATGCAATCAAGATTGCCTACTAGAATTTTATAAACCAGTTGATGTTATGTGGAACACTGTGAGCTAAGCTATTAATGGAAATAAACTACAGGGACTCAAACGAAAGAGCAATAATCTGTGGGTCCTAAAGAGCCTTAGATTTTATACGAGATTGCAATTCTCGAAACTCTAGCTATGTAGCTCTCAGATACTACAGAAGCTACCGAGCTATCCCACTGCGTGTCCAGGAACATTGAACAGTATTGGAAACCAATGATCTTAATTAGAAGAAAAAACGGAACACCTCTAATTGCTTTACCTATAAGAGCAATTACTAGCATCCGGAGTGTAGGATGTTTACTGAGATTGAAGTAAAAACGTAATTCTGACGCATTAAGTTTTTCCTTGCCGGCAGATTATCATACCACACAAGTTGTAGGATCTAACTGTACGAAATAGTTCTATATGGTGAGTATGGTGGTTCTATCCCCAAGTTTTGGATTTTAAGGCTTTTTGTATGTATTTTCTTTTCATTTCTAATAAAAAAATACTGGGAGTAAATTCATTTCTGATAAGGAAATATTTCGCTAACTCTCTTTTAAATGTAACTCATTCTTAACTCGAAAAACGTATTCAAAAAATCTCCAAGAAAAAAAGGTACAAATACAGGATGTAAGAGTAAACACTCTTGTCATTCAAACCATGGGTAGTAGACTTAAATATAAAAATAAATAAACGAACACAACAAAAAAAAAAATGTTATTTTCATTAAAAGATTTTAAAAAGTTTCTATCTGACACCGTGCTTGCTAGCGAAACAGCTGACTGACTCAGGGAGGGATCGCGCTCGCTGCCGGTCAGGTCGCATCCCCGCCCGTGTTGAGACGCAAGTTCGTTGCCCTAGCGCATAGGGCAACGAACTTGCGTCTCTTGTGGTAAAATTTAGATCTAAAAAAATTAAAAAAAAAGTTGTAATTTTCCTTTGATTTTACGTTCTATAAATGAAACCTAACCACTGGTTGCAAGGATAACGGTGTTTACCCTAACACCCTGTATACAATACTATCCTTACAAAGGAGGTTAATTTCCATTCCACTCCAAAAAAACCCAGGACACAATCACAAAGCATCTTAAATCGTGATGAACATTAACCTACCAATATAGAACACAAAAAAGACTAAAGCACTTGATTACAGAGATAGGGCATTTCTGGAAGGAACAATGGTACGCGGTGTGGAAGCATCTAGGCGTGGTCAGGAGATGCAAATTGCACGACCCGCGGCCGCAGGGGCTAGACAAATGGCGTCGTGAAGCGACCGCACCGGTAGCACACGAACCCGTCCGCCTGAGGCTCTCGTGTTTATATTCCTAGTGGCACCCGATGATGTAGGGTATGAAGCTTTTCATGCAAAATTAAGGATTGATTTAGAACGAGAGTACATGTTGAAAGTTTCAAGAAGGATTTTGGACGGGTTGTTTGGAGATTGTAAATAAAAAAGTTTGGAAAAGTTGTGCGTTGAGTTGAAAAAGTTTTGGGTGTTCTGTAAGTTGATATCCGCTGTTTTTCTCAAATGTTTAGGAAGATGAAATTAATGATCCCGAAATCCAACTCACCATTTTCAAGTTGTTTTGAAGACATACTTTTATATATATTATAATTTATAATATTATTAATTTTTAAATATCTATTATATATATTATTTTACATAACATTTATGTTATCGATCGATGATAATTATAAGCGAAGACTATTGCTTTGAATTCCATTAAAACTGAACAGCTCAAGCAGCAAAAGCAACGCTAATCACGTACAAAATTAAAGGAGACCAAGTGTGTAATGTAACATGCAAATTGTACGCCACAAGACAAATTGCTTCGTGAGGTCTCACGTGTACTCTACATCTATATCGTTTTATAATTTAAACAAGCCCCTGTATCGAGCTCGGGAGGTTTTATTAGGTACAATAAAAGATTCTGTGCCAGTTTTATGTCCTATCCCAGGAAACCTCTTATTTAGGAGGTCCAGACTTTATTTGTTTCAGGAGAATGAGTTTAGGAACACTAGGCTACGTTAGTGCTTGCCGTATTTTACGATGATAAAAATTGGGTTGGTCAGCGTGAAATGTTCTATCTTTCACATGAGAATTTTCCAAATTCCTCTCACAAGAATTGCGTTATCTGAAACAGTAATCGCCAAGTTTAGGACAGAATTGAATGATGAAATTAGGCAATATTTTTGTTTGTTCAAGATTGTGAGCCCTTCAACAAACATATAAGTAGCTGACAAGTAAACTATCAACGATAAAAGGTTCACATGTAAACATGAGGTTACATTATTTTAGACATAACTTAAATTTGTGTAGGGTCGTGACTGCAGATAAGGTACTGATAAAGGTTGATGCAATATTACCGAAATAGAAACTAGTAATTGACCAAAACGACCAATTACTTAGACTATTATTATGTGGTTTAATTTTAGATAGAATTTGAAACCAGAACTAATTATTGCTATCAAAGTATGTCTTTAATTAGTAGTCGTTACATCAGAACCTACAAAAGTTAAAATTAACTTTATAGTTAATTTTAAACATTTTGATAATTGATAAAGTAAATCAATAAGTAAGTACCTACTCATAACGCCCCAACGTGTTTCCAAAGATATTTATAAGTTACATCTTTAAAATAACAGACGCAGTTAAAGCTGAGAAAGATTCAAATATTTACACCCATTTTATTTTAGTGCCAAACCAACATGCGAGTAAAATACTTCTTCAAATAACTGCAAACATATCTCTGAATTCAAGCGTCGCTGTAAAACGGCTACAATTCCGACTCATATCAAAATGCTGAAAATCATGGCGATTCTGTCGCGCAATGTAATATCATTTCCAACATTATTATTACTTTACGGACAGCAAATTCTAAAATATACTCGCAAGTCGCGTCAGGCATTCAGTGTAATGGCGTAGCAACTTTGAAATTATATCTCTGGCGACTGTTGGCTCTCGCCGCGGGCGAGTCCATCGCTCACTGCTCAGTACAACTCAAACACCGGGAAAATTAATCCTAAGTTTACATCGTTAACCGTTCGCTTTGCTATTCACTTCTTAGCAGATCGTGTTTCGGGATCGAATATCGAGCAACGGGCGTCTAATATTCTACGTGACTTCTTCCAGCGATAATAGATCGACTTGTAAAGATTCCATTAAGCCACGTCGAGCTTTTTTTTCATCGAGTGTCGTGTACCTTGTCCTATTGTTGGAGAGAAATTATTCGTAACGGTTATGCTTTTCCGCATTTTCTACGTTCTTATAGAGTGTTGGACTCGTTTTTGCGAGATTCGGTTTAAAATTCAAAACATCATCTTTTTTTGTTTGAGACAATTTTTGGTAATCATCGGTTTGTGTACAGTCAAGTTGACGAGAATAAAAAGCTATTATAGAATATAGAATTTCACTTTTACTTGAACGGCTCACGTTTTCAATTTGCCCTTTGTAAACCTACTATAAAGTTTATTCTTTGTTGTTATAACTGCACAATATCATCTATGTTTTATATTCCTTTTTATATTCGTTAATATCTGGAAATACAGCAATACCATAGTAAAAATAATAGCTTCCACCTCTACCATCAAATAGCACGTCCTTTTATTTGCCCGCATTGATCAACCCTATCTTTTTACAATTCAGCACACGACAGATTCTAGTCATAAAGATTCAAGACTTCATTCTTCCAGTTCAATCGAAAACAAGCGTAAATTGGCCGTGAACGAACTTTTATACGTCAGCACTGAACGTGAACGCGAACGTGAGTGTAAAGCTCCGAGTATGAATAAGATGTCGCACATATTGTCTAGCATAGCCTTTGAAAGTCATGATTTAGTAAGTGTTGAAGTTGGTGTTAAGTCTTGTGAAAAATATGTAGTTGGAAAACTCAATAACTACAGTCAAAATTGATACGAGATCTTCTCTAGTGTGTTGGCATAATTTGTGCTTAAGCGTCTTTAAATACATAATCATGAGCATTATTATGGATGATAAAATAATGCAAAGCAAAGCGTCTTTGCATTCTATACAAAACCAAGTAAGACTAGTAGCAACTATTGCAATAATTGATGAAAAGATAAGCAAATTAAACATATTTAAACTTTTTATTGATAATTAAATTAAAACTGCACCATAAACTTGATTTAATGCACATAAAATTATAATCAAACCGTCCATAACAACTGATCATACTTCGATCAATATCAATTAAATAAATAATTCATTAATCGAACTGCAACAATCGCATACAATTCCACGACTAAAAGTCGCAAGCGCGGGGCACATCTAAGAGTTGCACGGTGCAACGGATGGACAGGGATTGCACGTTCTTAGAATAACAAATAGATGGTTGCGGGAAGCGGTCGCAGCCAATCAGAATTGTGGTTGAACCCACAGGACGATTTGTGAAGATTAATTAGCGAGAACGAATTGAGGTCGCCGTTTTAATTAGTTCATTTTAGGAAAGGAAAAAAGAATATGGATGAGATGGTAAAAAATACAAAATTCTTAAGGTAAAATTGAGATGGATGGATGGATTAGGAGACTTTATAAAATGGAATGTAAAAGTAGGAGGCTAAGAAAATGTGTCCAAAATCAGTTTTTATTTTTTAAATAAGTAGGAATTTTCGTCAAACTGGAACATAATTGAAATAAAATGAACTTGAGTTTGTCACAATAATATAGAGTCAATAGTTTTTTTGATGTTACTTCGCCAATTTATGTTTGATTATTTTAGAGTCCATTAATGATATTTGGACCAACAACTAAATGAATTTGCTAATGTAAATCTTTCCTCTGGCCAGGCAATCAAAACTGCGGTTGCAGCCTACAAGACAAGAGATTTATAGGATTCATTAGCAAAACAAATTAATTGGGGTCGGCATTTTACTTTCTCCTTCTGTTTTTACTGTCCTTGAATTACAAATAGGAGAACTTGAGATTCGTTTTGGATATTTTATTCCAAGATTTTAATTATTGACGCATAATTAACTTTTACTCAACTATGTAGTCTTGATCATTATACCATATTCTCGGCCTTTGTCATCGTCATCTATTTTATATGGATTCAATTCACTATCCCAAATAATATACCCACCTCACGACACTACAATAAAATTAATAATATTTATCTACAACATATTGCAATCAAAAACTACCCAAAAATTAGGACCCCATACAGCAATAACTTCGCGACCGCCATAAGATTACCATCGCACATATGGCATACAGTTGGTGGCAGCGGTTGTAAAAATTATGGTGCACGGGAGCAAGACGACAATCTCGTAAAAATTGATGGACGTGTTTTAAAACCCGAATATTGTCAACCCTTTTGGCTTTCCCTGCCATTGTGATGGCGTTATCTTCACGCTGTGTGAGTTTATGGGAAAAGCAGTGGAACGAGCGATGTCGAGGCTTGATTTAGTGAGAACATAAGCCATACGTAGTGGTAACATGGACGGTGTGGTTAAAATGTTGATGACATGAAATGCCGGGAAAAAAATGAACATATTCTATCCTTTTTTTAAATACATCTGCTTTAACTGAGTAATATAATGAAGTGACTGACAAAAATATGTTACACCTTGAGATTATAGTCTTAACACCTGACAATTTTTCATGACTCTTACAAAGCCACAAAAACTTATCTTAAAGACAAAACATCTTTTAAAAAGGAAACTCCACTTATCCACCACATAAACTACTAAACCCAAAAATCAATCTTCAACCAAAAAACATCGTTTTCCCCATTTCACACACACTTCACAATTCTGAAGTTAGTGCCCTAACCCACGAGACATGACGACAGATGACGCGTAAACTGCGGGGCGTCGTTGAGTAATGAACGTTCGCCCATTACTCATTACAAGCCGTGACTTGCCCGTGTGACGGGGCCTTTATTTCAGCGCTGCACTACTGTTTCCAATGATTTATGCGTCGTCGTATTTTTATTGTTGAGTTGAGCTACCAATCAATTTTGTTTAAGGAGTCTTACTTTCGTTGTGACTAGAATGTAAGCATGTTAGTGAATGGTTTATCAAAAAGTTAATCTAAAAGCGACGTTAATTATATTTTATTTTTCAATGCAGCGAGATTTGAGAAAATCTTCAATCAAACGCACAAATTCCACAAACGTATAAAGTTTAAATTCTAAATAGAATTTTAAGTTTCAGGAACAATAAAAACTCCAAGAAATCAATTAATTTGCCTAAACCAAGAGCCTACGTGAGCGAAGTCACAACCAAAAAAGGAATCCATTAATACAGTAGTAGTTAAAATAGCTAAAGAAACAGTCATGGCCTTTGAAAAGTGATCCAATGATTAACATGCAGGATTAGGATTAAATGACATCATCAAACAAAAAGCTACGTCGATAATGACACTTAAATAAAAATTCAACATGAAGCTTAGGAAGGAAGCACTACTTATAGAAATGGTAATAATAAATTTTGGAAGCTATAAATTGAAGAATGATTAGCTCCCTACAGATTATTACTGACAAATGTAACTTAAGTTCCCATTGTACCCAATCCCATTGAACTGTTAAAATTTGTAAGAATACTCGAGAATATTCACAAAGATTATTTGTATGCAATAACGGAACGCCCTCCAAACATCTGTAGTAGCTGAGAAAAAAGAAATCCGCATCGATAATGTTACTCGTATTACTCGAAAAGTGAGAGAAATCAACGCTCAGATAAACGATAAGGTAATAACAGAAGCCGATCCTATCTTTTGTACTCTTTTGTTCGCGACGAATACAATGCAGTTGTAAATTTTTGGGTTCTTAACTCCACAATGTTCCCGTCATTAATCTATGGCCGTTGTAACTTGAAGCGGGGTTGGGATCTTTTGTACCTGCTCTGCTCCTCGCCCTTTTGTATCCTGACATGTGCGGGGCAGGGACAAAAACCTTGCGCAATATTGTCTGCCCCAAGACATCGGATGATGTGAAAATAATACCGTGGAATATAAAGCAAAATATCACTGCAGCATAAACAGGCCCTTCCAGTTTTCAACGAAGATTCTAATCTCAAAAGCTCGCGAAGTTACAATTTCAGAATTTCATCTCGAATCGAACAGACCGTTTGTCTATCGGGACTATTTTTAAAAATGTCACCCGCAACCACATCTAAGCTTTTTTTGACACGTCGTTTCCACTAAGCCCTTGACATGCATTAACGCCTAACATCAACGTGCACTTTTTCTGTCGAATCTCCAGATGTGAGTGCATCATTAAAATCTTCTATGGTACCAAAAAGATCAAAAGTTATCTCCTCGGTTGGAGAGGTTCCCTCTCGCCCCTGCGTCCCTTTCCCCCACAGGTCCCTTGTTGCCGCGACAGTTAAAGTTGGACGGTCGTGAGGGACGGTCGCTGCCACGAGCGTCCCAACCGCGTTGCGTACGATACCGCGTTTGTGAAAACTGTTTTCCTTAGTGTCATTTGCATACGTGAAGTGAAACTGATTACGTTTTGGAAACTGTGATGGGATTTATTGTACGTAGCTTTGGTGGATGTGACAGATTATTTAAAGTTTAAAGTGAAGCTCTTGTGGATTGTTTTTATTTTGTAAATCGTCGCTGATGCATTCTATTTCGGCTGTTTTATTCGGGTAACTATTTGATATAATTTGTAATGACAGTTTATTTTATAAGAACTCTCCAAGTTTCATCACAAGCGTTTAATAAAAAATATCGTCTATTACGAACTTAACATTTATCGCGTGCTCAAATATACGTTACAATAAAAACAATTCGTAGGTATCTTTGTCTTGAGTGTTCCCAACTTTCCATCCAATTATATGACAGATAGTTTTGATAAAACAAGATTTATGACTTGAACTACGTCTACGGAGATATGGAAGTCGGTCACGGATTTATCAGAATCTTACTCAACGACAGCACCAACCAAAAACTATTATGTAGCTTTTTACGACTGACAACGGTAAAAGCGGCTGCAATTGTGACGGTAGGAGAGACTTCATCAGATAAGGTGGAACAGCATAAATAGGCTAATGTCAATTCCCATTACGATGCTTTGTCACGTGTAGAAGATGGTCCAGAAGATATGGTAGGAAAAACTCTAACTATCGTTGTGATTTTAGTTGAGATACCAGTAATTGTAAGGTAATTTTGGTAATTTAGGGTGCACTTAACGTCTTACAGAAGACTTGAGAAGAATCCAGGGACATATTACTAATTTTTCCTTTTTATGTGCTTATTGCAGTTAAAGGATTAGAGTCAGCTGGTATTCTTAGTCTATAAATCGTAATGCTTATCGTTAGCTGTAGTTTTAATGTTCTGATGATTTAATTATTATTTGACAGGGTAATTACTTTTTGATACTCTAGAATAATACTAAACGTCACTGCAAAAGGAGTAAAATTTAAGACAGTATTAGTAATATAGCAGTAGTAGTTTTCACACTGTTATTTAGTGACTAAATACATAGTTTAGTTTGGAATATATCAAACAAATTATTATTTTATTATCGTCTTGTTTCATTTATAATAAACATTAATCAATTGTAATTATATTACTAGTAACTATTATTTTGAAAATATGTATATCTTGCCAACGTTCACTTCACCGAGGTGACTTTTTCTAAAATAATTTGATTAATGTCATTAAACTTACGTGAATTCAAAAAATATGTTCCATTTTTTCAAAACTAGTGTCTTTGTTAATACGTTACAAGTCTCTAGCCCGTCGTTATCAATTACTACAACACCCTTGCCTCAATTGACGTTAACAACTTGCATAAGATAAGCTGTTGATAAAGTCTGTTTACTTTGAACTTTTAAATTATCGGTAATATGTACAGAAACGCTATCGAATTTATGTCACGTAATGTTTCTATCGTCAACTATACTAGTGAACTTTCTTCAAAAGTGAGTTTTATATGAAATTCATAATCATACTTATTAGTTCACACGACTATTTAATCTTATTCTAAGACAAAGCTGACCTCTATATATGGCCTTAAAAGTACATTTTAATATTAAGAATTTATCACAGATAATAATTGTAGGTACTGGCCCTTCTAACGTGGCCATGGCAGTTATTAATTGAAATTCGTATTAACTTTAATGGTTATATGTGGCTACAATGATTTATATGTATTTTTATTGCTGACTTATATAACAATCTATCATAATATACGTTTTATGTGAACACGATTTAGTTTCGAACAATCATAAAATTGTTTAAAGATGACTGACATTATTCGTGCGTTATAAATTTAAGACGGTTAATATTAAACCGAACCAAAGCATTAATAAAGCTAATTGGTATAGAAACATTGATTCCACAGAAGATTACTTAATTATTAACGTTACAACAAAAAGTTAATCTGTCTTCATGTCAGTCATTTGAGAGGCTCCCATATGTGTTGGAGAATTGCCCTCCTCTACGGAAGAAAGACCATGAAAATAATTAAATAATAAGGCTGGCTACAATCAACTAAAACTAGTGTCTTTGTTAATACGTTACAAGTCTCTAGCCCGTCGTTATCAATTACTACAACACCCTTGCCTCAATTGACGTTAACAACTTGCATAAGATAAGCTGTTGATAAAGTCTGTTTACTTTGAACTTTTAAATTATCGGTAATATGTACAGAAACGCTATCGAATTTATGTCACGTAATGTTTCTATCGTCAACTATACTAGTGAACTTTCTTCAAAAGTGAGTTTTATATGAAATTCATAATCATACTTATTAGTTCACACGACTATTTAATCTTATTCTAAGACAAAGCTGACCTCTATATATGGCCTTAAAAGTACATTTTAATATTAAGAATTTATCACAGATAATAATTGTAGGTACTGGCCCTTCTAACGTGGCCATGGCAGTTATTAATTGAAATTCGTATTAACTTTAATGGTTATATGTGGCTACAATGATTTATATGTATTTTTATTGCTGACTTATATAACAATCTATCATAATATACGTTTTATGTGAACACGATTTAGTTTCGAACAATCATAAAATTGTTTAAAGATGACTGACATTATTCGTGCGTTATAAATTTAAGACGGTTAATATTAAACCGAACCAAAGCATTAATAAAGCTAATTGGTATAGAAACATTGATTCCACAGAAGATTACTTAATTATTAACGTTACAACAAAAAGTTAATCTGTCTTCATGTCAGTCATTTGAGAGGCTCCCATATGTGTTGGAGAATTGCCCTCCTCTACGGAAGAAAGACCATGAAAATAATTAAATAATAAGGCTGGCTACAATCAACGCTACACGAATGTTCATTAAACATGCAAAATCTCCTAAGGTTTGTTCACAGTAGCGATAAGATTACCCACGGAAGCTCTTATCGGAAAGTTCCGCAACTGAGCTATGTGGTGCGCCGGTAATAAAGTGAATTGCAAACTTGCGATTGCCACATTCGATTGTCGCAGAGTTACGTCGCGATCGCAACGAAATATTGAATGGATCGATGGTATTGATAGATTCGGTGTTGTGTTCATCTATTTCAATAGGTAACGTAATAGTCGACATTAAGAACGTTAAAGATAAACTTATGTGTTAAGTTGGGTTCATAAAGTTAGTGATTTGATCAAAGATAATTTCTAAGTTATGCAATTTCGGAATTTATTTGTCGAGTTAAGTTTTGTAGTTGTAGTAGATTTTGGTTGAATCGTATTCATTCATTAGATTAATTTGATAACGATCTGAGATACACGAGCTTGCAGGTAATATGTTTAATTCAGATATTCAAACTTCATTAAACTAAAAAGGCAACAGAATAGATTATTAGACGTCCACTGCTGGACAAGGACATATTCTATGATCTTTTCTCAAGAACCGACGAAGAAGAGGATTATAATAATTAAACAGCCGAAAGTATATTATAGTAAGAAGCAGCTGATTCTAAAAGCTCTTTAAACGTAAAAATGTAAGCTAAATCACCCAATCTAAAAAGAGAAAACACCACAATGTCGCAACCGAAAATAGGACAAACTAATCTAAAGTTAACATCAGTCGCACGCACGGAGCCTTCCTTATTAACGTTGGTAGAGGTAGTGGGATCACCTGTAACCTTACAATTTGTATGCTCATCTCATTGGCTAATGATCGGAAATTTGGAACTTTCGGCAGAGGATGTTTGAACTATTCATTAGTTTGATTTTTGGAAGTGTGGTCTAAGTGGGAAGAGGCAGCGGGCTGAGTGATATACTTTGATTATAATGATTGTTTCGAGTTTAACATTTGTTTAAACATTGGAGTGTGATATTAGTTGGTTGAAGAATTAAGAGATCAGATACCTATTCCATCATCATACATTCGTTTTTGTGAAAATTCGTCCCAATTAAAGTCTTAGTCTTGTCATAGTATGACAGCATTGAGCAAAACCGTTAATATTAATGATTCGATTGTTCGAGTATGCGCTGAGTTCAGCGCCTATTCGCATAATTGATTGAATGCCTATTGACACCTATAAAATGTTCTAGATAGATTGATCTAAATTACCATGCCCATTGATCACTATCGAATGAATAAATGTTTACGCGCAATTATTTAATGGCTTCATAATAAGCATTCAATTCAAATATCATTAATTACAGTCATTCATCAATCAATGAAATAGATAGAATATTTGCTGGATACCATTTTAATGATAAAAGGTCAATATTCAAGAAATAACCTTATGGAGATAATAAATGTAACTCCTGCTTAAAACTCTTTTAATTCCCTACTGTCTGCCAGTATCCGCAGGATAATAATGAAAAGGAGAAAAGAAAGACTCGGTTTTGCAAAATACATTATTTTTTAGAGGAAAAGATAAACGCTGGAAAAAGCGCTGTTAGCGCTGCAAAACCACGTCATCATAATCGCTTGGTACAAGATCTTGAACCTCTTAATGCTCATGAATTATTTGTTCATCACCTGCAGCGTCAATCTGAGTAAGCAGTCCTAAACGGAATGCCCTTACAATTTGGGCCAATGGCTCTGTTCACCTTGATTGAACAAGATCTGATTGGTCTGAATCAGTATTGTTATGATGATCTAGTTTAGTAAGAAAATTTGTGTATGATTTAAGATTATCGATTAGGTCATATTCAGGAAACATTCATTCTTCTTGGCGTTTTGTTATCTCATACAGGTACAGTGATTAGATGCTTCAGCAGTATATTTTTTAAATCTGCTTGACAACTACTAAAATTTTACTAAGGAATAATAATTTATAAAGACCGGGTGAAAATTCGTTTCATTGTTGCGAAATTGTGGCGCAGCGAGCAAGTTTTTGCGTTATAATAATACTAAGAAAAAGATCCTGAGTTAAGACTAACTTATATAAAGTGACTACGGGCAAGCCAAAAGAAAAGTTTTTCTTTAGTAACTGCATAGCAGTTTTTGCTAAGATTTAATACAAGACTTGGTCTTTGTTTAAAATCTTGAAGTTATTTTTATAACATGGTCTTTGAGTTTTGTTTTAAATTTTAATGAAAAGTGACACGGTCCAATTTCGTTTACTTTTGAAATTGCTAACAAGACTGCAATGTTTATTACGTCTTTGCAAATAACTTGTAGTAAATCTTTATTAACCAAGTCCAAAGGTAGGTCCGGTAGGTAAGTAGTAGTAGTAGTAGGTAGCGCCACTCCCTTAAACCAATAGTAACCAATGACACAATAAAATAAATACCAATAATTTAGCCAACACATAACAATAGCATATTTGACAGTTCGTTTGAAATACTACGTTCAGCAGTCACAGTCACAGCAGTAAATATAACATTGTTGCAACAAGAAGCAATAACGCAGCGCACGTCTTTATAATCCAATACAAGGTTTTATGTTACTGGAATGTTGTTTTCTACATTGTAAGTTCAAAATAATAGTAACGTTTGTTTTAGCTGCTGTAGATTTCTTTACTATAAATAATATTAAGGATCTATTAGTAAAGCTGACTCACTTCTGTAATTTTGCTCGCAATGGTTCTATGAATTCGATTGCGAGTTTGTGATTTTGCTTATTTGCCGTTCGTGGTTGAGAAGTGTTGAATTTAAATGTCACTCGTACGCATAACAGTATCGGATTGCAAGCAACTTGGCCACAAGTATAATAATAGCTCATTTCCTGGGGATGATCTTACGCAAAAGCATGAAAATACGTCGAGAAATGTTTAATATTATAACTAAATGTACTGCTTTCATTTCGGTTAAATTTCAAAACATTACCAAAGGTATTTACTTCTCATATTTTGATTAAAACTTTCGCATATTCACATCGGAAAGTTCGTCCATTTAACTGCAGTATTCAAACTCTGTGTCCACAAACATTGTTTAATCTGTTAGATCTCTCCCACTATCTTTGTTTTCATCATAAACTTTATTAAAGCCAGTAGCTACTGTTTAAATATCTTTATAATTATCAAGTACTTAATCACTACCGTTTAAAACATTTAAGTTGTCATTTAGTGGTTAACTTTGATATGTATCTGTTGTTGTTGACACTTTATTAAATAGTCTATAGAAAAGTAAGTCTGTAATATAAATATAATTCAAAGCTTTATTGATGTTTGTTATAAAGGTACCGTTCGAAGGTTTCAATGTAACGGTTACTTGCTAGTTTAATGATCATAAGTGTGTATAGTAATGACAGGTGGCTATACCATTGTAAATGGGAGTGCCACAGTAACCCATTTCTCTTGGTCATCTCTTACAACTTGCGTGGGATTGTGAGCAGCTGATGCACTTTATTTATATTCTGTATTTAAATTACACGCAACTTTTTCTTTGATGAAAATGGTTGTCTATGGAAAATCGTACAATAGTTGTTAAACAACAACACAATAAAGCATTATATTTACGTCCTTGAACTTTATTTCTACTAGTTCTACTTTCTTTGCGGTTTCTTTGATCACGCCCAAAACTTTTGTAAACAACTGCGGTTCTTCAAAAATTATTCACACAACATGTCCAATTTCTATAAAATATCTTTCGTCACACCAAATCGGCTTTTTACCACAAGCCTCTACTTACCGGCCTATAATAGGGCCATTTATTTTTTCCCCAAAAATGGCCCTAAAGGGTCCTATTAGTCACGGTGCGGTGCCATACAAAAGTGTTCGGCCTAATGACGCGGTGGGCTTGTTCGGAATATGATCAGAAATATGGGCCATCGGTTTTCAGAAAGTTTTTTTTTTGGTGGTTGATTTTGAAATATGTCAGTTCTTTTTTGTTTCGAACTTTTTATCTATTATTTTTGATTGGAAACGGTTCTACATATTACTTTTTGACGTGAACTAATCTTGTTATGTTGAAATCGGAAATCAAGTATGTCTGATGATACGTAACGTTACGTGATAAAATAGGTATTCGTTTTTTTTTGTTTTGATGATAATTGAAGTAGATGGATTAAGAACCCGACCTCATCTAGCTTATTTTTACAACTTTTTAATATGACGTGTAAAAGTGATTCCAATATCCTATTTACAGAATAAACAATTTCATTTCATTTCAGAACTTAGGTTCTATATATAATTATATAGATCAAAATATATTTTACATTACATTGGTTGCACTTTCCTATAGCTTTTAGTATTCGAATAACGAAAGGTAAACTTATGAGCACAAAATACTAATAATCACCACAAAAAATCAAACAAAAATTAAAGGAACGTTAATTGTCAAAGGGTTCACACACCACACAATACACGTACCAATACAAAGTCGTCTAAGCTAATATTGGTCTAACTTTCCAACGTTATTGTTTTAGGTGATGCGTGCGCGCAAGTGAACATGGCGCGGGGGGGTGTCGTGCTCCTCGTGCTATGGGTGGCCGTCGCCGCCGACAAACATGGTAAGTACCAAGATTTACTCTTTTTGTTCTTCGGCGAAGAATCGTGGCCGGTTAACGTTATAGCCAGTAATAAAACAAATATGATGATATTTATATAAGCCATTTAAAAGCATCGAGTTGGATCAGGTTTTATCTGCATGATCATCGCGTATGTGTTATTATGGACTTGTTTTACACTCTATTAAAGTCCATACTTAATATTATAAAGTATATTCGAAAGTAACTCTGTCTGTCTGTCTGTATGTTACCTTTTCACGCCTAAAGCACTGAACGGATTTCGATAAAATTTGGCAAGGAGGTAGATGGCATTCCGGGAAAGGGCTACTTTTTATCGGCATACTACGCGGGCGAAGCCACGGGCGGAAGCTAGTAACTTATAAACTCTACTGGAATTTAATTCCCTGAATAACTTATTCATCAAGGATTTATTAAATACTCAACCAAAAAGCTTTCACTCTGCCCAACGTGTATTCCTAAAACTTCCGCTCAAAATATTCATGAAATTCTAATCCGGACTTCCAAGAATTTAGGTCACAGTCCTTAATTTAAAAAGTTTCAACTCCATATCTTCACGGTTAATTACCGGCGTTGATTTATGAAGAGGCAAAATTTCTCCCCGTAAAGCATCGTTTTATCTGTGACCCTCAAAAATCTAAGTGGGGTAACGAAAAACGGTGTAAAAACTACAGAGAGTTTGCACCTAATCTTGAATCTGATAAAGAAGGCAAAAAGTGTAACTGTCACCAACGGATCGTTGATGTAAAAATGATGATACAATGCTACAGCCAAGTGGCAAAAAAAGGGAAGAAATAGTTTCTTGTCACGACGATGACGATAATGTAAGTAACAAACAAGAAATTATCTGTATTGAGGGCGTCAGTTTTGATGCTCCGTTGTAAAATGTTAGGATTGACACTATGTGTTGTCATAGCGCATCTTCGATGATTGACATGCGAGTACAGTTAATCAAACTGTATTATTTGAACAGTGTAATGGATTTTACAAACATTATGACGTGGCGTTTTGTTAATCTGTCATGATCGGAATGGAACAAACGAGTAATGAGTAAAAGTAAAAATGTCTGTCATCATTATTATATTTTGTGGGTATCGAATGAGGAAGAATATGCTAGTACGTATTTCAAACCTTTCATTATAAAAGCAGGCGTTCATCATTTTTTGGTGGATAAACAGGAAATATATTTTTACTCGTGCAGAGACGTTTGAATTGAATAAACAGTTATTTAGCCTACAAATACTTTGGCATAACAAAATAATTAATTGAAACGTCGACAAAGGCCCTTATAACAATCTTAAAATCCAACACGTCTCTTCTGCTTGTCATTTGAAGCAGTGTTTATGCTGCTAGTCTTTAAAGAACTTCTTCAAAGCAAAATGTATTAATAAAGCCACGTCTAAATGATCTAGAGTAAATAAACAATATGATTATTTTAAAAGCCAAACTACCGTTACCCAATATAACACTTCAAGTCATTATTAAGATCATCCTAAACGTAACCAGTTTCCTACTCATGACATCTACTTTAAAAGCATCATTGCCTTATATGTTTTTGTTTCCATATATCATTGTCTTGCTAAGCAAAAGCTCAATGTAAGAAAATCCAGGTCATGAATGTACCAACGTGTGAAAATTAAGTTTCGTTAATGAAAGAGAGAATCAATACTCGTGTGAGATCATTTCGAGTGTGAGTTGGTCACGACTTTTTAAATGGTAATGGTATCGATACAATGAGTGGTACATTGACACTTGGACAGTGATCGTTATGTTGGGTTTAAGGTTAGAACTTACGATACCTTTGTTAATTCTGACGTAATAAATGGAAGAAAAAACTAAAGCAACTAAAAAACTGAATGACAGTCTGTGTGAAGTGTCTACTGATAAAAGTACAAAGTTTTCAAAATAAGCAGAAGATAATC
Organism: Lithophane semibrunnea; assembly: GCA_947363905.1. Classification (NCBI taxonomy): domain Eukaryota; kingdom Metazoa; phylum Arthropoda; class Insecta; order Lepidoptera; family Noctuidae; genus Lithophane; species Lithophane semibrunnea. Next base: position 17,632,120 of record OX376190.1, on the reverse strand, counting down.
AAAACAAAAAACAAAACAAAACAAAGATCCGAAAGCAAAAAAAAACCACAGCAAGAAACAGAACACCGATATTACATTAAAACCCGTGAATATAGCACTACCTTGCGACAACAAACTTGAAGATTGAAAATTCACAAAATCTCTACCTTTCCCCGTTACCGCGAAAAAAAATCCATACATCCATTAAAGTTGAAATCGGAAACGACCACTCGAAGGCAGCTGCTGGTGTGAATGAAACAGAAAATAATAGCGAGACTCCCTGGAGAAGCCATTCAGCATTATAACCCGACTAACAAAGGGATTATCATGTTTGGGAACCTCTTGACTGGCACTCTATGTATCGTATTACCATTGAAGTTTTTGTGGGTGTGGTCCAAGTCGGGGTGAGAATTCGGCGGCATTCAAAGAAATTTTGGAGCACTTTTTGCACCTTGTTAAGTTATTGTACGTTAACGGTTCAGTTGTTTCGGTAATTTGAAATGTATTGTAGATATTTCTCGCTTTCTGTCGGGATGTTCTGTTTCCCTATGTTGCCAACACGTGTTGAATTGACTTATTATTATTTCAAACTTAACATTAGCTTGTGTTCTCAATTACAAAGACACATTGTTTAACAAAATTCCACTTCGTTTCGCAATCGATACTAGACTGTGAGTCACTTAATTAAAACAACATTGAATGCCCATTCTTATCTTAACCTAAATTAATCTAAATAATGTACAACGGTATGTTTAAAATGTTTATTGCAAAGTTGTTAAAACTGTGTTGAAAAACAGCATAGACTTCATTGGTTTCCACCATCCCCAGTCAATAGATTATCTCTTCTATCTTTACAAATTCCTTCACATTTTTTACGAACTCGTCAGTAAACGACATCGGTTCACAATGATCGTCATAGCTCGTTTATTTCGAGCCCCGCGTATCCCCGCCTACAGTGCCATTAAATAGATCGAGTGCATCTTTTTACGTCTCACGGGCGCTAAGTGCATTTGCTAGTAAACTGCATCAAGCATCGTCTCTCCGAGTGACGTGTGTGTGCTACAGATGTTTGGTAATGCATCCGCTTATTGTATTGTCTTAATGCTCGCGAAATGAACATTTCTGTTATCTTGAAGCTCGTTTTGCTATCTTTACATATCTTTTGCTTTAAAGAGACGGTTCTAAGTGGTGTCAGCTTTAAGTGCTTTATATACATAGGCGCGTGCAGAAAAACGTTTTACAACCGCTGGTTGGGAGTCTTCTAAGCTTTCATCTGATAAATATACATGTAGCAGCCGCTGAACTGTGATTATACTTTAAACTTATATTCCACCCAGAACATTCCAAGACCGTTGTTACTCTGCTCTTTTCAATTTTAGCCCCAATGAGAACCATGCTCTTAATTCCAGTTATTTCTAACTCCCGATCGCGTAGCAACACGGTATGTAAATACAACTGCATTCCTTTATATACTCTCCATAACGCATAAAGGCTCTGTTATCGCTCAAGTGAATAGGGCACACGCTGATATCGCTGCTATTACAGGCAACTTTTATAAGAGCACCGTATACCCACTTAATGTAACAGCTACATCTGTTAAGTATCAGTGATAGAATCCCTTAATAAATTTAATGGGAATATTTAGTTCATTTATAAATAAATTGAGTGCTTTAGATTTGGTATTAAGATAAGTACGCTTAGAATAGATGGGTCTGGTTTTATGATGTCCAATATAACTGAATAATAACCGTGGCCACTACGCTATTTGGGAAGTATTGATTAAGATTTGGTCATTAACTTTTATTTCTATGATATAGAAATGAAAGTAAATTCATTAAATATATCGGTTCATGGGTCTTACCATAAAAACTTAGACACTATTGTTCAACGTATGTCTAATGCCAGTCTTAAGTCAAACTTCATAATAAATGCCTTGCTTAAAAGGTTTTTAGCCTAAACAACACGGTACACACGGTTTTGAGGTAGTAAGATCAATATCTCAATTGATCTAAGTCCAAAGGAGTAAAGTAACAAAAGTTACAAATAATTACGAAACATTCTTTGATACCACTTGTTCAATTTTAAAAGACATCAAGTCACAGTAATTGTTTGCCATCATCAATAAAGCCAATTGTTAGCCCATCTGTAGAACGAGCCAAGAATTCTTCTTGGACGTTGATTAAGAACGAGCCATCAATAAAACTGCTATCTTGAATAACATCGATGCCTTCATTAATTATTTTGTACTAGCTTTTACTGGCTCGGGCTGAAACTCAATACCTGTAAAGTGTGTTCCATTAATTTGGATCAGATTCAATTTTGGGCAAACGGTAACACTTGATACAATTCTGGAAACAGGAGTTAGTTTAATTGTGTCTATAAAACTTTAGAGGTGACTGGGATATCAATTACATCTTTGAGAGAAACACACACTGCGCACTGTTTTCTTTACTCATCGTGACAGATTGTTGCTAGCATGTTTTTGTATCGTGAAAAATTATTAACTCAATCAAATCATATTTCGTTGTCAAATCAATGAAAATGCTTAACAGAAAATTGCTTTAATTAACACAAGACAATATTGTTAATTCTTAATGACAGGATGACGAACCCAGAGATTTCGTTTCGTTTATAGATTTGGTCCCCGAGGGAGTGAAGAGTGAACATTCGTCATCCCGTACGCGTTTCACGTCACTAAACACACGACATTTCTTCCCATTTAAAATTCTGTGATTCCAAACGTTTGAGGTATTTTAAAACAAAGAAAACATACCATTAGTTATGTATGGAATTCCATAAGTGATTTGTTTATTGTGACGTAAAGGGGAAATGGAGAAAATATACTGGAAATAGAAATTTATAAGACTGTGGGATAAGAACAAGAAGTAAAAATAACGAGTTGCTTTTGCAGACAATGGCAGATGTGGACACATTTCTATGTCCAATTATATAAGAGGTCCTCTGTAGTTATTGTCAAGGTGTCTTTATATTGTTTTTAATTTTATTGTTTGAAACCGTAAATACTTTTACCAGGACGAGTTCCTTCAATAAAACAACATACGACTGTCCTGGTAATTTCCTCGTTACATCTATTATTGATTTGAAGAACATTGGAAATGCTGTAGAACCAGTTCTCACAATGAAAGCTAAAAACAATAGCTACAAAGACACTGGAACTTAAACTATAAAGCTTTATTCACCAATACAAATAACATCAAAGCCCTACACATCGATCGAAGTACAAACGCTAGACATTTATTTATAATTTACGAACATCGTGACGGCGATCGGGTTAGTTACGCTTCTTGTAACGTTTAAATGGAGTTTCGTCACTATAGATAACACTTGTACAAGAATCGTGAACGCTTCTCTGAGCTATGATGGTTAGGGCTGGCTGCTTTGCAAAGCAATTAAAATATTTAATTAATATTCGATCTGTATTTTCTGTTTGTTCCTTGTTTGAGGTGGGTCATGGCTTTCATTGCTATTACTAACTACGTTTGATATGCAAGTTGCAATCTTGCAAGTTAGTAAAAAAAATCTGTTTAGTGGTGTTTTTTATTAATATTTAGGATTAAACACTTATTATACTAAATTAACTAAAAAACAATTACATATATAACAAATTAAAAAGAAAAAATAAAGGGGAGGGGCTCATTGTGCATCAAAAAATTCGTCCGCATCGCTGTCAATGGGAAAGGTGCCCAAAAGGCTGGCAGCATTGCCACGTTGAATGGCAATGCTGATTCTTTGGGCTAAAAATAGGCCAGCCCTCTGGTCACGTGAAGAGTCGACCAATCGCTTAGCGATGTCCCGAAATACTCGATGAGCACTCGGACCCCACGGCCCTAGTGTTTCAACCCCAAACGGCTCAAACATATAGCTCCCAATAAGGTTGTTATATTTGCGCCGTTTGAGGTTTTCTGCTCCTGAAGCAGCTGCCCCAGCACAGCCCGCCGTGCTAGGAAGATGGGATGGCGCGAGGGTGTCGACACAGGTTGCGTCCCACACCAAAGGTCTACCCAACTTCCAGGGCATTATGGTCATTCCGTCTGGCCTCTTCCCATCGTCGCGTGCCAAGCCGTTGGGTTCTAACACAGCTGGCACCCCGGCGGTGACAAGAGCCCGACGGATAATGTCATTAATGCTGGCGTGCCGTGCCATCCGACCAGCGCTCTTGCTGCAGGATAGGCCGTGGTGTCCGAGGCAGTCGACTCCTTCACCGCATTGACAACGATGTGGGGCACCGCAAGGAGCGCCCAGACGCAAACATGTAGCGAGCCGGAATGTGGTGTCACCCAGCATAGTACCTATGTTGGGTGACGGTAGCGCCTGAAGCCAGAGGCCCGACTCCCATTCACCCACAGCCAGTAGGCGGGCACGCTCAGCAGTATTGGTGGACGTATTAATAAGTTTATTCCGTACCAACCTGCAGAGCGGCTCATCCCACTGTCTCTGGGAAGACGGGTTCTCGGGCTGAACCGTGTCCGGGCAAGCCACTTTCCAGGCATTCACTGCATCGGTCAAACACGGCACTTCAGAGTCAACCTGAGAAGAGGCTAAAATTCTTGCGGTTAACTTTTCGGTGCTGTGGACCGAGGACAGGAACGCCGGTAGGCTTACACTGGAAATTTTGCGGACGCCGAGCCCACCAAAACGAATGGGTAGTGTGGCTTGAAGCCACGCGCGGTCGTCCAGTGCCACATTTAAAATGGATGTTAAAGTGTTTCGAATAATATGATCGATTTTGTCTATGTAATTGTTTTTTAGTTAATTTAGTATAATAAATGTAATGTAATTTAAAGGATTAAACACTATTTTAACTCAACTACTGAAACATGGCGAAATGTGGGTGTACTAGAGGTACACCTCTGCCTAAGCCTTCGGGGGATCAAGCGTGATGTTATGTGTTGTGTGTTGTTAACCACTCGAAAATATTTAAAAAAATTAGAAGTGGGATACCATGAAGTGAAAAATTGTTTTGCCCACAATAATATAATGTAGGTGTAGATGTTTATTTACTCAATTACTTAGTTTAATACTTATATCTAACTTGTATAATCTAGCTTTCAGTAAGCACATACAACAAATAACTAGTACAAACACACATAAACTTAGATTAACTCAGCAAGCAGCCCTAACTACCGACCTACATAACAAAAGCATTGATATAAACCAGTCAATAGGAAACTCACATATCAATAGAAATGCAATAGCAACTACACTCGAATCGAACATTAATTAAAACTGTGATAAAGCATCGAATCTTGCTGAAGATTATGAAACATTTGATACTAATAAAGCCGTTAATCAAATTCCAAGTGCTAAAAACCAATTAAAATTGACAGGCGACTTGCCCAATCGAGATGGTCAGAAAGGCTCGGAGCAAATAGAATATGTAATTGACTTCACCTTCGTCACAGTGACATGAAGATTGTTTTTTTAGAGGAAATGGTAATTAAGTGTCCCGTTTGGGATTGTATTATAATTAGAACGCGTTAAGTATTTTGTTTTTAGTCCAACGAATGCGTGAGATTGAATTTAGAAGAGTTATTGATAGACTTTTTTTCATCATGTTTCTTAGTATATAATTATTACGATAACTGATTGAAAGCTATAATCTTCAAAACAATGGATACAAAATTTAAGTAGTCATGCAGGTTTAATAGTACCCGAGCAGTTCAAAACGAAATTGGTATTTTAATCATTTTAACACAATTTCAATCCACGAAGCGGAAAATGCTTCACGAAACAAATCCTATTAAGGAAAAATAGATTCCAGAAGGAAATATCGTTCGGCCCCCACGAAAACGGAAATAGAAATAAGCTGAACGGAAGTGAAACTAATTAAGTTATCCACAGTTCGCTCGGGTTGCGGTTTATTTTCGTACAATTCCCTAGTTCAAATAATAGTAATACTGTCAACAGCGCAAGAGTAACATACACTGATGTGCTGATAGCGATTTTAGGCGAAATTCTGGAGAGGGAAGAATTTCATGTCGTTGATATTGGAATTTGAGATCAACTCAATGCATCCAAAGTCGCTTTTGTGTTGAAGGAAACAAAATTTATTAAGAGGGGAGTACGGTATCCAAATATCTATGTTTTGCGTGTAAATAGGCGCGAGTGACGCTTCAAACCAGGTGCGGACTTGGAGTGAAATCGATGGCATGACTTGGAGGGTACATGTTATTATGACAGTTGCTATTTATCCCGAGCGACACGGAATATATTTTAACTCTGCAATTAGAATAAGTCGGTACGTAAGCGAAAGCTATTAGTCTTATTAGCGTTGGTGTTTCGTGAAGTTTTAATTGGTCTTTAAATTATTTGTGACGTTTTTGAGCAAGCGTGGTGTCATGTACTTACATTAATTTGTTCTCACGAAATGATTAAAAACTTTTAATGGTAGAGAATTTGTTGCATTCGGGCTTTTAAATGCCATACCACCCGAAACACAAACACAATATCTAGTTATCTTCATATTTTGTTCAAAATATTATTGTAAATCGTCAATGATTTAATTCATAGCGTCACAATGGGGATTGAGATGCCTCATCCAATTTGTAAATGGCTTTTCTGATGATTAGGCTTAACAATGGTTTGGAGAATTTTTCAGGACAATGACATAATTATTCGATTACTCTGTCACTTTACTACAGCATTCGATGTGCATTCAATTTGACATGTCTAGACAAATGTACTTTATTTATTTTTTTGTTACAGAGGGCTCAAACACAACTGCGCCAGAAAACGCCACAGCAGCTCCAACGCCACCGATACCCTTACGACCAGAATACGCCCATCCTGCAGGCGTAGAAGCTTTAGACCCTTATAACTCAGAGAAAAACCATGCTGCACCACATCATAGAGATTATCTAGAAGAAGATTACGACCACGAGTCACACAAAGAAGACGAACATGAAAACAGAGAAGATGCAGATGAACTGCCTTCTTTATCTGGAGATCATCTCTTACAAAGTTCTACAGACGATTTACCAATGTTTCTTCTAGAGCCACAGCACGCTTTTGTGGTCCGAAACAAACCTGCTGTGTTGAGGTGTCGGGCAGCGAATGCTCTTCAAGTGTATTTTCAATGTAATGATGTGAGATCCGTGGCTAGTACACAGTTTGAATTTGTTGATCCTCAAAGTGGAGTGAGAATTGTGGAAGCTGAGTGTAATGTGACGAGAGATCAATTGGATGAGTACTTCGGTGAAGATAGATTCACTTGTACTTGCAATGCTTGGAGCAGCAGAGGTGATATTAGAAGTCAGCCTGCCATCGTTGAGTTAGCATGTAAGTATTTATTTTACTCAAGTAACTATGTAGAATATGTCGGCTTATTATCTACGTAGATTTTTATCTGGTACTCAGCTGCATCCGGTTAGACTGGAAGCCGACCCCAACATAGTTGGGAAAAGGCTAGGCAGATTGATTGATTTTTATCTACGGTTTTGTAAATATTTTCCTTATACTCGTATGATGTTTGATCTTTTTATGCTTTTAACTTTTCATACTCGACATTGACGTAGATTTTATCGATTCAGTTGACTATTTAATGTTTTAGTTTTTCCTTAATAAGTACATAGGTCGTCGGCGTACCTTCTCTAGAGAAGCCCTAACATTTTTTAAATAAGTAATTTAAAAAATATCATTTGGTGCTTTGATATCTCTGTTATTGACTAGATTAATTCGATTTCCAATCAGATTAATCTTTGCCCATTTAATTAACTTTACCTCCACTCTTATATCGACAGTTCTATCAATAACGGACATATTTCGAATTTCTACGCTATTAGGAACGTTATAAAAATATATTGTTTCCTGTCGAACTGGCACGCAGGCGCGGAACATTTCATCAAAACTCATAATTCGTGGCGAGTTTCCGTAGACGATTTTAGACTAACCCAGTTGGGATTGTTGCACGCCCATCTCCGGTCGAAGACATTACGTTAATAGCTGCGGATCACCGTTCTTTTCAGTTGTCAAGATAATTTCCGTCTTCCTCAGCTTTTTTGAAAGCAAAATCTTTGACTTCGGCTAATAATAAAACGCATTTATGACTGAGCCTCCATTATCTACATAACCTTGACAACTCATAACGTTTCATTTAAATACGGACAAAAGCAAGTTATGACTATAGTACACAATGGTCTTACCTTCACTTCGACATGCATTGATGGATTAAGCAACTACTATGATGGATCTTATGCGTATGAATGAAGCGACAGACGTTGAAGTGCGATCCATTATCGTATCTAAATTACTCTTCAGTTGAGACAGGTTGGTTATAACGTAATGTACTTGAAACGTTATGAAGTAACGTTAAAATAGCGTTACGTATCGTTCCAGTAACGATAATTTCTACCTTTCCACCCGGATCATTACTTAATTAATAGTTGAAGATTTCGTTCCGATAGATTTTGGGTTATATTGCCAAGAAACTAGTTCATAAATGGTTTCTGGAACTATTATACATAACGCTATTACGTAACGTTATCGTACCTCTATTTTGAGTAACGTTTCGTCCCTGCTTTATAGTCTTCTTGTGTGGTTCCAACTTTAATTCATGATCAACGCATTTTTGTCTGCCACTGATCCGAACAAAACAATGCTAGTCCAATCAGCAAAACAGTGAAAAGATTACTTAGCTTGGTCACAACAGTAGTTGCAAGTAAGCTGCTTGTATACTTTTCTCCTTGTAACTGTACTTTGGGTACTACCAAAATAAACTCACTAAAAATAGCATGTTGTGACAAGACAAACTACCACCACCATCAAACTCCCTTGATGTATGGCACCATTAATATCGTTCATAAACTGTATTACGGACAGTTGCTCGATTAAATTCAATACCCATTCGTGGTAAATCTTCTATGCATATTAAATAAACGTCGGAATGACCGCTGTCTGGATTTATGGGTGTTGGGCAATACTTGAGGCGGTTAAGTGCGAGCACTGTTATTTGGATGCTATAACATACATCACGTTTTGTTATAATTACCAACCATGGTAAGAACATTAACTTTTTGTACCTGAATGTTTTCTTTTTTGTACCTGAATTTTGTGATGTGCATACGTCATCTAGGGTAAGAGGAGCGAACTTGTATAGATCATAGATAAGTAGCATGTAATATTTTTTTTACTAAGTACAGGTTAGCATCTCGCTCGGTAGCTCGCCTTATAGTCCAGTTATTTCTCACTCCAATTTATGGAATAAACTCGTGTTAAATTTAAATACATATCTCGATCTAGATATCGACATAAACAAACTGACAACTCAAACATTAAACTCACTCTTTGACCACAGCACAAGAAAGGCAGCATATCAAATCTGAAAGACTGCACTAATCCTTCCATTATCTCGCTTACTTTCGTGAATTACGCAAGAATACCATCGTGACCAGAAATTATTATATTTAGCAGCACAAACTGAGATTAGATCAGAATGTAATTCACAACATTCAATGATCCCTGCAATAGCACACCTTAGTCGTGCCATAAAACATAAAGTTGATTGTATATGAAACTTGTAGATTGTGTGGATTTGGAACAACGGTTTAAAGTTGAAGCTAGCTCGCTAAGTAATAAATTGTGATTTTAGATATTAGTAATTTATAATGGCAAGCGTTTGCATGATCCGGCCGTGAAGGAAAGGCATAGCGTAAGAGAATTTTAATTTGGTGAAAGTTTAAGTAGTGAAATGCATGACAGCGATTTGACGGTTGTAAAACGATAAGATAAACTCATGACGGATTTTTAATTGAAACTATAATTTCAATAACTGTTATGACTACTTTACCGACAGTTTTGTCAAAGTCATATGAAGCAGGTAGAGGTAGTGTCCATAGTAGTCGATCACTTTTTCGCTAGCATGGTGACAGGATCAAATTAGCCATTTAAAAATGATGTAAGCAACATTCTCATAGTATACTTTTAGAAATCTAGACCACACAAAAGCTCTTCTCCAAATCTCATTTCTACATACAAAGCCCTCTAGATACCTCACCATCCTATTTCAGAAGCTGTGAACGAACAATTAAAGCTGTCAGGGGGTAGATTTAGTGCATGTTTACTCGCACAGACTGTTCGCACAATTAAGAGTCTGTAATGTCTCTCTCAATTTCTGTATTGTGTATATTTAGACGTTTATGAGTTTCTTCAGAATATTACTGGATGACTGTTAACGTATGTGCTTTATTCTGACTTGCTTAGTTAAGTCTTTATTTTATTTATATACTGGATTGAAGGTGACAGGAACCTGTTTGTGTTTTGTTTGTCTGTCTCAAGTCGGTGAACAGTCTGACTGACATGTGCTCGAAAATGATGAAGAAAATATAATAAAATATGATATATTTGAGATATATATGGATTTTTATAAAACTGATGAACTTATGTTTGATACCCATTTGCTTGAAATCACTTGATTGATGGAAGCACTTAATGCAACTACACTTAATGTAGGTACCAATTTCGTAAGAGATATATTCACAGCCGTGTGTAAAGGCATTATACGCCGAGTTGATTCATTCTCAAAATACACAGAATTAGGTACGTCCCTACTCGAAAACAGCATCTATGAAGCTATTAACAATAATGGATGAATAGTAAGTACGCATAAAAGTGTCACAGTTAAGTCGCCTACCACGATTTACTGGATCCAAGTAGGAATGTGATGTTTTCAAGTTTACAACCATGGTAGGAGCTTTTAATGGATCAGTAAACGCGTCGCGAGTCTATATATAACTTTTCATTGATTGTGAGGTAAAGTTGGCTTTTAGTTATGCTGGTGATCTATTATTGAGAATCAAAGAGGGCATTATTATGTCTGGATGTTGGTTTGGAAATAGCCTTATTAGGTCGGTTTGGGTTTGTTGAATGTATTGAAAGGGAATCAGAATTTCTACATTTTGTTTATTAGCTGTTGGGAGAATGATAAAGATCTCCAAGATTTGAATTTATTTGAATAACCAAGATAGAATAGGTAGAAATTTTTCATCGACTAAATAGAGGCACGTGCGTTCTTCGGCAGTATTTATCAGAAAAAGTCTTCATAAATACACCATGTAAATAAGACACACTTGCAGTTCAAAATAATGCATATCATCTAAAGTTAAAGTAATAAATCTATTTTTAAAAGCAGTTTTGTCATGAAACAAACAACTTTTTCAGTGTACAGACCAGTCTGGCTGAAAATAGAAGAAGCGATAAAAGCAGTGTTACTGAAATATAATTCAATGTTAACAGACAGTAAATCCGTATTCCGTATGCGGCGCTGCATTTTTGGCAACACAGATATAAAGTTTATTAAAAATTCGTTGGATTTATGAAGTTGATAGAACAGATATTTAAACAAATCCTAAAGCAAATAAAAAATAAAATATAAGTAAAATCTTTTTAAAAACAATATTTTATACATAGAACTTTAATATTTTCTTAAAACCTTGAGGCTTATCTTCCAGTTTAGTGTAAGGACATTCACGCCTCAAGCTTTTAAGAAAATATTAAAGTTATGTTTACGTAAGTTTTATTTAGTACTTTTTAGTTCATTAAAAGCTTGTTTTTAAAAAGATTTTTACTTATATTTTTTATATATAAATGTTTTATTGTAACCGAACTTTGAATGTTTTATTGTAACCGAACTTTAAATTCGAAGACATGTGACATCTACCAACCCGCACTGGGCCCGCGTGGTGGATTACGGCCCACTCCCTCTCATAGAGAGGAGGCCTGTGTCCCAGCAGTGGGAATATTATAGGCTGATTATGTAACCGAACTTTGAACTTTTTAATATTTTCTATGTAAAAATTATTAAGACATTTCTGGCAGATAATGATGATAGTAAATAAAGTCTATGGAACATGTGTCACGGGAATCTCATATTAACCGGAAAGCGACCATTGGTAAATAAAGGTCATATTATAAACTGCCTTGAATGATTGTGAATTATCCCAGACTTGACGAATGGCAATATAAAATGCTATGAATATGCAAATAACTCGAAAGAAAACTAAAACTTTATGAAACCTATAAGTAGATAAGGAAAATGTATAAATGTATTCTTGATCGTTAATTGACTGCATCGATGGTTGCAAGCACTACCGCTGTGCATGAGGTATTGGGTTCGATCCCCGGGTCGGGAAAAGTCTTATTGGGTTTTTCCATCTGCAATTTCTCAGTAGCAGCCCTGAATCTGGATTTGTGCCCGGTTGATACCAATAGGCTCGCCCCCTATTACATGGGACTTAAACATAACTAGCGAACTGTGGTTGTACACGTCCTCTGTCTAACCCTTTGGGGAATACAGGCGTGCTGTTATGTTATGTTGATCGTAAATTATTTTAGGCATTTTATCGCCTTCCAGGTAGTGAGAGCTTATAAAAGGAAATGAGTGCTATGAATAATTATGGTTTTTGTAAGCTATTAACTGGCACGGCTGTGTTTATGCAAAACTGCAGTATCTTGCTGGTTTATATAGCTTTCTCTAATGCCTTTCTTATAGTCACACTTTTCGCGTCATAAGCTTCGAAATATGTGAGAGAACTTTAACTTTGCGCATATAAAATAATTCTATTTATTAACTTAGTTACAGTCAGCCGCACAACAGTTGTCACAATTTGGCATTGACAGCGTTTTTACTTCGTAGAAGTGAGGACGGTTTTCGTTGTACAAGTGTTGCCACTGATGTCCGGTTGACTATACACCATCATCAACCTTTTGCAATCTGGATAGGCTTCTTTAATTGAATGCCGCCGGATGTAATAGTCCAGCCACAATATTTTTTTATAAGCCATTACTGTCCCACTTCTGGGCAAAGACCTCCCCACCCTTTTACCACCTTTCTCTGTCCAGAGGCCCTAGACAAAGTGACATTCTATCAGCGTTAACGATGATGGAAAAGGCAAAAATGTATAGGAGTGACTTAAACTATCGCTTATGTCAAACCTGTTGAAAGTCGTTGTAGAAATACAAAACGCGCCCTCTGAGCTGCCAAAGACCAATCTTTATTTATCTTTGAAGGAGTCCAGCTCCACCCACCATCTCCGTCTGGGCCTGCCGCGATGTCATTTGCCATTAAGCGGAAAAATTAATGCTAACCAATTATACAGCAAAAAGTTACTACTTATTAAAGTATAGTTATAGTTAAAATGTTATGTAGTATATTGTCTACCCTACGTTTTCAACCGTCTATCGCTAACGCACCCAGCATCTCTACATCCACGTGCATGTCGTAGGTACGAATTTCGTAGAGGAAATGAAACGCGCGCCGTAATTTATGACGCTACACGAACTCTCCGGATCTACCTTACACTTATCATTTACGCCCATCAGACGTAGAGTTTAAAGTTACACGGAAATCTTTACTTTTTATACGAAATTATTTCCAGATTGTTTTGTTGTACTTCTAAATGAAGTATCAATTTCAATTTCATCAGTTCTTGTCATTTTGAGAAAGAAGAGTTTTTGTGGCACTTATTTTGAATACAATGGAATAACCGATGTCATTAAAAATTTCAGTAGTCTTTTTCATTCAAAACCTTTTGACTATCCCTAAGGTTAGTCTATAGACTCTATACTCTATACGAATAAATAAAAGTGTCCGTTTGTAATGTCAAAATAACAGATTTTTACTAAATGCATATATGTATAAAAGTGTTATGTATAAAATAAAAGAGAATAAAACCTTAGACTTGCTTAATTCTAAAATTACACATGAATGAGTTATTCTGGCGCCAACAGACGATGAAACAAGCATCATCATTCATCATACTCATTACTCGGTTCACAACTTTACACCATCGGGCCCTTTCGACCTATCTTGTACCTACTACGTGCTCAATGAAGATGATTCCATTCTATTGATGCAAGTCACGGTTGATCTCTGGCTAGTTGATTAGTGTTACGCAATTAGTATTAAAGCATTGTTAGAAATTGCTTGTTCACTACATGATTGTGTTAGTTCGTTCGGGCAATTCTAATATACTTGGTCTTACCGAGCAAAACTCCGCCGACGTGACAGGTTTTTTTTTGGGCTTCAACGACCCCAATAAAAAGTGAGTTTGGTAAATCTGTATTATGATGTTTTATCTACACTAATATTATAAAGAAGAAAGATTTGTATTTTTGTGTGTATGTTTGTAACGAATAAACTCAAAAACTACTGCGCTGATTTCAAAAATTCTTTCACCATTGGCACCACGGTTTTCGGAGTTTCGCTAGCTTCTTTATTTTGATTTTGTATATTAGGTAACTGAACTGTTAATTGGATTGACGTAAAAAATATGGATTTACACAATTATAATCATTAGAATCAGCAATAAAATAGAATAATCCTAAATATCATATTGAATAATTATATTTCATAATTTTTTGGGGGTCAGTCCCAATAAAAAGTGAGTTTGGAAAATCTGTATTATTATGTTTAAAAATCGATACCCATCACGTTTTCGGAGTTTCACTAGCTTCTTTATTTTGACCATGTGGAGGTTACTGAAATATTAATTGGATTGAAGAGCGAATAAATCTAACAACGCTGTTTTCCTATCAATCTCTTCGGCTTTAAAACAAAAACGGATTTTCAACGTCAGTTGTAATCAAAAACATTTTCCAATAACTGTATTGGCTCCTAAAGTTATACGTGTGTCTAGGCACCGCTCCAATTCCAGGCTTTACCTGAGAATTTTCAATTAAAACCACTAGTCACCCGACGCCATTCAGGGATTACTGCGGGCTGACTCAATTACTATCTACTACTACCAATAAGGAGATCTTATTACACACACCTTTTTCTTCATGATAATGTTCCTGCGAGACTACGCGTCGGTTATAAAAACTGTTCGTCGCGCGTCGTTGGGAAACGATAATATCACCTATTTTTCATTTTTCTCCGTGAAAGGAGCGCAAAGAAACGAACCGTGTTGAAATACAGTGACAAATAATATCACTTCAACATGTTTATAAGTTGCACTCGCAGAAAATTCTCAAGTTTTCACCTTCACGTAGTGTGCAACGATATCTTAGTGAGAGCGAGTAATGGAGCGTACACCCAACAGATTTATGGACGCACTACGTTAAACCACTTTGGAGTTGAGGGCAGAACATTTTGTGCCGACTGTACGCCGTATTAGTTTTTGTAGTGGTAGGCTATTTGTTATGGTTTGTGTGTGTTACTTATGCTGAAGGATTTGGACGTTAGTTTTATTATTTATTTTTTATTTCATTTTTTATACATATAAATTATATTTTTAAATATTAGAATAAAAAAATATATAAAACATTTAAAAATATAAAAAATAGTAGCCCACCGGTATCGGGAACAGGGTCCAAGCTACCGGCGGTCAGGGCTCCAGAGAGAGGAACCTCCTAACAATGCGAGCCGTGTCCAGGAGTACCGCTTTCTGAATCAAGCCCTTAATCCAGCTGCCCAACGAGAGCCTCCTTATTTATTTATTTACTATATTTTTAGGAAAACTTATGGCTAAACAGATACAGTAAGTATTATTTTTAAACAAAATTATTTTTATTAAATAATAATTAAATTATGTTTTATTATGTGAACCGAATTCGGAGTTGTATTGGAAGAGGATAGTGAATTTACACAAAACTAGCTGCGCCCCGCGGTTTCACCCGTGTAAGTCTCAATCCCGTGGGCATATCGGAGTAAAAAGTATCCTATGTCCTGTTCCAGGTCAAGGTCAATTTCATCGAAATTCGTTCAACCGTTTTAGCGTGAAAGCGTTACAAACAAACAAACTTACTTTCGCATTTATAATATTAGGTAGGATAGGATTATTATTATAGCCTGTGTCGTACCACTGCGTTCACACACTCTACACTGCATTCCCTCTATCCACTTTTCTCTGTCTACTGCGATTGCAGGCCAATCATTTAAGAGGGAGTCCAGCTCATCCCGCCATCTCGTTCTGGGCCTTTCGCGTAATCTTCTACTGCTATTTGGTATCCACTGAGTGGTGGTTTTTGCGTATTGCTACACCGACATGCGACAACATTCAGTATTAACTTGTTTTTTTTTTTTAAATGTTTATTAAAAAATTGGAATTTTAAGACAAGAGGAATTTACACCACATTACTAACGCAAACATTAGGTAGGTAGGTAGGTACAGTAAATTGCAATACGCAAACCCCCTTAGATTTATCCCAACACAAACCACATGGCACTAAACCAACAAACGGAAACAAAAACAACACGATATTTGTTATTGAATCCTCTTAATAAAACAAACAGACAGCATTTATATCAAAAGCTTTTACCTGAATGAAAAATGCGTTACACATTCGGCGAAATAATTTGGCCCAGCAGACAATTAAAAAATATCGTTATATACATTCGGCCAGATAATTTTGCCCAGCAGACAATTAAGATAGTACACAATTATACGGTGGTAACGCGGCAAAACACCGTAAAATTGTTAAATAAACGACAATTATTATCGGCGTGGGTGAAACTGTCGCGTACAACTACATAATCGTGTGTCTCGTTGCGTTTTTATATTGTGATTGACGTGAGAAGGATTTGTGGAGCGTGGTCCATCCATTTATGGGATTGAAACCAGGTTTTTTTGTTCGAGACATTTTGGGATATAATTGGAATTAAAATTGTCAAAGGAAATGCTTTAAAAAAAAGTCAAATTAAATAAATAACAACTTTACCGCCGAAACTTCGTTTGCCTTATCAATTTGTAAATTCGACGATAACATAATAGTGGAATACATAGGGATTGGACTGTTTATTATCGCAGTTTCTCAGAAGCCCAATAATTCATTGACATTTCCGGGCTGATAATAATGAGGACGTCTCAATACTTGATTGTAGGTAGGACTCAAAGATGTTGCCGAAATAGTTATAATTTTCTATATCCGCTCGGCACACATAACTTAGACCAACATCATTGCACAACTACTAACAATTGTTAAATTAAATTAGATCAAAAGTTTTTGGCAATAAACGTCAACGTCACCATAATTGTTATTGACGTCTGATTGTTATGTTATTAACTTCTTCATTGTATTACAGCATTGTTACGTCAATAACAATTTGGTGAATTTAATTAATTCAAAGTAGGTATGCGGGATGGGATAAAGCGATTGATTAAATTATTCACATGTGTTTAAAAAAATAGTTCATTGATATTTGTTTTGAGAAATCAGTGGACACTCTTCTATTAGGTACTTCATAGTGTTTTTATTGTCCGTCATGGTATGAAAAATTAAAATCAATATTGTCTCGAGTTCTCATTATTTGCCAGGCAATTTTAAAAATAATAAAACTGCTTGTAAATTAAATACAAGTTTTGACAACCTAGTAACCCGTCCGAAACCATCATCATTATTTAAATAAATTTTAACGTTCTTCTTTCATTCGCAGATCTCAAGAAACCATTTGCTGTATCGCCATCACCCACCTCTGTGGAGGCTGGTTCTGCTGCATCATTACGATGTTCACCTCCTGCCGCCGCACCAGCTCCTAGAGTCTCGTGGTTGAAGCATGGCCAACCTCTGCAGCAAGATCATAATGTTCTGATCTCTGCTGAAGGGAATCTGCTTATATCTAGGGCTACTTTACAAGTAAGTGTGGATTGAATTTGTTATTATGATGCTGGGAAACATATTGATGATTACGAAATAACGGTTCGGATAATAACTACGATTTCAAGACTAAAAACAGTAAATAAATGTCGATCAGTGGCAAAAATATTGCTACAGATATGGCTGCTTGGTATTTCTCGACTGAAAAGTTAGAACATAAATCCAAATCGTCCAAATTAAATAAAAGTTTCAATATAATAAAATAGCAAACTAAAATAAACATGTCAAACCAAAATTCATTAACGCAACAGATTTATGTTAGATCGAAAACTCTGAGACCATTTGGGATTCTCAGAATGACCCAGATGCTTAATCAAGACTTCAGTTGGCGAGAACCCAGGTCAGGCTAAGAACATAAAATTAATATATTGACAATAAAGTCGAAATCGAAATTAGATCCAGACACAACAAAATAAACAACGTTGAAACAGAGCTTTAGTTTAAGAAATTATGTAAACAAAATAAATACGAAGGCCGAAAAGCATCTTCAAGTGGATTATTTCGAAGAATTTGAAATTGAGAAGCATGCATAAAAATCTGGCCTCGAGATGTCTTCAAAAACAAAGATGAGTTTAAGTTGACGAGTTAAGAAAAATCAACGAGCAGAATTGCTTGACTTTAATACGCCCTCCTGGCTTAGTCATTCTATTGTTTCATTTTTTATGTTCGTCGGCATGTTGTGAGTGACAGTCAAGAAATATTTTGGCACGAATTCAGCCCATGTCAAAGTAATTTTCAAACAGCCGTCAGAAATAATAATTTAATGAATGAGTACGGTTCCTTCATGCCGGAAACCAAAAAGATCATAATCATACTTATTAGAAACATGCTACTGAACCACCCAACGACCAGCTTCCCAGATGTGCATCGTTTATGGTCCATAAATTAGTGCCATAATACTAAAAGCTTAATAAAATACGACCACAAATCCAAACAATGAGCATGGACATGATCTAAGAACACGTTATGAACACATGTCAATATTAGGCCAACTATTTGTACAGTAGTAAAAGTATCTGTACATTAAACTTTGTTGTTGGAAAATAAAGCTTATGTAGAAAGGATATAGTTGAAGTTGAATTGATCAAAGCAATACTCGAAACGACTAACACGTGGCGAATTTCGAAGAAGATGAAGATCATATCAAATAAGGAACAGAACATCGTAAAATGTTTAGTGGGTACTGAACCATGGCGCCAAGTACCACGAATTTAATTTCCTAAAATTCTATAATAATAAAAGGGCAGATTAAAAATTCACGAGATCATTACTTGAGTTATATGATTTGTATAAATATATGAAAGGATGGATTTGAGTTCCAAATTATTCCTGAATAGAATGTGAATATTAATTTTGGATTTTGTATCCAAAATTAATCTTCACATCCTATTTTTAGTAGTTATTTGGAGTAAAAGATTCAAGTTGACAAAATTTTAGTCTATAATATGATTTCTAAAAATAAATGGTTATCTTTCAAAGCTTGGTCGAAACTTGGTCTAGCCGTTTTTCTACGCCCGGAACAGCCATGAATTACCCAATAATATTATAAGACATTAAAACGAAATCCAAGCCATCGTAACTTTACGCCAGTTATCCAATAAATTTTGAATCACCTAAATCTTATAAATTCACTTACGCATTTGCAACTTGACACGTAATGAGTTATTGACTGGTTATCATTACGTAAAACCTTAAGTCGCAACATTGGTTTTACATGAACACTTGTAATTCAATTACACTTTAATGTTTCGTAGATACCTGAGATCTAAATGTATAAGTGCAAATTCTGTTATGCATTTGCTAACTTAACTAGAGTATTTGCTATGTTAACAGCAAGGGAAGAAACTTTGCATGTTTTATTGTATTTATTTTTCACTTTGTAAGACTATTTACAGGTTTCATTGCAACTCTTATTTACTTCCGTACCGTTCTCGTTTTATTTTCAAGTAAACGATAGAGAATAGCCAACTGAATAACAACAGTATCAAAGCCAGTTTCTAAGTTTAAGCCACGCACCTCATTAAAATGCTCCTTCAAAGCGTCGGTGCGCACAATCGCATCATCTTGTCGCACGATTGCAAATTATTTATTTTATCTCTACGACTGCAACTAATTAGTCGAGCGCGACAGACGTTTATTAATTGCGACACAAGTCGCTGTCGCATGCGTTCCTTTTCTTTTTTCGTCTTTTTGTCCGCCAGTGTAGTCTTTCAAAGCTGCTGGATGTCCTCCGATAAAAGTGTTAAACCTGTGTTAAACCAATTATATGTTTCATGGAAAATAAAATTATTCGTTTATCTTCAGCCATTAATTTTACTTGACCCGCGTATTTTTCTTCGTTTACTTTATAACCGTTTTTGGCTCAGATTGGCTTTGGTGAAAAATGTTTTGATTTATAAATTAATTGGAAATATTTTGTTGCAAATTAATCCTGATAAGCCGTTACCCACAGTAGCGAACATTAATTTCAGTCTAATTATGCAAATGCTCATTCAATTGCCATAATCACTTAGCACTAATATTGTATTTGATTATTATTCATCTCTATTACTGCAATTCAATCCAATTCAATGTTATGCTATCTGAACTGTTCTAATGATACTACTAATTTCACTAAATCTGACCGGGAACCTACTATAGTTTACCAGCCAGATTGATTCTACTGTTAAAACAACCTCACACAGCCTCTATCCTAAAGTATGAAATATCCTTACTGAAAAGAATTTCAAAAGTCCCGATACCATATTTTCCAACAGCCTTACCAAATAATGGCACAATCGCAAATAACTCATCCCATCTCCTGTTTCCGCTACGCAGCTCCCACTAATTAGGCACTGTGAACAGACATGGATTAATTGCCGCCACTGTCAGTCGCTCTCTCATTGTGGCCTCGTGTGTAACATAATCTTCACAAAGGTGTCTAGAACATTTTCTTAATGAATATGATCGTAATGTGTTGTACGTCTTTTAAATTAATGACTCCGGTCCTTTGTAATTTTAACACATTCAGCTTTTCGGTTGTAAAAATATATTACGAGTCGGGTGCTGTAATGAACACTTTAAATTTATATTTGCCCTTTAAAGCAATGCGGGTGCTAATTTGTTTTTGTTGTCTTACAAATGTTTGAGGAGTCTAATTTGAATTATGTTTCATGCTTTAATTAGGTGGTTTTGGTACACTTTTGATGTTATATTCTTCATCTTCTTTGCCAGCATTTTGAAAAAGACCTTTGGAACGAAATAGCGAAAGATTTCTCTCAGACTCTACGTCTTTTTATTATGATACGGGCTGAGCAATTTCGGTTAAAGTAGCTATGTCATTACGTTGAGTGTATACCTTTATTCCGTCTTTAGCTAAGCTTAGCTCTGATAGTTGGATAAATAGGTGTCCGTTAACTTTATCGACCTCATAATAAACCTTTATAACCCACGTGCGACGCAGATTTCTGTATAATCGTGGACATTATGACGTCTGAGATTTAGTACAGGTCGCTTTAGCAATTTCTAGGAGATTAGCAAAATATATGTGCTCGTATAATTACAATATGGCCGTGCTCTTTTCTGTGATAGGGTGAACAAGCATCAGAAAATAACTCACGAGGTTTTGTGATGCTAATTTGATACTAAAAATGATTTGTAATGTACTTGTGTCTATCGTCTTTATAAAGCTAGATATTGACGATGTTTCAATGGTTTATGGTCAATTATTGTGCCTAGACATATAATAATTCTCATACGCTGGCATTTTATTGGGCTTACCATCGGATATCAAAAGCCAACCGCATCTACGAAGATCAAGAGCTGTTAGCGCTAAACATAAAAGGCAACTAATATATTTCAATTAATGGTGATAATTGTCAACAGGACATGGCGAACTACAGCTGCGTCGCAGAGAACATTGCTGGCAAGAGAGTCTCCGAGCCTGCCCTTCTAACCGTCTATGGTGAGTCACATAATTGCAGTATAAACAACTGGCTGAATTTAGTTTTTCTAAAGAAACTGAACTTGAATTGTTAGAAATCGTTAAGACTAGTAAAGTTACAAACTAAACCAAATCGAGTCTGCCTTTGAAGTTTATAGGCGTAACGTCTAATAGAATCCAGATATTATAAACCAGGAAGTTAATACCGCACTAAACTTAGCCAGAATTTATGTTTCCTTATCAAATCCATAACTTGAAGTAGTAAGCACTGCAGCTATTACCGACTAAAGAGCGTTAGACAATTTAATAGGTACACCTCACCCAACAAGTTATGGTTGCACGTTTCATTATTTCACGTATAATTTATCAGACAAGCTGTTTAACGCTCATTTCACCCTCGGTGTACGTAATAACTATCTTTACTTCAGTAAGATCAAAGGGCATGGGCCGATAGCTGCAATTATAGCGAAGCGCGAGCGCATGGGAGAGTCATTAGGGACGCCTACGCGAAGCAGGCGCCATCTAACTGATAGCAATCACCACCTCTGACTTGCACGTCCGAAATTCTGTTTCGCGATCATGATTCATATTTAATTTTAGTAACATGACTGACTGCTGTATCTGGTATGTGAACTGGTACTGAAACGTGGTTCATGTTTTGTGCATGTGAAAGTAATTGGTGACAAATGTCCTTCCAATGTTAGACTCATCTTGGTACTCTCCGATCATGGGAATAAAGCCTGGACGTAGTTTTGGGAATTAGTTAAACCGTTTCGCTTGAAGTAAAATTACCTGTTATTATTCAATTCATTGTTAAGTAGCAACAGGATGCTTGTTGTTTCTTTAAATCATTTCTCACGGAACTTATTCAGCATCATCAGAATCTCTATTACGTTCAATGAGAATAAGCTCTTCACACAATTCTGTAATTGAGGACATAAAAATTGATCCTTGGACATCTAAATGATGACCAATTCCAACATATTCGAAGTTACTGCTTCTTCTATGATCACAAAATTATCTATTAACCTAGCCCCACAAATTCCAAGTACTCTAATTGTTCTTGCATCGCACCAATTACCTCTATTAAAAGGGTTTACACTTTGTTGGTGGAATGTATCGTTGAGTCGCAAATTGGGCTATATATCGTCATTATAGTGAGGCGTGGGCGGGTGTCGTCGCTACAGTACTTTTTACGCTGCACGATTGTATAATGATGTTGCTTGATTGTGTTCTTTGTTGTTGTGTTGGACGCTTGTACTTTTGACAGGACTGTTTTTTTTCTCTTTGGTTGTTCTTAAAAGCTTCCACTTTCTTTGCTTCTTTTTTATGAATATGGGTATTGCGAAATTCTTCACTGTCAAATCTGAAGTTATCATTTGCAGTATCCCTGCTGGCTTATTAATCATCTTCTTTCTCTCTGATTTGCATTTGTGTTTTACCTTAGGCTGATTTATCTATAGAAGCTTTTATTCTAACATCGACATGGAAATTAATTCAACTGCTTTCGAAAACTGTGCTTTTCCAACAAATCTAATAAAACCTGACTTCTTGAAACCATATATCCTATGGAGAATTTTTACTTCCACCGAAATACTCCTTATGCAATACACGTTCCATGTTTATAACGTATAAAAAAATTACGTTTGTGTCCTACAAATATAAAACAGTTATTTTAATTAACAAACAATGTGGTTACCCGATGTAAAAACTTTACTAAAAAAGAGTGACGACTTGACGAGTCGTTGGTTTATTAATTGGCTGAATAAATTACTGAGTTTCGTATTCCGATGGAACCAGTAGGTAATAAAAGTTTCCTATTTGAATTTAGTACTTTTACTTGATGGATGGCATTACCTGATGATCGATTTTATTGGTTGGCTCAGGTCAATGATGTAGCTATATTTTGTCCATTATTTTTAACAAATATGTCTATAAAACGATACGCAAACCTTTCGATTGTTTCTTTCAAAACTTCCCTCATATTTTTGTTTTATAATACTGTAATTCAACTGCGTATGAGCGAAATATCATACAGTAGCAGCAGGCACGAACTAGCAACCCATTAAGATTTCATGCCAGATATTCATATCTACTTTAACCACTTTCTCGAAGTTCAAACTTTACCTTTGTTTATAAATCGGTGACCTGCATAAAGAAACAACAAAGAAGCAATAAAAGATAGAGAAACATAACTGCCACAAAGTTCAAAACTAAAGCCCATGTTCCCAATATTAAAAGAAATGTTTACAATAGTATTACAACTGTTGGACACGAAACTCGAATAGTTTCTGACGAAGCTCATAACCTAACCAAAGTCAAGTTCTTCGGAACGTAAATAATCTAATACGACGTATAAAATTCCAAATTTTATAGATACCTCGACCGCCATTAGAATGTGAGGCACTTTATTAATATTAACAGTATTTTAATAGTTTAATAACAAACTAGAGATGCGACCACGCAATCAATTTTTATTGAGAGGAAGACACTAAAATTATACACCACGGGTGGCCAGAACGCGTTCTCATTATTATAGAAAAGTTAATTATTTAGTTTTCCAACTAATGATTATTGAAAATTTATTATAATTCAGTTATTAAAGCCAGCTAATAGATAATTATAATTCACTTGTTTTATGTTTCAATTTAGAAACTATGTCGGCGACGATAAATGATTGTCATTTATTTTAAATTTCATTAAGAAACTTTTAATAATAAATGTGGGATCTAAAAGATTTATTTCTACGAAAGATGAAGTTATGATATTTAATTTGAATATTTTTTACATTTTCTTAATAGAACCACAATGGGACAGGAAATTGCCTACTTACGGACATAAGAAGAAATTGATTCATTAATATAATCTTTTTATTAAGATTTGCATAAATTAGATTTGTATCATAATTTATCACTCAATTCGGTACAAGTGAAATTTTTTTCTCATCATAAACCTGAGTAAATTAAACTAAACATTGTTAATCCCACCTTGAGATACCTACACTGGAGATCATACCGGATTAAAATATATGAATCTCATTAGTGAAACTCATAATGAGATACAACTGAGCTGTTGGTTATTATTATCCGTGTTCCTTGTGCACCACAATTAAAGTTGTATTTTGATCCAAACACAATTATAATGAAGGATAAAAATAATAATACCTATTGTCCCAATCCAAGCCAAAGTTATATTGTGGCAAAAGTCTCTTCTCAAACATAGAAGACATGAGCAAATAATAATCACCACGCTTCCTGAAGGCAGATCGGCTATTTAAAACTTATATTAGTTATAAAAGTTCAGAGCTTTCTTCACGATGTTTTTCTTTAATAATATTTAATCCAAACAATAATTAAAGATGAACAACCTTGAATCCAATCACGTCAATGAACCAAAGACAAAAAAATATGGAGAATGCAAAATGTCAGATCCAAAAACAATACACGAAGGATGATAAACGCTGAATCCATAAAATGAAGGATGAACCATATTGGATTCAGAGATAAAAATGAAGGATGAAACAAAATTGGATCCAAAGATGAGAGTAACAAAAAATATATTTCTGTAATAAAATCCATAAAGATACCTTTATTTTAATATTCTTCGCTCGTGTAATATGCGTATTTAACATAATATGGCTGTACAGCGCTGAGCCGTGTTTGACTCGATTTACGTGCAACCTAACTTACAGTTATGGTCCCTATTAGCCATAATTTACGAAAAACGCCCGACTTCGCCCGACAACGCCCGACATCGCTTGAATTGCTTGTAATACGCGTGTATGAAGACGATTTACATTTTTTTGTCTTTTTCTTCGATAGTCGTGATGAAATAAGGCGGGGTTACCTACCACAGTGCTGACAAGATCGAGGTTATGACTTAAGTCTGGTTTATGGCTAAGCTGTTCTTTGGTGATTACATGATAATCTTTATTTTGTGTAGGTTTATAATAGACAATATTGTCGTGTTTATTAATGGGATATTAAAATAAGCTGCTCAGAATAGTTTAGCCAAATAAGTAGCCTTAGTACGTAACTGATATTTTGGGTTCTTTATACTGTATATTTTTTGATTTAGCACTGGCGGGCAAAAACCTATTCTCACAAGAATTAGATACCTACAAATGAGTGCAATGGAGCGTTCTTTAAAAATCTAGAAATACAGGATTTGGAGGACCATATCCTGTATTTCAAGATTTACTAACTACTAACTAAGCGTGTGTGCAATTTAAATATTACACCAACAAGAAAATAAAAAAGTTCAAAGCAAAAACTTATACGACAGAAACATCTGAAACCTTTTTCCACGGACCCAACAATTGCACAAAATAATTAACACCACCATATCGGCCACAATCTTTATAAACGTATGTAGTACACAAATAGATGGTATCATACACAAATGTATTATTAGCCTTAAGTAAATTCTAGCTAGGTTGTTAGGTTACAGGAGCCACACGCCAACTTGCGTGCCTGATCTTCGCAGCAGATATAGCACAGAACGCCCTCTGGTTCTGCCTAGACTGGGATCCAGAATGGTTTTGGTGTAAAGATTTAATTCTGGCGTGTTTTGTTTTTTAACGGAGATTGGAGCTGTCTTTGAAGGTGTTGTTTTCGTTGGCACGTGTTGGAAAAATAGAGAAAGGAAGATCAACAAAAAAACATTCTTGATAAAGTAGTTGGTGCCTTTCTGCAATTAGAAACTTAATTATTTTAATGATTAGCCAGATAACAGGTTTGGTAGCGGGAATCGGTTTGAAACAAATTACTAATCCATTGCTTAATAAGTTTGAAAAACTGTTCTACAACGTCTGGTTTGTTGTAATAAGTAATAACAGCTGCACGGGTCGATCCGTCAGGTTAAGCTACGCTTACCGGGGTTGGTCCGTGGATGGGTGACCATCTTTAGATACCAAGACTCTGCCGTGTATATATTTTGTTAACAAACCAACCTTTTGGGACCAACGGCTTAATGTGCTTCCATTAAGCCGTTGGTCCCGGCTGTCATTTGTGGATCTTTGACAGTCGTTACGGATCGTCAGAAGCCCGAAAATCTAACAACCAGTGTTACCAAGGGGTATCATATTACCTAGTTACTGGGTTGTGGAGGTCAGTCGCTCCATATAAAATACTGGTATTCAGCTGCATCCGATAAGACTGGAAGCTGACCCCAACGTAGTTGAGAAAAGGCTAGGCAGATACCATGGCGTATGGCCGACCGTACCTAACAAAGCCATAAATAAATCACTTTTATTTATGACAAATGCTACCTTGCTCCGTAACTGATGACGTTGGACCTTAACACAGCGAAAGCTTATGTATGAGACAAGAGACCCATAAGACATTTTCCACTTCCATAAATATTGCCCTAGATATAAAATATCATGACGTTTCTCTTATTAGATTTTGCAATGCCACTGCGCGACACATAATTTTATTACTGCTGTAGAAAAGGCATGACAATTTTACGGTCCCCAGTAGTTCAAAAGCAGTGCTTGAAATTGTTAATTAGAATTATTGATAGGCTTGATTTGATAAGCTATTAATTTAGCTAAAATGTTTGTTATTGCTATGTTATAAGATGAAAACGAACAATATAGATACAATCATGCCATATTAAAACAAAATTTAACCTAAACCAAATAAATGTTGACAATAGTATTTTTATGTCTTTTCTATCCCCTATTTTAAATTATTGTTGTTGTTTTTAAATTGTTGGCACAGTATCTTTACATTTTTTCTATATCCTGTTTTTTTTTTTTTTAATTGATGACATAGTATTTTTATATTTTTCCTATCCCATATTTTATTCATCGAGGTCAAAGCAATTTCATTTTTATCAAATTGTAGGTACTAACCTAAAATCCAATTTTATGGCACAGAAATCGCTAGAAATATATACGAAAGTTGGTCACGAAAATACCCAATTACACATATTTACATTATTCCTATAATTAAGAAGTTAACGAAAATTCTTGGTACAAATATGGTTTGCGTGTTTGTGGTTTTCCAGCAGAAAATACAAAAAAACACTAAAAATAGATATTTGTTTTGTCAGTCACGCTTATTCCCCGTACTTTATGCAACTTTAAATAGGTAACAGGAATTATTAGTATCGCTAAAGGTAGCTGGGTATGATATTACCACAAATAGGGTTAACAAAAAATATATACTGGTAAAAGGCTTTTATGCCACTGAAATAAAATTGGATCAGACACAAAAACTCTAATGTATACCACGGTAAAGAGGAGTAGGTTCATCTTCGCAGTTAATTAATCAAAATTAATTTAAAACACTAAAATACTTTTTATTTACAGTTTTAAAATCTGCTAAAAAGCAGCCTAAATAAGTTTTATTAAAACCAGTAAACAAGTACAGCCAGGAGTTAAAAATAGTCAACTAACTAATAATGATCATGCTGTGAATTTATTACACAAGTCAATTAAATGCCGCGCTTAAAAGCAATGCAAATGAACACTCGTAAAAGAGTGTTCTTAACATTTTTATTTATTTAAATCTAATATACTTGAAGGCATTCATTTAATGCATTTTCCTACTTTCACTATAAATAAAGACAAGTCCGTGAACTATTTCATTGGAATAGTTTGCTATGCAGCGAATTTATACGCAATTCTTATACGATATCAAATAATAATGTTGATCTCATTTTCCTGTTTACCTATAATTATTTATTGGTATTTCATATTCTAAAGCTAGAACACTCCTATTTTAGCCTCAATTTATTGCATCGATCGATAACATAAACATAACTCTTTGTAAACTTTGAATTAAGTAGCTACGTACCTGGTACGTAGGTATGGCGTACCTACAAGATAACATGCTGAAATGCAGTAATGCAATGTTAGTATACACTAGATTCACATTCAGAATGAATCACTGACCTTATCAAAGACATCTATCCCCCAATATTCCCAAATGTTCATGAAATATGTGATCTTTAATAGGAATTTAAGGTTCTATCCCTGATTTGTGTTGATAGACTGTCTCCGGACCGTCAAAACTCTGAGG
Organism: Lithophane semibrunnea; assembly: GCA_947363905.1. Classification (NCBI taxonomy): domain Eukaryota; kingdom Metazoa; phylum Arthropoda; class Insecta; order Lepidoptera; family Noctuidae; genus Lithophane; species Lithophane semibrunnea. The sequence continues at coordinate 17,603,581 of OX376190.1, read as the reverse complement.
CCGGATGCCCGGAGCCTGAAAAGCCCTAACCTGGAACTCTGCTTCACATTTGACGTCACAGAAGTCCTGTATTGCGCAAGCACTGGCAAACAGAGTTCCGTTTATCCGTGCAATATTCAGAAACCCGAAAATAATAGTTGGGCAATATAGCCCTGAGTTATGGGTGGAAACTTTCTCATCCTCTATAGAAAAGGGATGAGAACACTCTTTCTCTTATCTCTATAAGTCTATGGCTGACAAAATTTTCTTCTCTTTTGTCAACAGTAAACGGCGGCTGGAGCTCCTGGGGCCCGTGGACGCAATGCCGCTGTAATGGCCGCGTGACCGGCGGTCAGCGTCGCACTCGCACCTGTACGGAACCACACCCTTTGAACGGCGGCGCGCCCTGCCAGGGACAGGCTGTGCAGAGGACTTCCGACTGTGTGCCATGTCAGAGTGGTAAGAGAGATTTTGCTCTAACACGTACATAAAGCCATACGTTTTTTCGACGATAGGCAAATAACTACAAAATTCATTAAGCAACGATCCTTACATGCTTATTTTGTTTTAAAGTCAGACAGTACACAGTAATATGGAGCGAGATACAGGGTTTCAAAAGATTTTGTCCTAAAAAAAACAATTGAGTTTTTTTGCCACCATAGGTACCTACCACTTGCTGATGCCATACACCATAAGTAGCTGTCTCCCAATGCAGAGAGAATGTGTGTAAATGGCACGGCAACTGACGGATATCAATTTCTCTTGATGTTACAAGTTAATAGTATAAGCGGCGCCAATTATATTTTATGAAATAGATATTAAAGTCGTACCTTGCAATTTTTTAACGCGATTTATATGATAATAATGTTATCTACTAATTAAGAGAACTCTATCAATGATATCTTGTGTCTTTGACCCACATCGGTTTCAACAGTTAAAATTCTAATTGAAACTGCTTCAAGTCTTGAGTTAATCAATCATAATCCGTTAAACTATCGTTTAGGACCACCCCTTGCTATATTACGCTTAATTAGAGCTTAATGGGTATATCCGTTACGCCTACTACTCGTGTCGTGTTATCTTTTACCTAAGCATAAAATAAATATGGTACAGCTTTAATGGCATCAATAGCTTAAGTAGTTAGTTTACGTTATAAAACGAACATAGTAAAGTTGGTACATGGTTGTAAACTTAATTGACATTACTTACATTGTTGAACAGTTTACATGTATACTTAGCTCCAAAATCAAGTAAAAATCATCGCGTTTCACTGAACTTCAGAAATACTTTTAACTGTTTATTTGAAAATATCGCGTTCCACGGTTCCAAGTCAATAAAAATTAAGTTACAGGAAATAAGCAAAAACAGATTTCCACGAAAATTATTGTGTAAAATATTGGCGCACAATTACACGAAAAAATTTCCACAAAATATTGACGTTCTGAAATCCCGAATGATTCAGGTACTTATTCATATTTATTATGAATCACAAAACAGACGCCCAAACATTTAATTGTGCTTTCAACATATTTTTAGAAAGCAACACAGCGGTTAATATCACGTATTTGAATCGGAAACACTTGAGCTTCCAATATGCCTTTAATAAAGGTTTATTTGGAACACTGCTGATAAAACGGTACAGAGAAAATTCTACTTTAACTTTTCGAGGTAAAGTTCAAAATGTTTCTCACATGTTTGTGCCCACTTTAAATAAAAAATCTGCAACGTAATTTAGACTTTGATTCTGCTGTGTTAGGGTTGTAAATTCGTTGATGAGTGCACGTGGTTATGATGAAATTGAAATGAAATTTTATTTGTTACTGCTTACAATGAAGAGGGATACATGGATCTGCAAGGATACGATAACACTCAACAGTTGTTGATTGGTAAGTGTAGTTGTGTCAATGTTTTTTTTAGTATACTATTCATACAGGGCAACATTGCAACATCGTCCGGTTCGTGTATTTAAACTCCACAGAGGCATAGACAAAACTGTCACAGAATAATTCAGTTTTCATTTGAAAAATGCATTTATGGAGCTCATTTTCAGACCACTTTATACAACGTGCCGCTACAATGGCGACATTAATTTAACACACGGGTAGGGCTAGTGGCCAGTAACTATAAAAATTATAATAAAATAAAATACTTCGTAAATTGAAAAAAAAATAATTTTCAAACAAACTAAATAATAAAAACATAACCAAAATTGAGATCACTCTTTGTAAAAGATTCATTCATGTAGTACCTACCAGCTGGCTTACGTTCCATCGGTCAAGATCCTTTGTCGGCATAATTTCTAGGAAATTGCGCGGCTTTCCTTTTATTCGCCTACATATGATCCGTGACCCCGGCAAATGAACTCTTCGCTACAGTTCTTTAAGTACAGGTTGCTCCAGGATGGTAATTTAGAAAATTGTAAATAAATCAATAAATAATAACATTTAATGAAATTAAAATATTTTCCTAAAACGAATACGCGAAATCGGATACGTGTGTTAAATTAATGTCGTCATGGTAGCGGCACGTTGTATATTTTCTACGTAGTCAAAGAGATCTTTCAAAAGTACTCTTATACCTATCTATTTTCTATCAAAACCTTTCAGAATTCAACCTCCAAGTTACCACCAAAAATTTAATGTACAGTCGAACAAGCTATTTGGTATACAGGCAGATAACTTGCAACTACTTTAAACAATTTTGTGAGTTTTCAGTAGTCAACAATCCTTTTACGTCACTCTTCTACGCCATATGCTCATAATTTTAAATTACACACACAATCAAAAGAATTTTGGCAGTGTAGCGGAAAATGAATATATTTTGCCTATATACCAAATAGCTTGTACACACGGCTACACATCAAGTTATACATTTCCAGTTTATGCTGATCTCGCATTATACAGGATTTCCGTACAATGCGAGGTCAGCTTATACTGGAAATGTATAGCTTGATGTGTAGCCGTGTGTACTACCAAAAATATAGGCAGTAATTTGATTGCTCCTAGAGAAACTTCTCAATGTCGAGATCGAACCGAAAAGATTTAAAATGCATACGTCTCATCATAATCAGCCTATAATATTCCCACTGCTGGGACACAGGCCTCCTCTCTGTGAGAGGGAGTGGGCCGTAATCCACCACGCGGGCTCAGTGCGGGTTGGTAGATGTCACATGTCTTCGAATTTTTGGTTCTAGAACATGCCGGTTTCCTTACGATGTTTTCCTTCACCGTTTTGAGAGCAGTGGCCATGAAAATAATTTACACAAAGTAAAGCGCCTGTCAGGGTTCGAACCTACGAACTACAACTCGTAAGTCGTGGCCGTTACCACTGGGCCACCACTGCTCTTGCATACGTCTACATATATAATATTCCGACCAGTTACTCCTTTATTAGCCTCTCGACCTCCTAACAAGTACTTGAAAAAAACAAAAAACGACCGCTCCACTCATAAGAACAAAGAACTCCGAACATTGGCACGAGCTACCATTCAATTGTCTACAGCCCAAATGGCTTAAAAAACTTAATACACTAAACGCACGTGTTAATCACAATAAGAACTTAAGTTCTTATGCATCATATCTGTACATCTCAGTCGTAAAACCGCCGCCATTTAATTCTTTATGGTCATAAACCAAGTACTGAAATCACTTCAAAGAGAGTTCGTATATTAAACGATACGTACGGACGTGTAGAACGGCCAGCTTGTTAGATTCTCGCGAAATTGCTCGGTTGACAGATCAAAGGGATTGCAAATAAATATTTTATTGGTTGCATCCGCATTCGGAGTGTGTTGTTAAATGTTATTGTTTATTTGATATAATAAAATATATTAGTTAATGGTTTGCATGTGTTTTGTCAGTAAATGTGAGATATGAGTCTGTGGAATCTGTAATTATTACAAATTCCACAGACTCATATCTCACATGTTTTTGGACTGATCAATTTTCCCATGAAGTTTTGATCAGTGAACGCATAAAACCATTAGAAACAAATTAAATATTCATTGTTTGACCAAAAACAGCATCTTGTTATCCTTGAAGTAATGTTTTCTTCAATAGTTTCACTCATATTTTTATTGCAAAAAAACAAAATAAGTACTTGATGAATCGTAACATAAGCGACGATTTATTGCAAAAACAACCAATCCAATATTACTATTTCCAACTAATTTACCGATTCCTAACCAAAAATTAAAATAGTTGTCACACCGAAGCAAGTGTGTCCACTATTTCCCGCGTATGTATCAAAGGAAATAGACCAACCGGGTAGACAATAAAACGCAATCAAGAGGTGTTTGTCTCAGAGCATGAAACGAGGAACATTATGAGTTAATTGGAAGCATATGTTTCTGCTCGCGGCGAAGCTTGATGAACTTTGTAACTGTGTGTATGGTTAGTTGAGAATTTGGGAGGGCGGAATTTTGAATTTCAGTGTTTCTGTGAGCATATTTTTAGGTTAATTAAGTTTATGAATACTTTCGAATGAAAGTAAACATTAGAGCAAAATTGTACTAAAACTACACTACTTTCACTATAAAATGAATACACTAAAACACAATATATATTTACGTCTTCATAAAAATATATAAATTTTTTTAATCCCTAAGAAAAGTTGTAACTATAATCATAATTTATGTCATGTTTTTATGACCCATTCCACTCCAATATTAAAATGCATTCACACTACTATAACATAACTATTTGACCAAATTAAATGCATCCGGAAAAAATAAACCGCAACGCAAAAGATATCGACAAGATAATTCAATTCGACACTAAACGGATACAAAATAAAACGAGGAACTTAACAAAATCTTTAACACCATTCTTCATTTGCCCCAAAAGTTTCCCAAGTATTATCGTAAAACAATTTAGTCAATTTATTACCAAAAATATACGTTACTGTTTCCTGAATACGAAGTGTATCTTAAAAATTCAGTTACTACGTTCTGAAGTGTCAGGAGACGCAATTACTTACAATTTATTTACATACAGTAAAGGAGCGGTTCCACTGTCTGCGTAAATGGAATTTTGAAAAAAGAAGAAACTGTTTTATTTATTTTTCACTTAAATAATGTTGGTGAGAAACTGAACAAAGAGTATTAAATAACTGCTTATGATACAAACTTTGATATGATTTCTCGACTGGCTCTCTACCAAATCCTGATAGAAACAATAAAAAGAAGAATTGTGTTTTACTGACTTATTTAAAAAACACGTGAAAGAAGTCAAACTTCTTTAAAAATGAAAACTATGAGAGATTTAGTATCAGCGACAGAGAGAGTTATATACTTCTTCTCTTTCATGTAACGAAATGTACGCGTAACTAAACGTGACGCCTCCTTGAAATTTCACTATTATTAATTCTCGTCCAATTATCGAATTGCCGCCTAAGAAGTTTCACTTCAATAACAAATCGCCGACCACTGCAAACTGAAACTAGAATTTTCGATACCAATTAAAACTTTATTATTAAAAATCAAATTATACTCAAACGAGACCCTATGGTTTCGCTCACCATCAAAAACAGACGTTTGGTTAAAAAATAACTGACATAAAATGTATGTAAACGTGAAAGTCCTTAATGTCGTTGTTACTCTAACGAACCGAGACTGATTTATGTGTGTGCGCATTAATTAATAAGAAATGTTACACACTGTTGTACTTAATATCCGTGTACACCCACACATGGTGGAGGGGCATGGCCCAAGTTGGACATGTGTGGCGGGTTGAATGTCAAACAGGAGGATCGGTCGTAGTCGTTTTTTAATGGAGACATTATTATTCACGTAAGAAAAAAGCGTCCGTAATGTGATCTGTAATTTTTTACTTCTTTTTATACTTACTAATAATTAAGCTCTAGTTGGGCGTTAATTTATAAGTATAAGTTTTACAGTACATGCAAAATATCATCATTAATTTAGTCCTCGACTCATTCTGAGCCACACAAATTACGCAGTATTACGTTCATCTATCAGGTCCTTAATGGTGCATCCGCACCGAAGTTTTTTTTTGTGAAGCAACGTTTGCATGTGTTATATTAAAAGTTATAGTAACAAACAGTTATATAAAGTTATAGTTAAAGCCGCAAAAGTTGTTGCAAAATGTTGCTCTACAACATGTTCGTGTTCGGTGTGGATGCACCTTTAGGCCATAAGACACCTCAACGTCATCGGCCTCGTTCATACGACATCGTTCTGTACCGTACCAGTTTTGATCCTAATATTTTACTGTAAAATTCTGCAACACCGTGTGAATCTAGCCTTATATAAAAAGAAAATAACCGACAAGCGCTTGAAATGAAATATGGAACCCGCCTTCCAAATTCAATTTGAAACTCGCTAAATCTTCTTCTTCGCGCCAACCACCATCGCGGTATGAACGCTCTATTATTTCTTTTTTAAAAAAACATTGTGATTTATGTCCAGCTTGCATGTAAGGACGCTACGGCCATCCACCAATGTATTTTAATTTCAATTTATAGGGCGATAGTTCTATCTGTCTCTCGTGTTATTGGGTACTCGATTAATAATCGTAAACGACTCGTTAATTGGTTGTAGCTAGTCATAGTTCTAGCCTAGATAATTGTATGGTGAGGACTGTAAATTGTTGGGCTCGATGGAATTACGATTTGAGTGTTAATCGGTTTGTCGAATAGAAATCGTTGTTGTGAAAATAGGAACGGTTCGTTTAAATGCAGAAATCAATCGATTGGAATCTTAAATCATTCTTATAAATGCAAAATAGACACCTTATTATTATTCTTGAGTCTTCAACGGTGTACCTTTAATAAACATTCTCCTAAAAAAAGAAAGGACTCGAAAAAAAATTAATGACATCTTCAGTGAACGGTACCCGAAACACAAATATTTATGCTAATAACATGTTATAAAACAAATAAACAGGATCGTTATTTACCACCCGGACGCGTTCAATATCCTGAACAGTCAATGTTCAGTATCCTAACACCATATTAACGAAATAATTTCGAAGAAAATGTCAGAATATATTACAAAGCACCATCGCAGCAGGTACAAATATTATTTTATAAAATTCCAATTTAAAATTTCCAATAACAACAGGTTATTTCTTGTAATAAACGTTTCCGTAATGGCGACGTTAAATGGTCTCGGAATAAGAAAGCAAAGAGCTTTTAAAAAACTTTTATGTAAAAACAGATTTTTGTTTACCGTTTTTCTTTCGCTATAGTTTAAAGGAGAATAAAAGAACAAGAGTTTTTTTTACAGCACGCTTAATTAATTAAAAAAATGATCTTTTGCTTTTGTACAAAAACTAAGAACTAAGCTAACTAAGAACGAAAAACTAAAAATATTTTTTACATAAAATATTACCCTGATAGGGAAAGTCCCGGGTATACCTACCCGGGACTTTCCCTATCAGGGTAATATTTTATGTAAAAAATATTTTTAAGCCAATAGATTTGGTAAACGAAGCCGGTTATCAAAGAAGTCTACACTATGAATCCAAATTAGTCCATTTACTAAAGCCACAAACTAAAAATCATCCCCATCGGATTCATTTCTCAAAAATTCAAACCCAAAATAACTTTCATACCCATATGTTTGACATGAAAAAAAACATGTCAAGTCTACATTATGATTAATGACGATATCTGCATGATGATCTGCAAAAACTGATCCGTGATCTTTGACATTGCGTTTAGTTTTTGCTTAGTCGACCGCTTCGACACACGTTCGGTCCTTCGGAGATCCTTTGATTTTTATTTCAATATTTGGTTCACATTAGAGAGGAGGAGAGGAGGTGGAGAAGCTCGTGGCTAAGTAATAACAGCTTCACGGGTTGATCCATCAGGTTAAGCTACGCTTGCCGGGGTTGGTCCGTAGATGGGGGACCATCTTTACATATCGAAACTCCTCCGTGCCTCGGAAAGCACGTTAAGCCGTTGGTCCCGGCCGTCATTCGAGGATATTTGACAGTCGTTACGGGTCGTCAGAAGCCCGAAAGTCTAACAAAACCAGTCTTACCAAGGGGTATCGTATTACCCAGTTACTGGGTTGTGGGGGTCAGATAGGCAGTCGCTCCATGTAAAATACTGGTATTCAGCTGCATCCGGTTAGACTGGAGGCCGACCCCAACATAGTTGGGAAAAGGCTAGGCAGATTGATTGGTTCACATTATAAAAGCGTTCATTACCTTGTGTTCGAACATTAATATAGGTACTACTGTGCTATATGCTATGTGCTTAATATAGGTACGATAGCGTGTTTGTGAACAGTATTAATTAAGTTAAGATTAACGTCTACATCCCTATTAATCCTAATGGTTAATCTGAACTTAATTAATATTATTATGTCGAGGTTATCATTACCTATCCAATTTAAGCAACCAATATCCTTACTAATGTTATAAATGCGAAAGTAACTCTGTCTGTCTGTCTGTCGCGCTTTCACGCCAAAAATACTGCTCCGATATAAATGAAATTATAAGGTACACAGATAAGAGCGTGAGAAAGGACATTATTATGCTACTTTTTATCGACATACCACGCGGGTGAAGCCGCGGGCGGAAGCTAGTTTGTTATATTATGTCAATCAATAATTTTGTCGTCAAATCCAAATTTTCAATTTGCGTTTCAGCCCAGCATGTCTTTTTCTTCCAAATCATCTCAGTAGTCACCTCCTTTCTAGCCATCTTCGATCTCTTCCTTCTGTATTTATTTAGTATCTCCAACAAAATATGTACCTACAAAAGACATGACACATATAATAAACAATATTAGGTATTAAGTAGATGCATCTAGTACTCCTTCCCTTGAACGATTACTGCTGAATCCTACTAATATCATAAACGCGGATGTTTGTGAAGATGGATGGATGTTTATTACTCTTTCATGCAAAAACTACTAAACAGATTTGGATGAAATTTGGCACACTGGTAGTTTATAAACTGGATTAACACATAATATACTTTTTATCCCGATATTCCCACGGAATCAACAGTTATGCGGGTGAAACCGCGGGGCACTACTAGTTTAAAAGTAAAACCAAAGATACTAAAAAATCTTCTCTCCCGCAGCTTTACCTGGTCGTTGGGGCAGCTGGTCAGAGTGGTCAGTCTGTGGAGCTGACTGCAGGCAGACAAGACGAAGAGCCTGTACTGGAGATACTCCGTGTTCAGGAGCTCATGCACAACATGCTGACTGCGTGGGAGATTACTGTGGCGTACATGGTGGTAAGTACCTAGATTAAATATCAGTTATTAGGTTATAAGAGGGAGGGATAAAATTTTCTAATGATACAAATAGGCCAGCGTTTAATTTAGATTACTCATTCATTCAAAAGAAGTAGGTGTACACAAAACCGATTAGTGTTTCCATATACCATTTTATTTTCAAAAGTCGCAGCTGTCATTATTATAACGATTTTCTTTATATCAGGTAAGTTTACAAAATTATTGAAACAAGAAAAACATAATGTGGACAACCGTCACGTTAAATACGTTTGCATTGACGCTATAATATAGATATTTAATTTTATAGGTGCTTTAGTCCGTCCGTTCAAAATGAGCCATTAAATTGTGAGCATAACAGCATAAAATAAACAATATTTCTAAAATATTACCTCAATAATATTTAATGGCACTTTATAGTTCACGTGACTGATATTTCTAATTCAAACTACATTTAACATTTGTATAAATTTTGAAACCGTTACTGCGTATAGTTTTATTTTTATAGCTAGAACTCGCCACATTCTGCTTCTAATAATCTCGACATTTCTCATAACGTTTCCGTATCCAAACATATTCTTTTTACGTTAATCGTCGTCATATCTCATCTCATAACAGCAGAGCTCCAAATAGAAGCGACAACCGAGAAACTCGAACGTTTTCGGCCAAAACTTTACGAGCCCGTGTCATGGGAATTACAAATTATGAAACTATCCGCCATGGGACATGTTAATTAATACTATTTCTATGAAATGCTCCAGAACCAGATGCCGCACTAAATATACACTTCCTTTCCGTTCAGCCATAACTATGAAATGTTACTCTGGTCGCTTCATAACAGGCTATCGGCTGTAACTGCCACCTTCCAAACTATGAAGACCTACCGCACCCCCCGCGGCTTTATAATTTCTAATCAACATAAAGGTGGAAGCGAGGTGAAGCAAAGGTCAATATTAGATGGTCACGTTAAAAAGATTCGAGAGATACTAAAATCGGGTGGCGTGACCATCTGGGCCGTATCATATCGTCTAAATATAGACGAGGGAGTAAATTTTTATGGTGTTCTTACGAAAAATTTGAGGTAACATTTTATATGATAACGTTGTGGACGTAATTGGGTAATCTAGGATTGTTTTGTTCTGTATAAGACGTTTTATGGTTGATGAAGATAGTCAAAACTTAGAAAAGGATGTTTAATTGTGTTGTAATAAAAGCCAGTTGTTTACATCAATGTGTAATTTTGAACAAAGCACATAAGTTGGGCACAATGAGTTAGCCACTATTCGCACTTAATATCAAACTTTCGAGACAAGTTTAGAGCGCCCATGTGTTGACAGACAGACAGCTAATATAACGTAAGCCAAACCCATTCATAAACGCGCTCTGAACAATAGTTTGAACGTGGAGTGTTCATACACTGAAAATTAATTCTAACTGAAGTGCAATACCAACTCCGAACGGTAAAGGAAAACATGAGATAACTCACACACTAACACTAACAATAACGGAAATTAAAACGTAACGAAATGTATGTAAAGTGAATCAATGGATATTGGTAAAGAGGACAAAGAAATATTTATAAAAGAAAATGTTAAAATAAGTCTTAACACATAGCTTTCGAGAATGCTGGAGGCAACAGAGAAAGAAATAGGTCGATTATTTGAAAATGAAGACAAAATTATCAACTTACCTATCGAATGTAGACGTGCTAACAGCTACACCTACTTATCTATAATATTATTTAACAACAAACCTAATTCAACAATGATTAAAAACGGTCAACATTTTACAAAGCTAAGAAGACTTCCTCATTTCCGTCTCCTAAAACAAAAAGCTTTAATATCATAAAGCAATATTTAACGTCCGCGCAAACACAGGTATTCTGGAGAAATTCGCGGCACATTCGGCATTTAGAATATTCAGTTTCGGCTCTCTCCAATTCCCATTCCAGGGTATTATTTAGTTTTAATACCTCTCCATGTGCCTTTTATTACGATTGTACAAGAGTTCTTTTTCGCTTTTCTGCTGGTGTATTTACCTTTGCTGTGTAGTTTTGTACCGCTTGTGTTTAAGGATAGTGAGAATTTAAGTAGAATAATGCTGCGGGATTTAAGTTGTATCATTAAATACTCCTTTATTTAATTGTTCAATAAACTACATTAATGTCACATTTACCAAGTTGTAATATTCATAGTTTAATTTATCGAGAGATACGTGATTATGAACAACTTAATGCAATCAAACAAATAACTGGAAAGCGATACACCATTAAACACGACATTAGGCACGTTCTACACACACCTCTCCCTCGGCGGTCCAAATTCAATCTCGGAATGGAAAATGATCAGTCCATATTTTGTTTATAATAGCAATAAATCATTTCCACTGGTCCCCGTTGACTCTGTTTCAATTTCCCATTTCTGTTTATCGTACGTTTTGATAAATAGCCTCGGGGTAATACCATTTTGGTTTCGTACGTTCGGCTTCTTCGCGAATGCTTTCGCGCCAAATAAATCCGCCATCTTGGCTTTGTAAACTGTTTTTGTTTCGCGCCCCATGGATTGATTGTTATTTATTGGGATGATCAATCTATTGTGTTCGGTTTTGGAGGTAATTTTTTCGGGTGACAAAAATGGACTGATAAACGTTTTAAAAATGGGCCCGATATTTTCTATTTTTTCTTTGCCGATGGCAGTAGCAGAGATAAAAATGTTCTTCATCGAAAAACGAACACAATTGCATGATACAACATACATAACTATATGGACCATCTTGCTATTGCAACCGGCACATATTTGTATGTTGTATAAACATGGCATACTGAAAGTGATTTAGAGCAGCTCCTTTCCCGACACAATTGCTCCTACACTTGACTACACTGCACAATATTGTGCCACATTCAGCAATAACTAAGCCTTTGGTTAATCCGCGGTTAGACTACTCTATATTTTACTGCTACTGTAGGCACTGCTTTTGTTTTGATTTATTCAGTTGACGCTTGTTTTGTTTCTTCGAACTTCAACATGTCTATAGGATTATATTCTCAAGTTTTTTTTTATTTATTTAGTATGAACTCCATCGTGTAGTTTTCGAAATTGTTTACTGCATTTTCCGTGTCAAATGTTTATAATCAACCATCTCTGCCCTATATTCATAAAAATCAAATCTAAATCTAAAGTCTGATTTTAAAACTAATATTCCCAACTACGGGATCCACAATAAATTCAATTACTCCAAGTAATTCAAGTAAGCCATATAATGTGGACCATCAGTAAATTGCCCACATGAAAGGTGAGCTTTGAATGGTAGGAACTCGGGTTGAGCCATTCATTCGCGCTCGTTGGAGCCACTTCATTAGCCTAATTGCCACATACAAAGGGGGAAAATGGTGAAATTTTATAGCACCTTTTCATCTTTTGTTGCCTAAACATCGGGATGGAGTGTGGATTCTTCGTTTATGTTGATGCGAAGTATTAAGGACTTAAAGTTTAATGAAAAATATTGTGTTTGTTTTCATTCCCTTGGGAAATGCCGTGAGCGTGTAATTTTAGACTCATTACGTGCTTCGGGTAATCTCCTTGGTACCAACACAATGCATACGGGTGTGTTGCCATACATGGAGTGAATTTTAAAAACCTTTAGAATTAGACACCTTTCTTTGACAAAAAACTTGTTACAACAAAGATTTTATAATGGGTTCTCATATTATGTGTTGGTTAGGTAATATGATAATATTTTGGAAAAAGCACCGACTGCTCTGTTAAATAAAATCAGCATAGTGTTTGTCACGTTTATGAAGGAAATCATTTACGGTTATCGGCCGTTCCATAACATTTATTTATTTAATTTTTTGATGTGAAAAACAAACTCCTGGTCTTTAAAAGTCAACCACAAGTAGGTCAAAGGTAATCTGCCAAACCAACTACTAAAAATCTCATATTACCACACAAGTACATAATCGGCTTAGTATCATCAACACTAACAAAAATAATTGGAAAGAACCGTTCGATAAAAATTCTGAGCCATCGTTATCAGCATCTAACTTTCTACTTGACAGATTTATTGAATATAACTTTTATTTTTCACAAAGTCTTTTCATAGTACAAATTATAGGTGTATTATTATGGTAATTTGAATGAATCTTCGTGTGAATTGAGTGTTGCTTCCTCTTGTATTGAGGACGGCACATAAATTGTCTTTAGTGAATGGTGAATTTTTGGAAAAAAAATCTTGATGAAGCTTTGGTTTGGTTGTATGTAGGTTTGGTTACGTAGCTTCATGATTGTCTGTATAAAATTTAATAAAAGCCACAAGACTTTACGTTTATCTAATACTAATTTATTTTTCACTTGTAATGTTTAACAAGTGAAAAATAATTTTCGTTATGCGTACACATTATTACAAGTACAATTTCCACAAAATTAACGTCCGCAAACATTGTTCCACTAATTTCGTCGTATTCATTGCACCCAAAAACGACAACCAGACGTCAACCGTTGCGGTTTCGTCCAAATTAAATTAAATCGTACAAAACTTTTTAATCAAACATTAATGCATAAACAAACAACAGTAAAATCCAATTTATATGCGATGCGGCCATCATTACTGGAGGTTGGTCTCGTGAATGATTTGTTGTGATTTCGTCGAGTGAGCGCAGCAGGCGATCGCAAAATGCATTCACATATCGCCCCTCTTCATTCAGGCAAATACCACCTTTAGGATTAAAGAAATTACGTATCACATTCGTATGAGACGTAAGCGGAGAGAATTTAATTCCGCAAGCCCTCCTACCACGTTATGGGTAAAGCGACAAGGGTTTGTAAATTTCGATTGGATTCCCTATCTGGGATCTCTGCAACGGACACCGGGCCGTTGGCACTGACAAATGTTTACACAGTGTACAAATTTCGAAATTAATCCGATAATCGTACGTAAATTAATTCCCGTAACGTCTCTGCGGTTTTGATTTGAACGGTGTAAGTAGCGGATGTAATGATTTATTGAATTTCAAACATCGGTTGGCTATAAACCGTGTGGGGACTTGGAACTTGTTTATGAAGGAGATTTATTGATATGAAGTGCGTTTTACTGCAGTGTTGCGCCATTGCGTATGGATGTACACGCGGCGACGCAAGCGATGAACGAAGATGGAACATTGAACGGATGTTTTCGATTTCCGCTGCTATAACAAATATTTCATTAATTTCTTTTGAACTTATTGCTGCATTACTATCTTGCAATTTGCTATTTACCACTACTCTGAAACTTCCATCTGCAGAGAAAATGGCTGAACTAGCAGCAACTGCAGAAAGTCAACCGACTAAAATCTCTTTAATTTATTATTAAAACAGCTTTCCCATTGATTGCATTTCTTTTAAACCCATTTAAAATAAAAGTATAATTAGAAAAAGCTTCTATTTTATTAGCAATTTTAAAATAAGTTTCATCAGTGTCTGTTCCAACAACGCTTTCAAACTCAAGCTCCCTCTTACTTAGTGTTTATAAGTTTGGCAAAGCGCCATCTGCGCGAAGCTGCTCAATGAGCCAGTAAAAGGCATCACATCCATTCAGAAAACAATCTTCACTGTCTCAAGCTTCCACTTCTGATGCTACCTGTACTTCTCCTTAAAGTGCTTTACTGCTAACTCCAATGGCTTTCAAAACTATCAATATGTTAAGTTGGAAGTGATTGTAAATAATTTATTGCTTACAAAAGAAATTCGAATTGCTCGTAATAATACAAGCTATAAAATAGCTCATTCTATTGATAGATAGTTCAGAGCTTTTCTCTTTAGCTGTGAAGATCGCTATTAGTTTGATCTTTGATCCCACATAAATCTACATACCAATAAAAGCTTTGTGTATTATTTGCTGGACTATTTGAATTGTACTGGCCACTTTTCAAATATGTAATTCCTTTGTTGGAAAATGACAGTTACATGAAACACAAAGTTATTTGTAAACTATTCTACATACATATTTGATATCTCATGCTTTCCTGAATAAAGTAAACTTCAACACTATCGACTTTTTCGAAAGCGACTTTTGGATATTCCATTGCCAGTTTATGCTGATCTCACATTTTAAAGAATTTTCGTACAATGCGAGGTCAGCTTATACTGGAAATCACACGATGTGTCAAAATAAAAAACCTATTGATTACACACAAAACCATGAGTTCTTTGATGAAGGCTTTGTCGCAACTACAAATATGAAAGTGCGTCAATATGTTCCGCTTTCACCAATCCACTCTTTTACCAATCCTTATTAAAAGCATTCACATGATCAGTTCATAGAGGTGAACATACGACGATATTGATTATAGTATATTGTGCTTCTTCGGCAAATATATTATTCTATTCTGTATTCTGTTCCATTATTATGTTTATGAAGTTGATCACCTTCAAATTAAATATACCCACTAATGGATTCATCACATAAGCTACATCACATCACATCAAAAGCTAGTCTAACATAAATGAACACACTTATGCATGGTCTAATCGAAGTCGCGTGTCCAAATTACACGGTTTAGTCTACTTTTTTTCTTACATCATTTAGTAGCGAAGCCGGTTACCGTCAAACTTAGAAAGCTCAAAATGTGTTTCTTCATTCAGAAGACGATATGCAGTACTAAACCTGTGTATACAAATTACGCATGGAGTATTATCAAACTCGTCATTAAAAAAATTGTATCATAGATAAAATATTCTATTAACACCTAAAGTTAATAGACAGATAGATTTAAATTTAAATTCATACATAAACTAAGGCAGAAACTGCAAAACGCAACCTGCTGCGATCCTTATACCTACTCCTTTAGATCATAGTACGAGCATCCTAATACCCATCATATTATAAATATAACATCAGCTTATATTAAAAACATTAGCAGACACTGGGTGGCCTATTTCATTCCCCAGATAAGTTATTCTAACATAGAATATAGCACAAAACGTCCACTTATTCCACATGGTAGCATCGACTTGCGTGCAGCAATTACAACGATCAGTATCGGTTCCAAATCGTTCGGACGGTCACGATGTTTATTAATTTATTACATTCGGCTCGGATGCCGGTCATTCGATCCGCCGTTTATGTATAATAGCTGTATGGTCAGAACAGGCGGTGCTGAGTAATTCGGATCTGTCGGAATTTTGATGTATTTTGACACATTTTTATGATGCTGGATTTTTGGGAACTTTACAGGAATTATAGGCAAAATTGTGTAGTCAAGTGCTCTATGTTGAAATAATTTAGCTTTTAATGCTCTGATTAAGAAATCCTACCAGAGTAGGAATCGTACCAGAGTAGGATTCCTGTAAAATTCACATAAATGATTTTCGTTTTTTATTTTTAGGCATTATTAGAAACGACAGTGATCGAAGCACAAGTTCTCTGTGATCCTGGGGCCTACCACCACCGCTTATAGCAGTCTTATTTTAATCTTACTTCGTGGGAGAAAGAGATGGAGCTATACGTCCTGGTAGACCTTCATCTCTTTCCTACACTGAAGTAATATTAAAATAATACTGCTTTTAGCGGTGGTGGTAGGACCAAGATCTCTTCAAAATCTGTCTACATTTCAAGATTTTTTTTTCTTTTGTGTCCCTCTCTTATTACTCCAAAATGATAGAGTAAGATGCAGTTATGAACCCCTAATTCGCAATCATGTATTATTTTATCTACACCCATGCTGTAAATGCTCTATAAAAGTTTCTGAAACAGTTCGCTTATTGATAACATTAAAACAGCCAGTGTCATAGTAATCATAATATCATCCAAATGGGTGTTATAATGTTGTACTGAATTTTATAATGCAACTCATTTCAAAAAAGAACATTGTCATCTACGAGCGTTTCACTAAAAAAGCACCGTAATTTAAAAACAAAACACATTCGAATTCGAAAAATGTAGATAAAGTCTTGTATGCAACTGTAAATAATTAGGTATCTTTATAACAGTTGCATAAATAACTATTAATCAATTGGTAGTTTATGTTTCGTATCTTCAATGTTATACTTCGATCGGGTTATCATTCATCATTATTTCGGAATAAATGCAAATGAATGAAAACATAACAGGTCGTTTACTGCGGTACTATTCACAAGCTTGTTTTTAATTCCGGCAAGCATTCATGATCGTTATCACATTATCGAACAGAGAAAATGACTTCATCAATTTATTGCTCCGGGCTATCTCATTTAATGATAATACGAAACATTAATATCACTAAATGAACTGTTGTAACACTGGAGACTCAACATTTAAAGATATATGGCATATAATAACAATAGATGAATTATAATTTATGATTGATGAACGGCTTAAAGTGCTTTCCGAGTTAAGGAGGACTCACGGTATGTAAAGATGGTCAGCCATCTACGGACCGACCGCGGCAGCGTAGCTTAATCTGATCAATCAAACCGTGCCGCAATTATTACTTAGCCACGATCCCCCATCTTCCGAATCACTGAAAAATTTAATTAAATGATGCTTCAGAATGATGAACTAAATTGAACGAAAACAATAGAAGCAACAACACTACCTACCATATTCTGAGTTTGCCTTGTTTTTAATTACACCTGAGCTCAAGATGTGTATCGCATTATAGAGCGCTTCATTCACTTCCGCACTTCAGTTCCGCGTTAGCTATTTGAGCCTTCAAAAGCCCATTAATCCCATTTGCTATTGTGTCACCTTTATGAGAAAAGCAAGAACGTTCGTTCCAATGTTCTGCTGCTGTTCAAGTTGTAAAAATCAACCGTGGAAAATCGTTTTTGTTGCACTGTTGCGGAATTAAAGGTTTTACACAGTTTTGTTTCTTCAATTGAGTTTCGCTTTCTTTGTGCTACGTTGCTTCGTAGTATTTGCTCAGGACTGTTCAAATGCTTAGACCTCCTTTATTTACTAGTTTTGCTTTGAAAATGGGCTTAAAAATTAAAGCCTACTTCACAATCTCGAGGTAAGTTCCATTTAAAAAATCTGCCTCATAATTTCGTACAAATTCTTTTCCGTTTTTGTGAGGTACAGGCCAACGCGTTTATAATATCTACTCAAAGCCAATAAAGATAATACAATTTCTGATGAAAATACTAAACAACGAATGGCACTGAATATCTTGAACGTAATTACCATTAAGGAAAGGAAACGCAGACATGTTGGCACATGAATATCATCGACAAGTGAATTAGCATAATCGGTGCCACATGTCAAGTAAGAGCATGACTAAGAAACCAATGAGTCAACAGCACGTGCTGAATTTTTCGATGAAAGGGCTCACAAAATTGAGAATAACCTAAATAATGAATGAATCAATATGTTTTTAATTGAAACACGACTTGTTTTAAAAAGTGTAGTATGTTTAAAGAATGCACTTCGCAAGAGTTCAAATGTTAACACAAGTGAAGTAATATCCACGAATTCGAGTATCATAACAAAACATAACATCACGCCTTGTTTCCTTGAAGGGTAAGTTTAACCATAGTACACCCAGATTTCGCCAGTTATGTTGAAGTCTCATGTAATAGGGGGCGAGCCTATTGCCATCAACCGGGCACAAATCCAGACTCCGGGCTGCTACATGACAAATTCCAGATAGAAAATCCCAATAACTCTTTTGCCCGACTTGGGAATCGAACTCAGCACTTCATGATCAGCAGAAAACAAATACCATAGACATAAATTCAGCTTTATCTCTTCGATGGCAACAATTATCTATGCGTAGCTTACGTAACTAACCTTCAAGTAAGCAGACTGCTTTGCTAATAAAAAAATAAACTTACTTTGAAATATTTGTGGAAACCAGGAATTACTCGTAAAAAATCCATCAATTTTTTTAAACGACACATGAATCTCATTTACTCTAATACTCCTTAAAATAAGACGCCATATGTCCCCACAGTTTCCCTTAAACCCACATTTACAACCACTATACAAGGATCAAAGCGATCGTTAAAAACATCCAATAACGACTCCTTTTCACGGCAAGGAATTACACAAAAAATATAAGTAATCGTTAAAAAACGCCGCGGGTCCGGTTTTGAAGATTGTGACGTATTGAAAACGAGGGATATTTTATGTAAATTTTACGATAGCTTCACTTTTTTGGAATCTTGAAACGTTATCTGGGGTGTTTTAGAGAACTTAGTAGTAAAAAATGTTAACCCTATTTTACTTAGTTAAGAACAGTAGAGAGCACGTCTGTGGTAACACTTTGACCTTGAGCTAGCCTAACGTAGTACAAAATTGTAATAGAATGCGAGGCAAGCTTAAACTGGTTTCGTACTGAAAATTAAAATCCTAGAAAACTGTAATAGAATTTGCGGACCTAATCCGAGGAATTCATACAGTCTTCCTTCCAGATTCTGTCTTATTAACTCGCTAATCCTAGTACTATTCTACTTCCCTCTTTTCCCTATCCATATAAGAACTAAGGATTTCAGACCTAAAATATTATTATTGTATATTTTTTGAGATAAAATAAGCATTTCTTTTTCCGCTCTCAATGGCACATAGCCATAAACACTCGATCTCGATGTCATAAATAATATTAAGGAGCTGCCAGAAATATCGGACGGAGTTCATTTTGAATGAACGAAAACAAATTTAACGATTGCAGTTCAAAAGTTTGAATTTCAACGAATTTGTCTTTTATTTTGAGGTTAGAAAGGAAATCGTAAAATTGACACCTCGTTATTTAATCGTTAAACCGCTTTTATGGTTACAAAAGTTTATCAGGTGCTTAATAATTTGATGGTTTTATCGTTTTTTGTTCGGTTTGAATACGGAATACAAACTTTTTGTTATGAAGTGGGATAGTGTTGGCTTTAAAAGTTCGCGAGACGGACTAACTTTGTAATTTATGTTTCTTTGTTTGAAATGATGAATGTGTTCTGCTTTCAACTTGTGGTTTTTTGAGCGAGCTGACAAGTAAAGTTTGCCTTTAGTGTTGTGACAGCGGCGACCATTATTTTTAACGTTGCGAAAATTATTTTCTTGTTTTCTTAACGATGGAAATGTGAAATACGTAGGTTGTGTATAGATTGTCCAAATCTATACACAATTTTTGCTACACCTAATTTTTAGAAATAAATCAAGTAATATTGGTAAATTCTGCACAGATAAAAGTACATAAAATAGACACAAAGCCAAAGGCAAAAATTCGACAAAAAAAAAACAAAAATTTAAAAGTTTTAAGTTGGTATCGAAGTCGTAAGTAGTTTTCTCATTAATTATCTTATTATATTTTAACTAACATGCTGTTTTCTTTTGTCAACAGTGGCAGCACACAGCGACATACCTTTGTACATAGGAATTGCTGTCGCAGTGGTGGTGTTCCTGGCTGGAGCAGCCGTGGTTTATAAACTATTGCAAAGGAAGACCAGAGACCATTCACTTTACACCATGACGAGAACTGGTAAGTCTTAATAAATTAATTTACTAATTTAGGAATTAATATTAATGTTTTGATATTGTTAGGGGATTAACTAGGTACCACAATACCACATACGAATTTGTTCGCAAAGGCTACGTTACTTACGTATTTGTAATCATAACCGATCGGTAAAATATGGGAACCCGGAACGATAGTGGTGGTCGATTGAAATTAGCAGTATTAATGCATAATAAATTAACTTCATTAAAAATTAATGACTTACAAGAACCTGAGACCTTCCACTCGGAAGTCCGTTTCCTAGATGTCGGGGCATTGACTTAAACTCTTGATTACCATAACGGGAAATGTTACAATCAACATGAATCACAAGGCATTAGTATTAAAAACAATAAATTTATTGTAATTAGAAAGAAACCATCACCTCTGACCAAATAATAATCTATTGTTGCCATTGATATTCTGACACGAACTGACATTCGAATTTTGTTTGAAGAAACACCTCGTTTGGAAACATGTGTAATCAATATTCTGAAATTGAAAATTGGCGGTCAATCAATGGTCGTTCCTTAGTTTCTGTGTGAGAATAAACCCTTGTCTTGCTTTGTGAAAATGACTTACTGAACGTGCCTATTCGTCAAAGGTTTCTTACATTACGAGATGAAAAAGTATTTCTTTCTTCCCAATTCAAATGTCTTACATCTTCTTCAAGCAGATTTCCAACCGGAGATGTACCCCACAGTGGAGAAACAGTCGCTGTCTCTGGCACCAGACCTGATGCAGCACCGGCCTCCAAGATACGAGCATCCACAGCCTGACTCCAGGGCTGAGCATCACTATGATGTACCGCATCTTACTAATAGGTAGGAGTGCTTTGAATGTATGCTTGATTATTATCACTTTCAAGATCGAAGTTAGTAGGTAGGCATGCAATACGTGTATTTTTATTGGTTGCTTTTTTACTGATTCGAACCAAAACGAAATGTGTAGATTCCAGATTCAAGGAGTTAGATTTTATTTTTTAACTTCGGTATTTTCTCGGTCAGTAATATTTTACCAATAGTAAGTACACCGAGTGAAAAGATGTTTTCTTTGTCATTGAAGATCCATGAAGTTCCTAGCATCAGTTAGTGAATAATAAGTCCAGACCTAGTATAATATTACTATTCGAGGACAAACTGTTTCAAATATGTCAATGAATAACCAGCCTATAAGATAGTGAACAACTTGCCAGTGTCAAACAAAATGAGTAAAGAATATCTAACTTCTTTTGGCATGACCCTCGTACCACTACTGTACATGAAGTTTACATAAATAAATAATTAAAGTTACTGAAGAAAGAAAGGAATATATTGAAAACAATTTTAGTTCAACAACAAAAACTAGTAGGCTTTACATTCATTGTCACAGTACCAGTTCTTCAACCGTTTACACCGTAGTCGATAAATGCATCTCTTTTGCACTAGGTAAGTGTTGCATGAATGGTGAACGTGCTATATCAAGTTTCCATCTACCCGCTAAGGTACAGACTACTAAAAGAAATAAGTCCTGAATCCTGATGTTCATAGACAATGGACTATAAAGACAGGTTTTTTTCTGCACTAAAACGTCAACTAGTTTTTACATAGTATTATCGTATTCTTATTTTCTAATCTGATAAGGAATTAACATCTGCCTAGCCTTTTCCCATTTATGTGGGGTCGGCTTCTTTAATCCTAGAAGGAATATAATTAATATTCCAATAGTAATAAAGAATTAGAAAGATTGAGGTACCTCTCTCTAACAGGATCATTGTAACTCATAATCAAAAGCGTTCTCTATAAATTTTTATTAACTATCATTTTGATAATTTATAACAAACATGTCTATTTAAAAAACAAGTCCCCAGGCGAAACAAGATGGGCCAACTAACAAATAAATAACAATTAAGCTGAACAAACAATCAACTAAACGAGCTAAAATAAACACTCGAGATAACGATGAAATAAATCATAATATTTTTTGCACAATTACTCCACAGATTATAAAGATTAATTATGCAAAAAGATGTAATTACAAAAGACATAATTTAAGTCTGCAAATTATTTAAGAACCTAAAACAAATAGAAACATGTCTTTATAATAAACGACTAAGATCTGTGGATTAAATTAATCGAGCAAAAAATTGATAGGTACATGTTTTGTGAATGAAGTTTGTAATGGATCTAACGTTAATGTTTTAGGTGTATTATCGAATAAATTATAGGTTTCGATTCAAGCTAATGTTATTGCTGCAAAAAGTGGACGAACTTTGCAACCTGTTTGAATAATATAAGCTCTTGAAATCTGAATGGTTATAATTATACCTACATTGGATATAGCTTAGATAGATAGATTTATTTATTCGCATAGAATGTAGGTAATTACAATTTTTTATGTGAATATCTAAGAAATTCAACTAATTGACTTGCATTGGCATTCGACATCATAATTATGACCCGACAGACGTTGTCCTCTCCAAATTATGATAATACTTAAAAATTCTCATAGAAAATGCATCATACTCTCTTTGAAATGCACATACAAAAATGTCATTTTGAAATTTCTTATAACAGCTTTAACTTGAGTATGGTACATTTTCTATGAGAATTTTAAGTATTATCATAATTTGGACAGGACAACATACACAAATGTCATTTTGACATTTTCTTAAAACTTTAACTTCAAGTTATCCTCAATCAAATCATTAACAAGCCCCTTTTTTTCAGCTATGCGTCTCCGGTAGACCATCAGGTGACTCCATGCGCGTCAAGCAAGGGCCAGAGTGATGACTACGACAGCAAGCCTTACAGTGAATCAGAACATTCTGCATCCAGCTGTTTTACTAGCTGTAAGTATCAAAAATATATATTTATCTATCTTTGCAGCTTCTTCGATACTATTGAAAGCAATTAATGTTACTACAAATGATTGTAGTTTTAATAGTATTACCTACGTTATCAATAGTTGTACAAGGATCATTATGGTCTTTGGTTAAACTTCCAACTAATTCGAAAATATTATACGAAATTATGATTATGTCCATCCACCACACAAGTTCTAGTTGTGACAATAATAACATTACAGACCAAAATATGTTAAAGTTTTTCCAAATCCGCATATCAAACTAGTCCCACAACTCCACTAACTATAATTTCTCTTCTAGCGGGCTCAATGTATGATGCAGCTAATGAGTCAGTCACTCTCCAACTAGCAGAACTCGTTTCAAACTCTCCTACATCTCAGTCCCTCTCAGTTTCAAGTGCTGGGGCAAGACTGGCATTACCTGCTGCTGGAGTTGCCCTCTCAATCCCTGAGGCAGCCCTCAGTAGAGGCAGGAGGGAACAGATATATGTGGCGGTAGTGAAGGATGATCGGTATCGACCGAGGTTGGGAAAAGGTTTGTATTGATATTTTTTTTCATTATATTCTCAATAGATGAAAATTTTGTTGAACAATAATGACTTAATCACTGCATCAAAGTTTTAAAGCGGTCATTTCTTTATTATAATTTGTTGACGTAATAAATAAATTAATTTCGATAAATATTTTTGCTGATCCACTCTTGTATTTACTATGCCCTAAATCATCAAATTACTATGAATATTTATGAGTCCAAACTGAATAACTTTACTGGAGCACAAGTCTAATAAAAATAAATTGATTTTGCGGTACGATAGAGAACAATTTCCAAAGGTAATTTTAAACGATATGTAATTATGCTATGGTATCAGCAAACTATAATTTCTGCTTGGGAAAAAATGCTTGCCTTGGGCAGGCCAGGTTGTAACATACATATATGTACTTACATGTAGAACGAAGTGCTCACAACAAATTCCGCCCCGCAGGTATCACGCAGCTGAGCCCAGTAGTTAAGTGCGGCCCACCGCGTCTTCAATTAAACAAGTCAGTCATCCTACAAATCCCTCATTGTGCCAGTCTCAAACACGGTTTCTGGAACCTCTCGCTGTACGCCATCGACCACAACAGCGCCAAAACAGACAGCACACAGCCGCAGTGGAAGAAAATTGTCGGCCTCGGTCAGGAAACGATCAATACGCCCGTGTTCACTCAACTCGACAATGATAAAATATTCCTAGTGACCGATATGCTGTCTACGTTTGTATTAGTGGGTGAAAGTTTTAATGGAAAGGCGGTAAAAGCGCTTCAATTGGCGATATATGCGCCGGCAGTAGTCAGTGAAACTAGCGCAGATTACAGTATAAGACTTTATGTATTTGAAGATACGCTTTGCGCGGCCTACTACTGTCAGGAGCAGGAGAAGAAACTTGGCGGCGTACTACTTGAGCGACCCAAAACTTTGCTTTTCCAAGACGGTGGTTCGAATCTCTGTTTGAATTTGGAACACGTCAGCCCCGGCTGGAAAGCTAAGCCGGGTATCGGCTACCAGGAAATACCCTTCCAACACGTTTGGGGTTCGAATTACAACGCTTTGCACTGCAGCTTCGTATTAGAGAGGACCCACGATTGTGACAATATCGATTTCAGCGTGTCCGCCTGTCAGAGAACCAATCCGTCATACAAGCAGACATTCCGAATATCCCTCGACGACGTGCGGAGCCGATCGCCGCGGGGACGTTCACCCCGCGCCGAGTCGCAGCGCAGTTTTAACATAACTGAAAACCTTTTAGAGGCTCGTATGTGCCGCAGCGAAGACGGGAGCGACGGCAGCGTTAAAAGGAACGTAACAGTTAGCGAGGCGGGCGTCAACGAGTGTGCGGGTGAGGGGCCGTTTAAATTAAGTGCTCGAATAAAAAGGCAGTTGTGCGCTATATTGGACCCGCCAAACGCGCGCGGGAATGACTGGCGGGCGCTGGCGGCGCGGCTCGGGGTTGATCGCTATACGACGTGGTTCGCCACAAAGAGCTCGCCAACGGAGGCTATCCTGGAGTTGTGGGAGTGTCGCGAGCGCGGGCCGGGCGCCACCGCCGCGCTGGCGGCCGCGCTGCGCCAGGCCGACCGGCACGACGCCGCCGACCTCCTGCACGGCAGACCCTCCTGGTTATGAATTCCTAGTACACCCCAGTCCCAATGTAATTAATGATTTCAATTCTACAATACGTACCCGTGTGTATTCTAATGAGACAATTGTGAACGATGATAAATGTGAAACTATAGGCCTATATGAGAACGAATGTATATGGACGATTGTTGGTAAACTAATGAGTAGTTTAAATGTTACGTTAGAAAAAAGTATAGTTTCGTAGGCCAACGGCCTAAGTTTGTAAAATCTTCGTAGTATATTTTGTATAGAATATTCTATGCTGTAGATAAGCGATCGATGAATAAATTATATTATATTAGCAATAATAGTGCCTACAATGTCTTTTAAAGAAACATTGCTGACTTGAGACAGTCGGCGTCAGTTGGTTATGTTGTTATTTTTTGTATAGTGTTTGAGTGTTTTATTAACTGAGAAATTCGCTTATTTTTCTACTTTATTTGCTCGCAATAATTTGAACTTGCTTATTATAGATTCGAACTTTGTGCCAAATATGTACTGCCACAGCAAATTTTTGGCAATAATCTAAGAGAAAATGTTATACGTGTCTAACTCTGAGCTTACGTAGCTACTGTTTAAAGTTACAATATAAGTATTTTTATTTGATGTTAGATGAATTTTCAATATTTACAATCATTAGAACCACATAAGGAACTTTCGTAAATCACCTTCAAATTCATTCATCGACAGAATATCATTGACATTAGATATCACTCAATGAATTGTGACAAATTCATCTAATACTCTCCCTTACTATAAAGACTTTACAACTGCATTTATAACTAAAACTAATTCAATGTAAACTACGAATAAGTCAAACTTCTAAGTTTTATCTATGCGCGATAATCTAATCTTAGAAATAGGTTTGTCATTGCACGACGCTATAACTTTATAAACAATCCCAATGTCATCAAATGCATTATGTTTTATCATCGATTTCTTCAATGTTGATCTGATCTATACTAGTAGGTACTGATCATGCATAACCTTGTAGGCATTAAGTCCTGACAGAGATCGACAAACGACTAAGTAGTTAAATAATGCAGATTAGAATATACCACTTGTCACTGCCACCAAACACTGCCCTTACAAAATTGTCGCGCTTTGATATGAACTGTGCAATTTCAGCTATCCAATAGAAAAGATCTTGCTATCTTCATCTTTCAATATCGTACTCACTGCCGAAATGGGCCAAGAAACGGAAATTGGAAAAGTCAATCTAAGTCTTTATAGTGAAACAGGCCTAAAAGATGAATGTATTTTTAACTGTTATGAAAATGTTTCAAACTAAAATAAGGGTTCTGTAGGTTTTATCAATTAAGTAAAAAACAAATTCCAACGAATTCAAAAGTCAAATCTAAACATTTACCCCGGAGCAAACAATAACCTTGCTAAGGCAAAAAAAAGGAAGAAACATCACCTTTTTTTATCAGTTTTCTAATGTACGGAACCAGCCAGATTTCCAAATCGCTCCAAAGCTGTCAAAACCCAAGTTTCAAGTTACGCTTCACCGCTTTCTCTTCCACAAATGCCATCAACATTATTTTAAATATTACTTGCATTGATCTAGAGTGTACGCGATGACAAGTTGATAACACCAATCGTGTTGCAACGCCGCAGGGATATTTCGGTACGTACAATTTTAATTGTCATGAATATGAAACTCGTATTCATGATACAATTGAGTTGCAGCAAAATAAAACAAAATAATAAATGTTGGAAACCGAGAATGGACTAATAAGATTATAAATATAATGCTAGTAGCTATCGATAGCTACTGAAACAAGAGAAAATTTATGATAGTACAGTCGAACAAGCTATTTGGTATACAGATAAAATATATTCATTCTCCGCTATACTGTCAAAATGCGTTTTGATTATGTGTATAATTACACTTTTTGAGCTTATGGCTTAGGAGAGTGACGTAAAATGATTGTTGAATACTGAAAACACTCCCAAAGTTGCAAGTTATCTGCCTGTATACCAAATAGCTTGTTCGGCTGTACTAGACCCAAATAAGCCCTTTTAATTTGAACAACATTATTTTTGTATAGTTTGATGTCATTATTTAAACTTTCGATAGTATTTCATACGGACCCATTTCGGCAGTGTTACTAAACATTAGATCATTTCTATATCGTTGTATATAATGTGATAGAGTGTAAATATCATGTATCGCAGTTACAAAAGTAGTTGGAACATAACTATTGCTATGTAAAATGGTGTCATCACCACCAAGTAGACTATATATATTTTTGTTAACGTGATGAATATTAAAATAAATGGATCTGTGATACTTAAATAATATGAAATAAATTATGTTTAACTGTGCATACTTTGTTGTTTTATTCACAAGGAGAAGGTATCGTCGCAATAATTGTGTAGTAAGTATCAAAATAAGTGGTCCACATTGATAATTTTTATAGATTTTTCATTCATAACTCTTTTCTTTTGAAAATCATGTTTATGTTTAAGTCATTTAGAACAAATTTTTCTATCGTCAAAGTTTTCACATAATTATAGTTTCACCGAATTAAATCCTATTTAGTCTTAAGGAGGTACCAATATACCGGATGCCAGACATACTAGGGTATCCTGTGACACACTGCATTACGAGGGAGACGCACAAAGGATTCCACGTCATCTAGCAGTATACCGTGCTGTGGTATGCAAGGGGTGTGCGACACACTTTACAGGCAAGTTCAGGTTAGACGTAAAGTGAATTATGGTATCAACTACATTCTCCTTAGAACACTAATTCATTGATCCAACGATTAATCTTCCATAGGTACTTACACAAAAATAAAATAATTATATTGCGACAAGCTCGAATAAAAAACGGATAAAATCATACACAATGTTCCACAAACTCTTCAAAAACAGTGATGCTGGGGCTACACTTCGCGATATCGCAAACTTTTCTTCGTACGCTCTCTGTTGCTCATCGAGACATCGAGGGGTGTGCGAAAGAGAGCGCACGAAAAAAAGTTCGCGATAACGCGAAGTGTAGCCCCAGCATGATAGCGCCCACTCTCACCATATAAATTGTATCATTTTGATAAAAACAATAATATTCTGTCAATAACGGATAGTCATGTTATGACTCTGGTGTATATACTGTTTAATGTAAAACCTTCTTTAACACTGATAAGTCTTCTAATGAAGTTAATCTATGTTGCAAGATCCGAATGTAGGTAAGTCAAGTAATTAATCACAATAATAACACATACGAATATGTATAATTTATTATTTTGTAAGAGTTCCGCTTCGAACAACCTATCATTATGTCATTTGAATCTCTTAAAACAATTCATAACAATCATTGTTAACTATCTTATTAAAGCTATGTATGTCGACATTTGTTTGTAGATTGTAAGAACTTGACCAGATGTAGAGATTGACGAAAATAAACGCTCTTTTTGGCGAATTGAATCGAGTATGTCCACGAATCTTGGTCAGCTTTAACATAAAAAATATTACTGTAGTTAGACGGTCAATAAGCTAGCAAGTAAATACCTATTTCTTCTAAAACAGCAAAAAAATTACAAAGCAATTTCAGCAAAAAACTATAAACACTAAACACAATACCAGAACTGAAAACATCGTGCTGTTTATATCAATCGTTTGAAGATAACGGAGAAATGATGTTTTAGAGCAGTGGTGGCCCAGTGGTAACGGCCACGACTTACGAGTTGTAGGTCGTAGTTTCGAACCCTGAGAGGCGCTTTACGCTCGCCAATGCTCTCAAAACGGTGAAGGAAAACATCGCGAGGAAACCGGCATGTCCTAGAACCAAAAATTCGAAGACATGTGACATCTACCAACCCGCACTGGGCCCGCGTGGTGGATTACGGCCCACTCTCTCTCACAGAGAGGAGGCCTGTGTCCCAGCAGTGGGAACATTATAGGCTGTTATGTTATGTTATGATGTTTTAAATGTTTAGCGCTAAACTTATTTACTCTTTTGTGGTACAAATTTGCTTAAAAATAGAAAATTCAATTACTATATTGTGTCATTACTGGAATCAACTTGAAAAGAGTTACAAAATCAAACAATGGCTAACCAGAAACCCGTAAGTAAAGTATTCAGCTAATTGATTGCTCCACCAAACACTTATACGCTGATTCCACTAGCAACGGACATTCCTCACACAAGTCGCTTGTAAACGCCTCGTCTGCACAAGCTCTAAACATCAAACAAAACATGGCCACGTCGAATCGACTGCACGAATGCCTAACATAAAACAAAACCGAACAAAAGCGAGGAATCTCAGCTATTTACCAAACTTAACTTTGTCAAAAGAGTGACAGGCGAAGAAATTTAGAAAATAAATTAGGAAATAACAATACAGGAAAGGAATATGATTATGGGTCTGGTAGAGAAAAGAATGGACTAACCATATTTTTGGTTATTTTGAGACATAACATCACCCTAAGGTTGACTGGTAGAAAATGCCTCAGGCACTAAGTCCGCCTTTGTACAGTAGTTTTTACTGGTGCATAAAGTTTTAATAAATAAATAAATAAATAATGAAACTAAAGCTTTAAATTAATAATGATAAAGCACTTAAATTCACCAATAACATCATCAGTTTCTTGCCCTGGAAATAATCCACACTAATTCCAGTATAATCATTATAATACATATTTTGTAGGAACACAATGATATAACAGGCTAATTCAGAAAATATTCTTATTCCATAATATATAAATCAGACTAAGAACTTTACTACAAAGTCAATTAAAAAGGTGTTCAAGTTCAAAATTCCCAAAAACATGAAAAGGAAGTAAAGGTTATGCCACTTGCACTCTTGACCCAAAAAGTAAAAAAAACGGGTCTATTGTTGCATATACGCATGTAGGCAGGTGCGAGCTTGCGTGGTGACGGGTTAGCGTCAAACGTCATGCGCCCGCGTCACGGTAGCGTGACCAATGAGAGACGGTATCAGTTGCAGCGGCCGAAAAAAGTAAAAGGTGATAATTTTAAATAAAAAGGTATTTCTAAGATCTTTCTACGGAGGTGAAAGGTGTGTGAAATAAAAAGTAAAAAAAAATGAAATAGGTGGGTAGTATTGAATTATCGAAAGACGATCCCTTGAGTGATAGCTACTGTCTGTCATAATGGTGCTAGAAAAATGGATCGATTCAGTGAGTGAATGGATTATTTTTATGCAGGGGTTGAATTACACATATACAACATGTTAATATTCTATTACTACAATTATTTCATTACCATCTAGTCGAAAGTTGGAGCGGTCATTAGCATTTCACTTAACTAAAATTGATATACTGAAATCAGTGTTTTTGTCATTTGTATTCATCAATCAATCTTTGAACCCAACTCAGGTCTACTGTTGGTGATAGGCCTCTTCCAAGATTCTCGGTTTTGGAATCGTAGCGCAAAAATCAATTTGTCATCGAGGAATGAATTAGACTGTCTCAAGAATATTCATTAATATTAATTGTATCCTTTCTAAAGGGACCAAGAAGGCACAGATACGATAATTTTTAATTACTATTTTATTAGTACCTATCAATTATTTTGTAACAACATTTTGTTTTAACAGAAATTCCACAGGCACACTTATCTTTTCATCTGACCAACCCCTTGACAAATCAAAAGTGTCTGTTATTATATTAGTTTAATTAAAATAAATGCTTTGAATTTAAGTTTGAGTTTACCAAAATAGATTCCGATATGATCTGCTGATGTCCATCTTTCACAAAAACAATATCGCTGCTACTGACACCACACCACCATACATTTTGGGAATGCATTTAAATACATTATAATGTATACTAGGGGACTATGAATAGGCAGGTGTAGCTATAAAATAAGTATTACTCACATGCTACTGTCTGTTTTTTATCGAACCCCATCTAAAGGCAGCAAGCATGTGTAAAAAAAGCTGTTTTTTCTACGAACGCTTTATAGTCTTTAATTTATGAAAAAGGTGCGTTAGGAATACGTTAATAAGCGGTGGAATATAAAAAAATTGTAATCGTTTTATGACTTCTGATAAAATTAAATTGGTTTCGGTTCGTTTAGATTTCATTTCAATTATTTTTATGCCGGCTGGTAAATGCTTACTACTGGATAACTAAGTAACGTTGAATATAATATAACTGGTTTGAAAGTCAAAAGTTGTCTATTTCAAATGTGGTGTAAAAAAAAACATGCTGCCAGTGCCAAAAACTGTGTTGGTAAAACTTAAAACTATCTTCAGTCCCAAACTCTTTTTTTTGTGGGAAATCATCCAATGACTTATCCCTCTCTGGGTGGTGCGGAAGGGTGTGTCCGACTTTTACTGACTAAAACCCACCCGTGTTCCTTCAGTTGCCTGTTGCCAAGGTCCCGGTATCCCTTTCGGACTAACCCACAACCCTGGCAGGCATCGCTCCTAGCGGACCCCGCCAATTAGTCCCAAACTCTGTGTTTAGTAACTATAAAAATTGGACTCTATAAAAATTGGAAATTGAAAACAAAAATAAAATAATGTCAAAGCTGAAATGGAAAAATATGTACCGATTATTTACTATTACTGTCTGTACAGATAGGTAATCTTGGCAGACTTAACTATCAGAAAACTTTGTCATACCTAATAATATTATTTCACTAAGACGTGCTTTCTACCTAATTCATTTTCAATGACTTCAATTGACATCAAAGCCACAGTCCTCACTACAGAAACCAATTGGACCTGATCTCCTCTATTACCATTCACAAACTAAAAAAATACATATCCACGGGTTAATTACTTACTTCAACGTACCTAATTTCAATCGTGAACCGCAAGGCACAGCCCTTACTGCTAACCCTCGTATAGTTGTGTGGCTTCTTCGAAGACGCCCTACGACTGAAAGGGACTGAAATGTCGACTAATCAATCGCAAAGGGCACCGTTGTAGACGGCGACAAAGGGCTGTAGTGTAGGGTGGCTATGGCTGCTAGATTATCTTCACGGATTATCCTGAACAAGGAATATTTTAAATTAGTGCATCTTATCATCCAAATTGTGAAAAGGCGAAGTTGCAGCTGTATTTGAATTATAAATTAATTTATTTTGAATAGGTACATGTAAGAATTGCTGACAATAATGCAAGCTGTGGGCCTAGACGATTGGCAATCGCTTTCAAAGCGTTACTTTTTTTACTTTTCCATCATAGTTGTCGCTGGTAGAATGTCAATTTATCTAGGTCTTGTGAAGAAAACGCTGTGGAGAAAGCTAAAGCCGTAACAAAACCACATAATCTTCCTTAAAGTTGCACGCCATTAAACAATCCCGATGCAAATATCCGGCACACGTATACATCTCACTGTCACCCTACGTCACAGGCCATCAATTCATCAACTGTTGTAAGGTCACAGGCAGAAGGGTTCCAACTATTTCCTTTGAAACTAAGGGCTCTTTTTGTACGATAAATTAATTTCTCCGCTGAATGTCGCATGTAGGAGCTAAGTAGGAAATTAATCTTTTAAGGTATCCATCAGTATGTAGGTAGGTATATATACTTGTTTGTTTGAGTAAAAGGTGAGGTAGATGATAAATGGCTTGCACCTTATTCTTTGGGTGTCAAAGGGTCCATTGTAGTGCGAAAATATTGGGTGTTTTTTTTAACGAATATTGGATGATTATTTTACCATTTACTATTAGGGTTTATTTTTATTTTAGTTTAGTTTTTTTTAGTTTATTTTTGTATACTAAACTGCAAGATAATAAATAATAAATAATACCTTTATTTGACAAAAATACAGATTTAACATATTTAAATAAACACAATTTAGATGAGCTTTGGTAGTAACACAATGCAGTTTAATCCAAGAACTGAAATCTGTACACAATATGGGAAACCCTGCCTCTCAAACTAGGAAACCTGTATCTTGAGAGACAGTGATTCAGCTTAAAAAGTGATGTTTTTGGTATACTAGTAGACTGTGTCGATCTACCTGAGCGACTATGAGTATAAAGCTAATTTTTATTTTTAAAGTAAAAGTAAGTATTATATAAGGAATGTGTGTGTGGGTGTGTGTGTGTGTGTGTGTAGTATGGGGGGGGGTGTATGTGGGTGTGTTGTTTGTGATTGAGAATATGTAGGTAGTTAGGAGACGTACTTGAGTAAGGATTCTGTTCCTAGATAATCTTGTTCCAGTAGCCATTCCATTAATTTTGATTTTAATTCATATTTATTCAGATCGACAATGTTTAGGTTTTTGTGGACTTGTTTGTACCTAAATGTATGTGCTTAATGTGTAGTATTGGTGTTGAGCGAAGGCGGTTTTGTGAGGGGTACTTAAGACTAGTTTTTTTTCTTTTTTTAGGGTCAGTTGGGGGAACGCTAGCGTGTCTTCTAACAGTAGACTGCAGTACAAAAAGCTGGCGCACAGAAAGTACTTTAGAATCAGCGTATAATTGCGTAGTGGGATAGCGAAAAGGTTTGCGAAACATCACCTTCAGTACGGCTCTCTGCGCTCTTTCATATATTGAGATATTTCAGATATTGTCTAAGTATTCAATGCTATGTACGCCGTAATTGTCATGGTACATTAGTCCTTTTTTTATTAAGATTATAAGTTTCATGTATGTGATGTGGCTGTGCTTTTTTAAATAAATAAATAAATGGTTTGCAAGATGACTAGATAATTACCAATTAATTACCACCTAGTTCAGGGGATAGCGTCAAAACTTCTTGCAAACTATCACAGCCACCACAATTTTATCTATACTTATATGTATGAAGGCGCGTCCCTGGCGCCATCTAGTAGTAGAGATTGAAAACCCTATTTTGACCTTGATTGTGTGATTTAACGAATGAACATTGTGCGGACGAGAGTGACAACACAGTTGTCACTCTGGCGGAACGTCATAAGCGTCAAACAACCACCACTCTCGTTCACTTGGAAACGGTTGCGTGGACAAGTCGGTTACGACGGATCGCTTACGTCCCAAATCTAAATCCATTTCCACCTGCGTTAAATCGAGTGATTATTGTAATTTAAATTGTTGATCGTGATTATAAGGCTGCTGATCGAAGACCTGTCTACTTATTTCTAAAATACCTCGTGCGACTACCCACTTTAAGATGAGTGATTCTGATATAGGTACCCACGTGCCTTTATCAGAAGTGGGATGCGAAAAACAGTCGGATAAAGATACTCAGCCCCATAATCAACCTAGCAATAGTGGATTACTCACAAATATGGAAGCCCTGCTAACCCGTTTGTTAGCAATGCCGCAGCAAACCTCGCAGTCTGTAGCAAACACTAACGCGGTTCAGTTGATCAAGTTCGACCCAGATGATGAAGATGCTGATGTCAAGGGCTGGTGCCGTGTTTCCGAGTTGATTATTAACAGCAAGAATTTGAGTGGCGTGGAACTTTTAGTTGCTCTGACAACTGCACTAAAAGGACGAGCGGCATCTGTTCTGACTAAGTTGCGTTTGGAAGACTTAACCTGGGAAGTTGTGAAGCAAACATTGTTGGCGAAATTTGCAGAGCCCAAATTGATACAGGACTATTTCGATGACGTTTTGCGCTTTCAGATCGGAACAAAGGAGACTGCTAGTGAATCGGCTATGCGTTTATGGGCACTAATCGAGCGTATCCCTAAAGTCGAGATGTCAGAAGAGACAATCACTGGGTTCGTTATTTCTGTTCTGAGCTCGAAAGACCACATGATTCGTCGTGAACTGAACTCCTATGCTATCTCAACGCGTACTCAACTCTTCCGAACACTTGGTGGGATTTCTTTAAAGCGTCGTTCTGAAGATAATGATGGTAACGACAATAAGGCAAAAAGACCTCGCGTGTCAGACTCGAAGTTCAATGGAAAATGTCATCGGTGTGGAGTTCCTGGACACAAAATAGCAGACTGTAGAAGGCGACGTGACGACTCAGCTAATCGAGCTGATGGTTCCAACACGGATCAGGTCAAGAACAAGTCGACACCAATCAACTGTTTCACGTGCGGCAAACCTGGCCACGTGTCTACGTCATGCCCTGAGAAGAGAGGCGGCGCAGCGGTCAGGGAGGTCAACACTTGCGAGCACAAGACTTCGAGAGGTAAACTGACGACGGCATCTGGTGAGCATATCTGTTTCCTTTTTGATAGCGGCTCTTCTTGTTCTTTGATTACTGAATCTGTGTCTTCGGATTTCCCTGGCATTGAACGCAATAGCACCGTTTATTTGACTGGCATTGGGGGAGACGATATTGAGTGTAATAGACAAATTTCTAGCACGGTCCGAATTAATAATCTTTGCTTGACTCTCTTGTTTCATATCGTTCCAGACAACTGCATTTCAGAAAACGTTATTGTAGGTAGGGACGTATTGGAAAATGGAGTGCGTATTGAGATTGATAACGAAAATCTTCTTATCTCCACTAATGAGAAAATAAATTTATGCGAAAGTGTGCAAGGTACTGACGTCGCGGCTGTAGATACAGATTTAGTCGGGGACGGGAAGGAAGCCTTACTGCGCATTTTGTCGAAGTATACTGATCACTTTATAAATGGTACTCCAACTAAACGTGTTAATACGGGTGTAATGAAAATTGAACTTATTGACCCTAATAAAATAGTCCAACGACGACCGTATCGTTTATCTCCCATCGAAAAACAGGTGGTGAGGGATAAGGTTCAGGAGCTATTGAAAGCTGGCGTTATTAGAGAGAGTTCCTCGCCGTTTGCTAGTCCGATTCTCTTAGTGAAGAAAAAGGACGACACGGATAGAATGTGTGTCGACTACAGAGAACTCAACTCAAACACGCGATCTGAGCACTATCCCCTACCACTTATAGACGACCAAATAGACCAGCTCGCCGGAGCTTATTACTTCTCGTCTTTAGACATGGCCGCTGGTTTCCACCAGATTTTGATCCACCCAGAATCCGTAGAAAAGACGGCTTTCGTGACACCCGAGGGGCAATACGAATATGTTGCAATGCCATTTGGTTTACGCAATGCGCCGTCGGTATATCAGAGGTGCATTAATGATGCACTTAAATATTTGAAAGACGGACCTCTGGTGTACATGGATGACGTCCTCTGCCATTCCTCAGACGTTACAGAGGGTCTGCGACGGTTAGAACAATGCCTGGCAGCTCTGACGAAAGCTGGGTTTTCGTTGAATTTACGTAAGTGTAAGTTTCTTAAAACCAAAGTTAACTATCTAGGTTATGCTATCCAAGCCGGCGAGGTTAGACCTAACTCCCTTAAAATTCAGGCTCTAGCCGATGCTCCTCCCCCGAAGACAGCGACTCAAGTTCGCCAATTTCTTGGCCTATCTTCGTATTTTAGGAAATTTATTCCTAGTTATACTCAGATAGTTGGTCCATTGTACCCTCTTACAAAGTTAAAAGGAGGCATTAAGTGGACGGAAAAACACGAAGAGATCAGACAAAATTTAATTCGTGTTCTCACGTCAGAACCGGTTTTGACAATTTTCGATCCAAAACTGCCGGTAGAGCTCCACTGTGACGCTAGTTCAGAGGGATACGGGGCTATAGTTATCCAAAGAAAAAACAATATGCCACACGTAGTGGCTTATTTTAGCCGCCGCACGACTGAGGTAGAGTCTCGTTATCATTCATATGAACTAGAGACTCTGGCAGTCGTGCGAGCGGTCGAACACTTCCGTCACTATTTGCACGGCCGGAAGTTCACAGTGTATACGGACTGTAACTCGTTGAAGGCTTCTAAATCAAAGGTCGATTTGACACCCCGCGTTCATAGGTGGTGGGCCATGCTTCAAGCATACGACTTTGATATTGTCTATCGTGAAGGGAAAAGCATGGAACACGCCGATTATTTATCGCGAAATCACCTACCTGAGATCGCAACTATAGAACATTGTTCAGATGAGTTTGAAGCCTCTCCTAGTTCTACTACTGCAAAGAAAATAGTTAAATTCGTAGAGTTGCATGCTGGTTGGTTGTCTGTCGAGCAAAAGCGCGACGCTGAAATCCAAGACATTATAAAGAAATTTTCGGACGGTGATTTGCCGGAGAATGTAGCACAAACTTATGACGTTAGGAATGGTGTTCTTTTTCGGAAAATTAACCGTAATAAAACTGTTTCTTGGCTACCTATAGTACCCCGCTCATTAGTATGGACTCTGATCAGTCACATTCATTCGGAAATTCAACATTTGGGCCCCGATAAGACTCTCGACAAAATTTACGATCTATATTGGTTCCCCGAGATGTCGAAAAGTGTTCGCCGGTTTGTCGACTCATGCATAATATGTAAAGCTTCGAAAGGTCCCTCAGGTGCCCAACCAGTTAGACTACACCCCATTCCTAAAGAGCCAACCCCTTGGCACACACTGCACATAGATTTTACTGGAAAGTTGACAGGTAAGAGTGATCAAAAAGAATACTGTTCTGTCATCATTGATTCGTTTACCAAGTACGTCCTGTTAGAACACACCAACTCTTTAGATGCGGCCAGTGCCATTATGGCACTGAATAAAGCTGTTTGTTTGTTCGGGGCTCCTAAACGAATTGTGGCTGATCAGGGTCGCTGCTATATTAGCAGTGAATTCAAGAAATTTTGTGCGGAACATCACATTGATCTTCACTTCATCGCCACTGGCTCGAGTAGAGCAAACGGTCAGGTCGAACGGGTAATGCGAACTCTAAAATCTTTACTTACAATCATCGAAAATGATCCGCACAAGAATTGGCGCGATGAGTTAGGGAACGTGCAACTTGCTCTAAATAGTACGAGGTCTACTGTCACGAAATATACCCCGACTGAATTAATGTTTGGAGTTCAATCGTACTCGTTAGGAATTTCTAAGCTTTCAGGTAGAGATGGTCCACACGAGCGCTTAAATTTAGAAGCGATACGTTTAAATGCATCCAAGAATATAGAGAAAGCTGCTAACGCTGAGACTATTCGTTTTAATCGCGGAAGAGCTAAAGTAAAGCCATTTAATAAAGGTGATTACGTTTTCGTAAAAAGTTCGGAACGCAATCAAACGAAACTTGACCGAAAGTTTAGAGGACCTTTCGTGATCACCAATACTCTGGAAAATGACCGCTATGAATTAAAAAGTGTAGATGGTCCTTGCCGTACGTTAAAGTATTCGCACGAAAATTTGCGTTTGGTGCCGGGAGGTCACGAGGGCTTAATGGAATTAGCTGAAGGCATTATGAATGACGAGGAAGCCGTGAAGGCGGTAGATATGCAGTCAGATGGCATTATTGATGCCGATTATGAGACTATGTCGGCTCGCAGTGTTGACACCCTGACTGCAGATTCTGCTACTCTGACTGCATCGTGTGAAACGCTTACGGCCTCTTCTGAAACAGCTAGTGCTGATTCGGAAGATGAGGGACTTATAACCTTTGATGTAGAAGTAGACATCCACCGAGCATAGTGTTCAGAACCTAAGGTACGTCCAGATTATTTGATGTGATTACGTGTGGGTGTTGTTGTCCGGTTTTGCCCATTGTTTGGTAACTCGAAAGGACGCAAACCCAAAGACGAGATGTTGTCCGGTCCTGACTAGAGTGCTAGCAGGTTCGTAGGGACGCATGCGTCTGTGTGTCACGAATGGATAGTATTGTCCGGGCTTAGCGGTGCTGGTCGAAGGGACGTACGAATCTAGTTCGTTGACGTGAGGGATGGCGAGTCGAAGGGACGGTGCTGTCCGGTCTTGCACTTGGGGCAAGTCGAAAGGACGCATTTGTCCGGGCTGCGCATCATAATTATGAGAGAGCCGATGGCTAGTCGAAGGGACGGTGTTGTCCGGTCTTGCGTTTAGGGCAAGTCGAAGGGACGCATTTGTCCGGGCTACGCATGGTATGAGGAAAAAGAGCGGTGCAAGTTGCGAGAGTGAGATCGAAATAGGCTGTGGTCTAAAGTAAGAGGCACTGGCTCATGTCAGGATGGACGAGCATGGCGGCTTGACAACATGGTACCTTCTTGTTGCAGGAATACATATTCGCCCGAGGACGGGCGATTGTCAGTCCGGCCGTGAAGGCGCGTCCCTGGCGCCATCTAGTAGTAGAGATTGAAAACCCTATTTTGACCTTGATTGTGTGATTTAACGAATGAACATTGTGCGGACGAGAGTGACAACACAGTTGTCACTCTGGCGGAACGTCATAAGCGTCAAACAACCACCACTCTCGTTCACTTGGAAACGGTTGCGTGGACAAGTCGGTTACGACGGATCGCTTACGTCCCAAATCTAAATCCATTTCCACCTGCGTTAAATCGAGTGATTATTGTAATTTAAATTGTTGATCGTGATTATAAGGCTGCTGATCGAAGACCTGTCTACTTATTTCTAAAATACCTCGTGCGACTACCCACTTTAAGATGAGTGATTCTGATATAGGTACCCACGTGCCTTTATGTATATAAAATGTGGTGAGAAATAAACAATTTTTTTTTATTTTATTTTTTTATTATCTACGTAGAGATGAAGTTTGTATACACCTCAGAGCGGGTTTAGATCTAGTTTAGTAATAACAACTTCTTTAAATTGCTTTGACTAGCTTTTTGCTACAGCCAAAATCATGGCCAATCAAAATTAAATGATGCGGATGATCAGAATCAGAATTTATTTATTTGTAAGAATGTAGTTTTACATAGTATGGTGTTAGTATTATTATTAGTTCTATACATTCTACCACAAAATAATATGGTGTACAAATATTCAATTGTCATTCTTGACTAACAATTACAAATATGTCCAACAAGAATTAGTAGATAATATTATATGAACTATCTGGTGAAATGTAACCGAAACAGTAGAGAGTAGTAAAGTCTCTGTATAATTTTCTTTTTAAAACACAGTGCTTTAAAAAACTTTTGTTCAGTTTTTAACAGAATAACCTTAGAAAGAGAAAGGAATCCTTTTTTTTACCTTAACTCAACCAACACAATCCAACATTACCTATTACATAACCCAACAAATCAATCGCTGCCAATTCCCCACAACTCCGATCATAAAACGTCGCATAACAATTGCTTCAGTAACAACAGCATTTACAAGTCAATGTGGAAGACAAACCCAGGGCAGCCACGTTTAGAGGTACCGGGTCAACTGGTAAGGAGAACGATTTTATCAAATGTCGCTTTCGGCTCGGTGGCCGGTCGTGACTTACCTTACACGTCGATGTGTGGGGTAAGGGGTGAGAGAGAGCGGGGGCGAGTGGCATGCTGAGTCATCCTGTAGCTAAATGTCATGGAAGTTTATTTAATATTAAGCTCATCTCAATTGCTTAGATTAAAATAATGGTGTTTTATTTTTAATAAGGCCTTATAATCAGGACCTTGACATTATTTTCTGAACTTTTAGTTTTTTTTTTGCTTACTGTCAGTTCAAACAGCTGACAGAAAATACAGGTTTTTTTTCTTCAAAATAGTTCTTATCAGTAGGTAGAATATGAATTTACGAAGAGGAATTTTTGAGGAGTATACCTGCGTGCATCAAACCAGTAAATATGTAAAACTAGTTAATGCATGCGGGCATGCGTTGCAATGCCTTTTTTTATTTATTAGGAACCTTCTACGGAGGAGCTCGTGGCTAAGTAACAACAGCCATTCGGGTCGTTCCATCAGGTTAAGCTACGC
This sequence comes from Lithophane semibrunnea, assembly GCA_947363905.1. Taxonomy (NCBI): domain Eukaryota; kingdom Metazoa; phylum Arthropoda; class Insecta; order Lepidoptera; family Noctuidae; genus Lithophane; species Lithophane semibrunnea. The sequence goes on along the minus strand of OX376190.1, from coordinate 17,562,368 downwards.
TTGCCGGGGTTGGTCCGTGGATGGGTGACCATTTTCACTTATCGAGACTCCTCCGTGCCTCGGAAAGCACGGTAAGCCGTTGATCCCGGCTGTCATTTGTGGATCTTTGACAGTCGTTACAAGTCGTCAGAAGCACGAAAGTCTGACAACCAGTCTAAACTAGGGGTATCGTATTACCCAGTAAGGGTTGTAAAGGTCAGATAGGCAGTCGCTCCATGTAAAATACTGGTATTCAGCTGCATCCGACTGGAAGCCGACCTCAACATAGTTGGGAAAAGGCTGGGTAGATTGATTAGGAACCTTCTACGCACATAACAACTTACCAGAGTTTCATCACAATTGGTTGAGCCATTTTCGAGTTTTTGCGAATGATTCTTATTGATTTATGTATATTGATAGCCTGTATATTGATAGAATGATTTTTATTGATTTATGTATATTTTAACCATCTTTGAAAACTACACTATTGTTATGCCAATCTAAAAGATTTTAATTTAATCTCCATACTTTAACCTGCACCTATATTATCTAAAGTCCTCCAGACCGTATTTCGGCCACGGCAGCCAATTTCAACGGAGACCAGCCTTCGGCGCGGGAGATATTATAGTGCACAAGTGTGTGCGCAGACATAGGTGCACTCTCTCTTCCCTCACCGTCATAGTCCGATGGGACGGCAATCTGACACGACTGGAGAGAGATCAGGCGCAGGACCAACGGCGTAACGTGCTTTCCGAGGCACGGGGAAGTTGGAAGTTGGCGGTTTGGTACCTATATAATACTATCTTACTATTCCACACATTGCACCAATATCCCAACACATTCTAAGTTTGGACCACATCCAAAAATAGCTCGGACCAAGGAGTGGGCGAAGGGAGAATGATGCGAATGCACTTACGATTGTTTCATTTAAGAATGGAGCCCTCGCTTTTAAGTTTAATGAGTTCTGATATACTGACGTGATTGGAAACTCATTTATTGACTCTAAATCTACCCTGAGGAAACATTAATGGTACTTTTAGTACTCTATGGCCAATTAAGCCGTTAATCGTCGAGATACGTTTGTTTTCAACACGTTTCTGATTTAAAATTGAGTGATACGATAGTCTTATTTGTGCTTTTGTAGTATGTTGGAGTAATAAAATCGTAAGTGCAGTTGTGTTAGTGATAAATCATTGAATTGTTATATGTTAGAGGAGTTTATTGGTTATATTTTATTGGAGATAACAACAAATTTTAATGGACCCACATATTGTACAGCTGGCGAAACTATGGCATTTAAAAAGGCTAGCAAGTCTAATCGTGGAAATACCGTTAAAAATTTCAACATACAAAGTACAATCAAATCAGTTTCAATAAGTAAATCTTTAAACTTTAAAAGATTTGCTATCAATAATCGTATCAAAGCGTTGGTATAATCTGTTTTTTAATTTCGTAGACTAATTTGACATTTTAGTGATTATTGATTGTTTTTAAATTTGAAGTTTGACATGTGCACCTGTCAAATTAGTATATGAGATTAAAAAACAGACTATATAGATAATTATACATTATACCTGCAGTATACTAATAATTAATTTCTCCACTTTTTTATCAAAAATCAAGACCATAAAACACACAATACCCTTTACCACAAACAAAATAAAACAGATAATCTAGTAGAAATCAAATAAAATCCTGACCATGTCTATTTGACGACAAACGGGCCACCCACAGTCCTATACGATTCTCTTGTTTTTGTCAATGTATGTCATGTCGAGTCGGGAAGTGTCCTACCGCCTTATCTTGTAATTAATCAAGTTACTGCCATATAATCGGGTTGTGACCACCAACAGTTCGATAGATAGATACAATATCCAGATATTAAAAGATGTGTGGATGTGATTAGAGTGACCAATTTATCTTGACACTTTGTGGTGGCGCTGTATGCTAAGAGAATGTCAATGATGCAAAGTCAGTACATTTTCATGCTTAGTTCCATTATTTTGCCGTCTGTCAAGTTATACTGGGCTACTGTACTGATATTGTTGATTTGTTTTGTTTATGTATTATAGGCTGCAGAAGGCTCTTCACACCTTATTTGCACTGTCGATTATGTAGGATGAGTGTAAAACCAGATGTCGATGAGTTATTATCAAACTTCATCACACAGTTATAATTTTTAACAGACTTCTTCAAAAAGGAGGAGGTTCTCAATTCGTCTGTGTTTTTTTTTTTTTTGTATGTGTGTTACCCGATTACTCCGCCAATTATGAATCGATTTTGATGATTCTTTTTTTGTTTGGTAGGTCATGCTTCAGAGGTGGTCCCATATAAATTTTATTAATTTTGCGTGCGTAGTTCTTGAGTTAGCTTCAATAATTACGTATTTTTCCCACTTTGCGTATGTTGATGACATGTTAATTGACTCCGTCCCATAGCAAACAACGGTATACGAATTTGTGTGGGGTAGTTACCACAACTAAAAAGTGAAAAATAAAAACTTTTTACAAAAAAAAACAACCGACTTCCAAAAAAAAAAAAACAAAAAAATGTGAAAAATAATTAATTTAATGTTATAAAATATTAATTTAAAGTGGCAAAAAACTAAAATTGAAAAGCAAAGACACCAACTTCCGAAATTAAAGTTATTTTTCACATTTTTTAGTGTTTTTTTTGGAAGTCGGTTGTTTTTATTTTTTGTAAAAAGTTTTTATGTTTCATAAAGTCCGTTATAATGTCTGGAAACATTTCAGAAACAACACTTGGTTGTGAATAGATTTCCTTCGACGTTTAATCGACTTAGTAATTGCTTGACAACTTTTGACAACATAACATAACGCCATCTTTCCCCGAAGGATTGGGCAGAGGATTACCTACAGTACACCCACATTTCGGCTAGCTTATTGCCATCAACGGGGCACAAATCGGGACTCCGGGCTGTTACTGAAAAATGTCTAAACTTTATTACTAATCTTAATCTTAACTTAATATAATAAATGCCAAAGTGAGTTTGTTTGTTACGCTTTTACGCTTAAACGGCTGAACGAATTTAGATGAAATTTGGCACATGGGTAGACCATGACCGGGAATAGGACAAAGGATACTTTTTATCCCGATATTCCCACGGGATCGAGACTTACGCGAGTGAAACTGCGGGGCGCAGCTATTATGCATATAAAATCGTTCAACATCCCACCTTTATTCGCCACCCGAAAGAGACGAACATGAGCAAAGGCTGACTTTAATAACGGTCGGCAGAAGAAGACACGGTGCGAACACATCGATTAATTCGGGAGACTGACGGCGCCGACTTCCAATTAGTCGTCGATCTAACGTCGTAACTGCAGTTAGCCCGTTTTGCCTTTGACTGGTGGAACCTTTGACCAGTTCTGGCTGGGACTTATTAGAGGAATAACCTATGTACCTGAATACCTATTATTTCTTGTACCGTTATATTCGTATTCTTTTTCAGATCGTAAATATTGAAACACGGATCACTCTAAAATCCTCTAATATTATAAATGCAAAAGCGAGTTTGTTTGTTTGTTACGCTTTCACGCTAAACCGGCTGTACGGATTTGGATGAAATTTGGCACATGTGTAGACCATGACCTGAAGTAGGACATAGGATACTTTTTATCTCGAAATTCCCACGGGATCGTCACTTATGCGGGTAAAACCGCGGGGCGCAGCTAGTTGGTAATAAATAAAAATATCTGAGTTTTCTTTAAAACGTTTTCGTTTGATGTTTTATAGTCATTAATAACCTTCATTAGACATAAAAATTAACATACGTTTAGTCCTTAGAAAATTATGTTGATTTTCAATCGTGGGCTTATTTCCAAGTGACCACGAAGTAAATATACGGATTATGACCATCAGGATCTATTCTCAATCTCAATAGCTTGTAATCGACTTTTTATTTTCTTTCTCTCAAAACCAAAACATAAAACAAATGTACTAGCACGTCACCACACTAATCAACGTCCATTCGCGTAGCACACCCAATATTTCGATCATTCGATTCTTATATTCTGGGTCCGATTTCATCGATTAACTCGGGGTCTGGGGCCGACGTCTGTCACGCGGACAATACGTCTTGCGAAGTCCATGGAGTCTTTGTTCCCTGAAATAATTAAGGATGGAAGGAAAAGTGAAGGCGTTCATAAAATATAGCTATAAATTGATTGGTATAAGATGGTATTTTTTGGTAAGTAAACGATAGAATGTATTTGTTTTTAAAGATCACTATATGAAGTAAACTTTTACTTTTTAATCGATCGGCTAAAAACAATGCTGACGCTTATGCCGACTAAAATATTATTATTATGATTCTTAAAACACCCTGTATTTATGTTGTGCCTGTATCCTGTAGCTCTAATGTCTGCTCACCAATACAAATGAAAATCACTTTTAATAAAACCCTTTTACAATACCTGCCTATCCCTAATCAGTCTAAAAAATCCAATCACTCCGGTCCAACGCTAATTTACGAGCATTCCCATTAAAATCCTTAAGCCAGGAACTCCAAAGACCATATAAAAAGTAAAAATCTTTAATAAGTCGAACGTCACAAATCAAGGTACAAGGTACGGAACCCTCATCATAATAAACGTGGAAATTACTCGATAAGGTAACTGGGGGCTTGAGAGCCTGGCCTTATCTCTTGAGGTCTGTCGTCAGATGCTCGATAGATTTTGAGTGTTCTGATTCGGAATTTCGGACCCAAGGTAGAGGATTTAGCGGGATTGGAAAAAAAAGAAAAACATATATATAACTAGCTTGCGCCCGCGACTTCGTCCGCGTGGTATGTCAATAAAAAGTAGACTATGTCCTTCCCCGGGATGCCATCTATCTTCTTGCCAAATTTTATCGAAATCCGTTCAGTAGTTTAGGCGTGAAAAGGTAACATACAGACAGACAGACAGACAGACAGAGTTACTTTCGAATTTATAATATTAGTATGGATATGGATATAATTTATACCATGATCTTTTTCAGTCGTTACGGGTCGTCAGAAGCCCGAATGTCTGACAACCAGTCTTACCAAGGGGTATCGTATTGCCCAGTTACTGGGTTGTGGAGGTCAGATAGGCAGTTGCTCCATGTAAAGTACTGGTATTCAGCTGCATCCGGTAAAACTGGAAGCCGACCCCAACATAGTTGGGAAAAGACTAGGCAGATTGAATTTATACCATGAAATTCATATCCAATTCGTTAAAAAAAAACAAATTCCTTTATGAAAATTAATGTATGAAAAGTTTTTTTTTTCGAATCGTAATCGTTTAATATGTGGTTCATAGCGAAAGTTATAAAAAGTAGAAAATTACTCGATAAAGTAACTCGGGACTTGACCTTGACCTTAGCTCTTGAGGTCTGGCTTCGTAAACTAGACAGATTTTAAGTACAAGCTGAGAGATTTAGCGGTAAAAGTCTCAAGAAAAAAAAGAATTTATCTGAATTCGATTAATTACATTAATTTTTATTCGTTTTCATTTAAGTTTTAGAAACGCTGAGTCACGACATCTATTTTCTGAAAAGCAGTGCTCTAAGAAAAATCTGATTCCCTTATTTCTTGCAGAAACAGACATTACTTGCACAAGGTAATCAACTGCTGATAGATTTTTTTAATCCAAGATTGCCACGATCTGGTAAAATACTCGCTTCAAACGAAACTAGTTTCAAAGTAAATAAATTTGAGTCATTAAAACCGAGTGCTTTTTATCGAAAGAGTGATCTCTCAACCAATCTACCGAGCAATCTTTAAGCTGAGATTGTTATCTTTGAGTAGAGATTTCTTACATCAATTTGTGAGACATCAGGGTGAGATCTGTTATGCGGTTTATAATCTATCACCGGACAAGCTCAAGGTTGTTGACAATAAAATTCAGAATCAGTCATGTGAAAAGTTTTTTCATATTAGTGTTTATTATATACTTTGCCTTATTCTAATTATAGCTTCTGTTTCAAAGTCTGGCCAACTATTCTACGAGTTTCATGTTATATTTTGTTTCCCATCTATTGCTGTCTAGTATTTTACCATGTCTTACACAATGCTTTCATTATTACCTATATTTTATTAACGAGACAGTATATCTTTGAGAAATACTCTGCTTCACGGCTTCAGAATCGACTATAAGTCTGTAAAAGTTTCAAAATCAACTCATTCCTTAAGACAAAACAATCACAAATAAGCTATTTAAATCTACGATCAATAAAACATTACCTCCAAGATAAAGACTAATTACAATCAAAAACAAAATGCAAGAAAAAGTAATTAAAACGTCGGCCATCTTATAATAATGTCAGCAACAAATAATAACTGTTTTATTAAGCTGTTACAGATAATAATATAATAATAGTAATTAATATTTATGTCTATCAAGACGATATATCAATGTTATGGTTTAATTGGCAATTTATGTTTAGGATAAATTTATACTGTATAGAACGCTTCCACATCGAATGTCGTTGGTTTGATAACGTCTTCTGGATTGAGTAACAGTTATTCAACAACAAATACGGTTTACGAAAACCATTCCGGAATTAGAAAAAAATATAATATATTTTCTTTAAAATATGAATTATAATCGTTTGGTATGTAATAGGTTCTTACTGTGAAATACAGCATCGTAAAAGAAAACCTGAATATTAGTATGTAATAAAAAGGTGTGTCCATACATTGAGCGGCAAAGGCCGCGCTATATTTGGACGACGGCCGCGCGCAAACGCTTGTCTACCTACCGCGCACAAACATTTATAGCAAACATTCGTCAGTAATTCTGTTTGGACGAACTATAAGCAGAGCTACGACACACGCAACCACATTCATGAAAACCGCGGCGTGTCTTGGATATGCCGCGTAGTACTGCCGCCCAAACAATCGTCGGTTTAGTCCTAACTAGAGCGCGGCAGAAATGTGTCCTGCAAACGCCGCGTATTGCTGCCGCGCTCTTGCCGCGCAATGTTTAGACACACACACCTTAGGGAGAATAAGCGTGTGCAATGCTCGTTCCATCTCTGTATGAGTAGAGGCCTTTATCCTGCATTCCTGCAGTGATATTACTATTACAGACCGATGTTATTAATTCCAGTTTCCATTTCCAATAAAACGTACCATCATATTTTTACGGCGTCCAAAACCAAACCGAAAAAATAGACAATAAAAATCAGTTACAAAACGAACAATTAAAACTACCTAACATGTAATTATGCTTCGATTTATGTGAATCGAAGACATTATTACAGTCATAAATAAAACGGGAAGCGATCAAATTATACGATAAAGAATAATAATACTTTCGTATACTAGCGTAACATTCGAAGTTACCAGTAATTAATACAACATGAAGTGTTAGGGCCCATCGTCCACAACGCTACTCTAAAACGGAACGGATTGGTTGAATCGTGTGCGGGCCTTTGAAATACTACTGCTGTTTTGGCTACTCATCGGTGATTTGAGTTTGTAAGGCACCTGTCCCACCACCGGCGATTGAAGAGAGAGTAGCAGAGTAGCAGCGAGTGCGCGACGACAACGAGCGATTTCTCGCTGGTATGCGTATGCACCAAGCGTGAGTCTCTATATTTTTCCCGCCAAGCGAGCGTCGCTGAGCGAGTACTCTCTTTGATAGCTCTTGTCGCTGCGCCAAACGAGTACTCGCCGGTGCGGTGGTGTGAACAGTCGGCGATCAACTATTAAATCCTTTATGTATCTCTTTTACTTACACGGGACTTACAATATTATGTACAATTTCTGATCGAGAAAGCTTTTTCGTCGGTGGTGGGACAGGTGCCTAACATGTTACTTTTGAGTAGAGTCGTGGGCGATGGGCCGAATTGTTTTTCAATGTATTAATTTATGTATATTAATCAGTTGTAATCTTGTAATGAACTTATGAACGTCAAAGATCGTTATCGAGCTTTTTTTGTTTTTTTTTCGCTTCAAGCTCTTATGCTTCCGAGAATTTCTTGTAACGTAATTTTGTTTGATAATGAAAAAAAAGTGTAAACACGCCAATTTCTTGAAATCAGATAGGAATAACTTCAAAGAAGGGTAGGTACTGGTAGCTGGAAACGTAATTAAAGACGTCAAAAGCCAAAGCCTTAAGATTATTTTCAATGCTTCTTTCAAATATTTTTTAGAGAAGCAAGAATTGACAATAATAATAAAAAAAATAAAAAAATATCCTTGGGATTTTTTTTACTTTTCCAAAATTTTGGGGCATGGGCCTCTTGTTGATGTCCATTTTTCTTTTCATCTATTGTTCCATCTTGATTGCCCCTTTTAGAACTTTTCTTAGACATGTAACAGAAGTTTCCCTCAATCTTCCGTCCAGCCCAAATCTATTACAAAATTATAGATTAAGAGAAGCAATAATAAGATTGACAAAAAAATCCACTCAGCCAATCACAAAACTGAAAGTTTTTATTATTATTTTCGTCTTGCACTGCATAATAGAGTCGTGAATATCGAATGGCCATAATAACTCGCGTAAATGCGTTTGAAAATGCGCTATAAATTATTATTTTATTGCGGTCGCGGCATCATGTTTTCTTTCATACATTATTTTTGTATGTGTTTTTAATCTGTGCTTAAAAACAATGGCGGTAAAGGCGAATATTTATTGATGATGGTCAGGATTAATTTCTTAATTAAATGGGGATTTTATTACTTTATCCGCGTATGCCAATAAAATAAAATAAAGATGGTTGCTTATCGGTGATGAGGTACGGGTCAACCATACTTCAGAGGTATTACTTGAACTACGAAAACCTATATCTACCTAAAACAGAATATTGTACACAATATTGTACAATATTCTGTTTTAAAAGAGTGTCCGTGGAGTTTCTTACCCGTTCTTCTCCATAGGAACCTACTACGCTTTGGAATGGGCTTCATCTTTCTGACTGACCGACCCCTTGACAATTCAAAAGTGCCTGTAGGTAATTGGTTTATTTGAAATAAATGCTTTGAGTTTGAGTTTGAGTACAGGGTGTTTCATAAAGGTGTGGTCAAAAAGGGTGTGGTACAGACCATCCGGTTTAGGTAGATATAGGAAAATGCTCAAAAAAAGCCCTAATGTGTTGATAATAACATACTTAACGAGTTTTACGATAGCGTCAGTATTTGCAAATAACTAAGAATTATTATCGTTAAGATAATTAGTAAGTAGTTAAAAACGTCTTTCTTATCTTTAAGTTTAAAATAAATAAGTTTACTTACTTTTAAAGTAGGTTAATTGTTTTAATTAGCATTCTCCTTTGACCACACCTTTCTATTATAACCTGTATAGGTATCAAGCCGATGTAAGAAATTCTGTCACACGAGATGTCAACATTATCGTATCATTAAGGCTCGGAGGTAAAGAAAAAACCGCAAAAAATGTAATAACTATCGTATAATTTATACAAATAATCTTCTAAATGAACCCTTTTAACTTGGCTTTAATTTGTTTAAAAACAAGATAAACTTTATCTTTATAATGCAATAAATACAAATTACTTGTTAGGGACAAACTATATTTTATCGTACTCGAACGTTTATCAAGTTCCAACTTTCTGTGCACGTAAAACAGTATATTTAATGTCTGCATTTAATTATATCTTGCTTTTATATTTTTTAATTAATTAATATGTTAATGAGTTTCCAAAAATGGACAATGTATCGGTATTTTTTGTGAACGGGGTGTGTTAATATATTTACGTAATAATAATATGAAACTGTTCACAGAATACCTACTTGCTTGACATATATTTTTGTGCACTGAAAGTATTTAATGTTATAACTGTTTAGAGTAAATAAAAAATAAAAAATAGTAAACAATATTTTCAGTGCATATAAAGCGTTTTACTTTGTGTTGCCTTTTCCATGCCAGCGTTTTAATATTTTTATCGTTGGCTTAAGGGCCCAGGGGCAATAAATAATAATATTTTATTCAAAAATAACAAGGCATAAAAATTAGTACAGTTTTGCTTAAATGTAAATTATTTTTCTAAGACTTACGTGCCTGAACTAGGTTATCCTGTGTTTCAGGCGAGAAGAGCTAAAAATAGAGTTATAAAATAAATAAATAATCAACAAGTTGACAATAAATCACTAACTATGTTGAATAACTTAATTCTTAGTTTCTAAATTCGAAAAATACTTAACATAAGTGAAGTTTGTACATTAGTATATTTACTTTAACACAGTCAGTAAATATTCTGTATCTTCGTAAGGCATACTTCGGAGAGCATCCTTGCGAGTTCTCTTACAATTTATGTAGTTCAGGGAATAAATGTTGGCTTTCGAGTTTAGTCTATTATAGAGAAGAGGACCGAGGTACAGGTAAAATTTGGATACAAAAGCATGTTTAGTATTAAACTAGTGATAATATTATTGTAAAGAAAATGTTTCATTAAGCAAACAAAGTCACAGAAATAATCATAAATGCCTGCACAGGACTCACGAAAAGATTCAAAACTCAATAAAAAAACAGTTTTCGCAACTAGCGTCAATTCGTCAATACCTACAGACACTGCTTCCACTTCTCGAAAAAGTGTAAGACATTAAATACGAAAATACTTAAGCTCAACACGATATCCATATATTAGTATTAAAAATGCGTAAGTGTCTCGGTATGACTGTCTGTTACCTTTTCACGCATTAACGGCTGAACAGATTTAGATGAAAGTTGGCTGGGACAGACTGGATGCGGAAGGCGGAGGACAGGGTTTTGCCGCGCAGCCTGAGAGAGGCCTATGTCCAGCAGTGGACTGCGATAGGCTGAGTTGATTGGTTGGAGATTTAGATGATATTAGGCACACAGGTAGACCATGACTTGGATTAGGACACAGGATACTTTCGAAGCCGGTGTACGTGCCCGTGGTATAATTTCTGATCTACACCCGGGCGAAGCCGCCGGCAGTAGCCAGAAGTGTTAATTAAAAGCTAATACGCCACTGTGGACGAACAGCCAGACATAATAAACTGATAATAAATACACTGATACTTAAGTGCCTGCTACACGGTTGCCAACCGCGTCCCGACTGAGGGTTGGCGATCAGCAGAGCTGTTTCAAATTTGGCAGTAAACCATCATCTACACGGTTGTAAACCACCAGGTCACCTCTGTCGGGCGACCGTGTAACAGGCACTTTACATTTTAAAATTCAGCAAAAGCTCGTAAACAGTGTAAAGAACAAACACGAGCCGACATAAAGAGACAGCTGCACTCAATAGCGATATTAAGATAACGTTCCGACAAGTACACTGAAATTAAAGAAGTTAAGACCGCCATTTACGTATAAATACAACATTTTTTTCTTTGGATTCTTTCTTGTTGCTAACCATATTTGAAAACTTTTTACTAAGTTCTTTTGTGATCCTAACTAATATTATAAATACTAATATTATACTATACTAATATAATTATAAGTGAGTTTGTTTCTTACTCAATCACGTAAAAACGCCTGTACGGATTTGGATGATATTTGGCACACAGATAGACCATGACGGGTAAAGGGACATAGGATATTTATCATCCTGGTATTCAGACGAAACTGCGGGCAACAACTAGTTATTGACTTGATGCCAATAATCATCGTCTCGGGCGCAAGAAGTTCACTGCTGCACATAGGCAAGCCACAAGCAACGACATTTAGCCAGGCCTAAAAGTCAGAGGACCTAGACAAAGTGACATTCTATCAGCGAGAACGATAATGGAAAATTCAAAAATGTATTGGATTGATGTAAGCTGCCGAAAAGCTTTTAGCAACCCTGTTGTATGTTGTGTACAATAAGTACGATACGCTTGGAAAGCGATTTTCACTTGTGACAACCTTCAATTTTGGCTAATAAGCGAAAATAAGATTAGCAACAAAACTTGCAAAAGTTGAATTCCGCAAGCAATTCTTACAAAAAGCTCACTTCCGCAAGTTTTCTATGCTTGCGGAAGTCTACTTCTGCAAATCTGCAAGTTTTGTTGGTAATCTTTTCTAAAGAATAACGCTTATAGCTCTACTACGCACTATGACAAGCATACGATATGTTTATTATTAAATTCTTCAACCCAAATCTGTTACATATACTATACTAACTTAATTCCAAATAATTCCTTTCAAATCCTTGAATATTTAACTAATTAATAAATACCGAGTGAAACTCCAACAACGCGACGCTCTCAGAACAGTTGTTCAGTAACAGCACTAACCAGCTAATTTTAATTAGAAATAGCTAGAGCTGGCAAAGCTTAACTTAATCCTTCAGCACTGGCAGCATTTAAATAATTTAATAAAAATATTTTCACTGCCGAGTACGGAAGAAAAATGTAAAACTAACGCTGACTTTATTTGTAGCCACGACAAATTAGGTTAGTCTTTTATTTAGAGCTTAGGAAAGACTAGCTTTTCCCCGCGGTTACGCCCGCGTGGATAGCGGAAAGTATCCCACAGTAACGTATACTACCGGGTTTAAATGTACCCTATATGATAATCCAGGTTATAAACTATCTGTGTGCCAAATTTCATCCGAATTCGTTTAGCAGTTTTTGCGCCAATCCAGACAAAATGTTTAAAAACGATATTTTCGGCACATTTGGCACATGGGTAGACCTAAACCTGGATATAGGATATAGGATAGTTTTTATCCCGATATTCCCACGGGATCGAAAATCACGCGAGTGAAACCGTGGGGCGCAGCTAGTACTTCCTATAGATAAAACCTAAAACATATCAGTAAAATGTTACTATCGGCGGTAGGTCACAATCTCCGATCTCAGACATAAAAAAAACAAACTTGAACATAAACGCAAAATCTCCATTTAAATACTTAATTGTACGTAGGTGGCGGCATTAAATGAAGTGTACGTTAACAATGTGTATTTATTGCAGTCTTTAGCGATCGGACGAGTGTGTTTCGACTTTTTATTGCGAACAAATGGTGCTGTAACTGTTAATGAGCTTCGTTCGCTGGGCGCGCGATCTCAAGCGTGTGTCAGCGATTGGTAGAGGAGCTAAGATATACTATGAGGTGGGCGCTTTCAAATAGTATTATGTAGAAACGGAGCTATCATTACGAAAAAGTATTAATTCGCTTTTCATATTTATGTTAAAGGGGCCAAAATTCTTACATTGGTGCGCGTTATCGAATGCCATGAAAAGTTTTGTTTTCTAAATCATTATTATAGAGTGAATAATAGTGTAATTAGGTGCAAGCTATCGAATGGCACTAAAAACTGAGCAAAATAAAAAAGTAGATGTTTTTAAAAGTTTGAAATTTTATGAGTAAGTAAATGCGATCGTTTTGTGAATATTTTAAATAACGGGTCTTGGAATTGAACATGACCCATGAAAATAAAATCATCTGGTCACTATAACCAAATATTTCACATAAAAACCGCATGCGATGCGCGTTAAAATTCCGGATACCGCAAACGGTGGCACATAATACGGTTAAATTTCATACTGATACGGATTTAATAAAGCATAATCAATTTTCATAAAAGTATGGACTGCATCCCCCGTATCGAAGTGGACATCGGGATATTAATTTGTGTTTTAAACGAAATTTTCGATGGCAGCCTATAGTTTCGGAGCTCATCAATTTCTTTAGTAAATTCCTTGCAGTTTTATACCCTATGAATTATTGAATAACACAGATTCACGTCTGACTTTATTATTTCGTTTAAAGTTGAAAATTATTTATAAAACCAGGTAAGTACTGGAATATTCTAGCTGTCTCATCATAAAACGCTTTTAGCATTTTATCATGAGCTACCTTCTCTTACATTATTTTCAAATTATTTGTTTTCAGTTCGGAATTCATAAATGCATTAATTTTAATGATCAGATATAATGCAGTTTTCGTTTACAGACTACCGTCGCTGGCTCCTGTACTAACGTCGCTGAGAATTGTGAAATGATATTCGTATCTACATTTGTAGGCACAATTTAATTTTTGCTGATTGTTTGTTTGCTTTTGTCCCTTTCGGGTTGACAAACAAAAACAATAGGAAGGGTGCGATGGGACATTTCATAAAAAGGTGAGTTTTTACTTATTTTCAACGTTTTATTTCAGGTCATTTAGTGCTCATATACACGAGCGGCACGTTGCCAACGTCAGATCAACTGCAGGCTTCGACGTGTTTACGGTTACTGCCGATGAATGTCGACGGCTGCTTCTGCGACACGAGCGGCACGTTGCAAACGTAAGTGCAGGTGTAGACGCGTTCAACTGCAGCCGTCGACGCATCTAACTGCAGCCGTCAACGCGTCCAACTGCAGCCGTCGACGCGTCCAACTGCAGCCGTCGACGCGTCCAACTGCAGCCGTCGACGCGTCCAACTGCAGCCGCTCGTGTATGAGCACTAAATGAACTGAAATAAAATGCTGAAATATAAAATGTAGTTAATTTAAGAACGACAGTACGATTACCTCATAATATTTATACATAAAGCAATCGTTTACTTACATCTACAGAAAAACTAAATCTTTAGGTAACCTGTCAAGCCTTCACTGATGAGTCATAATTATTTATCCATTATTACGTTACTTTCAGGGGACACACGGGCAGGTATTCTCTCTTTAATGCTTTATAATCTGTACTTTTAGGTACATTCAGGAGTTTCCTTATCATCAACTGTGCGTGTTCCAGAAATAACAAATTTTACGCCCGAATTTATAAAAACGTTTCGAATCTGCACCACATTAGTCGAAAATGGTGGCGAGAACCACTTAAAATTAAATGTGGTTCGATAAGACTTCATACAGTGTCAACTCTGTTATCAATTCCGTTCCGTTTTATGTTGTCAGAGAGATGCGGTTTTACAGTTCCGTTGTTACAAGGTTGTAAAGTGTTTGCAGAATTTGTATGATTCTTCTTTTAGTGGTTAAAGTTTATCTTTATTCCTTTCGATGGCGTCGTTAGATGGCTTAGAGTTTATATGAGGTGGTCGGTCAAGATTCAAGCAATAAAAATTTACTGTAAATATGTGAGGTCTTAAAAGCATGTTTTCCTAGAAAACGTAAAATGAAAACCAGTGGTCTATCCCGTAGTATTTTATTTATCTGGGAAGGTAGTCCGTTAAACACGGATGTTTAGACGACTGCTGTTTCTGTAAACCAGTGTAAAGTAAGTGTTTCTGTAAAATCCTTTATTTTCCTACAAAAACAAAAGTATATTAAAACAAAACAGTTTACAGTAAAACTAACTTGTTAGTTTTTTCTGTAAACTCATACAAAGTTAGCATAATATCTGATATAATTATGCTAACTTTGTATTAGAACAATAGAAAAAGTTTATCAACATTTTTCTGCCATAGTATCTATTATAGAAAATATAAACAGAGTTTTGATGATACATAGAGGTTGGTGGCAATAGGCTCGCCCCATTACATGTGACTTAACTAGCAGAATGTTGGTGCACTATTAGGTCATCTCTGCCTAAGGGGAACACTGGCGCGATGTTATGTAGCAGCGATCGCAGGCAGCAGTTCACAGCAGTTCACAAAGCAAGCAATATGTCAATACTGGCTGAATATAATAATGACAACACACCCATTGAACATGTTGAAGTAATTTAAACATGTTAACTTTCAGATTCTTACAAAGTACCACTATAAAAGGATATTAGCGAAGGCTATAAGATGCTATCAGTACACAACTGGATTTTGTTGTTCGTACCTCTGGAATCCTTTAATCGACTCTTAAGACATTACTGGAAATGGAGTAAGCTACGTCAGCACCGTTATAAGCCTTGGAGTCTTTTATTCGCGAGTGAATTAGTCTTTTAAGCACGCGTACTTTGTCGGTGTGATACTATCCAAATGCCTTACTAACATACCGAGGATTGTAAATATTCAAAGGGCTTTATAGCTGCAAGAGAAACTGTTATGCACGACGAATACGATTGACATAGTAGGTACGACTGCATTAGGTAGGTACTATAAGGACTTCTCGTCCGTCATTTAATTTGTGGAAGCTTGTAAATGGCAATTGTAAGCGCTATTGTGTACATAACCTACCTTTAAAGACTGTAAGATTTCTGAAGAATAAATAAATAATATTATCGTATCGGATCAATTAAATGATTTATTTAGGTATAAAGCATATATTTTTAATACATTTTATATTTTTTCCATTTCTTAATTTTTTACATTATATAAAGTCCTGTCTGCTCTTCCAGCTGACCCCTAATTAGTATTTTTTATATTATAAATACGAATTACAACAACAACACAACATTACAAACTATTGATAAACGTTGCATGGTAAAACCAAACAGGCGAATGTCTCCTTATTGTCATATAGGAGAACTTAAGTATTATAAGTGAACTTTATATAATTAACTAACTAGTAACACTTCTTATAGGTACATTTTTTAATCTCAAGGTAGTCTATCGATTAAATCGGCAGGCTATAAGGTAGAGCTCTATAGTTAATATCATTGTCACTAACTCTAACTCCCATCCCAGCCATTGAATTCCATCCCAGTTACATTCCTCATCAAAGCAAACGTGCTCGCGCATGAAAATCTGAAAACAAAGTAAGATCTTAATTTAACACTACAAATTAACAAAAGACGACTCAATCAAGAGGCCACACACATGGCGCCTCAGTGTGTCTGGAGTTCTCAGAACAATTCCCTTTAACAAAACGTTACCTGTGATAAATCTTACCGCACTGTAATTACTTGAACGTTCATTAATAATGCATAACTCGATCAAACCGAGGAACGAATTTGAATTCGGATGTGTTCACACTCGTGGATTTTATTTTGTATGTAATTATTATGAGGGTATGGTAATTTTGGTGTGTGGTGCGAGGTAGTTTTATTTGTAGACGGAAGTGAAACTGGTAGGGTTATGAACGGTCAAATTGCTTGTTTGATGACAGTGACAAGCAGCTGTTGCAAGACATTTTTATTAGCATGTTTTTAATTAGCTGCATTATCTGTGAATAGTTTAATTAAAGACGAAATACTTAGACGAGTGACGACACTCGGGCGTGTACTGCAAAGCTTGTAAACATAGACTTTATAGAAATATATTTATCGTGGCTAAGTGATAACAGCCGCTCGGGTCGATCCATCAGGTTAAGCTACGCTTGCCGGGGTTGGTCCGTGGATGGGTGACCATTTTCACATATCGAGACTCCTCCGTGCCTCGGAAAGCACGTTAAGCCGTTGGTTCCGGCTGTCATTTGTGGATCTTTGACAGTCGAGTCGTCAGAAGCACGAAAGTCTGACAACCAGTCTAATCAAGGGGTATCGTATTACCCAGTTACTGGGTTGTGGAGGTCAGATAGGCAGTCGCTCCATGTAAAATACTGGTATTCAGCTGCATCCGGTTAGACTAGAAGCCGACCCCAACATAGTTGGGAAAAGGCTAGGCAGATTGATTTATCATCAAACTTGTGTCGTTATCCCAATTAAATTAGGATACCTACTAAAATTTCTCATCTTGCGTCGTGGCTGTTTTGAAGAAGCCAGAATGCGTTTTGGTCTATTTTGATTATTTATTGTTTTTTAGAGCATAACATGTATAATTAAGGGCCTTACCACAAAAACTTAGACACTTGTTCAACGCGTGTTTAATGTCAGTTTTATGTCAAACTCCATACAGAATTGTCATGTTAGGGTGTTTAAGCTAAACAACTGATAAACACGGTTTTGTGGTAATAACGCAAGTTGTTAGTCATTTCGCTTATCAATCCAATCAACCCATCTCTCCTTCTATCTGCTTCTTTTCTTTAAGCACTTTATGCTTAAAAAAATTCGTGTTTAAAAATGCTCTACATTATTCTACACGACTTTCTGTCCCGATACTTTTGCTATTACTCTCCAGCTTTACATTGAAACTTCCTCATAAATCTAGTATGAGGAAATTATTCAATAAATTCCATACATCCGCTATCAGCGCAAAGTCATCTCCAGCTACAACCCCTTGGAACTAAAAACATGAATTTATTATTGCTCATACATTATGCACATCACTTTAGAGATCGAACACGACCATGTTATTCTGTAAATTAAAACCCACCTTAGCACGCATAATCGACTGAATAAATACTGATCCCCTACTAGTGGTTCTTGATACATTATTGAATTAACATTATAACTTTAGCTTATTTTCGAAAATTCGCATAGGTATTTTTACAAAATCGTCACGCTTGGCCAAACTATTGGTAATACTGCTCCCGATAGAAAAAAAGACGCATCTAACAGTTTTTCCAGATTTGAGTTATATACATTGCCGGAAACAGAAAAAAAAGGCGCATCTGTCTGTATTTTTAATATTTTTCTATCTTCCTCCAGTGCGGTTTTAGCACAACAAAATAGGGCGCTTCTGTTCACTTTTTACACCTAATTGAAGATGAAAAGACGGATTTATGTGAAACTTAATTAAAAAGTCATCTATGTAGATAATGTCCTTATACTTTATAGTTTTTTTTTTGTCAGTAATATATGCGTTTGAAATTTAAAGGACGCATCTGCCCAGATGCGTCCTTTAAATTTCAAACGCTTTCTTGCGAAATGAAGAAAAATATTACATAATACTTGATTGAGTAGACGTAAATGGCTATTTACGTCTATTTAATCAAGTATGGTATACTTTTCTTAATTTGGTTTGCTAAGATAAAACTGTTTTTTCGCTATTTTTATTATAATAATTAATAAATTCATAGTATTTATCAAACCAAGTTAAAGCCTATTATAGTGGGCATTATTTTCAACTTTTAATATGTAAATATTTTAATTTACTCGAAGACAGCAAACGATTTCCCGTTTCATTCATTAAAACATTTATTTCTCTGTGTTTATATTTTGTTACATACGTCTTTTTTACTATCGGGGTCAGAATAGCAATACAAAGAAAGAGAAAAATAATTTGATTCGCGCCTAATATATGGCCTATGGCTCATGAATACAATTAGTTTAAATGACGATGGTTAGGAAGGCGTACTGAACCAGCTTATCGGAAGAAACCACTAAGCCCGCGTCCTAACCAAAAGTGATCGTCGCGTTCATATATCATTTCTTGTTCGGGAAACCAGACAGCGTGCGGTGGCGACGCCTCTGTCGGCACTATCACTCGTTCCGCTTTTTATTAGGACGCAGCCTGAGTGTGATGATATTAGTTCTTACTGACACTACCATAACAAGACATTTTTAACTGAAGTAGAATTTCATAATAAAATTGCAAAATGACTGTCACATACACTTCTCACGCACCACTCTATGCTTCCGATTTTCAATCGAGAACCAATGGTTTTTAACAGCAAATTGATTCGCATTTAAAATGTTAATTCGATTCTTAACTTCGGGACACGTAGACATTCTCGACCTTCCAAAATGAACAATGGGACAACGTTCATCTTGTAGATTTTATCTAATAATGTGTATTGAATCTGGCCAGTATTATTAAGTATTGTTTATGACGTGACTCGACATGTTATAAAGATATTTATTAACTTATTAAGACATGTTTCGATATTTCTATTGTTAGTACTGATTGTGGACTCTTTTTTTTTTAAAGCAATATCATTCTTTCTTTTTGGTGTCACGTGTTGTTGAGTAAAATATTTTGTAGTCAAACTCTCTTACTATTAACAGATTGGAAAGATTCATTTTGTCAAGCCTATAATATTTGGCTCTTGACTCACTACATTGTAAAAACTTACCTTACTACCACTAAACCGTGTTTATCAGTTGTTTAGGTTAAACAACTTTAAAACACGACATTTATGTATGAAGTTTGACGTAAGATTGACATTAGACAAACGTTGAACAAGTGTCTAAGTTTTTATAGTAAGACCCAAACCTTATTACCACAAAACCGTGTTTACAAGTTGTTTAGCCTAAACACCTTTTAAACACGCCATGTATGAATTTTGACGTAAGTCTGGCACACACTTTGAACAAGTGTTTAAGTTTTTGTAGTAAGACCCTTAAATCTTTTAACGTACCTATGTAGAAATAATTATTTTTTAAAGCAATTACATAACCAGCCTATAATGTTCCCACTGCTGGGACACAGGCCTCCTCTCTATGAGAGGGAGCGGGCCGTAATCCACCACGCGGGCCCAGTGCGGGTTGGTAGATGTCACATGTCTTCGAATTTTTGGTTCTAAGACATGCCGGTTTCCTCACGATGTTTTCCTTCACCGTTTTGAGAGCAGTGGTGATGAAATTATTTACACAAAGTAAAGCGCCTGTCGGGATTCGAACCTACGACCTACAACTCGTAAGTCGCGGCCGTTACCAATGGGCCACCACTGCTCATAGCAATTATTTAAAGTCATTTTGACAACAGTCTACCTGTACTAGGAGCAAAATAGTCTTTGCCAGTACAAAATCTTTACAAATGCGATTACAGTCAAAGAATTTACGGAAAATATCTCGAGCTATACCCAAAAATTGCAGAGTGAATGTGAGGAACTCTCCCTTCAGTCATCCAGCCCTCTTCCAATGTGACTTTAATACTTCACGGCTTTTGGACGCATAAAATTTCAATATTCCCAACACTATCGAATGGAGCGGAAAAGCGACAAGGAATTTCATGATACAGGGATATATTATGGTATTGTTGAAAATCCTTTATAGTCCACTGGATGTTAATGTATTATGGATTTATTTATAGGAAAGCGAAACCTCATCCAGCCTATTTTTTAAATTTTGCATGGGATTTCCATTAAGGGATCCCTGTTATATTTACTATAACTTTTAATTGCATTATTTCATCAGTTTTCTACGTAAACATTTGATTGTTTTCAGTCTAGTATATAATTATCTGTTTTCCCCGTAGCGTTATTAAAACTTAATACTTCACGGCTTTCTCTGTAAATGGATGATCATTCATTTAATTACAGATGAAACTACTTTAGGGGCGAATATTTTTCTACAATTTGTCCTGGCTCCTGCTATATCACTAGCTAGATTAAAAAGTGGACTTTGGCATATTGGCTTGGTGCCAAAGACTATCCAATAAAATCTTCACACAGATTTGCGCATCAGCCAGTTTTTTTCGGCTTCTATATCATTCTTATCAATTCCTTTACATTGCTCTACTTCTCCTTACTTTTCACGGGTTTAGGTATTACAACTTATGCTTATTTACAAATGCGAAAGTAATAATTCTGGTCTGGAGAATGGATTTTAAATATTAGCATCAAAGACAGTCTCAGTCTATACAATAGTCAGCTGTCTATCTGCCAATCTTTTTAACATGCAAAATTCGATATCATATTGAATTAATAACTTGATTCTAGTTTAACCATAGCCTCTAGGTTTATGATAAAATAAATCTAATTATTTTCAATTTTTTATTTGGATAAAACTGGAAATGAAATCAGTCTAGTTTGGTATACATGATGCCAAACTTATCACCTATCCTACAGTCGAGAGACTGCGTTCTTGACATCTATAAGTTTCATACTAACGAATATGTGATTTTCGAATTTGATCCTTATTACAGCTTGAAATAGTCCAATAATTAGCATTTACAAAGAAGGCTGATGATTCCAGTTTTCATTAGACAAGTTTTCCTATTGTAGCTGGTAAAGGTAAATTCTATCTATGAAAGCAAACAAAGTTCAGTGGGTCAATCGGTCGAATAGATTTAATTCATTCATTCCATTGTTTGCTAACTCGGTCTTTGTGTATTGTTAGGATGTCGTCACGTTGTTTTGTAAACAGAACTATAATTAATTATTTCTGTTATGTATTTGAAAATATATTTTTAACGTAAACGCCATCTTCAAATTCTGCAAAAATATCTATATACGCTACCAGTACCGTCTTTCCATCATCATTTGTTATTTTAAAAGAGGTGGAATCATTAGGAGTCTTATTGTCCATAAAACTATTTGTTGATACTCGCAAGTATATGATAAAGACATCACTATAGTAAGCTATAGTACAGTCAGCATCAGAAACATCAATTCAAACCTTAAACAGTCTGAATAAGATTCTATATTCGCGAACTTTCAGAGGAGTATTAAGACATGACATTCCTAACTATTATTTGCCCCTACCTCCCCGATAAGTCGCGGAGTCGAATGGGTCTTTTGTGATAAAATTAATTGCATTTTCCCCCATTGCACCCTTCTGCACGCTCATATTATGTCAGTCTGACATAACATTTGATAATGAATATTGTACTGGAAACTAAACATAGGCTATTTTTATATGATTTCGAAGGCAAAGTGTCCATTTAGGCATTTTAATCGGAGGATGGAAGAAAAATAGAGAATCCTTGCGCAATTTGAATGAATTTAAATTCGTTTCCCTGGGGTAACCAACTGCAGGGTTCATTTTAAAACAATGAATAAATTAGATTAAGAACTTTATTATTTGGTCGAATAACACTATGACTTCATTTTACGCAAGAATGGAACTTAAAAAGATCCAGCATAGATAGCATAGAACTTCTACTATTTTTTACCTGTGCATCATGAAAATGTTTTTTAAATCTTTCCATAAAAATCTAATAGGTCTTAATTAACTCATTAGCATCATTTTAGGGGAAAAAAAACAGCAAGTATTTTACAAAGTATTTTCAGGGGAATTAAATGTGGCATACAGCCTCATTTGTGTGCTGGGTTGTTGAAGAAATAAAACGCCGGAGACTTCTTGCTTCTACTCCTCGGATCCGGCTCGAAAGACCAATTTGCGCGATAGGTCGCACAAGTGTGCTGGATTAGAGGGTGTAAATCAACAGGACACTAGTCACTGTGAAGACGGACGGTGTACCATGGTGGAAGTACAATTAAAATACTATATTCCACTGTCAAAGGAAGCGAGTACTGATGATCTACTCAGCCTACTGTCTTGTACCAGATCTGAATCGGAACTATATGCCTCTGGCCTATATGCCTCAAGGGTCCAAATCCATCCTGATCCAAACTGTTATTGTTATACACAAAATATTTTTACTTGCATCAACAGAGTCATAGTCTGTACACGCACAGGGGCATAAGTCACAATAAAACATTTTTTCTCAAAAGAGGAATTCCCTTCGCCATTGAAAGCTTCGATCTGTTTGTAGCTGGTTAGTCTTATTGCTACTTAGAGAAAGATTAGCGGTCTTATCTGACTTATATCATTTTCTGGCTTGATGCATTATTGCTCAGTTGTTTTGTGGCTTCGTTTGCTCCGTATATTCGCTTTTTTTATCTTTATTTGCTTGGGTTGCAATCACTAGTTTTTTTTATTACTCAGACAACAAAAAAAATAAACGTACAGCATAATATTTGTGGAAAAATAAAAGTTAAAAAATATGTATGTTTAAAAATATATACAAAAGTACTTGAGCGTGTTTTTTCAGACTGACTGTACCTTTTATATCTATAGTATGAAAATAAAATAGGTACGTTTTATGTTTACCCGGCAAACAATATGCACCGTTTTATTCCCTATAAATAAAAATATATTAAATTTTCGGAACACAAATTGAAACTACCGCCCACGATAAATCTCTGCGCAGCCCTTTTTAAAAAGAAGGCGGGATTTCCAATTATTTCTTAATAATTTGCCATACAATACAGCCATGTGGCAAACATACTCAAACACACACCCGCTATTACATAGAATAAACTTTACGACACTAAAATAAAGTTCAAAATCGCCCGTCAAAAATGCGCCTAATGCAAATGAAATTTTAAAAATTGCATCTGCAGGATTCCATATTCCACAAACTATAAGGTTGAGTTCCCTTCATCACAGTGGCAAAGATGACTGTGTAAAGGTATTCTTAGTAACAGATGTTGTAATCGAGAATCGTTTGAAGGGCACTCTAGAATCGATTATATTGTATGAAGATGTGAGCCCTTAAGCGGATTTCTTTTTAATAGTTTTCCTCTGGCTGTATGGGGATGGTCAGTGCTTGAGTATGATTGAATTTTTATATCTCTATTCATATCAGAGGATGAGGAGTTATTATGGTCTCGGGAATGAGATGCCTTTATGTTGTTATATTAATATCGTAAAATTCGCACTATTGTGGCATGTTGTAATTACTGTATTGAGGAAAGTACTAACCGGTGAGTACGATACAACATTATAGTCGATTTCAGTTGGATGATTGAAATATTTATATTTCAAATCACGTTCTCGAAAACAGCTGTAATGATTTCAATGAAAGTTGCAATATACGGGTACAGTACGACACAACTTAGATGTAGCATACATTTGAAAATTTGCATTCATTAATTTGAATTTTACGAATTTTTTATTTTTTTATTTATTTATTTATTTTCTCCCACAAATAATAATGTACACAGTATATATTTCACAAAGTTTTAAGATGGAAGACAGGAGCCCATACTAAGTAAAACCTGTGCTACGGGTGTATGTGAATGTATTTGTATAAATGACTTTACAAGTTATTGTGGTTGCGTAAAGATAATTTTCACCTAAAGCAGTACCTAATAAAGATTGGAGATTTTGAAGGCGCACTCAGTTCGGATGGTGATCGGTTTTACGAATTTTGCAGATGCTACATCTAAGTTGTGTCGTACTGTAACGGGGTTGAAAAATCGATCTAGCTAGGTCTCATAATCGGGAAATTCGTTTTATCTATTTTCACCCGAGCAGAGCTCGGTCGCCCAAAATGTAGAACAAGATGGCTACCTTAGAATAATGACATGGCAGCATGGAATTAGTATGTACTTACTATCATGGCAGCATGGAATTAGTATGTACTTACTATTATGGCAGCAAGGAATTAGTACCTATGTACTATATATGGAATTAGTATGAACTATCCTATATTATTAAATGAGTATTCTCTATTTTAGTAGGCCGGTACCTACTTATTGTAATTTTATGTCTGTTACCTTAAATATTATCTCGTTTGAAAATAACGCTATTACAGCAGCATATACCATCTTTAATTTCTATTTAGATTTCCCAAACTCCATTTGATTTATCATCTGTAGAAATAGTCTCCGCCGTTTAACTCGTCAGCCATTACGCGTAATTTTATATGTGAATTTAACGATTCTTCACACGGGTTTCATACACAAATCCGACCGGCAAACCTCAATGTAAACTTACGATATTAAACAACGGATGCGGTAAACTAGATGTGGGCCGAATTGCAACGTTGGGCAATATGGTAAAGTAGGAATATTTATTTTAATATGACCCTATATTATTATTTTTATTTCAAACTAGCGTTTTGCCAGCGGCTTCGCCCGCGTGGATGTCGGAAATTATCCCATGAGAACGTACTACAGGGATAAAAGTATCCTATTGCGGTCTGCGCAACAGTTCTTACTTATTCTTCCATACTTCTCTATTTGTCGTCATCTCGGTATTCACTCCCGTTCTAGCCATAACATCTGTCAAACAGTCCATCCATAGTTTCTAATGCTATGGCTACATGGTCGCGATATGGCGAACTATACTTTGCGTGCTCTCTCTCGCACACCGCTCGACGCCTCGCTGTTGAACAGAGAGCGCGTGAAATGTAGTTCGCTTTATCACGAAAAAGTAGTAGCATAAGTGGTTTCTACCTATTGTCTCCTAAGACCGTTTTCTTGAAGCGACAACGGTTAAAGGACCTGACTTACAGCCCCATCTCAAAAATCCACCCTGTGAAGTATGCTAAAACGAAGTTCTTACATACATATAAGTTAATAAATACATGTACAATTGTACAGTTTACCAAGGCGGTGCACAAAAAAGAAAAACACAGTAAATAGAAATAACATGACAAATATGACAATCATACTACTAAGAACGAGACTAAGAAAAAGATAATTCAAATAAAGAACAACCAAATCGTGACGCTGGCAGAATATTTGAAACCGGCTCAATTGCCAAAAAAAAGCTGCACCAAATGGGAGTCCAGCTCAACATGTGTCAGGAAAATATACCTGACGCTGATATCTGCTGGATCCCTGCAGTGACAAACGATCGTCGAGCAGACGACTTACTTATGTATACCTACGTGGGATTTAAGTAACTACCTATGTACCTATGTATACCCGCAATTTAAGTTACAATTTTCTACGGTAAAGTTTTGCAGCGGTAAATGTTCGATAATGTACCTATTTGATTATTTATGTAGATAAGCGTGTAATTTGTGTATTATGAACCTTAGCTTATCGGCCAAATGATGCATCAAAAGAAAGCGAAATAACAGTAAAATTTCTAATGCATGTACACAATCCAGCTGTAAGGTATTGGGTACACATTTGTGCGTAGGCGACCGACGACTAATGCAAATGACCATAATTACCCACACATAATATCGGTTTGAAATGCGCCGACGCAGTGTTAATAGCGTTATATTCCTTATTTAAATGAGATTTAATTCATAAGTGAAACAGCTTTGTTTCTGCAATGTAAATATTAAGTTTGAGGGTAAACGATGTTACCTAAATAAAATAATGTTTGAAAACTATTTGTGTTAATAAAATCTGCATCGGATTATTTTATTCAGAAAAGGGACATGAATTAATATATATATATACTTTACTAACAAATAAATTAAGGTGACAAATGGCAATCCATTACAGTCCACTTAGAACATACGCGTTCCAAATATTCGAATTCAGAATACCATCCATTGTTTAAAACTATTAATTTTAAAATGTCTCATTGTGATTGGACGTGTCAACACAAACAGCTGACAATCGACGCATATGCGCAACTATCCCTTCGAAATTCAGCCAAATTATCTGGTGCAGTACAAACAAACCTTAGGTGCTTATGTTAGAGTTAATTTTCTTTTGTGTTAATTGTGAAAGTGACTTTTTCTACGACATTTTCTTTTTACGTTCTAAATTCTTCATCTTTCAAAGAAGTAGAGTTTAGTTTTGCTTGAGGGAATTGTAAAAGAAAGTTGGGTAAGTTCTAAAAATAAATTCAAAACTGTTCTGTTTGTTCAAAATACTAATTTTGTTCAGTTCCCTTTTGATGTGACACGTGACACTGTTTATTTTGTATTTAAATGTGTTTAAAATATCGTTAAATATAGTTGTCACGACATTTTGAAAAACAATATTAGATTGTTGTTTAGATAAATGTTCTAAAATAACTATTTCTTTTGAAAGCTTTCGGTGGGAAGAAATTATGGAGCGTCCTGCGCACCCACTGAGGCGCTCACGCAGTGTTCTCTGGTAAGTACCACCTTGCTGATTAACTAATATTTCTACGCTGACTACAGCTATTCTGAATTAGTTTATGCCAATTTGAATTAAACATATCAGAGGGGTAATTGGGTCGCACACAGGGGCTTGTGGCTAACTAATAACAGCCACACGGGTCGATCGATCAGGTAAAGCTACGCTCGCCGCGGTTGGTCCGTGGATGGGTGACCATCTTTACACACCAAGACCCCTCCGTGTCTCGCAAAGCACGTTAAGC
The DNA here is from genome assembly GCA_947363905.1 of Lithophane semibrunnea. Taxonomy (NCBI): domain Eukaryota; kingdom Metazoa; phylum Arthropoda; class Insecta; order Lepidoptera; family Noctuidae; genus Lithophane; species Lithophane semibrunnea. The sequence continues at coordinate 17,535,038 of OX376190.1, read as the reverse complement.
CGTTGGCTGTCATTTGTAGATCTTTGACAGTTGTTACACTCGTCAGACGCTCGAAAGTCTGACAACCAGGTTTACCAAGGGGTATCGTATTACCCAGTAATTGGGTTCTGGAGGTCAGATAGGCAGTCGCACCATGTAAAATACAGGTATTCAGCTGCATCCGGTTAGACTGGAAGCCGACCCCAATATAGATGGGAAAAGGCTAGGCAGATGATGAATTGCGTAACACACATAAAATGGCAATTGGTCGCAATGCCTTTCATTTTGATAGTTCAGACACGTTTATTGCGTTATTTACGTTGTTGAGCAGATAATTTTTTTAAAACCTATGAAGCAATGTATTAGGAATTTCCTTCAAAACGCTCGGATAAAAATAAAAGATTGCAAGTGTGTTTCGCAATATATGTGGTCTGGGTGCAATGCATGAGAGATTTCTGTGTGTGTGTGAGATTTCTGTATGTGTTCTTCTTTTCGATTCGATATAACAACAAACATATATTTTTCTACAAGTTGGACCCAGTAGTTGGCCACACCAATTATCGTGAAGGTGTGTGGTTACTTTGGACACTCCAGCATATGGGATGTATGTCGATAAAAAGTAGCCTATGTCCTTTCCCCGGGATGCCATATATCTCCTTGCCAAATGTTATCGAAATCCGTTCAGTGGTTTAGGGGTGAAAAGGAACATAAAGACAGACAGACACAGTTACTTTCGAATTTATAATATTAGTATGGATTAGTATGGATGGTTTGTTCAGGAGCACCGCATTCGCACTGGGTATCTGTGGGATCCATTATCATTTTGCTAGATTATGCTTACAGCGGCCTACTTGGGTCGCTAGATATAGGCCGCTACATAGAACTCTCTAAGGTATAAACAAGACACCACAGACAGACAAATTAAAAATCCGGAGTCACACGTAATCTGTTCGATTTATGCCCTAACACGTGTGACTCCGGATTTTTAATTTGTCTGTCTGTGGTGTCTTGTTTATACCTTTTAAGTCGTAGTTGGGTTTTAGTTTTTATTACTTGATATTTTATCGTAACAAATCTGACTTCTGTGCCTGACGTGAATGACGTCACTCAATTCATCATACCTCTAGATCCCAATCAATGGAGATATCTCTATAAAAATATTCGGGTCGCAGTGAGTCGGGGATGTCGATAATAATCCGTCCGTGCTTGGAAACATACGGTTGTGTTTTGTTATTTTAGACGCTAGTCTGAGGCTCAATGGATCTGAGGTTTATAAATGTTATGCGGGTTAGTCCGAAAGGGATACCGGGACCTTGGCAACAGGCAACTGAAGGAACACGGGTGGGTTTTAGTCAGTAAAAGTCTGACACGCCCTTCCGCTCCGCCCAGAGCGAGAGAAGTCATTGGATGATTTCACACCCTCACAAAAAAAAGGTATATAAATGTTGCTATCAGTTTATCTCTCACTAGCGACGCGCTCCTGCTTCGCATGGTTTTTACAACTTGACAAAACATCGAGATTTCTTAGATATACTAATATGTAACTTAATATTACCGTAATAAACACATAAAGCTTTCGGAATAAATCCTCTAAACGATGGTGAAAACCTCATCAAAATCTGTTGCGTGGTTTAAAAGAACAACGCGGACATACAGACAAACTGCGAAGAACGAAAACGAAAGTGACTTTTATATATAATATGTATAGATAAGGCCTAGTGCCAGACCTTCTACTCGTGCAGATAGTGGGTGAAGTATACGCAGAGGGTCTATAACATCCTACATTGGCGGTCGTCTCTACTCCTATTGCCACATACAAAACTGCTGGAGCATATTCATCTGCCTAGCTTTTTCCCAAATATGTTGGGATCTACTTCCAGTCTTAACAGATGCAGCTGAAACATGGACTGCGACTGCCTGTCTGATCTCCATAATATAGTTATACAGTTACGGGGAGTGGAAATCCAGCCAGTAAAGCCAAGATGAAGCGTGAAGTTTCTTGCCGGCTCTTCTCTATAGTAAACGACCAATTGGAACCGTGCACCTAGCTTGTGACGTTTCATAAGTGCCCATGTAGGTTTATGTGAAATAAAATATTTTGATTTTCAAGTGGCTGGGGCATAGTAAAGCATTAAATTAGAATCGCAGCGATTCCTCACCAGATTCACGCCCCTATATTCCCGCCATCTTTCCCTATAATTTCGCCAAATCCCCAATAATTCGTTTAAGCTACGTTCACTTAATCCAATCTAACTGACTTAATGTGAAATTAATTAAGTTTTATTAATGAACCTGTTCCTCGGAGGTTCAGCTGAATTGTTGTTCGCGAACAAATTAGAATTAAGCAAGATTTTCTTCTTTTTTTTCTCTTGATGAAAATGGCTGGTGTCTAATTTATTAATTATGTTTTTTTATTGAGTTTAATAATAAATTGAGTCTTTCTCACGGTACAAGGCGGATTTTCTAGAAAAAATCTGAACTCCAATAAACAATGCCTAATACACTGGTTGGATCGAGGTGGCCCTAGAAAAAGATGCTTGGAAGGATTTGGGAGATGCCTTTGCTCAGCAGTGGAATAGTGTAGGCCAAAAAAAAACACTGCGAAACCAGTTTTTTTTAAGCTGTCTGCCTAATACTATTCTCATGACTTACCTACTTACTTTGTGCTTTATAACAATCTCATATTTTAGTATCAAATAACCTGTAAAACCCTCGTCTCTTCTGCCCTTCCGTGTTATACCTTGCAATTTTTATTGATCATAATTTTGTACTTCAACATTATCGTATCGACAGGCTATCAAATCAAAGTATTCTGTAACACTCGAACTTCGCAAAAGCGCCACACACTGCCAGGCAAAGACCTCCTCTGCCGTATCCGTTTCGAACTTTCCAGCAACCTTGCGGGAATGTCCGAAATGGGTACCGGGGCCCTTCGCAACAAGCAACTGAAGGAACATGGGTGGGTTTTATTCAGTAAAAGTCTGACATGCCCTCCGGCATTTGATGATTTACAACTATCAAAAAAAAAGGCAAAGACCTCGTACTTACTTCCTAGCTCAGCTTAAAGTCTCGATACAAGTATTTCACTTTCATGCCACAGGTCACATAAGGTCAGCGTCACATAGGCAGTACACACACACCTCTGCCTTATGACTCAGCTACTGTATCAGTAGACTGTCGCCATACATTGCCAGCTACCCAGCCAGCCAGCCAGTAAATAAAGCAAGCGCGCACTTTGTTATCATTGCCAGATAGTTTGCTACCACATATCAAATTTATTAAGGTGGGGTAAGTGATGAGATGTAGCGGGTGAGATAATTTTGACATGTAGTGTTTTGTAAAGGTAAATGGTTAAAATCCTAATCCTAACTTATAATATAAAAATGCGAAAGTGAGTTTGTTTGTTACGATTTCACTTTAAAACGTCTTTTTATCCCGATATTCCCACGCGATCGAGACTTATGCGAGTGAAACCGCGAGACGCAGCTAGTATAATATTAACATGCGTCTAGTCAGGGCATAGTCAAAAAATTTAATTGTTTTTTACGTAGGCAGTGTAATAAGGTATACTACCACAATTACTCACTTCATAAATCTTAGACCACAATCTGTCTTTTTGGAAAATGAACTGTCGTCTTATAACACGACAGATCTGTATCTATACTGTATTTTTACGCGGTTTGTTATTTTTGGTAACTTTTTATTTTATTATATACCTACACAGTGACATGAATATTTACTTTGTGAAGTATAATATTATTATTATTTTAATTATTGTGAATTTGAGGACTATGTGGATCATATTTTTTATTTATCTGGCAGTTTGAGTACTATAGGCGGCCTACCCAAATGTCCTTTCTTTGGTATTGTTCGTCGAGTCGTTGAGCTCCTTAAGTTCTGAGTTAAGTTACACGATTACTGACAAATGCGTGCACTGACTGGACAGGTCCACTCAAATCTGTATGGTTCTTTCCTCAAAAGACCATTTCAGACACCAATCTACATGGTCTTCTCATAATCTGACCAAGATTATGTCTGGACTTTAAAAGAGACCTCTGAGTTTGTTTCGGCCTTTCTTCTCAGAGTAGTCAGATAGGAAACGCCGACCTCCTCTCGTTTTAAAAATGTGATTGACGTGTAAAAGTATTTGTATAAACCTACTTACAGAAATAAATCATTTATCATTTATCATTTATATACTGCCAATTTTTTCTACATTATGTCATGTTTGATCAAATTATTGCATATTATTATAGAAAAAAATAAGTCAATCGTTTTTATTTTGCTGATGAACTCGTCAAAAAATGGAGCCATTCAGTAAGACTAAAAGTCCAGGTAGGTAAATACAGGCTGTAAGGGTAAACAGTCTTGTCATTCAAACCATGGGTAGTTAACGTAAATATAAAAATAAATGACCGAACACAACAAAAAAAAAACGTAATTTTCATTAAAAGATTTTAAAAAATTTATATCCGACACCGTGCTCTTTAGCGAAACAGCTGACTGACTGAGGGAGGGGTCGCGCTCGCGGCCGGTCAGGTCACATCCCGTACCCCCCGCCCGTGTTGAGACGCAAGTTCGTTGCCCTAGCGCATAGGACAACGAACTTGCGTCTCTTGTGGTAAAATGTAGATATAAAAAAAAGAAAAAAAAAGTTGTAATTTTCCATTGATTTTACGTTCTATAAATGAAACCAAACCACTGGTTGCAAGGATAACGGTGTTTACCCTAACACCCTGTATAACTAGGGCTGATATTTTAGCTAACTTTGTTAAACAACACCTAGGAGTAACTATTTCGAAAGAAGGCTTTAAGTTTCAGCCAATGAACATCGCTAACTTCCTAAAACTTTCTATTCTTTGCCCTATTTCCACCCGCTAGCGCTTAAAACTTGCCCCAACTCACAGGACTTGATGTTTTTCTTTCATTTTACAGCGAACACGGCACATTATTCACAGTTTTTGTGTTCAGCGTCTAATATATTATCAAGGACGCTTACACCACATGTGACCTATGTTGTTACGGGAATATTAATTTTAATTAAATACACCCCTTTGCAAAAAAAACAGGCACCTTAACAGTCATTGGCTTTTGTATTGATAATATTAATATTTTTAATATGTCAGTAGCATAAATGATTAGTAATTTGTTATAATCAATAAGAATATAGTTTTTTGGCTACACCCCTCTTCCAGCAGCGCTACATTTTTACTAGCTCTTATTGCTTTTTCTGCCATTACAATCAACACAAAGATATCACTTTTAAGTCACAATAAGGCTGGATTATGCGACAAACATAAATTATTCTACTAAAAATAACGAGAAGTTAGTTTTAGTTGCCAGGATAACCTTCTAACCGCAAACCTGCAAAATGTTATTAAAAGTCACAAACGGAAAACGGGATTATTATTGTTTTTAAACAAAAGTTTCGAATTTGGAATTAACTTTTTTTCTTACCCAGACTCTTTATTAAGTGCCAGTAACATAGTTTGGCTATTAAAACCTCTTTACAACTAAATGATTACCAATAATGTACAAATTTTTTGCCGCCCGTTTTTTTTGCAAAGGGGTTTATTTTGTTAAATAAAAAGTTGTGCGCGAATTTATGTACGAGATCGCCTTATTGTGTCTAGGGAATCTAAACAATACCAAAGTACTGGAAACCCGTTTTAACTGTAAAAGAGCTAAAAGAGTTTATTGGGGTTTGGTAGCCAAACAAAGTCTGGTAAGTCTTTAATTAAACACACTTTCAACTGTTTCGGCCAAAAAGCAAAATTGCTGCGCGCGGCTGAAATCAGAACTAATCATACGGCGCCGTCTTGTCCTATAAGTAAGGTCAAATTAAATAAAGAATGATTTAATTAATTATAATATTAATTAATTAGATAATTATACAGTATGTTAACTAACAAAGGGCGTTCCCGTTAACCTGCAATAGTATAGCGTCTATACATGCTAAAAAAAATATTACCATTAAAATGAAACTGGACCACCTACGGGCACACTAGTAAGACTAGGCTCTCTAGGTGGTCCTATCAAAATACTCACCATTTTGGATTTCTCTTCCGTAAACAGCCTTCAAATCACCCACTAAAATACCATAAATTCACAACACACATAATAATAATATTATTACATTACCCACACAACAGTATCCTAGCACAAATACCGTGTTCGAACAATGCCCGTCACTTGGCTATAACCGGACATTTTCGACAATGCCCGCAGCAAGGCATGTTGCGGCTATTGTGTGTAACTGTCATATTCTGAACGGCAGTATTTGAGATATTTTCTTGGCTTGGCGAGATATTTATTAAGATAATATTTATAAGTAACGTTAGGATGTCGGCGAAATAAGGGCGAATCGTAGGTGTTGAGGCGACAATAGATTTAGTTCAGATGAAAGGTATGGGGACACAGTGACATGATAATATTATCACAAGATCTTGTTGGAAATGTCTATCGAGGAGCGTATCAAACTCTGCGTTTTTAATTTTCAAAGAAAAATGTAGGTAACTTTGAAATCGACCAAAGTGATAAAGGACCATGGGAAGAAACGTCCCCACCCACCAACACGCTTGAGACTAGTGTCATTCGAAGCGTCTGGTGGGTTCGATACTTTTTTACTATGGCGACATTTTTCAAAAATGTGGGGTTTTCCTGGAATATTACTTTTTTTATTCAATATTAGCATTATTTTACATTTATATATTTTCTTAGTTTGCACTTAAGAGGCATAGAATATAGCGACCTAAATATGGTTCTCATTCATGACAACCTTTCTTTTTATCAGGGACCATTTTTTTTTTCTCTGATACCTTTTTTTAAAGTTAGGTTCGGTTAGGTTATGTTTGGTAAGGATAGGTAATTATAGCTTAGGTTAGGTTAGCTAACCGAAAAGTTTAGGTTAGGTTAGGTTAGCTAACCGAAAAGGTTAGGTTAGGTTAGCTTCTGTGCGCTGTCAACGCGGCTCTACGTGGGAATCGTGCGATCGATGGCCCTTTACGGGGCTCCGATCTGGGCGGCTAACCTGACGGCCGGTAGTATCGCAGTCCTGCGCAAGCCGCAGAGAGCGATGGCCGTCAGAGTCATCAGGGGGTATCGCACGATCTCCTACGAGGCGGCTTGTGCACTGGCCGGATCCCCGCCCTGGAACCTCGAGGCGAAAGTACTCGCGTCATCGTATCGGTGGCGCGAGGAAGCGAGAGTGCGGGGTGAGCAACCGATGCAGCGACACATAGAGCTGCATCGGTCTCAGCTTCGCGAGGTCTTGGTGGCGGAATGGCGGGACAGGCTTTCACGCCCTACCGCCGGCCTCGACATCATCGAGGCGGTCCGGCCGGTGCTCGAGCGCTGGCTCGAGAGGAGGCACGGCTCCCTGTCGTTTCGGGTGACGCAGGTGCTCTCGGGGCATGGTTGCTTCGGGAAGTACCTGTGTCGCATAAACAGCGGACGGAGCCGGACGCTCGGTGTCACCACTGCGTCGACTGCCGGGAGGACACGGCGCGGCATACGCTGGCAGAGTGTGCCGCTTGGGAGGAGCCGCGCCATGCCCTCATCTCAGAAGAAGCCAGTGACTTGTCGCTGCCGGCCGTAGTCGAGTCGATGGTCGGCAGCGAGGAGTCCTGGGACGCAGTGGTTTCCTTCCGTGAGACAGTCGTCTCGCAGAAGGTGGCTGCGGAAAGGGAGAGGGAGATCTCTTCCACTCACCCGGCCCGCAGCAGGCGCACCGGGCGTCGGCGGAGGGCGGTAAACGCCCTCTTCCAGCCCCCCTAAATGGGTCCAGTGACGACGGACTCGGGGACGTCTGTCGCCCCCTACACATCAGGACCCGAGGTGGCGGTGCGTAGTGTTCCACGCGCGCCCCTCTTAGACGTCACGGGGGGAGTCAAACACCTCACTCCTCGGGTCACGGGGGGGCCCCTGACCCGAGGAGTCCCGCAATGGCGGGCCAGTCTGGGGTTGCGGAAGATTTTTACGTTCCCGTGACCCCCGGCGAAGGTGTGAGCTGGAACACTGGGGTGGTTTTTAGTCAGTAAGAGTCTGACAGACCCCTCCGCCCGCCCCAGGGCAGAGGTCATCCATGAGGATTTAAAAAAAAATAGGTTAGGTTAGCCGTTTTTTTTTAAGTTTTTTGTAAAATTATCCAATCACAAGAATACACAAATGCTGTTCATCATTGAGGCGTTCCATTTGACCTTCAAAATTCAAGATCAAATTATCACTGTTAGGTTAGGTGAGGTTAGGTTATGTTTGGCAAGGATAGGCAATTGTAGCTTAGGTTAGGTTAGCTAACAGAAAAGTTTTTTGTTATTACAAAAAAACCCCATTGATTTTGCAATGGAGCAAGACAGTAAGTCTTTCTCGGGATCCCTAAAAACATATTGACACGTATCCTATGACTGTTGGAGGGTGGGGACGGAGTCCATACAAAATCCCCCATGGTCCTTTACTTTGTTCTACGCTTGTACGCTTCTAACTGCCGCTGGCGTGTCAGACCTAAACTTAGCTTTTAAACAAAATTAAACAATAGGTACTTAAATACATAATTACCTACTTGATCCACTTAGTCGTACATCGTGGAGCTGTGACAGTCGTTACGGGTCGTCAGAAGCCCGCAAGTCCAGTTTTACCAAAGGGTATCGCTTCGCACCGCTTTGAGAGCAGTGGTGATGAAATAATTTACATCATATTATAATATTCTAAAATATTTTTAAAAAGTTTCTTCCCCATTCTTCGCCAAAAGAAACTACATTTTGGCCCTTCCAACTATCTATTCATTCCATTTTCTTGTCTTGTTAATTTTTGACGTTCAAAAGTGCCTATTTGAAATAAACTATTTGACTTAGACTTTGATATCCTTGCAACTTATACACACATGAACTGAGCTCACCGCGCAGTATTAAACAATACATCAAACCTCACACTTCATAATATTTGCCAAACGATCTAGCCCACGTTAATCCCAAACTCTATTACTTTTATCGCTACTATCAGTTAACGCCTGGCTGGCTCCGTCATCGCCAATACCGCAATACCTTCACGCTATACCCGTTGGGGTATTACCGTTATCAGAGGTAGGGGATAATGTAGTTTAGGGGATAATGCTACTGGTGACTAATCAGTTGATTGATGAACAAATTGATGAATGGGGTGATTGGGTGGTGTAACTTGTGTCATTTCACCAGTGACTCAAAGCAAACATAACAACTCGCATGTAATCCAGAAGGTATAGTCGGTTGTCTACAGTACACACACTTTTTACCAATAGTTATGTTCACATTCTGATCATCCCATGCAATAAGCTCCGGTCCCAAATAATAATTTGATCATACTATAATGACAGCCCTAAAGTTACACGGAGCAAAAATGGTCATTTATAAACACCTTCGACTCATTTTAATTACTGACCATGAAGTACTCGATTCTTAAATATCTTCTTCAAGACTAATTAATAAAGTTGCTACCGCTGAAATCGATTGACTCGTGCGGCTGTTGTTTACTTAGCCATGATCTCCTATGCCAGCCGAAAGAAGTCCATTGCTGTACAAAGGCCTCAAACATCGCCCGGTTTTGTGCTAAAAGGGCTATATAATTTTATTTAGATAGCAATTCAATCATGAATAAACAAATGACGTATCCAACATACGACTGCTCTAACGGACACCAGGCAGCGGCACTTATTTTTTGTCACAAAATAGTAATGCGATTTATTTATGTTTCGCGCTGGACGTCCATTAGACGACTATCGTTTGTAAATGGACGAATCGTGTTACCCTTACTGGATTAATGAATCCGGTTATAGGAAATATTGATGGATTTATCTTAGAATTATTTCGGTATTTTTTTCTTGTATCCTACTATATTTTTTAAGGGTTCCAGGAGATAGTACTCGTTGAAACAGATCGCCCGCTAATATTACTTTTCAACCCTTGAAAATATAATATTTCATTGGTCGTTGATATAGACAGACGGTAGGTTAGATCGAAACTAAATTTTGAACATTTATTAATACGAGAAATTTTCCTCTGCTTATAAATCACAGCATACGAATACCGTTACACATTCTCTTGTCGTAGTTGATCATTAACGTAACTTTTTTAGTAGGTACCTATCGTGTTTATTTTCTTGATTACACAAGTCAGAACAATTGAAAGCAACAGAGCCTACAAGTATTGAGACAGGCAACCAGGAGCCTATTTAATAAAAACCGACAGGCGACAGCTGACAGGTGACAATCTGACAAGTTTCTTTCAATAGTTTTCTGCTTTATGAACACGTGATATTTTTTTTTAATATTTATCTTTTTCGGTTGTGTTAAATAGGGCCTGGTGTAAAGGATTGAGCCCAAGGACGTGTTATCATATGATAGATGCAGCTATATTCTGAAACTCACACTAGAAATCCAGAAAACTGAAAATGCCAACTAAATAAAATCCCAGCACGTAATGTACTACAAGTCGGGAACTAGCGGTACTAGCGGGTACACAGCTGTTTTCTCTGGAAGCGATATAATTTTCCGTGTTATTGAGCTGGTGCGGCTCGCAATGGTAGTGTTGACAAGAGTGGCTGCACGGGACATAGTAGGGTCGAGCTTGTTGGCCAACTTGTGGGGATTATGTTTAAAAAGTATATTTCAGGAAGATTTTCAGATTCTTTGCTTAGCAAGATTCGATTTTGTCAAATCTAGCTAGCTTATCTGTTTGTATCCAAGCTCTTTTTACTGTTCTTAATCAGCCTATAATGTTCCCACTGCTGAGACATAGGCTTCCTCTCTGTGAGAGGGAGCGGGCTGTAATCCACCACGCGGGCCGAGTGCGGGTTGGCGGATATCCCATGTCTTTGAATATCGGTTCCTAGAACATTCCGGTTTCCTCACGATGTTTTCCTGTACCGTTTTGAGAGTAGTGGTGATGAAATTATTTACACAGAGTAAAACGCCTTACGGATGTAAATTAGTTTCGTAGTGTGAGTGTCTCTAATCAACTAAACCCAACGAGCGCCCAACACGCTCGCACTCCCCGTACATTTCCGTGAAAGTGATGGCCGGATTTGTTCCGCTTATTTCCGGCGCGTCGTTCGGAAACGCCGGCTAGATGCCGCCCTGAAATTTCCTGTATTACCAACGCTGCAATTGGAGACCAGTCTTGTCTGTCCACTGGCTTTGAATTAATAATGTTCTGGACTGTCCTGCAAATTAATTTCGATGAATTCTCGCTGAAATGTGGTTAGATTTTAATGATGTGGGAGTGTACTGCGAATTTTAGCAGAACATTGTAAAAGCTCCTGTTCTGCCTCAACTAAAATCTAAAATTCGAAGACAACATCTACCAACCCGCACTAGCCCGGGATTTTACGGTCCACTCCCTCTCAAAAAGAGTAGGCCTGTGTCCCAGCAGTGGGAAAATTGTTGATTATGCTTTAGGGGTATGAGGAACAGGGTGTAAAGTCACTCATCCACCATAGAAAAGGGAGGATCCTCCTACCAGACGGGTGTTGCGTCTGGCGGGCAACTGCCCATTGATTGATATTGGATTCTTGTGTATGTATATGTCCACTGCACAGTAAACTTTAATTGCGCGATGCAGGATTTTTGTGACGTCAGGATTTTTGTGTGACGTCAGGTGTCAGGTCTTCGATGCGTAGTTCGCATGTGGCGATGTAGATACCGCCACAATGCTATTCATATTAGGAACCTTCCCGAATAAATCCTGAAAATGGTGAAAACCGATCAGACAGATAGACACGGAAAGCCACTTTAATTTATATTGGTTATAGAATTATTATAAATGTAACATTGTATATGTATATAATAGCAGCCGTACGGATCGATTGATCAAGTTAATCTATGCTTGCCGCAGTCAGTTCGTAGATGGGTGACCATCTTAACATACCGAGGCCCCTCCGTGACTCGAAATGTTAAGCCGTTAGTGCCGGCTGTCATTCTTTGATCGTTGGCAGTCGTTACAGGTCGTCAGAAGCCCGAAAGTCTGACAACCAGTCTTACCGAGGGGTATCGTGTTACCCAGTAATTGGGTTGTGGAGGACAGATAGGCAGTCACTCCATGTAAAATACTGGTATTCAGCTGCATTCGATTAGACTAGAAGCCGACCCCTACATATTATTTGGGTAAGGCTAGGCAGATTGATTTCTTATAATGAATGTAGGTTGTAGGTGCTATTATACTATGTAAATTATGTAATACTTCATTACCCACCCTTTTAAGTAGAGAATGGAACACAAACATTAAATACAAACAATTGGCTCAGCAATAACTCAATAACGGTCGCAGCTAATACCGGATATCCGGGATTCCGATCTACTCGAGAGCTTTAGATCCAGTCGCATTTTCTCAATCCCAGTTACGTATTTGAATCATCTCTCGTTTGTGTTGACCTTAATACGTTAATATCTTTTCAAAATGGATCAGCAGTGATGTGTGTCGTTAATACTTGTACCTACTTATTTCTCTACCCTTGGTACTTACACATAATTTTGTATCATTTGACGTTTCACGACATAATATTTGTCCAAAAATAATTAATCAATTTTTTGGAGTGTACGTAGGTACATAGGTACTTGCGATTTGGACTTCATAGAATGTAAGCTTATTTTGAATAGGGATGTCGACTAAAAGTTTTTTTTTTGTCTGTCAGACAGACTATTAAAAAATATTGGACAACTGTATTATCTTTTTTTACGTAATCAAAAAATTACGGCATAAATTGAGTTAAAATGTGGCATGACGTCACTGGTTGGTATATTTTATACTGATTTGTGACGTAGGGAGCCCCCACTCCCCAACTTTAATGTATTTTATCTAAATATATTTTTTTAAATATTGTATAGCAAAATACAATATTTAAAATTTTATTTAATAATTTTTTTTTTTTTTTTTATCTGACTGACGCACAAAATTTTTTTTTACCTTGTCAACGTCCCTATTCTAAATGAATTAATTTATAAAATTGACACTTTGGCGAAGTTCATTATAGCAGAAAATGTATGAAAGGAACATATCGGATTGTCGCCTGTCACCTGTCACCTGTCGGTGTCACTAAATACTCTCCAGGGAGCCATTTTTATTTTTTTGTGGGTGGGAAATCATCCAATGACTTCTCCCACTCTGGGTGGAGCGGAAGGGCGTGTCAGACTTTTACTGACTAAAACCCACCCGTGTTTCTTCAGTTGCCTGTTGCCAAGGTCCCGGTATCCCTTTTGGACTTTCCCGCAACCCTGGCATGCATCGGTCCTAGCGGACCCCGCCAATACTGCTGTAAGCTGTGGTGGTAGGCCCCCAGGTCAGAAAATATGCGTTTTCAGCATTATTTTCACAACGGAATAGTCAACGAACAACAGAACTAGTTAGTTATTGTGATTGGTTGACCAAAATAACATTAACTAAACAGTTGAAATGAGACTGGCTGGACAACAGATTAATTTAAATAGGCTTTCAAAACCTAGAGCAGATCAAGACAGTTTCTACTTGGCTTAGCTTATACCTTCACCATTTAAGGTCCATACAACTAAAATTTATAGCTTCCTCGTCTCTTACAAAGAAAACAATACAGCGTCCAAACAAAAGTGTTGATTCTAACAAAGACTCTTTGGACATAACACGAAACAACCATTGGCAAACGACGTGCAATTCTAATGAAGAATTCGTCACAGATTATGTTATGTTAGTGAGACTATAGTAACGATGGACGAAACAGAAATGGTTTCAAATAAAATGAGCCAACAGAGTAAAAATATTTCGAACTCAGTATTATCCAACATACTGTAGGCCTTCTCATGAGAAGTAATGAGCATTATTCATCACATTTACTTGGGAGGTTTTCATTTATTGTGTTTGAAAAAGTTAAATTGACACTGAAAAAAATAAAATGCAGTAAATATAGAACACCTTATAAAAAAACTGTGTCGGTGTTATGGAAAAGACTACCTCGTATAACATCTTGCGGTCTGCGATCAACTGTCTTTGTAAGGCTGCCATAAAACGGACTGCATCGCAGCAACCGCGTGCAGTCGATATATTCAACTGCGTGCAGTCGATATATTCAACTGCATGTAGTTCTACGTTAGACTTCTTTCAGTCATGATATCAAGTTCACGCAGTGGGCTGCAGTCGTGTGAAGTCAATATTAACTGTATACAGTCGTGATTCAACTGAACGCTGTCCATCGCTAACCGCTTGCAGTTAGTATGCAGTTATGCTTGCATGCGGTTAACGATGGACAGCGCGTGCGGTCGACACTACATGACTGCAGCCGACCGCGTGATGTTGATATCATGACTGAACGAATTCGAACGTACAACTGCATGCAGTTGAATATATCGACTGCGCGCGGTTCCTGCTATGCAGTCCGTCTGATGGCAGCCTAACATCTTGGTTCTGGGTTTTATCATTAATTAATGGGTCAACAAACTTCTTCCCCGGTTCTGGATATTCTCATAATCGCTATGCAGAGCAGAATTATTATGGTCTTTAGAATGCATCTGGCAAGTTAAACAGCAATTTGTCGAAACATTGTTAATTTTCTCTCAAGTCACCACTAACGCCGGTGACAAACAAAACTTAACTCTAACCACTTCCTCAATTGTTCTCGGAACTGTTAAACTCACGTAACCGCAAACTGTGCGGTTCTACCAATAATAATATAATGAATAACAATACAAGAAACGTTGTAAAATTATTCCTAAAACTAACAGGTTTTACATTCATGTTTGATGTATGTAAAGCTGCAAGTCTCCGGAAATAGCATTTATGACATAATAAATACATAGTTCAAACACACAAACACACACGTACCACTACACATACAATATTAGAGTATTGCATAACATTTAAATAGTATTGGCAATAATCGAGAAGTGAACTCAACCAACTTATAAAATAATAACTAGTTAAAGCACAAAGGAAGCCAAAAAGATAAATCTCCTCAAACTAAATACAATAGGAATATTACAAACAATTAAGAACATTACATCTGCCAATTGATTCCGCTCAAACCAGTGCAGGTTATCCTGCGGAAATCAGAATGTGAGACCGCACATCATTTTCTTTAAAAGTAACACAGACATTGACAGTCGTGCATTTACAAAATAAAAAGTTCGAAAACCTAACAATTGAGGGCCTAGACAAAGTGACATTCTATCAGCAATAACGATGATGGATGTTTGGAACTGATATACCGAAAATTATAATTGCGGACGCTTTTAACGTGCTTTCTGCAATGTTCTCACATGTATACTTTGAACATGAATGATGTAACCAATTTTTTGTATCAATTTTTTTATTTAATCGAGTGTCTGTGGATTTGCATGTCCGTTCTTCTCCATAGGTACCTACTACGCTTTGGAATGGGCAACTAGCTTCATATTTTAAACAAATTGCCACGATTAATGACATTGGTAACGATGATAGCTGCTAAAGTTAAAAACTGTGACGCAGCTATCAACGTCCATCTAAGGGAAAGAAACACATTGTTCCAGACTTATCTGTGGTATGGTTATTATAAACAATAATATCCAGGCCCGTCTAGTTTACCTAGACACTCAAAATACTTATGCAAACATATTCGTCTGGTGTATACCGGTAGACACTGCTACCAAGCTACCAGTTTGACCTCACCGACCTCTTACAACATTCGCGCCATAGAAAACAAGAGTAACGGCACAATATTATGGTCAATACGAATACCATAATGTCAACACAATATTACTGAGGACACGAAGGTCTTCATAAACACTTCGATTAATGACATAGAGAGTTGTAAAAGTCTGTGCAGAGATGATGGCGATGAGCAGTGTGGCAGTAGCTTGGTCGTAAACTGAATACACGATGTGTCATATCATTTTCGCATGATCTAGTTGTCGTAATATTTCGAAATTGACAGACATAACGATATCACAGAGCTCGTGGCTAAGTAATAACAGCCGCACGGGTCGATCTATCAGGTTAAACTACGCTTGCTGGGGTTGCTGGGGGTGAGGTTGGTCTGTGGATGGGAGACTCCTCCGTGCCTCGGAAAGCACGTTAAGCCGTTGGTCCCGGCTGTCATTTGTAGATCTTTGACAGTGGTTACGGGTCGTCAGAAGCCCGAAAGTCTGACAACCAGTCTTACCAAGGGGTATCGTGTTACCCAGTAACTGGGTTGCGGAGGTCAGATAGGCAGTCGCTCCATGTAAAATACTGGTATTCAGCTACATCCGGTGAGACTGGAAGCCGACCCCAACATTGTTGGGAAAAGGCTAGGCAGATGATGAACGATAACACAGAAGACCGAGAACTGATCTGTCTGTCAAAGTCGTAACCTGGACCTACCGTTTGGTAGCCGCGCTGCTGCCATTAAAAAATGATTGGAAACAAGATTAATTTTAACAAGGTAGGTACGTCTTATGAGTAATTATTAAATTAATTCATCAATCAACTCGATCGATTGCAGTTTGCCGTCCATGACTGGATATACGCTTTTCTCAACTCAATTATTCTCGCTTCAATGTTTACTAACATCAATTTGGACTTTGGAAACAAACCAGGGCAGCTTTAGGCTCCCCTTTTACATGCCGATATACTTGAGACAGTTAATAACGCTGCCCTTAAAAGAAACTAAACATTAAGATAGGAACGAAAGTAATTTGAAATCTATTTGGGAAGAGACACTTCATACTTCACACGTAATCTAATTTTGGTTCACACGATGCTTTTTGTATTAAAAAAGATAACAAATCTGTATCACTGGGTCGGTAACTGCCGTATCTTAAAACATTTCTCATTGATTCTAATAGCAAATACATAGTTGGTAATACATACAAAATGTATCCGAAATATAGTTATACATTTCAAACGAGTAACTATGGAGGTTTTTACCCATTCTTCTCCTTATGAAACTACCTTATGGAAGGGACTACGTATAATCAATTCTATTTCTTGTAAATTTTGACATTTAGACCTTCAGACCTTGCGACGCTTGACACGTGACACGCTTTGACATTGCGACCTTCTGTTAGGGTTAATGGTTGGGCACCAAAGTAAAGACCGTTTTAAGGATTTCAAGGATTTATTTCTTTTCTATAAATATTGGAAGGTGTGTTTTACTGGGCCTAATTGAAATAAATCCATTGACTTTACCCTTTCTAGCGTCTTCAGGATATAACCATTCCTACTGCGGGATGTAAACTTTGTTATATTTACATCATACTATCATAGTCTTCTGGTTCATTATATTCTCTATGTTAATTTCCTAGGAGTTTTTGCAAATAATGTAATGGCGATTTAAATTTTAATTTTATACCTGTTTTCATTTCCGTTTTTTTTTTATTATATTCAGTTTTTTCTCTTTATTTACATCGTTAATATAGGATTTTAATTCTTTTTCTTTTATGTATAACTTCTGATTTCAATAAGCTGTAAATAGGTTATGTAAGCCGTTTTTTTTGTACATGTGGTGTTAACCTGTAATTAATTGTTGCACTGGAATAGGTTACTCTAGTTATTAAATCAGAAATGTATTAGTATAAACAATTGTTGGTTAGCCTAAATAAATAAATAAATTTATCCTGCCTTAAGAGTGAATTTGTCTGTCCTAGGTGGACAGACAAATTCACTATACTTTGAGGGTCGGTATACCTTGAGGGTCATTTTCACTATGGCTTTTTCCAAATGACGACATAAACTTTAATGCCATACTGATGATAGTAATCATTCCCTTCGCAGTCCCCCTATATGGTTTTAGCACCGCTATTTCTTTCATCTCGAGATAAACTGCAAATAAATGAGAAATAAATTACATGAAAATGAGAAAATATTATGACTCAACTTTAATTCCAGAATACACAAACCACTTAATTTACAGATTTACAGCACGATTCGATTCTCGAATAATTTAGATAATCGCATATTTTATCGCCACTAAATATTCAAAAGTGCTTTATTAAGAAAAAATAAACATGCCAGCCCTAATCTGTGGTAATAAACGGCAAATAAAACAGCTGACAGGCGTCGCGCGTAAAATTTTAATGTCTTCTTTATACACGGGAAGATAAAACAAAAGGTCCACTTCTCAGGCTTCCTGTATAGATGCCGGAGCTGCACCGGCGCCGGACCGCAAGATGAATAAATAGTCAAAACATTCCAGAATGAAAATGTAAAATCTATGCGCGGCGGGGCAGTGCGGTGCATGGGTGATATTCATTCGTTTATACAAACATGCGGTCCGGGCCGGTGCGGCTTCGGCATCAGGTACAGGAAACCTTGCTCAATGATAAGGTAATTTATGACAGACGCTGACTTTACTGAGATATTGCATAAAATGTACACTCTTTCCGCCTTACTAATAAACGCTGTATAGCGCCTGTATAGTTACACAACGCTTTGTCTTCTTATTCCAAAAGTAATTTGACTTTTGAAAGAAGAAGACAAAGCGTTGTGTAACTATACAGGCGCTATACAAAGTTTATTAGTAAGGCGGTTTCACTTTTAGGTACGTTAAACTGACATCAAGTTTTTAAATATTCTCTATTATGAGGTTTTGATAAAACTTATCAAAGAGGTTCTAATGAATTTCATTTTTAAAAGAGGTTACATTTAATTTAATTGACGTCTGGCTGCTATCTAATTTCGTAAAATATTTTCGGTACATAAATGAGTAAGATTAATCCGTTTTATTTGACAGTTCAAGAACATTAATTACGTTATTTACGTTGAGCAGATTTTTGTTTCGAATAATGGATTAACAATCTGTTTCAAAATTATTCAGAATGTGATTTTTGCAAGTTAGTATTTTTGTCATTCATTTCTTTGCGAGGGTCTTTTTAAAAGACAATACATTTTTTTATACCTACATTTACTTACTTACATATTGCGAACCTTCTGTTACTTCCATTTCTTGTAGACTTCCTAAGGTTTCCGTTATCGATACTCGGTCTCGATTATAGGTATCGAATTGCGACCAGTTAACGAGGAAAATTATATTCGACACTGACCGGCGGTGTCGCGTGACCGGTATTAGAAAAAATATAATCTGTAATGTATACTTGTTGTGTACTGTTTTGTGGGTTGGAGTGTAAGTGAGAGGCGATTGGCGGTGTCATAGGAATGAGTTATGAGGAAGAGAAATGAATCTCAATCGCTTATTTTTATCATCCAGCACAGCATTACCAATTGGCGAGAGAGAGGTCTCAACTTTTGCATCCCACATTATTGAGTCGAGCTTACTAGTAAACATAATATTTGTTTTTTTTATGATTCCTTACATTTTATTTACTTTTACTTACAAACTTAAAATAATAATATTATGTACAAGTATAAAAAAGGAGAGGAAATAATAATAGGGCGTTTTTTAATTGAATTTTATTATGAATTGATTTCTGTCATTGCCTTACTTTCAACGTATTTTTTTTATTGATCTTTCACAAATTATTCAGTAAACTATACAAAATCAGTTAATTTTTGCTTCATCGTTCATTGTTCTATTCTATTCTATTCTTCAATAACACCTTGGCTATTCCTAAATATTATTTCAGCTGTATTCTTTTCACTTGACCAAGAAACTTGTTCTTTGAGCAGTTTGGACACGGTATCAGGTGTTTGATGGGTTCCACCGAATTATAGTTGCGTCTTATTTATTTTTTGTAGAAAACAAATAGAATGGATCAGTTTCTGTCAATACGGTGCTGCAAAAAAGTTATTTCACGGCTTAACATTGATTAAGTGTGAGCTGCAGCTTAAAATTTTCGGGTAAAAGTAAAAAGGGTAACCACAATCCATTCTAATTTTTCTGGAAATAAAATCAGTGAATTCTGTGCAACAATTTCAATTTCAGCTTTTAGTTTAAACTCTGGATTATCGTATCGTATTACCCAGTTGTGGAGGTCAGATAGGCAGTCGCTCCTGTAAAATACTGGTATTCAGCTGCATCCGGTTAGACTGGAAGCCGACCCCAGCTTGGTTGGGAAAAGGCTAGGCAGATTTGTGTTTAAACGCTGGATTATACTGAAACAAAACATTGCATCTGAGTTGTGCAAATTCTACAGTTACATACTCAGATAATTTAAAAACTTTTAAAGTTCCTATCAGTGATGAACATCACAAAAGAATCACTTGCACCACCATTTAAATCAACAACCAAAACATCAATAATAATGATTGAAACAACTCATCCCATCAACCCTTCACAAGACAACCCCAAATTAATACCCCGTAATAACAACCAAACAGAACCTTAACCCTTCAACCACAAACAGGGAACCGGTTACTTTTCCAATCAATAACAAAAGAAAACTTCTGAAGAACCCCACACACCTGACCCTCCAATCCGAATAACAAAGCGGACAGCGGGTTAAAAGATTACAACCGGTTAAAAGCAGTTGAAACCGCTTAAAACTGGCTAGAGCCGGTCAGAACGGGGTCTAAATCAATGACGTCGGGCGCGTAACAATGCAAGCCGTGACCGCAGAGACATTCGTCCCTCGTTCACGTTACATTTATTGGAAAAGTTCCACTTTAAACTTATGTCCCAAGTTATAAGCGAACTGACTGTTATATTAATTACCAACCTTTTTACAGCGAAACCTTGAAAATCGCTTGTTCAACCACGTCAGATTTATGATGTTTTAGTAGTATGAGGAACAGGGTGTAAAGTTCACTCATCCACCATAGAAAAAGGGAGGATCCTCCGACCAGACGGGTGTTGTGTCTGGTGGGCAACTGCCCAATGATTGACATTGGGTTCTTGTATATAAATGTCCATTGCACAGTAAACTTTAATTGCGCCATTCAGGATTTATGTGATGTCAGAATTTTTGTGTGACGTCAGGTCTTTGATACGTAGTTTGCATGAGGCGATGTAGATACCGCCACATTGTCATAGAGTAGTGTTGTGTAGAATTAGCTATAAGACGGAAAATACAGTTTAGAAATATATTTATTTTAATATTAATCAATGTCAGACTTTGCATGCATTTACATGTTTTGTTAACCCTATGTTTTATGTACTATTTTCAAGTAGCTGTTTATTATCCCATATTAAAACAATTAAAGTAAGTTATCAACACAAACTTCACCGCGCTGCCCACAACATGGACCAGCATCAGAAAATGCAAGGAATGCATCTCGTCCAGAGTAAAGTCCGAACATATAATTTGACCGCTACTACCATTGAATGGTGCCGGCGATAATATTTACTGCCGAGACGAGAGAAACTGTCTGATGTTTGAGAAAAATAGTTCAAGCATTTAGGTACTAGTTGAAAATAAATAGTTGTCTATGTTTTTAACAGTTATATTACTTTAATTATTAGGATAAAGATCAAAATTAAGTTTTTAATTAGTCTATTTAGGTGTAAGTGGATAAACGCGAAATTAAAATTTTGAAATGAAAATATGAAAATAAGTTAAACTTACCGTGTATTCCCGTTCGTGCCACTGGCGTCGTCCCACTGGTGGGACGAACGATAATTTAATAAATTATATTAAATTTATTCCCGCTCGTCCCACTGACTTTCTCAGTGGGACGAACGAGAATGATTTAGTAATTTTATTTTTATTCCCGTTGGTCCCACTGAACAATTTGAGTCCGGTTGTTGTTCAATTATACATTATATTGGAGTACATAAAAATATTTTATTATTATTTAATTTCTGATGGGAGTGGGCCAGTCACACTCATGCAACCAGAGAGATGGGAAAAGCTGGTCACTATAGGCCGCCTGAGGGAGGACATCGCCATCGAAGTAGACCGCGGCGAAGGTGGTGTGACGATCTAATCATGATGACGGGGCCAACACGGCCAGAAATCGCACAAAAACAGAGAGAAAGAAAAAAAAAGAAAATATATATATATTCAGCATAGACTAAAAGGCACACAATATACATCAGATCACAAAATAAAATAAAAACAAATAAAGAGTGTAAAAGTACGATGTAGGACATTATCAAGGGAGTGTGCCTCACGGCTGCGCCAAAAAGACCCAGTTTGAGAGGTTTGGAAGGAAAAAGGGGAGGCCTTTGCCCAGCAGTGAGAAAACATATAGACGAATAAATAAAATACCCCTGGATTCCAAGAAAATAACATTTCAATCAAACCCAGCCAAAGCTACACTTCATTAAAGAATTCCTAGAAAAAAAAACAAAATTCGATTTATATATAAACGTTCGCACAAAAAGGTCTACAAAGAGTGTTAAAGATAAATAATAAGAAATAATGAGTTCGCACGTTAATTAAAGTACCTACTTTCACTGAGAAACTTCTATCAGACGAAATCTGTGAGATTTTATTCGGATCGCTGAGAACTTTTTAATTAAGACACTGTTCGTAGGGGATAAGTTTAATCAGTAGAGTTTCTCATAGGTGAGGTCTCGATAGTGAACAATGATGTTCACGATTACTTGGTTGGCTTGGTTGGAGGAAAAAGTTTCAATTATTTTACTGAAAAAAAAAAAACGAGCGAGTCTTACAGTACTCGCTTAGGATGTGTAACATCTAACATCTTGGCTGATAGTACCAACCTTTCGGAAATAGGGTTGGTACCATCTGATGGCCAACTCTAGCACCACGCGCGCTCATTGGTCAAATCAATAGTATATTATATAGTGCGCGCTTCCCCGGCTTCCTGTCACACACTTCCGTCCCTTTTCACGAATTCACTCCCACAGATTGCAAGAAAGCGAGAAGAAAAATGTTACACATCAAAAACCTTATCGAAAAACTAGTACTTAATTAGATACAATTTAAATAAACGCTTTGACTTTTAATTATTCTGGACGACTCGACCTACATACATCTTTCTGTGGGTACCCTGTAAAATAAGTCATTATTTGACCTACTTTTTTCACTAAGCATAAATATAATGTAAATTATAATCTATCCAAACACCTCTTTAAAACATCGCTTTTAACGATATCACCACCATTGGTGATGTTCTACAGAAAGGGCAGACACGTAGTACTCGCAACCGGCGAGCGTGTATAGCCAGTTGTATGAACGTAAACGAGGCAAAAGGATCAGAATCGTAGCATTTGTATCTGTATCTATTTATACTAGCATCGCCTGAAACTCCATTGTTTTCACATTTCAATATAGAGATGCCGTTCACTTATTAGAGATGCTTATGCCCACGAGAACCAAACAAATCCGTGACCTGATTCTGGCTGCAACTCGCAATGCATCACAAGCACCGGTAGCGCAAATTTTTGTCTTCCTCCAAATCATTGGGGAAATTAAGACTCCCAACCTCCTTTAAAACATTCGCACTACCGGCACAGTGCCGATATTTCACTAAGAACAAGTCGTTACAATAATGCACGGTGCCCTAGTTGGAAAACAGCCAAAGACGGTCTCTGTAGCGGTAATCACGAGAACGATATTAAAACGGCCTCGTCCGGTTAATTTCACACAATATACGTTTCCCGGACATCATAATCTTGGTGCAAGTTTCGTACGCAGGCACGTAATAAAACTCATTATGTCATAAAGCTTTTGGCTGTCAAAGTGTGTCCACTTTATCAGCGAACAGACTTTTATATGCCTTCTTTCTTTAATATGGGATACTTAATAGAACTCTTTCTTTAAAATAACCCATACAGTATCGGTAAATCTGTAGACTTTTACACACTCAAAAAAATTGCTTGTGTTGGTTGTGTTGTGCGTTGTCAACTCTGACACTGAACTATAATTATAATTTTAAATAAGATAGCATGAAGAAGAATTCATGTGATAATATAGACGCACATATTTGTTATATCTATCTGTGAACTTAAAAAAAAATGATACTCTTAGACTAGTTTTTTTCAATGATTTGACGCCTATCATCCTACATCTTTCGTTGACTGTACAACACTTTAATATCTTAGTAGTAAAGCATTAATCCATCCTGATTGTATGGAATTGCGATATAGTTTTATTGCATGTGGTTTATTAGTCGATAATGAAATACGTAGAACCTATGAAATGTCTTGGTTTAAAGAAACTAATTATTTGTGCTTATTATTGATTTCTCAATCAATGTTAAAACTAGATTGCTCGCTTAGTTGATTTCCGGCTGCATTTAGTCCACCAAACCAAAAATCTATCTATCTTTATATTAGAAGGCAAGCGCCCGGACCCACACATCATTGGTCAAGACAAACCACTTTTGGGGAGGGTCATGACCCCCAGGAAAACCCCCTCGGACCGCGCCTGGGCCAAGGTACGAAATCGATGCGGACGAAGTCACGGATGAAGGAGCTAGTCATTTGATAAATCGCTGAGTTTACAGTTTGCGTCCAGTGACACTTCAACAATACAACACAACAAACACTTCTTCAGAAAGTGGTCTACTGAGAGGTATACCAAAACCAATATCTCTACTAAGTAATGCGAAAGTAACTGTAAGTCTGTCTGTTACCTTTTCACGCTATAACAGCTGAACGGATTTCGATAAAATTTTGCACACAGGAAGGCCATAACCTAAGTTAGTTCATAGGATATTTTTATCCCGGTATTAAGTTTCCGTGTGATAATTTCTGACGTCTACGCAGGCGAAAGCTCTGGCAAAAGGTATTTTTATTATTATTTATTTTTCTTCAGCCCAAACGAATCACAAATCCTAACTCGACGACATCTAACCAAAAATGAAAAAAAAAACCTTCTAACTAGTACTCCACTCGAGAGAAATCTCGGGAAATATTTTCCCGTCGGCCTCAATAGCCGCACAGCACTTCGCATCGACACGAACTTTCCAAATCAATTAAAAATTAATTAAATGGCCTTGTTAGCGTCCTAGTTCACAGTTTTGGCACTCATCGCGAATTCATACCGCACCTGGCGGTATTAGGTACCTACCGCTATGGTGCGCTGTTTTATGTATCGGGAAAATATTGAAGCTGAGAAATATTTTAAGGTACGGATTATTACCTTTTAGACTTATTGGATATTAGGGACGGATATTCACGTTGATCGGTTCTGGAGTAAGAATATTTTATGACCGTGATACAGGCACCGAGGTTCAGGGATAGGGGAACTATTTATGTACTAAATAGAAACAAAACATTTTGTCATTAAATGCCTTTTTGAGTATGGGTATATTTATTTATTGTAAAGAAAGGTTACGGTAACAACTAGTTACCTATACATTAATGCATGCTAATAAGCATGCATTGAAGTATTTGAAGCTTTGTAAGAAAGTACATTTATATTTACCACAGCAGTGATCATAAGCTTTCTTTCTTATCAGTCAGAAACCTAAAACTATTTTAGCCATAAGTTTTGTAAGACCTTAGATCACAACATTCCAGCCATATTTTCATGAAAGCCAATTCTAAGCAGTGATACACTTGCGTGCCATTACAGAGGCTAGTGGCGCCATTACGTGAACAGTTTAGTTGTCCCCATGTGTACGGAACATGCCATTCAGATGATAAATACCGAGGTACCGAGACGCTTTATGTACGGTCTTTGAGAAAAAATGAGGTTTCTTCTTGTGATATGGTGTTAGTTTCTTAGTTTTTTTTTATGTTGAAGAATAACGCTTCTTTATTTTTGCTTCGCATGCTGATTTCTTTGATTTTTACAGGCAGGCTGTGCCAAAAATATATTGACACTGAAAATTGCTTGTCTGTCTCTTATTGGATTTTCAATTCTCTGAACCAGAACGATAGAACGCCCTAGAAGGACATAGTGATATTATTGGTGATGTTCTCCAGAAAGGACAGGTGCACAGTACTCGCAACAGACGTGCGTGTATGACCAGCACCTATAACACAACGTATTAATGCCACCATTTTTCCAGTGTTAGTGAGAGTCGGAGCTATACAAGGCCGCTAGCACCATCCTTTTTTCGCGATGGAATAATGATGGCATTAATACTTCATAGTCAGCCCCCAGATGTATGAACGTAAACGAGGCAAAAGGAGCATGTAAAGATCGTAGCAGCTGGCTTTTTGTAGTTTCTGCCTACTCCAATAGCAGAAGGCGTATTTAAGTAGGTTTGTATTTACGGGTTCCGTTTATACCTTACGACTAGCGTAATTTTAAAGGAAAATCAGATAAAATTTTTGGTACAAAGTTCTTTTACGCGGATTGTAAACTTTCAGAAAACGCTAAAAGCGTTCATACTTGCGACCACCAGCATGCATCTGGCTTTTTCTACTAGAGTTCTATGTTTTCTTTCAGCCAGTCCTTGCAACTGTCTTCTTCTAATTAAAAGACAAAGAAATAGAGAGATAGAGAACGCCGGCAGAAAAAAAGAGGAAAGTGGTTACAGTGTTGTGGGATAAAATTGTATCGGCCCGAGTAAAAGTGTGAATTCGGTCAAAATGAAAATTCAAGATGGCGGCTGCGAAACTTTTGTTTTAAATCCTAATTTTTTCCTGTTCAGGGTACTGTTATTTCTTAGTTGCCTCTGCCTAACAAGTAAATATGGCTTTTACCGAAAAAAATATCAATAAACTGTCCTTGTAAATTCTCCACATTATCTGCTTAAACTTCAACCCAACATACAAAGGGATAAAAGATCGCAAGCTCCACCAACTTTTCGATCGATTCTTCTTACCGTTTTATGCATGACAGCACCTACACTGTTTTGCTCTTCCTTAATAATCTATGGATGTTCAAACTGCTTGTTAGCATACCGTGTCGGATTATTAGTTGGTAAGAATGTAGCGTGTGTGAGCGTTGACTTTGTTAATGCATAGTTTGCAGTTTTGCGCACAAAATGTTTTGTGGAGCTGTTTAAGCTGGTGCAGCTCCAGTGTTGAGCGTTTTGAGCTCGTTGTTGTTACTTGTTGGTGGGAATTAGTGATAGTATTGTATTGTTGTTACACGTGTTGTGTAAAGTTGAAAACGTTAGTTTAACTTTTTAATGTTTTAGAGTTGTTGTCAACATTCTGTTAGTTTTATAATGCTATTGTGAATTAAATATTCATGTTTTTCACTATACTGGGTTTTTTATGACTGCCTCGTTGGTCTGCTCATTATAAGGTCCTAGGTTTGATTACCGGGTCGGGCAAAGTGTTAGTAAGTTTTTCGATTTGGAATTAGCAGCACAGCCAACAGTCGGAGCAGTCGCAAGCAGCCCGGAGTTTGGATTTGTGCCCGGTTGACGGCAATAGGCTCGCCCCCTATTACTTGGGACTTAAACATAACTGGCAAAATATGGATGTACATACTATAGGTACACCTCTGCCTAACCCTTTGGGGAATACAGGCGTGATGTGACGTTATGTGTAAATAGAATTTTAGAAATAAAATTAACGTCATTATAGCCAAAGGTACCTCCCTATTCAAAATCAAATCATAATCAAAATATTTTATTTCACATAAACCTACATGGGCACTTATGAAACGTCAGAAGCTAGGTGCACGGTTCCAATTGGTCGTTTCCTATGGAGAAGAGCCGGCAAGAAACTCCATGGTTACTCTTTTAAAAATAATTGGCTTTTACTATACTTTCAAATTACAGTTGGTAGGCATGGGGGGACAATGTAGGCCTTTCAACAAGTAAGTACCAGGTACTTAACAAAAATAGAAGATGTTCAATAAATCTACAGTCCAATAAGCCTACAATGTTCTCACATTCACAAAATAGAAAATAATCTATCTAAAAGACTTATGATAATAAAATTAGAATTCATATAAAAATAAAAACCTATTTAAACCAATTGACGTGATTGCTATTACAACTGTAACAAATTGAATAATTATAATCCTGTCCACAAAAGCCTATTCTTATTAAGTACTCCCAAACTATCAATTTCATCTATCAATAAATCCCAAGAAGTACTTCTTGAACTAGTTACTTGCAAACCCAAAATTATTCCCATTAATTCCCAACTTTAAAATTACTTTCTCCCTTTAAAATTACTGTGAGAAAACCCACGTTTTGAAGCAAGAACATTTCTGCTATCAATCATCTTGGATTGAAGTCCCAAAACTTGGGAACTCAGTTTCCTTCGAGTTACAGATCGATGGGAATTGGCAACTGTAAACTTTGAGAGAAGGAACCCGTTTATTGTCCAATGGATTTAATACCTTAATTGACGAATAGGAACTTTTTGGAATTTCAGAATGATGTAATTGGATGTCGATTTTGAAAAGGCATTATTTTCTTTGTTTTTAATTGGTTCATTTTTTATATCTGCGTTTTAGATCTGTGTTTCTATAGTTTCTACTCTTTACAACTATTGATGATTGTGATAGTTGTCTATAACAATTTTACTCAATAAATTGCTAATATCAAATCTTGCACACTCGAGTAGTTCTGATGAAAATGTATATTACCAGAATACCCACGAAATTTCGCGTTGTTGCATAACTTTTATATAAGTCGAGATCAAGACAGAATCATAATGCTGTAGTAAAATAAAATTACGGCCCAAAATTAATCAATAAATAATTTATTTGGAGTGTCTTTCTTTTACATGTTTCTTCCCTTATTCGTAAAAGTACAAAAATATAAAAAGATAGACATTTGCTTTTAACTTTCATTTCAATGAAATGATAACACAATCTGAATAAGGCGTTAAAGAAGAAGGGGAGACTATATATAAACAATTAATTTCCTCATCAATAAATAGAAATGTAAAGGAATAATCATACTACATCTACAAAATGTAAATATCAAGCTGCTGCGTCAAATCCAAAGTAAGCTTATACTATGTACATACTGAAGTAACACTATGTACTACAGTACATAGTATAACTTCAGCTACCTACATATTCAGTCCCACCAAACTCCGCCGACATTACTATGCACTCCTATGAGTTACAGCGTCCGTAGCAACTCGTGACGTATTCAATGTACTGCGAATAATAAATTAACATCTACGTTTATCTTAATGTGCCTATTTCCTTGCCAACTTGTAGACTACGTGGGGTGGTTCAATTTAGATGTTGTACATGGTTTTAAAGGGTGATTTGTGTAGGCTGAGCTTAATAGCATTGTTTTGACTCTATGTGGTGGGAGTGAACGAGGTGGTTTTATTTTATTTATTGTTGTCTGAAATAATGAAACCATATTGTTAAGTATACATGACTTCTTCAATACCTCGTTAGCCTGGTGGTCGCAAGGCTGCTGCTAAGCATGAGGTTCGATTCCCAGGTCGGGCAAAATGTTATTAGGTTTTTTTCATTAAGAATTTCTCAGTAGCAGCCCGGAGTCTGGATTTGTGCCCGGTTGATGGCAAATAGGCTCGCCCCCATGGTACTTAAACATAACTGACGAAATGTGAGTGTACTATAGGTATACCTCTGTGATGATATGTTATATTCATTAGTGTCCTATGAGGTAGGTAGGCAAGAGAATGCACTACTATATTCTTTGTAGGTATCTTATGAAAATACCAAGATGGTCCTCTCACCAGACACTTAACTCTGCGTGATTAATATTAGAAAATATTCGATATGAACATGGTAGCAGTCAGTTTAGGCTCATAGCATAATCAGCCTATAATGTCCCACTGCTGGGACACAGGCCTCCTGTCTGTGAGAGGGAGAAGGTTGAGGGTCATGTTCAGCAATAAAGACTTTTACATACCACTAGAACATCTTCTGAATTTTTAACTCAAACTTTTTTTTTTTGCGAAACGAAAGATTCACGAAAGATTCACGAAAGACTCACGAAAGACTCACGAAAGACTCACGAAAGACTCACGAAAGACTCACGAAAGATTTTGCGAATGGCAATAAAAGTTAAAATAATTTGCTCTCTGAGAATAATAGTCATTCCTGTCAACAAATAAATCTAAATTCCCAGTTTCAACCAACACGTTACACAACTGACTCACAAACAGTAATTTTCCACGAATAGTACGAATACCCGCATTACAAGAAATAATTAACTGAAAACAGAGCAGTGGCCGCCTGAAACACTTAAATCTGTAGTTAGTAACGTTTAAGCCATCCTAGAGTTTTCAACATCAAATAAAAATATGTAATAAACTCCTTTTTATTTCACCGTAAATGAGTTCCGGAGCCCGCCTCGCTGACGGGGGATTAAGGGGGCCCTACTAGAGGTTTTAGAAGGAAAATCGTCTGGGACTTGATTGGTTGTACTTTTTTGTTCATTTTGTATAGCCTTGCAGGGTTTTGTTTGGTAAGGATGATGGTATGTATTTTAAGGGCAATTTTTCACGTTACATTCTACTACAGGTGTGTGATCTTCAAGAGAGAAACCTTGGCTTGTGGTTTTTTGTTTTTTCAGAATGATCTGATATGTTTTGGACTCAAACGATGCAGCTATTCACGACGAGCTATGAATGATCTAGGTTAATGACATGAATTTGGACCACGTATATTATGCTATTTTTTAATTATATAAACCTGACAAAAAAAAAAAGAGACGCGGTCTAAGTGCTTACTGTTAAACGGGTTCTTAAATTTTTGCCTTAATTGCTTTGCGTTGTTATTTTGTATTATTTGATCATGTCATTCATATTGGACTCACAAATCTTATAAACTTAGTAATAATGACATTTGAATATCTGCACACCATAATTATGTTGTGGTAGATTGTAAAAAACTTAAAAAAATATTAACACCATCCATACTATCCATATTCATACTAATATTATAAATTCGAAAGTAACTCTGTCTGTCTGTCTATATGTTACCTTTTCACGCCTAAACCACTGAACGGATTTCGATAAAATTTGGCAAGGAGATAGATGGCATCCCGGGGAAGGACATAGGCTTCTTTTTATCGACATACCACGCGGGCGAAGCCGCGGGCGGAAGCTAAAATACTATATAAAACTACATTCTTACTAATAAATAAATTCTGATTCTGACTCTGACAAAACATCCTGTGATGGCACCTCTACAAAACTCACCAGCTTCGAGAACCCAGTGACTTGAACCCTTAGTAGCTTGCCATAAAAACTGCAACGTTGCTTGATGGGTTGAATCTTTTTGCTTCCATCGTAAAGGTGATTTAGCGCAGAAATTAATAAGAAAGCGCCTGTGA
The DNA here is from genome assembly GCA_947363905.1 of Lithophane semibrunnea. Classification (NCBI taxonomy): domain Eukaryota; kingdom Metazoa; phylum Arthropoda; class Insecta; order Lepidoptera; family Noctuidae; genus Lithophane; species Lithophane semibrunnea. Next base: position 17,504,118 of record OX376190.1, on the reverse strand, counting down.
GATTGATTAGGAGTGAAAATTAAAGTTCTTGTTATGATTTGACAGTTTTTGTTGTTACTTGTAATGTTATAGGCGGGGTTGGAGTGTGGATCTTTGTCTGATGGTTGTAAAACATTGTAATGATGATTGCAGGCTGATGGTACCTTGTTAATGTAATGAGAAAGCTAGACAGGAATGACAAAAACGTGTGATAATTATATCATAATTAGCCAGTCACTATGGTAACATGCTGGCAGTGGGCAGGGCAAATTGCTCGTAAAACAGATAGGCGATGGGGCTGAAAGGTTCTGGAGTGGCGACCGCGTAACGGAAGACCCAAGGTGGACCTGGTAAAGGCCGCAGGAATCCGTGGATGCGAGAAGCACAGAACCGGTCGAACTGTCGGTGTTTGGGGGAGGCCTATGTCCAGCAGCCGACGTCTTTGTAATTGATGTTTAGTAATAAATTTACATACAGAATTCCTGGGTCCTACTAGAAACAGAATTCAGGAATTCTAACTTAATATTAATGAGAAAGTCAGTTTGATTGTTTGTTATGCTTTCACGCTAAAACGGCTGAACGGGTTTGGATAAAATTTGGCACACTCTAGCCCATGACCTGGAATAGGACATGTGATACTTTTTATCCCGATATTCGCACGGGATCGAGACTTACGCGGGCGAAACCGCGGGGTGCAGCTAGTCTGTAATATTTCGTAATTAAACCCTGCTTTACTTTCATATTAGGTTTTTTTTTAATAAATAGTATTTAAAAAAAACCTAATATGAAATTAATCATCAACCACATGCCTGTATTCTCCAAAGGGTTAGGCAGAGCTGTACTTATAGTAAACCCACATTGTGCCAGTAACAATGAATCCGCCAACAATAATACCTACCTAGTAATACGACCTAGTGCAGAGTGCATCGAAAGAGAGTGCTGTTGTCTGTAAAAGATCGATTCTAGCTATAAGACCGCTCTTTGTAATACGTTTTATATCTTTAATATTGGTGTAAGTACATGAATATACTATTCTATTCGTAGTAGTAAAAATATAACCAAAATCGCGGATAAAATGAAAAGTAATTTATTTTATCTACACCCATGCTATAAATCCTCTATATTTCTGAAACAGTTAGCTTGTTGCCAACATTAAAACAACCAGTGTCATAGTAACCATTATATCATCCAAACGGGTGTTATAATCTTGTACTATCTTCATTTAAAAAAAGAACACTGTCAAGCAGGCGCGTTTCACGAACAAGGCACCGTAATTTAAAAAAAAACTTAAAGGGTATTCGAATTCGAATAATTCGAATTCACGTGTCGTATCCCTCCATTTTTGTTTGATATTTGTATTGCAAATCTTTTATAGAGGATTCATATCATGGGTGTAGATAAAGTCTTGTATGCAACTGTAAATAATTAGGTATTATTATATAACAGTTGCATAAATAATTTCAGTCAATTCTTACGGCTACTTCAATAGGATTTTCACCATAATCTACTTCTGAACACAACAAAGGTGGGACAATAAAAACAATTACAAAGACGTAAAACAAAGTAACTGGACGGTGTTAGAAAACTTAACCTGCTTCTAAATCAATGGACCGTCCACAATAGAGAACATATCCACAATTTATTACTTTCTTCCTGTATCGAGTGCTTTGATAACAAATGCCTTTGTTTTTTTTTGAACTTTCAATCGGTGGTTTTTCTTTCTCTTTTGATTTTATTAGTAACCGGGTGTTTGTTTTGTTCTTTTGTGGTTTTGCGAGATTTGTGTACTTACAATCTTAAATACGTACCTGGCTTTTTTGTAGTGGTTTAAAATACAGAAATAGACAGAATCTGGGGCGTCTCCGTGCATTATGGTTCACGCAACTGCCTACCTATTACGGTTCATGAAATACAGCCCGTTGACAGACAGACTGACGGACGAACAGCGGAGGCTTAGTAATAGGATTCCGTTTGGTATCTTTCAGGTACAGAACCCTAAAAATAATGATTGTTAAATGAAATTATTTTCATTTAAAAAAGGATATGAAGCCGAGTCATCACACTTTCATCGATGCCCTTTCAAAAATCTCTGATAAGAAGTTACAAGAGTAGCCGCATCTTGCATTGCTGTCATTGTTCGGTGTTTATCGCTCTTGCAACAGTGATTGATGCGGAAGGATTCGAATGACATCCTATAAGTCGAACTTCACGTACACCGACAACCCATTGATCATCGATAAGTGTAGCTTCACCCTTAAAGTTTCATATGAACAAACTCACTTTTAACGGGAACACTATTTATTTCAAACTTGCAAGACTAAAAATTACTAAAAGGTGCAAACTGGTGCACTGCAACTATGTTATTATAAAAGTCAAAACTTTTACTACACTGTATTTTACGTTGCTAAGCGATTTTTCCTGAAGTTTTATACCGGCCGGCGTTACATGAGGAGTACATACATACTGAAAGCGAAGACGTAATAAAAATTGGAAACATACGAGCATATGTATTGGGACCGAGACGTTACATGGCATGCTATATGTAGTGGGGTTGTTCATGTAAAGGCAGGCTGCAATGAGTCATTTACATTAATTTTATTTATTTATTTCTACTCCTTACTAAGACGAACTGTATAAACATGAGTGACAATTAGTTTATGTTCGCACCATCTAAAATGTGTGACATCATTGGACTTTTACCGTGCACCTTAATCTTCGCATTATGTACGTGAATTTAGAGAATCACTCATCAGAAAGCAAAATGATTAAAATTACAACGAGGGTGTGAAATGAAAGAAATAACCGTGATTAATAAATCATCTGACGACGTAATCTGACGACTCCAATCTCTCCAGCCACAAGTCAGTGGTAGCAATACCACAGAGATAAATGCTAAGATCACCCAGTCAACATGTTTAATAACAAGGATGACGGCCTAAAGTACGCCGGAGTTACTCCAATTTTTGTCAAATGGGAAGCTCTTTGAATGCACCTCAAGCCGTTTATAGATATACTTAGGCAGTTGAAACATTTTGCCAAAACTCACCCAGATAATTTTCTGCGTTTTTTATTTTTGGCTGGTTGCTATATTTTTAGATTCAGGCTGACAGGAGTTTTAGACTACTGGTAACTGAGAATGGTGGCAATTCTGATCCACAAACAAAACGTAATGATAAATAAAAATATCAGTTTAAAAATGGGAATCATTAGCGGCTCCTTCCCTAATTCCCCTCCGTATATTCCTGCACACAGTTGGCGCACAACTTATTGGAGTGTTTTCCTTTAAATTTAGGGCACAGAACGTGACCTAAAGGGGACGGTAGTCGACGAATTACGAGCTAACTTTACAGGCCGCTCCATATAGCCCGGTATAGCCAAGTATAGCCGACCATATAGCCCGAGTAGCCGAGTTAGAGGTATAATGTGACGCAGTACGGAACTTGGGGCAATTTCTTGCTCGTTTATTATTTGGGACCCAAAGGGTATGAACTGATTTTGGGTTTAGTGGATGCTTGTATGAATATGTAAGGTCCTTTGTTGGGGATATGTGAAAGTTATTTTCTTTGAAAGCAACTTTGCGAAATGTTTATTAAACTTTAAATTTTGGGCAATCCTTTTGTTAAGCGAGATTATTTCGTGCTCAATTTCGTCAACGTGTGTTAAAAAATGGGCGCTCAGCCTTGCCAAAAGAGTTGCCAGAGGTACCTATAAATATAGGCACGCCTTCATTTTGACATTATTTAAGTCCCATGTAGTATGTTAAAGGGCGCATCTGTTGCCATTAATGGAGCACGATATTACATAACCAGACTTCAAGTAGAATTATAGAATTTCTTTAAAGAATAAAAACCTTTTTTTTTTCAAGTTTTTATATTTCACTTTTTTGTTGTGGTACCCCACACAAATTCGAATACCACTACTGCTATGTAAATACCAGTGACGGAGTCAAATAAAATATCATCTACATAGAAATGGGAAAATACGTAATTATTGAAGCTAACTCAAAAACTACGCAAGCAAAGTTAACAAATTTATATGGGACCACCTCTGAAGCATGACCTACCAAACAAAAAAGAATCATCAAAATCGATTCATAATTGGCGGAGTAATCGCGTAACATACACACAAAAAAACATACCTACAGACGAATTGAGAACCTTCTCCTTTTTAAGAAGTCGGTTAAAAACCGAATAGAAACTCTTTCCCCAATCCTAAGTTTGAACCCAGAACACTATGCTTAGTACTCAACTTTGAGACCTCTAGTCCTGTAAGGTTGCCTTAACATTGTCTATTATTCTGTTACTAAATAACTAAGCTAATAGTTTCAAAGTTAAGCCTAAGTAATGTATGATAGGAGTGTTTGGTAACTTGTAATGGGACTCGAGGGACTTTTAGTCATACACGGGATGTGTTTGTGTGTTCAAGGTTCAATAAAGACAGTTTTCTGTTAATTACGTAAATTTTGTGTACCAATTTCGTCATTAATAATCATTTGAATGTTGACACTACTTGGAGGAGGGACTGGGTTTATGGCTTAGGTTGGAGGGGCTTGTGGCTAAGTAATAACAGTCGCACGGATTGATCCTTCAGGTTAAGCAATGCTCGCTGGAGTTGGTCCGTGCATGGGTGACCATCTTTAGATACCAAGACTCCTCCGTGCCTCGGAAAGCACGTACAGCCGTTAGTCCCGACTGTCATTCGTGGATCTTTGACAGTCGTTACGGGTCGTCAGAAGCCCGAGAGTCTAACAACCAGTCTCACCAAGGGGTATTACCCACTTACTGGGTTGTGAAGGGGAGATAGGCAGTCGCTCAATGTAAAATACTGGTATTCATCTGCATCCGGTTAGACTGGAAGCCGACCCCAACATAGTTCGGAAAAGGCTAGGCAGATTGATTGACATATCGATAAACATCACCGTCTATGGAGTTCGGCCAGTTAATTTAATTTGAAAGTTAGACTCAAACTACCATTTTGGTAGTTAATCTCTGAACACAAGAACAGCCGTTTCTACAAGTATATCTAAGACTTACCCGCGATAACATTAACAGCAACTACATAGTTTAAGTACTACGTGTATTATAAACTTGTATCCTAAGTTTATACTTAATTCTAACTTGAGGCGAACATCGTGTAGTAGTGATTAACATAGACGTGACTAAACTAACTGCCTCGTTGGTTTAGTGGCCGCAAGGCTACTGCTAAGCATGAGGTCTTGGGTTCGATTCCCAGGTCGGGAAAAGTGTTTTTCGGTTTTTCAATTTATTTCTCAGTAGCAGCTCGGGAGTCTTTTTTTTTTGAGGGTGGGAAATCTTCAAATGGCTTCTCGCGGAGCGGAAGGGCGTGTCAGACTTTTACTGACTAAAACCCAACCTTGTTCCTTCAGTTGGCTGTTGCCAAGGTCCCGGTATCCCTTTCGGACTTTCCCGCAACCCTGGCAGGAGCTCGGGAGTCTGAATTTGTGCCTGGTTGATGGTAATAGGCTCGCCCCCTATTACATGGTACTTAAACATAACTGGCAAAATGTAGTGTTCTATAGGTACATCTCTGTCTAACCTTTCCTAGAAAGGCGTGATGTTAAGTTATGTGACTAAACTAAAGGCTCTTATAACAAAACAATTTCTGAGTAAACTTCACGGCGAACAATGCGGCGGCGTCAGGTCGCGCGGCGAATCGCGCCAATATGTAAGAGCCTTAAAGCAGATTTGTACTTAGGTAAATATAAATTAGGGACCGAAAGATCAAAAACTGTAAGCATAGCTTATAAAGATAGAATATTATAAAACCCAACTAAAGGATCAAAGGAACAAATTATACATTCCCTTTTATAAAAATATTTTTTTAAAGGTCTATAAATATACATATACATTCCCTTTTATAAATATACATCATTCATACTGCGTATAGCTTTAGCTCTGTTATTGAGGTGTGTACAAGCATTGAGCGGCAATCGTGAGCGGCTGCCGCGCGCGGCCTACCACGCTGTGATTGGACGACTGCCGCGCACAAACATTTCTAGCAAACATTCGTCCGTAATGTCGTTTATACGAATTTATAAGCAAAACTACGACACACGCAACCGCTTTCATTTTAGTTCTGATGCCAACTGAAGAGCGCGTTGTGTCTCGGATATGCCGCGCAGTAGGTACTGGCACGCAAGCATTCGTCGGTTTAGTCCTAACTAGAGCGCGGCAGAAATGTGTCTTGCAAACGCCGCGTATTGCGGCCGCGCTTTTGACACTCAATGTTTGGACTCACCTTTACAACAACTGTGTCGTATTTTGTTATATTTCCCTACGATTGTAATGGTAATAAACATAAATAATTAGTAAAACAATTCAGAAAACCTACCGCCTCTGAACTCTGCTTCAACAACAACAACACAAATACTTCACCAACCAATTGAAATTCAGCTCACTGTCCAATGAAAAACCGCTGAAATATGTCTTGTCTGGCCAAACAAAATAGCGTTTACGAATTTGTCCACGACCGAGATGGAATTATTCTGGGAATCCTAATAAATTGGGAGCAATTTTAGGTAAATGAGTTCCGCCCAGAGACGGAGGAATCGGAAAGGGCGGATGCCCTCCGCCTTTAATTTGGATTAGGGTTTGTACACAGCAGTTTGTGTTCTTTATTTGCATTCTGGTAGAGTGGTCATTTTTTTTTCTGATACAAGCTGGCTGGTATTGTTTTAACTCGTGAGGAGTTTATGTTTTGTTGTTGAATTTTGGCTGGTTTTTTCAAAGTTCTGGTTTTTTTAAGAGTAACATAGCAAATTTTTTAGATTGCTTAGCAGCTTTAAGTTTTGGTGAAATGTATGAAGAGACAGACTGCAATAAAGCATTTAATATTTTCCATGACATATTCACGCTCTTCTACAAATTATGTTTTCCCGAAATACTTGTCAAAAGGACCAATAAACCCATAAAAAACAAATGGCTCAGTAAGGGTCTAAAAATATCATGCATTAAAAAGAGAGCTTTATATTACGCATATCAACACGATGCTATAAGTAAAGCACACCACAAGAAAAAATACCGCAATTACACTAAGATTTTTAAAAGATGCATATCAAAATCACAGCAGATCAATAATAACATTTTTTTCAATAATTCTAAGAATAAATGTAAAGCGACATGGACAATCATAAAAAATAACTTAAATAAATCTAATAATAATAACTACATAAATGAATTAATAATTAATTACAAAAAAAGTCATAATCCTAATGACATATGTAACCAATTTAATAATTATTTTATCGAGCTGACACAAAAAATTAACAATAATAATCATGACATAAACAACATTGACATTGACAATAACATAAATACTTTATTTCTGACTCCTGTAAATGAAATTGACATTATTAAAATAATTTATTCACTAAATAATACAAATTCTACGGGATATGACGAAGTAACCACCAAAATAATTAAATTAAGCGCGAAAATTATAGCATCCCCACTTAGCTACCTAATAAACCTCTCATTTGAAGAAGGTGTTTTTCCATCGACATTAAAGGAATCTATAATTAAACCATTATTCAAAAAGGGTAACTGTTCTGATATGGGTATTTATAGGCCAATCACACTGATCCCAATCTTTGCAAAAAAAATTGAAAAAGCAATGCATGACAAATGCATAAAATTAAAATTAAATTAAATTTAAATTAAATAGCTTTTTAACTAAACACAATCTAATTGCAGAGAGTCAGTTTGGTTTCAGAAAAAAATTTTCAACGGCTCTAGCCTGTTTTTCATTAGTAAAACTAATTACCGAAGCTCTGGATAACAAGATGTCTGCTTTATCGGTATCCCTAGATATGAGCAAGGCATTTGATTTTGTCTCACATGAGCGACTACTCTACAAACTAGAGAGATATGGAATAAGAGGCAAGGCGCATGATTAGCTTAAAAGCTATTTTTCTGATCGCCAACAGAGAACAGTTATTTCTAAAATAGAACAAAGCACTAGGACGACATATAGCTCAGAATTAAAAATTAATAAATCTGGCGTTCCACAGGGAAGCGTACAGGGCCCGCCACTATTTATATTATACATAAATGACCTCAAAAAATGTTTAAAATATGAATGTATCCAATTTGCTGACACTACTTTGACTATTAAATCTTCCAACAAAACTGACATAGAAACTAATACTAACATTGAATTAATTAATGTAATAAAATGGCTCGGGGACAATAATCTTAATGTTAATATTAATAAAACCAAAATTGTTCAATTTCAAACATGCAACATGTCAGTAACACCAACAACAATTCGACATGATAATACAATTTTGCAACCAGAACCATCGGCTTTATTTTTAGGTATAATAATTGACAATAAACTGAACTGGAAGGAGCATGTAGATAGAGTATGTAACAAGCTTGATAAGTTTGTATATGCCCTTCGCAAGTTAAGACTGGTGTCCAGTAAACAAACTGTCCTCAATGCATATCATGGGTATGTTTCATCAGTACTGCGTTACGGCTTAGTGATATGGGGTAATTCAGTGGATGTGGGCAGAGCATTTAAAGTACAAAAAAAATGTATCAGAGCCATGAGCGGAGCAGAATACTTAGACCATTGCAGGCCATTATTTAAAGAATTAAAAATTCTTCCGCTCCCATGCCTTTATATTTTTGAGGGTTGTTTATTTGTAAAAAAATACCCACATTTATTCCTATTAAATGAACAAGTATCCCAAAGACTGAAGAAAAAACATGCCGGGGAATTGCTAGTACCTCCTCAGAGATTGCAACTATATAGTAGAAATGCCAGTTGTATGACAGTAAAAATGTATAATAAATTACCACCTGGCTTATGAATGTTACCAATTAATAAATTCAAATGTAAAATGTTTACTTGGCTCTTAGACATGTGTTTCTATTCTGTTAATGAATTTTTAAATCATACTTTTTGACATAGTAATTAATATTCTATGCTTTTTGACATAATAATTAATATTTTGACATTACAAATAATACTATTCAATTAATCTGAATCAATATTATTGTATAAAATATAAATTCAAACCAATTTTGATAATTTAATATAACTTTTATTGTAATGTCTACGATTTGCATGCACTTAGCTTATTTAATTTTTCTACACCAGCAATGGTAGTATATGTGAATCAATGTTTAATTTTAGATCTCAATGCACCATATACTTAGAAATAAATTATTCTTATTCTTATTCTTAAAGTAAGTAATGATTTTATTCAAGGTTTTTTTTTGGACGGCCATGTTATGTCTTTTTTTAGGCTCTGGGGCCTAACTAAACCTAAAGTGTTTTTGGTTCATCATCATAATCAGCCTATAATGTTCCCACTGCTGGAACACAGGCCTCCTCTCTGTGAGAGGGAGCGGGCCGTAATCTACCACGCGGGCCTAGTGCGGGGTGGTAGATGTCACATGTCTTCGAATTTTTGGTTCTAGGACATGCCGGTTTCCTCACGATGTTTTCCTTCATCGTTTTGAGAGCAGTGGCCATGAAATAATTTACACAAAGTAAAGCGCCTGTCAGGGTTCGAACCTACGACCTACAACTCGTAAGTCATGGCCGTTACCGCTGGGCCACCACTGCTCCTGCACTGGTTATGAATAACTAAATATATCCAATAAGGTTTATTCAACATACTTTTAAGAGACAATTTCAAATCTCATACCTACTACAAAATAATAATATAGGTAAACCTCTTGTCGTAAATATCAAAAAGCCCCACAAAAATGCCTTTGAACTCGTTGTGAACGACCCCTAATCCTTTAATTCGGCTTAATATACGTTTGATGAGGCTTGTACATTTTCGCTTGCCGCCGTCAGAATTCTAAGCAATACAATATGTATGAATCCATAAAATTTCGCACGATCAATTTCGGAATGTTTGTCGAATTAGCTTTTTTTTTAAACCATAGATAAAAGAGCTTAGGATTACGATGAATATTTAAATGTTATACATTATTCTCCTGCCATTTATTTGGGGTTATATAGAATAGTTTTCATAAAATGATACTATTCGTTTCAAAGAAATAGGTGTAGCCTTTTCACAAGTATCTTGCTTGATGCTGGCTTCCAGACCAACCAAATGCTGATAAATATCTGTATTTTACTCAAAAAAACTGTTAATCTCAGCAACCCAAAATAATTGGGAACGACGTTTGATTCACCAAAATCTGCTGGTCTAACTTTCGTATTTCAGACTACCAGTAACTTCTGCCATAGATAGGTATGACAAAGTCAAATAATATATTTCAATTAGGCACATAAAAAGCACTATTTAACGTCAAAAACAAAGAAATAGAACTGATTCTAGTTGCCCCTTCCAAAAGGTAATTTTCGTATGGAAAAGAATGGCAAGAAACTTCACCACACACAGCCGGTTACATTATCTTCGAGGTATGGAAAAAACTTGTCTCATATGTTAGACACAATAGTTGCTCTTGTTAAAAAACAAAGCAGATCCATCTTGTTTTGAATCTTGCCTCATCTAAATCCAGACAAGAATACAAATTGTCAAACTCCGGGAACCTTATTAACTCCTCTTACAGTCTCACAATAGTTAGTTGTCCCATAAAATAGGAGTAATATGTAATGAGAACCCTTGCTTGGCGATCACGTAGCAAAGAAATAAGCCCAACAGCATTAAAACTTAAGCAAAACACGTGTACAGGTATGTTGGACAAATATAATTAGGTATAGAGGAAAAATATTTGTTCAACCTTATGTACAGGAAATAAGGGTGAGATTTAAGTGGAGGGTTGTGTTGGAAAACGCAAAGGCTTTGTTATGGGTTTCAGGCAAGTCTTGGGAACGTGACCCACGATCCTAAAGAATGGCGAGGAAAAGGCTCCGTTGCACTGCTTTGAGATAATTACACTGTTATTCTTTTAGGGATTTTCAGTGTGTTGCATCACTTGATTCCTGAATCGAATCTGGTGTTAAATAAAAACTTTTTACCAAAAAAAACCGACGACCAAAAAAACCACTAAAAAGTGAAAAATAACTTTTTCGCTAGTCAGTGGCAAAAACGAAAATTGAAAAGCAAAGACACTTTTGTAAAAAGTTTTTATTTTTCACTTTTTAGTTGTGGTACCTTCCCCACACAAATTCGAATACCACCACCTGCTATGTAAATAACAGTGAAGGAGTAAATTAAGACATCGTCTAGATAAACTAAGTGGGAAAAAATACATAATATTGAAGCTAACTCAAAAACTACGCAAGCACACCGCGGAAGCATGCCCTACCAAACAAAAATAATAAAATTTATATTTGGCGGAGTAATCGCGTAACATCAACACAACAAAAAAAACATACAGACGAATTGAGAACCTCCTCCTTTTTGAAGAAGTCGGTTAAAAAGGGGTGTCGGTAATTTTTTACACCAGGATACCACAGAGCTAGCCAGCTTATAAGAGTATATATATATTAGATAGTTGTCATTTTTTTTAAATAAATGTAGTCAAAAACTCACCATCCTACAAACCCGTATAACTCGTCAAGACACGCCTAATTTGGCTTTATGAGTGCGGCTTAAGGCAAGCCTCCGAGTAATGTATGAGCAAACTAACCTTCCTCGCAATATACATACGTTACAGTTTACGAGATGCTGCCACCAACACGGATATACGGCTACCACTGTATTTTTGTGTTAGTTTTTGTCTAGAAAATTGTAGCTTAGATATTAGATTAGGCGAAGTTGGGCCTTTGATGTTGTGTAAACTACAGTTCAAGGCATACATAATTCCAACCTTATTGCTTACCTAACACACTTTTAATAGCAATCCGAGAGTTTTGAAGGATACTACTATAAGCAGTATCCATTGCTTCATAAGTTGTACAGTAATTCGTTTACTGGAATATCATTCACCGTCCATACAATTTTGGGCTCGTGGCTAAGTAATAACAGCCGCACGGGTCGATCTATCAGGTTAAGCTACGCTTCCCGGGGTTGGTCTGCGGATGGGTGACCAACTTTACATACCGAAACTCCTCCGTACCTCGGAAAGCACGTTAAGCCGTTGGTCCCGGTAGTCATTCGAGGATCTTTGACAGTCGTTATGGGTCGTCAGAAGCCCGAAAGTCTGACAACCAGTCTTACCAAGGGGTATCGTTTTACCCAGTTACTATGGGTTGTGGAGGTCAGATAGGCAGTCGCTCCATGTAAAATACTGGTATTCAGCTGCATCCAGTTAGACTGGAAGCCGACCCCAACATAGTTGGAAAAAGGCAGGCAGATTGATTGACATTTTTGGGCTAAATGTGAAAGTGCTGGCCAAACAACAAAAAAAGCTATATTCCAAAAGATGACGTTTTTTCTCTTCATTTGTTATTACAACAGCTATTACTATAATTAGGTTACCTACTATTAATTATTTTATCTAAAACACACTGAAAACAGTATTTTTCAAAATCGTTTAACAGCGCAGGATATTGCCCTACAGATTTGGTCCAATAGTGAAAAGTGAAGAGAATAATATGCTCTAACGAAATATATCAATTTTTTTGTTTGGCACTTACATTATTTAGATCAAAATTAATGATCTCCTTACGCAATGAACATGGGTGAACTGTCAAAATGAAACCCATTGTGATCATTTGTAATTTTTTAGGTGTTACGCAGTGAATCACAGGTCCACACACTAAATAAAGTGAGATGACTCAAACTGACAATACTGAGGATTGCAGGTGAATAGGAACCTCGTGAAAACTATTCCTTCTAGTAGGCAAATTGGAGCAATTACATTATTATTACTACGTAGGTACGCGACAAGTTACAGTTGTCATAGCATTTGCGAATTCGTTTTTTTTAATCGACGGACTTTTCGCACATATTTCTTCTTCTTTTTTATGAATTTTGTTTGAGTGAGCCCAATATAATGTAATGTTACGTAAGAATTTTTTTAAATGGAAAAGCCAATAACAGTTTTCCTGACATAGAAATCGAACCCAGGATCCAACGCAGTCATGCTCACGACCAGACGGTCGTGAGCATGACTATATTTCGTATTTCTTTTTCGCCTAGTTTAGAGACCTAAACTAGGCGAAAAAGAAATAATTATCTTATATACCTAGTATTATTTATAACAATAATTAAATAATTATAATTCGATATATTTTATAACATTATTATTAGGCTAGTCTCCGTTGAGATTGGCTGCCATGGCCAAAGTACGGTCTGAAGGACTATATAATATACATATTATTTAATGACACTAAAACATACTCATACTTAAATCAACACGTGTCTAAGCAGTGGGCCTGATACTTCCAAAAATGCACATGTAAAACAATATACTCACTACAATTAAAACAGAATGTATCTGTCTCGGCGACGACAGCGTTTACACCCTACGTTGTCGGTTTTCCTTACATTTTGACACTGACATGTAGGGTGACAACGCAACATCTCGGGTTAAATTAATAGCGTCTCTGGAAGATCGGAAAATATAGGTAGTTACACAATGACATAAAAATAATGTATTAGAAAAAAAACAGGTTTCCCAGTAGCAGTCAGGAGTCTGGAATTGTGCCCCGTTGATCGCAATAGGCTCGCCCCCTTTTACATGGGACTTAAATATAACTTGCGAAATGTGGGTGCACTATAGGTACACCTCTGCCGAACCCTTCGGGGAAACAAGGCGTGATGTTATGTGGTAAGTTTACATACATAATAGCATACCTGATAAACTAATACAATAGACGCACCTCTCCCCAGCTTAACATAAAACCGCTTTAACATTCACACAGAGAACTATTTCCCGTTCCCCACTATATTACGTTCCCACGAAAATAAAAAAGAAAATTTCCAACATCATAAGCTCTACAATTTTAATTTGCATATTAAACAGCGAGCTTCCTTTCTCTATAATTGTAGAGACACAGTAAATGAGATGTAGAGCAAACGACACTGACAAAGTAGAGTCTTTGTAAAGGGTACTCTACCGTAGAGACTCGATGGAATACGTCTGCTGAATGCAAAGAACTGCAGCTTAAACTCCATTTTATTTTTAATTGTTTGAATATAGATAAAGCTCTTTTGTTACGTCAAAATGTTAAAGATGAGAAGAGTTTGGGTCTTTTGAGCTGAGCTTGGACTGAGTTAATATTTAAGTTTAAATTTAATAATACATCCCTACGTACAGTCGAACAAGCTATTTGGTATAAAGGCAGATAACTTGTAACTAACATAACTAAACATAAGCTCTAAAAGTTAAATTACACACACAATCAAAACGAATTTTGAGTGTAGCGGTAAATGAATATATTTTGCCTGTATACCAAATAGCTTGTATACGTACAAGTAGGTACATTTGTATTTCATTATCCCCAGGCAATTAAAACTATCAAATAGGGTTACTTATAAATTAATTATGTACATCTTCTTCTTCTTAGCCTGTCGATGGTAAAAATATCGAATGTTTTTTTTTTTTTATTTGGCTCAAAACTCAACTACGCGGATACCGTTCGCAATAAGTACAGCATCATTTTTGGGCAACAAGAAGAGTAAATTTCTATTCAGAGTGCAATTCAAGAGTAATCTACTAGTTGCGCCCCGCGGTTTCACCCGCATAAGTCTTGATCCTGCCGGTATATCGGGATAAAAAGTTTCCTATGTCTCATTCCAGATCGTTATTAGATGAAATTTGGCACATGGGTAGACCATAGTCTACCTAAATTTCATCTAAATCAGTACAGCCGTTTTAGCGTAAAAGCGTAACAAACAAATTAACAAACAAACAGACTCACTTTCGCATTTTTAATATTAATAGTTAGCATTTCACTAAAATATCAAAACATGCAAAGGTAACACAAAAAAAAAAAAATCAAAAAAACTAACTAACCAGCAATACCCACTAAAACTCAATTAAATAACAACACCAAAAAAACAAAATACGAGAATAAACAAATAAACATCAAACATCGAAATTTTAATGAAAATTGAAACATCCCACTGTACAGTTATGATGGAAAATGTATTACTACAGAAAGCCCATGTTTCCCGGGTATTAGTCTAGTCTACATTGAAACAAAGCTCCGTCGAACTGAAAAAAACACGTGCCGATACTAGACTGAAATATTCAGTGCTATTGGTCGGTCTACTGAATGTTTTCTTTTTGTTTACGTGTCTGGTTTGTGTGTCTAGTCTTTCAGTGGAAGGATGAAAAATAAGCTGCTTTTTTATAAATTACTGGGCAGAAAAAACAAGATGATTCAAGAGATTTTTTTTTTTAGTTTTGCTCCGAAACACAAACACGGTAGGAAAAATACAGGACGATAATGATAAACGTTATTTATTTCTGTAATAAGTTGATTTATACAAACACTTTCACACGTTAGCTTTTTATTCTTCATGAGGTCGGTTTTGCCTAAACTCAACGCTCACAGTCTCTTTTAAAGTCCAGACATTGTATTAATCACATCATTTTTGTGAGTCCTGCGAATTTGCACGTGAAATGGACGTGTTTTTTTTTATTTCAGTAATTGTTTTCTAATCGTTTGTATATTTTCTAAGGGTCACAAAATTTTCAACTTTTGCTTTTTTTATAATTGAAATAAGAAAAACTGAAATGTTCATTAGCACAATTCAATGCTAGTGACCATATTGTCATGGCATCATTATTACGCAAGTGGAACAAAGCAATGCACAGGAAAATCGATTACAATTTTTTTTTTTTATGAATATGGTTTGACGTAATTTTCGTTTCTTCTAGCAATACTTTCTAGATTCTAAGACTAATCCAGCTTCTGTCGAATAAATTAGCATCCATCTAAATATCACATAAACGACGACGGAACATCAAAATCCAGTGGTTTTCCCATTATTCCCTTCAAATTGTCCGTAACAAAATCCCTTTGAGTCCAGGTAAAAATCATAAGAGTCGTCGAGTCCTTTTCAGTAAATTATGACATCTAATTACGAAAGCATTGTCGAATTTCAACGCTGCATTTAATTTTGTTTGTACCAGCTATTTGGGGATGGTACAATGTACAAGTGAAGCGATAGCGGGAGTAAGCTGTACTTAGTATAAAACTTGGTAGTACTCAGTTCGCCTAATGACAGACTTTGGTCCTCTCCATCAGAACCATCAGTCATCAAGTACCTCATTAGTAATAATTCGCCATTTCCAAACCAAATTCCAGAGTCAGCCTAAAATTACTTCATAGCCATAGGCGCTAATTTAACCAATATGCAAGACGATTATATTTAAAACAGGCCTCATTTTAAACCATTGCATGAAGAAATTCTTAAATTTTCCATGATTTCGTGCATATTTTCCACAACTTATACCACACGTCAAATGTCATTTAATTTTACACGAGAGCATTGGAGTGTGCGCTGATAAATGCGTCCTCTCACCTCGCCTTGCGATAATGTCGGGTTGGCGACCAAATTAATTTTAAATATACCCTGTTATTGTCATTTAATTAAAACATGGACATCGCACAAGAGCTCAAGATTAATTATGTTGACGAAATAATTAAGGCTTTAATCAGGTTTTTATCGATGTGATGTGTTTTCGGATAAGGATTGGGGTGACAGGTTTAAGAGTATTGATCTATTTGTGCGAAATTTTTCGCTTTAATCACCTTCATTTGGAATTAGTTGATTTTCGAGAAGACTGACAGTTTTGTTCGTAGCTGAATCTTTTAGACTCAAGTGAATAAGCAAGTTGTTTACAGTCTGGTGTGTTTTCTCAAGTTACAAAAGGTCCTTCTTCTTTAGAACTTCACAAGTCTAGAACTTTTGTTTCATGGCGCACCTACCTAAGCCGTTAGACAGGTCGATTAGGTACCTATATGGCTAAAACGTTAGGCGCAGAGGTCTTCCAATAGTTTCCCAACTCTAAAGACAAAGTTTAAAAGCCTAATGAAAGTGGAATTTCAAATGAATGAAATTTAAACTTGAAATTCAACCAACAGTTATAACAAAGCGAGCCCCCCTGCGAGAGCTTCAAGTCTGAGGATGAATAGAACCAAAGTCGAACTGAACCATTTATCTAAACGAAAACAGCAAACAGTCAGGAGCGATTTCCACTATCTTTTACTTAAGCTCCTATTTAACACAATACAAAGAGTAAAAAACTTCCAAAACTATTCAATTCCTTTACAAAGAAAGGTAACTAATCGCTCCCCGTAGACTAACTTTAAACTACTCCAGCTAAAGAGTTCAACTTAATAAAGCTGGTTAAGACGGATAGGGAGGTGCAAGTAGTGGGGGTAGGGGAGAGGTCGCGCCAAAAACAATCGCTTTGTGAAGCACCTGGGACATAGTGATAATGAAACTAATTTACTAGATTTAGCCTTTCCCCAGAGTTCGGAGCGCGGAAAAAATGTGGAGATGGTATTTCAATTAGTCTGCTTGTAGCAGAGACGTTTGAAATTCTTGTGTTACTTATGAGAAAAATGTGTTATTGTCTTTCACATTCTCTGGAGCTCTCTACATTCTACACATGAGCGCAAATTTGAAGGTAGATCCAGTAATGACTTGTATTAACTATTTTTGTAGGTACAAGGTTTACATAGCACCTATTCTTAGAAAGTCTGATCGCTCCAATAGAAATAGATAAAAGCTGAAGAGACAACCAGTATTAACATCAGTTTAACTATACATTTTTCGAGGTTAAAGTTTAGTGTAAGTTAATAATAATACCTAATAAACCTGGAAGTACTCCAGGTTTATTAGTTTATTAGATATTATCATTAACTTATCTGCCGAAATGTGGGTGTAATATAGTTGCACCTTTGTCTAACCCTTCAGGGAATACAGTCGTAATGTTATGGTATGTGATATTATTATATTGGTGTTTCCGGCGTTCTTTAGTGACGGTCGCCATTTTTCATTTCACAGTCCATAGTCGCACACCTGTAATAGAAAAAAAGTGAGAATTTTATCTATAAGAAGTTAAGACCTACAACTGTGACTGTGTCTTAGACCTCTACCTACGTCGTTAGCCAAACGATGTAGGTAGTCATTGAAAAGCTCTTTATATATAAACAGATTATTTTTATGCTTCTAAGCATAAAAAAAAACATGATGGGCAGTCTTTGGGGACTGCCCAATGATATTATATTAACAGATATGTTATAAACGCGCAATCGTGAAGACTCGAAAACATTCCAATTGTAACGTTTTTACTTGTAGTGAAATGTAGAATGAATGAAACATGGGTATGTGTGCCGCTGCTGCGCGGAACACTTTTTTCGGTTGTTTTGTGAGTGTATAACATATCTGTTAATATAATATCATTGGAACTGCCGATAGAAGTGAAAACTAAGCAACAATGCGTAATCTCAACGTAATTCAAACGGTAGACGGTAGATGGCGCTAAAAACATTTCTTCAAACGTGACGGTGACGATGACGCGAGTTGCATGATCTTTATTCACCAAAAAAGTGCTCAATGCGCTTAAAGAAGTTTTCACTTCAAAAATTCAGTAGATTTCATGAAGAGAGTTTATCACATTCGTATATTCAGGTTCAGCTGGAGACACTCGGCGTCCCGTTGGATTAAATTTTCTTAGTCGATGAATGCAGCTGCGATATCGCTCAAATTGCATTATTAAACTTGAAGCCATTATACAGAGTGCTTATTTTACTATTTTTATACTAGGTAATGAATTTCATTATCTTACCTCGATGATTTACTTTTGTTTAGGTTTGAGCTTTCTTAAGTTGGATTTAAAGTTGTTAAAAGTTTTGTTGGTTGTCCTGGATAGAACACATGATGGGGAGTTGATAAATCTGTGTAAGATAATATTTGTCTAGTAGTAGTAGGTAATATTATGATTAAAATAATTACTTTCGCCTCGAGTTGACAAGTTACACAGTGAAGATTGAAAACCACTTAGAAAATGTTCCTAAATACTTGATGGTATGAATTGTTAGTGAAAAACGATTGTGTTCGCGAAAATTCAAACGTCGAATTCTTAATGCTACAGTTCTATAAAAATATTAATAATCCGACGTTTAAATTTTCACGAACACAACCGTTTTTCATGTTAAAATAAGCAGTTAATTACATATTTTCCATTACAGCAGCTACATATTTCACGTCTGAAAATACCATCATCTGATTCGTACTCCACAACGCACCCTCACAATGTAATTAAACTTAAAAATGCACAATAAATATTTTCCGCTCATTAACCACCTGTCTATCAACCGTAATGAATTAACAAGTGTACACTGCCCAATTATTCGGGCACGCAGTGTAATGTAAGCAAAAACAATTTGTTGACTGTACGGGCACCCGCAACTAAAGTTTACCAAAACAAGCGACGTATTCCAGCGTGCACGTCAGTGCAAATAAAAGTGCACAGTGCGGGCGGCTAGTTAAAATTTCACGAGTCGGTCTAACGGTTGGACGCACTGTTATTCCGAGTTCGAATTTCGTTTCGTTTTCGAACACCATTTTTTGAATATTTCAGTTGGCGTTCGGCATTTTTTTGGCAGTTGTACGTTTATTTATGTCACTTTAGCTTCGGTGTTTACGTTTGAAATTAGCATATTTTCTGTTATTGGTATATAATGTAAGCAAAATAAAAGGGAGCTTAGATAGAGCATTCGCAAGGTAGATTAGGTTATGATAAATTGATAATTTAAATTATCGTGACATGCAATGCTAAAAAGTGAATATTTACCTAACAATGCAAAACTTTTCAAACACTAGAAGTAATATTTTACCAAACCATTTTCATTTAAACAACCATAACTAAACAATTTCCACGCCAACACAAAATCGACCTAAATTGAATACTGAATGAACGCAAAACAACGAAATTCATACATTATAATTAACAAACATTTGGTCATATTAAATTCCTCACATTTCCTGAATTTACATGACAATGATATCAGTAGAATTTATTATGTATTATTGTATTGGGATTCACTGGTCCGTCACGGGCCGAGAGCAGACCATTCAGATTTATTTGTATTAAAACAATACAACCCTGAACAAAGGTTTCGAACATCGATTGTCTCATCTGCCATTCAGTTATTGAGTACACCCCTTATATTATGGCAAATAAATTCCGGTGTTTAACATTTTCAAAGGGTTTTTCATATTTTGTTTGTCAGTTTATAATCACACATGGTGGTGTAGATATATCTCTCATGTTTGACCGACTTTATTTACTATGGGAGCCATCTTTGATATTCTCACAGACATCAGCGCATCTTTTAAGCATCTAACCACAAGAATAGTTTTCTGAAGTGCTGCTTCTATAGGGTATGAGGAAAATTCGCTCAAAGTTCACTCATCCACCATAGAAAAGGGAGGATCCTCCGACCAGACGGGTGTTGTGTCTGTAGGGCAACTGTCCAACGATTGATGTTGGATTCTTGTATATTATGTCCATCACACGGTAAACTCTAATTGCGCGATGCAAGATTTATGTGACGTCAGGATTTTTGTGTGACGTCAGGTCTTTGATGCGTAGTTCGCATGTGGCGATGAAGATACCGCTCACTACCAAGTTATTTAATATTTTCTTGCGCACAAAAAAAAAATTGGAAAATAAATCCGTCTGTCGTTCAGAACCTTCCCAAGTAACGAAACAGTTTTATTTTATTTTTAATCCTGACATTATCCTATATTATTATGTTGCCGAAACAACCCCACCTGTTGCCACGCGTATCATCTACCCCTTCAAAGAACCAACCCGTAAAGATAACCAGCCCTACTAACCTAAAAGACATACGCATCCATTTCCGTCCTACTAAAAAACAGAACGATAACAGAAGTTAATTTCACTTACACTTCGTAATCTACACCGCTGCATTGTTTTGACGTCACTACTTGACAAGCGATGGACACAAAGCAAGTCGATAACGTCACTCACAATATACAGGGGTAAACAGAGGCGGGTAGATGTTTTGTAAATTTTCCCGCTTCCACGACTCGGATGGGAAGATTAAAAACCTTTTGTTTGCTGGAAGGGAATAAATGTTATTAAATTTTGATAGATTTTCAAACATATTTTCTTTGAACAATGCTGTGTGTATATTTTTCCAATATCTCTTTAAACCGCATGTGTTTGGTCACTACCTCGTTAGGCTACTGAGCTAGGATCCTGGATTCGATCATCAGGAACGGCAAAGTGTCTTTCTCCATATGAAAAGCCTCGGTAACAGCTCTAAGTCTAGATCTGTGCCCGGTTAAAGACTAGCCTGTGTAAGAGTCTACATTCGGTACGCCTCTGCCAAACCGCTTAGAGAATACAAGCGTTATGTTACGTTATCGTTTCAAAGCAACATGTTTTTAAGAAGCACGTGTAATTAAAAATATATCGGATCACGTCATTCAAGGAAAATGATGCTTATCTAATGGTTACTGAGTTTCGTAGAAGCAGACACGTGTAGATTAAGAACCTGCCTATTTAACAAACAAATATTTTTATCTCCCTACATTAAGGGCACACCCTACCTCAAATTGCTTAGCATGATCCTCCGTTATGCCGAAAATACTGCAGCATTAATTTGGAAATAAATTGTTAAAGTTGAGGATTGATGCTTGGTCCTGTTTGGCAAAAACACGATTACATAAAAAAAATCCAAAGTTATCTCTAAACAGAACTATAAACCGCTGGTATTAAAAAAATATTTCAAATTAGATCATGAAACTTTACATAATAACTGAACTATCTATAAAGCAGGTCTTAAGTTTTTTATTTTGTTTAAATTACCATTATTTTCACCGTAAAAAGCAATTACCTAAACTTTTCGACACTTTAGAGCCGCTAGCGCTCCACTCCGTCTCGGTATGGTGCGAGCGGGATAAAATCTGAGGTAGGGTGCGCCCTTATGAGATTAGTAATAGTAATAGTACTGCTTATTCACATAAATATGTACATTCTTTACAAGTAGAGTGCTAAACTTAAAGAGCACAAAAGTATTAGCATTTGTGGCCGAACTAGGTATAACCTGAGTTTCAGCCCTCAACGCTGAATCCCCCTGAGTTACAAATTAAGTATAAATTAGTTTCACACTACTAACTTCGTGACAATGTTAATCGTGACAATTATCAACAAACACTTTTGTTAAAATATTGGTTTAGACTTATAACTACCTATCAACAGGCGACTATGACTAATACCATATAATATACCGGGCACATCCTCTAACCGGGCTTCAGAGTATTTCCTTAAATTTTCACAAACATTTTCCCCAGGGCTACGGAGCCCCACCGCAATGGGCACGCAATCCTAATCCGCAGCTGTAAGCATAACAAGCGTTTATTGCCTTAAACGGGAATTTATGTCGCGACCACCACCAACTTTCACCTGTGACGTAGATCGAAAAATTAATACAGAAAGGACATGTAAGACAGTTTTGAAGTTATATGACATGAAAGAATAATTTTCAATCGAAACATTTTCGGAAGATTTGGTTAGGTTCGGTTGTGAAAAAAAAAGGTTTGAAACAAAAGTAAAAAGTAAAGTAAAAGTTTTTTATTTGGAACAAAACAAATAGCCACATTACAATGGTAACGATGAATAGCTGCTGTGTACTGCGACACAGATTTTAAGTTTTGCAGCTATTTATCGTATTCAATCGTTATCAACGCCCTCCCCAAAAAAAAAAACATATCGTTCCAGACTTATCTGTGGTATGGCTACAGTTTAGCTACCATTGGTAGGTATGATAAAATTCGTAAAAATGCAAATAGAAAGAAAATCCTTTACCTCGCCGGTGTTACTTAACGGGCAAGCTTTGTAATAATAGTTATGGCTGTCACTTACAAAATCATAATAAACAAGTGGGCACTTGTTCAAATCTTGCTCTGCAATCACACTAACGAACTCTAGAGTTCGTTCTTTAACAGTTCACTTGCACGAAAGACTTGTCCCGCAAAAGACATATCCGCGAATGGACACTTCTTGCGCGAAAGACAATTCCACTAATAGACTTTCAGGGAAATGTTCTACGCGCAAGTGTACCAGGTTCCTAAACTAGACCAACAAGGCAGTAAATATGGCTAATAAATCGAGTCAACATAATGCCAGCTCTGTAACACACGTGTTTTTTAATCTTTGCCCAAAATCTTACAGGAGCGCGGAAGCCATTGACGCTGTGAAGAGATTGATGCTTTAATTTCAGTAATGGCTTCTTATTAGAAAAGGGGCTGTTGTGAACCGGAGATGCACGGTTTTTGGGTTTCATGTATCATCGGGTTAAATTGAAGTGTATTTTAGGTTGTAACATGATTTACTTATTAGCAGGGGGCTAAGTCTACTAATTTACAAACGTGTACGGCACGGCATATCTGTCAAAAACTGATCATTGTGAGACCACGGACACGTTTGTAGATTAGTAGACTTCGCCCCTGGTAGTGTGTCTTACCTAATAATAATGACGTAAGAAGGGAGATTAACAAGTATAATGTGTACCTATCTAATATGTAAATTAAACAAATGATTTGACAAGAAAATAAGCTTATCTTCGCATAATATAACGCTTATAAGTGAAATGATTACATTATTATAACTCTAACAAAAAAATTGTGCTCAAGCAGTTACATCTTCAAAGAGTAGTTTATGAATGAATTATAAAGTTTAACTTACATTAATAAAAGAGGAAACTATCGTAAAAATCTAAAATTTTAATTTGGTTATATAAGTATTTTTAAACAAGAAAATGTCATCTATCGGAACCGTTTTTGCGATTTGTTTACCTTTATTTACTAGACTAAACCAAGGGAGTATAGTGTAGTATAGTCTTATCCATTTTCAGGAGTAGTGTGAAAAGTGTCTTTCGTTCGACCAGCGCCAAAAAAAAAAGAAAAATAAGGGGAAAGACAATCCATACATCATATTCTATTTTTCCTGTCCGTGTCGTAATCGGCGTTTGGTAATCCGAGCATTGCGTACAAACCGAGTGCTGCGGAATCCCCCGCAACTTGTACAGCTATAATCTACTGTAATATAGTACGGTATAGTGATGTGAACCCCATTGTCGATATCGAGGGAAATACTGATTGAGCGCTTTCCCCGAAATTTATTGAAATATACGTGCAATTACGGCGTCAATTGTATCTAATGTTGCAATGACGATAGGTACCTACCTAATATCGAAATACAAATATTGAGGTGCAGTTCACATAGTCCCTGCATCTGTCATTCATTTCAATTTACCTAGCCTTTTCCCAACTATGTTGGGGGCTTCTAGTATAACCAGATCCAGCTAAATACCTGTTTTTTACATGGAGCGACTATCCACCTCTCATCCTTATCTGACCTCCCGGTTACTGCGTAAGACTGGTTATCAGACTTTTGGGCTTCTGACTACCCGTAACGACTGTTAAAGTCTACGAATGTGTCAATCTCTCATTCATTTCGGCAATCATAAAAAAATAAATAAGCTCTGCATACACTTCCATACAAATTATTCTCTTTTCAAATTCTGTAGACAGCCAGTACAATAATCTCATGCTGACAAAACGTTATCTAGCAGACAACGGAAATAATTCTAAGAAGGATCTACCAGCAAATGCATCTTCTAGTGGAACAAAACTGAAGATGCCTGATTTCCCTGAGGCAGGTCAGACCGATACTTTATCGTATTAAATACCTAACTCCGGAATTTATTTACGGACCAGACTCACATGCGGGGTAATCTGAAATCCATCACAATATACTCAGGTATTCCGGTGAACAGTAATCCTAGACGCGCGGTTTAGTGCTGTGCTATGTTTGTCGATAAATTCCGTTAGTAACTCAACGTCGATAAAAAATATATTTTATGTTTCGAAACAATATTAATTTAGAAACGGTTAGGTATGCTATAGTATGGATTGTGAAACTGGCTATAATAAACACTAATATATTTATTTATTATGAAGATGAAGTAAGTATTATCTTAATAAAATCGTTCTTATTATTAAAATAAGGTTATCGAATATAAATGTTGCAAACAAATGGCTGATTGACCAACAAAAAAACTACGCCTATTTTTTTTTAAAGAAAGTGTTTGACATTTCCCTTACTTTTGCTTAAATTAACGACATTTTGAAAAAACACATCGATACAAAGTCCTTCCCAGCCCAAAGAAAATCGATAATGCATCGAATTTCCCGAAGGGCTCGAAACGAAGGCAAATCGACAAAGATGGATCTGATCTAAGACGAGTCGGAAACCTAATCTTTATATTGGTTATCATATTTTTATTATAGGATGTAGTTACCTGCCTTTGCGGTAGGGAAATTCTGTCTGGGGGAAAGAAAATCAAAGTATATTAAAAGTCCGTTTATAGTGAAGCTTGTGATGAGATGAAAATGTTCCAGGAAAAAAGTTTTATTTCTTAACCACAAGTAGTTGAAAATTATACGCTGATTATGCTAATCTAAGTACCTACTACTTAGATTAGCATAATCAGCGTATAATTTTCCCACTGCTGGGACACAGGCCTCCTGTCTGTGAGATAGTGGGCCGTAACCCACCATGTTAGCCCAGTGCGGGTTGGTAGATGTCACGTCTTCAAATGTTTGGTTCTAGGACGTGCCGGTTTCCTCCGTTTTGAGAGCAGTGGTGATGAAATAATTTACACAAAGTAAAGCGCCTGTCAGGGTTCGAACCTACGACCTGCAACTCGTAAGTCAGGGTTATTCGATTTTTCCAATTGATATTGCTCGGTAGCAGCTGGAATATGGATTTATATCCGGTTGATGGCAATAGGATCGCCCCCTATTACATGGGATTTACACATAACTGGCGAAATGAGGGTGTGAAGTAAGTCACTTTTGCCTTTTTTTTTTTTTTTTTTTTCCGTGGGGATATCCTCATGGATGTTATGTCGGACTCCTACCGACTAAAACCCCACTGTTCCTACTTCTACCATGAGTCGGGGGCCCGGGAGATACTTATACATGCGCCGCACCCCCGACTGGTATCAGCCCGCCATGCCTAGCGGGCCTCATCACAAAGTGCGGCCGATCCCACGACCGCACGTCCTCCTATAAAGGCACGCATGATGTTTTGCGTGCCACCTCTTTGGACCTGACTGTTCGGGCGACGACACAGCCCCCAATTTCGCCGCCCGCAGGCCCCTCCTTATGGTGGCCGGAGATCGTTAAGCGCCCTTCGACGCCCGGCTGCTCTTCTGGTACGGGTGGAATGAGAGGTATGCTCTCTCTCCCTCTCCGCTGCCTCCTTTGCATGCATCACCTCCTCGCAAAAAGAGGCGACAGCATCCCACGCGTTTTCGCTTCCGACCATGGACTGAATCACAACCGGAAGCGAAAGATCACCCGTAAGTCACTTGTGCCTAACTCTTCGGGAATCACAGGCGTCATGTTATTGTTTATCCAATTTATAACTCTCTGTATAAACAGCACCTTCTTTATACCGTAACCCGCTTTTAATTTTTGAAAAAACTTGTGAGTGAAATGTAAAATACAACGAGAACCTTTGACGGACCATTTGCAATGTAAATCTGAGCGGCATACGTTCGATCCATCTGCCTAATGGACACGGGTCGCGAGCGTACACTGCTTGAATCAATGAATTGCTTGCACTGTCGGTTGTGTGGAAGTGTGACGAGTTATGTTTTATGGTTTGTGCGTATGTGTGAAGGTAAAATTGTATCTAGGACTTATTTCAAGCATTTCATTTGAAAATCAAAATGTGGATTCATTCATTTGTTTCGGTTTGAAGATAGCCATCGTCAGCCAGCCATCGAATAATTCCAACAAATAACCTTGATTGACGAATTACTCCATCAGTAGGGACTGGTCATCTCTTAGCTGCCACGGCTTATTTTGATTTATTTTAATTTTTGAATTGTTTTGTATCGTTTTATCTTTTATTTACGGACTCTTTTAACCTGCACGTTTTTCTACATTGTACTCACATGTATGATTCCAACATGAATGATGTAAACAACATATTGTAACAATATTCTGATTTAAAAGAGTGTCCGTGGAGTTTCTTGCCCGTTCTTCTCCATAGGAACCTACTACGCTTTGGAATGGGCAACTAGCTTCATATTTTCTGACTGACCGACCCTTTGACAATTCAAAAGTGCCTGTAATTGGTTTATTTGAAATAAATGCTTTGAGTTTGAGTTTGAGTCTGACTGGTCCGAGCCTTTGACAACTTTAGCGAAGTACCTTATCTGAAAGAGCTAGTCACAGAAACATTACTTTTAAGAACGTTTCCTTGTAAACTTCTTTGTCTACCTCAATTAGTGGCGAGGTTCTAAAGATTTGGTCGTAGGATAGATTACAACGATCATCATCCGATAAGAAGTCCGTTGTGACAGCTATAAAAATCCTATGTGTAGCGATGAAAAAAAAAATAGTTTCTTATATACTGATTCTCGAGTCATATCCATTAAACATACTTAGGGCTGATTTTATCAAAATCAGATATCTTTTATCCGTGGAATACAATTTTATTGTCGTCTGACAGTTTTTGTATGGAAAAAATGTCAAAAATTCAAAAAAAAAATCGCAGTATATGACTTATACTCGGTATAAAAGTTTGGTGAAATTCGCCCTTAGAGAGTTTGTAATCGACGACTTATCTACATTGCTTAAAACTGATTCTCAAGGCATAACGTTTTATTACAAGTACGAGAACGAAACGTCAAAACGGACTTCCTAGATTGTCGCGAGTATAGGTACCTATGAAAGACCGTCACCTCAATCTTCAACAGACATCAGACAGTCCGTCACAGCAGCCATTCTGTAGACATTAACGACCACATAACAATAGCGTAACATGTTTACTGACAGTCATCCGTAATGTTGATTGATGATGACGCACTGTCCACCTTCCGGCACCTAAATCACGTGGCTTCTGAATGGGTTGGAGGTCAAGTCAAGCTTTCCTTTATTACACGCAAGCAGCATGCAGTGCCAGTGTATTTCCTTCTATAATATTGTTTCTGATTAACAATAAACAAATTATTTAAAAAACTTTACGTTACATAGTACATACCTTTGATAAAATTCTCGTTTCCGCTTGTGCTTATGTAAACTGAAAAAGTTATAAGTAAATACCCAAGCTCTAAGTGATAACTCTATAAAATATCTAAAATAACTTTGTTGTCATTCTTTTGATTTTGTTGTCTTAAATTCTGAGGGCTGCGATTTCGAACTTCCCCCTAAACTGGATTGTCAGATAAATCTTGTTGAACCATAGCCTAAGACGCTTTACTTCTTTATCACATTTACTGTGGAGTTTCTTGCCGGCTCTTCTCCATAGGAAACGACCAATTAGAACCGTGTACCTAGCTGTATACATTTCAGTAGTGCCCATGTACGTTAATCTATATCTATACATATTATAAATTAAAGGCGCTTTTCGTGTTTGTCTGTATGTCCGAGTTGTTCTTCTAAACCACGCAACAGACTTTGATGAGGTTTTCACCATCGTTTAGAGAATTTATTCCGGAAAGTTTATTTATATAATAAGTTAATATTAAAGTTACGTATATCTAAGTAATCTCGATGTTTTGTCAAGTCGTAAAAACCGTGCGAAGTAGGAGCGAGCTGCTAATGTGAAATATTTTTTTAATATTTTGATTGACGCTCAACCCCAAGTATTTGCAAACGATTGCCCATTTATAAGGAGAAGAGACGTCTAAGCTGTCACTCTATACCAATACACAACCACAGCTATTAACTGATAAATTCATGTGGTACTACTAAAACCATGAGCCCCTCAAAGCCTTTTAAAGCCCCTTATATCAGTACAATCTAACCACATAAACACTTACAAATATTCAATAACAGTTGCAAAAGGACTGGTACCGAGTAGCGTGAAACAAGATTAGAACGGGCATCGAATCTGGATCTTATATTAAACCGATATCGCTTTGAAGGGAGATTGCAACTGTCTGTCTGTATGTGAGAGTATTGGTATCGTATCGTATTGGTTTAAGTATGGATATGAATGGAGGGCTTGGCTTAAAAGTTGTGGGAGAAATGCAGTTTGCTCAAGATGGACGTATTTAAAATTAGTATCTGTGAGTCTAAATAAAACGAGGTACGGCCGAAAAAATGAAAATAACAACAAATCAATGTAATAAAATTTAAAAATCGACGTCCCCGGGGAATAAACCGGTAATCGCAAAAGTCAAATTTTACAGGAAAAATGATTTTGTGTTTTTGGGGAATATCTCTTCAACAAAAGGCAATTATGACAACATTCTTATATGACGGAAAAACTAATTTTTACACGAAAAGTTTATAGTACTAAGTGTAACTATTAATTATACACAGAATTAGTTATTGACCAAAATACGTATTACCGAAAATGTTTTCATAAAATTTTTAGGGTATTTATATCTTACAATCCTTACTTATCAATATTATTCCAGTAATGTTTACTTACCGAATTATTCTTGTAAATTTCTTAAAAATCATAGGCATAATATTACTTTACTGGATTATTAAACGTGTTTTTTCATTACAGAGAGCGATTGTAATGTTCAGTTACCGACTTATTATGGTAAAATTTTAAATAACCATAAAAGGGTAAAGTAGTGTAACCCGTATTTTATAGAAAATTTTTGGTAGTCATATTATCGTAATCATTGAAAACCGATTATGTAAAATAAATTTGTCGTCGGTATCTTCGAGGGAATCATAAAAGAAAACTCACAAAATTTATTAAAATTAAATATAACGTTTATTGGGAACAAACTTCTCATAGAGATCACAAATTACAATCAGTAAAAGTATAAAAAAGTAGCCAAGTAAAAACATTAATAACTAATCGGTATTATCATTATTATCATTTTCATCATCATTATCATCGAGATCAACACTATTTTCTACAGAAATTAAGGATTCATAAAATGCGTGGTAATACCGTGGAATCGCTCCACTAGTGCACAAAGACAGTAAATCTGTATGCAACGGCTTGCTTATAGGAAGAGGTTGATGATAAGCACGTGTCAGTACGGTATCTTCTATCAAAGCATCTGTCTTAGGTTTTCGCCCACGTCGTTTGGTTTGAAATGAATCAGAAATATTTAATTCAGAATACGCCTCATCAAAATCATATTTAAAGAAAACCTTGTTCTGTTGGGATGATGATACATGAATTTCCATTACATCAGACCAGCGTATCGTATTCCCATCTATATCGCGACGCCAATTCAAAGGATTTACCAATTTTTTAATGTCTAATATATCTGTTTGCTCCAATTCTTTCATAGTATATTTTTCTCCCGAGACTTTGGAATTTAGAATTATATTATATATTTGATCAGGTGTGTAAATAGACTTATTTCTCATGTTCCTTTCAATACAGGCATGCATCGAGTCTCCCTCATTCTGGCTATGGCCAGTCTCGAAAAATCTGTGCGTTATAGACAAATTTAAAGTTTTTGCTGCATACGCATATAAGGCAAAAATGAATCTGTTCTTATTTTGGCCATAACAACCATCCGAATAAAAATATATCTTGCTAACACCTCGCTCCTGTTCACTCTTCAAGAATTGCAACAAACAACTCCCAATTTCTATGCAGCCTCGTTTTGCGATTTGGTAATGCCACACGTAGCAATACCCTTTTCTACGTAGAGCGTCAAAAATAGTAAAATTGTACACAGGGTACTTGCGTTTGTAATGAAAAATGCCTACAACAGATTGTGGAATACTTAACACTTTTTGCAGGTCAAAGATAGCAATCGTGCTATCGTTTTTGTCAATTGTAATTTTTTCTTCATGTTTAATTTGCCGAATTCTCTCTTTTCTATTTAAATGACGTTTATAGCTATCTTCTAAAGACTCTTTCTCTGATGGACTGGCTTGCTCATATACAAAACATGTAGAACATTGATCTTTTTTAGGCTTAAAAAATGAGTAGTTAAATTTTGTGTTAAAAATGGTTTCATATTGACGTTTTGTCGCCATCGTAACTTCAACATAATTTTGCTGCGGAAACCACTCAGTGTACAAACGATACATTTTTGATATGTTGAGGTCTTGTGACAAATATTCTCGAGTTGAGCTTTTTCTTGTATAATGAGACTCTACTTTAGGAAATAATGAAATATGCTTCTCAATACTCGATTCCGTGCTGGAGCTCATTTTTTTAGGTCTATTGGTGTGCTTACCTCTTAAGTCTGTAATCCCTTCGTCTAATTTAAATTTTTCTATTGCTGTATATACCATTTGTTCATTAAATTTTAAAGTGTTTAGGAAAAATTTCTTACAAACAAGAATCTCTACATTATTTAAAGAAAAAAAATATTTTATAGTCTGTGTGCGATTATTTTTCCGTTCTAGAGTCATTCGTTTGATATTTTCGGTTTTAGTATGTTTAACAATATACATCCATTGGCGTTCTCGATCAGAAAGTTTATAAAACTTATCAAATAAGTCTTGCCTCTCTAAAGAGGTAAATTTGCTGCCACAGTTCATTTTACACGAACACACAGGACCCATGACCTTTTGTGGATAGTTATTCTTATTATGACAACCTTCGTAAGCCTGACCAGCATTTTTAAGTAATTTATTTTTTTTGCTAGACCACTGGTCTGTATTAATTGCACGTTTTCTGGTTTTTTTTTTTTCATTTTGTGTAGTGGAAGGTTCGTCCGAATTACTTGGCTCAAACTCTAATGAATGTCTTGAAGTGGAAGGTTCGTCCGAATTACTTGGCTCAAATTCTAATGAATGTCGTGTTAATTCAGTTCTTAAATTGGGATTTTCATTTTGAGAACTGTCGGTTAGTGTGACATCAACCGACATGTTGACGTCAGTTTGATTAACTTCGGGGGAACTTTCAGGTTGCAATGTTTCCTCGAATTCTCCAGTTGACAGATTATCGGCTAAAGGATAACTCGGTACTAAACTTAAGTTTGCTAATTGCTTTTCATTATGGTACTGGACAGCTGCATCAATTGTAGAACTATGTTCATTATATTTTTTTATAAATGGTGGTAGAAGACGCGATAAAATCGCTGTTTGTTAAAAGTAGCGATAAATTAGATATATAAAATCAACACGATATAAGACGGTAAACTTTGCAACAAAAATCACGCACAATAACTGTTACATTAAAACGTCATGTCACTTTAAAACAGCAAATGCAACTAACTGTCGTGATTCACGTAAACAAACAATTATTGCGTGCGCTATAATCTGTCGCAGTTTATTTCCGTGTTAAGAAAGAGATGCATTGACCATCGCGGACACCGCATATTAGTATTAGTGTGCGTAATGTGCATTACATGTTCTTGAGTCGCCGAGCGCGAGCAAGTTACCGCCAATACGTATAGTAGGTATAAATTTATGTCCCGGATGATAACTGTAACAGTGCATTACCGAAAATGTGTGCAACAAAATTTACGAGAATAAACCTGTAATCGCGTTAACCAGAAATTTTGCTGAAATATTTTACAGTAATATTACTTTACCGAAATGTAGCCACAGAATTTAATTTGTAATAATGTATTACGTTATTTTTCTAGTAAAAAAAAAATGAAATATTTCCAAAGAACAAAAGTGTTATAAGGAAAACCGTTGGAAATTACCGTAGAAAAAAAATGAAAAAAATTACATAGGTGTATCCCGACCCATAGATACCGTAAATCGTATAACAGTAAAAAGTCAGTAATAGTATAATACAGGTTTATTCCTTGGGGGCGTCGAAATGATAACGGACTTATTACCTTATTTTCAAAATATTGAACGTAACGCTTGTTTTACCTGAATCCCAGCAAAGGATATTTTAATCTCGGAAAATTATATAACATCTAGGTTGTTGACCCGCGAATTTCTCGGATTAGTCTAACTTTTTTTTTCTGATTAAAACACCAGACAAATCGGTCATCATTGAAACACAAAACCATACTTATTATAGGAATTTTCTTTCCGAAGCCAATCCATTACCGTATTACGTGGCTCAACTTGACCTGACCGCGGCAGACGGGCACTTACAACGAATGCAACTCTTCCATGAGCTTAGAAGCGAATGAGATGATAATATGACCGAGAGCGAATGAGATATGATGTGTGTTTTAAACGTAGTTTATTTTTTATACATAAACTTAGTTCTTATTTAATTTTTGTTAGTCGTATTATTAAATGTTTAGGGGTGCGCTCGTTGCAGTGAAAGTCTCCTCCGTCATTCTTCCTCTGGGGGCCTAAAACGGCCACAGTAGCAATTCCTCTAAAAGCAGTTCATTTCCTGAATTTCCAGCTGTCATTAGCAATTCCTCTAATTTGATACAAAAGAAATTCATAATGTGTTGACAATTTGACGAATCTCTATAGAAAACTGTCAAACAGATGAATCATTTCGTATTATGAATCACACGCAGATCATGTTATGAATTGTCAGTTTGTGACATTTTACGATGATTCATAATATTTTCCTATTATGATTCTGCCAAAGTGGCTGTTTTAAGCCCCCCCCTGGACTACTTACAACTTAAACAAACTGAATTCAATTAGGAACGCAATGATAATATCGCCATGTATATTTTGGCCATACTGAAAAGACAAGCAATGGGTTTCCCTTATTCGACGATCTGAAAACATACTGAAAGCTTATTACATTCCTATTTTACAAATTGAAACTTGTTTTTAAAAGAGCAGTGAAGGCGATGGGAAAATAAGAAGGAATTTTAGAAACATCTAAAGGCTCTTACATACTGGGGCGATACGTAGCGCGACGCGACGCCGCCGCATTGTTCGCCGTGAAGTTTCCCAGAAATAGTTTTGTTAAAATTCGCGTCGCGCGTCGAATCGCGCCAGTATGTAAGAGCCTTTAGTGTTAACCATAAGGCACCACCAAACCTAATGATTGGAAACAGATGTTAGATTTCTATCTGTTAGCACCGTGGCAGGGCTAAATTGATCAGAGGCTCTAGACAAAGTGACATTCTATCAGCGATAACGATGATGGAAAAGGCATAAATTTATAGGACTAACATAAGCTATCGAAAAGCTTATGTCAGTCCTATACATTTTTGCGTTAGTTCACGATAACGCGACAATGTAGCCCTAGCATTAACAAATTAAAACTTGATGCCGATTGGACAAAGTGACACAGGTACCTACATAATAGTAATAAAATGTAACTAAAGGAACCGCAAACTGTAATAGCCATCCAGCCAGTAAACCTTCAAAGAATTCCTAGGACCCGCTTAAGTACAATATGAACAGTAAATAAATTCCTTTCCAGTAAAACAAGAAAGCCGCAATGTTGCCACAACATAAAACGAAACCACATTATAGACAAACCTTCTATTTTCAAAATAACAACCTTTTGTTTTGTATTTTATTAATTAACTCGCGTAAACCACAAAGGTTTGAATCCATAAATAACAAAAGCAAAAAGAAGTTTGTCCGTTTTTCATTAATTTTATTTGGAAAACTGTCGAACCTTCAATATGTAATCGGAATAGTGAGAATTTAAAAAAAACACCAATTCTCTTACATCATAGTCATATAACGATGATGTAATTTTAATAATACTTTTGGCAGAATACGAAAATTTAAAATAGTCTAAATATGCCTTTGCAAATCAGCACCTCTTTCAACTGTCCAACTTATCTGTGCAGGCGGCAAAACACAGAACTAAAACTTAATGTACCGAATTTGGCATGCTGTTGCATTTTTCCTTGACAAGCACCGCCACCGTGAACAGCAAACTTAAACTGGTCATGCTGTAAAAACTACAGTAGACCTATATATGTACCTAGTTTTGTTCCGACTAGGCTGTAAAAGTAAATATTTTATGCCAATCACAACCACAACCCATTAATCTTCATGTTTGTTTCGACAACTTATCAATTTTACTTACTTATTAGATTACGCAGACATGAAACTGTATCGTATACTTTTTTTATTAGTCATACTTATGTACCAGGGGAGCAGAAATAATGAAAAACATTACTGAACTTGTGATACAGCGTCTCTATGGGCCATGTGGCTTATATGTGTCGTAATAGCGGGGTGTGTCGGGGACTGCGATACGTCTCATAAACTCATAAGCAGGGTTCTAGGGACTATATAGATTTTAATAAATCTTTTTTTTTTTTACAAAAAACAGTCTTATGATTCGTTTCAACTCCTTACAACAACTTTCAACCTTTTCTACTTTTAATTTTTATTAGTCTAAACCAATGATATTATATTAAATATCATTGGTCTAAACGCTATTTTTACAATTCCAGGTAAGATAAACTTGCTCACTTCACTGTTAGTGTTTCCTGCTGCCGATGGATGCCTGCTAAATCAAAGACATTCCTACATCTGCTAATACAATAAAGCTGCTTGGCGAAAATTGGTACCTAAGTATTTCGAATTTTTCCAATTTGTTATTTTACACAATTAATAATATTTGAGTTAAAATCGTCAGGCTGTACCCTACCTCAGATTTTATCTCACTCGCACCATACTACTCGTGACCTGAGTGGGAGCGAGACGGAGTGGGGCGCTAGGGACTCTCAAGCCTCGAAAAGTTTAGGTAATTGCTTTTTACGGTGAAAATAATGGTAATTAAAAAAAGAAACATAAGACCTGCTTTATAGATAGATCAGTCATTATGCAAAGTTTCATGATCTAGTTTGAAGTATTTTTTTACCAGCCACCATAACAGCGCTTTATAGTTTGGTTTAGAGGTAACTTTGTTTTTTTTTTCTATAGAGATATATTCGCCAAACGATATGATAGGACATAGCATCAATCCTCAACTTTAACACATTATATTTGTTTCAAAATTAATGCTGCAATATTTTCGGCATAACGGAGGATCATGCTAAGCAATTTGAGGTAGAGTATGCCCTTAAAGACACGAAAAAAGATTCTCAATACTACCTACCTGCCTACGAAAAAACAGGAACAATGTAAATACAGCTTTCTAACAGTGCAACATTGTTATTTTATGCACCCCAAGAGTTTTACTCGCATATAAAGAAGTATGTAGGAATGGGCGATTCTCTTCCGTTTTAATAATAGATAGGAAGACTTCTAAGAAAATGGTGTTATGTTATGCAGTTAGGGGAGAGATCTCTTTGTTAAGTTACTGAAAAAGAGTGCTTAATTAGAATATTGGAGAAGAATACAGAGGGAAAGTTCATGAATATAACATTTTGTGTGGCTTACAGCATAAACTTTTTACTGGCTGGATAGCGTTCATAAAAGCCGTCCAATGGGCAGTAACGATATCGAGACTGCTAAGAAATTGCTTGCAAAAACCACCTTAAGATATCCACCGTAAGGTGGATTTTTATAGGCGAGTATGCACTCAACTATAACAAAATATGTGTTCAGATAGTAAAATTATAACCATAAGAATCATCAATTCATCTCTCTAAGTTAGAATTTTTCTCAAATGTCATGATTTCATGAAAAAATTCGTTCAATAGTATTTGAATTTAGAGAGTTGTGTTGATGATTTTAATCATTATTATACTGTAAATACCTGATGGATCGACCCGTGCGGCTGTTATTACTTGCTCCACCATAAAGTATAACGTGTATACCTAAATCAATGGTCGCAATAGCAAAAAATTGCAATTACTTTCACCTAGTTAGTATTCTCTTCTTCGATGAATCCATCGGCCAATCGTGTTCCGTTGTCAGTTAAGATAAGCTGTCATTAACTAGCCCGTATTTAGCGGAAAACTTCAATAAGCTGATTACAAAAAAAAAACTGAACTGACAAAACATGGCACACACGAATAATTTTTTACCCTCCCTAAGGCAGTTGTTCCACAGCCGGCGAAGAAGCGATTAACTATCGGCATTTTCTCGCTCAAGAAACGTACAAAAGATAAACATTCCTTGTTAACAAAAGAGATGCATATACGCTGACTGTTATCACTGCCGGCGAAGACTCGCTCCACTAGTTTAGTAGACAGCGAGCATCGCTGAGCAAGTATCTATATATAGATACTTGCTCAGCGATGCTCGCTTGGCGGTCAGAACTCACGCTGAGAGACTAACCAGCGGTCGAGCGAGTAATGTGATTAATCGCCCGTCGCACTCAGACACTCACTCGCTGTCGCTGATAGCCCAACGACAAAACTATCGGAACTACACACTCGGTGCTCGCCAACTCTTTTTCAGTAGCTAGTTCTACCCGCTACTCGTTAATCGCCGGCAGTGGGACAACTGCCTAATACAACAATACAAACTTGATTCAATTACATATCACAATAAAAACTTCGTCTATCTACATGTGGCTAACAATTACAGATAATGATAATCTAATGAAACAATCATTAATCTATGTCCTTTGATCAAAGTATTTTCCATTGAATTGATAAAAATTGTCCGTCATTAGTGACACGTAATTGGGACTAATGTTATACACTTATGATCATAGGCGTCATGTCGTGACCTGTCATTCTGTAATGGTGTCAAGTTTTTCATCATTTTATTTGTTGATGGATTGTTTGGATAATTTAATAGCTATTATTTATGTTCGTTTTATCAAATTAACTTACCTCAATCTGCCTAACCTTTTCTCAACTATGTTGGGGTCGGCTTCCAGTCTAACCGCATGCAGCTGAATACCAGTATTTTACATGGAGCGACTGTCTATCTGACCTCCACAAACTAGTAACTGGGTAATACGATACCCCTTGGTAAGACTGGTTGTCAGACTTTCGGGCTTCTGACGACCCGTAACGACTGTCAAAGATCCACGAATGACAGCCGGGACCTTACCGGGCTTAACGTGCTTTCCGAGCCACGGAGGAGTCTCCGTATGTAAAGATGGTCACACAACCACAGAACAACCCCGCCAAGCGTTGCTTAGAGGCTCTTACATACTGGCGCGATTCGCCACGCGACGCGACGCCGCCGCATTGTTCGCCGTGAAGTTTTCTCAGAAATTGTTTTGTTAAAATTCGCGTCGCGCGGCGAATCGCACCAGTATGTAAGAGCCTTAACCTGATGGATCGACCCGTGCAGCCATTATTACTTAGCCACTAGCTCCTCCTCTATCTTAACTTACCTACTGTTCATAATCAGATATCTAGCTTGGTATTTCCTCCTATTTTTCTTGATTGCAAAAGAATCGTAACATTTTAAAGCCTTATAGTTGCCTAATTTATCTGTAATCAAAAGCCTGCGACGTTCCACTGCAGGGCAAATGTCTCCCTACTCTATTTTCACTTTTCTCTGTTTAAAGCTGCCAAGAACCAGTTCTAATTGAAGAAGTTCAGCTCAACCCGTCATCTACGTCTGGGCCTGACGCTTGTCGCCTACAAATAAGAGCTAAATGCTTCATTAAAAAAATACCTTACGCATTCCCTTATCCTTACATATTATAAAACAAATAAACTGTTCGCAATATATATAACTCAAAAACTCCTGCACCGATTTTCATGCTGTTTGCCACCAACGGATCGAGTGGTTCTCGAGGAAGGTTTTAGTATATAATAACCAACATCGACGCGGGCGAAGCCGCGCGCATCAGCTAGTTAAACTACAAACAGCAAAAGAAAGCAATGGACTCCCTAAGCTCAGCCTTGATAACTAACTTTGATATTGCAAGACCTTTATTTACCTTAAAAAATTCTTAAAATCAACCATAAAATATAAGACATCTGTGCAAGTTGTCTATGCATTGTTTGTTTACAATCTTGTCTGATGATGAAGCTTCAAGATACCATACATCAACACAATCATGTCTCCGTCCCCACAAAGCGTCGAGCGTGAAGATAATTGAGCACATTATCCTGTAGAGCCTCATATCAGTGACGTCATAGCAGATTAATTACAAGCTCCATCGGATAAGTCTAGTATACAACAGATTATGTAGCTTGACTTGAAGCTTCGGTAACTATGCTAAGTGGAGTCGTGGTCTTGAAGTTTCATGCAGTATTGGTTTCCGCGAGAAGTCAACAAATTATTAATGGCGTAACATTATTTGAAAATTCGGTTTCAACCACAGATTTTTACTAAAAAGCTTGCACTATACGTTTACAGACTCGCTACCCAATAACGGAGCCGAAGGAACAGTATTGACTTATGAGTTGTAGGTCGTAGGTTCGAACACAGACAGGCGCTTTGTGTGAAATATTTCATCACCACTGCTCTCAAAACGGTGAAGGGAAACGTGAGGAAACCGGCATGACCTAGAACCAAAAATTTGAATACATTTGTGACATATACCAACCCGCACTGCATAACTAACTTATACCCCGAAAATCATTCCCTTTCCATCTTCATCCGCCCACCACATCTAACACTATAACAGATAACTATTATGTATATCCATACACCATCCCGTTATTGTCTCTCCCTAGAACCGTGGGGCGATGACAATGGCTCAGATATTGACATTCCATGGCTCCCATATCTCTATTGTACAGCTAATGACAAGCCAGTGGAAATCTGTTCTATTATTATTGATTTTCTGAAATATTGATGGAGGAACGATTAGCTTTAATCGCTCTGTTGTGGCCAGTTACATAGGAATTGGTAATCGTAGGAGCGTAGGGTGAATAGATTTGAAAACTCCCAATATTGCTAAGAAATATACTTTTGACCGTTTGCACTGTGCGAAGTAGCATCTCAATTTTTCAAGAGGAAGACGGTGGACAATAAATAGGCATAAATAATTGAGCATGTCTCTTAAAGAAAAGTATTAGTAACTAGCATTGATAACCACAGTAGCTCACAGCGTGCCTATTGCAAATTATTAGGTCCAGCACCCTAATTACGTAATGCAGTTGTTACGGGTCGTCAGAACCCCGAAAGTCTGACAACCAGTCTTACCAAGGGGTATATTGTTACCCAGTAACTGTCTTGTGAAGGTCAGATAGGCAGTCACTCCATGTGAAAGACTCGTATTCAGCTGCATCCGGTTAGACTGGAAGTCGACCCCAACATTCTTAGGAAAAGGCTAGGCAGATGATGATGACCCTAATTTCGTAATACACGATCAATCACAATCTGAATCGTTTTGAAACAGAATACAAATCGATTGCTTCTTATGTTCGTAAAATAATTCGGCTCAACAATGTAAATAACGCAATTAATGTTGTTGAACTGTCAAAATGTAACAGATTAGTCTTAATCGTTTACGAAAATATTATTATGTTACGCAATTAGATGGCAAATTATCAATCCTCACGACTTTTCCAGTATTGCAAATCACTTGTCAGCTGAGTCTAAGATTATCATGGAAAGTACAAAACAGCTGACAATTACGTATGAAGCGGCCATAGCAACTATTGGCAATGAATTTCCTAATAAGCATGGGACTAACAATTTTATCATCTTGCCCATCATATTATTCACCGCACCCATAGTTTTATGTGAGCTACTTTATAAGAAAACAAGCTTCTCAAAATGGTGATCAAAAGATCGTAAAAAATGAGTACAAAACATTTTTACTGCGGGATTCCATTTTTATGGAGTTTTTAGAACAACTCATCATTTCTCCCATAAACTTATTTTAATAGATTCATGAAATACCAAGTTTGTGAACCGTGGTAGAATTTCTTTATTACCCTTTTGACTGCTTATAAAGTTGACGGCGAAACATTTTATTTTTGAAAGTTTAATATTCAAATAGAGTCATTAAAGAGAATTTGTTGAGTCATTTTGGGTGTTTGTTGTGACACTAAGAAAATAGTGTGGGAAGAAAAATAATTACGTGGAATTTTCCTAGTCCTCTCACAACTTTTAATAATGTGTTCCATTTTGAAGATGTTTAGAACTGGATAACTATTTTATTGCAATTCTGTAGTCGTATTTGGGAGCTCGTGGCTAAGTAAAAATAGCCGCACGGGTCGATCCATCAGGTTAAGCTACGTATGCCAGTGTTGGTCCGTGGATGGGTGACCATCTTTACATATCGAACTTCCTTCGTGTCTGGGAAAGCACGTTAAGCCGTTGGTCCCGGCTGTCATTCGTGGATCTTTGACAGTCGTTACGGGTCGTCAGAAGCCTGAAAGGCTGACAACCAGTCTTACCAAGGGGTATCGTATTACCCACTTACTGGGTTGTGGAGGTGAGATAAGCAGTCGCTCCATGTAAAATACTGGTATTCAGCTGCATCAGGTTATACTGGAAGCCGACCCCAACATAGTTGGGAAAAAAACATGATGTATGGTTTCTTTTCTTCCTGTCTTCTTGCATTGAAGACGATAATTTCCACTAAAAAGAAAACAACATGACTCGCTTTCTAATCTCAGCTTGAAACTACAATCAAAACACAACTAAGAACTATCAAAAGCAGTAATTTGGAAACGAACACAACATTAACTCGATATTAAGTTGAGCGTTAGTTCGGCAAACTCAATACCGGGCGTATTGCGGGGTGACAAATCATGAAAGCTTGAGTAACTCCTAGCAAGCCCGCAATGGAAGGCAAAGTTTGGAGAATGCAAATGCATCGCAACTTTGTGGTGATTAAGAGACATGCCGTGAGGGTGTTACTACGTTAGATATTATACTGAAGCTGTATTATGAAACTTTGTTATGTGTAGGTATATGTCGCAGTAAGATGGTTGAATCCGTGATATAGTTATATCCCTAGGGATATATCGTAATATATTTATATGAAAGCGCTTCATAATCGTCTTACTAGGATATAACTATGATACGAGCACGATCTAGTAATATAACTGTTAGGGCACTCCACCAAATAGGTTAAATAAGGTTAGAACTGGAACCAACTACGTCGAAATTGGTCGCAGTAATAAAATTAGAGCACTCCGACAGTTATGAACCGCTCTCATATATTACGGCATATAGCTATATCCCTATATATAACTTTATCGGGATATAACTATATCGGGGTTGGAACCATCTTACTACAACATATATAGGTGTTTATAGTGTTACATTAGTTATATTTGTGTGTGGATTGCTCTGGCATAAGCAATGTTCCTAACGGTGCTAATCAAAGTTCTTACTTGGTTACTTTTGAAGTTTCGTCACTCGACCAGCTATTTTGATGCTCATTTTGATGAGATAAATTTCGGCTATCTCATCAAAATATCTATTGAGATTAAAAATACCGATAGCATTCAAGAGTCCTAAAGATCTGTTCTAAGCTTAGGATAACAACTTAAAATATAATGAAGCTGATACTACTTAAAACGCAGTTAATCTCACATCAAGCCAAGTTAAAAATAAGCTCATACGAAACGATTTATATCAGATCAACAAAATAACGATAGCAACAGATAGACATCCCAACATATATATTGAAAATAGAAACACTAACAACGTCAAACCACTTGAAGCAAACATAATACCATCACAACAGTAACTATCCCCAATTGTTAGTTACTTGTCGTAAAGTTAAGGGAACGCTACAGGAACTTCCACAAATGCTATTCAACACTTATGAATATGCCTGCTATAGTTACAGCAGTCAAGCGTAAAGGACTGAGACGTTGAAAGGGAAAACAATATTCGAAATAGTTTGCCAGATAGTAAGACAGCTATGTATTTAAATGTGTAGGGTTTTGCGAAATAGCAAGAAAGCCGGTTGACAATAGAAAATGTTTCAACTACATAATTATAGTCATCTAAGTATAACTTATGATTATAACAATCTTAATAATGACTAGCTGTGCCACGCGGTTTCACCCGCATAAGTCTCGATCCCACGTTAATATCGGTATAAGAGGTATGTCCCTATTCCGGGATAAAAAGTATGTCCAATGTCGTCCTCCAGGTCATAATCTACCCATGTGCCAAATTTCATCCAATCCGTTCACCCATTTTAGCGAGAAAGCGTAACAAACAAACAAACTCATTTTCGCATTTATAATATTACTAGCTGCGCCCCGTGCTCTCACACGCGTAAGTCTCGATCCCGTGGGAATATCGGGTTAAAAAGGATCCTATGTCCTTTACCAGGTTTATCGAGACTCCTCCGTGCCTCGGAAAGCACGTTAAGCCGTTGGTCCCGGCTGTCATTTGTGGATCTTTGACAGTCGTTACGAATCGTCAGAAGCACGAAAGTCTGACAACCAGTCTAACCAAGGGGTATCGTATTACCCAGTTACTGGGTTGTGGAGGTCAGATAGGCAGTCGCTCCATGTAAAATACTGGTATTCAGCTGCATCCGGTTAGACTGGAAGCCGACCCCAACATAGTTGGGAAAAGGCTAGGCAGATGATGATGTCGTTTACCAGGTCATGGTCTACCCATGTGCCAAATTTCATCCAAATCCGTTCAGCCATTTTAGCGTGAAAGAGTAACAACGGTTTTAGAGCCTTCCTAAAAAATATTCAGATGAAAAAGATGTATAGGTAAACAAGATATACCAAGTATTGGTGTATCTTGTTTACATACACCAGTAGTCCAGAAGGCCAATTCTCGTGCTTAAAAAACGTTCAAATTCAAGTCGCAGTGCCGCAAAAGTTCCAAAACGTCAAAAAAGGTATTCTGCTAAACCAAAAAACTAAGTCAAAGGTGGCGTTTGGTGCGATGATATTGCGAATTGAATGAAAATAAGAAATGTACTGAAACGGTATTCTGCTAAATTGTCGAGTAGCGAATGAAAATAAAATCGATATCCGTGGGTATTCCCGTACCTAAGCAACCGTCAAAACTGACGTAAGCATGAGATTATTTGTTGACTGAACTGTCACGAAAAATTTTAGCTTCTGCAGTTTCAATTTCTCATTTTATTTTCATTTTGTCCTTGAAATCATCTTGAAATCCAATATTCATGAAATAAAAACATATACAGGAACAGTGTTGTAAATACTTTTGTGTTTGTGTGGTGAAATAATACAAAACGAGTGGGTTCGCCAGTGGGAGTTATTTTCATTCCTCGCACAACGTGCAGACGCCGAATCGTCGGCGCAACAACGTCGAGAGCACAGCAGTAGCTGTTCTCAGCATCGCCGGCATCGCCGGGGTCACACATCAGGCGCATTTTCCATAAGCGACCGTGCGTTTTTAAAACTTAGTCTTACGAACTGAAGCCGCATTTCCTACAGGATAAGCGAAGAAATGGACTGGGTGTTGCAGCCAAGGTTGGTCTACAAGTACAAATTATAATACTTATATCAAAACTAGCTTCCGCCCGTGTGGTATGTCGATAAAAAGTAGCCTATGTCCTTCCCCAGTATGCCATCTATCTCCTTGCCAAATTTTGTCGAAATCCGTTCCATGGTTTAGGCGTGAAAAAGTAACATACGGAGTTACTTTCGAATTTATAATATTAGTATGGATATATTAATAGGGATATTATCGATTGATATGCAACAAGGCAGCTATATTCTAAGCATCTTCATCACCGCATCTACTTATCAGCCACAGGGTCGAAACTCTATTCCTTCAGGTTCACAGTTGTGTAGAAAGGCTGGAAGTGTAACCGTGATTTTAAAATCTATGCGAAATGAATAAGTAATAGAATTTGTTTGTCTATTCACTATTTATTATACCTTTTATGTCTCCTTTTTAGATTCCTTACATTTAGATGAGATACGAAGTCCCGACCTATTTGCGGTCATGGCAGCCAATTTAAACGGAGATAGCCAAGTATACAGGAGATACTATAGAAAACGAGGCTGTGCGCACACACAACATGTACACAACCTCTTCCCTCACTCTCATAGTCCGATGGGTCGGCAATACGACGTAACCGGGAAGAGATTAGTACCAACGGCTGTACGTGCTTTCCTAGGCACGGGGTTGTCACACTTGTATTACATTACTATTTGGAGGAATCACGCGGACAACACATGGCGGGAAAAATGAGCAGGACGGTCGTTCTGATTGCCATTGTTCGACCTAGATAAGAGCGAAAAGGACGGTCCACGTCTGATAAAAAACCGTTTAAAAGCGCCCTAATACACAGTGTCACTTATGTTGTTTTGCGTAATATTTTTTTGTTTGTA
Organism: Lithophane semibrunnea; assembly: GCA_947363905.1. NCBI lineage: Eukaryota > Metazoa > Arthropoda > Insecta > Lepidoptera > Noctuidae > Lithophane > Lithophane semibrunnea. Next base: position 17,459,331 of record OX376190.1, on the reverse strand, counting down.
TAAATAGTTACCTGCCTATTTAATAATAAATATTCACTTCAGTAGGGTAGTCATTTTATTTTTCTACAGTCACTCCACTTCCGTGAAGCACAGGGTCCGTCGATGTGGCGACGCTTGAGAGAGGCCTATGTTTAACAGTGGACGTCTTTCGGCTGAAATGATGACGATGACTCCACTTCTATAGGGCTGACTTTATATTAAGTAAGCACTTCGCCTGCAACTGCATCACGGCACGTTTGCTCTTTCACTATGCTCGTAAGAGATGGTCACAGTTCCAAACATAATACATATTTATATAGATTTGTATAAATGTATTACATTAATTTCCTCCAGCCTCTTTGTCTGAATGTATGCCCAAGCTTCTGAATAAATACTACTTGATAGATTAAGTATGTACGATTCTTGCAAAAATAATCTTTAAGGTCGGACCAAAACCATATGCTGCATCCGGTTAGACTGGAAGCCGACCCCAACTTGGTTGGGAAAAGGCTAGGCAGATGATGAAGGTCGGACCAACACATAGGTTAGATCATCATCATCATTTCTGACAGCCTTGTTCCGCTCACTGCTGAGTAAGTATATGCTACACATTATTACGCTATTTCCTATGGAGGGAAGATGAATATTCTATTTTGTTCCTGTTCTTCGATAGTTTACTGCGGGATTGTACAAGACAGGATTTGACAAGCTTTACAAGGAGCTATGTTGGAAAATAGTAAGAACGCAAACAGCCTTGTGGAATCTTCTTAGCAAGTGTTTGCCTCATAAGGTAATTGGCGTTTGACATATTAGTACGAGAGCCCACGACCAAAACCATGTCGCATCGCTTTACGGCCAAAACCGTATAAAATCATTAGTTCGTTGAAGTTGTTGTTGACAAATTTTTCAACACGTTCAAAATCCTTCGTTCGTATTCTTTCTATTTAATTTTATTTGTAAATCTAAAATCTATCGTTCAAAATCAGACAGATTGTTAAAAAATAGATCGGTACTTTTTTTGGCATAATATTTGAAAATTGGGTCAGCTCAGACGTGATTGAGAAATTCTGATTGTGAAAAATTCTGAAAGGAGATCATTTATTTGATTGATTGCGAAAAATTCTGAAAGGAGATCATTTATTTTGAGTCCAAAACCCAAAGTTTTAGTTTTATATTTTTTAAAAATGAAGGTAAGTACGTAGAATAGACTTGAAGAAAACAGCTGAAGGAATAGTCTTTGAGATTCAGCGCCATGGTATAAAATGATTAGGAGGACTTCTCCGACCAAGGTACCTCATTTTTTTTTCGCACTCTGCACTTTGTGCTTTTGGCCCAACTTTGTATGAGACGTGAATGGTCCTCAGGATTTTGGATTCAGATCTATCAATTTTATAGGGTTTTGGTCGAAAAACGACAAGGCAAAAATGTTGGTCATGGGCTCTCATACTATAAGAAAGTGTCATGTGTCATGTGTGTCTTTTCAAAGTTAGCTTTTGTATAATAACTACTTGATACCCTATATTTGATTGTTCATAAATAGTATTCAAACTGCTGAAAGTCCATCATTTCTTCGGTTTATGGGCTCAGCCCGGTTCCACTGCGCAAGTGACACAGTCAATTACGACATATAGATATAAGAAAGGCTATTTTCATCACATGTCAAAGAGTCGTACAGTCGAAGCGATTCGACGTCTGCCTCGCATGACCTAGGTTGTGAGTTCGATCCTCAACTATTGTTATTTTTTTTTGTTTTTTTGTAATTCATTTTTGTCCTATTTTGATACATCAAGATTTCCATATTAATAATAATAAAATAACTGCATGCTTTTTAGGGTTCCGTACCGAAAGGGTGTAAATTATTTGTTATTACCAAAGGAACAGACCGATCGTTTGATCTTGCGAAAATGAGCAAAAGTTCATAATAAAGAAATGAAAAAGGCAAATGAAAACTATACTTTGATTTATTTTGCTACATTTGTATGCAGTAACTAGTACCTTGTATAAATTATTTTTTACAATATAGTATACTTGTAATATTTTTACAAGGTAGCTTGGCACTTTCATCTGTAAAGGATTTTAAATCCGCTGCAAAACTTCATCTCCCGTCAGGATATCGAAAAATCTGCTATTGATGCTAACAACAAACCCTTGTGTTTGTTGTAGAGGGTACGGAAGTTTTTTATCATAACGGCACTTCTATATCTGTATGATTTTCCCTGCAACTCTTCACTCAACGCACTAGAACGACTACAACAGTAGGTATCTATCCTGGATGCTATGCTCGGGTTTTGTTTCGAAATACGATGATATTCCTCACTCGAACCAAATAAAAAACCTTCCTCATGGATAATATAGTTATGTAGGAACTAAACAATTTTTTGATGGCTATTTCGGCACCATATTCGACAAATCTCTTTCTTGCTGTGATAGTGCTATATAGTTACAGTTATTTCACTCATAAATCAAGAATTTAATAAATAAAAAAGATATAATACTATACTTTGACATTCAATATAATGACGTCTCTTCTTGACATCTTAAACCATCGCGCTTGCGCGTCGCGATTTCAATACGTTCCAAATTATCTTTCTATCTGAATATTTATTTTAATGATTTTGTATTCTCAAAGATATATAATAACAAACGGGAAATGAAAATACTAAAACTATGTACTTATCCAAGCAAACTAATTAATACATTTAAAAAATCATAAAATAAGGTTGCTAAAAATTGAAGTATCACTAATTATCACAATATCGTCTACGTGCATTGAACCAACATGAAAATATATTTATTTTCGTAAACGAAAACATACTCGACCGCCGTGAGACTCGACTGCGAAGATATTGCGATCGGAATGTGAATAAACCGAATATTAAGGTTAGCAGAATACCATTTTTTGATCTATTCACAATGTCATCGCATTCCGGTCGCATGATTTTCAATTTGCCCGTTAAATAGCAGAATTGGCCTTCTGTAGTTATAAGCGCATTTTCATTTTGATGAAAAGGCGCTTATAACTACTGGACTATTGTTGCGCTTATAAAGAACTACTGACTATGTTTTAATCGGTTGCGGTTAAAATTATTATGTACTTTCCTTTTGTTACCATGGTCCTTTTGTTAACCCATTGAATCCCCAATTCTTCAGACCGCACTTCAGTCAGACACACAAGAATGTACGTATAGTAAGAATTAATATCGTGGGCGTCGATCACTAGTCTCGTCGCTTGGCTTTTATTGAAAATATTCAAGTTATTTATTCGTGAGGGAATCCCGCGTCACCAAGACATGCGAGCACCTACTACGGAAATTCGATATCTATTTGAATTTGAGCGTTGAGAGGGAGAACTATGATTTTAAGAGTTTAGGGGTATGAGGAACAGGGTGTAAAGTTCACTCATCCACCATAGAAAAGGGAGCATCCTCCGACCAGACGGGCACTAAATTAGTGACGCCAACGCGATCGGTCTAAACGGTGAACATTCACGGCTTCAACGGGTATCTTGACCACCAGCATGCAGCGAACGCGCATTCCTGGTCATCACGTCAGGGTCACCAATTTTGGAGTATGACGAACAGGGTGTAAAGTTCGCTCATCCACCATAGAAAAGGGCAGTTGCCCGCCAGACACAACACCCGTCTGGTCGGAGGATCTTCCATATTTTTTCAATCATAGTATAGTATCGTAATGCACTTAGCCCAATTACTTGAAGTGAAAACTTCTTTAGCAATAATATCTCGGGTCGGTGATGCTGAATCGGGTATACTCGGCTCCAGTCGTAAGTTTTCACATATATATCGTGTGCTCCTAAACACACCCTCATTTTCCCATATTGACTGAATCAATAAAAAAAAATATTCCAAGTTCACTCAAAAAATCCGATCGTGGGATTTTTTTATACACTAATTTCATGCCTATTTATTTGTTGTAGGAGATAAAACCATAATCATTAGGATGCCCATATCATGGCTTCATTAAATAATGATTCCGTGTTAATTCTGGCGGCCTTCCGGTCAAAAATTACCCACCTTTTATTACATTACTCATTTAATTGCTACCATAAAAGGGTCAAGAGAACAGAGAGCATTTCTTCTTTGATTATACTGTCAAGAAATGCCACGGAGCAGGGGGCCTAAACCGACCACATTAGCAATTCCTCTAAAAGCAGTTCATTTCCTGAATCCCAGCTGTCATTAGCAATTCCTCTAATTTTACATAAAAGCAATTCATAATTTGTGGTCCAATTTACGAATCTCCATAGAAAACTGTCAAACAGATGAATTATTTCGTAATATGAATCAGCACGCAGAACATATTATGAATTGTCAGTTTGTTATATTTTACGATGATTCATAATATTTTCATATTATGATTCTGCTAAAGTGACCGTTTTAAGCCCCCTGAAATCAATCTTATAAGAGAACTGTGGGGTACATACCTCCATGCCTACGAATACATCATACAACCTGTACAGACAATCAAAAAAGAAAAAATTAGTTGTCAATTTTATGTCATGTCATTATAATTTCTTCTCGTCTTGTATAGTTTTTCGTATATAATTAAATTAAATTAAAGTATTCTTGAACACATGTGTGCTTTAATATATTCTCCTTGTGAATAGTTAATACATAAATCAATAACCACCTAGAACCATAGAACCATACCATAGAACCATATAACCATATAACCACCATAGAACCATATAACCACCTAGAACCATAGAACCTATTGTAAAGGTAGCTTATTGGTTCCCAGTATTTGGTTTTAGCAGCGATTGCTATAATACTAACAAGTTTACCAGTTATGCCAGTTTACCACGTAACCATTATTGGATTTTCATAGAAATATCGATTCAAAATATCACAATAACGTATCCCATCATCGAGTCTCATAATAGTGTCGCGCGTTCACAAGACCTTCCAGAATACGATGTAAATTGAAAATCTCTCTATTTGAAGATCAAACGATACAGGCTCTTTGTGGATATTCCATATAAGAGCGTACATTTCGATGCCGTGTAACAATATTCTGGTTTAATATTTGAGATATTATCGTGTGGCAAAGGTTTCTGAATTGTTTTTTATTTTTGGTTAAGTCGATTTAGTCTAAGCTGACCAAAATCAGGTAGAGAACCACCACTTGGTATCATATTTTTAGAAAGGAGTAAGGGTTAGTTATATAATAGTACTCGGTATAATTTATGGTTGGACTACAGAATAAAAACAACTGACTTCCGAAAAAAACACTAAAAAGTGAAAATAAGTCTTAATTTCGGAAGTCGGTGTCTTTGGTCTTCAATTTTCGTTTTTTCCCACCGACTTCCGAAATCATTTTTCACTTTTTTGGTTTTTTTTTTTTGACGTCAGTTGTTTTTTTTGGAAAAAGTTTTTATTTTTCACTTTTTAGTTGTGGTACCTACCCCAAACAAATTCGAACCAACCTGTTATGTAAATAACAGTGACAGAGTAACTTCACATCAAAATCAATTCATAATTGGCGGAGTAATCACGTAACAAACAAAAAAAAAACATACAGTTGAATTGAGAACCTCCTCCTTTTAGAAGACGGTTAAAAATAACTTCCACCTGACCTATTTCTACCGGAAAAAGGCCAGGATAGTCTTATGATTCGGAATTCCATTCCCGGATGGGGTCTGGTGGAATTACAGTCATTGGATTTTCTAAGTTCCACAACGCTTGCCAATCCGGACTCCCGGCCACCATAGGCGCGGGCTTGCAAACGGCGAGCAATGGGTAGCTTGCCGCCCGATAAGGACCAGGCTCGGGTCGACGGCGCGTCATATTCCACGCGCGCCTCAAAGAGATGTCAGCTCACTTGACGGGGTCCGCTAGGACCGATGCCTGCCAGGGCTGCGGGAAAGTCTGAAAGGGATACCGGGGCCCAAGCAACTGAAGGAACACGAGTGGGTTTTAGCCAGTAAAAGTCTGAAACGCCCCGCCAGAAGTCATTTGACGATTTCCCACGCTCAAAAAAAAAAGAGGTTTTTCAGGTGTGCAAAATCTGACTAACCTTGATCATTAAATAAAACCTTTGTTCCCAAGTCAAAACAATTCAACGTCTAGACAAACAGCTTCACAAACCAATTACGAAATACACATGCAATTACAGTTCTATTCAATGTGAATACCGTCAATTGTTTTGTGCCAATACAGCAACGATAATAATTATACAATTTTATACGAAAATCCGTATTTCTGTTGACAGATTGTTAAGCTGTGTTATATGGACACGATTGCAAAAAAAATTGGAAACCGGCACCTTATTTACCAATCAGCAGTCAGTGAGGCGATTGATTGAATGAACTGCGTAAAACAAATATACGTGAGGATTTACCATGACGTTTCTTTAACTACGAAACCTTCGCGTATAACGTATCCATTGCTGATTCTGTATTGGTGGTCTTGTAAAGTTTGTTGACGAAATCAGCAATGTATGTTGTGCTAAAAGAATGGAACGACGTATTAGGTTTTAGTTTAGTTTTATAGTAAAAGTATCGATGTTGTTGGAAGCTGTTGAACTTGCATAGGACGTTACTAGTTTGCAATAGTAATTTAAAGTTGTGATCGGAACTAAAAAATAAAAAGTGTGCAATGTCGGTCGGCGAACGAATCGTCAGTTCAATGACGGTGGTACATAGCTCTTGTTTTTTTTTTGTTTGATTCGAGTTTGCAGTATCGTTTTCATTCGGTTGATATCGATGAGCTTCGTGTGTTTTACGTGTTTCCTGTTTACTACCAAATATTTTGTAGTTTATTTTCATGGTCGTATTTTTTTCATTTAAACATGTAAGATTGGTAAATTTTCATCTCGGCTGCTTTACCTTTTTCTTCAAAATGTCCTGATAACATAATAATTTATATAAACATTTAACATAACAGTTTTGTATGTTACAACATCATGAACAACAACATAAACACATAAATAAAAACAGCAATAAAAAATACAACAACATAAATTACATATCACCTGTATTATTACGTACTTCAAGCAAATAAATAAACGTTACATTCTATCTGCAAAGCAATTGCTAATCATTTTAATTTCTTACACTTCATAAAAATTCACAGCTTCGCAAGCTAAAGCTACCATCTTGGTCTACGTTAGCAAATAATTATGAACTGATCCACAACACAAATGTTAAAATATTTATATTTCTTAGTCTCGAAACCAGGTAGCAAAACTCCCGCAAATATCTATTAAGCCTAAGCATTTCAATCACGCCCAGACATCTGTACTCAAGAATCGAGAGCTTTCAAGACAATGGTAAGTTGTCATACATCTGGCGCTACGACTTCATTTAACTGGTCTGGTCTGGTCCTACCAGAGTGTAAATAACACCCACAGAGTATTAAGTGAGTGTCGCGATTCATAAAATAGTGATGTAAGAAAGGTGCCGATTGAATGATAATACCCGGAAGTATCTCTAAAATAATCCATTATTCATTAAAATAAAGTAATAGTAGTAGTAGCATAAAAACCAAAATAAAATTATGTATGCTTTATTTCTGTGAAATTGGTGTAATAATGTAAGAGAAAAATTGCAGTCAGTAAAAATAAAAAGAACTCTGGATTTATATTTATTTTAAAATATTTAGTAGTAAGAAGAAGTAATTTTTCATACAATATAGGTATGTCATTAACCAAATCTATTTTTCTTTGCGAAATATCGTATACTAAGAAATTCGTTATTAATAATTATGATTTGAAAACTAAGATAGACCTACGAAAACATGTTAACTAAACAAAACCAAAAATATTTCACACTCAATCGGTTCCAAATCTTATCGCAACGTGCGCTGTTTACTTACTAAAGAAAATAAACTTCCCTACAACCATGTGAGCGTGTCCTGTGACCTAGTTAAAAACCTTGTTACAAACTTAGTATGTGTGTCTGATCCCAAAATGGCGACCCAGAGAACGCGGGATAACCCAAATCGGGGACAGGTACAACACTAGAGGGTACCTAAAGGTATGATTCACAATAAGGGGCGGTTCCAGCATTATCATGCTAATGTGAATTGCATACATAGTGTGAATAATAATTATAATATTGATTTCTTTTTATTTATTTTCAAGGCTTTATTGTGGCCGCTCGATCAGGCAAAGCAGTGATTTGCGAGTTAATTAGATCTGTAATCGAAATTTAGAAATGTTGTGTGCAACAGCGTAATAGTTCATAGATATAAAGATTAAGGGCTATCACAAAGAGTAAGTACGGACAATGACAGAATAACTATGAAAGACAATAAAATAATTAGTGTTTGCTGTCTTTGATTATAATTACGTAATGTTGTCTTTCCTGAAGGCCTAGGCAAGTGGCAATCACTTTCAAAGCGTTTCGTATTTCTACGAAGACTTTCAACAGGATTTACAATGACATTTTTGACTTTTCCATCATCGTTTTCGCTGACAGAATGTCTAGACGTGGTTATTGTTACTGCTAATACTGTTTGTGTTATCCCTTATTCGCATTTAACGACAGCAGGAATGTTTTATCTTATAAACTGTTGCATAAATAAGACCTCTCGAGATTTCCATTGCAAGTCAAATCAACCTAAAAATCAAACAGATAATAATATATAATTATTTTATCTGGAGTCTTAAAACAGTCACTTTGGCAGAATCATAATAGGAAAATATTATGAATTATCGTAAAATGTCACAAACTGACAATTCCTAATATGATCTGCGTGCGATTCATAATACGAAATAATTCATATGACAGTTTTCTATGGAGATTCGTAAAATGGTCCACATAGTATAAATTGCTTTTATGTCAAATTAGAGGAATTGCTAATGACAGCTGGAAATTCAGGAAATGAAATGCTTTTAGAGGAATTGCTAATGTGGCCGTTTTGGGCCCACTGATTATTAAATAGAATCCAAAACCTTATGTAGTTGCTAGCTACACATTTTTTGGGTGCAAATGAAACACATCCCTGCATTCAATTAGAACTGGCGTTGAAAATAGCGCTCGAGCGGCGCCCGACCTGCGGGCATCGGCGGCGGCGGATTGAATCTAGGGCAGATATTCATGTGACCTGCAGGTTACAGGTATTTATATCAAGACATCGACTTTGCAGATGTAATCTATTTACAGAACTGTAGTAACTATATCTCTTGAAATCAATTTGTAGATTTTTTTTAACAATAACTATACAATAATAAATAGAATCCGTAGATAATTATAACAACTTTGGTTTGTGCCAAAACAGTTTTTTCAGTGGAGACTGTCAGTTTTTTCAATTTTGATTATGATATTGTTTTGTTGCCAGTATTTACTCTGCCACTATTTTCATAGAGCAAAATAAACGAAGAGTAATCCAAAAAAAAAAGAAATTAAATTAAAGCCGATAAGTACGTCTAAACCAAACTTTTTAACGCCATCCCAGACGTACTAAGTAAGCTCAGAAGTGACATTTCTCTTTGTCCCTAGAGAGCAGCTGTCCTAACAATGAGATTAAATTAAACGTAGAAAAACAAAAGGAATGCTGTAAAAAGATGTGTTGTGCAAAAAGCGAGACAAGGCGCTTAAAGCGAAACAAAGCGCTTAAAGCTGCTTGAAGAATGAGCTCCTGAATCTTGATTACGATGTCTTGTTAGTCTGTTAAGTGCTTAATTAGATAATGATTTGTAATTAGATGCTTTTAAGCTGTAAAATATAACTGTAGAAAGGATAGGCAGTGTAAGATTTAGGTACATGTTTTTTTTATGCTAGAAAACAGTGGCGTCTTCGATTAAAATTCTACCTATTACATTAAAATTTTCTAAGATGAAGCCTAGAATATCATAATCTCGAGGACCATTTATGATACAAAATAAATATTTCCTCCTTCGAATTATTATTTTTAATCTTAACTATCCTAACTAATTTTATAATTGCGAAAGTAAGTTTATTTGTTTTTTACTCTTTCACGCTTAAGGTTGATGCGCTAGGGTAGCCCGCGAAAATCAAATTTTCTTACGTTTTTTGAAATAGTCATTCAATACACTTACATGAGCTTAGAGAGTTGTATTGTTGATTTTAATGTTTATAATTCTGTAAATCCTTATGTTACGAGCGCTAATAATATCAGATCAACATACAACCTGATACTGACCTGCAAATTGCAAAAAACGTAAGAAAATTTGAATTTCGCAGGCCACCCTAGCGTATCCCCCTTAAACGGCTATACGGATTCTGGGTAGACCATGACCTGGATTAGAACATAAGATACTTTTTATCCCTATATTCGAGACTGAAGGGGATAAAACCGCGGGGTGCAGCTAGTAATAATAATAATATAATTGTATCTCCGTGTGGCAAAGGTTACAAAATGAATGTTCCATTCCAAACCTAGTACAACATGTCTAAGTACTTTCAACTCCTCAAGTCCTCATTCGCGATATGAAACTCATTATACTCGAATCGCGAACTTTATGTCTAACTGTAATGTAGGTATAGTTACATTAGAGAGCTGTGTCTTCATTAGAAGGCATAGCGTTTTGCACCGAAAACATGTAAGTGTTTGTATTTAGATAACGTATTTCTACAGAAGCATCTACCACCGTCCCCTCATCTGCTATTATCTATCCATTTACTTGATAGGCTCCTCATTACATTTCGGAATTAAATTGTTTTAGGCCTATTGAATAATTTCCCGCACATATTGTCTTCATCTTTGCCGTGAACAGAATACGAGTAGTCAAACACGTTATGACTTATTAATTCCTAGAATGAAAATTCAGCTTCATTTTGACGTGTTTCTCCACGTCTTTAGACCTTTTTTTTTTAGGTGGAACATCATCAAATGACTTCTCTGGGCGTAGCGGGAGTGTCAGACTTTTACAGACTTGGGAACCCACCCGTGTTCCTTCAGTTGCCTGTTGCCAAGGGCCCCGGTATCCCTTTCGGACTTCCCGCAACACGTCTTTAGACCTACAGTATTCATTATTTCAAAGTTCTAAAATCCAGACAATGTTCTACAACTACTTCCAACCGCTCCTCGCTTCCGCCACCCCCAAGCCACCATTCTAAAACTAAAGACGTGAGAGTTGAAAGATTAATTACCGGGTAGCAGACGTTCCTTTGAGATATAAAGACTGCTTTATAAGATGTTCCCGAGGTCTTCAGGTTTGTGAGAGGAAACTTTAATTTATTGTGTGCTGCATTGTTATACGAGTTACTAGATTCTTTGGTGAAAGGCAGACGTGGTTGATTGATTCCAAGTTGTGCTTACATCAGATGCTAAAGGATTGAGACAGGTTCTGTGTAAAACCGTATGGCCCGTTGTGGGTATTGAAGTTTCACTATTTATGAAGTGGGAAAGCAGTTTCGAATTGCATAGCTTTAGTTTTTGATGAAAAATAAAATAAAAGAGCGATCAAATATCCAATAGGTTTTTTTTTCAAATACCCAGGCTGAATTTACTGACGCATGTTCGAATTCGTTTAGTTTTCGCAAATACTCTAAATTCATCCACCCACTACCACTAGCTTTCAACTAACCACAAAAAACACTCACCTCTATAAAACTGGCCCCCAATTTTTGCTGCACTAACAAACAGTAAATCCGCACTAAACCGCATTTCAGCCGTGTAACCGGGCCGATCCAGTTCGCGCCACCCCGATCCGGCCTGAACCAGTTCAAACCAGCTGTAACACAATAAAGGGCAATTGCGCGCGCGATTCGTGTCACGTCGGACGAGCCAGTCCAGACTTTGAATAGAAATTAGGCCATTGCGACACCGAAATTCAGGAAATAGAGGTTGCTGACTGAATTGGTTTTTGTCTCGCACCGTTTGCTTTTAAGATTGTAATCTAGTTGATAAAAAGATAATTGGGGTTGTTAAGGCAATTTACTCAAATTCTCCTGATAATGTTTCTTTGTTCTTCCTTTGTTTAAAAGTTACATAATCCAGATAAGCAGATGCTGTACTGTTATGTATCATTGAATACTTAATTGAGTTTGTTCATGTGCTAAGTTGTAATGTTTCAAATAGTCCATTCGAGACCTTATTAATGTGAATGACAACAACAATTTAAGTTGAATTTAAATTAAGTACCTAGAATTACTTAATCATCATTATCATTTCAGCCGAAAGACATCCACTGCTGGACATAAGCCTCCCCCAACCACCGCCACTTCGACCGGTTCTGTGCTTCTCGCATCCAGCGCATTCTCGCGCCATTCACTAAGTCATCGGTCCACCTTGTGGGGGGCCTTCCAACGCTACGTCTTCCGGTACGCGGTCACCACTCCAGAACCTTACGGCTCCATCGGGCATCTGTTCTATGAGGAATTTGCCCTGCCTACTGCCACTTAAGTTAGAATTATTTACTAGTTTCAATATCAACTTTGCTGACTGGCCCAATATTTTCATCTAGACAAAAGCCCATTTAGTACCTATACGTAAAATAAAAGGAAAATACACTCTATCGTTCCATTCATAAACATTTACTCTATAAAACGAGAAGCTCCGACAAAGCGACAACTACATTACACATAATATTTTCCTCTATTCCAACATAAAATAAAACAAAATTCTACAAACTTATTTATTTCTGCACTTCGAGCATCTTCAGCGATCATTCTAGAAACGACTTTGAAGTAGAAACACGGCAACGTAAACATAGCATTGGAAATCGGAGAGTTACATATAAACACGGTTAAGTATAGTTGTTGGAAAGGAAAAATGTAAAATAGGTCGCCGTCTACAGTTTCGGTTCCCTGCGGCGCTTGAACGCGGAACGTCAAATATTTTTGGAAGGAAAATTTTGTGTAAGTGTTCCGAATGGCTTGGATGTGGAAATTGGGAAGGTGTCAGGAACATTCGTCTTGGAAATAGACTTTAGTACAACCAAAATAACTACTTATAAACTCGTCATCCATAGTCATGCGTCTGCAGTATTGATGGACACTAAAAAGTAATATCGACTGTATTGAAACATACACGTTGGGAAGTACTGTACTCTCTCTATTAAATGAAAGCCTTCTCTTATCGTTACATTATTGAAGTGAAATCTGAAAAATCATTAGAAATTGCAACTAAGAGACATGATAATGTAAAGGGCCCAACTTTAAGGCTAAGTATAGTCTTTAACGCTACGACATTACTGTACATGGATTGACACTGTTTGCAAGCTTTAATCTCGTTTTACACAGCATACCATAGGTTACTCTCGTCTGTTATATGAAATCCCCAACTTAATTCCAATTTTTGCTAAGCCACCTCCAATCCTTAGTGCTCGGAACATCTCTCAAGTTTCCATTCCGCTTATCTGCCTCAGATATCGAACGCATTTCTTTTGCAATGCTTGCTTATTTTTGATTACCTTCGTTTTTTTTTTTTGCTATGGCTTAATGAAGTTTTTCGTTTAATTATGTTTGTTTTACAAGAAATGATTCGAAATAGGAAACTGGGTGTAGAGGCTTAAATTTTATTTTACTCTAAAGTATGCATCCTTTGCATCACGAATCGTTAAATTAGCACTAAACTTATTTAAAATAATGATCGTTCTATTTTGAAGATGACAGAAACAGAATTATGTTTTGATGGGTGGCGGCTCAGACCAACAAAAAAAGGAAGATAGATCACGCCGTACATCAAAAGTGAAGCCACAAAACCATGCTCCTGCAAGTAAACACACAGGCTCACGCACACACCTACACTAAAACCATGCTCATCGCTCCTAGTACATCACGAGTCGTCGTCTAGTTAACATCAATAAAAAAAATAGAATTATGCCTTCCTGTGTAGTAAAAACTTGTAAAAACAATAGCAAATCACATAAAAAGTCTCACGGAATCACTTTTCACTTGTACTTACTTGAAATAATATAGTTTTTTAATTTAATGAACTATGAATTTTAGGTTACTTGGAACAAAAAACCTCACCGAATGAACAAATGAAAGCAGTGACATAACCATAATGTGATTTCAAATTTTCCCATTTGATTAAACCGATTTAAATTATGATTTCTTATTTCGAGAAATTATATTCCTGTTTTCTTTTTTTACGTATTTATATTTTAGATTTCCAAGTAATACTAAATCTAAAAGTAAATGGATGGTAGCTATACGAAATAGCGATGTATTTTTTTTTGTTTTTGTTTCGGTATATAAGTCTTTCTTAACAATTGAGTTAAAATACCATACTCAACAATATCTTACTCGTACAATATTATCCTACCCATACAATATTATTCCCCAAATTATAGGGAAAAACTTTAAAAAAATGACAACCCTTTTTACACACACATTGATAAAAAGGTGGCTTCACTTTTGATATACGGCGCGCTCCGTCTTTCTTTTTTGTTGGTCTGAGGGTGGCGATGATTGGTGGTGCAAACGGACCTAAGTGTATACCCTCAAGATTTTGAATTTCGAACGGCCCAGCTAAATCCTACCGCGCGTGTTTTGTTAAACGGAATCGAGTACGCGGCCGACCGCCATCTTTGCAAATTGTTAGTTTTACGTGTAGTTTTCGGTAATTATTTATTGGTTCACTCATGTGGATTGCAGATTAGCTAGTTTTGTCGCTAGCCAGCTAGTTTTAGCGCTTTGTCGGTGCATGACAATTATTCCTACTTGGTAAATGTGAAATGTAATGAAGGTAGTGAAGTGCTTAGTCCCATTATGATAGTGAAAGAAAACCCAGGTGGTTACCCTGCGGCTGTCTGGCGCTAGGTTCACAGGATAATAAGGTAAGTTCTGCTAAGTAATAACATTTTTTACAAAATAATCCACTAAGACTTGTGAATGCATGAGTGTCATTATATTTTAAATAAGTTTGCGTTTAACTACTTTCTACCATAGTGTTGCATCGTCAGTCAACATGACATAGATAATGTTGTATTTAGATAGCCAATGATCCGATTTAGTTTATAAACTCGACATTTAATAAACTCCTATCATAATAAACACAGCTTAACCACCACAAAATTACACAAAATATTACCGTATTACACACTTGCCTCAAAACGTTAAGCTCGCATTCATTTCAATTTTAGGACACCGAAATCCCTAGCACAAACAATTTCCGCCTCGTACTAAAATAAACATGTCAATTTCATTGCTGGCCAACTAGAAATGCCTAGATAGAAAGGTAAATCCCAAACGAGAAATCCGAAAAGAACCGGTAGCGAGCGGGAATCGAACTGGGACCTTATTGATCCGACGCTAATGCCCTCTAATCCACTTAGGTAGTCTTCGGCAGTAAGCATGACTGGCAGGGATTATATAACTGTAACGAAACTGTATAAGTTGTGATATACTAACGTTTTGAAATAACAAAATGGAAGATTAAAACTTTCGAATTAAGAATTCGTCTTCGTTTGTTTTCTGGTGACAGCTACTGTCAACGGCCAGGACTTAATGTCACACGTATGTGCCAATCTAACGGTAACCCGGCAGCGCTTTGTCATGCAAATCCAAGAAATACTCACGACACACGCATGTCCGAAGTATTATGCAAGTTGTAAAATGGCTTAAAAGATTTGTATGGTCATTTAGAAACCGTAAGGGCACTGTCATTGGTCTCCCAAAAGCTAGAGAATTTGTTCAATTTGTTGTAATTACAGTAGCCTTTTAAAATGAGAATTGATAGCAGGCTTGAAGGGATGAGGCCTGAAACCTGCCGTTAGTAATACAATTATATTGAAACCAAAAAATTAGGAAACGTCTCACGACAATTCCAAAACGAATCCATTTTTAGATTTTGACCTAACTTACACCTGCGTAAATCTTATTAGAGATAACATAACATCACGCCTGTATTCCCCAAAGGGTTAGGCAGGCCAGTGGTGTTCCTATAGTACACCCACATTTCGCTAGTTATTTTTAAGTCCCATGTATAGGGGGCGAGCCTATTGCCATCAACCGGGCACAAATCCATACGGGGCTGCTACTGAGGAATTCCAGATGGATAAACCTAATAACACTTTGCCCATCCTGGGATTCGAATCCAGAACCTCATGCTCAATAGTAACGTTTACTATCACTACACAAACGAGGCAGTTCTCTACACAACAATACACAATCAATCAAACACATCACACTATAGAATATTCAATAAACAATACCAAAAACGGTTGCAACCAACAGCAGGACAGATGAAACCGCACGATTTACATGGAGAATCAGACACACTATGAATTATTGAATGGACTCAATCGCGTATATGACAATGTGAACTGACAGACGGACGGATAATTAGCAAATGGGTTCGACTATAGAGACGGTTCGGCTCTCATACGTTTAGGAGATTTTCCGAAGTGATAAAGTGAGGCTGTGAGTCGGAAAATGTTTGTTGTGGTCCTTTTGAGAACGTTCAATAACCTAACATGCTGTATTGGACTTTGATCAAGAGTAAGTAGATTTGGTATTGAATTTTGACAACTCTTTGTGAAGCATCTTGGTCCAAATGTCTGTCACTAAAAGATGTGTGACTATTTCTGACTAAAAATACATTCAGCTTCGTAACGTCCTTATCTATCCTGTACCACAGGACGCGGACTAAGGTAGGTACGGTTCGACTAAGTTTTTGTAAAAGCAAACGCTTCTAAAACAAGTCTCATCAGTAGTACCGTAAGTACCTTACCAATCTTTTCTGGATCAATAACTGACAAAATATATATCCGAACATACAAAACTCCTCGTAACCCTAAATGCCCTTTATTTCCGCAATATCATTCCAAACATATATTTTTAAAAGCTCAGAACCCTATTTATTTTTATTCTAATCCCATCCCGTCAGCGGCCATCAATAATTCATACAGCTATGTGAATTATAGCCACGACGATCTTCACGGATTTCCTCTCGCTTTCAACAAGATCCTTCGTCTACGCGCTATTGTACCGAAAATGCTGTTACTTTCGCAGTCCATTGTGAACGCTTCATACTTGCAAATGAATGGGAAGATACTTGAATATGCGCATAGGTATCGCTGTGATTTCTTGTAATGAAAGAGCAAGTTAGTTATGAAAGATATATATTATATTTTGCGTGGTTTACGAAAATGGGGGTTTGGGATTTAAAAGAGAGATTTAGGTACTGACGATATTGTTTTTATGCTGATTCTGAAACGGAGAATACCTTTAGATATTTTAAAAAAAAAAACATACAATAGGACCAAATTCTAAAGTAGACTAGAATTATCTTTATTCAAGTAACATATGACTCAAAAATGATTAGTAAGACTTACAACTATATTAGTAAGAACTGACACTTCACAAAAACAAACAAATAGTATTGGATCACCGTTGTGGCAACCCATGTGAGAAGGTATAACAGCGACCCACGAGAACACAGTCTAGGCGACTTGAAATCATGCTTAGGATACTGTTGGAGCTGCTCCACACCCTGCGCACCATAGAAACGCACCTTTTACGCATGTTGTGTAAAAACAATTTACATGCGCATTCGCAAACATTCCCGACGCACTACAGAAGCGGGGCAGCCCCACTAGCATCCTAAACGCGAAAATATATAAAATTATTTTATTTTAACACTACACAGCAAAAGGCCAATTTTATATTAATATGATTTCAGAGATCAAAATAAATTCTTAATTGATACAAAACCGGTTTCGTAAAATATTATTTGACCATTTAAAAGTACATACCACTAAAACTTTTACCTTCTTTTTCGTAAACGACAATTCAATAAAAACAGCTTACGACCTACCCGTAAAAACAGTTTGGCACGTGCCCTTGGCACACACCTCACACAAGGCTGTTAAGTTTGGCACTTCCCTATTACCTTGCCACACATCCTCAAGCGCACTACGATAAAATAATTCCCCATCTTAATGGCAAGAGGTACCTAGCAAGACCCTTCTCACACCTTATAATAGTGGCTCGCGACGTAATCCGGAAGGACCACGAAAACAGCATGGATAACACCTTGGTTCCGGTAAATATTTAATACAACACGGCTTTCTATACATTTATAATAACGCGAAGGCTGAGGAAAACGGCTTGTTCCAGTGAATAAGTGATCGGTTTCTGATGTATTTAGGTCCCTTTTTTCTTTCATTCGGAGGAAAGGAATTATTTTGTGAATACGATTGTCGATTTGGGAGTACATGATATTTTTTTTGTTTTTTTCGCTTCATTGGATTTGGTCTATTCAGCTGTTAACAATTATTTTTCATATCCAGCTATTGCAACATTAATCTCCTGTAAACTTCATACATAGATAACTTGTTTTGGAGTTGTAAAAGAACAAGCATAGTTGGTGGAATCACCAGAGCTGATTTAGATACAGCGAGAACTAGAAACATTGTCATTTTTTTAATCTTTTTTCTTATAACCTATAGTTGTCGACATAATTACCCAGTACTTTAATTGCGACATGAATGCAATGGGAATTTGGATTTTATGGAGACATCTCATCATGATGGTTGATTTTATTTTCGAATGAACTATGTGATGTGTTTTATTTTGCGATTTCGTTTAAATCGCGGATGTAATATTTAATAAGCTCGAGGCTATTTTAAAAACCAGTATTTCTTCTAGGAATCTGTATTCACCTAATTCTTCATTACTCATTCTTTCAACTCTTGATAAGGCTTTAATACTCTGTGCTTTAAAATAATACACATAAACTGTCCTTAATAAGTTAAAATAGACAGGAATACTACGTATTAAACATTGTCATCATTCTTGTCAATCGATATGTTCACTTAACATTTAATAAATATATTCTGTAAACCTACAGCTGCAATATGAGCCCTTGGCATTGGATAAATTACGACCAACTGATTCCCGCCGACTCTCCTAAAAGATTGTCCCTGCTGCCCATCAATAAGAATTTGCTGACCTTGGGAGCGTAAATTACTTGTGAAAAGCTTCCTACAAGCATTTCACAAGTAATTTACGAGTTCAAAAATCACTGCATGATGATCATCTCGGCTCTCTACTCTCATAACGGTGGAAAAACATTGCGAGGAAACCGGCATATCCTTAAACCAAAAATTCGAAGACCTGTCATATCCACCATCCCGCACTGGGCTGCGTGATGGATTATGGCCAACTCCCTCGTAGAGAGGAGCCCTGTGTCCCAGCAGTCGGAACGATACAGGCTGATTATGTTATGTTCTAGATGATCATCACAATCTAAAAAAGCCCATTGCTGTCTATTAGGGAGGCAAATGTCCTATGCGCCTCTTCGATTGCGATGCTGGTTGAGAGCATAATATCTCCTGCTACCACCTGCTACCCCTGTGCAGATCTGCACTCCATGCCTGAGAGCGACGCCTACGCTTGCCTATTCGCCGTCATTGATCGAGCACAAGCGATCGATGTTCCAGTTCTCTAGATAACTATATTCTAGCACTCCATTGTACACACGGCTACACATCAAGCTATACATTTCTAGTTTATGCTGATCTCGCATTTTATAGGATATCCGTACAATGCGAGGTCAGCTTATACTGGAAATGTATAGCTTGATGTGTAGCCGTGTGTACAGTCAGGAAAATCAGTTGTGGATCCAATTGATACCTGTCAATTTGTTGTGTTGTAACCATTTCATACAACTGTCATAGAGTAACAGTTGTCATTTGACTAAACAGACAAATTGAAGTTGATAAATAATTTGCTTTTTATGTATTTGTACATACGTTACTATTACTATTATTTTACGTCTGTAAGGTTTTAAACTATGTAAATGCGTGTCTATAAAAATAGTTAGTTGATAATCATTTTGCCGTGTTATAACTATTTTATATACTTAACTGTCATACAATGACAATTGTGATTTGAATATAGAGACAACTGAAGTTGATAATCAATTTTCATAATAATTAATTAGCCTGACTTTACTAAGTGCTTCAGCGTCTCATACAAAGCTGTCTAGCAACACTAACTGATCAATACCGTCCACATAATCCATAGCTTCCCTCTTCAATTATTTACCGCGAGCCGGCTGCCTCAGTTAGAGCTGCATTATTAACGCGTTCCTATACCGAACCGACGGTTTATTAATGTCCTTAGTTATTAACGTCATTTCCGTCGTGATTGGAGGTGATTTTGTATGTCAGGATGTTGCGGGGAAGTTGTAGGGGTAATGGGCCTACTTTGGTTCCCAAGTTGGTAGCTAAAGTTTAAGGAGCAATGTTTGAAGCGGGTCGGTTAGACCCGCCTGCACATCAAGGATCCCTCGATGCGTGCTTCCTACGCATTATACCGGATGATGTACCTCAGCATTGATTCAGTCTTATTCTTTGCCGCAATGTTATCATAATAGCTAAATTAATCTATACAGCGACGAGAGAACACTATCCTGTTTTACCGAAGGTAAGAGAAGTCTAACCCCCATATAGGTAAGACTGGTATTACAGGCAGGAACCAATCTTAGAACATTGATGTATAAAAATACGTAATAAACCTTAATAAGGATTAAAAACCAAATTACAATATTTAAAACAACTAACTCTTTACACTAGATACTAAATTAAATGACTAACAAATATATAATACACAAAAACAAAACAATGCATCGAAGAACTCGTGCGTATCGCTGTCATACGGAAACATCCCCAGAATACTGGCAGCACTGCCACGTTGAATGGCAATGCTATCATTCAACGTGGCAATGCTGCCAGTGCACAAATAAGTTACACTCTAAGCTAGCCAGTCCAGTTACACTTACATTTATACCCAAAAACTCAAAACGAGCTCACAATATAGTAAACAAAATCCAGTCTATCACGCTAACATCCAATATTCCTATACAAACTGTACACAAAGTACGCCGCCGCCACTCCAATAACTACCAACATACACATTGAAACAATGTATGTAATCACCAGGAAATAACATCGCAGAATAAACATCCTTTATTTTTATTAGTCGTTATACGGAAAATCTGTTACAATGTACAAAATGGCGGGCAGAATGAAAGGTTTATGTACGATGTGAGGGTATAATGTTTTATTTTAGTTAAGTCTTGTGTTAAACTACTGCTGCAAAGTTATGATAAAATCTAGTATGATTATTATTAAAACATGGGTTAGTAACTTTATTTGGTGTAACACGAGGAGATGGTAGCTTGCATGGCTTCTGACTATATTTACATAATCTAATGCCTATAACCAATGATATTAAATTAACAAATATGTTATAAGCGCGCAATCCAATTGTAACGTTTTTACTTGTAGTGAAATGTAAAATGAATGAAACGTTACCCACGTTTGTGTGTGCCGCTGCTGCGTGGAACACTTTTTTCGGTTGTTTTGTGAGTGTATAACATATCTGTTAATATAATATCATTGCATATAACGCATTTTCTAAAATAGGCCTTTACTTTTTTTATCCCTACAACCCAATACCGAGATCTCAAGAACGAAAAACTTTCCTGTGAAGCATTATACCTATGAGTAACGTATATTCACCATTTACCAGTCAAAGACATGAGAGTGAATACAACTGCTGAAAATTCACCCAAAACCCTACCATCCTTATAAGCATATTTCTCTAAAGCGCGGACGGTTGCGATTTAATTTAGTAATTAATTAGACATGACACAATTCGTGTCGAGGTGTCCCGCGGGCGGCGTCCATGCTGGTAGAATTAGTGCTAACCGCGTCGTGTCGTGTTTTATCGTCCTTGTATAAGTAGCTAGGTAGTAAGCTCGTAGTTTTGAAATAAGTAAGAGGAATTTTGTAAAGAGTGAAGGTTTTATACGCCAATAATCCTGTCTGTAAATAGCAGAAGGAGCTCGTGGCTAAGTAATACCAGCAGCACGGGTCGATCCATCGGACTAAGCTACGCTTGCCGGGGTTGACCCCGATGAGTAACTATCTTCACATATCGAGACTCATCCTTATCTCGGAATATACGTCAAGCCGTTGGTCCCGGCTGTCATTCGTGGATCTTTGACAGTCGTTACGGGTAGTCAGAAGCCCGAAAGTCTGACAACCAGTCTTACGACAGGTCTGACAGGCAGTCGCTCCATGTAAAATACTGGTATTCAGCTGCTTCCGGTTAGACTGGTAGCCGACCCCAATATAGTTAGAAAAAGGCTAGGCAGATTGAATCCTGTCTGTAAATACACTATTTTATTATTAACAGTCTCAGAAACATATTTTTTAAGCTATGTTTGTATATAAAAAAGGAGAAACAGGCCGTATCGTTTATGGCCAAAACATTGCTATGAACGAAACACGAGTCAATAATTGTACTTTTTTCTTGATTACATTTTTGTCTTTACTTTGTTTTATACTATTGATTTATTCAACCATGTGCACTATAAAGGTACAATAACAACAGTTTCTACTGATGGTACTATAGGTAGGGTACCTACTCCTATTTCATAATAGGAGTAGGTACCTACCTAGTCTTGAAAGAAAAAAATGTGAAGTTCCATGCCATTAAACGTACACTACTTACTATTGTTGTTTGTTTTCATTGACATTTTCTAGTCCCAACAAAAGTTACCAACCTTTTAGGATTTTTTTGTTTTCACTATGAAATAAATCGTCCTTTCTGCCGCCATTTTGATTCATCCTTCATCCACATCCCACCTCGCTAGCCAAACCCGTTACTAAAATAAAAATTTATTAGTCCAATGCCATCAATTTTCTAATTTGGCCATAAAGAGGCGACAATAAAGTACATAGGTTGTAAATAAGCCGTATAAAGGAGCAACAAGGACATGTGGAATTTGATTTGGCTATCACTGGGGCAATAAAAAGTTATGCGTTGACCGTAACATGCACCACGTAATTCGATAGTGAGCGCTAGTGTACTGTGCGCACGGGTCACACGGTACGGTATCCTCTTGAAACACTTACAGCAAAAGCAGTAAAGCTCATAATAATACACGGAAAACGGACGGGGCGGGCCGATCCATCAGGTTAAGCTACGATTGCCGGGCTGGTCCGTGGATGGGTGACCATCTTTACATACCGAGATTCCTCCGTGCCTCGGAAAACAAGTAAAGCCATTGGTCCCGGCTGTCATTCGTGGATCTTTGACTGTCGTTAGAATCCCGAAAGTCTGACAACCAGTCTTACCAAGGGGTATCATATTACCCACACCTAGTTACTGGGTGGTGGAGGTACCGCTCCATGTAAAATACTGGTATGTAAAAATACTGTATGTAAATAACTGCAGCCAGTTAGACTGGAAGCTGGCCCCAAAATAAATGGGAAAAGGCTAAGCAGATGATGATGAATAGACGGAAGAAAAGATAGATAGATAGAAAGAGAAGAAAAAAAGAAACGTTTTAGAAAAGTATGGTATACAAAATAATATGTATCCTACTTCCTACTAATATTATAAATGTGAAAGTTTGTGTGTTTGGATGTTTGTTACTCAATCACGCAAAAACGGCTGAATGGATTTGGATGTAATTTGGCAAACAGATAGTTTATAACCTGGATTAACACATAGGATACTTTTTATCCCGATATTCCCACGGGATCGAGACTTACGCGGGTGAAACCGCGGGGCACAGCTAGTGCTTAATATTCGGCGTATGAATGATGATAGTTTTCATGTGCTGCAACATTCAGGAGTCAGCATTTCAAATCTAATCAATCTTATCAGCTCAAATCTAATCAATCTTATCAGCTCAAAACCTGGACACCATCCATAACAAGGTGTCAATGACTTAAAAACTCAAAAGTCAACTTTTACGAAAGCTACTAGTGTAAACATTTTCTCAATGTCACCCGTAAGTACGAATTTATGAGTGCAAAAACGTAACACAAACCTAACTATTCTAATTCTAACCCGAACTAATATTATAAATGCGAAAGTGAGTTTGTTTCTTACGCTTTCACGCTAAAACGGCTGAACGGATTTAGATGAAATTTGGCACGTGGGTAGACCATGACCTGGAAAATCTAGAAAGCCTGGTGAGGCAAGTACCATACTATTTCATCAAACTCAAACTCAAACTCAAAGCATTTATTTCAAATAAACCAATTACAGGCACTTTTGAATTGTCAAAGGGTCGGTCAGTCTGAAAATATGAAGCTAGTTGCCCATTCCAAAGCGTAGTAGGTTCCTATGGAGAAGAACGAGCAAGAAACTCCACGGACACTCATCATCCATATGACATCCAAATGAATATCTATACTAATCTATACTATACTAATTATAAAGCTGAAGAGTTTGTTTGTTTGTTTGAACGCGCTAATCTCAGGAACTGTTGGTTGGAATTGAAAAATTCTTATTGTGTTGGATAGTCCATTTATCGAGGAAGGCTATAGGCTACGGCCAATAGGAGCGGAGCATAAATGAAATGTGTTGCAAAAACGGGAAACAATATTCCTTTTTGAGAGCTTTCGATGCGTGTGCTGTGTAAACGGTTTATGTTACGTAAATATCATGTATGATGGAATTGTTCCTCTTTAAAAGTTCTAAAAAAAAGTCCGCGACAGCATATGTCTTTCTTTTAAGATTGACTAACTATAACCTTTTTTATGGTAATCAAATTTGTTCGAAATTAATGCATTATTTGCGAAGGAGTTTTATCAAAATTATATTGATTCTTATTCAAATAAATAGTTTTAACATGAAGGGTATTTATGTAGCAGTAAAATACTTTATAATTCATTCGAATCGGACATGTAATTTCGAAGTTATCACGAGTATGAAAATGCAATACGCGAACCGTTCGACGCCGGCGCCGCGCCGCCGCGACGTTCCCTACTCTAGAGAGGAAAAGATGGGCACACGGGTAGATCATGACCTGGAATAGGACATATGATAAGTTTTATCCCTATATTCCCACGGGATCGAGACTTACGCGGGTGAAACCGCGGGGCACAGCTAGTTCTTAAATAAAATTCCAATACTGTTTTATAATATTTGGATTCTTAACTACTACTAATAGCTACAAAAGAGAGGCTATTCTATGCCGAGAACAACACGTAGAAAACTTATGGAAATTCTTCGTGTTATTTCATATGGGCAAGCAATATGCACTTCGTTTTGTGGCTCCTGGTTTGCCAATAGCCAAATCCTAAATACCGCGAATGGCGACACAACGCACACGCACGAAGCACCGTCAATCCAGGCGACGTCGTAATGCCAATAAAAGTAAATGAGCCGCCCGATTGCTGGGAACAGGCGACATGTGTCCGTACACCGGCCGACACAGATCGCCACCGATGATAAACATCCCACACGATATTATAACACCTTCTGTCTTGTAGATAGGGGCGACTTTGGAGTGTGGTGTATCGCGTATGCGATTTCTTTGGGAATTTAATGAGTGATAATGAAGTGGTTAACAATATTTTTGGTTTGGACTTAATTGGCGTCGGTGGTGCGCTATTTCGACACGTATGTGAAAGGAGTTAGAGTTTGCTTTAGATTGTGCAGATTATCAATTGGTAAATATTTGCAGTTACGAAAGTTTAGATTCAAATATGTGATAATGAACGTGGTTTTTATCTTATAATTTTATTTAATCGTTTTTTAGCAACATTTCAATTATGCGATTTCTTTTGAACATCATCATTATTTGACATCCTATATCACTTATTTACAGCTGCACGTAAAGGACATACAAGTTCCTAGCAACGTTACTAGAAACTCAACTGCCTGGAAAAGCTCTTTACCACTGGTTTCCAGAACATTCCATGTAGACGTCGCAGCTATAAAGGCTATAACAGAACACCTGGAACAGCCGTACGTCTTGAAACTCGTATAATAACATAGACGCAAGCAGTCAGCCGTTTCTCGTCTGAAACTAACAATGAGCTATGAATAATTGTCAATATGGCATATTGTAATGAAAAAGTTTATTTATTTTTATTTATTTATTTACTTACCACTTACATTAGTTCTTACAGGTGGGAACCCAATACAACAATGTAGTCAGTTTTTTTTTTTTTTTTTACAGTCAGAGGCGTTATCCAAAAACCAATTAAACACCACCACCAACAAACATGTAATGTTTTTATATTGTCGTATAGGTACATATTGACTAACAGATTTACTTATCAGAGTTCTTACCTTATAAGTTACGATTATAAGGTAAGAACAGATAGGGTAGGTTTAAAAGCACCAGAGAATTGGAGGACCAAGTGTCGTGTCATAAACGTAGAAGAAGCTCAAGGATGTTTAATAACCGTTTGACCTTCAGATACCAAGTCAAAATTTAAAGCTGTCCAGTGCTCACACAATACATGCGAAATTCCAATTCAGGGAAACGCAAACATATTCCGAGCGTTTAAACTAAAACCCTTGCTATTTCGGCCTCAGTTTGGATTGCACAAAACTTCAAAACACTAAAACTTAATAGTGCCTAAAATGACGTGCAAAACCGAGTCCAAACGTTTTCCCACATCCCGCTAACCCTCGCATGCCGGGTGCGTTCCGTCGCGCAATGCAGACGCACGCCTCGTCGCCTCGCTTCCAAATTCAAACGGTTGACGTTCCAAATTGGAATTGTTTTTCATTTTTTGACTGTTAAGCGGCCGTTGTCTGCGGCCAGTGATTTCGAGTTCGAATAGCGCAACGGGATTAAAATTGGTACTTTGGAATTTTTGGGTGTTCGATTTTCTGGTTTTAAAGTTCAATTAAGGTTCTGTGGGTGTTTGGTATGTTCAATCTGGCTATTGGAAAAAGAATACGATGCAAATTGGTGCTAAAATCTCGAGCGCTTCCGCAGAATAGCTAACACTATATGCATAAATGTATTAAAACCATGACTGTTGGAAAAATTAAAAAGACATCAAATGCTAAAGTAAAATAAATGGAAAATGATTTTTCTCAAAACAATTATTTCTTGTTTTATAATATTTTCCTCTTTCAATATTAGAATTCAAATACATTGAAGAAGCATTTTTCAATAAAAGAAAAACGAATGCTTCTCGAAACGGAAAAAAACATTTTCCCTATCTAATTTATTACAACCGAAAATAATATTTCTTACAATAAAATTTGCAAATCTAATAAGACAGATAGACGTCAAAAAACCTCGGAGCATTCGAATTACAAAATTAAATTCCGAATTTAATTTTACAACGCTTTCATAGAACATTTAACGCATACCGCGAAGGGTGCGTCAGTACTTCTAAAAAGAAATAAAAGAATTTATTTTTATTTTTACGAGTTTCAAGAGGCCGTGCTTCATTTGCAGTGTTAAGTTCATTTTTAATTATATTTAAAAAAGTTTGATGGCGCGGTTAAAATTGAATTAAACGGTATTTTTAAATGTGTGCTACTTATTTCTTCATTCGTGCGGTAAATCTTAGCTACCTAGAAAGATTTTTGATGATGGCCTCTAGTGACACATAAATGATTCTAAACGATCCCTGGCCGTAACCAAACAATACATAATTATTATAAAAAGTAAGTAGAAACAACATTTACAACAAACAAAAAGTCCTTCACAATGTCCAGAGCAACTTTCTTCCATTTTTCCACTGAAATTCTGGTTGAGTTTAACGAGCTTTAGATTACCGGCCTCAAATTACGTGGACTTAAGGTCTGTTGTTTTAATTCTGCCGCAAAAATACGCCGCGCGAAGATTATGTCCGCGGAGTGCGGATGTCCGAGTCTCGGCTTTTATAAGTCGGCTTACTGAGTTCAATGGAAGCAGAAATGTAATATAATGCAGCCGCAGAGTTACGGAAAAGTTGAGGAATAGATACCTTACAATTTATGTTAATACTAGCAACCCGCCCGTTTCTTACGGATGCAATGTTATGGCGACATTTCAACACACTGAGATTCAGAAAACAGATTTTCTCAACTCATACATAGGTATAGTAAATTGATTCAAGCGTGACAGTCGTACATATATTTAGTAACCTATTCCGCTTATCTATTCCTCAACAGTCATAAAAAACCCTGTAAGAAATCGACACGTGTTTCACCTCTCAACGAGGCATCCTCAGGATGACGATTGACTAGTCGTGAACCCGAACACGACGTATTGCCCCGCCGAACGCTGAACGCAGAGATCTCTGCGTTCAGCGCTCGGCGTGTTAACACGAGGAATAGTTCAGCGGAATAGGTTACTAAATATATCTACGTCTATTGATACTCAACTCATACTTCAAGTAACAACACAACAAGCGTTCGTTGATCCCAAAACATAACATAAAATTGATTTTATTTTATCGTGTTTATATATCGATACCCATCGCGTCTGCAGAGTTTCACTGGCTAATTTAATGTGACCCTGTATACCTTTGTGTGACAAAAAAACAATTTTTCTCTCTTCCCCTGTGAAAACAACCCACCTATTCTACTTTTTCGTTTTCTCCCAGACACAAGACTCTCTCATTTCTCTTCCATTTCTTTTACAACCAAGGACAATGTCGGACTGCACTAAGAAAATTAAAAATACGTATTCCAAATAATATATTCATGACGTTTTCATCTTTCTTATTCTGCGATGATAATGAAGCGACGGACAAAAAGTTTCGCAAAAACTAATTGATTCGCCGTCATTCGTCTCCCCAACTTGGGGTATGGTTGATGTGATGAGCGAAAGCGGATTTTACTATTGTTTGTTAAGTTACAGGTTAAGTTAAGTTACAATTTATAAAGGAGTTTTGGTAAAATATTTTTTGAGGAATGTGGTTTTTTCTCCAGATATATATATAGTATATATAACGGAAACCAAGGCTTAGTTACTTATCTAAGAAAGCATGCCGAAGATTAACTCAAACTCAAAGCATTTATTTCAAACTGCCGTGGGAATATCGGGATAAAAAGTATCCTATGTCCTATTCCAGGTCATAGTCTACCCTTGTGCCAAATTTCATTCAAATCCGTTCAGCCGTTTTAGCGTGAAAGCGTAACAAACAAACAAACAAACTCACTTTCGCATTTATAATATTAGTTAGGATTAGGATAAACCAATTACAGGCACTTTTCTCTCTTAGATGAGTTTTCTAAAACTCACTCTTCTGATGAATAAACAGTTTTAATGAACACCAAACGCTGTTCGTAGCATCACTAAAATACCTAAATTCCCCAACGCAACCATCAAATTTCTCTCATTTTTCGCTTTTTCCACGTCCCTTGTACCACTCCCATCTTTCAGTATGGAAGAAAAATGCTCCTCCTCCCGTTTAAGACATAAGAAAGCACTCAGTACACGGCGTTAAGTTATTAATGGATGAATATAAAACTCGATGATCAACTGCCTTACATTCTTGAGAAAACTTCGGACGAGCCACTTGTTATAAACGAAATATTTTGACTTTATAAAGAAATATTAAAGATTTTTTGGTAGGAAGTAAGAACGAGGTCGTTTATTTTAAAATGAAAGGGTCGTATCCATGGTTGTGTCGTTTAGCTTGCATTCACAACCGCCAGTAACACACTACTTAAGATGTCATACGTGGAAAATTACACAATTGCAGTATAATTACCTAATACGGTTCTGAATATTGCTGAACGGTACCCAGCATTATACCTATTCCCTCTTCGTAATCAAATATTGAAAGACAAACATTTTCCCTATGGATGCACTAACATCAAAAACTTCCCGGAAGAAAACAAAGGGGTCCATTATAGGAAATTAAAAATATACCCTGAGAAAAAAAATTCTGTGGGCCCCCTTCTGACGTTACAACACATTATCGACGAACAAAAGAGAATCGCGGCTGACGTCACACGTCACTGACATGCACAAACCAACAGAAACTCTCAAATCTGGAATAAAACAATCTCAACCTCATTGCATTAAGGTAAAGTCTATTTTACCTTGCAATGTTGTGAAACTGGGTCTACAAAGAAAAGAGGGATAATCGAATGTATTGAGATCTCAGAGACTATAAAAGTTTCTGAGAATAAGTGAGCAGAATGGAAGGTAATAATGAAATAGTTTGCACTGAGAATTTCATTCACCACCCATAGATTGAGGCGATTTTTCAGGTAGAACTAAGGGGTCTGAACTGCGCATAAAGGCGTCTGAAGTGTGACTAAAACCGAATCATGAATTCATAATACGACTTCGGTTTCTATACCCGCCCCATTTTACAGAGATAGAGCTTTTCATCATGTTTTTGGTTTTAAAATAGAAACAATGCCAGTTCCTATTAGTCATATGCCTACAAACAAACACACACAACACAAATGCCATCATCAAATGTCAACAGTCTGCAGGTAATGAAAATATTCTGGTTTTTAAGGATTTTAAGACCAGTAACGAAGAACCTATGAATCAAGTTAATATAATTATAATCAGAATCAACAATTTTAAATAAAATATACAATCTAACACTAAACAATTTTCTAACTAATATTAAATAAAACTAACTGTACAAATAAACAACTAATATCTAAAATATGGCGTCTAAAAATTCCTCCACATCGCTGTCGGCTGGTAGTGTACCCAAGAGACTGGCGGTATTGCCACGTTGAATGGCAATGCTTAGCCTCTGACTAAAGTTAAAGCCAGACCTTGGGTCACGGGAAAAAAAAAAATGAATCATGTTTTATCCATTGCTGCTGTAATATAATTTGTATAGGAAAAAAAAATAGCGACATCAAATCGATTTGGATACAAAACCAACTTTATACCCACCCATATCTATCTTTTTCCACGCTATGTAACTCGCAAGAAAAGCCGGAACACATCCAAGAAGTTTCACCTAACAATTGGAGCCTCCAATATGTTAATAGGTTTACGAACACAGTACTTAAAATGTTCGGGAGTTCGCTAAGCGTTTCCGAATCATCGGATTTTGTTCCAACTTTGCCTTTAAGTATAAGAACTTTCCACTCTAACTGTCTACAGATGATTTTCTTTTCACATAATGTTTAAGAGGTATTTTAGGAAGATTTTAGGAATATAAAGTACTGTTTTGAAAGGGTATTTATAGAATGGTAATTTTTTTGTTTCTTGTTGGTTCTATTAGTCAGTCCGTTAATGTCTTTGCACGCAAAGGCTATGTAGGCACCTTAGGTATGTTCGAACCCAGGGTTGCGGGAAAGTCCGAAAGGGATACCGGGACCCCTGGCAATAGGCAACTGAAGGAACACGGGTGGGTTTTAGTCAGTAAAAGTCTGACACGCCCTCCCGCTCCGCCCAGAGCGGGTGCAGTCATTCGATGATTTCCCACCCTCAACTAAAAAAGGTTTTATTAGTCCTGAATTCTTCAAACTTAAAATCGAAGAACTTCGTGTGACGAAATTTCCCTTATTTATTAGGGGTCATAGCAAAATTATGTAGGCAAACTTTTAATTATTAAATTAAAAATGAGAGCCATAGATTAAAAGTCCCTCCAAGAGGCATACAACCGGTGCCCCAACAACATCATTGTTGATAAAATACATTAGACGCAGATATATTATTCCGCTTGACTATTCCTCAAAGAGACATAAAAACCCAGTAAAAAATCGCCACGTGTTTCACCTCTCAACAAGGCATCCTCAGGATGACGATTGACCAGCCGCGAACTTGAACACAATGTTTTGCCACGCCGAGCGCTGGACGCATAGTGAGAAATTATTGCCGCAAAGTCACGCCTGAATTTGTTGAAACTTTCCAAGTATTCATTCTTGCACCACAAATCACTAAATTTTTTTAACGCAAGACCATAGATACAGAAATGATTAAAAAACCTAAGCACTCTTCCAACCTATACCTCGGTGTAGTGTAACTTGTTGCGTTCAGTTTAATATCGCACCTGGCTGGTTGCTTATTGAGTGCTCGAGTCGCGCACTGGCCTGACAAATTGCCTGTGCGGCTCGAACGTGACGTCACACGCTGTAATAAACTCGAGCATTTATGAGCTCCTTTACTTAGATGGAGAGATTATAATTTGTTATGGATGTGATGTAAACGCTTTTGAGAAGTTTTATATTGAAGTAATCTGTTACTTGATGGTGAAGGAGAGTATCAGAAAGCCTAGACAAGTGACAATCGCTTCGAAAGCGTTTCGTATTTCTACAACGACTTTCAACAGGATTGACATTAGCTTTTCGATAGCATATATGTCAGTCCTATACATTTTTTCCTTTTCCATCAACGTTATGGCTGATAGAATGTCACTTTCAAACGAATGTCAAACAAACCAGAGGCCCTACGCCTCTGGTTCGTTTAATACCTAAAAATCTGCTACACGGTTCGACGTTCAAAAATTTATGGTTTTGCGTAACGATCGGTCTTGAAGGCTGCCATAGCTAAATAACATAATTTTGTGTGAATAACAAAAGTTTTATTTTATTTTATTTTATTTATTAAGGGATAATAAACAACTACACACAAAAACACGGAAACGAACGAAGTTTGAAAATTCGCTAAGAGTATGGTCAGACTGAAGTAGGTATGTGTGTATTTGTCATTTTTTGTAATGTGCATTTTGTTTGTGCAGAATAAATAATTTTTCTTTCTTTTCTTTTCTTTCTTTCTTGAAGTAACCAGAATGTCTTCAAAGAATGGCGTTTACAACCTTTTATTCAACAATCTTTGACGTATGTTTAGTAATAGATTGCAATTGTTTAGTAACGTCTAGCTACTCTAATCTAACTAGCATGTTATGTCCCACTGCAGGATAAAGTCCTCCTTTTCCCTTTTCCACACAATTCTGTCTTTTGCTAGTACTGGCCTGTTTCGGTTCGAGTCGAGCTCGTTCCGACATCTTAGGCTTGGCCTAGCACTATATGTCTACCGCCACTGTCAACGGGACTTCAACGGGACTTCAACAATAAACGAGATTATTCGAACCGAACCTTACGTCAGGTGCTGGTGTGCGGTGGGGACGCGGCCATCGTAAATATATGTATCACTACTTCGGCGCCGTCATCTCGTTCTCGTTAACCTCCCTCAGTAGATAAACGGCCTTAAGATACTTTTAGAAATGATAACATCGATTCCTTCTTTCAAACAACTCTTATAAAATGGAGGATTATCAAGTCCTCATAAAGTTCTTATAATTAATTCCTTGTATCAATAATCAGTCTTTAAATTTTTATTTAGACCCTTTTTCGCTCTTTGAAGAGGTCCCCGGTTTTAATTGCTTCGTCTAAAAAATAAAAGGAATATCCGTTCATGTACAATTTGGTTCTAATGATAGCGGGGAGCGGTTTGCGGAAATCTTTGAGAGAGCGTTTTCCAGACATTTTAGTAGGCATCAACTACTGTTAGTAAATCGCTCTAACTTCGTATCAAAATCAAATCAGAAGTCAACGTCAAAATTATACAAGACAGTCCCCCAAAATGTCCGCCCTACACCACTTCCTAGTGTTTTTTGCAATGTGTGCTATATACAACAGCAATCTGCTTCTCGACCCATTCCCCAATATAATACTTGTCGTCTGGTTTTTCTCAATAAAAGGTATTTTTGTCCATTGTCTACTCATTACCACAGTCATGGAAATAGGAATGACATGCCACGTAGTGACCACCGAAATCAACGTTTAACTACGGAGATTGATCGTCATTCGCAGTTTAGGATTTTAATTTATGGTATGTCATCTCTAAGTAATTTTTACAAATACCAAACCATTATAGAAAGAAAGAATAATAATTAAGATTTCTCATTATTAGAAGTCACTAAGTTTTTAAGGTTTTCAAGCTATGACGAATTGACGATGTGGATACAAGACATATTTCTCCCCATCCCGCTACCAGTGGGACCTCACCCCAATCTGTAGATAATGATGCTTCGGCTGCACCCTAACGACCTTTATATTATTTAGAGCCGGCCCTTTCCTTGTTTAATTAATTGACGAGAAACGCGTTTTTAATTTTGACTTATTCCCTCTCTTTGCAAAGTAGGTTAGCACAAGATTAAGTTGGTTGTATAGGTTTATGATTACATTGCTTTTTGTGTTATTTTTTTGTATGAAAAAAAAAAAATAATAATTTTCTTTGTAAAAATACCTATTTGGCCACTTTGTTTTTATTCATTTGTGAAACTGTTTAAGGTTGATGTGCTAGGGTAGCCCGCGAAATTCAAATTTTCTTACATTTTTTGCAATTTGCAGGTCAGTATCAGGTTGTAAGTTGATCTAAATATTATTAGCGCTCCGACCAAATATGGATTTACAGAATTATAAACATTAGAATCAGCAATACAACTCTCTAAGCTCATGAAAGTGTATTGAATGACTATTTCATGAAATCATGACATTTGGCACTTTCATGAACTTAGAGAGTTGTATTGCTGATTCTAATGTTTATAATTCTGTAAATCCATATTTGTTACGAGCGCTAATAATATTTAGATCAACTTACAACCTGATACTGACCTGCAGATTGAAAAAAACTTAAGAAAATTTGAATTTCGCGGGCTACGCTAGCGCATCCCCCTTAAGATCCTGTTTTAAACGGATACTAATTTAGTATGGCTAATTAATGTTCTCCGAAAATCTGCACTAAAACTTTACTTGAAATACCGCAGAAATAAGAATACCAATCGCTGGTCTACTGCAGCGGTCTTAATATTGATCTGAAAGACGACAAACAAAACAAATTATCTCAGATTTTTATCGTCCTTGGCAACTTGCCGTCTCATAGTACGAAATAATGTACTTTTCTTACTCGTACCTACCGTAAAAGTATGACGTAATTCCTTTGAACATAAAATAATGCGGAATAGCTTTGTAATAAAAATGTATTATTATCTAACTTAAAGTCAACCCAGCCACTGCGTCACTTTAAGACTTCCGGCAGGCTTTGTGTCAGCGTAGCTTTCAGTTTTTACAAGCTTTATAGTAGCTTGCTCTGTTCGTATGTCTTTCCGGTTACTAATAACAAAAACACAGTTCCAATAATATTAAGTTAAGGAAAGAACGTGGTTTTCTTGTAAATAAATTAAATAACTATCAAATTAAATTAGAAGACAGTAAGAACATTTATGAGTTTGACACTCAACACTTACAGTCTGAAATTCAGGTACTAGAAGCATCACTTCAATCACTGTATACTAAGTATGTGAGGTCTGAAAAACAAATTCAGGAGCACATCCTTGCCGCTAATGAGTTAGTGGACATGTGCAACTCTAATGCAGACAAAGTGGACCTGCTGAAATCAAATCTTGGCACTCACCAACCTGAAGCAACAGAGGACCCATGTCAGTCAGGAAGTGCTCAGGTTTCGATTCCCCAACAAGGTCCATTACAAGTAGTTCAGACAGAAGCTAAATCTCGCACTTGTAGTAGTAAAGTTTGTCGCTGCACCATTTTGTTTTCTGATAGTTTTGGAAAAGGGTTAGGAAAATTACTTAGTAACAACCTGAGTCATTCTTCTCTAAACTATTGCATGCCTCAGACTTCCTATAATCAAATAATGTCTACAATAACTAGGAATGAATATGATCCTAATGCCATTATTACTGTACTTATAGGTAATAGTTTAAATGTTAAAAAAGATGATATAACTGATAGTGTCACTGAGCTACTGAAGTTAAATTGTAATAAAATAATTTTGGGTGCTTTTCCCTACTTTGAGCACTTGTCAAATAGGCAAAATAACTACATTCATAAGTTGAATAATTACATGCATTTTTTGGTTAGTCACCATAGTGACAAGTTTATATTTTTTGACACCAACATTTTTGTTGATAAGCTTAGATCGACTAGGGATACTGTGTATCTGCCCATTAGTTTTAGACGTCAAATAGCTAGGCTATTTGACGTCTAAAACTAATGGGCCCTTTCCTCTTTTTAGTGTACATTAATGATCTACTACATTTATTAAAAAATCAGCCACACATGGTGTTATTTGCTGACGATACTTCCTTAATTTTTAAAGTAGATAGACGTGCTACAAATTTTGACGAAGTAAATAACGCCCTACTGCAGGTCCAAAATTGGTTCACTGCTAATAATTTAGTATTAAATGGAAAAAAAACTAAGTGCATAAAATTTTCTTTACCAAATGTCAAAAGTAGGGATTGTGTGATTATATTGAATCAAGAGAAACTAGAATTCGTCGATAAAACTGTTTTCCTAGGGATCACGCTCGACTCAAGGCTACAATGGGGTTCTCATTTAACATCTCTTGCAGGACGGCTAAGTTCAGCAGCATATGCTGTCAGAAAAATCCGTCAATTTACTGATGTAGATACCGCGAGGCTAGTCTATTTTAGTTACTTTCATAGCATCATGTCTTACGGTATTTTACTATGGGGACGGGCTGCAGACATCGAGTCTATCTTTATTCTGCAGAAAAGAGCGATTAGAGCCATTTATAATCTCCGCAGGCGCGATTCTTTACGGGAACTGTTTAAGGATATTAACATCATGACGGTAGCTTGCCAATATATCTATGAAAACATCATGCACGTAAGAAAAAATTTACATCTTTTTAGTAAAAGAGGTGATAGACATAACTATAGTACTAGAAATAGGGACCTATTAGTTCAACCAGGTTTCAGACTGGCTAAAGTAGACTCATCTCGACTTGCTTTACGAGACGCGAGACTAAGCGGACGTGTGTTTTTATTTATTAAGAATAATGAAATAAACAATTACGACGAATAAATATAATTATTTGCGCCGTCAGGCTAAAGTAAAGTGTGTCACGTGTGACTGTAGGTTATTACCGACTTTCAAGACTGTTTTTTATCGAAGTGCAAGATGAACTAAATAATTTTATAAACAATAAATAAAGTGTTTCTGGAGTATGTCTCAACCAGGATCGAGCCCGTTTGGTCGTAGCCATTTACTACGGCGAAGTCCTCCACCGACGCCTATTGAACAATTACCCCCCAGTGGCATAAACCCACCAGTACCCGAAGATAATGAATTGCCGAGTGAATGTATCAGTACGTCGGAGATCCAGAAATGGTTAGGATCTATTGATACAATTTTGAACGAAGTCTGCACTATTGTCGGCGATGGGAAAATGAACTCAGACCAGAAGCTTCGTGTCTCCACTCTCTGCCGGAAAGTCTCAAGTGGGACTTCTCAGATGGCCGTCTTATTCCAATCGTTGAAGCAGAAAACAATTCAGGCCCATACCACTATCCAGCACTTACAGGTTCACCAGAACGTTGTGAACTCTCTCCAGCAGTTCAAAGAGGTCGTGGAATCAAAGCTGAATTCATCAGACAATACTTCTTATGCTAGCATGGTGAAGAAAGGTGCCGATAACTTCGTCCGTCCTGCAAATTTGAGATCAGTCGCTATCTATCCCAGCGATAAGACCAAAACGAGTGACGACACCAAGTCGCTTGTCCAAAAGATAATCTCTCCCGAACAACTTAAGCTTCATGTCCGTGGCGTGCGAAAAGTAAAAAATGGGGGCGTTATGATTAGCACCGAAAACAAAGGCGATATTGACAAGCTAAAGAATTCGGAAAAATTAGTTTCATCGGGCCTTACAATAGAAGAACCGTCAAAACGCCGCCCTAGGGTTGCCGTCATTGGTGTTCCGATAACTCTTACCGAGAAGGAGGTATTTGAATGTATTTACGAGCAGAACCTCTCAGATAAGTTGCCGAATACAACGCGTGAGTCCTTCCTTGACAGTATCAAATTGAGCCATAAATCGGGTAAAAAAGAACTTCCTACCTGTAACTACATCCTGGAACTACCTGCTAGCATAAGAAAAATTTTAATAAATCAAAGCCGGATTTTTATAAATTGGACATCATGCCCTGTGAGAGATTTCACGATAGTCACCAGGTGCTTCAATTGCCAGCAGTTCGGACATGCGGCCAAGTTTTGCCGGGAATCTAGTCCTACCTGCAACCACTGTGGAGACACTGGACACTCTTTCAAAGAATGCAGCAACAAATCTTCTCCCGCTCAATGTGCGACGTGCAAACGCTTTAAGAGAAAATGTGACCATCCCACTGGTGATGTAAGTTGCCCGGCGCGCAAATATGCAGAGATGAACTACATCAACTCAATAGATTATGACGGCGCCTAAGAGCGCCACCGAATACTTTATTTAGTTAGCACATAAACGGGTAGTTTACTTCTATTTATATCTCCACTTAGTTTGTAAGTATCATGACAAAGCAGCTAATTTGTGATTTAGATAGTTTTTCTGTGTCTGAATCTAAAATCTGTAATGTTGAGGACTGTAAGCACCTTCTTCCTTCTAGTGAAAAAACATTAACCGTGCTCACACAGAATATTCGCAGCATAAATCGAAACATGAACGGATTTGAAGTGTTACTACAGAATCTTGACATTAGCTGTGATATTATCGTCTTAACCGAATGTTGGTTGTCAAAACAGACAGTCAATTTACCACCACTTGACGGTTACTATTCTTATAAAACTGACAGAAACATAAACCAAAACGATGGACTAGTAGTATATATCAAACATAATTTACGGACAATAAAAGAAGAACCTGTATCTCAAGATTGTAATTGCTTGATAATCAAAATTATCCCCGATACGGTAGTTATGGCTATTTATAGACCTCCCTCTCAAAATATGGACAGATTTTTAGACTCGCTTGACACAAACCTAAAAAACATAACATCGTTTAAAAACATAATACTTTTGGGCGATATAAACATTAACATTGCTTCCGGGAAATCCGATACCCATGTACATAATTATCTGAATATTTGCTCATTTCATGGACTTCTACCAGCTCACTATCACCCCACGCATCAGAGTGGCTCATGTTTAGACCATATCATTCTAAAATCAAAAAATCCATCCAAAACATTGGTTACTAATTCTTCGCTTACCGATCATCAAGCTGTTTTACTAACATTGCAAATACGTTCACCTAGAAAAAACTGCATGCGTAGCTACACTAAAGTCAATATGACAAACCTGGAAAATGACTTACGTGGTATTAATTTTGACCCGGTTTATAATTCAAACGATGCTAATATATCGTTGAATTATTTCATAGATTCTCTACAATATGCAATAAGGAAAAACACATTTACTAAGACAATACCTAGAAAGTATAGTTGTATTAAACCCTGGATCACACCCGGTCTCGTTCGTTGCATAAGACATAGAGATAAACTTCACTTAAAATTGAAACTAACACCTGATAATGAAATACTTTCTGTTACATATAAAAGGTATCGAAACTTCTGTAATAATCTTTTGAAAAAACTAAAAAATCAGTTTGATAAAAATGAATTACAGAAGGCGGGGAAAAATAGTAAACTTGTATGGAAATTTATAAAAACGAATACATTTAGATCAAAAAATCCCGAACCTCTGTATGATTTACTATCAACAGAGTCAAACCCATCCGAAGCAATGAATAACGTAAACAACTTTTTTGCTAACGTTGGTAAAAGCCTGGTTGAAAAATCTTTAAATTCTAATCATTTTTGCCATCAAATCCCGACTACGACCTCCTCTACACTAAATTCTTTTGTTTTATTAGACACTGACATTTCCGAAGTAGTAAGCACAATAAACGGGTTAAAGGATGTTTGTGCTACTGGGTGGGATAACATACCTAATAATATACTAAAAAGATTTAAATTCTTACTTGCACCTCCACTAACACACATATTTCAGTTATGTTTATCTACAGGAGTATTCCCCAAACTTCTTAAAAAAGCTGTGGTCACACCTGTCTTCAAATCTGGAGACAAAAGTTGTGTGAATAACTACAGACCCATTTCAGTGTTAACAGGCATCTCAAAAATATTAGAAAAAATCATTAACAGCAGATTGATAAAATATTTGGAAGATAACAAACTACTTTCAGATAGTCAATTTGGTTTTAGGCCAAAAAGATCAACCAGCCAAGCGGTACACAAATTGACTAACTATGTTACTACCAATCTAGATAAGGGAATGCACACAATTGGTATCTTTTTAGACCTTGCCAAGGCCTTCGACACTATTTCGTGTACTTTACTTCTGCACAAGCTTGAAAAACTTGGGATAAGAGGAGCGCAACTTCAACTATTATCTGATTATCTTAGCGATCGTCAGCAATGTGTAAAAATTGATCATTATACAAGTTCTGAACTTAAAAATAGTTGTTTTGGAATTCCACAAGGTAGCATTTTGGGCCCTACGTTATTTTTAATCTATATTGATGCGCTGTGCCGCCTGTCACTCCAAAATGGTATCATAATGTCTTATGCGGATGACACCGCTCTATTGTTCTCAGCTAAATCAAGAGTTGAGGTCTATGAGCATGCTCAGAATGGTTTTAACAATGTGACCAATTGGCTTCATAATAATCTACTAACATTAAATGCAGATAAAACAAAATACATTTTATTTACAATGAGAAATACTAACATACCGCTTACTAATATAAACATTTACGCGCATAATTGTAGCAGGTACGCTGACACCGCATGTTCCTGCCCCACTTTAGCAAAAGCTGACCATTTCAAATATCTAGGTGTCACTATTGACACTAATCTAAATTTCCGTAAACACATCGATTTACTATGTACTAGAGTGCGCAAACTAATATATGTCTTTAAGAATTTACGAAACATAGCAGACTATAAATTAATTAAAAAGGTTTATTTAGCTTTGTGTCAATCCATTCTTACATATTGCATAACTTCTTGGGGTGGTGCTGCAAAAACAATTCTCCTCCCTCTAGAGCGTGCTCAAAGAGCAATTTTAAAGGTTGCTACCTTTCGCCCTTTTAGATTTCCTACGCAAGAGCTCTATTTAGCATGCAATGTACTAACAGTACGGCAATTATTTATACTAAGCATAGTACTACACCAGCACACTGCACTTCCTTTTGACCCAGTACCTTCCGACAAGAGAAGGAAGGACTTGGTTTGCATAAATCCTCAAACCAGTCATGCGTTTGCTAAACGATTTTATGTATTTTTAGGACCTTTTCTATATAATAGGCTCAACAAGTTATTAAGCTTCTATAGTGTAAGCCATAAGATATGTAGTAAAATGTTATCTGAATATTTAGCAATTCTCAACTACACAGACACAGAACAACTTCTAGAAATTTTGTCATGATGATGCATTATTTCCTCTTAAGTATTTACTTTTGTAAATATACTTAGGTTTAGTTGTGGCTTTTTCTCATAATTTATTCATAGTTTATTTTATTCAGTTTAACTATAAATTTTAGTCTTTCATTTAAATAAATTGTAAAGTGATGGCCTGAAACACAGGTTGAATTAACCTAGATCGGGCGGGTCGCTACCTTACATTGCAGTTTCAAACCATCATTACCGATTTGCACCTGTAATATACATATTTAAGTTTAAGGTTACTTTTAGCCACTATTATTGTTTACGAAATAATCTTATCTGTTGACTAAATGTACACTTTTTGTAATCGTTTTATTCGTTTTATTCAATAAAATTATTATATTTATATTATTATCTTTCATGGGGTACTGTTTAAAATGTTACAATAAAATTCCTCCCCACATACTTCAACTGAACGAGACGAAATTCAAAACTTGTATAAAACGCACACTATGCAGGCAGGCATATTATAAGTTGGAGGATTACATTTCTGATAAAAATGCTTGGCTTAATGCTGGTCCTGCTCCACAACCACAACTAACTAATTAACATTCGAAAATAATGTTGGAGCTGCTGAAGATTGTAAGACCATCTTTGCATTGTATAAACTCAATTTCCTTTGTATTATATAACTGCATAGCACAGGTGTGAGTACTATGTACTATAGAGCCATTTACCGGGTAATTTGTCTTTAATTGACTTGAATGTGCCCTGGCGGCTGGGAATGTCATGCTCACTCAAATGTCTCGCTGATGGTGGCGCGTGTGTTGGATCATTTAGCTCCCTTCAAAATGGTTGAGCTGAATGGTGCTGATCCATGCGTCATGTTCGTGAACGGGCGCCGTCAGTTGTGACTGGTCATCTCTTAGCTGCCATGGCTTATTTTAATTTTTGATTTGTTTGTTATAATTGCGGACGCTTTTAACGTGCTTTCTACATTGTTCTCACATGTATAATTTCAACATAAATGATGTAACCAATATTTTGTAACAATATTTTGATTTAAAAGAGTGTCCGTGGAGTTTCTTGCCCGTTCTTCTCCATAGGTACCTACTACGCTTTGGAATGGGCAACTAGCTTCATATTTCTGACTGACCGACTCCTTGACAATTCAAAAGTGCCTGTAAATGGTTTAATTGAAATAAATGCTTTGAGTTTTGAGTTTAATATTGTAATCCATTTTTCAAGCACTCCCTGGAGATTGAGCTGAAACTTGGCATAATTATACAACTACCGAGACATTTTGAAAATTTGATATCATGGAGCTGGTCTGATGATGGAGCCGGAAGTTGGCCATAGGAACTCCTCAATCAAACAAGATAGCAATTCAAGCACTTCTTAGCATCTGATTGTGCTGTAAATTGGCATACATAAACAACAACCGAGACATTTTGAAAAAATGATACCATGTGGCTGGTCTGATGATGGAGCCGGAAGTTGGCCATGGGAACTCCTCAATCAAACAAGATAGCACCATCGTGTTTGAACTCATTGGTCATGTATTAACAAGTGCTTTGACACTAGGTAGTGTTCAGGGTCTGATGATGGAGCAGGAAGTTGGTCATGGGAAAACCTCAATCAAACAAGATAGCACCATCGTGTTTGGACTCATTGGTCATGTATTAACAAGTGCTTTAACACTAAGTGGTGTTCAGGGTCTGATGATGGAGCCGGAAGGTGGCCATGGGAAATCCTCAATCAAACAAGACAGCACTATCGTGTTTGGACTCATTGGTCATGTATTAACAAGTGCTTTGACACTAGGCGGTGTTCAGATGCTTTGACACTAGGTGGTGTTCAGGGCCTGATGATGGAGCCGGAAGGTGGCCATGGAGAAACCTCAATCAAACAAGATAGCATCATCGTGTTTGGTTGGACTCATTGTTTATGTAAAGTACTTTGACACAAGGTGGTGTTCACGGTCTGATAATGGAGCCAGAAGGTGGCCATAGGAACTCCTCAATCAAACAAGACAGCACCGTCGTGTTTGGACTCGTTGGTTATGTATTGACAAGTCCTATTAAACTAGCTGGTGTTCAGGGACTGATGATGGATGCAGGAAGGTAGTCACGAGCACTCCTCAACCAAATAAGATAACACTATCGTGTTTGGAGTCGTTTGCGTTGTATCAACAAGGACTATAGCCCAAGGTAGTATCCAGGGTCTGATGATGATGCCAGAAGGCGGCCATAAAGATTCCTCGACCTTACAAAATAGCGTAGTGTTGGGTTCGATTTGTGAAGGTGATAGAACAGATATTTAAACAAATTCTAATGCTAAAAAGTACAAAATAAAATAAAAGTAAAAATATTTTTAAAAACAAGCTTTTAATGAACTAAAAAGTACTAAATAAAACTTACGTAAATATAGAACTTTAATATTTTCTTAAAAGTTTGAGGCGTAAATTTCCTTCTTACAATTAAAGATAAGCCTCAAGCTTTGAAGAAAATATTAAAGTTCTATATTTACGTAAGTTTTATTTAGTAGATACTTTTTAGTTCAAAAGCTTGATTTTAAAAAGAGTTTTACTTTTATTGTATTCAGTTGCAGTACACTGAAGTAGGTACTTTACACAAGAGCGGCTATTATTTATTCTAAAACATCGAGTTCAGTTAGTTAGAGTACTTAGTTTTTTGGAAATGATGTACAAAATTTTTAGGCGATTATAAGTGTTGGTGTTTAGTCACTCTAAACTCTATATATCCCAGTCATTCAGTTAGTAATAAAATATTTTGTTTCTGTAAATTAGTTCTAAAAACACTTTTAAACGTCAAAATAATATTTAGATTTAATAATATTTTAAATCTAGATGAGGTCCGTGTTATCAAAGCCTTCAGATATTCCCATTCTAATTCCATTGATATAAACCTCTTGTAGCAGTATTAGTACCAGTTATATCGTCCAAGTCCACGACAACCGCGCTAACAATTTCCCGACGGCCAACAATACAAATATGAACAAGAAACTCCTGCTCAAAACAGTACGTTCTCACCATTCACAAGTAAATACTTCACTAAAATACTGCATTTCCAGAGCTTCCCTACTCTACTGGATATATCTAAAGGGTTGGCGTAGCCCGGGAATTCAGGGAATCCCGCCGGGATCGCCGGCGACGCAACTTATTCCAGGAAAATACGCGGGAGGTGAAATATAAGTAGTGGCGTAACTTTAGCGAGAATTGCTCGATGTTTGCGTGATAGTGAGGTAAATAATACTTCTATGTTCTTCGAAGTTTGTGTTGTTTTCGCTTACTTGGGAGCGTAGTCAAAGCGACGAGCTATGTGCTTACATTATCAGATTACATAGACTTATCTTCAGAGAGAACCATTTCGTATAATGGTCTATCCGTGGTTGGATTACGACATGGATAACATTACTATTATATTAATGTCTTTGACATGTCCTGTTTTTGTGTTTTGTCTCGAGACCCTGGGGGACGCCGCCGCC
Organism: Lithophane semibrunnea; assembly: GCA_947363905.1. Taxonomy (NCBI): domain Eukaryota; kingdom Metazoa; phylum Arthropoda; class Insecta; order Lepidoptera; family Noctuidae; genus Lithophane; species Lithophane semibrunnea. The sequence continues at coordinate 17,415,057 of OX376190.1, read as the reverse complement.
AAGGCGTACGTGGGGCCAAAGCCATCTCGCAGAGGCCTCTTAGACATTTTAAATGTTGATGCACCAACCGACGAATAGCCCTGTATGTATGCGAGTGCACCCAAGGATAACTCCCGGTTGGAGCAGGACTTTTGCAGAACATGAAAAAAAAACATACTGGGCTATGGGTTTGGGTGGCTATAAAGGATTGGTTACCTAAAAGTATGGAAGGACTATAATGTCCCCTGCCTGATCAATGTTATGTAATACCTACACGGATGGCAGGGGTGACGTTTCCTCTTGCGAATCTCGACTCAAATCGGCCAATAAAGGCAAAAAAGAGGTGGGAGCTCTGTTCCTCGCCATTGTTCAATCCAGTCGGCCTATAAAGGCAAGCCAGAGGTGAAGACTTTCGTACCATATCCATGACGAATAAACATCTTTATCGTATTCTGAAAACCACATAACCGAACCAAAATCAAATAAATAAATAAACAACAACAAATCAATAACACAAATAGACACGTAGGCAAATGCCCAAAATCTCTGCGAATTTAGCCACCCGAGTATATCACACACACATACATAGGTATCACTTATAAGGCACCGGGTACCGACCACCCTCACATAATATCGCGCACTGGACCGACTCATCCGCTACCAATTTTGATGCATCGTGCTCCGTACAGCCTCCCTACGGAAATCCTACACACACATGAGTAATCTTATGTCTGAATCGTATGAAATTGGTCTGGAGTTAAGGATGGGTTAAAGACTTCATGGTTGGATTATAAGGGATTTTATTTCGTTAAGCGGTAAGTGAATAAGTATAATGTAAAAATGTAATGTAGTGTAGTGTAATGTAATGGGTAATGTAAAATTGCGAGGAAATGAAATTGTTTATTCTGTAAATAGAATATTGGAATCACTTTTACACGCCATATTAAAAAATAAGCTAGATGAGGTCGGCGTTTCGCATCTGAGAAGAAAGGCTGAAACAAACTCAGACGTCGCAGTCTCTTTTAAAGTCCAGACATAATCTTGGTCAGGCCTTATGAGGACCATGTAGATTAGCGTCTGAAATGGTCTTTTGAGGAAAGAACCACACAGATTTGAGTGTAAGTGTCCAGTCAGGGCAAGCATTTATCAGTAATAGAAGGTAGATTATGAAAAGTAATGGTGGCTCGCTGGTTTTGTAGTCGCATTTCATAGGTCCTTTTATTTAAGTTTTTCAAAACCACCTTATGTGCTAGGTAGCAAACTACGAGGTAAGCTACGGTTTGCTAGAAGAGCGGTGGCCGCCACACAACGGCCGCAGTGACGGTCATGAAAATGATGGCAGTGGGGTTTGACTTTACGATGTCAAAAAACGCTCTCAGGAAAACGTACCCACTTACTTTCATAAATAACGTTTCTGTGACGTCATTCGCCCGTAAATTGCGGATGTTATGTGGCGGTCACCGCATTTCTAGAAAATCTTTTCGAGTAACTTTCAACACATAGTCCCATGGCGATGAAACATATAACTGGCTAGTTTCTTGGCAATCATCAACATGTAGTGAGAGTGAGTCATGATGAATAATTAAATAGCACTTTAAAAAAACGTAAATAACCCCACCCTCCTCCGCTTCCAAATGTTTGAAAAAGAAATAAACAAACTGACCAAGGCTAAGTGCGCATTTTTATAATAGCGCAATAATTTATATAACTGATAATCTCTGCATCGTTTACCCTCACTTTATTTAGCCAATATATACTGAATATTGTCAAAATTCAAGGTGGATATTCCAAGAAACCGAACTAAATCAAGTCACCAAACACACAGACAGACACAGCTTGCATAACAGTCGCCAGTCCCTTCACGGCTCAGGACACAGGCTGTGCACAATACCGGCACTGCTCAAGACCGTAAACAAGGCCGAATAGATGGTCAGACAAAACCCTAATCCCCTAATACCGGACATCGATCTGTTTGTCCCTTAATTTCATCTCTATAATCTGGTACTATGAGCGGAATTGTTAAGTGTGTAGGTACCCTTGTTTGTTGTTTAAGGCTCCCACAAACCCTTGTCGTGCCCGCGATATCGCGCCAGTCTGAACGGGCCTTCAGATGGCCTTCAAATTATGTTCCATTTACCTATAAAATACAATAGACGTAGATATTCCGCTTAACGATTCTTCAAGAGTCATAAAAACCCTGTAAGAAATCGAGACGTGTATCACCTCTCAACGAAGCATCCTCAGGATGACGATTGACCAATTGCAAACCAGAACACGACGTGTTACCATATCGAGAAAACTAAACAGGTTACTAAATATATCTACGTCTATTGTATTTTATAATGGATTTCCACAGTCATGCCTGAATCATTAACTACCTATAACTTCTCAAAATGAGACAAGATATTTTTGTTGTTTTTAAACACTTAGCTACGTGTCTGTTGAACTTGTAATCAATGTAGGTAATGCTTCAACCATTAGAAAACTAATTTCTCAAAAAAATAAGTGAAAACTTTAAAACTGCTTACATCATTAAATTATTTTTAGGTGTCTGTTATGCAATTTCAATGGCAGTAATGCTATGTTCGTTATTTACTGGTAGCATCTTAACTGCATTGCCATGTGTACATTTCATCTCATTCATTTAAGTAAATGATGATCTCGGGAGAGTCTGGATCGCTCCAACGCAAATGTATACGTACATTCGCGGTGGGGCGACCCGGTCTGTCAGGCACTTCTTCTCATGCAACCGAGCGGGAGGGCAGGTTGCGGATAGCCCAACTCCTGGCTGTGGGACCGACCACCGGCGGTTAGAATAGCCGCTGGTGGGCGGTCCTGCACCAGGAGCATCTTCTAAAAGATCCCGGACAAGAGAAGTTCCCGAAAGCCAAATCCCAGGCCTAGGGTATCCTATACCCCTTTCCCATAGTCTCCTACACACTGCTGCCCATCACGCTAGGCGCGTCCGGTTCGGGCTGGCCTCGTCTGGTACGGAATCCCTGTGCCATGCGGGGTCGGTTTGTGCTGGGGGCGCGTGGTTTGGTGTGGAGCCGTGTGTACCTCTATCCACTAACCATACCATCCCTCCATATCCATTCACATCCAGTCGATCCTAAAATCCCTAGGCCAACTCCCAGACCTAGGGTGTCCCCCCGCAACCCAAACCCTCCATCCACCAAACGCCTTCCCTCCTATTCCCTTATCCCGTCGGTCCTAGAGGATGGGTAACCTCGATTCCAAAAAAGCCCACCCCCCCAACAAAATGAATAAGCAGAATAGTGAAATAACTACCCAGGTGGGTCCCGGCCAAGCCGGGGAATCCCACACCGCTACGGCGGTTAGCCCCCATCGTATTATGGGAGGGGGCCCTACCTGCAACTTCAACGACCTAATGCCGCGCTTTTTAGCGCGGCCGGCAGCTGACCAAGCGCCCAACACACTGGCTGCGACTAACGCGCCCATACCCCCTACTTCGGCTGCGAATAACGCGCCCACAAACACGACTCCGGCTGCGACCCACGCGCCAGTACCGACCGCACAAAGCATGCCTTCCACGAGCCTCTGGCAACAGAGCATCGTGCGGAGTAGCATCAACTACCCAGACAAGGACCAAGACCAGCACAGACCGACAGAGACGGGGAAGGTTGATAGACCTGGCAGCTCCACCACTCTCCCGGTTGAAGTTGATGAAGTACGCCCGCTGAGAAAGCGCGGAAAAATCTTGGCCCGGGAGAGGAAAGTAGGCGACCGAAAGCGCAATACCCGCGTAGGCACTTGCCAGCGCGAAGCGCGATCGGACGCTGAAGAGATGGTACGCGACCAGCCGCAAGTCCGCGCAGGGGAAACCCAGCGCGAAAAGCGGCCGGACGCGGATCCACGTGACCGACCGCTAGTCCGCGCAGGGGAAACCCAGCGCGAAAAACGGCCGGACGCGGACCCAAGCGGACGGGGGCAGGTACGCGAAGGGGCAACCCAGCGCGAAGCGCCTCCGCACGCGTCAGGGGCTGCCGGGGCCGCCGGCCGACCCCGACACACTGACACCGACACCGACATGACTACAGACCGGCCTCGACCCAGACACTCCAGAGGCAAGCGCCACAAACCCTCACGCCAGACGTTGCCGGCAAAAAACACCCAGCCAGGCACCTCCGAGCCGCAGCCTGGACCAAGCGGTACAGGGCCGGCGAAGAGGGAGCGCCCTAACGACACGGCCTCGCCGAGCACGTCGCAGGGGGACGCCAAGCGCGTGAGGGTCGACTCTGCTGAGGGGGGACAGAGGACCTACGCGCGGGCCACGATGGACATTCCTGCGCGGCTTGCTGTAGCAGTCTGTTTTCCCCACCCCAGTAGGGATCTGACTAAGGTAGAGGCCGAACACGTAAAGACTGAACTGGAGAACTTACTGCTGGACACAGACCCGTCCACACCACTCCCGGCCTTCCGCGGATACCCTCGGGTAGCGGAAGGCACAGTGCAGATGTGGTGTGAAGATGACTCTGCCCTGACCTGGCTGACCCAGAATGTGCCTAAAATAAGACTCCCAGACACTGACCTGAAGCTAACAGTGATGAAGCAGACTGACGTGCCCACCCGTGTCCGAGCCTCGCTCTTCGTCCCTCGTTACAGAGGTGATGTAGCCAGGCTCCACAGTATTCTGACTCGTCAGAATACTTGGTACGACATTAGCAGGTGGTCACTTTACAGGGCGACTACCGTCGGTGGCGACAATAGTGGGACTTACCTCACGCTAGGGTTGCCACCGGAGGAAGCTGAAAGGGTCCTGGGAAGGGAGCGGCGGATATCGTACCTGTTAGGGTCGATATACGTGCGCTTCTGGCCCACGACCCGACCCTCTGACACCCAGACTGACGACACAGACGGTAAGACGACTCTACCGACCACGGCACAGACGACTGACACCGACATCGACCAGCTCGAGGTGGATATGGCCCGAGCGGCAATGGCCGATGATAATGACAGAACAATACCGCCCGAATCACCTGGCTGGAGCGAACGCTTACTCGCTTCATCACCGGGTGAGCTACAAGAGGGAACGTACAGAGAGGAGGTAGTGGAGGGGCTGTCTGATGGATCCATATCCGACTAACACCTCTCCACCGCCACCGCCCCTCAACATCATCCAGACCAATCTCCAGCACAGCCAGACTGCCACGGCCAGCTTGCGCAGGGCACTGGAGGTAAAGCCCCGAACAATCGCACTGATCCAAGAGCCGTGGATCAGAAATAACAGAATATGTGGACTCAGTAACATCGGAGGTAAGCTTGTCCTTGATACACACGGCTCAGACAAACCACGAACCTGCGTCTACATACCCAAAGACATTCCCATCACACCACTCACTCAATTCTGTTCCAGAGACCTGACAGCTGTCAGGCTCCAAACCGAAGGCAGTGATCCAGATGTTGTACTGGCCTCGGTATACATGCCAGGCGAGGACGTGGACTGTCCGCCAAAAGAAATGGCCGACCTGGTAAAACACTGTGAGCGCGCCAAACTAGACCTGATCATCGGCACCGACTCGAACGCCCACCACCCTCTCTGGGGCAGCGAGGCACCAAACTCCAGGGGAGAGGTACTATCCACCTATTTATTTTCCACTAACTTAAACATCATAAACCACGGCTCTGAACCCACTTGGGTTACAGTCCGAGGACAAACGATTATTGACCTAACACTCGCTACTGAAAATGCGACAAATTATATAAAAAACTGGCACGTATCGGACGAACCTTCTTGTTCAGACCACAGAAGAATTCGTTTCACACTAACTACTAACACAATGAAACCAGCACCGAGACGAAACCCAAGGCGCACTGATGTCCCAGGGTATAAACGCCTCCTAGCCTCCCTTTTAGCGAGGCACCTGTCAAGAGTAACCCTGAAAGACCAAGCACATTTGGAATACACCGTAACAAAACTATCACAATACCTCACCGAAGCATACCATGCATGCTGTAAGCTAAGAGCGCCAAAAACCAAGGGGGAAAAAAACCCCTGGTGGAACGCGGAACTCAGTAAGCTCAGAGAATTACTACGAAAGAATTTCAACAGAGCCAAAAACACCAGACTCCCGGACGACTGGGAGATATACAAAGAAACCCAATACACTTACAAGAAGCAAATCAGAACCGCCAGGAGAACCGCATGGCGGAAATTCTGTGAATCTATCGAGACAAACAACGAAGCCGCAAGGGTGAGGAAAATCCTATCAACAGATCAGGACCGAACTCTTGGTGCGCTGAAAAAACCTGACAACTCATACACGCTTAACGATCAGGAAACTAGTAAGGTCCTTCTTGAAACTCACTTCCCAGAATGCAAACTCCTAGAGGATAGGACGTGGGAGGCGGATCTGGAATGGACCCCAACGGATCAAGACTGGTCTAGAGCCCGCAATTTAGTAACAGAAGACAAAATAAGGTGGGCCATCAACTCCTTCCAGCCATACAAGTCTGCGGGTTTAGATGGCATCTTCCCAGCCCTACTGCAGTGGGGGGTAGACCATCTGACACCATACCTGGTGGAGATATATCGAGCCTGCATAGCACTGAGATACATTCCTCTCGCATGGCGAGAAGTGAAAGTCATCTTCATACCCAAACCTGGAAAAACAGATTACACACTACCCAAGGCTTATAGGCCCATAAGCCTCACATCCTTCCTACTTAAAACCCTCGAGAGACTCTGTGACAGACACATCCGGGACGGACCTCTCCGGGAAAAACCACTCCACAAACAACAGCATGCGTACTCCACTGGCCGATCAACGGAATCCGCGCTGCACAGCGTGATCTCCAAGATCGAATGTGCGGTGGACCACAAATGCTCAGCACTGGCCGTCTTCATCGACATTGAGGGTGCCTTTGATAAAACCAGTTTCAAAAGCATCACCATGGCCCTCAACAGACACAGCGTAGACTCGACCCTGAGTGGCTGGATCACCAACATGCTCAAACTGAGGGCTGTACAGGTGACCGTGAACGACACTACTAGGGCCATCGTGGCGAAGGGCTGCCCCCAAGGGGGAGTCCTCTCGCCGCTTCTATGGAACCTGGTGGTAGACAGCCTCATCAAAGCACTGAATGACGAAGGTTACTTCACCGTAGGCTATGCGGACGATATAACCATAATAATCAATGGCACACATGAAAACACTATATGCAACCTCATGCGCCAAGCTCTGAAAATAGTAGAGGAATGGTGCAATAAACACCAACTTACGGTGAACCCAACAAAAACTGAAATGATCCTATTCACAAAAAAGAGGAAACTACCGATGCTACAACTACCCCGCTTCTTTGGGACAACCCTAAGCCTATCAACTGAAACCAAGTATCTGGGCATCTTCTTGGACAAACAGCTGAACTGGGCAAAACATATGAACTACATCGTCACTAAAGCCACTGTATCCCTCTGGCAGTGCAAGCGACTGCTTGGAAGGAACTGGGGAATTAGCCCCAGGGTCACTTACTGGCTATACACCACGGTCATCCGACCGATCATCACATATGGCTCACTGGTCTGGTGGCCCAGGACAGACCTGAGCACAGCCCAAATAGACCTCGAAAAACTGCAGCGTTCTGCATGTGTTGCAATCACCAGCAGCATGAGAACTGCACCCACTGCCGCCCTACAAGCAATGCTCGGACTGCCGCCTCTGCACCTCATCGTACGAGAAGAAGCGGCCCTGGCAGCTTTTAGGCTTCACTTATCAGGAACCCTGACCAAAGACTCCAGAGTTAAGCACACACGCATAAAAGATGATGCGGTCAAACGACAGCCAATGATGGCATCACCCTGTGACAAAGCCCCGAAGACACACCACTTTCAAAGACACTACAGTATAGTACTCACAGAAGAACAGAATGACTACTCAGGACCGAAAGAGATGAGAGTATACACCGACGGATCGAAGACCCACTCCGGTACAGGAGTCGGAGTCTTCTCACACGATCTCAACATTAACATATCCAGCCCGCTGGGAATGTTCAACACCGTATATCAGGCGGAGTGTGTGGGTATCATACAGGCGGCCTATGCCATAGAAGCCAGGAGTGTTACGGCCACCCATATATGCATACTTTCCGACAGTGCCTCAGTTCTCCAATCCCTACAGAAAAATTACATTACCTCGAAGCTTACACTAGAATGTCACAATGCACTAGAACGAGTAACGGTATCCGGATGCAACAAAGTGACACTACAATGGATTAAAGGACACAGTGGATCGCTGGGCAATGACGCAGCAGACGAGCTTGCCAGAAGAGCATCTAGCACGTCGGTCTGTGGGCCTGAGCCCATCGTACCCATCCCCTACAACCAAATACGCAGGTGGCTCCAGGATTTTACCCATACTCAAGCGGAGAACTGCTGGTCCTCGGCACCGGGCTGCAGGCAGTCCAAGGAAGCTATGCCATCCTTGGATGGCAGGCTAACCAGGCGGTTGTTACGCCTGGACAGAAACGGCCTGCGTCTGGTGGCGGGAACCATCACAGGACACTGCTCGTTAAACAAACACTTCCACACTATAGGCATAACGGACAGTCCTCTGTGCAGAGCGTGCATGGAGGCTGAGGAAACCGTCGCGCACGTGCTCTTTGAATGCACGGGCGTCGCCCAGATTAGAACTGTAACCCTCGGGTCACCCAGATCTTACACGGAGGTTCTAAACAAACCAGGAGACATAGTGAACTTCTGGAGGGAGGTGGGCTGGATGGAATAACCCCCAACGGCCGCCATGGCCCACGCACAATGGTCCACCTTAAGGACTAAGTGCGGAAACCAAACCCGTAACATAGAACATAACATAGAACATAGTAAATGATGATGCGAGTAATGTAAATGTATGGGTGAGTTTTGAATCTCTCTTAGTATATGGGGAACCTCTTGAAAGGCTTTCGCTCAATAGGATCAGCAAGCGGTTGCAAATGGCTTCCAAATTAATCCATTTTGCATATTCGGCTCTTATGGTGAATAGTGTTTCAACCGTAGATGTATAGTTATGCTACCACAGTACTGAATAAGATTTAATTTAATGTCTTAAGGTGGTGAAGTTATAGTTTTTGTTACAGATTTCAGTAGTCCGAGATAAGTGCCTATAGGGTAGTTACAGAAGCCTTTATGTGAGACAAGTAAGGTTTTGAGGAATGCAGGATTCACGCAAACTAAACAAACTGAGACAGTAAATCAATAATTATTCACATGTAAATAATAATATAGGTAGAGCTCTTTGTAAAACAATAATTTCACTAGTAAAAGTTCACATGAATCAGCAATCGTCGGCAGTAGGAAGGTATTTATTAATTGTGCTTTTCGAGACACGGAGGAGTCTCGGTATGTAAAGATGGTCACCCATCCACGGACCAACCCCGGCAAGCGTAGCTTAACCTGATGGATCGACCCATGCGGCTGTTATTACTTAGCCACGAGCTGCTCACTCATCTCATAAGGTACTAAGAATCCTAAATACTAATTTCCAAGATATAAAGCAAAGACTAATAATTTGTTTGTCTTTTAGAAAGGACGAGACATCTACATAAAAAAAACCGGACGGTGTTTAATATAACCACCCAGCATTAATTTCAACCTCAAAATTACTACCATCATTGTTTCAGCAATGAAAAAAAACACAACTGTAAATTACAACGACTGACTTTCCATTTTACTAACACTAGAACAGAAGCTTTGTGTTCTTCCATTATTACCAACAATGCCTATTCAACAAGCATAATACGAAAAACAAAGTGTTGCCATGTATAAATAAAAAAACCCCGAGTACCCACTACGAGCAATTTCATTCTCTCTGTAGTGAAATAAAAAATCTGGGTCGCGCGGGAGGGTTGCAGGTACAGGTTAGTGTACCGTGTGGAAGGAAATAGGGAAACTAGATGTGTCGGGTTTGAAAAAACTATTAACTTAAGTACAATAAGACAACTGCATTTTTTTTTTAAGTACTACTTCATTGTTTTTAAGGGTTCCGTACCCAAAGGGTAAAACGGGACCCTATTACTAAGGCTCCGCTGTCCGTCCGTCCGTCTACCCGTCCCTCCGTCCGTCCGTCCGTCTGTCACCACGCTGCATCTCATGAACCGTCATAGTAAGAAAGCAGACAGATAGACAGAGTTACTTTCAAATTTATAATATTAGTATGGATTAGTCAGGATTATGATTATAACCTCGCCCTATTTACTAAACTATCCAGTAATTACACGGTCTCAACATCTACGTTCTACTAACACACAGCTCACTCGACAAAGCAATCCACGTTTGAACCGACGACGTCTTTCAATTAATTCTGTCACTTTCAGTTTGATCCTTTACATCGACAACTGATTATCCTGAAGCTACCTGGTATGGAACCGTCGCTATTCTGTACCAGTATTAACGCACACCACCAAACACCCCATTAGAATATTATGTAATAACACAGTTTGCGAAAACCCAATCTCAATCCAATCTTTTTCCAGTAAGATTGAGAAATGTTTTTACCATTTTCTAATTTTCCGGGTTTTTGATATATCCCTAGGGTTTTCGCGAAAATATGAATTAGTAAATCAACCTTCGATATTTATAGCAGCCATTGTAAAATTTTCCTAATTTGAAATTGTTTTATGTTTTTTTTTAATTTGGTCTCTCATTATTCTCTTTTCTTCGTTTGATCAGATCTCTTTCAGATTTTCTATAGACTAGCCTTGTCAGTGGCAAAGATCATAAGACCTGTTTGACAAATCTGACTTCCAATGTTGACTCCACCTTAATTTAACGTAGCTATTTCATTTTCTTTATCACTCATTGGTAAAGATAGAGTATCGCTTCAGGCAGCCAACATTCCGAAACACGTTCTCGACTCAACTCTGACACATTCAGTAAGCCAGAGATCTTCGTGCTATGAATATAGGCGGGCAGACGGCGACGCATTCTGATGCACCGTCACGGTGGCGCACTGCCTCGGAAATCTACATCTTGTTATAACTTACTTTGTTCAGCACTTTGGTCTTAGCTGCATAAACCAACGGGCGAGCTAAGGAGCTTCCGAGATTAAAAAACGAGAAGAAAAAATCTTAAAAGAGTATTTTGGCTCATGTGATACAGGAACTTCTGGTACAAGAGCCAGGGAAACACTCTGTACACGCACACTTGTATTTCAACGTAGAAAGACAAAGTATGCGTGTACAGATTGTTTGTTTTCCGTATCAGTTTAATATTTTTTGTAAATATTTTACTATACAAAAATAAAAAATCCTTCTTTTATGGTATTTTTTTTTTTAGCATGAGTCTACGCTATACTATTGCAGGTTAACGGGAACGCCCTTCGTAAGATAACATACTGTATAGTTACTCACGTTTTCAAATAATAAATATCTTATGTAACTCAAGGAAGCTCATGCAATGTACCGCAACCACCACACATTAAAACACATTACCTATTTACCTCATCACCGCATAACGAACCTCTTAACATATTACCCCCAATTACCCCTCCCCCCATCACCACAATACGGGAGGGCCGTTCAAAGGCTTTTCAGCCATGATGTACAGCTTTCATTGAACCGCGGGGTTTCGACTTATAAATAAGTTACGGCCGGATTTACGGCCCGCTATAGTCTTTATATTAAATTCCAATAAGATTTATGTGGGTACTCCTGAAATATGAAACTGCGTCGAGTAAACTGTTTCATGTTTCAAGTGCGTTCTGAGATTAAAAGGTGTTTCGGGTCATGTTTTATTCATGTGGTAGGAAAGGTGAAATGATATTGTAAATGATTAAGTACAGACTTACGTAATGTCCTGTCACATAAAGTACAAAACAAGCCGTGAAAATAGTAACTGGAGCGGTTTTATGTATCATAACTGATACTCTAAATCGAATGTGAGTTTGTTTGTTTGTTTGATACGCTTTCACACTAAAACAGCTTAACGGATTTCGATGAAATTTGGCATATTGGTAGACCATGACCTGGGGAAGGCCTTGTGCTACTTTTCATCCTGGATCGCAGACGAAGTCGCGGGCCACAGCTAGTAGCGAACAAAAGTAACCAGTAGCGATTATTTGTAAGAATCATGATAATCAGGAAAATTAAATGGAGGTTTATTAACCCATTCTAAAAAGCTGTTAATTTGTGGTATCTTTTTAGGTTACAACGCTACTCTAGAAATGAATAAAAATATTATACTAGATTTCATTTTATCCTTTGTTTTAGAAGTTTACTTCCAAAACAGCAAAAAAATACTAAGCAATTCTTTTGCTATCTTCCACAATACAATAGCTCTAAATCAAATTCAAATACCCTCCATTTACTGGAAAGTCACTCAAAAACACCGCACAATGACCACCATCTTCAGTCACCAGTCGTCAAGTAAAAACAAATGGCTCAAACGGGCTCTAACAAAAGAGCTACGTGCCATTAGCAAGTAGGGATGGAGATGGACATAGAATAAGAAATATGTATAGAAGTGAAACTCATGTAAACTCCTTCTAAACTTATTTGTACGCAAAATTTTATTTTTTAAATGATGAAGTCAACAAGCATTAGGTAAAAAAGGCTTTGTTAAAAACCAATTTCACAATAATCGAAGCAAAAAGACGATTTAAAGATCGTAGCAGGTGGCCTTCTGTAGTTTCTGCCTACCCCCATGAGAAGAAGGCGTGAGTTTGTATGTGTCGCAGGGCGCGTATTGTCGCGAAAACCCTAGGGATATTGCAAAAACCCGGAATTAAAAAATGGTGAAAAAAAATCTGCCAGCAACATAGAAGTGCCAAGAACTTCTACTCTTTTCTTGCTCTATGGAATAGAAATAGGCTACAGTTTTCAATATTGCTCATCCCCTAAATGGTGATGACAGAAGGGACTGACCCTCGGTCATTAGCTGCATTCAGTAGTGCCGGACATGGTAAGTTTGTTGCAAGATGTAGGCAAGGAGAGAGAGCTCGGAACATTGTGTGTGATATTCAAACAAGATACCGTAGTGTTGTTGTTTACTGATTACAGTGTAAAACATATATTCAAGGTATGCTTTAATAGATGTGGTGGTTAAAACATAGTTTAGTTTTACTGAGTACCATCGAAATAGCATCGATGTAGCATCGAAAAAATCTACGCATCAATTTTATAAATGCATTGGTATGACTTTACAAGTAATAAAGTCATGAATAAAACGTAGCACTAAAAATTTTATAACAATTATGAGATACTAGCTGCGTCCCGCGGTTTCACCCACATAAGTCTCGATCCCATGGGAATATCGGGCTAATAAGAATCATACGTCCAGGTCATGGTCTACTTACGTGCCCAATTTCATCCAAATCCGTTTAGCCGTTTTAGCCGTTTTAGCGTTACAAACAAACTAACTCACTTTCGCATTTTTATACTATCTCCTATCCTACAATGCATCGGCTACTCTCTCCCCTCCCGCATGATTTGAGTTTAATATCCTCGTTGAGTGCTGCATTCTTTCGCAGGGGAAATGGGCCCGCAGTGGGGTGCCGCTCAATGCTGGGGCAATCTTTGACTGGCTGTCAAATATGTAGCTTGTTGCTTGTCAAGGATACGGAGAGGTGTGGGTTTGGTACTCGTTGGAACGATAGGTAAGTATGGGTATTTAGAGTTACATAGAGCTTTGGCTACATAGAGTACTTACCTACTTTTTTTAAATAATCTTCCTATATTATGTTTACTCTCTCTCTGACACTCTACTGACTCACTTAGTGCATAATGTAAGCACCGTGTTTCATATCCTCAGAAAATCAAAGCATTAGTTTCCGACATGGCGTACCCAGGGGGGGGCAGGGGAGGGCAGCGCCCCCCCCCCCCCCCCTGGAAATCTCGCAGAACATGAGTATGACCTCGCTTAATTACCTACTAATCAAAGTGTAAACGGGGCCTTATGATCTAACTTTTAAAAGGGTGATAGACGTGCGAGCAGCTACGCGTACTTATGGCTCGGCGAGCTTACTCCAGCTGAGGTTGCGAGCGACTAGCATTTATTTAATTTGACATGTTATTGTTTTGAAGTAACAAAAGATTTAAAAAAAAAATAAAAAATAAAAAAAACATGGTAGCTGAAAACTACACTACATATACAATAAATACCTAATGCTTCATGTGGACGCGCGACGATCCGACCTAAAAAATCTGACTTGCCCCGTGGCCTACAGAAGCTGGGTACGCCCATGTGTCGGGCCTTACCACAAAAACTTAGAACGCGTGTCTAATGTCAGTTTTATGTCAAACTCCATACAGAAATGTCATTTACAAAAGGTGTTTAGGCTAAACAACTGATATACACGGTGTTGTGGTGGGTAATGTTGAGACCGCCAAAGGCTCGACAAAGGACTTAGGCAAAGCCTATTTTCTGTTTTCTCCGTTAACATGAACCTTCTTAACAATTTCGAAGTCTTGCATATATTTCACGATTATTTATACGCAACAGCTTTAAATATCTATTCAATATTAATCGTTACACCCAATAAATCACTTACAAATTCCAGTGAAAATGTCCCCCATTTTCTCAACTTTCCACTTCAGTACGGGAATCACAGTAACAAATGTGATTACGATGCAACTGCACTATTCCCAACTTAGTCACCGCGCAGTGGGGTGCCTCTGCGACGCTAATAGGCCGTGACGTCATAAATTGTGATGCCATGCACGTGACGTCACTGTTTAAACCGCCGGTGTTTTGGATTTTTATATTTGTCATTTAGAAGAACACGTGATTTGGATGAGGTCGTGGTTAAGTTAAAATAGCCGCACGGATCGATCCATCAGGTTAAGCTACACTTGCCGGGGTTGGTCCGTGCCTCGGAAATCACGTTAAGCCGTTGGTCCCAGCTGTCATTCGTAGATCTTAGATAAAGGTTACGGCCATCAGAAGCCCGAAAGTCTGGCAAACAGTCTTACCAAGGGGTATCGTATTACCTACCCAGTTACTGAGTTGTGGTGGTCAGATAGGCAATCGCTCCATGTAGAGCACTGGTATTCAGCTGCATCTGGATAGTCTGGAAGCTGACCCCAACATAGTTGAAAAAAAGCTACGCAGATTGATTTAAGGTTTATCATTTAGAATTTTCTTAAAGAGCCGACTACTAGCCTGCTACTACAGCTAAAAACAATTATTTAAGTGAACTTTTTACTATCTTCTACTATGTATTTTATGACATGTTCTAAATGTGGGTGTACTTATAAGACACCTCTGATACGCTGGTATCAGAGATCTGGTATGGGTTTTCTCCTACTTTATGATAAAAAAATCAATTGTACCTATCTGTTACAAAAACAAACTAACCCAAAACAATAATATTGTTAGGACTGTGGCGGCAATCTACATCGCCATAATTATGTGAACTGCGCATCAAAGACCAGACGTCACACAAAATTCGTCACAATTAGAGTTTACCGCGCGATCAACATATTATATTATACAAGACAAGATCCCGACATACATCATTCGGCAGTTGCCCGCTAGACAGGACACCCGTCTGGTCGGAGGATCCTCCCTTTTCTATAGAGGATGAGTGAACTTTACACCCTGTTCCTCATACCTCTAAAACACTATTCAAAATAGACACCAAAACTATCTTTAACCTCCCCAAAAACAATAATAACATCTACATCACAACTCCCATCCACCGAAGCTTGTTTATACCTACTACGTCATCCCCTACCCATCCTGCTGCAATTTATACCGTCACGGACTATTAGCGCAGTGAGGCGAGCCCCCGACATTACGGTATGCGCACAACTTTTCTCAGCTATTCGGAGGGAGATGCAAGCTCGGTTTTTGATTTTAAGTTGCTGTTGTTTTCAACACATATTCTGTACGGGTGTAAATAAAACTGGGTTTGATAAATCTTTATTAATATACATACCGAAAACAAGACTTCACAGGCATGATTAAAAGCTAATCGAAAAATTTTGCAAAAACAAAAAACGACTTCCAAAAAAACAATAAAAAGTAAAAAATAACTTTAATTTCGGAAGTCGGTGTTGCTTTTCAATTTTCGTTTTTTGCCACCGACTTCGGGAAAAATACGTAATAGGTATTGAAGCTAACTCAAAAACTACGCAAGCAAATTTAATAAAATTTATATGGGACTACCTCGGAAACATGACCTGCCAGGTAAAAAGAATGATCAAAATCGATTCATAATTGGCGGAGTAATTGCGTAACAAACATTTAAAAAAAACATACAGATGAATTGAGAACCTCCTCCTTTTTGAAGAAGTCGGTTGAAAATTGAAGTACAGCAACCAATTTCAATATCGATAACAATAATAATATACCTAACTAGTTACAATATACCTCAAGTCAGTAACTCAAACTCAAACTCAAACTCAAAGCATTTATTTCAATTAAACCATTTACAGGCACTTTTGAATTGTCAAGGAGTCGGTCAGTCAGAAATATGAAGCTAGTTGCCCAGTCCAAAGCGTAGTAGGTACCTATGGAGAAGAACGGGCAAGAAACTCCACGGACACTCTTTTAAATCAAAATATTGTTACAAAATAACAAAATAAACACCAACCCATCTCGGACATATCCACCTCCACCTCTATCAATTTACAAAGTACCAGGCAAACATTATCTTTGAGCAGTTCTCTCAACTATCAAAACACGAACAGAGCATCAGTTCCACATATCGGTAACATTAATTATACATCAATATTTATCCGCGCCAATTACACCCAACGTGCGAGTTAGAAACAAACAATGAACGAGAACTTCGGTAATGAGTTCGTTAACATTAATTAACGCACCTTTGATTCTAATTACTCGTGTGTACATGATGAAGGATTTCATGTCAAATTGGGACGGGTTTCGGAAGTGGGTCGCGAGAAAAATGAGTTGGTATGGCAGTTGATAACAGTATGGTAAGTATTGAGTTCTGCTCATTTGAGAATTATGGTATTTGCAAGTATAATGAATTTTCGTAGTCCTTATTTAAAATGTTGATTGTAACGCCAAATGCATGTCAATGCTTTTTGTAACGCCAAATGCGACTCGCCGATGCAAAAAAATACTGAAGCTTTTAAAACCATCTCAAAATCTATCTATGTATATAAAAATGAATCTCTATTTCCCTTGGTCACGCCATCACGCGTGAACGGCGGCCGATTTCGCTAATTCTTTTTCCTGTTGTGTTTGTTATTGTCAGAAAAAGGTTCTTATGAAAGAAAAAATTAAGAAAATTGCGCGGAAAATTAAAAAAATTAAGACAGGACAACGTCTGTCGGGTCAGCTAGTCAGACATGAAAATAAAGAAATGAAGACAACAGATAAATAAATACACAGACACTAGTCAAACAGTAGCTGAACAAAATAGTAAAAGAAAGGAAGGTGAGAACATTTAATAACAGTCTACATCTTCGAATTTCTTTTCTAGATGAACTACATCTAGAAAAGAAATTCGAAGATGTAGACTCCTCAAAAATAGTAGTCTGAGCCAACAAAGACAAACTTTACGAAATAGACAAAACAAGTGAAAAAACCGGCCAAGTGCATGTCGAACCACGCACAATAAAGGGTTCCGTAGTTGGGATGAATTTATCTAACAAACTTATTGTAGTTGAAAAACTTGTTCTCCCATACAGAATGTAAGCAAATTTAAGTGGGTCGATTATTACTCGGTAACTTGTGTGTTGTACACCCTACTTGGCTATGATAGTTTTCCTTTTAATTTCGTTATATATACTACTGCCGTGAATTTTTGCACATATACAAAACCAACCATTTAGCTGGCAAGGGGACACTTGATTCTAACAAAAATTTGCACTTTAACGCTTGATAATTCGCAAACGGATACCTGAATCCAAAAATGGTTTTCACTCCGAATATTTTTGAACGACCTTTCCAACGACATCACACACAATGGGATAGAAGAGAAAAAAAAATATTTTACCACTTTGTCGGCGTGATTTATATTCCCATACTAAATTACAGCTTTCTAGCACTAAGAGTCTCTGAGCTAAACCGCGGACAGATGGACAGACAGACAGACAGACGGACATGGCGAAACTAAAAGGGTTCCTTGTTGACTACGGAACCCTAAAAAACTAACACAACTCTACCACGAACACTGAAAAACCAGAAGACGTAGAAAAAAGACCATTCAACGAAATACCAAGACCTAATCTTCAAAAGTACCTGTAGATCGCAGAAGTGGCTTAAAATCCAACATTTTCCAAGACTTCTTTGTTCGAGTCGAAACAAGTTAAGACGTTCGATGCACATCGATTTCTAGTTTAAAATTGTTCGCTGGAAAGTTCTTTCCAATTGTATTGGAGTTGTTCGATGATTTTTAGTGGCCACTCCTTTATATATTGGTACATTTATGGGCCATTGTGTTTGTGAGATGGTATTTTATTCTTAATGGATAGGTTTGAGTAATTTGAGTCTGAGGTTGTGAGGCGTGACTTTAAATGTGAGTCACATTTGCTTAGAAAAGGTGTTGGTCCAATGGTCGCAAGCGCTACTGCTGAGCATGAGGTCTTGGGTTCGAATCCCAGGTTGGGCAAAGTGTTATTGGGTTTTTCTATCAGGAATTTCTCAGTAGCAGCCCGAAGGCTTTGTACCTGGTTGATGGTAATAGGCTCGCCCCCTATTACATAAGACTTAACTAGCGAAATGTGGGTGTACTATGGGTACACTTCTGCCTAACCCTGCAGGGATTACAGGCGTGATGTATTTATTTATTCTAATGTACAGAGGCGGACTTAATGCCATGTTATGTTATGTGTATGATTTTTTGCTTATAAAATTCACAGACTTCTAAGATAGAGGATACCTAATGCAAATACAGGATTCCAACATCCACTGAATACAAAAAGCAGATGTTATTTTTACCGCACTATTCGCCTCATCAACGGTCTTCTTTATGAAGAAAGTAAGGAAACCGGAATATCGGAAACAGGCAAAAGCTTTTAAATGAAAAAGAAATAGTAAGAGGTGACTGCTAAAGTCTTAAGAATTTCAGCAGCCTCCCTTTCAAAATAGACAGCCCCTTCACTAGTCTACTTTCTCAAATTGTAGAATTATGATAATGAAGTACTAAGAAAAAGGAATGTTAAAGTTCCCCTCCCCTTTTGCCAACAAAGGGTGACAATGCCCTAAGAAATTAAACTTTAAGTACATATAAAGCAGATCCGTGACTGACTATCTGACTAATAAAAAATAAACTACCTAGACTACTGAATAAAGAAATAGGTATACAATTTGGTTGGCATGTTTTAGTTGGTGTAAAAATGCACTAAGAAAATATGATATTTTGAAACTCAATCTCGAGGAAAACGTATTTAAAGTTTTAAAGTTCCAAGCAACTGGCGGGCACCAGCTTGTACAGAACTAAAATACAAATTGTCGGTTTTGTTGATCAAGAAACCATATTTTACAATCAATAGCGTATAAAATCATTTATATTGTGTTATATTTCTGTCGAAGCGACCACACCTGTTTGGTTTTGTTCCTGGTCTTAATATTTATATGCTAGTTGACTATGAATTGATTTTAGGAACAAATAATCGTAACAGTGGCTATCCAATAACAATAACTTGGTGCAAGAACCGGTGGGTAATTGTCAGTCGATTCATATCTTTCAATATTATGTGACTAACGAATTATACCGAGTCCCATTGATTTGATTGTTTATAGTGCAGCATTTCTTTAACGGCATCTTAATATTGGAAATTGTTTGATATAAGCAACAATTTCAAAATAATTAATGTATTTAAAATTAAAATTTCAATTTTTTAATAAGCGTTTTCTTGCAATTGCTATTAGCTATTGTACTGTGCACTAACAACATTATTTAATCTTATTCCCGATTCCTTTTATAAAATTAGTATTTACGAATTGACATTGTAAGGAAACTAAGTGGATGAGTTTGAACCTCTTTTGCTCCAACGAAATAAATTCGAAAACTTAATCGGTAACATGCTGTGGTCCAAGTTATCATGACAACTTGGACCACTTTAGACAACTCTGCAAGAGATGCGTCACAACGTCACGTCTAATGTAGTAACCAGCACTAAGCATCCCTCCAGTTACGCGTGCACTTTATGACGTCATAATATTTGAAGTACTTGGCACAGTTTTATGTCACGCATGCAGACGAACACTTAATGAGAAGTGGCTGTTACTGCCGAAACTTCTACTGAGGACCATAAAGATAACTTTGTTAAACGTGGGGAGTGCTTTTGAACCCCAGCAGTGCTTGAATTACATGTTCACTTCGGTAAACAGAGTATCAACATTTCCCAACACTGTTTTTTCCAACACCAAAAATGTTGTTTTTATTCTCAGATGTCACTTTAAAGGATAACTAATATAAATACTGGTTCTTAGATCAATAGGTACCCCCCTAAGTTGGCCACCAGATCAATTGCGGTCAAGTCAAAAGTTTAGCAAATTCTACTCAATCAATGTTCAATGTGTGTGTGTGTTTCAGAAGTATCTCTATTTTACAATAAACATATTATATTACTGAGCATAGCACAAAACATTCCTTAGAATTATAATAGTTACAAGTAAAACTCGGGCACTAAGTGTAACTAAGTACAACACGCTTGTACACTAAGTTGCAATCAAAGTTACTAGAGTTAGGCACCTAAATCGTGGGACTCACTGGCGTAGGTACCACATAGACTATGCATTATGAAAGAATATGGAATAGGTAGGTACAAAGTCCTTTTTGGAACAGTTTTAAAGTCAATCGAATTCCGTCTTGAATTCATAATAATTCATATTTCGAACAAAACTTTTTGCCTTTTAGACAACCTGAATAAATCTGCCTCGATTACAAGTGACTACAATATCGAGGCAGACAATTTTCCATGAAAGCTGCAAAACTGTTACAAATCACAGATTCCATTTGACTACTGGGACCTCCAGAGATTTATTTACCCAATTACTACTGACTTGCGACCTAGTAGACCATTTTAAACGTCACTGAAAATCCTCTCATACCTTAAGTACTCAGCTTAACTACCGAGCTACTCATACCTGCTAAACTCGGCACGTTAGCCACTAAGTCGGGCTAACTTGTTACAACTTGTATCTGTAGTCCAAGTTGCAGTGCTAGATGCCAACTTCTCGAGAAAATTAAGATAAAAGGCAGCTGGAATCAATGGTAACACGTGGTGGGAAGAAACTGGTTTCGGATATACTGAGTTTGTTGTTGAATTTGATATCAGCTTCAGTAAGATGGTCCTACTTTCATTAAATGACGTCAACGAGGGCTGTCATTGAGAACCAGCGCTGGGGCTCTGTCTCGCATAGGGTCGCAGCATTATGCTGAGCGGTTGGTGTTTTGCGTGAATGTGACGCATATTTTCCCCCAGCTTGTTATTTTCGTATAAGTATTTGTCCTTTCTTAGCGTCATGTTTGCCGCAAATAAACCAATTATCTTTCTTTTAATATAATTATCTAGTTATTCCAAAGAAACTTGAATATCTAGTTTCATAACATTAACACTACAATATACTGGTGCTATTAAACTTCATCATTTATAAGCTATAATGTGTACCTACAGCATAATCAGCCTATAAGTTTCCCACTGCTGGGACTCAGGCCTCCTCTCTATGAGAGGGAACGGACCGTAATCAACCACGCGGACCTAGTGCGGGTTAGTAGATGTCACATGTCTCCGATTTTTTAACTCTAGGACATTCCGGTTTACTCACGAATACATCGTGAGTAAACCGGAATGTCCTAGAGTTAAAAAACTAAACCTTCACCGTTTTGAGAAGTAATGTATAGCTAAACGTAATGTGTTAGAAGTATGGAAATTGCTGATACTGTCGCAAACCTACTCCAAAAAGAGACCGCTACAAACTTGTCAAAACAATCTAAACTAATTTTTATTTACCTTAAATACACTTTACTTGATCTTGAGTTTACGTATTTTTCTTTCATGTAGGTATCATCCTTTTGTATGGGTAAAAATAACATCAGTATGCTACAAGTATATTTTCCCAGCTTAAGAAAATATATCCAACAAAGATATGCCTAGTTTATGAATACTAAAAACCTATATACAAAACCAAGCACTATTCACTTCAGAAAAAAATATGACGATAAGCTCCCAACTAAAAAGGATTCTATGTACTGAGTCTATTTGCAAGCCCCGCAAGGGTAAACAACAAACGAGATGAAGATAGGAGACCATTCCTTGGCAAAGGGTTTTTGTCCTAAATACGTTTCGTCAAAGGGCCGGTGACAAACGGATTCCTGCCTGGGGCGCGGTTGTGGAAACATATGGAGGGAGCATATGAGGCGAACACGCTAACTGAAAAGTTATGATTGATATCCATATGTTTAAAAAAGTGTCCATGGAAAGCCATGAACTAAAGAAAGCAGATGTTGAATTAAATAAAGCAGTGAATTAGGCAACAAGATGACCGTAGGCCAACAACTACACGTAGACATAACGAGATGCCGCATGCAAGATACGGTAGTTAATTGATTCAGGCGTAACTTTGCGGAAATCCAAAATACAATAGACGTAGATATATTTACTAACCTATTTCGGTTAACTATTCCTCAAGAGTAATTTAAAAAAAACCCTGTATGAAATCGACAGTTGTTTCACCTCTCATCGAAGCATTCTCAGGATGACGATTGACCAGTCGCGAACCTGAACACGACCTGCGTTTGCGGTACCGCAAATGAAACCGGTGACTGAAAAGTTGTGTGTAAATCGGTTGTCATGCTATGGGCATGTGATGCGGAGGAATGAGGGAAATGTCGCCAGGAAAGTTTTGAGTATGAATGTGGATGCTGGCTATACGAGTAGAGGAAAACGAAGAAAGCGATGGATAAACTGTGTGAAAATTAATAAGGCTAGAAAGGGAGTTATTACCGAGATGACCACTGATAGAAAAGTATGGAAGAACAAGACACGGTGCGCTGACCCTAAATAAATTGGGATAAGGGCCGAAAAATAATGATAAGACACCGGTACCGCTCCAATTAATCTCCCATATATTTCCACCGCAAAATCCTCAAATATTCACGGCACTTTCGGTCAAGAATGGCATTCTGGCACTCTTCTTTGAACACTATTATTGCCACTAACGAAGTTTACCGCTCCTTCCCAAGGAAAATAGACTTGGAATCCTGATGGAAATTAAGGGTAAAGATTCCTCATGATTTCGAAGAAACCCGGGTAAGTAAACATAATATCCATCTGCTTGGGTACACGGGACAATTCATTACTAACATTATTTATGCTATGTAGTATGTCGCCTTCATGTTCATAACATAATCCTACCTAATATTATAAACGCGAAAGTGGTTTTTTTTGTTTGTTTTTTGTTGCGCTTTCACGCTAAAACGGCTGAACTGATTTTGATGAATGGCATAGGACATAGGATACTGTTTATCCCGATATTCCCACGGGATCGAGACTTACGTGGGTGAAACCGCGGAGCGCAGGCAGTTACTAATATTTTAATAAGACTTGGACAGATTTGATTCATAGTTAATTAAGGAGCATTCATTGCAGATTTTTAGTTAATTTAATAGCTTATTTAGATTAAAGATTTAGTGAAGCTGAGAGCCTAGATCGCTAAGCGACTGGATAACACAGTAAAAAAATAAGAGATAGTTTTGGAGTGACGTCTCGAAGCAACTCCTGAATTCCTATTTTGTGAGTTCTGTTAGAGTATTTAACTTCGTTAATATAAACTCAACTTTGTGGCATTTATTTATTCTTAGTTAAAAGTACGCAAATACTTGCAAAATTCTCTTCCGACTTGGCGAAATACCGTCTAATAAGATAGCTAGTCGATGCGAACGATGTTACAACTAAAAGAAAATAAACGTGCGCTCAAATTACATTCGCTCATCTGCCCTGCAGCGCTCTCCGCTCATCTCAAACTGGACCTAGTTACTGTAGTTAGCTTGATTCGTTATTTTTACAGATACTTACAGATACTTCCAGTTACTTTTTACAGATACTTCCAGTTTACAGTTATTTCATATTATTTATTATTTTATCTTTTATGTACCTTAAACGATACACAACGTGACTTTTACAGTTTCTCCTAGAAATATTTTCAATTATTTTTCGCAATCTATTAATTATTATGCACTAATTTATTGTAGATATCCAAGCCTACAACAATCTTTATATAGCTCTCTCAACCTCCTCAAAAATAACAATAGGCTAATAACCAAAACATAGGTCTTACCAATGAATTTTACCCAAAATTAAAGCTAAAACATTTTCATAAAAACATTCAAATGCATCCCTCGCAAATGTTCGTAGCGTAATTAAAAGGACTTTTTAACATGATTCACAGTTACACATGTGCGATAAAAACACAGAGATATATCATTACTCGGAAAAGGAAGGGATGGGGGCTAAATAGTCATTTTGGAACGCTGATTACGAACATAATGTATTGTATGGAACATCCATTAACGAATTTGTTTTAGCGAAATTAAAATTTTGGCAAGGGGTAACATGTCCGTCGAGGTTTGTCACTCGGCAACATATTATGCTCTTATCTCCATCTGGTGTCATGAAAAACTATGAAACTCTTTTGTCAGAAAGATATAACATGAGGTAAGCTAACCTGCATTCATAATGTTAAAGTATATGTAAAAAAAATCTATTGACATACCTCATATCTCTATCCTCAAACATATTTGATTTTTAGGAGATAAAAATTTATGTCGAATACCAAATCTGAAAGAAATAAAGAAGAGTTAGTGACATTTTTAAGATTTTTGGACTAAAGTCCGAATTCGAAAGCTCATCTTGCATTATTGCATTGCATTCATCTAATTTTCTCCACAGCTGGGTTCTCGAGGTCAGATAGACAATAGATTCTATTAGACTAGAAGCCGACCCCAACATATTTGGGAGAATACTAGGCAGATTTTGATTCTTCTAATACATTTATAACAGGGGGATTAGCAGAATCATATTATGAAAATAGTATGAATCATCGTAAAATGTCACAAACTAACAATTCATAACATGATCTACGTGTAATTTCATATTACGAAATAATTCATCTGACTGACAGTTTTATATGGAGATTCGTAAAATGGTCCACAAATTATGAATTGCTTTTATGTTAAATTGCAGGAATTGCTAATGACAGCTGGGATTCAGGAAATGAACTGCTTTTAGAGGAATTGCTAAAGTAGGCTGGTTTAGGCCCCCAGAACATCAAAAAATCAATATAACAGACCATCTCATATAATAAACCCATTCCATCTTCCTAGCATGGCGGGCTATGCTGGAGCTGCTGCTGCAGGTGCAGAAAACCTCAAACGGCGCAAATATTCCAATCTTATCGGGACGCATATGTTCGAGCCGTTTGGGTCTTGAAACCCTAGGGCCATGGGGTCCGAGTGCCCACTTGGTTTTTCAAGACCAGACGGCTGGCCTATTTTGTGGCCAAAGAATCAGCATTGCCATACAACGTGGCAATGCTGCCAGCCTTTTGGGCACTTTTCCTGTTGACAGCGATGTAGACGAATTTTCTGATGCCCTTTGATAATTTTCCCTTGTACACACGGCTACACATCAAGCTATACATTTCCAGTTTATGCTGATCTCGCATTCTATAGGATTTCCGTACAATGCGAGGTTAGCTTATACTGGAAATGTATAGCTTGATGTGTAGCCGTGTGTACATAATTATTATTATAGATATTATAAGTCTTTAAGTTAAATAAGTATACCCAGAAGTCATTTAAATTACACGACCAGTCGGTTCAGACTATGCCAATGAACTGAGCGTCACCTAAACTTCGCCTAACTCCACTAATATCAATTCCTAGCTCTAAACTGGTATAATACTCACTGGTGAAAACTTTCCCAATACCCGTCAGGATTAGAAATTGTAGGAATACTGGTGCAACTATTATTATGGAGTTTATTGAAATCGACGATGGTTTGCGTCAGGATTAATGGAATATAGGTATGCTTGATAGAATAGAATATCTCTATCTTGCTTATAATATGGTCCATAAAAGGTCTTAAATATAAGAAGTCCCACATATCTTGCTTACTTAAGTTTTAAATCACGTAGGTAAGTATTAATGCTGTTACTAGTGAATTGGGTGAAGGGAGTTAAGTAAAATTGACATGGTTCTATGTTTTGCGGTTTGGTTTCCGCACTTAGTCCCTAAGGTGGACCATTGTGCGTGGGCAATGGCGGCCGTTGGTGGTTATTCCAACCAGCCCACCGGGTCCAGAATTGACATGGTTATTTTGAGGCTTTTCAATCCTTGATCGGTGATGATAATGATGAAAAACGATTATAATGTAACTTTCGCAAGATTGTACGTATCACGAATTCACAATGATAAAAAAGAGGTATGTTATTTTTTCTAGGAAGACAAGAGAGCTTTATATTTTCTGTAAAAGGGCTTGTACATAAAACTGCGAATAGGCGCGATGCGAATTCTGAGGGTACAGTAGTGTACAAGCCCTAACACCGTTACACCTACAAACATCACCGAACTTGTAACATGCCAAGGTTATATATTAACATAAAGTGTTTACGACAATTTTACATTGCTATTTCATACGTATTTATGTGACACGTGTCAGTCAAGATTGTTTTTTGTAGCAACATAATACTCGTTGGTCTAGTAGTCACAAGCGCTACTGCTGAGCAGAAGGTCCTGAGTTGGATTCCCAGGTCGGGTAAAATGTTATTGGGTTTTTCTATTAGGAATTTCTCAGTAGCAGCCCGGAGTCTGGATTTGTGCCCGGTTGATGGTAATAGGCTCGCCCCCTAATGGGACTTAAACATAACTGGCAAAATGTGGGTGTACTGAAAAAGTTCATGGTAATCTATGTATCCTACAAGTGTACCGAACCTTTAATATTTTCTGTCATCTCTTCTGGATATGAAAGTCATTAAAAGTAAGTTAGGATGAAATTAGTACCAAACATAAAAAGGAAGGACTTGGGCCTACCTAAACAAGAAACCTATAAACCCATGTCGCATAAAAACTCCTCGCGAATAACCTTACAGTTCGTAAATTTTATGTCGTTTGACGATGCAAACACACTCTCATTTCATGAACGAACATGTTATACTATGCGCATTGAAAGTATACACCGCCATAAAATATTTTAACATAATACCTACTGTAGGTACTAGCGACCCACCCCTGCTTCACACGGGTGGGATCTGCCTGATGCGGTGATATATTAAAACATCGAGATTTCTGTTTCATACCTTAGTTTTATATAAATCCTTACTAATATTATAAATGCGTAAGTAACTCTGTCTGTCGTCTGTCTGTCGCGCTTTCACGCCAAAATGACTGAACCGATTTAAATGAAATTTGGTACACAGAACTAATATTATAAATGTGAAAGTAACTTTGTCTGTCTGTCTGTCGCGCTTTCACGCCAAAACGACTGAACCGATTTAAATGAAATTTGGTACACAGATAGTCTAGAGTCTGAGAAAGGACATAGGCTTCTTTTTATCGACATACCAAGCGGGCGAAGCCGCGGACGGAAGCTAGTGTACTATAAAAGTACTCATAAATCCTCTGGAATAAATTCTCATGATAGTGAAAACTGCTTATCCAATGTGAAGTTCATGAGAATTAAGAGCATCTGTATGCTCTTAATGCTTTTGCCTTTTGCCGGCTTCGCCCACATGGAAGTCGGAAATTATCCCACGGGGGCGTAGTACTGCGATAAAAGGTATCCTATGTATTTATTTTAATTTTTAATTTTAATTTTTAACTAGTTTATAATAATTTGTGTATTGGGACTTGGTGCCTTATTAAATAAATAAATAAATAAATATGTCCTAACCCAGGTCATGGTCTACCTGTGCCCAAAGTTCATTGAAATCTATTCAACGGTTCAAACGTGAAAGCGTAATTAAACAAACAAACAAACAAACTCACTTTCCCATTTATAATATTAGTTAAGATAAGAAAAATATGAGTTAAATAGATTTTTACATATACTGTGGATCTGAAATTCATGTCAAGACGTTATCCGTTCGTAGTCAGTCATGTGTTTTATTGCATCTGTTGACATTTACAGCGTAAGATATGAGCATGGGGTTATAAATGGGCGTCAATGTCTGCATAGTAATAAAATGGTGACGAAGTAGTGTACTGTCTAATACATTTTCATTATTTCTTGGGGCTCGTAAAATATTTTTGTGGTTTTTATGTGTCTGTCTTGCTGTTGGAATATATCAAGGATCTTGTTTTATTTTGGGATTTTTACTTTGGTTAGATAGCACGGCGTCAGATTCCTGCAAGGGTTGCGGGAAAGTCCGAAAGTGATACCGGGACCCTTGGCAACAGACAACTGAAGGAACACGGGTGGATTTTAGTCAGTAAAAGTCTGACACGCACAAATTAAAAAAAAAAAACGGTGTCAGGTGTACTTTAACTAATCAATCTGCCTAACCTTTTCCCAACTAGTTTGGGGCCGGCTTCCAGGCTAACCGAGTGCAGCTGAATACCTGTATTTTACATGGAGCGACTGCCTATCTGACATCTTCTCTGACTTACTTAGTAACACATTTTATTTATACCTTGTAATACAAGTTTTCATCACATAATTAAAGCATGATTGGAATCGCGATCTTAAACTTTATACCATAAACAAACTCAATTCATCATGGCCGCGATATTACACGTCAGTTGGACAAAAGGCACCCAGTAATTATCCTTTCCACGGCGTAAATTAAAACAACCGCGGTTAATAACTTCACCGAGGAATAATAAAACAACAACGTTATGAACAGAAATTATAAAATTTATTTTTATAAGGCTTGTCTTTGTATTTTTTTTATTTTTTAGTGCAAGCTGTATAGGTAAATATGAAATACAAGATCTGCCTGCGGCTTCGAGCGTGAAACTTGGTAAGTTGTATTTAATTTTTCCTTGTGGAACTTACCTACTTACCTATCCTCTAGATATCAAACAATTTTGTACGAAGTTTGTTATTCGTGTTTCCTTTTGGGATTCTATGTGCAAACCTACATGTTTTTCTTTTCCGTCAATCATCATATGTTTTGACAAAGTAATTCGTAACTAAAACTGAAAAAATAGAAAACAAACAATAAACTAATTTTTTTTATTTTTTATTATTTATTAAAGAACACCAACAGCATATACATTCAACATTGCAACATTTCCTACATAATATATAATTTTCAGATCACAAAAAACCTTTTCTACAATTTATCCTACAAATAATACCCAAACCAGGATGGACACACTCCATACATTCAAATACGCAATCCCTTTCAATAGAACGTAAAGCGACAAACGGGTAAAATAAAAACGCCCTTTTTTACCGAATAAGCGTTACCATAAAAAAGGTTTTCAGTGAGCAAGTGAATCATAATTTATGAATTCCGGTGTCCGGGCTAGGAGATTTACGCGGGGTCATTGTGTCGACGGATACGATACGCATCGCTTAGAAAAAGATAGATAGACAGGGGTGGTTAATTTCTATGGCCGAAAGTGTAGACTGTATATATTTTGAGAGATATTATTATTTTATTTTTCACATCGGTGAAGGAAAAACATCTTGAGGAAACTTGGACTTATAGTTATAAGTCAGAAATCGCTAACGCGTATTGAGCAAGCGTGGTGATCAATGCTCGTCTTCGAGAAGAGGTTTTTGTGTGCCTAACAGAAATAAATTATTTGACTATGACTCTGACTTTGACTTTGACTTTGAGGCGCCTTTGCTCTGCAGTGGGACAATACTAGTCTGGTATACTATGTATACCAGACTACTATGTAGACCTTTGACCTATTTTGAATATCTTTAATCTCTATAGATTAAAGATATTCAAAATAGGTCAAATGTTAAACAAGACTTCGTTATTATTTTATAATATTATTTTTTATGTTTTTAAAATATGAGTTGTACTACTGAAAGTAAATAATTAAATTGAATTAAACTCCTGCTGGATATGCAATCAAGCACAGAGCACATTTATACAATCACAATGAAAACCAATTAAGTTTTAATAATTATTTTAATGACTGTTGCAGTGGGCTAACGAAGCCTAAATTAATTGATTGGTTAACAATGCTTTTAATATTATTGCGATTAATGAAGAATTAAGCTTAATCAACCTTGTCTCGCCTGGGAGTGAGAGTGAGTGTGAGAGATTTTCCCATCCCTACGCCCGACGCGCTTGACGTGGAATTGCAGACACCAGCTGTCTTATCAATCTTACACAAACAAATTAAGCATCATTTACTTTTTTAATTCAGGCTGGTGTTTTCTGTACGCTCAATTTTTTTTTTAATTGTTCAGCATATACATATCTCATGTTCAGCATATATATATATCTTCTAAAGCATCTAAACGTTCCCAACTCTATGTGACACAGTCGTTAATGAAACATAAGGGGTGTGCGACATCCCCCTTCATCTCCCGACATGCCCGACATCCCGCGTTGCTCATCCTTCGAAGGATAGCGCAAATACAGATATAGCCCGCTAATCGTAACTCTAAGCCCAACTCTATCCACCCAACCAAAAAAGAACCTTATATCTTAGAAAATAAGGTGGGTATTAGGGTAATGTTGAACAATCCGTTAATTATTTTTTTATGGAACAAAATGTTCAAATCCTACTATCCTACTAATATTATAAATGTGAAAGTTTGTGTGTTTGTGTGTTTGGATGTTTGTTACTCAATCACGCAAAAACGGCTGAATGGATTTGGATGTAATTTGGCAAACAGATAGTTTATAACCTGGATTAACACATAGGATACTTTTTATCCCGATATTCCCACAGGATCGAGACTTACGCGGGTGAAACCGCGGGGCACAGCTAGTAATAGATATAAATTACATATTATTGCGATTTTAATGGTTATTGTTCTATTTTTATGTGGCGTATCGGTTTTGGTTTACTTGTAATGGAGTAAGCAAAGCGCTGGAAATATTATCCTTATTGTGTTTCGATGGAGTTACAAAGGGTACCATACCCTTTTACTTGTTTCAGAATAGTAGGCAAAACTCCTTGTGCTACCACTAACACACTCGTTTTACTTCGTTCACGGTCATAGAAAAAGTTACTTCGATAGTCCATGGCACACATTCTGGTCCTGAGTTCAATTGCCCAGTCGGCAAAGTGATATGGGATTTTTCTATTGAAAGATTCTCAGTAGCAGTCCGGAGTGTGATATTCCTATGAGTGTGATTTATTAGGACTCCGTAAGCAATGTGAATGGGCTATACTTTCGCCTCTGCCTACAACTTTTGGGAATGAAGGTGTTAAGGCTTAAGAGCTTTTATTTGCAGACATTTAGAACCTCGGGAGAAAAAATACTAGATTTTCCTCGATAATATTCCATAAAAACAAAACCCCTTACCATCAGCACACAAAACAAAAGCTCTTCACGTGCAGATATATTTTTTAAACACAGCCCTGAGTGATATTACACAGTGCGCACAATGGCTGTCTGAGATGACAGGCCATTTCGCCGTGTGACAACCCGAGACGTTTCCCTTATGTGGGCGTACGGAGTGCGTGCATTCAAGGTCAGGGGAAATGTGTTTTCTTTTCTAAAACAATAAGGAAAACAGTAATAAACTAAACCTAAGATTGAATTAAATTATTTTGTAGATATTGTATTGTCAAATATCTAGGAACAAAACCATTGAACATCTTTGATTTGTTTTAAGTCTATAAAAACTACTTGCAACTAGAAATTCACAGGTTATAAAAGAAATAAAAAACAAACTACACCAGCATTGCTATTCAGTAACCATTTCACCGTGAAAACTTAGGTGAAGTGAGCTTGAAGTGAACTGTCACTGCCTTAGAATCAGTAGGTATCGATGACAATGACAGCTCATTTCACCTATGTCTTCACGGTGAGATGGTTACAGAATAGCCATGCGGATTTTGACGATCGCGGCAATATCACGAAACATAATTATGCTTTGTATGATCCAAATAAAATGATTAAATCACAACTGTTCTGCTTTCCAGAGTGTTTAGAAATGCAAGCATGAAAAGGGCATGAAATAAACTAAGCGAATACCACACAATTTCCAATTAATT
This sequence comes from Lithophane semibrunnea, assembly GCA_947363905.1. NCBI lineage: Eukaryota > Metazoa > Arthropoda > Insecta > Lepidoptera > Noctuidae > Lithophane > Lithophane semibrunnea. Next base: position 17,383,009 of record OX376190.1, on the reverse strand, counting down.
TCCACAGCTCAAAAGAATTAAACGAATCAATTAAAAGTTATTATGTTCCAAACCATTCCACCTCACAAGTCAAGCTAATATACTCCACACATCACCATGTCTCCACATATGAACGGGTCTTCCTTTCAAAGGTAAAAGCACTTGTCGCTCGACACCGACAATGGATAGGGGGCCGCGACAAAAGAGTAGCCTCGCCGATACACTGCCACATACAGGCTACATAGTACAGGTATTTTACATTAAATACGTAGTATTAAGGAAGAGAACAAGAGTATATTCAAAGGGACCGATCTATGATATACCTCCTAGTACTAATATAAATAGACAATAGATAGAGGGCCGCGACAAATGAGTAGCCTCGCCGGTACACTGCCACATACAGGTACATAGTACAGGTATTTTACATTAAATACATAGTATTTAGCAACCGAACAAGAGCATATTAAAAACGAACGTTCTATGATATACTTCCCAGTACTAATATAAATAGACAATGGATGGAGATGAGATGAGAGATGATGAGATGGAGGGGAGAGCAGTGGTGGCCCAGTGGTAACGCCCGTGACTTACGAGTTGTAGGTTCGAATCCTGATAGGCGCTTAACTTTGTGTCAATAATTTCATCACCACTGCTCTCAAAACGGTGAAGGAAAACATCGTGAGGAAACCGGCATGTCCTAGGACCAAAAATTCGAAGACATGTGACTTCTACCAACCCGCAGTGAACCCGCGTGGTGGATTACGGCCCACTCCCTCTCACAGAGAGGAGGCCTGTGTCCCAGCAGTGGGAACGTTATAGGCTGATTATAATGAGATGGAGGGGGTCACGACAAAAGAGTAGCTTCGCCAGTACACTGTCACATAAAGGCGCTTACGTTTTATACTAGTATTTAGAATGAGTAAGTTCATAATACGTAAGCATAGAATATTATAGTTATAGGTAGCTGCAGAAATAATTAGACTTTAAATAAGTGGGTCGCGAAAAAAGAATTGCCTCATCATTATTCGAGGCCGTGACAAACAACGCTGGGCAATATAAAATCAACAAAAAGTGCTTTTATTGGCTTTACCAAACATGCTGTGAGACGCAGATGCACTATCAAGATTTTTCTTAAATAAGAAGTCGTCTCAGTAAAAACTTGTCCCCAGAAAAGTCCAATCAACTTCTCGGTTTTAAACCCACATTTGTATTCTACAGTTCATATTTCAGAAGTATTTCAACTCATATTTAGATGCAGCGCACACCAACCTCATTGGGAATAAAAACCGGACGTGACATCACATCAACACCTGTCACATTCAAAATGAGAAGAATATTTAGTGAGATTTTTGAAATTACTACTTGAGATTGGAATTTTTGTGAAACGTCTTGAGAAAAAGGATTCAAGATTTCCATGGGAATGGCTTGTCCAGTACCACTTATTTTCCTTCATCTTCTAAAATTACATAAAAATCATGCTTTAATTCCCACGAAGCATCTAGCTGGTCTCTAGTGTGACTCTTTCATTTAATTAATTGGTCTATTTTAACAGGATAATTGTTAATTGAATAAATCGATAATAATAGGTTAGGATTGCTACTTTCTTTTTTTTATCAGGCAGGGTTCGAATCGGACCACTTATGAATAGAATAGAATATATTTTATTAAGTATAAAATTGGTAAAGTATTAACATAAAATCTTAGAAATAATTTACAAAGGTATCATAATGTTAGATGCCTGTACTAGGATAAACCTGTATCACTTGCTCTTCGTAGTTAATTTTTACCCAAGGGTGTAAAAGTTACCAGTTATTTTTATCAAGACAACACTATACGTTAAAATAATAGTCATTTTAGAATCTTAAATTAAGTTAATATAACACTATTAACATGATGGAATGTAACACACAACTTCCATTAACATAACAGCACATAACACATAATTTAGATTCCCAACTCGTAAGCTCTTAAGACTTGAACTAAGTTAGCTCTAAGCGAGGACACACACGTGGGACATCTATAATGAAAGGTCACTTAAGCTCACACGAGTGAAATTAACATCAGCTTAGGATAATTACTGCTGTGGACAGCTAGCTTCGTATATGTTTCATTGATAAATCTGGCTATATTTCACAGGAGGATAAGCACTTAGTAGAACTTGATTTGTGTGTTTCGAAAATGATAGAGGAAACAGAAAGTTTTTTAGAAAAATGCATTCCCGGTATTTTAACTTTGTCAAAGTCAAATAATTTATTTCAAGTAAGCCAATTTAACAGGCACTTTTGAATGTTAAAAACAAGAAAATAGAATTGATTCGATATATTGTTTGGATGTTAAAAACAAGAAAATAGAATTGATTCGATATATTGTTTGAATGTTAAAAACAAGAAAATAGAATTGATCCGCGCATACTAGTATTGATATAATTATATGTGAAGACGACGTACCTCGGATAAAATAAATAAAATGTAATAAATAAATAAAAAAACGCATGTTTTATCGACTCGACTGTACATGGACTTAACCAATAGCGTATAAGGCAAATTTCGTAATTGGACAAAAATACGATTTGACGAACTACAGCTTTGACCAATATAAAATTTGACGAATTGCCGATGTGGAAAATATCAGACTTGACCAATGTCGTGTAACCCTACTAAAATAGGTAGTTTACTAAAAAAGATAAATTACTTACCTACTTATGTTATTTTTATTCGTTGCTTTTTGTCAATTTATTGAATCCTCTTCTTGTTACAGGAACATTATCAAGAAAGCAAGTGGAGTAAGTCATTTACAATCAATTGTGTTCTAGTATTCTTCAAGATCGTTGTAATATTTATCATAAAATGAGCAAACAACAAATCTATCTGGTCCTATCAGACTGGAAGAAAGATAGACATTTACAAGCTATAGTAGATTATAACAGGTCTGTAACAAAAGTATAATAATCAACTATAATTTCAAACACCACGTGCATCCCAGCCTCATTCACCATCCATTATAAGACACTTCATCTGTTCAGCCCATTCCGTCAAGAATTCAGCCGAGAGGGTTGCACCGGTATAATATAACCGATTTGCGAAATTAAATGTAAGTACCATCTCGGTACCACTCGGTACTTTCGTCCAGACCGCTTCCCTTTTCGGCAATTAAAACAAGATCAGGGAAGCTCCGTGTTTTATTTTCTTGTTTTGCCTTTCTTTTTTCTTTCTTTTCCCTGCACTGCTGCAATAAAGATAAATTATGGCTTTTAATTTTGTTGGGTTGGTTGGTTAATGACGGTTTGGGATGTCTATGGACGTTTATTTTTGAATTATCTGTGGTAGCAGTGGTGTGGAGATGAATTATTTTTACGTTTTCTTTTATTTCTACTTGTTTTAAGGCCTACTATCCGAATTGGTAAATGAGTAGAAAGAAGTACCAAGGATTGGGCCTTACCACAAAAACTTAGACACGTGTTCAACGCGTGTCTAATGGCAGTTTTATGTCAAACTCCATACAGAAATGTGTTTAAAAGGTGTTTAGGCTAAACAACTGACAAACACGGTTTTGTGGTAATATGGCTAATGTTCTGCTCTTAAAAGCAGTAGTGCTTTGATAGTTCATAATTGTCTGCAAAAAGACCAAAGCTAATTCAAACTTTATGATTTACCTAGTACAGTCACAAACAAAACATACACTGAATCGCACTTCATTCACAGCAGCATATTTTCGAATATCGAACGCTATAAACGTCATTCGACATTCCGATGTCTAAAAAACAAACCCATAGAGATAGAGTATTACCACAAAGAGGAAGTACCTGAATAAAAAAAGTAGAGGACTTTTGCGAACGCTCTTCCAAAATACCATGACATACTAGCCAGTAGTTTAAAAATATCACCTCGATGTATCCACGAACAGAAAAAAAGAGAGATACTATATCAACGGTTGGGACGAATCTAAAACCAATCCGATGCTCGATATTTGAAAATATATGCACTTTTGCTGTATCTAGAGGCATTGGTTTTAAATCAACATCGTCATGATTTATTTGAACCTTTTCGAAATAAGAGTTATTATGCGTTCTCCCAAACATTAGACCGTCGCCGATTGTGACTGCCAGCTGATGTGAGCACCATCGACGGCTGACTTTTAGAATTAGCACGTAATAGCGTATAATGTCCGTTCGATATGAACGAAAAGGTAAATATGTATGGAAAAGCAGTAAACTGCGTTATGCTCGCTCACAGTCGGTCGGTACCAATACGTTTGATGTAAACGGAGCCTTAAAGGAAAGCTTAGTATCTATTACACAGCTATTTTTACGCACAGAAGCTAGACTCTTCAATAACGACTATATTCCCGAATATTATTATACCTGGTGTCAGAGATTTTATTCCGCCTTTGGGCCCGTGGACGGCATAAAATCTCTCATAATGCAAGTCAGAAACTTGCAATCACATACTGTCGAGAAATATCTCTCAACATGCATGCCGGCCGGTTTCCTCACGATGTTTTCTAGTTTATGATGTATTATAGTTTAACGTGACACGTATTTCATGTCTTTGCTAGTTTTTTGTGGGAAAAACTGAGTATATTTCGTGAATTACCGCGCCTCGCTTCAGTTGACGCTCTCTGGATTATGTACAGCGTTTGTCAAAATATTATTCTGTTTTCTTGTTATCGTTTTATTCGTGATAATAAATGGATAGACAGTCTTTGCAAATGTCTTCGTGCATCATTTTACTTACGCGAAAACGGGGCTGTAATATTCCTTTCATCACATATTTCAGTAGAAGTAAATACCTGAACACAAATGGCGCAAAAAAGTAACCAAGTATAAACATGTACAGACACGGTAGAAACTACAAATAGGCAAGGTTCCTGTTTATTCGAACTCGTTAAAATATGATTTAAGAGAATACTCAATCAAACAAACATCTTTTAAGACAGAAAGAATGAAAAATAAGTTTATTTGTCATAGAAACACGTAAGCCCGTAAGTCTGACAACCAGTCTTACCAAGGAGTATCGTATTACCCAGTTACTGGGTTTGTCAGATAGGCAGTCGCTCCATGTAAAATCCCGTTATTCAGATGCATCCAATTAGACTGAAAGCCGATCCCAAGATAGTTGGGAAAAGGCTAGGCAGATGATGATGTCATAGAAACACGTGCATACAAAAAAGAAATTAACTCGAGTAACAGATTAATAAAGCACAATAGATCTAAATATAATCACGAGCACAAACAGGAATATAGTCTGCAGCTGCTGTCACGTCATGACTGTGACAAGAAGGCTTCCACTCAGCATGATGCTGTGCTACAGGGCACCACAGCACAGCACTGATTTTCAGTGGAGTTTTGAGAGGTTCTTAAACATAAAATATACACTTTTTTCCAACACACTTTAACACAATGCAAAAGAAAATGTAGCATTGCAATCATTAACCCAAAGACTATTTATTAACTACTTACCACAAACCGATTACTAAAGAAAACAAAAGACGGTCAACTCCTTCCACAACCATTAATACAGTTCTTACTTTACAAAAACCTTAACCCACCAACTCCTTGGATACCAAACGATAAATTATCCCGATGATAACCCTCAAGTGCCGTCTTAATCACCACTGCACTTTTGAACGTAGATTGATGACGTTTTGATTTATCGCCGTCGCAGCGGCAGGGGTTAATGGGGCGAATCTGTCAGATAAAGATGCAACCGATGGTAATGTACAGTAATGAACATGTTCTAGAGGCGTTTTGTTTTAGCTGTTTTGTGATATTTATGGCATGTTTCACCACTTCTGGATAAATCTGGTAGATAATTTTATTACAAACAATACGTTTGGAATATGCAAATATTTTATATTTTTTCAATTATATTGTGGATAATGCGTATTGTACTACTGCTGACTGTGACAAAAAAATATAATGATTACTCTCTTAGCAGGTGGACTGGTTATCATTATTACAGTTTGCAGTCGAAGAACCACTAATACTGTTGCATTTAGAACTAGTCATAAAAAATAATAATATTAAATTGATCGAGTACCTCCTTTTGAGATTCCATAGAAAATTAACGACAGCAAAACTTTTTATAAGTGTGCATCGTTATAAAGGACAGATATTTAAAAAACCTATTAATCTATCCATTGAACTCTAATGATTCATGAACCATTTCCTTGAAGCCAAGTGAACTGCCTCGATAATCAAGGGTTGAAAAATAACTCCCCAAAACATAGGGGTGTGGTCTATCAATCAGCTTACTCACCACGATTCTGATTATAACCCACCCCCTGAAACTTACCCTTAGATGACGCATGCAAATTCACCCCCTTTCCACCTTTTTCACCCCCTATTTCTTTTTATTGAAGAAAAGTTTTTGATGGATTGGCGTTTTAGCGTTGCTTCGAGAATAAAAAGCTTTTGAAGTCAAATCTGTGTGATTTCTGTCAGATTGTCTGTTGGTGCATTAGCAATTTGTTGAGTAATGAAATGGGAATGAAATGTTTTTATTTCTTCTAGCGGTGTAACTAAATACCGATAAACTTTGACACTAACTTGAAATGGTGTCTTCCTTGTATAATGTCTGAATTTTGTTATCATTCTGGTCATATAATACGGAAAAGTGGCTATTCTTCTTCTTTTTGCATGGTTAGTCACTAACCTGGTGCCAGAGTTTTAAAGCCGCCCATGGGCCTCTGACTTGGCTTCACATGCCGTCGAGAAATATCTCTCAGGCATGTCGGTTTCCTCACGATGTTTTCCTTCACCGTTTTTGAAGTAAGTGATAATTATACAATATGAACATGAATCCGAAAAGTCAGAGGTGCATGCCTTGGCCTTGCCAGGTACTTTTGAATTGTCAAGGAGTCGGTCAGTCAGAAATATGAAGCTAGTTGCCCATTCCAAAGCGTAGTAGGTACCTATGGAGAAGAACGGGCAAGAAACTCCACGGACACTACAATAAATAAAAAAAAATGACACAAAAAATTGGTTACATCATTCCTGTTGAAATTATACATGTGAGAACAATGTAGTCAGCACGTTGAAAGGGTAAAAAAAAAAAATTAAATCAAAAATAATTCAAAAATTTTAATAAGCCACTCACGGCCCACGCTGGTTATGAGTACTACGTACCTGACCGTTCTGAAAGACATCACCAACAAGATATGTCCTTCTAGGGCGTTCCTCCCGGCGGTATTACAAGATAGACGGAAACTCACATCTGTCTTGTAAACACCTTTTGTAACATATATTCATCGCATAAAAATACTCAAGCACGCCTAGAATACGTAGAACAAGCACTGCATAAACGTTTCAACTATTTGATAAGATAAGATAAGATAAGATAATTTATTTTGCAAATACGGGTACAAGTCAAGGTGTTACATAATATAAATACAGAACAGCCATATTTTGATTGCTATGAAGATACAGAGAAATTATTAGTTGTACTTAAATAAAAATTGTATTTGTACTAATTAAGTTTAGCTAAGTTAGGTTTTGTAAGAATTAAGATTTTATATTTATTTATTGTGTATTTACACCTTTTTACATACCTATTAGATGACTAGATTTTTATATTTAAGTATGTGATTATTTAGAAATACTATGCCTTGCCTCGCCTGAAACACAGGATGACCTAGTTCAGGCACATAAAACTGTTTGATTTTTCGTAGATTTAAGCAAATTTGTATTTAGTTAGTTACCTTTTTACCAGAATAAACTTTTATTATATTATATTATATTGTATTGCTATTATTATTTTGCCAATTACAGGGCATGCAAAAGTATAGAGTTTAGGTAAAATTAAAATACATAGTTCCTAATAATACATAATAATATTCTAATTCATAATTCATTAATAAAAATAATGAGTCGATAATAAAATTAATGTCACAATTTCTAATAGTTATTTAAATACAATACTTAAAATAGTCAAACAACTTCTTTCTCCAATAAAAAATCTTCAACCCTATAATAAACTTTGTTTACTAAAAAAATTCTAAGCCTTTTTTTGAATAATGTCAAATTATACTCCTTCCAACAACTTGGTATTTTGTTATATATCACCGGTGCCATGCAGCAGACACTTTTGCGCATCAGAGTAGTTCTAGCACTAGGGATACACAGACAACTATTGTCACGCCTATTCCGTGGAAATACGTCAGCCATTCGTGCAAAGCGATCCGGGTTTAATTTTACGAACACTGCCATTTCCAAAATGTACAAACATGGTAGGGTTAATAATTTATATTGTTTAAAATATGGCACGCAGCTATCAGTACTTTGTAATTTAAAAATAGACCGTATGCATCTTTTTTGGGCCTTAAATGCAGTTTCTTTTTCTGTTGAGTTGCCCCAAAAGATAACTCCGTATCGCAAATGGCATTCAACTATACCATAGTACGCAGTAAGGCATGCATCCAGATTAGTAATAGCCGATAAGGTATATAATGCGTATGCCGATGAACTTAGTTTCTTACAAAGTAACTCAATATGTTGTTTCCAGCCAAGTTTTTTATCTATTACAAGTCCAACATAAAATTCCTCACAATTAAATACATATTGACATAGAATTCCCCACAATTAAATGTTATTACCTCCCCATTTGTCGACCTTTCCCACGTATAAGCCTCCGTAATACTCGTAACACCACATTACACATTACCCTAATATCATAATGAACACCGCTTAAAACCTCATAATTGTCCCACACTCAGACTGTAACCATTCCGACTTTCAGAACTATGTGAAATAATTGCTGAAAGCTTCATAATGCGTATCACGTAACATAGGTTTCACGTGGTTCACGATTTTAACCAACCATACAAAGGGTTATTACTTGACAACCGGACCCTAATGGTTACATTTTGTGTGACACGGCAACCAAAGTATCTTGATCCTTTGTGATGACGCGTGTTTAAAGATAGCTGTCCAAAATTGTATCAGATTTTGGTATATTCAAAGCCAGTGTCCGGATAGTATCCTATCCTCATATCCTATCTAATAGTAATTTTAAGTGGAACAAAATTATCGGCTAGATAAGATAAAATTGACTTATTTGGACATGTCCACATCTCCACGTCCCATCAGATGAGTTAGTGGTAAAACGAACGTAAAAAAAAAAAAATAAAAAAAAAAATAAGTAAATTTTATTTTTTGTACATGTTTTGTTGTCTTTGCACAGTAAATAATCATTGCCAAAATATCCATTTGGCATGTCATTGTGTCAAATCATAAATGAACAGAGTATAGTTTCACATTTCGTCACAGTTCAACTTACACCGGCCATGTAACACGTAATTGCGTGTTAATTGTGTGATTACAGTAACTGTGGGGTGACGCTGTCGTATTGTTTTAAATAGAGCCCCCAATTGTCGCTCATATTTGTTTCAAATTGTTATGGGGTTGTTAGGTGAGTGACGAGTGAGGTCTTTATGGTTTGACACGGCTAGTTAGACTAAGTTAAAGTGCCGTGTAGTTTAAATGGAAGGTGTGTTAGTTTATGTTACAAATGGAATATCACCTTCTCTTAGTATGGTTGTGAGATATCAAATATTTGCTGAAACACGCTTATTATGTGTGTTTCAGAATCAAACTGAACCACTTTCTCCATGAAACCAACGGCGTATCGCGAAAAAATTATCAGCCGTCCCATATAAATATTTGGGTCGAGTAGGTACAGTCGAAAAAATTGAATTCTGACCCACCATAAGCTTATTTTCCTATAAACATTCAAATACAACTAGATCGAAATTCGCGTAAACATACATTTCCTTGGTAGCGACCTTGTCATCTGCCATCTTTGTTATTTTGACGGTTTCAAACGATTTATCGTCAAAGTGGGTCATGATTCACTTAGCCTGACTGTACATATTGAAGTTTTGTACATGCTGTGTATATCAGGAACACCAAAACAACATTTTATAAACAGACCATTATCCAAACTAATATTATAAATGCGAAAGTAACTCTGTCTGTCTGTCTGTCTTTCTGTCTGTCTGTCTGTCTGTCTTTGCTTCACGCCTAAACTACTGAACCGATTTGTGTGAAATTTGGTACAGACATAGTTTGGAACTTGAGAAAGGACATAGGATAGTTTTTATTACAAAAAATAAAATAAAAAATAAAATTTATTCCGGACATACAGCGCCATCTATTGGTCAAGAGTCGGCATCAATTCAGTACTGAAAATTCATCGGAAAAATGTAAATAAATAGTAAAAAGGTATGAAAAATATAATATAATACAACTTTTAGTACATAGAAAATGCTCTAACGGAGTATAGATAATTCTATTAGTACTATATGTCGAGTTGGTGATCGCGCAATGGTGTCGATCGATACACGAGTTCGGTTCATGTTATTGTTTTAATTCACTGAAAAAAGTAAATAAATAGTAAAAAGGTATGAAAAAAATAATATCAATATAATAAAACTTTTAGTACAAAGAAAATGCCCGAACGGAGTATAGATAAATAATCCGAGTTGTCACTATGCTCGATAGATGGCGTTGGGATCGAAATAGATCGCGCTATGGTTTCGTTACACGCATTTGGTTGGGTATCGGCCGAGCGCTTCGGTACTGTCGTGGAATAATGGATTGATGATCGTTTCGTAAATTTAAAATTGGTAAATAAAAGGTTTATTTGTTGGGTTGTCTGGTGGTTGTTTTCAAAATGGGTTCCGTTAAATCAAAATAATATTTTGAAAATAAGGGAAAAATAACATTTTCGCCTTTTTCGATCGGCAATAACGGCTTTAACCCTCTGCGACTGACGTGCCGTAATTTTTACAATGCCACTGACGTAGTAGTATACTAGCCACCACTTTGACTGGTCATAAGTTTATAATTACTTTTTAATTCCTAATGGTGTGATGTTTTTTTATTAAATTAGAGCATTTATTATTATTTTAATTTAATAAAAGATTTAAAATATAAAGCAAAGTCCACTTAACAGCATTTATTAACTTAACATAAATCGGTCTAAGAAACTTTCATCTACACAAAAAAAAATTACAACAACTCAAATATATCACTTTTCTTGAGAATGTTTTATATTTATCAAAGACAACACTTTTATTAATCTGACTTCAAAATTTGGACAATATTCATTGGTTCAATTGAGAGTTATTAGCCCTCAAACTCTCCCATTTTTTTACAGCATTGGAGGCAAATCGGCTTTATACAATCACAGAAACAATAAGTTTTTACTCTTTTTATTTTAGTTTGACATTTATTATGACATAACTTCCTTCCACTTGTTGAAACAGATCGAATTTGTGGAGGTGGAGAGGGGAGGTCTTTATCTAAAACTCGACTAATAGTTACGCAGTTCTCTAGGCTATCTTTGGTTGTATACCCAGGTTATGAAAAGATCCAGCACTAAATCTTCCTAAATTCAGTATAAATGTCCCTCTTCTCATTTACTCATCAGTATCTGAAAAAATTCTGGTTGAAAGTCCGGGTCGTCATCTTCACAGTCCAGATCGCTAAACTCATGCTCACTTTCATCTTCCAACCCCTGTTCTACAAGCTGGTCATGGCTTTTATAAGTTCCAGCCGAAGTTCTTTTGGTACCGTGTGGACATTGGCTGTTACTTGAGTGAGCCATCTGAAAAAAATGTGTATAAAATGTTATTTGGGAAACAATTTTACTGACGGGTTGTTTAGGAAACACTATGAAAATATAACTATTTTACTGAGATGGTTGTCTATTAAACACATACCTTAACATTGACGTGGTAGTCTGGTAGACACCTTCCTGCGTAAAATAGCGCGGGCGGTTGCCTCGACTACTCACGACGCACTCATTGACGCATGGCCATGCCACACGAAGGTACTGAGAACCCCAGGTTCGTAATATACAAAATCGCGAATCAGGACATATTATTCAATTTAGCCGTGTCTGTGGTACTACCACGTCAGTCGCAGAGGGTTAATGCCCTAAGTGTGAGTATACATATCTTCAATTCAAACGCAGAGCTCATTATGTTGATTTTTGAAGAGTTCCCTAGAATATCTTCCACATTTCGTTTTTGAAGAGATACCGCGAGATCCGGAACTATGTGGGTAAAACCAAAAATCTGCCGGAAGTCACTATTCCACGCGAACGAAGTCGCGGGCAAAAGCTAGTTTCCTATAAAGAGAAAGTACGAGGTATTTGGTTCAATGTCAAATGATTGAATATAAGTATTCGTTAGAGTCGAGTGTATGGTAAGTGACCATGAATCAATGGATAGATTGGATACCAAATTAGGATTACCCGATATGTTCGGGTGTTGTGGGTGATGATTTAAATCTGTCTTTTAGGAATGTTACTAGATTGGACTGTCTTGGAATCTGAATTAGCCAAGGTTAGATAGTGTTTATTCAATATTATCTGTTGTTAAATATCATAATTATTTATTAATATACCTAATGACTCTAGATGAGTCATTATACAGTAAATATGAAAAATGAAAACATATAAAAAGAAAAAATATATAAATTACAAACGATCACTATGATTTTTTTATTAATACATAAACTCAAAGATTGGTAAAGTCAAATCACAGATATTCGGCGTAAAACTTATTACGTAAATTACTTTCATGATTTCATCATTCGCAAGAAATTGAAAGTACAGTTTGCCAATAGTTTGTGATATCAAAATGCATTTTAGCACTAGCTAGACTACAAAGCCATTAGAAACAATGCCAACACTACATATTCTAACATGAACAGCAACATATCTCCGAGAAAGTCCCTGCCTTTTACGGCCATACTTTCTCGGGAGCAATTTTGCCCCATAATAGTACAAGAGGATACAATTATAGCCACCTGATGAACACCATTGTAATTTTGTTCCTAATAATGATTTTATACTCCGTACGCGTGTAATATCATGTTATAATACCCATTATGGACTTAATTTGGGTGTTTTTGTATGGGGTATGTAGTTGAAAATGCGTGTGCGGCTGTGAAATCATTTCGTCGGTTACGTGGCTTAGTAGTGTTATATCATGTTTTGTATTTCGGGATGTTTACGTACTGAATGTTTCCGTGAGTTAGGCTTGCAGCCTCTCTCAATCTCTTTTTTTTAATGAAAACTCCTTGAGGCGCGTTGAACGATTTTTGATAGAGGGTAAACCCATGAATTTGCGACACCGATTAGCTCGCGTCGTAGTACTATAGAATATAGATGGCGCTAATACCAGTTTAAAGTTTTCACTTCTGTCGGCAGTCCCCATGACTGCCTATTCTTAGTTAGTCTACGCTATCCCACTGCTAACCACTACCTGGAAGGATTTGAGGGAGGCCTTTGCTCAACAGTGAGACAATCTCTTAACACAGCTAAAACCTATTAAGTACCCTGCTCTGTTGCCGTATTATGAAGTATAGAAGCCGTAGTAGAAGAAGTTTCCAGTGTGAGAGAGAGACGGAGCTAGGCAAGGCCGCTAGCACCATCTCGTTTTCGCAGTGGAATAATGATGGTATTAATACTTTGTAATACTAACCCTGTTCTGCACCCTAATTGCGGAATGCATGATCGGTCAGAATTGGAACAATGTCTGCTGAACAACGTTACGTACGAACTTATGAAGCAATGGATTAGATATTTTTTTCGAACCGATTGCAATTCTGCTTAATCGTGTATTATGCAAGGGTGCGGAATATTTAAAGAATACTTGTTTGATTCCAAAACTAGCAATTTCATAGAAAAGTTACTTTCTTCTTCTTCTTCGCTTCTTTGTTCTTGACAGAGCGGTCGTGGTCACGATGAACTTTGTCCAATCGCAGGTGTAGTCGTTGCCTGCCTCACGATCTCGCTCCATCTGGTTCTGTTACATGAAAGTCTGGCGCATTCATTTAAAGGACCTCCAACCACGGATTTTATTTGGTCGGTCCACCTCATCGGTGATCTCCCGCGTGGCCTTCCACTCTCCTTCCTCGCCTTCCTCATTTTTTCAGCAAAAGATCTTAAAACGGAAAACTAAATAACAAAACCACTCCAATTTACATTTAAATGCCAATTAATTTAATCGCAAACTTCCATAACATAATTGAGAGTAACAAGTTAACATTTGTCGAATTCCCTCACGAGGTATTGAACCGGGACCTATTAACAAAAACAAAATACCCACAAATTGGATAACAACTTAAAACGTCCCTCTTAATAAAATAACTTCGTTCCAACAAATTTTGTACAAAATCATTGAACTTTTGGATAAACTTAATGTACACAAGGAGCAAGCTGTTGCGTTCGGAAAATTAAATTTGTATACAAGTTAGCATCTTGTTAAAATTCTTCTGATGTAATAAGGTGGGTTCGCCGTTGTAGGCATTTAGATCTCGAACGGTTTTCGTCGAACTCGAACATTCTTAGCGAACTCTCGCACGATAATAATGTTCGAAGATTGGTTTTTGACTTGCTAATAGATTTTCTTGGTGTTTTCGTTGCGCACGATGTTGCTTTTCGTGTTATGAGGACGTAATGGGTTTTTGCCTTTTCGCGATTGGAAAAAGATTGCTTTAGCTGGTGAGGCTGTTAAAAAGTTTGGAATTGGAAATGGGTTATAGAAGTCATCCGTGGCATTAAAAGTACTAAGTAAAAAACAATCGATTCAAAGTTGATTATTTTCAGGTTTCCAACATTTTTGACATTGGCCATCAATAGATTTCCACTGCTTAATGTTTTTGAGCGTTTGTTATTATTAGGCTGTGTTTCATCAAATAGTTCCTATGCCGTAATGTTGGCTCCATTGTTATAGGACCAATACGAATACTCTACGCCGCTACGGTGATACCAAAATAGGTCCTATTTATAAAAAAAAACCGGTTAAAAAACAGTGGAGCCAACAGTACGGCAAAGGAACTATTTGGTGAAACTCACTCTAGTATGCTCTATTCATCTTATCGAGGATAAGCTCAGACAGTAAATCGTGTCCTGCAAATGAATTAGCCATTCAGCAAGTTTGAAAGGTTCATAATTTGTTGCACTGGGCGTATCGTAGTGTGGCGGTATCTACATCGCCACATGCGAACTACGCATCAAAAAGACCTGACGACACACAAAAATCCTGACGTCACATAAATCCTGCATCGCGCAATTAGAGTTTACCGTGCAGTGGACATATATAAAAAATCATTGGGCAGTTGTGCCCGCCAGACACAACACCCGTCTGGTCGGAGGATCCTCCCTTTTCTATGGTAGATGAGTGAACTTTACACCCTGTTCCTCATACCCCTAAAGTAGTATTACAACTCGTGAAAGCTCATATCGTGTATCCTCAATATGGAAATAAAAACGATTTATTCGAAAAGTTTTCACCTACGTATTCCCACTAATAAATGTATGACCTCTAGCCCACCGGTCACATTAGTAGTTAGTCAACAAATCATACTTATGTAAATTGAACATAAGTATTAGAGATTTACATAATTTACTATAGTAGCCAATTACACTGAGTAACGGCTAGCCACTGTGTGATTTACACAAATTATCATCTATCATTTGTACATAGTTTATTATTGTTTTGAGTTAAGTGGGAATTATCGGGTACTAAGGAAATTGTCTGCGAAATTCATAGGGGAAAATTGTTGTTGAAGCGAGAGAATTAGAAGTTATGATAAGTTTTTTCGCGTAAATATTACGCGTAAGTTATAACCGGCAGCATTAAGTGACATCTCCTCCGAACTTACTGTCTTCTTCTTTCAATCTACTTAGATCAGAGCAAGTACTCGAATATTTTACAAATCGCCAATGTTGACGTCATCACGTCAACGCCGGCCGTCACTGAAAACCAGCGCTGGGGCTCTGTCTCGCATAGGGTCGCAGCATTATGCTGAGCGATAGCCGTTTTGCGTGGATGTGACGCATATTTTCCCACAATTTGTTATTTTTCGTGTATTTGTCCTTTCTTAGCGTCATTTTTGCCGCAAATAAACGTATTTTCTTTCTAAATGCGTCTTCGTCTGTTCACAGCGTGATGATTACAGTATTACTTTCTATTTTGGCAAAACCCTTCCCTGGCACAGCCCTGACTTGATTAGACAAACTCTTCCCTTCACTTGATTCACTCTTTTTCTCTCCATTTCAAAGTATTAGATTGGTCTGAGCTCTTCCTTCTAAAAACGGACCCCATCATCATTTCAGCCGAAAGACGTCCACTGGTGGACATAAATGCCTCCCCCTAATCACCGCCACTTCGACCGGATTATTAGAATAGGTAATGCGATATCCTTATCCTTATATATAAATTATGAAACGAAGTCCGCCGGGTCTGTTTGTCGTCCTGTTCGCGATAAACTCAAAAACTACTGCACCGATTTTCATGCTGTTTCCACTAATGGATAGAGTGGTTCTCGAGGAAGAGGCCCTAGACAAAGTGATATTCTATCAGTGATAACGATGATGGAAAAGGCAAAAATGTATAGACTGACATAAGCTATCGAAAAGCTTATGTCTTTGTAGAAATAGGAAACGCTTTGGAAGCGATTGTCACTTGTCTAGGCCCTTTGGTCTTAGTATATAATAACCGACCTCAAATCATTTGGCGAAGCCGCGGGCATTAGCTAGTAATTAATAACTACATAACCATGCTAGAACAAAAGAAAACCTAAGAAATTAATAAGCAAACACGGGCAGTTGCAAAAAAAAGCAAGCACCAAAACACCCCGACCCCATCTATCTCCCTTAACATTGTAAAGCACTAAGAAACAGCCTTACATCCAGAATCAATAGCACAAGCACAATACATCCCCCCTTATTTATACCCGAGGTTGTGGCTTCGCGCATAAATCCAGTAAAGGTAAGTTTTACGGCTAGTCAAGACTACGAACAATAAAAATAAATTAGCCTTCGTAAGTGCTTGCACTAATGAAATGGCCGAAAAATGGGTAATAGGTAAGTACTTTTTGGTGGGGGAAGGATAATGGTATGGGCTGGTAGTGTGAATCTATAGACCTGCATATGGGTACTATGGGTGCCGTCTTTTCTCTAAGAGCGTTATCATACTGACGATTTGCCAGCGTGTTTCCAGCGAAGCGATTTGTGAACGTGCTCTCCGCGGCACAGTGGGCTGAAATCGCGAAGTAGGGACTTAAGGCTTTTAATACATCTTATTGGATTTTACGCATAAATTCAAGCATTTTATGTAATTAATTTTTTTTTGATATTCCTCGTAATTTAAGAGATATAGGCTCCTAAACTTTGTATGAAAAATAATGTGTTATATGAAGCAAATATTTTGTTATTCCCAAATATTACCAATATTCCACATCACTCCTGTGACGTCACTTGTTTACGATAAAAACTCATTAGCACGATGACCTTGATGAACGCGTCTGCCAATCAGAGCGCAGCAAATTATGACGTGTCATTACATGATTGGACAATTAAAAACAGGTAGAAAAACATGACGGTTACATTTGAACACAACCCTTTTAGTACGTTGTTACACCCCGTAATCAACGCACTACCCCATATATTTTATTTTCGTTCGGTAACAGATATTTAAATTTCGTGACAATGTTTAATGATTTAGGTTCAAATATTGATTTGGTTGTGATATTGAAAGAAAGTGGTAGTTTAAAAAATAATGATGTCCTCTTTAATGCTATAAAATCTAGATTACCAAATACTATGGTATTAAACGATGAAGACGAACAAATTTTAAAAGTTTTCTGTGCTAAGTACTGTTATAATCTTCAAAGAAGGTGGAAAAGTGCTAATCGTAAAGAAGAAATTTTTAGAAATACTAATATTGAATGGTTGACATCGGAAATAATGTGGCCAGATTTTATTTTAAAAGTCCTAAAAACAAATGACGATTGCTCTGGAGCGAGTACATCAACTGAATTTGTGACTCCTAAAAAAGTGTCAGTCGCTACTTCAACCAATGTTAGTCCAAGAAAACCTTTTTCAGAATTAGGCCCTAAGCAAAAAAAGAGACGCACTGAGAATATTCATAAAACGATGACTTCAGATGAGATATCTCATGCACATATGATTAATTTACGAGAAAGTGGAAATAAGGATATTGCTGATATACTGGATCACTTACTTAAGAATCCACAAGACGTACAAAAAGTAAAAAATAGTCTTGCAGATAAAAATAAAAAGTCAGAATTTACTGCAGATGAAGCTTTGGGGCTTGTGTTGTCCCTTAAGTTGTCCAAGTGGCAATACAATACTTTAAGACAAAGTATTAAAGAAAAGAATATTGATTTGTTGCCTTCTTACTACAAGGTCCAAATGGCAAAGGAAGATGTTATCCACCTAAAAATGACATGATAGTGACAGATACAGCAGCTAAAATAAAATTACAGTCACTTTTAGATGTAACGACTAAGAGAATACTCAAAACTATTACAATAGATAGCACTAAGTTTAAAGAATTGACCCTCATTAGTAAGTGTGGATTTGATGGTGCTTCGAATCAGGCAAATTACAAACAAAGAATATTTTCAGAAAATGCAGAGGAAATTGATGATTCAAGCATATTTATGGGAAGTTTAGTACCAATCAAAATTGTGTCCGGGGACCAACTCGTCTGGGAGAACGATTCACCAAATTCAGCATTTTGGTGTCGTCCTATGTTTTTCAAGTTTCAAAAGGAAGATAAAACCACTATCATAAATCAAAAGAATGAGACAGAAGCAGAGATAAAGAATTTAATAGCAACGGAAATAGCAGAAATAAAAATTTCACATTCCGTATTACTAACTATGATAGATGGCAAAGCAACCTCAGTCTTATGTGACACTTCAGCACAACGATGTGATATTTGTAAAGCAACTCCAACCGAAATGAATAACTTGCCCTTAATTCTGGAAAAAGAAGTCGATACTGATTTATACAAATACGGCATATCATCATTACATATGTGGATACGTTTTATGGAATGTGTCCTTCATATTGCCTATAGATTAGAATTAAAAACCTGGGTTGCAAAAGGCGAAAATAAAGCTATGATGGAAAACAAAAAAAGAGTAATACAAGAAGCTTTCAAAAACCAAACTGGTCTTTTAATAGATGTGGTAAAACAAGGACACGGAACAACCAATGACGGTAATACTGCTCGAAGATTTTTCACAAACACAGATATTACTGCTTCAATTACAGGTGTCGATAAAAATTTAATTAAAAGATTTGCAACTATTTTAGAAACTATGTCTTCAGGCCAGAGAATTGACCCTGTTAAGTTCAAGGACTACACAGATGCCACAATGAAGCTGTATATAGATTTGTACAAGTGGTTTTACATGCCCTCCAGCGTACATAAAGTTCTTGCTCACGGAGCAGATATAATTGAGAACTTCGGATTAATTCCTATTGGAAAATTGTCAGAAGAGGCTGCTGAATCTAGAAACAAAGACTTTAGAAGATACCGCGAAAACCATTCACGAAAGTTCAGCAGGACAGCTTGTAATCAGGATATACTAAATAATTTGTTGATTAGTTCTGACCCTTACATTTCAACAAAGAGACACAAAATGATTCGTAAACATAAAGAACTTTCGAAAGAGGCAAAAGGTTTATTAATACATGATGATTTTGACGAAGATAATGAGCGAGAAAACATTGAATTTGTAAATGTAGAAAACATAGAAATAGTAGCCGAATGCGAAACGGATGATGATTAATTATTCTAAATATATAACAAACTATATAATATATAACTAGTGTGTTTGTGTAAGTGGGTGTCAGTGGATTAGGCCTCTTGGGGAAACCACTTATTAAAAAAAACGCGCTTTGTTCTTTACCTCAGGGGTGGTGTGGAAATGAGAATGAAAAATTAAAATTCTCTGAAATCGCAGAAAATCGCAGCCCGACATATAGCTGAAAATTTAGAAAAAAAATCATGTAATTCATATCTGCAAACCATATTTTGAGATGTCTTGAGAATTGGAAGAAATTCATATAAATATGTTTTCTTTCATACAAAAAAAAATATAATTTGCTTTATCTTCGAAAATAGTTAATTTGAGGAAAAATGTACATTTATAAAAATGTCTTGTATTTGATGCTAGAACCCGAATATCTAATAAAAAATTAAAGAATTGCATGTTGATTTTCATGCATCCCTAAGTCCATCGACGTCCGATTTCAGCCTACCGTGCGCGGGTGCGAAGCGAAGTAGCCGCGATTACGCAACGTTCGGCCTTTGCATAACTCGCTCTCTCTTGTACACTCATCTCAATCGCTCTCATTATAAAACCGCAGCGAAGTCGTTGTGGACACGTAGCGTGCGCGTTAAACAATCGCCTCGCTGAAAACACCTCGCAAATCGCCAGTGTAATATGGCTAAATATGTGCAATTTTGTTTCAGTGTTATTTATTTATTTCCTGTGGAGAATGCTGATCTCCTCCTTTTCTGTCGGAGATTCGCGGTATGTCATTATTTTTTTTATTGTTTTATTGTCAATCGTCAATTGCAGAAAGGTAACTTTACCACTGTATTTCTGGTAACTCCTAGAATTAAACAGATTCACTTGTGATAAAATGTTGCAACATTTATAGTAGAACGAGAAGTGTCCCAAAATTCAAATTCAGAACCTCTCAGTTGCCAGCCTGACACCTTAGAGTTTGTACCATATTGGCACCTCATGCAACAACAGCATGCAGCTGGATGAGAGTTGCCGGGAATCGAGCTGTATGGCGTGTAATTGGAGAGGTCTATGTCCAACAGTGGACTTCCATAGGCTGATTATAATGATATCAACTGCTTATCTCTTTCACACTTAGGATACAAAGACACTCAAATAAATCTACAAAATCAGAGATATTTTCACCAGAATATTGAGACATTCCTCGGTTTCATTTCAGACACTGAATCTCAAAATTCCACGTACAATTTTCCACAAATAAAACCTCCCCATTGATACTTATACAGAAGCAAAAAAGTTAAAACCTCTTTAGATTCGTAAAGGCGCATTCACACGCACGCAGCGGTAATCAGCGCACGCATTGTGGAGAGTCGACCGCAGTTGTTAAGGACTCTTCAGACGAGGGCACTCGAACATCTGTCGCGCGGTGTCGCGAGGGGCTTGGTTTAAACGGAGAGGATTTTTGTATTACGTATTGAGTGTGTGGAGGTGGGCTTTAAGCGATTTTTGGAATATTAATACTTATATTATATTTTGATGTATGGTTCTTCTCAAAGACAGGGCAGGGTATGTCTTTGAGCATTACAAAAGGCGGTCTAAGGGATTATATGTTAGATTGCCACTAAAAATGACCAAGATCCGCCAAACAATCCTTTAGGCCAACAGCATTACAATATGGTTACCCTACCCCTGATTCAAAACAGTTCATTATAACTTTTCTCAGATATGGCGAAAATCGTACAACTACTGTTTTGAATGGAACATTATAAACAATTCGTAACTTACGGAAAGAAAAGAACTTCAATGTAAAGTGTGATAAATCTCTGATTAAAAGCCATGAGACAGCTATGAAACTTTACCTTAAATGTATGTAGGAGCCACAAAATATTAATACATTATGTTCCGTTGTACATTAACGAACATCACAACTAAAGCCGCAGCCAGCAGCATCCATTAAAATCCCATAATCACCAACTCATTCATTTAAATTATCGTACATGCTATGTTTACACTGCCCGCTTTCGGCGAGTACAATCAGCGTAGTACTGGCTCCACTAATCGGACGAGTGAACGGAAGTAACATGGCGCGATCATTTGGACAAACAAAAAAGTAACACGTACGGGTGTGTCGAGTTGAGATAATTTACCATTGTTGTGGTACGAAGTTATGGAGTCGGCAATATTAAACATTTCAGTGCGATGTGAAAAAAAAAATATGTTGCTTTTTCTTTGAGAAGAGTTATTGATTATATTAACTTACAGTTTATTGGCCTAATGATTTGTGAATCTTTGAATTATTGTAGCTGATGGTAATCATGAACAGACATAACATAACAAAGATTTTAAGTTTTTTGTAAGTAACAAACATAAATGGATGATTCGTTTTCTGAGAAAATGAATTAATTGAATTTCAATTTAATTTTAATATCGAATAGAAAAACTAGGAACTAGACTCATAGAAGCCTTTAAAGCTGTTGTTTCTTTATTTATTGTTACTGTAAACAATGCAAATAAAGCTGGTGGCCTGAATGGAAACAAGGACACAATTCAACTTCATTGAATGGACTCTCAATTCAATGAAGTTTCTATGGTCCTTTCTCTGAAATAACTTCGTGCCAAAATGACATAAATATCTCGTGAAAACACATAGCTACTAGCAAAACAACAATCCATCTTGTAGATACCAATCTACATAACATTAAACCAGCTAAATACCACGTCCATTATTTCTAACGTCCATTCTTGCTCAGATCGTGTGAACTAATCTCGTTTGTGCGACGGCACCTTATAAGGCAAGTGGAAAGCGTACTCGCCTTATTAAACGAGGCACAATGGTCCTCTAATGTACGGGCTATGTACAAAAATACATAAAAGGCTCTCTTGTGGCCTAATTTGAGGACAGGCGAATTTGATACGCGAGACATAAGTGCTTGTCAGAAACTTAATTATATGAGACGACATAGTTTTTTTTTCTTCTGAAGAGCTCGTAGCTAAATGATAACAGCCGCACGGGTCGATCCATCAGATTAAGCTACGCTTGCCGGGGTTTGTCCGTGGATGGGTGATCATCTTTACATACCGAGACTCCTCCATGCCTCGGAAAGCACGTTAAGCCATTGGTCCCAGCTGTCATTTGTGGATCTTTGACAGTCGTTACGGTTCGTCAGAGGCCCGAAAGTCTGACAAACATTCTTGCCAATGGGTATCATATTACCCATTAGTTAGGATTAGGATGTTTCATGAAAACGAGTACTATCTTCAGACATCTTTAAAAAGGCATCGATTTTAAAGTCTTAAAGTCCTACATACCAGATGCAAGTTCCCCCTTCAGTAATATCAAAATGATAAATCAAAACCGAGTCTAGGTACGGACGCGCTAAGTCTAGCGGATCTAGCGAGAGCCCTGGGAGACCAGCTCACTAGCGCCACCTAACGCGCGGAGAATTAATTGCTGACATCAATTCACGAGCACTGGCATTCTAGTTGGATGCCTGATATTTGATAAAGGATTCTTCGTCATTCTCTTGTTTGTTGCTAGGGTTGTGATAAAGACGTTAGTTTGAATTTAGAATTTGAGATCATAAGACCAATCAATCTGCCTAGCCTTTTCCCACCTATGTTGGGGTCGGGTTCCAGTCTAACCGGATGAGCTGTATACCAGTTGGTTTTGATCATAAGACCAACTTCCGTTACTAAAAACGTTTAAAATCTATTAGTAATCTCATTTCAGCGACACTAAATGTCAAAATGTATGGAAATTACGAGTTATTTATTAAATTGAGATTAAAATGAAAAAAAAAGAAACGTGTCTTGCCCCTCTTACTAAGGCGTTAGAGTTTCCTATCCGCTTCTTCCCGTTAATTGCAGTAAATCGTAGGCCGTTTAGAAGTGCGTTTACTTTTGCGTAAAACAATATCGAAAACCGGGACGAATTCCTCAAAAAAGTTTGGAAATAGCAATTTCGCTTAGTACTTGGCTTCCAGTAAACTGTTTCCTGGGGGCCTACCACCACCGGTTACAGCAGTATTATTTTAATCTTACACAGTGGGGGAAAGAGTTGGAGCTATACGTCCTGTAGAGCTTCATTTCTTTCCTACACTGTAGTAATATTAAAATAATACTGCTGTAAGAGCTAGTGGTACGGGCCCTGAACATAATGTATTAGCTAAGTTCTGAATAATTGTATTGCATAAGTACAAGAAGAGCACTTCTATACACATATACAATGTAGTCTACACTTCATACAAGATGTTGTTATAAGTAACGAGTCGGTGTTCTTAAACGTAACGATCGGTATCCAATAGAAACTGGTCCTTCTGCAAACACCACGCCAACCACACACTAAACATTACAACAGCTCCCCAAATTGAAACACCAATGTCTCCCACATCACTACCAAAATAAACAAAGGCGCCTCCACCATACATCTTAATTCACTTAAATTCACATTGAATCGCATGCATTCCCGAATTATGGCAAATCACGACATCTCGGGAGAAATGAGACGAACAGTAATCGAATTACGGACCCCTTAGTGAATGAAATAGTTTCGTGTTGCCACAGCACACAGGCTAGATTGAAAACTGATGTATTTTCTTGGAAAACTTTTTTGTGACAAGCGATTTTTTACTTTACCGGTTGGGTATTAGGTTTAGATTTGAAGTTTGGGCTAGTGATTAATTTATCTGCTGTTAAATTACAATGACATGCGATAAATTCAGAATAAAATAATGCAATTTTGAAATCTTTTTCATTTATACCTATATTTAGAGGTAGGTACTAAATACTCATTTACTGAACAGTATAAAACAACAATATTATTCCAACGAGTATTTTGTATGGGTAAACAGCTGACTTATTTATTTTAAATCCTGGCCATAATATAACAGCGTAGCCTTCGACATTTTCCCAAAATACTAAGCCGCATACCTTGTTACAAGTTAATGACAGCAAAACAACCACAAATGAACGTAGAAAATGCAAAACCCTTTCCCACCTTACATATTTTAAACGAAACAGGGCGCTTACTCTTGATTTTAATTCCGATCTATCGACATTGGAATTTTCACGTTTCGTACTCTTGAGTTCGACGCTAGCGCCAAATTGTATTCGAATTGCGTGTCCATTTTTGGGAACTAAGTGGAATCGGGATCGGGCTTGAGGTGCTACTCTTGACTTACTTTGACAGCCGTCTATTGCGCCAGTATTGCGTTGGGATTGTTTGTTGATTGGAATTTTTCCAATAACAAAAGTGTAACTTTTTAGAAATTGTTTTGCGTTTTATGTGGTTTTCACCAATTAATAAGTACATAACATGGCAGGGTTGGCATTATTATACAGTGTTTTACGTAATTCCCATAAAAAACAATTAAAACAAAGACGAGATGAGCGTCGGATGATGCGTTTTAAGGACGAAGCGCTTTCTATGAATGAAGACGAATTTAAAGCAAATTATAGAGTGAGCAAGGTTTTTAGCAATTATAGGTTGAGAAAATTTATGAAAACATTAAGAGAAGAAGTGATACATCACCATAAGGTACTTACGTATGTTGTCTTTGATACATTAGTTTTATCCCGTGGTTTTATCTATGGTATTATTATCATGACTTTTGTTTGGAAGATCTTATAACTTTATTAATACTTGTATAATTCTTGCAGGTTTTAGTGGCACTGTCTTTTTATACGACTGCGAGTTACCAAAATCTAATTGGAGGAACATATGGTTGCTATGTTGTTTATTTACTTAGGTACCACTTGTATAAAACTTTAATATTAGTAACTTAACGGAAAATAAATAATTGTTACTAAAAAAGAACCACACGCGATCGATATCTTTACGCTAATGAACTAGCTAAACAAACTTGCATTTCGAATTCACTTTTTCTGAAACCACTAGACTTGACTTTGTTTTTGAAATTGGAATTGAAAACTCTCACGCCGCCTATTTTTTTTTGTAGTAGTTATAAGCAACGACCCTACTGCATGCAGCCAAAGTCATGGTAAATTTTATGATTTTAATCATATTCTTACGCCCAAATGAATTTAATATGTTACAATCAATCAATTAAACAACTGTTTATATCATATTTATTTATTAGCATTCTTATTTAAAGGATAAAGCATTTTAAAGCCCTATTAGCGGTTTATCGTAATGAGTTGAACACCACTATTGCGGGCCATAACATAGCTAACTTCACGTGTAACAAAATAATCGCGGGGCAATCCCAATTTCAATCCAATGTTGACACTATTGTTTTCAAGAGTACCGAATCACGTGACTGCAGAATTAACATTGGAATCGTATTGGCTTTAGATTGGAATTAAAATTAGTTTGAAGAGTAAGCCCCCTGCTCATTTTCCCCTCACTTACCTCTGCACAAAAGCGCGCCAAAAAATCACAAATGTCAGTGCATCGCGTTCCAGTGCTTTATAGTGCGTCGTAAATGTGCGACCGGGCGCGTTCCAGCGCCATACTTGACAAACATGCCATGAGATTTATGACAGGGCTGTCGCGAGCATACGAGTACATGAAAAAGACGGGAAAATTTTAAAATTCACATTTTTATTGTTTTAAAGGCATTTATTAGGTAGCCATTACGTTTTTAATGCATACAAATGAGGTTTTGAAGTGAATTGAGTGCTTGTAATTTTAATGGATGAGGTACTCAAATCGTAAAATGTAGCATTCTTCACAATGCCATGTTTGTATTATAAGTTCCTTGTAGCACACATACCCGAGGGCCTAGACAAGTGACAATCGCTTCGAAAGCGTTTCGTATTTCTACAACAACTTTGAACGGGATTGATATAAACTTTTCGATAGCTTAT
Source organism: Lithophane semibrunnea (assembly GCA_947363905.1). Classification (NCBI taxonomy): domain Eukaryota; kingdom Metazoa; phylum Arthropoda; class Insecta; order Lepidoptera; family Noctuidae; genus Lithophane; species Lithophane semibrunnea. The sequence continues at coordinate 17,356,617 of OX376190.1, read as the reverse complement.
GTCAGTCCTATACATTTTTAACTTTTCACATCATCGTTATCGCTGATAGAATGTCGCTTTGTCTAAGGCCTCTGGCTAGCTAGAGAAGTCTTGGAAAAATCAAATACTACTAAACCCTAGTAAGGCCATTGTTTACTGGTAATTTGTAGATTACTTTTCTACAAATTACCTGTAGAGTTACAGTCTATCTAAGAATGTCAACTTGCCTGAAGGATATCCAACCTACTCAACAGCCTATTTAGTGTTTATGATGGTCAGAGCTACAGCCAACTAAGCATCCAATTTCAATCCTTAACAAATTCAAACAGTAAACAAACTTACCGACGAATCATCAGCTATTATGTTCATAAACAATTGCTTATCAAATTACTAAATCTAGCTTTCAAACAATTCTTAGCGAAACTTTTTGGCGACAACACGGAAACACCAATTGATTCTCATGAGTTATCGCCAGCCCTGATTTATAGAGCTCAGGCACAACCCTGCGCTGCTAGCACACTTTTGATATATGTGTTTTTAGGGTTGCTACTCAGAAATAGTTTTAGTACAACGTTTATTTATTTTATAGCTTTTAAGTGACGTTTACGGTCGTCGGACAATGCACCAAGAAGGATTGATACTAGAAATAAGAGTCCGTGTAATTTTGAAGTGAAATAGGCTTTCATGTGAGAAGATTTTGCGTCGGGGCAAGAAAAACAATGTAAAGATGTATTTTAAAGAAATCTAGAAATGGTAAGTTTGAAACATTGTAAAAGGCGTTTCAATCTTTTAACACAACATAACATAAAGACTTGTAATCCCCGAAGGGTTAGGCTCAGAGGTGTACCGTACAGTACCTACATCCACATTTTGCCAGTTGTGTTTAAGTTCCATGTAATCGAATCGGGGGCGAGCCTATTGCCATCAACCGTGTACACACGGCTACACATCAAGTTATACAATTCCAGTTTATGCTGATCTCGCAATGTATAGGATTTCCGTACATAGCGAGGTCAGCTTATGTATACTGGAAATGTATAGCTTGATGTGTAGCCGTGTGTACAAACAACAACATAGGATCGCATTTTTTTTTCCTAAACCCCAAAAAATTACTCCATAAGTCCTGTTACATAATGATAATAGGTATAATTAACGTCTTCAATAAAAGCTTTCAATGCTAATTGAGCTAGTTCAACATTTTCAGGAAAAATATTTATTCAGCCAACCTCATATGTCATGTTTGTATAACATGTTATGCTTTTGAATTCAGTATTTGTAGTTCTATGTTTGTTATTCGATACCAACCTTTCAATTCATCATACTGCCCCAATTACAGATTGTCGGATAATAAATAAGTGAATAAGAATGCCTATTCATCGTGTCAAACGCACAAAACTCATCCGTTTGTCACACAAATCGTGCTGATGACATGTAACAGTAAACCTATAACTCAGGCGATCGGTAAAAACAATGGTAGCTCTAACAATGATATAGGAGATGTCGTGAACAGGCGATTTGTTACCGAGAACTCGTGGTGATGGTATTGGGTAGATGCTACTTTTTCGGTTATGCCAGATAATGGCATTATCCTTACATATTATAAAACAAAGTCCTCCGCCGCGTCTGTCTGTCGTCCTGTTCGCGATAAACTCAAAAACTACTGCACCGATTTTCATGCTGTTTTCACCAATGGATAGAATGGTTCTCGATAGAGGTTTTAGTATATAATAAACGACATCCACGCAGGCGAAGCCGCGGGCATCAGCTAGTCAGATATATAAGCGACTAGCTTTTGCCCGCGACTTCGTTCGCGTGGAATAGTGACTTCCGGCAGATTTTTGGTTTTACCCACATAGTTCCGGATCTCGCGGTATCTCTTCAAAAACGAAATGTGGAAGATATTCTAGGGAACTCTTCAAAAATCAACATAATGAGCTCTGCGTTTGAATTGAAGATATGTATACTCACACTTAGGGCATTAACCCTCTGCGACTGACGTGGTAGTACCACAGACACGGCTAAATTGAATAATATGTCCTGATTCGCGATTTTGTATATTACGAACCTGGGGTTCTCAGTACCTTCGTGTGGCATGGCCATGCGTCAATGAGTGCGTCGTGAGTAGTCGAGGCAACCGCCCGCGCTATTTTACGCAGGAAGGTGTCTACCAGACTACCACGTCAATGTTAAGGTATGTGTTTAATAGACAACCATCTCAGTAAAATAGTTATATTTTCATAGTGTTTCCTAAACAACCCGTCAGTAAAATTGTTTCCCAAATAACATTTTATACACATTTTTTTCAGATGGCTCACTCAAGTAACAGCCAATGTCCACACGGTACCAAAAGAACTTCGGCTGGAACTTATAAAAGCCATGACCAGCTTGTAGAACAGGGGTTGGAAGATGAAAGTGAGCATGAGTTTAGCGATCTGGACTGTGAAGATGACGACCCGGACTTTCAACCAGAATTTTTTCAGATACTGATGAGTAAATGAGAAGAGGGACATTTATACTGAATTTAGGAAGATTTAGTGCTGGATCTTTTCATAACCTGGGTATACAACCAAAGATAGCCTAGAGAACTGCGTAACTATTAGTCGAGTTTTAGATAAAGACCTCCCCTCTCCACCTCCACAAATTCGATCTGTTTCAACAAGTGGAAGGAAGTTATGTCATAATAAATGTCAAACTAAAATAAAAAGAGTAAAAACTTATTGTTTCTGTGATTGTATAAAGCCGATTTGCCTCCAATGCTGTAAAAAAATGGGAGAGTTTGAGGGCTAATAACTCTCAATTGAACCAATGAATATTGTCCAAATTTTGAAGTCAGATTAATAAAAGTGTTGTCTTTGATAAATATAAAACATTCTCAAGAAAAGTGATATATTTGAGTTGTTGTAATTTTTTTTTGTGTAGATGAAAGTTTCTTAGACCGATTTATGTTAAGTTAATAAATGCTGTTAAGTGGACTTTGCTTTATATTTTAAATCTTTTATTAAATTAAAATAATAATAAATGCTCTAATTTAATAAAAAAACATCACACCATTAGGAATTAAAAAGTAATTATAAACTTATGACCAGTCAAAGTGGTGGCTAGTATACTACTACGTCAGTGGCATTGTAAAAATTACGGCACGTCAGTCGCAGAGGGTTAAAGCCGTTATTGCCGATCGAAAAAGGCGAAAATGTTATTTTTCCCTTATTTTCAAAATATTATTTTGATTTAACGGAACCCATTTTGAAAACAACCACCAGACAACCCAACAAATAAACCTTTTATTTACCAATTTTAAATTTACGAAACGATCATCAATCCATTATTCCACGACAGTACCGAAGCGCTCGGCCGATACCCAACCAAATGCGTGTAACGAAACCATAGCGCGATCTATTTCGATCCCAACGCCATCTATCGAGCATAGTGACAACTCGGATTATTTATCTATACTCCGTTCGGGCATTTTCTTTGTACTAAAAGTTTTATTATATTGATATTATTTTTTTCATACCTTTTTACTATTTATTTACTTTTTTCAGTGAATTAAAACAATAACATGAACCGAACTCGTGTATCGATCGACACCATTGCGCGATCACCAACTCGACATATAGTACTAATAGAATTATCTATACTCCGTTAGAGCATTTTCTATGTACTAAAAGTTGTATTATATTATATTTTTCATACCTTTTTACTATTTATTTACATTTTTCCGATGAATTTTCAGTACTGAATTGATGCCGACTCTTGACCAATAGATGGCGCTGTATGTCCGGAATAAATTTTATTTTTTATTTTATTTTTTGTAATAAAAACTATCCTATGTCCTTTCTCAAGTTCCAAACTATGTCTGTACCAAATTTCACACAAATCGGTTCAGTAGTTTAGGCGTGAAGCAAAGACAGACAGACAGACAGACAGAAAGACAGACAGACAGACAGAGTTACTTTCGCATTTATAATATTAGTTTGGATATCGCTGTCGCGCTCTGTAGCGATACTAGTTCCAAAGTGAGTAACCAGAGAGCCTAGAAAAGTGAATATCGCTTCGAAAGCGTTTCGTATTTCTACAACGACTTACAACAGGATTGACATAAGTTTTCGATAGCTTATGTCAGTCCTGTACATTTTTGCATTTTCCATCATCGTTATCGCTGATAGAATGTCACTTTGTCTAGGCCGTCAGAAAGCGGACCAGCACCCTAATTGCATATTGGATTGCATGCGATCGGTCAGAATTTGAATCGGTTTGAAACAAATGTCCAATACACTGCATCTTATGTTCCAAAAAAATCTGCTCAAAAACGTAACTTACGAACTTATGAAGCAATGGATTAGACATATTTTGTTTCGAACCGATTCCAATTCTTATTGATCGTGTATGAAATCGCTTATATCTGAATAAGCCTTTAAGCCTGATTTACACGGCGTGATATACTTGCCTGTGGCATACCTGAGTTGCACCGTCTAACCAGTGTTTTGACGATGCAAGTAATGTTGCCTCAATTATATTATATGCTACAGGCAAGAAATTTGCATCGAATATATTATTATAAAGAGGGAATAGGATCGGTATTTTTCTTCATACAAAAAGTCATAATTCGAGGTTCGGCTCTATTTCCTCTTCCAATATTGGACCAATTTGAAAGGTATTTTATAAATTGAATAAGTAGAATATTTACTGTGCCCCTATGTTTTTCTGGTTTCCTCACGATGTTTTCTTCCACCGTTTTGAGAGCAGTGGTGATGAAATTATTTTCACAAAGTAAAGCACCTTCCTGGCTTTGAAACCACGACCTACAACTCGTAATACGAGGCCGTTACTACTGGGCTGGGCCACCACAACTCTCTAAATTTACGACATTATTTACTATTAAAATTGACCAAATCTTGTAATCCTTTGTAAATAACTCCCCAACCAGTGGTCGACCCGAAAACGGTTGTAAGACGAATACTAAATAGACTTACTGACATCACAGTAAGCAAGTCGCCCTTTCTCCATTTCGTCGCACACCAAAAGGAAATGATTAACGACCCGCCATGACAGTTGCGTCTTTGGAGTCGTTTGATGCAACTTGATACCATTGATTGGGAACAAAAGACGAACAAAGTGAGACTCGGTTTCATAACCCTTTGACGAGGCACTGATAATGGTAGCTTCCTAAATGTTGGGTATTGCGAAGTTTTGGTGGCATTCGTTACTGACAGCTTAAATAGCCATCGATTTAAATAAATAAATTCTTTATTTCACCAAAAGCCATCACAAAACAATAACCAAAGACAAAGAGCGAATAAGAGGCTTCTAACTAGGTCACAATAATTTTAATACTCTGACTCCTAATCTAGGTGTATGTACGGTCTTAGGAGTCACTTATTCTCCGTTACAAACAAAGTCATAATATACTAAATCAGGACGTTTCAACAATAAGCAAATGGTGTAAAAGAAAACAGGATATAATTGGTATTTGGTTGGAGCTCGTGGCTAAGTAATAACAGCCGCACGGGTCGATCTATCAGGTTAAGCTACGCTTGCCGAGGTTGGTCCGTAGATGGGTGACCATCTTTACATATCGAGACTCCTCCGTGCCTCGGAAAGCACGTTAAGCCGTTGGTCTCGGCTGTCATTCGAGGATCTTTGACAGTCGTTACGGTTCGTCAGAAGCCCGAAAGTCTGACAACCAGTCTTACCCAGGGGTATCGTATTACCCAGTTACTGGGTAGTGGATGTCAGATAGGCAGTCGCTTCATGTAAAATACTGGTATTCAGCTGCATCTGGTTAGAATAGAAGCCGACCCCAACATGGTTGGGAAAAGGCTAGGCAGATTGATTGACTTTTGGTATTTGGTTGGACTTGGAAAATATCAGTGGCTATATGAGTCACAAATAAGAATGGAGATGGTATTTTGCATGCTGATGAGCTTGGATAAATGTTGAAATGTGAAAGAAGTAAGTAATTCAGGGAGTGTGAAATTGTCTGAATATATGTGTAAAAAATCCATGCCATTTTGGTGATAAGGTAGCATCCATAGTAATTTTGAGAACATTACTATGAGGTCTCACAGTGAAACTAGAGTGCGTTTCATTTTCAAATAGTACCTTTGACGTAACGTTGGCTCCACTGTTATTAAAATACGGACCTATTAGGTAGCGCCGTAGGGTATTCGTATTGGTCCTACAGCAGTGGCGCCAACATTACGGCATAGGAACTATTTGATGAAACGCATTCTAAGACATTGACTGAAACTGAAAGTACAAAAGGCACAGAAGTGTGCTTTCAGTTTACTTGTATATACCTAGCAGGGTTTAATTTTAAAAAAGTATCTCGACCGTAGGGAAAACTATTCTCACCCAAAAGGCATTCTTCTGCGTTCGTAACTTTTTTCCCAAAACTGTACGAATAGTAAATCAAATATAACTTTATCATGCGACCCATCTACCACCACTGACATTTTGACCTATTTCCTTGCCTTTTTCTTTACCCATTCGTTTTATGCTGATCTGTACACATATATTGTGAATATGGACCATTTTTTTTCTAAGGCATCTAACCCTTTGACGAAAAGAATTGTTTAAAAGCTAAACATTCTTCAAACTCATTACAGCGGTGACCTTTTGTGAATGGTCTAAACTGTCCAACTGTTAGGCGACGGCCTTTCTTTAGACATCGTTTTTAAGTGCATCCTGAGGCCAGTAAAAATGTCTAAGCCTCAGGCCCTGTTGGCTTCAAAATGGTTGAGCTGAATGGTGCTGATCCATGAATCATGGTCATTTCTTAGCTGCTATAACGGCTCATTTAAATTTTTTAATTGTTTTTATGTTATAATTGCGGACGCTTATAACGTGCTTTCTACATTGTTCTCATATGTATAATTTCAACATTAATGATGTAACCAATATATTGTAACAATATTTTGATTTAAAAGAGTGTCCATGGAGTTTTTTGCCCGTACGTCTCCATAGGTACCTACTACGCTTTAGAATGGGCAACTAACTTCATATTTCTGAATGACCGACTCCTTGACAATTCAAAAGTGCCTCTAAATGGTTTAATTGAAATAAATGCTTTGAGTTTGAGTAACTAACTACTATCACCTCAGACTATTATCCAAATTCGTATCCAATACCTAAGTACATGCAACACATCACCGTGTACCATAAATCATGCACGCAACATAATACCGGCGGCGTGGCGACGTTATATATGGCGTAGAGACGCCCCGCCGCGCCGCGCCGCGCGGGCGGTGCCCTGTGATTCACTGGCGTATCATTATATGTAATTAGAACTATTTTATTATGTGACTTCTTTATTTGATAGTGACCAGTAGCATTAGCAAAGATATACTTCGTGGGTACAGAAGACGCTTGTAAAGAACCTACGATATAGAAGCACAAAGCTCATGCTGCAAAATCGTGTTCTATACAGTTTCGAGGCGTATGATACTCTTACTATCGTATGACTCTTGCTATATCGAAGTATAATTTCAATATCTATGACAGTTATCACTTGTATATTAACGTTATTGTTCCTATTATCTTGTTTTATCCCACGGCCTGACAAACTCGTCTTCTCATAGCCAGACCGTTGCTCATAGCGTGTTGGAAATTTCAATATTATAGGTTCATGAAAGTTCCCTAACATGTTAACTGCAAATAACTGCACTCAGCACATTTTAATGTTAGCGCGGAAGTCATAAAAAATGCTAAGAGGCGATTATCTGAAAGTTATTGCAAAGTCAATAGAGACCATAAAATATTGTCGATGGATATTAATGTTTTATAGGCTGTCCATATAATATCTAGGATCTTATAGTCTATAAATGTATAAAGTGGCTCTGAAGTTCAGTGGCCGTAGAGGCGGCTCTTAAGCGTAAAGTTATGGGTTCAATTTACAAAGTCAAGGTCATTTGTTTCAATAAGATCATATAATAAAAATTATCATGTAAAAAAAAATATCATATTTACATTGCTTATCTAAGAAGTATTTTTTTACAAAAACCTTGCAAACAAATATTATACTACTGTACGGTCAACCGCACGTCAGAAGTAATCCTTTATTAACTATTCCATCACTGCTATGAAAGGAAAGCATTGTGCAATGTTAATACCACGGATGTGAGTTTTATTGTACATTTTAAAAAGTAACAATAAAATATTATGAAGTAATGTTTATCATTCCTCCACCACAGACTCCGTCACTTGCACACGCCCCCTTTTAGAATCATACAACGGATTCCTAAAACCAGTGTTACTCCTAGAACTGATCACTGAATCTCTTCTCGTCAAACTCACGACACTGTCCGACCTCCTCTCGAACCTCGAAAATATACTGCCAGTCATGTTTCTTGAAACTATCGGGAACCTTAGATCCGGAATTTTATAGTAATACACGTACAACGCCCCCAATGTTAAAATAACTGCGAAAAACATGGACACAAAGATTTTTCCGCCCAAACCCGACTTCGACAAAGGACTCCCGCTTATCTGGGCAACCTTATGCCCTTTCACCCAATGATCGTGGAGAGCATAGCTAATAGAATTGATCATTTCCGCACTAAACCCTTCGTATTCACCTTTCTCGACCACCACGAGTTGTATTCTTCTTAACGGAATTTCCGGAGTTAAACCAACGTAGTATTCAATACGGCTTTTCCCGTACACATTAACAGTGTGATCAACAAGATCACTGAAAGCTTTCATATCGAATCCTTCATCCGCATCAAACAATATGTAGCCGCCACAGATTTCACAACAGAACCCAAGAGGCTTGATAGGATGCACACACGGAGCGTTCGGACAAAACTTAGAAGCACAATCAATTGTCAATGGAATGAATTGGCATCCACACCCTAACAACATCGAACAGGGCATAGACTCACCGATCCTAACGCCGGTGCTCATAAAGTCATTCATAACGAATTGTTGTGTATCATCACGTGATTGTCCAAAATGTACAAGTTCCATGAAATCTCTACTCGTAAAACTTTCGTTTCCAATTATAAGACCTTGAACGAATTGCGACATTTTTGGCAGGGTCACAGTAAATTTGGTGTTTGCTGGGAACTCCACTACATCGTTGAAACACGGTACTCTGTCTGAGTCAGGGGTAGCTTTGTTAAACTTCGGCGAGCTCCAAACATCGGCTTGGTTCCAAGACGATTCTGTTTTATCCAAGTAATAAGCGTTTCCTTCTGTGCAGGTGGTATCTGCAGGGTTGTCGCCAAAAGTTAACAAGCCTTCTAAAATCAAATCGCCATTTTCTGGTAAAATGAACTCGCTTACTTCAGTTCCAGATGCAATTTTGACTGAACCGGCAATCGATTGTGGAAACACGACAGTTTGTTTAGAACACGGAAGTTTTCTGTCTTTGAAGTTCTCTGGTAACTTGAAGCTTGAGTTTGGAAGCCACTTGACAGTTGCCGCTGATATTAAAGTTGTTCCGAATATAGCGAGACACTGTAGGACCACAATTGGTGACATGTTGGGACCGACGTATGCTAATGAATGCCAATCTGGTTCAGTCAGAGTGTAATGTGACACTAAATGATGTCTGGTCGTTTATTATCTCTGCTCTGTTTGATGTGCGTGACGCATGCAATCACAAATCAACGTTATTTGAGTGTAGATTTACACTTTGAATCATGTTAATCAGTTGAATGCATTGTGGGGTTAATTACTGGAATGATGTCCTAATCAACGCGTGTTCACATTGTGCTGAATCTATGAAAAATATATGAATCTGCTCCCATAAATTTTCTAATTTCTATTGGTTCGTTTTGAATTGAAGTCCATAACTATAAGAAAGATTTGATAGTTATGTAACTCTGAAGTTAAAGATAAGAAATTGTTTAGGGAACGATGCGAAATGAATCGCAGAGAAAAGAAAATTAGACGAGGATAAAATAATATTTAATTCGCAAATGCTGATAAGTATGATTTCAGACGCTTCTATAACATTTCTTCCAACAAAGAATTCTTATAACAGAAGCGAAAACAATCCATCACTGAGCAAAAGAATCTCATTTAAATAACCTTACCAGCAAACAGTAATATATTGCCTACCGCGAATACAAAACCGCGACGAATTAGCCACGTTAATATCGTAATATTTCCTTGAAAAAGAATACGTATAAACAAAAGATTAGGGGTAATCCTGCCGCGTCGAGAAACCCAAGATCCGGGGATTACTGCCATCTTGAAGGAGCAATAAAAGTCATCGCCAGCCACGCACGGCCATTACACTTGATACCTTATGATTTATGGCTAGATAACACTGGTAGGTGGTTAAATACAAACCATTAATGACTTTGGAGGGGTTGGAAATTTAATAAGACGCCGCTCCCGTGCCAAGGAGCGTAGTTATGCAAATTTTATTGCAGGAAAAGCATCAGGTGGAATGTACGGGAGGATGTTGTGGCTTTCCCAGATGCGGTTACAAGGATTTTATGTGACGTCACCTGTCCTGTTTGTTTGCAGCTGTACTGCATGAAGACGTCTGTTAAAATGGTTTCTTTGTCTTTTATTTAAAAGCTTTGCTTTTGTTGGAAATTCTATCTCTTAATTGGCTTAAATTTGCTATTATCAAATAAATAAAATAATCAATTGTAACTATTTTTTCTCTTCATAGATAAGATCATTTAATTTTATCGATATCCTGATATGGGATATTCCCGTTATTAACAAACAAACACCTTTTTAATTAGGAACACATCTGCTGGACTTCTAGCCAAGTTTTGGTCCTTACTATTCAAAGCGTTTGTTGTACTGAAAAGATATTACAAATCTATGAACAAAGAAAATATAGACTGATAGCGTGTATATAATGTACAAAATACATATTCAGGGCTTCAATTGAAAATGTATTTTCTTATTTTTTTTGTAAATAAAACGTTTAATAATATTGTACAGAATCCAATTCGCCTTGCCTCGCCGTACCCGCACACAATATCGGCCCGTACATTCCACGACTACTTTAAAGATCGTAACAAGCCGCCGAAACGCACAATATGCTAGATGGGTAGATAACAGGGACCTCTAAGTGTTCCGGTTTTACGGTGTTACGGTTCATCCTATAAAACCGCTAGCGTTCTGAGCGTTTATAAAGGGTGATATTAAACCTTATTGTGGCTACGTACGTGTTCGGCTTTAATATTTGAAGTCGTGAAAGTCTTTTTGGAAGTCGTTTTTGGTGATGAGTGAAGGTCAAGGCTGGGTGTTTGGAGTCTCTGTATCCTTTTGTGGAAAACTGGTATTTTTGTCCGAATATACAAAACTGGGGCAGGTTTTTTTGTGATAGCGCCATGCTATTTGTATAAAAATGCTGTCGACATTCTTGTTTTAGTGGGGCTTATTTTGTTTAGTTTGTAGGGCGAATGAAATAAAATAAAGTTTTTACACAGAATTAGTTCACAAATATAATCATTCAGACCAATGCAACATACAAAATACTTAAAAGTTTAGAGGAATTGACACCGAGACCATCCGTTATGTTCGTGAACGGGCGCCGTCAGTTGTGACTGGTCATCTCTTAGATGCCATGGCTTATTTTAATTTTTGAATTGTTTTTTGATATAATACATTGTTCTCACATGTATAATTTCAACATGAATGATATAACCCATATATTGTAAAATAATTTGATTTAAAAGAGTGTCCGTGGAGTTTCTTGCCCGTTCTTCTCCATAGGTACCTACTACGCTTTGGAATGGGCATCTATCTTCATATTTCTGACTGACCGACTCCTTGACAATTCAAAAGTGCCTGTAAATGGTTTAATTGAAATAAATGCTTTGAGCTTGAGTGTGAGTTTGAGTTTGACAAGTGCAAAATCTTGCCGTCCTCTTATTGCAAAGAAGCAATAAAATGTGTGATTTCTCAATATTTCTTTTAATTTCTTTATTTACTTCTGATTTGTTCCTTTAAACACTAATAGTTACACCTATATTATGGCATAACTTAATTTAAAATTAAATATTGCATTGATTTAACAAAATTCTGACGAGTTAAGTATTCTAAAACTGTATAGGTAGATACAATAACCGTTTTACTAAACATTAACCTTGAACGACAAACATAAAAGTATCATTATTATCCCCTTTATTCGAAAACTTAATTTAAATTGAAATGATAGTACCCAGGAGAACGATAACAACCCTTCATAACATCAAAATCTAACTACCCTTAAATAGACACCATAACACCAATCCACTTTCACCTTTATTACTTGTCTTTAAAAGCTATAGTTGCGTAACATTTTTGTGTGATTTGAGCAAATATTGAAGCACGTATTTGTATGTATCAGTTTCTTACAAAGAGTCCATTACTCAAAACATGTTTGGTTCGTTCTCTGTTTGAATAGTGAACATGGAAGCGTTTCAAAATGGACAATTAAGAGTTGCGTCACAGTGTACAAAGATACGGCTACAGCTAACAAAGTTTGGTGCAAATTGTCAGACTGGTTTTCTTCCATTTTGGCCCGCATATGTCGGTACAATTTCCAACGGAAATCGTTCTAACGAAGCAGGTTTTCATTTAGGAGAATGGAGAAAAGTTTTTAATTGCATTCAGATCTTTGAAGATACTGGTGTTGTTTATCAAACATAATTTTCCTGGTTTTGTTAATTAAAGAATATTTAGTCATTATGCTCAACGTTAACTTTACCTTACCTACATAATATTATTATATGAAACTAGCTGTGACTCACGTTTCACCCGCGTAAGTCTCGATCCCGTAGAAATATCGGGATAAAAAGTATCCTATATCATTTATTCCAGGCCATAGACTACCCCTTTGCCAAATTTCATGCAAATCTGTTCCGCTGTTTTAGCGTGAAAGTGTAACAAACAAACAAACTCACTTTCGCATTAATAATATTAATTAGGATAGTTAAGATTTTAAGGGTCATATTCGTCAGGTATAAAAACCATCAGTAGGTTCAAAATCAAAAAGCCTCCTTGTATACCTTCGTACCAGAATTTAAATAATCGAAGTACAAAATAGATCAATACTTCATTCAGGTTTTCAATGAAAAAAGGAACTTAAAGACGCCATGCATAAGAGCAGCTCAAGATATTAAAAAATAATTGGACATCTCGAACCTCCAACTCAAAGGCTTAGTTAATACCAATTAGGCAAGACCCAAGCATTCAATCACAAAAGGCTTATATCTCGCCATAAAACATACACTTGGCTCATAATTTATTCGACTTCACTCAATACATGCTATAAAATCTATTCAGTCGCTAAAAGGTTTCATTTGAACCACGGAGTAATGAGAATATGGAGTGGACACATTAATGTCAAAGGACCGCCAGCTAGATGGACCGACGATCTTAAAAAAGTGGGTGGGATAGACTGGATGCGGAAAGCGGAAAACAGGGTGGTATGGCGCAGACTCTGCGATAGGCTGAGTTGAAGGTATTTTTAAATTTCTTCACACATAAAGCATTAAACCTGATGAAAAGTGTCACAGCTCAGTTGGGGCACAAAATATTATTACTTACACATATAGCACAGATTGAGTATATTTTATCATAAATACCTTTAGCAGTGCATCATACAATGTAAAGGACTGTCACCTTCACACTGAACGGTAATAAGAAGAGTGTCGTACACCTTAGAGCAGAACGGCTGAATGAATGCTTCATCTTTCTGACTGACCAACAACTTCGTCAGTTCAACAGTGCCTGTAAATAGTTTAATTGAAATAAATGCTTGGAGTGTTAACAATGAATGATTGCTGCTTTTTTAAATTAGTAGGCGGACGTTTGACTTGACTTAATTAGCCATGGGTAGGTTTTATGTTTCTGAACATTCGCTCTCCATTTCTACCTACTCCATGGTATAGAAAGCAAGTAATAAAATAATCTCAACACTGTTGGTTTCTTATGGCGATGTTTATGACATAATTGGCTATTAGACACGTATTTAGTTTATTGCTATGGCTATTGACATTCAGTCGCTGGATTTTTATTGAAACCCGTTATATTCTATAACTCCAATAAACAGTAGTGGGCTTCCATATAATTGAAGTAATGTGTGTATGGAATTACTGTTAATATAAGGAATATTTCACACAATTTCAAGTGTTTTTGGTTTCTATTTATTTTATATATTTTATATTTTATTTCTAAAAGCCAAAAGGATGGCACGCTGCAGGACCTCTACAAATCATCGTGAAGTTTCTTGCCGGCTCTTCTTCATAGGAAACGACCAATTGGACCCGTTCACCTAGCTTCTGCGTTTCATAAGTCCCCGTGTAAGTTTATGTGATATAAAATATTTTGAATTCTAATTTGATCAGCCTGTTTTCCGACATACAGCCAAGATACTCAAGCAGTTGTAAAGAATCTATAGTTAGTTATAGACGGGCTTGTCACTAAATTATAACAGCCATACGGGTTGAAGGATCAGGTTAAACTATGCTTGCCGCGGTTGGTCCGTGGATGGGTGACCAATTTTACATAGGAAGACCCGTCCGTGCTTCGGAAAGCACGTAAAGCCGTTGGTCCCGGCTGTCATTTGTATATCTTTGACAGTCGTTACGGATCGTCAGAAGTCCGGGGTATCGTGTTACCCAGTAACTGGGTTGTGGAGGTCCGCTAAGCAGTCGCTCTATGTAAAAAACTGGTATTCAGCTGCATCCGGTTAGACTGGAAGCCGACCCTAACTGGGAAAAGGCTAGGTAGATGATGATGCTTAGTTTTGTCAATCCGACTAAAACCCTGTAGGAGTAAATGTAGCTTCTTGTTTGGGTAAAATTTTGTTACCCAAAACTACAATTTCTTCTATAGGGTAAAAATCGAACGATTTTCGAATAGCTCTTATCTGAACTAGCTCTTAGGACTTTTGTGTGGAGAGGCCATTGTTGTTGCTCTATAGAAATAATCATTCCTGTGAGCTAAAGAATCGTGCCATTCGATTTATTATAGTGAGGCTACTGAAGATTGGCATCGTAGAAAAAGACAATTTAGGTACCTACAAGCTTACAAATTATACATAAATAGTCGTTATTTTAGCAAACATTGTAGGGTATCACATTTATCAGTGATAAAAAATACTTAGGTAGACGGTTTACACCAGTTCTATAATCCATACGAATATTATAAATTCGAAAGTAACTCTGTCTGTCTATATGTTACCTTTTCACGCCTCGAACCACTAAACGGATTTCGACAAAATTTGGCAAGGAGGTAGATGGCATCCCGGGGAAGGATATAGGCTACTTTTTATCGACATACCATTCGGGTGAAGCCGCGGGTGGAAGCTAGTATGATATAATAATAATTCAAATGCCTTACAGCAACCACTAAAAATGTTTTAATCATTGAGAAAAAATATATTTCTAGCCGAATGTTCCTGAACATTTTACAAAAAGTTTGAAACTTGGTCGAAAATGAATACTTATATTAATTGCCAAAGTACTGAAGTAGCCAGTCTTTTCACTTTTATCGCTCAATAGCCAATCCACCTCTCCACCATCGCTGAAGCACGATGAGCGGTCCCCATCAACAAAAGAATCAATTTATCACGACAGCGCTGAAAGGTCAGCCTATCGGGCTTGCGGGACAGGTGCCCATCGATCGAGGCCCCCAACTTACTGGGGGAATTAAAAAGTTAATCTTTATTGAAATGGAGTGAAGTCTTGTTTGGAATAAATAGAAAAGATTGAATTATATTATGAAGAAAACAAATTGTTTATGATTTTAACGTCGAAATTGGCTCACCGATTCTGATCAAAATGGACGAAAAATTGTATGTGATGGAAACATGTGGTGTTTATCAGACAGGAATAATACATTTTATTATTTAAGTTTATGCTATCTTATTTTGTGATATTTAGGTTTTATAGTGAAATTTGTAAGATACCCAAAAATTACCGAACACATAAACAACAATTTAAACCCATATTTCATTTACTACTACTACAGCTACTGAACTACAGGTACACTTCTGCCCAACCCTTCAGGGAAACAAGGTGTGATGCTATGTTATGTTAGTTCATTTACCTACCTTACAATACATCATTAGTTCATTACATATTATAAAACAAAGTCCTCCGCCGCGTCTGTCTGTCTGTCTGTTCGCGATAAACTCAAAAACTACTGCACCGATTTTCATGTTGTTTTCACCAATGGATATAGTGGTTCCCGGGGAGGTTTTAGTATATAATAACCGACATCCACCCAGGCGAAGCCGCGGGCATCAGCTAGTCCTACTAATATTATAAATGTGAAAGTTTGTGTGTTTGGATGTTTGTTACTCAATCAGGCAAAAACGGCTGAATGGATTTGGATGAAATTTGGCAAACAGATAGCTTATAACCTGGATTAACACATAGGATACTTTTTATCCCGATATTCCCACGGGATCGAGACTTACGCGGGTGAAACCGCGGGGCGCAGCTAGTATTATATAAGGTCTTTAACTATGAAATTGCCGTTTTGTATGAAAAAATTTAAACGATTTTTTTTCATGTATTTTTTATTTGTATTAATCGAAGTAATCACCCATGCAATCAATGCATCTTTGCCAACGCAGTGGCAGTTTATTGATGCCCTTTTTAAAGAAATCAGCTGGACGGGAGGCAACAAATTCTTCAAAGGCATTTTGTACTGCCTCTCGGGTATTGAATTTTTTTCCCGTCAAGAAGTTATCCAAATTGTAGAAAAAGTAGTAGTCTGTAGGCGCAAGATCTGGTGAGTAGGGCGGATGACGGAGAGCTTCCAACCCCAGTTCTTGCAACTTGGAGACCGTCTGCTGTGCAGTATGAGGTCGCGCGTTGTCGTGCAGGAGCAGCGGAGACGAGCGATTGACTAATGCTGGTTGGAGATATGCCAGCTTCTCCATCATTGTGTTCAGTTCTTCACAGTACACATCTGCAGTAATGCTCACCCCGTTTGGTAAGAAGCTGTGATGAATCACACCGGCGCTAGACCACCAAACAGTGACCATCACTTTTCTAGGGGTAAGTTTTCGTTTAGAGCATTGTTTAGGTAGGTACTGAACCAGGATCCAACCAACTTGCTGAGCGCTTGCGGTTATCAAACAGAATCCATTTTTCATCGCAGGTAACAATGCGGTTCAAAATTCCTTCATTTGTGTGTCTGTTGAGCAGTGCAATGCACGCCTCGACGCGTAGTTCGCGCTGGCGATCATTGAGTTCGTGGGGCACCCATTTGTCAAGCTTTTTTACCTTGCCAATTTGACGCAAATGGACCAATATTGTTTTGACGCTAACGTCGAAAGCTGCTGCTAATTCAGCCGTAGATTGTGTATCATCAGCTTCCACAATCGCTTTTAATTCCTCATTGTCGACCAAAGTCTTCGGACGACCACGAGGTTCATTTTTCAGGTCGAAATTTCCAGAACGGAAGCGAGCAAACCAATAACAGGTGGTGCGTTGGTTTGTAGTGTTAGCTCCGTAAACGTCGTTGATGTTGCGTGCCGCTTGTGCCGCGTTGCTGCCACGACGGTACTCATATTCCATAATTACTCGAATTTTTAACAAAAATTATTTTGATTTGAGATGGCCAGTACTGCAGAACGGCAATTTCATAGGTAAAGACCTATTATAAAACAAAGTCCCCGCGCTACGTCTGTCTGTCTGAACGCGGTAAGCTCAAAAACTACCGAACGGATTTTCATACAGTTTTCACCAATGGACGGAGTGATTCATGAGCAACGTTTAAGTGTATAACTGATTAAGGTTTTGTGTAAATTGTCTGAAATATGACTATGATTGTTGAAAATGTCGTCATGCTGATTGAGAGCTTTACTGGCGTGGGCGCTTAAACCAATAGTATATTAAAACAACGTATTAATACATTGTTTCCGTAATACACTTTTAATCCCGGTAGTACGTTCCGTACGACATCTACGCGGGCGAAGACTTGGCAAAAGCCAGTCATTCATAATATATTTCACTTGCGCACACGCACCCATATCTCATTCATGTTACATTTCAATTCTCATTTTCCCGCATGCATCATGCTAGAAGCTTGCATAAACATCACATCTATCAACTCTGTTTTAACCAGGACTTCATTGAATTAAACAAAGATCGTTCTGGGCTTAATATCGGAGGTGTGGTAAATAAACAGGGAATCCAGATGGTATTTGTATTGTATTATGTGGATCGAAAATGTGGATTGAGGATGAAGGTTTTTGGTACTTTTCTTTTTATATCTAATGCCGTGGTCGACTGGTCGTGGTCGTGAGATCCGGTTCTGTGGTGGTCGTCGTGGTACAACAACATGAATAGAAAAGGAAAATGTCGTGGTAAAAATTTAATAATACTAGCTTCTGCCCGCGGCTTCTTCCGCGTGGTATGTCAATAAAAAGTAGCCTATGTCCTTCCCCAGGATGCCATCTATCTCCTTGTCAATTTGATCGAATTCCGTTCAGTAGTTTAAGCGTGAAAAGGTAACATACAGACAGACAGACAGACAGAGTTATTTTCTTATTTATAATAATAAAACTCAAAGCATTTATTTCAATTAAACCATTTACAGGCACTTTTGAATTGTCAAGGAGTCGGTCAGTCAGAAATATGAAGCTAGTTGCCCATTCCAAAGCGTAGTAGGTACCTATGGAGAAGAACGGGCAAGAAACTCCACGGACACTCTTTTAAATCAAAATATTGTTACAAAATATTGGTTACATCATTTATGTTGAAATTATACATGTGAGAACAATGTAGAAAGCACGTTAAAAGCGTCCGCAATTATTACAAACAAATCAAAAATTAAAATAAGCCATGGCAGCTAAGAGATGACCAGTCACAACTGACGGCGCCCGTTCACGAACATGACGCATGGATCAGCACCATTCAGCTCAACCATTTTGAAGGGAGCTAAATGATCCAACACACGCGCCACCATCAGCGAGACATTTGAGTGAGCATGACATTCCCAGCCGCCAGGGCACATTCAAGTCAATTAAAGACAAATTACCCGGTAAATGGCTCTATAGTACATAGTACTCACACCTGTGCTATGCAGTTATATAATACAAAGGAAATTGAGTTTATACAATGCAAAGATGGTCTTACAATCTTCAGCAGCTATAATATTAGTATGGATGGATAGTATGGATAATGGACAGTATGGATTAGTATGGATGCCAGCCAGGATGGTAGTAACAGGGCTGACTTACAATGGCAATGCCTTTCATTGTGACAATTCAACCACATTCATTGCGTCATCGACGTTGTGGAGCAGACGAATTTTTCAAACATATGAAGCAATGGATTAGCCATTTCCTTCAAAATCCTTCGGACTGTGTTACAGAATTGGGGTGCATCTATAGCTAGCTATTTTAATGCAACCCACAACAACAAATAATGACGGCTTTGGCAGCTAGCCCGTTTGGTATTAAGCAGTAAATTATGTGATGTGTCTGTCTACATCTACAATAATGCCATGCCTCGTAACTCATGTGTGTGTTATTTGCATCACCTAACCCTTTATCAACCATTATCCAGTAGGTAGCTTCCGCAAATTCTTTCAATAATATTCGCTCACAAAACTTCTATCGCCCCTCGCCCCCTGTTACATGACTCAAACGTTACTGGCGAAATGTATGTAATAGGTATACTCTATGTACATCTCTGCCTAACCTTTCGGGGAATACAGGCGTTATGTTGATGTAAAACTTCTGTCATAAAATGGATTTCTACTACCATAAAATTACATCTAAAATCACTTTGTACACTCATAGTCTACCAAGAACACTCCTAACCCACTTACAAGATACCTACATCTCCAGGATTTCCTGATCATAACTCTCCCTAACTCCCTATAATCATATAAACAGACAACGCGGTAAAGCAATTAGCCGCAAATAGGATTTGAAATGTGGCGACCTGGACCGAATACCAGCCGGCAATAAATCCAGCGTCCCTGCAAAATATTAGACAATCCTGGGAGCATTAATCTTCCCTACACAAGTACACATGTAGCGTTTTAAGCGAATTCCACTACGTATTATATTTAGCTTAATGCTTGCCAAGTACTAAGAAATGGGAGTTTGGTATAATGTGGGAATAAAAGATGGCGTAAGTATTGTGCGTCATAGTTCAAGAAAGTACTAACCTTTGAAAGTACTCTAAGTGTAAAGGAATTTCATACATAATATCACACGAGTTAGTGATTGCAGCACCATGTATTAAAAGTCTTGACATAAATAGAAATCAATCCCGTAAAGTTACGTTAATACGTTAATTATTATTAATTGCTTTATTTTCAGGCAACTAAGGCCCATAGATAAAATACACAAAATAATAATCTAATACATAATAAACACTACAAAATCTATTTAGTGCGTATGGTCGACAACGTATTGCGCTGAGTCGTGGTGTCATGTAGCCTTCCGCGAAAACGCCGATACACTGAACCAGTCGGCAAAAATTCTTCCTTCATGAAAGTCTCCATGTGATGAGTCGGAACCCGCACCACAAAAGATTTTAAGTTAATCACAATGTTTGTCTTCGTTAAAAGCGTGAAGCTTGTCTTTGTTAAAACCGGAAATACTTAGTTAAAACAATTGGCATCAATACATAAAAGTCTCATCAGTATCTGTCACAATCCACGTAAAAGTGTTTTGAACCCAACACTTTATCATATAAAGCAAGTAAATCAGCATAAATATGAAAGCCGCCTCCTATAGTCCTCCAGACCGTATTTCGGCCACGGCGGCCAACGGCCTTCGGCGCGGGAGATATTATAGTGCACAAGTGTGTGCGCTGACACAGGTGCACTCTCTCTTCCCTCACTCTCATAGTCCGATGGGACGGTAATCCGACACGACCGGAGAGAGATCAGGCGTAGGACCAACGTCTTAACGTGCTTTCCGAGGCACGGGGGTATCACACCGCCAACTTCCAAACTCCGTGCTGTTACTAAGAAATTCCTAATGGAAAAATCCAATAACACTTTGCCCGACCCGGAAATCGAACCCAGGACCCAGGCTCTGCAGTCGCGCTTGCGACCACTAGACGGGGCAGTCGGGAAACGGGAAAGCCGCCTCCTAACAGTTCAATAAAAACCAAAAGGGACAAAAATGAAGGACGAATTCACTCAAAAGAAACCAGCAAAAAGTCGGACCAAAAATCGAACATCGCAGTCAAAGTTTAACATACCCGGATAAATCCAGAACGGGACGGTCCTAACTTGCCCGGGCAACTTCTAAATCATATAAAAATAGTTGGGCAAGAATAGTGACACTTTGCGGGCAACTTGAACGAGTACAGACGTAGTTCGGAGCTCCGAGAATATAAATGTTTTCAATTTATGATGTCAATGTCAGGTTTGCATAATATTTGCTACAAGATTACTTAAGAAGTCGTTTTGGACAGCTTAAAGTAGATTTTGTTGTTGTCGTGATGTCTTTTCAAGGGAATTTCTGTGAAAATAATTTGTACTTTTAACTGGCTGTCAAAAATTAAAGATGCTCTCATTCCAATGGTTCTGTTATCTCAATCTCCCAGCATTTCAAACAAGATTTCGTAATACATAAGTATGAGCACCTAAAGCTACATATTTCTTACCTACTATTATTAAAAAAAAATATATACCCTTTTCAACTTGAGACAATAAACTTACAGTGTGTTTTGTCATCAGATGCAGCTATTTTTCCAAGTCAACGTAACTTATTGGACAATTGATTTTGCAGAATCAATTATTACAATAATTGTATTTCATCGAATTTTGTCTAGTTTATAAGTTATGTTTAATCTAATTTTATATGTAATTCCTAACAGATACTGACCGTTAACCGTGACCGTGTGGTACAAATAAGTTGGTTGTTTAATAAATAAATAATTAAATTATTTCCAACATGGAACTCTGACTCATCAGTTTATTATGTATGAACATATTGAACATTACAGTAACCCATTTCTCGTATTTGCATCTTACAACTGGCACTTAATAAAGCCTAATTTACACGGTGTGATTTAATTGTCTGTGGCATACCATAAGTTGAAGCAGCAATATAAGTTACACTGTTTAAACAGTGTTTAGACGATGCAAGTCATTTGTAGTTTCAATTTAATTATATTATGCTACAGGCAAGAAACTTGCATCGTGTAAATGGTGATTAAGGCTCATTTACATTTGTCAATGCGAATACATTGCTGTATGCGTTACATTAATTAATGTTATAGTGCAATAACGAGATAGGTATAAAGGCTTGATCATAGATTTATGTATTACTTGCTTCCGCCAGTGGCTTCGCCTGCGTGATATATATCTTTATAAATTAAAACCTATGTTACTCAGATAGCATTCTACTGGTGAAAGAATTTTTTAAATCGAATCAGTAGACAACATACAGAAACATACAAAAATACAAATCTTCTCTGTATACCTACTATTAGTGTAGACAAAGGTGGTAATTTACAAATTGTTAAAAGCAATAATCACAGATGATAGAACGACTGTCAATGTTTTATACTAGCGACCCGCCCCAGCCTGCTTCGCATGGGTTCAATAGCGGCATGTCAAAATATCAATATTTCTATACTCGTTGAATATTAATGTATTTTACTCAAAAACCTTCCGGAATCATCATCATTATCTAGCCCTTATCTCAATTTATTTCTAGTCGGCGCAACATGTCTTTTTCTTCCATACTTCTCTATTAGTCGTGATCTCGGTGGTCAGCCCCCTTTCTAGCCATATCATCTTTCACACAGACCGTCCATCGTTTCTTTGGTCTTCCCCTACTCTAATAGCCTTCCACATTTATACTCAAAACTTTTCGACATTTTACATTTTCACCATGTCAACCAATTTCCATTTTCTACACAGCTTTTCAGTCACCGGTACCACTTTAAGACTTACTCTAAATGATCAAAATTTTGGTGAAAACGTCATGAAAATCTATTGTGCAGTTCAGAAGAACTATAAGTATGGTTACCTGTTAGATAGGACAAGGATTTTCTACTACCTACCTATTTGTGCCATGTGCCAATTCGATAGAGGACGACAGTCGGTTGTTTTCAAGTTCTTTCAGTTTGAAGATGACATTTGAACACGTTCTACAATAGTAGCTTTTGTTTTTACAATAAATTAAATCAAAATGGAGTTATCTTTATCAACTAAAGTACTTATTTTACGAAACCATGGTAATACACAACGTTGTAGGTAATGGCTGACGCATTTGACAGATCTTTCAACCACAAAACTAAAGAAAATAAAGTGTTATAATGAATGATAGGGCACCAAAACGTACAGACAAAGCAAAACTCAATAAATCAAGTCCTCGTAACGTTTCTATCTCGGAGACTTCACCCCGTCAACCATTCAACAAAACACAAACAACCACAGATTAAAATAGAATAAATTATTAACCCTTGTCTTAACATCGAAAAATTATTATACGGAACAGAGATGTTACTCGGCTGCATTTAATACAGAATAACACCACACGAAGAAACTTCAACTTTATGTTGTGAGCTCTAAAGTTTAAAACGTCACATTCAGAACAATTCATTATCGTCTCCTTAATTGTAACAGCAACAGCGTTTAGTTTCGTTTGTTTTGCGATTTTGTGTATGAGAATGTATGTTCGAAAATGTGACTTAAAGTTAGGTTTTTAAAGTTGACTTTGGTTTGGAGGGGTTTAGTTGGACGGTAATGCAGTTTTTGGCCGCCCGCTGAGCGCAGTCGAGGCGATCATAACAAATCATCAAGTTGTAACTTAAGGCACGGACACATTGTGGAGAATGTACTCATAAGACGAAGTTTTGTAAGGGATTTTAATAAATGGAGTGGGAAGATACTGTTTTGAAGTAAATTTGGGGAAGTTTCAGCGTTCAGCGAGTGTCAAAACAATAGTTTTGAAAGTCAACTAAAAGAAGTGTTGTGAAAACTAGGAAGCTGAAAACCTGCCACATTATGACAGATTTTATTAGAAACTGACTGAGAACAATGTTTTTAATTAAAAGACTAGAATATATAGCCGACAATATATCTACAGACATCTGTACACAACCCCTTATGTAAGGTATACATAGGACTATAATACAGCTTGGTAATGTTGACATATTGCTGCTCGCGTCTGTGTTTCTCGAATAATAATTTGATTATTACACAGTACAAACTAGTTAGCACTAACTCTCAAACGCTACAGAGGACTGTACCGCTTTGTTATATATGTATACATATTCATAGTATTAGTACGCGCTCGACTTGTGTACAGAAGTCTAGTGCTTACTTGTAAGCAAATCTTGGAAGAAATGGGCTCATGAGAACCAAATTTAAAAAAACCGGCATGTGCTTTTCAAACCACGCACAGCGAAGGGTTCTGTAGTTGGGATCAATATTTACGCATGCAAGTTATTGATTTTGCAGACAGCGCCACAGATTATATTCCTTAAATCAAAAACAAGTTACACGACAATTAAAACAATGTTCGTTGAAAGTGCTATTAAATTCCACCAACTTTTTTCAAAATTTTCCACCTTATATTTGAAAAGTTAGAGGCGGGATCAAATTTTAAATGAAAGACAACAAACTTTAAGGGCGGGTAGTAAGCAAAATTGCCTGTCTTCAATTTGATTTTTCATGAAATTGATAAGACTTAGGTGTAAAATAAAAATAGTATGAGTAACTACATGATATTTCCAAACTTTTTGTGGAACAGAAATACAAAATATTAACATTTTCTCGATAAAAAAATATCACGAAGTTACCTCAAATTTTCACGTATTTTCGATTTGTACTTAAAATGCTAATGCCTATTATGATAAAAATTAGATGATTATATGTATTAAAACAAGGCAAAAAAAATTGTGTAGGCTTTTTTTTTTATTCCTTTTATTTTTGGTTTTATTACGAATCAAAGCTTGTAGGACTTACGACGTTCTTAGTTCGTGGAAGAAGCTATCTTCCGTCGCACATTACGGGAACTTCAAGCATATTTTTGTTTCACAAATCAGTCGGCGTTGCTCTGTTGAGACGAGAGGACTACGCTCAAATTTTTAGCTGCGCTGAGATATTATTTATTTTCGTAAATAATATTTTCGTAATTTATCACATTCCACAAAAGAAACTGAGACATAGAAAACATGAAAAAAACACTAAAACCACTTCCAAAACGAATATTACAAGTGTTATTGATTGATAAATAAATAAATACCGAGTCTAAATAAACATATAAAATTCAATGTTGATATTTGAAAACTCAAGATGACATACATTTTATTTGACAGATTTTTGACTGGTATAGTAGCACGGAGTATAGAAAGAAGTAGGTACAACTAGCGCCATTGCTCTGTATTGCGGTGAATTTTCTTGCGGAGAAAATTTACAACATAGCCAACGAGCCCATTCTACGTTCATTTGAAAGTTCGCACTGGAGATTAAATCTTATTGCGATTTACTCAGGATCCAAATTCGTTTACTCCCACTTTTTTTGACAAACTTCTTGTAAGGTGACCCTTGGACGAACAATTGGAGCGACTGACCGCCCCTAAATAAAACTTGTTTAGAATAATACCTTTATTCTTCGGTTATTGGTATAACGAACGAACTCGAACAGATTCCGTATGACTCCGGATTTTTAATTTGTCTATCCGTGATGTCTTGTTTATATCTCTTTAGTTGACTTTTTTGTCGTAGTTGGGTTTTAGTTTTTACCTGACTACGGCGAAGCAAAAAGGAGGGTTATAATTTTGACCGGTTTCTATGTATTTATCTATGTCTGTTCCCACATATTATCTTCTAAAAGACTCACAATTTGACAAATGAGGTATCGTTGGAAGCTTCTTGATCGTCCGCTGGTCAAAGGCTATATGAAGACACATTAAATTGAAAATTGCGCCCTCTAAGTGACATATCATGAACAACAAAAAATATTTTTTAATCATACCATGTTGGGTATCAAATGAAAGGTTTTAATTAGCATATTTCAAAAATATATATTATAACCCCAAAAAAAAGCAGCGACAATCAAGACGTATATTGCCATATGTTTATGTTAACGCGTGGGATGATAACTGCCGCTACACGCGCCGCCGCACCGTAAACAGAAAAAAACGTCAGACGCGCCGCGTGACGCCACACTGCACGTGACGTGCCACGCCCTGCGTCTCCGTAAATGAGGCCTAAAGCAACTTTTCAAAGCTACAATTTCAACAGTTACAAAGAGGGACCATACTAAACTTTCTACTAAGGGACTAGTTATAACAAGCGCCCGAGACGCGTATTTTGTACGCTGCGTTTCGGGCGCTCAATAAAATTGTATGAATTCCTATGTAACGAATTATATCAAGCGCTGCAGTCTAAGCGAGCGCCCATGCCGGGCGCCGTTAGGCCTGCACATGTCGCAACTTGCCACTCTCAACTTGCATCTCCGTTGTGCGATTTACAAATAAGACTGGGAGAAGGTATGCCGCGGGCATTGCTGCTGCGTGCGCCGCCGTGATGAAACGCCGCGTGTGACGCGGCTATGCCATTCGCGGGCTCCGCCGTAAAAAACGCTCCATTTCAAACAAACGCGTGTAAAATCGCGTCTCCGTAAAGGCACTCATACAACGCCATATGTTTGAATTCAGTGCGAGCCGCGCCGCCCAAAGCCACGCGCGACTCCTCGCGTCTCCGTAAATGAAGCCTGACCGTGCCCTTGACGCTTGGACGCGAGTTCCTTTTTCACTATTTTTCCTTGTCATTTTCTCCGCATTAGTAATAAACTTAAAAGAAACACGGTTCAAAAGTTACAACAAAATGTGGAAATCTTGTTGCGTTTGACGAGTGTCCAAAACGCGCCGGGCGCGCGCCCAAAACACAGCGCAGGTACTGAGCGCGTACCTCGGGCCCTTGTTATAATTAGTCCCTTTGGTACTTTGGCTTCCATTTACATAGATGAATAGATGTCAATTCTTTTAGTGGTGAATCCGACAATCCTGCATTTATTTCTTTTGTACAGAACTCGGCCTCTTTTTCACATGTTTCAAATATTTTCGAAGGGGATTGTTCGCGTTTGGCGCAGGAAAGGTTTTCATGACACATGCCATATTCGTTGCACAATACAGTGCAAAATTCATTATACGAATATTATTTTTTTACTTGGGTATCACTTTGCACGATCCTCCAAAGAGAGAAATCCACGATATAGCATTATATTTATTACTTGGTAACACAGTTTTCCACAAAGACGTCATTAGGTACAAATTGTACAAGGTCCTAAATAAAATTTGGTAACATTTAAATTTGAACTTTTTCACGTCAACATTGAGTTTCTAGTTCCAAAACATGAACATGATCTATAGTTCTAAATTCAAGCTTAGCGTATCGTATAAGCAAAATAAACTACAGAAGATTGAAATTCGAATTCTATAAACGCCAGACGAAAAGTTTCTGCTAGCGGGAAGGCATTGTGTTTTGTTTTCGTCGTGTTTAATGAGAGGGGTAGGTAAGGGTTGCGCGGGTGAAATATGATTTTTTGCTGTCAAACTACTCCCCCTTAATAATCCAACAATACCCCAAATGCTAAACAGCACTAAATTTTTTGAACGATGTCCGTTTCCAAAAATATTTTAATGCAAATTATTTCTCAAATGAGTTTTATTACATCTATAGATATTCGTTGTTTGTTCATGTATATTTTGGCAAAGGATTTACCAACTTTTCCCCTTCGTAAATGTGCACAAGCCCTTAAGCAAACGCAGCACAACTCCGTACCGTGCCGCTGATGTATCGGTACTAGCTCGACTTAAATTGTACACCGCGTGGGGCGACACAAATAATTTAATAGCTTTACAAAGAACGTTATTGGAGACGGTGACGTCATTATGCGAATCTCTAGTTTATGGTGCTGTGATGGTTTATGGTTGTAGGTTAATCTGTAGTTGAGTCAGCATAAGTTAGGCGTTTCTATCTGCTTATTACAAATCTTAAGTTATCATACAAATACGAAAATTCATCCCATAAATTAGTTAAATAGAGGATGTTTGTATAGAAGTACATTTTTTCTCGATGTGAAATTCCATAGGGGCTAATAGTTTGCAGGGAATTATTAATATCCACTGTGATACTGAAAAGTCATACTGGTTTTTCAGTGTTGCAGCAAGTAGTGCCTACAGACTGCAGTCATCTGTAAATGAGCCCAGTCTTCACATTGAGCCGACATCCCAGGTATGATGCCATTATAGTTTTTAAATGTATGGAAATACAGAAACACTATATTACTGTTACTTTGTTGTACTGGTTACTGTTAGACAATGTCTACATAACTGTAAAATACCGACCTATAACGTGTTTTTAGTGGTTACCATATAAGTACCTAAGTATAATTGACGAAGTGCCAAAAAGCTCCTCTGTAAAGATCGGAATACCTTCACAGAAACCTTGAACCTCGACCACCTTCCAAACCCACTGAAAGTTTTTTTACTATGACCAAAAAACCAACTGCCCCACAGACACACCATAGGGCGTTCACACACAGACCACTAAATCGTCCACAGTACGGGGCCCATAATTTCACGGTTATGTTCAGCATTAGCGGATTGCTGTAACGTGTATGCTCCACCTTATTTATGACGAGCTGTTTATGTTACGATTATGCGTACACGATAAATAATAACGTAACGTTTAATGTTACGTTTGCAATTTACTGTTTGTTTTTCGTTTTGATGTGGTTACCTGACTCTCGGAAAACACGTTCTACACTGTTGACATACATTCTACACGTAGACTCTTATGATTCCTAGTTAATTCCCAGTTCCTGAAATTCACGCTAATTGACGCCATTTCAGCATAAACAGCTAACAAAATGCTGATGTAAAATGGTTTGATTATTATTGTATTTTGAAAAAAGCAAAACTGCGTCATATTGCAAAACAGATGCATATTTATACATCATATTAT
Source organism: Lithophane semibrunnea (assembly GCA_947363905.1). Taxonomy (NCBI): domain Eukaryota; kingdom Metazoa; phylum Arthropoda; class Insecta; order Lepidoptera; family Noctuidae; genus Lithophane; species Lithophane semibrunnea. Next base: position 17,327,763 of record OX376190.1, on the reverse strand, counting down.
TTACTAACTTCCGCTAAGATTTAAGCATACATAGGGATATAGGGACTTGTTGGGAATTGTTTTATACTATGTAGTGAAGCCTATTTTACTCAGTGATAATACGAGTAATTGCATTCTAATGGTGAAAGAATTTTTAAAATCGGTTCAGTAGTTCTTGAGTTTATTCATTACAAACAAAAATAAGTACAAATCTTTTCTCTTGATAATAATAGTGTAGATATATTAGAGCTACGAATGATAGGCACATGGGAGTCCACACATTCGTCAATTAGATTGTTTGAAAGAAAAACTTAAGTATCTGTAACGACACCCACGAGATTACTAGCTATACGAACTAATTTCAACACAGTGATTAAGTACGAATTAATCTTTATTACGCGTGTCCAAACATTGAGCGGCAATAGTGCGCGGCTGCCGCGCGCAGCCTGCCGCGCTTTGTTTGGACGAACGTTGCGACGACGACGTGCACAAACATTTCTAGCAACACATTCGTCAGTAATTGTGTTTTCTAAGCGAGCTACGACACACGCAACCGCTTTCATGTCAATTGAAATGCGCGGCGTGTCTCGGATATGCCGCACAGTACTGCCGCGCAAACATTCGTCGATTTAGTCCACATTAGAGCGCAGCAGAAATGTGTCCTGCAAACGCCGCGTGTTGCTGCCGCGCTCTTGCCGCGCAATGTTTGGACACACCTTACTATCACGATAGAACATCAGGTACTTTACTGTCAGAGATGACAGATTTTGTTTAGTATCAATTTAGCTTATTTATTTTGAAAGCTTAATGCACTCTGAGGTGTCCCTCACTGTGTCGGGACGTTGTAAAGTTCACTGATCCTCCGACCAGACGGGTGTTGTGTCTAGTGGGCTTACTACCCGACGATTGATGTCGGGACGTTGTATATAATTATACTCGTCCCGCCGGTAACTCTGCTTGCGCGATGCACGATTTTGCGTGACGTCAGTGCGATGCGTAGTTCGCATATGGCGTTACAGATGCCGCCACAAGCGTAAGGAAAACTCACGCACTCGAACATTTGACCCTAGCCTTAATTTTTATGGCAATTCGTTATTTTTTTAAAGTATTTTTTTATCAGCGTAAAACGACACGTAAAACCACGACCCAAGGACACGTAAAACAATAATCATCATAACCCAGTAACCCAGTAAAAACCATAAATTATCAAACAAAACAAACGACAGTACCCATTATCCCTTACTAATCCCATCATCCTTAACGAGGGAAAAATAATTTAATTACCACGTTTTCACTCGCCAGCTCGAGAGCTACTCGAAAGTGAAGAGATTTCGAGTTCTGAACGAAAAAGCAATTACAATAATGAACCTCAAGGGCGTGTTATACCCAGTTTAATAAGACCTCCGAACTTTATTACCAGCTTTGATTTCAAGGGTCAAGTTATGCTGGTGGTTGTTGCATTATGTTTTTGCTTTGTAAGTGCTAAGATTTTTCATGTTCGCAATCTGTTAAATGCATTGAAGTGGCCTTTGTCGGGTGTTTACGTAATTTATTTTGGGAAGTATTGCTAGGACAGGTGTTGTACTCTCTTGTCGCTGAAGATCCTATTGTTGGTTTAAAAGCTTTTAATGATAACGAGGGAAAGATTTGATGAAAAGAAATTGAATTGTGTTGTTAACGCATTTTCCGAAGAGGCGTAGGCCTGCAAATAAATGTGTAGAATATTGCTCTGTGAGGGATTTTAATCGGTAAAGCAGGTCACACAAGTATTATACATACATACATACATACTTGCGCAAAATTGGACTTGCACAAGTATACATCAACGTGTGTGGGATGAATTAACACAAGTATCCGAGCCACTTGCTGTCACGCAGACTTGTGCAAGTCTAAACTTGCGCAAGCATATCATATCTGTAGGTATAATTATATATATTATATTTATAGTTTGTAATAGGTATATCTTTATACATATTTAACCTAATTGCAACACTGTTTGTCTCTGCATCTCCTAAAGGTTGACTGCTAGAAAATGCCTATGGCATTAGTCCGCCTCTATACATTTCTGCGCTTGAAGTAGGTATTAAATAAATACATAATAATAATAGCGTGTATGACTATTTATTTATTTATTTTATGGTAGTAATACCATAAAATACAAATTACACGATTTACGATTTAAAAAGTTAGGTTTTATTTCGTTCATTCTGTTTTATGTTCCGTGCCTATTGCTTGTCGCTCGGACTGCATGCTCCTCCCATCAAAACGCACCTACTTATACTCCATTTGAAATAAGATTAGACATTCAAACAAACCTTTATACAGTCCGTTCAACCGATTTTGACTTCTATACCGTAGGCATAAGGATGGCATTAAAAGCAAAATAGTTACACAATACCAACTGTCTACTGCAGCTGCCATTTGTCATGCTACCAACGCAATAGAAGTCAAAATCGGTTGAACGGACTGTAAAAAAGGTTTATTTAAATGTCTAATCTTATTTCAAATGGGGTATAGATGTGTACAATTCTTTAGGAATTCACCATCGCTTAGCACTTAATGTCACTTCAGTAAGTTCATAATTAAAAAGCCTTTCTAATCTACTTGAAGTGCATTCTCAAAATTAGGTACAGTAACAATTTTCCAATTAAGCTGTAACCGATACGATTGCAATGTCAATACAAATGAATTTACACTTTACAATTGAGGAGATAAAGCTCAAAATCAGGTATTTGGCTTTTAGTTAGATGGGTATCGTGTTGCTGGAAGCGACATTTTTATGGTCATTGAACGGGACTTAAAAGGCAATGATTTCACATAACTGTCATTGATGTGTCGCACAATGCTTAGCTTTATTATGTTAAAGAACTCTCGGTAAACTATAAAACTATCTAACTATAAAACTATCTTATTATCACAAGCCTTGATGAAAAAACTGTGCAAAATGCTATATATATTTTCAGTTCACAATACTTTCTTCTTCCAGCTGAAAAAACGTATCAAGTTTGAATCTATCTATATCAAACAAGAGAATAGTACATTACTGTCGCGGCCAGCAATAAGGGGAATGACATATTATTATTGTTTTTAGTCACTGGCGTTGGCACAGATTTGTTTATTTTTCTGAAATCTGTATACTTACCACTTAGATAAGGTATAATTTAAAATGGTATTGAACTTTTACCTACTACTGACCAACCCCTGAAATCACGAAAAGAAATCAGCTGTTCCCTATAGTCAGGGCCGGATTTAAAGGTGTGGAGGCCCTTGGGTTGCCCAAGGGCCTCCACACCTTTAAATCCGGCCAAGAAGTGGAGGGCCCTAAAATTGTATGGAAAAGACGAAAAAAAAATGATTTAATTCGGCTATCGGTATCAAAGTAATTCAACGTATCATTTTTAAGACCACCAACCTAAGACATGAAAATAAAATTAAAAAAGGTTCCTTGTGAATTAATAATGTTTTTTATTTAAAAAAAAACATATTGTGGAGGCCCCTATTTTGTGGAGGTGCGGGGCCATGGCCCCTGTTGTCCCGCCTTAAATCCGGCCCTGCCTATACTTTATACTATACTAACACTATGGACTCATGTCTGAAATAAAGAATTTGAATTTATACGAATATAAATTTATGGAGCAGCTAATTTTGATTCCACGATTTCAGGATTGGTCCCATTGTAAAACTTATTTTCAGGTCCAACATTACACAACAGGTCAGGTTACAACTTGTATTTATTTCCTTGCCGATTCCATTCTCTCTAAATCCGCACTAGTGCTCCAAGTTACTTTTCACGCGAACCAATTAGGGGAAGAATTGATGGCCAATAAACGATGGAGTGTTCCGAACAGCACGACGAAACGGGAAACAATTTCCACCAATTTCCATTTCCATCTCGCTTTTCAACAAAAAGTTAGGTGGGTGTGTTTCGGACGAGACTGCAGGGCTGCCGGAAAAGAATAGTGGGGTGTAAAATTGAAAATTTAAGGTTTTTAAATGGTGTTTTTGAGTCAAGAAGTTTCGATCATCTTAATTGCAACCGAAAACAATATCATTTCAATAAATGTAAAGAAAAAATCAACGAAATAACATGCCACAAGACGCCACCATTCCCGCCATGATAAAATATATATGCTTTTTTGTGCATTTTCTTAAATGATTGAAACAACTTTGCAAGTTATTCGCAGCTAGTCATCTAATTATAATTATCATGGATTTAAAAACATGGAACATGGACTTGAAAAACTTTTAATAAGTAAATAGGAATTACTTAGATATTTTTTCCGACAAGTTTACCCCTTTCTCACCCCCCTTTCTTCAACCTTAGACCTTTAAAAATAAAAGCAAGCATTACAAAACACTAAAGACACAAAACGCATACAAAGCACCACCTGCACATATTTCACCCCCGTTGGGAGCAAACTCCTTACGTCTCAGTTAAATCAGGGCAACCCCGCCAAATTCAGAAGGTCATAAATTGACACAATTGTTCCCTGCGGCCGGGGCTTCGCAACTTATTAGCATAAATAGCCGCTTACTAAGCTAAACGGGACATAACGCGCCGTGATGACTTCCCCCGTCTTGTAAGAAAAATATTGTTTAACTTAGAAACTTGAAGAGATTTTCATCTGATCTGGGGAAATGTATAAACTGTTTATTTTGGGGATTTCAAAGTTTTGATAAAAGTTTTTGGCTGTACTTACCCAATTAACAAAAGGAAGAACTGACAGTCCGTGTACCATTTATATTATATAGGTTTAAACTTTTTGTCATAATGATTATTTATTTATTTATATTTATTTAAAATACAAAATAAGCTTACAGTATAAAAACATCAAATCGCTTATACGCTTAGTTAAAGAGAAAGAAAAAGTTACAATAAGAATATTGTTTTTAAATAAAAGACATAGCACTCAAAAACGACAAGAGTTCGAGAGAGGTCATCGTAAAATTATCTGCATCTGGATAGGATTATAATCAAGCAAGTAAAGAATAAAGTATCTAAAATAGTCCAAACTGAAGATTAAACTTTCAGTTCCAGCACAGAGTAACCGTAAAAAGCTAGGAATTTCTCATCTCCCGGGAAAATTGCAACTCATTTTTTAGCTCTTGAAAGTATTACCAAATTCATTCACCCAGTCCTCCATTGCTTTTGGATCATTAGCATTTATGCACACTCATACAGGTTTGTTGATAAAACACCAACAACCTCTTAAGGAGTCATTGTACTCATCATTATGAACAACTTTTACTATGGGAACAAATATGAAATCGCGAAAAAAAACAGCTGTTTCGTACATTTTGACGAGTTATGCGAACATAAATATACAGACAAGAAGAAAGGAACAGAAAAATACGTACAAAAGCAATGCTTATTTCTAAAGAAATCTCTTCCAGCATACCTGCGATAGGAACGTAGATAAAAGAGATGTAGACAACGTGTGTAAGAGTCATTAAATAATATTAATATTTGATTTTTTATGAGAGACTCATTAAATCAGAGCGAACTAAAAAAATCCTGTTATCTTATTCAACTTTTTAGGATTCTGTACCCAAAGGGTAAAACGGAACCTTATTACTAAGGCTCCGCTGTCTGTCTGTCTGTCTGTCCGTCTGTTATCAGGCTGTATCTCATGAACCGTGATAGCTAGACAGATGATGTATATCTGTTGCCGCTATAACAACAAATATTAAAAACCAGAATAAAATAAATATTTAAGGGGGCTCCCATATGACAAACGTGATTTTTTTTGCTCGTTTTAGCTCGATAGTGAAAACGACAACAGGTAGACGCTTGAAATATTCACAGAATATTTAGTTACATATTCACTTCAAAAATAAATAATTAAATTTAAATAAAACAAATATTTAAGGGGGGCTCCCATACCACAAACGTGTTTTTTTCCGTTTTTATAGATAATGGTATTGAACCCTTCGTGCGCGAGTCCGACTCGCACTTGGCCGGCTTTTTTAGTGTTGCGAAGTATAAGCAGAGACTTGAATGGTGTGCTGTAACATGGATATGGTTTTATCTCATTCTCATCCCGTTACTGAATATCTGGGTGACCTAGTTAGGTACAAGCCAGAAAATTCCTTGACTTTATACGCTTTTGATGACATATAACACCATAAAATGTATATAGCACATATTAAACATTTCATAACAAAACAGAACTTAAAACCTTCCTCTTTTCTTTTATTATTCGGTACACCTGTTAAAAACCACCATGAAACTCCGTATGTAAAAAAGCAAAAGCAATTCATATTAGGGTGGAGCGTTCTATTCCGGCGTCCGGCCGTTGAAATCCGGAATATATCCGGTAAGTCCGGGCCCTGATTACTCAGCGATATTTAAAGCTGATTTGATCGCTTAAGCGGATCCGTTGCGGGGTGGCCATTGTCTCGTCAGCGTGTACCAAGTCTTGGGTAATAAAAGGGACGTAAAGGTACGTTTTAGATGTGGCTGTTCTAGATTTGTTCGTATACAGGTTGTCCCTGGAAGTATGTATCAACCGAATAGGCGAAAAATTCCCAGGGTTAAAAAGTTTGGAAATGACCACGTGCCTATTTGATTTGATACATACTTCCAGGGACACCCTGTATAGAACTTTGGACTTGTAGGTGTCAAGTGAACTTATTGACAGCGGCAGGGGTAAATGCTTCCTTGTCTCATTTTATTCTGTACTTTTTTACCACACCTACAAAAACTATATGCTGATTATTTATCTGATGTAGTCTTGTTTTTTAGGATTCCGTACCCAAAGGGTAAAACGGGACCCTATAACTAAGACTCCGCTCTCCGTCCGTCCGTCTGTCACCAGGCTGTATCTCATGAACCGTGATAGTTAGACAATTGAAATTTTCACAGATGATATTTCTGTTGCCGCTATAACAAAAAAAACTAAAAAACAAAATAAAATAAATATTTAAGGGGGCTCACATACAACAAACGTGTTTTTTTGCCGTTTTTATAGATAATGGTACGGAACCCTTCGTGCGCGAGTCCGACTCGCACTTGGCCGGTTTTTTCTAAATATAACCCTCGCCATCCATCCATATCACGATCGTTCTAACTTGTTTCAATACTTTATTGCTCTTTCTATAACCCTTGAGAGAAAAATAATTCCATCTGCACCCTAGCTTTACAAGCCTCGCGGCCGAAATCGAAAGAAACGCTGCCTTCTTATTTTTTCTATACAATTTCACAATGTTTACCAAAAGCGCCTCCCTGTCATTCACACTAAAGCCGCGTCTTGTAAGACCTTTATAGCAAACACCTTTGCCCTATATCCAATACTTACCACATGTTCATCATATCAAACATGGAACAAATCACACAGCCAACACAAGGCCCTCAACACACCTACCTACATACGTACCGGTAGTCCTTCCGTACCGTCATCACACCTCCGCTCATTTCCTGCGCCTATCTCTCCTGCCACCTGCCCGTCTACACGCAAAACACCCATATTTTCCTATCAATACCTCTTTCTTCACCATCCCCCAAGCTAATTTCAACCGTACATCTTCTAAACTAGAGTTGAGATTCAAATGGGGGAGTAGGACCATGAAAATTTATGGTATTAGTAGCATATGGCCCGGAATGAGTTTTTGCATGCTACGAGTATAGTTTGGTGGTTTCTCATTAGCAACGGAGCATTTTATTAAGGTTTATTGTTATTTATTTGTAGTAAATTTTCTTCCTGGGTAGCCCTTGCTTGGATATCTTGGACGGGCTTGCGTATTAAGCTAATTGAAGAAACCCCAAAATGATTTTTTTTTGCCAAAATATGTGCAATTTTCCTGAGTGTTAGCCTACTCCAAAAAGAAGACGGTAAAACAAATGTGATGCTACATTCTTACCCGATTCGAGGTTTCTTTAAATTTCAAAATGTGTTTAAAAATATCGAATTATTTTTTAAACTCTTCTCAATCCTCACCTTAGCTAATCCATGTGAAGTGTCTTGTTATGGCCTAAAGTATAATAGATAATACGATTTTGACTTTCTTATTTTTATGTGCTTACACATACGGTTACACTTATATATTCGTCCTTACCATACAGCCCTCTCATACCATTTTACACTATTACTCCGTGAGTTAGCACACTTGGCACTAATTATAAACGTTCGTCACGTAACAGATGGCGTCATTATATGTACGCAATAAATCGTCAAACAGCTCAGTGTACTGCATAGCGTCATAATCGACTGGCTCTAGAGATGGGAATTCGGATTTGTCCATATACACTAGCCCGCAGGTCAGTGGTAACGAAACAAGTACAACCTGAGGCCCTAGACAAAGTAATATTCTATCAGCGATAAGGATAATGGAAAAGGCAAAAATGTATAAGATTGACATAAGCTATCGAAAAGCTTATGTCAATCCTGTTGAAAGTCGTTGTAGAAATACGAAACGCTTTCGAAGCGATTGTCACTTGTCTAGGCCCCTGAGGGCCTGGCCTCTTATTCTATTGAAACTCCGTACTACGCTATGTCAGCTCAAGTAAACTCCATACTACGCTATTTCGGTCGACGGTACATTGTGACTGCTATAGGTACACTGCATTTATTTGAGAAACCAGCAACTACATACAGTTATGGCTGAAGTTTCTTTTTCTATGGACTGTTGTTGTTAGTTGTTAATTTCTGGAACATCAGATAATTTTGTAATCAGCCAGTAATGTTCAGCTGAGATACTGGCCTAGTCTCTCTGAGAGGGACAAGGCCTTTATTCACCACGCGGGCCCAATTTGGGTTAGTCAGATAAAGAGCGTTCGCAAAAATCCACGAATAGCACTTACGTATGTATGTATACAGTATGCAAGGGTAAACACCGTTGTCACTCAAACCATGGGTAGTTGATTTAAATACAATAATAAATGACCCAGTAACAAAAAAAAACCTTATTTTCATTAAAAGATTTTAAAAAGTAAATATCCGTCACTGTCCCGATACTCATGGATACGCGTTCGAGAGAGCTGCAAAACAGCTGCCGGCCGGTTATGTAAAGTCGCGCGCGCCCCGCTCGCTCCCGCCAACCGCCGGCCGCCGTGTTGAGACGCAAGTTCGTTACCCTTACGTGTAGGGTGAAACATATTTGTGGAAAAATTTAGATTTTCTTTGAAAAAAAAAAGTTGTATTTTTCCATTGATTTTACGTTCTATAGATTAAACCAAACCACTGGTTTCAAGGATAACGATTTAATCCAGTGTCTGATGATGCTTTGCAAGGAAGTCCAGGGCTTTATTCAACCTATCTATAAATAGTCGAAATAGTGTGAATTGTACGTGGTTGTCACGTCACTATTGCAAACTGATAGTGTTACAGGCTACACTGTCGCTGGTATCGAACTAAAGTGTCGAACATTAGAGTAATGCCCGCGTTTCGTCCACGTCCGCGGGAACTGTGGACTGCCACTAAAGTACCAGCGGTGCTCAACATTCTATAATAATGTCAACTTTACTGACATCGAAACAACTTCGTCAACCATTTCTATTCTTCACAAGCCTTTAAGAATGACTGAAAACAAGTTCAAAAACTATGGAAATCCTTTTAATAATAATTTTTATGTAGGTAAAATTGGTATTAATAATGGCTGCGCAGCTGCTGGTCTACTTCACTTGACCAATTTTACGACGCTAAAAAATAAAATGATACGTTAAATAGACTATTGTAGTAGTTAAAACACTCCAAACAATGTAAGTAAACTGTTAACTCCTTCATCCGGTATTAAACTAAGTCGTCTTGAAAAACGTCTTACTTCAAACTGTGATACTTAAAATGCACCAAACGTTGCAAGCCCCTGTCTTAAGTTTCGTATGCAGTGCAGTAACAGCTTACATTACGTAGAATGCTACTAAATTCTACCTGCTCTTATTATCTTTACTTATAAAAGTGAAATAAGATAATTATGTAGGTATTTCTACATACATACTTATAAGGTGTATTCGCAATAACTGAATGCCTTTTAAGGGCCTTTTTGGCCTCGCACACGTCGTGATTTTTTTTTTCTTTTTTGTGTTAAATTGTTAATTTTGTTAGTTTTAAATGCTCTTTTTTTACTGTTTGTATGTCCTGTGCGAATCCCAAATAAAACATTTTTCTTTCTTTATTTCTTTCTTACAAGGGGTTATTGTACCTACTCATTCCGACTCTACTCATCATTATGAATAACTTTTACCATGAGACCAACCTTGAAATTGCGAACAAAAAAATCTATTGCTCCATACATTTATATTCGCAGAACTCGAAAATTTTTAGGTATTTCAATTGCACCATCCTTAAACCTAGGGTCGCATAGAAGAAATTTCTGTTCGTGGAAAACCTACTCATTTTAGTTTATGATTATTGCCCCCACGTCATAATCACGCTCATGTTTGTGTCCACGTCACCGGGGTTGTTGTGACGTCATTACTCAACGGGACACCGCTTCCCTTCTGCACAGGCACGCACAATACAACGTGGGACGAAAACCATACCGTATTCCATGGTTAATTATTTTTTTAAATGAAGAACAACAAACTAGACAGTTGTTCCATTTTCAATTTCTTAACTAACTTGCTTGTACTTTGAAGAGCATGTCAAGCTTGTCATAGACTCTTCTATTATCTATACATATTATAAATTGAAGTCGTTTTTCGTGTTTGTCTGCATGCCCACATTGTTCTGCTAAGAAACAGATTTTGATGAGATTTTTCACCATCGTTTAGAGAATTTATTCCGGAAGGTTTATGTGTATAATACGTTAATATTAAAGTTGCGTATATGATTTTTCAAGTTGTAAAGCGAAGCAGGAGCGGGTTGCTAGTATTATAAAAATACAATAGACGTAGATATATTTAGTAACCTATTCCGCTGTGTGTTGTGTTTTTTGTATTTTACGATGGATTTCACGCCAGAATCAATTAGCTTTCTATATTTTATGACTTGTTTAACTATAGCTCCTGTTAAGCTACGGTATAATCTAGCAGATAATATCATACAAAGTCTGTTCCATAATACTGACAGGGAGAAACAGGTCCTAGACGTTCAGTGTACTTTGTGTGAATTTAATTTTATGAAAAACTATGCATTGGAACATCATTTTTCTCTTATAATTTTTTTACTTATAGATCATTATTCCAAGATGAAGTCACAGGAAGGCAACGCATCGTCATTAATCGAAGACGCGTCATCGTTCTCCCAATATTTCAAATGTGACCTCAACCATGGAGGATTTAAGAGGTCCCCGACTGACGGTGAACTCTATAATATTTCCCATAACTAGTCACGTGTGTTTTTTTAGAATAAGCCAAAAGACATTTCGACCCAAGATATTGCAAAATACATTCGCTAACTTCCATTAAATCCTGCATGGTTGCAGTCGGTTCTATTCCCTTTCGATACAAGAGTAGCATCGGGTCAAAATGCGTAATTCTTCAACTCGTCCTACATGCCTACCGTACGGCCCCTCTAAGACGATATGCAGAAAATCAAAAGAACATCCTAAATAGGCCATCGGCATGTAGGACGAGTTGACGAATTACTCGTCAAAATATGTCAAACATTGTTATCATACCTATAAAATAAATCATTTAGAATTATGGGCTTATGGCTTCAGGCGCTCCCGTCATCCACCATAGGTACTATGATGGATGACTCATCGTTTCGGCTCGCTACATGTCTCCGCTTAGGCGCACCTTGTGTTGCTCCGCATCGGTGTCACTGCGGCAAAGCTGTCGACAGTCTCGGGCACCATGGCCTGTCCTGCTACAGGAGTGCAGGCCGCATAGCACGGCACGCCAGCATCAACGATATTATTCGTCGAGCCCTTGTCACCGCCGGCGTACCAGCGGTATTAGAACCAAACGGCTTGGTACGTGACGATGGGAAGAGACCAGATGGCATGACGTTGCTGCCTTGGAAGGTAGGTAGGCCTCTGGTGTGGGACGCAACGTGTGTCGACACCCTTGCGCCATCCCATGTTCCTAGCCCGGCGGGCTGTGCTGGCGCCGCTGCTGCGGCTGCTGAGACCCTCAAGCGGCGCAAATACTGTAACCTTGTGGGCAACTACAGTTTTGAGCCGTTTGGGGTCGAAACGCTCGGGTCATGGGGCCCGAGTGCGCGTCTCCTTTTTAAGGAAATTTCTCACCGACTGGTCGATACTTCACGTGACCAGAGGGCTGGTTTGTTCTTTGGCCAAAGAATTAGCATTGCCATTCAACGTGGCAATGCTGCCAGTCTTCTGGGCACGTTTCCGGATGACAGCGATGCGGACGAATACTTCGACGCCTGACGCCCCTTTGTTTTTATATCTATTAGTAAGTCCTTTTAGTTTTAGTTTTTTTTTTTTTGTTAATAATGAATTCAACTTGTACATAATTATTATTATAAATAAATAACTTTGAACATTTAGAATTCAACCCACATTTTGTTCGATACGAGACCTCCGTTATCACTTCAAATCTGATAACTCAAATGGATACCGTGAACACCTTCCGAATAACCAACATCTCAACACAATCATCTACTAAAACTTAAAAAACTTAACCCTTCCACTAACAAGCGTCAACTACCGCCATAGTTACCGAGCAATAAATTAACTATAGATAGAAATCGTTTGGAAACAAAAGAGTGACAATGGCTGGCGTCCAATTAAATGAGATGGCCGTCGTTTATCAGCAATGATGATCATCACGCGAGCGCCAGCGCCGGTGGTCTGTGTGGGAGGATCGTGTTTTATAGCTTTAAGAAGCTTGGAATAGCTCACTGGGGGTTTGATGAGTACTTTAGGAAGATAGGTTGAAAAATGAAGCTTTGGCTAAGCTAACGAAGTTATGGGAAAAAGGAAGATCAAAATATAAGAAAGAAAAATACTCTATACTCAATAACCCCACCCCATATTACATGGGACTTAAACAAAATGTGAGTGTACTATAGGTACCTACACCTCTGAACCCTCCGGGCAAAAACAGGCGTGATGTTATATTTATTTTATATAAAAAACAATCTGTCGATACTGGCGAATAATTTCAGCGGCGAATCTCAATACCTTGTGTTGAAAATGTCTAAAAGTGGCAACAATTTTCCATTAGGTGGGCAAGATCGTAAAACGTGGTAAAACTGTGCTAATTATTTTATAACAAAATGTTTCTTCTTCGGAGAGTTCAAAGAATATGTTTGGCTCAAAATTCGACTACGCAAAATGCACGCGCTGTGCGTCAGTGAGTCCTCGCGTAGCTAAATTAAATTAAATTAAATTCATACTTTCATCAAAAATGCTTAAAGCTAGACCAATCGGAGTTGAAAGTCAAGCACAAGTTTTGAAGTTAATTTTCATCTGCCAAAATTAAAATTATCATAAAATTTATAACTAAACATCAATTCACTTCGGAGCCGCCCACAAATTGTAAAACTAATCAAACTTAACCAATAACAATAACTGAAGTTTCGTGTAAAAACAACACTGTGTTAGAAGCAAGTTTAATATCAAATCGAGGATTGATATCAAAACATCTGTTAGACTGTAATTGCTCAAGTTTCTAATAGTTTTGACTGTAGATAGCGGTAGGGTTAACATTGCTCTATAGCTATTTGATATTTTAAGGGACGCTTCGATAATTCGTTCGGGTTTAGAGGAATATTCAAAGGCAATTTTTTTATTTGTCATGTTTGTAAATTACACTAGTTGCAAACAGTTCTATGGGAATCCCTAAAACTAGAAATTAATGAAACACTAATGAAATTTTAAAATAAAATGACGATAGGCTATGTCTTTTGGAGACTATGGCTATACAGGGTGTTAGGGTAAACACCGTTATCCTTGCAACCAGTGGTTTGGTTTCATTTATAGAACGTAAAATCAATGGAAAAATACAACTTTTTTTTTAATTTTTTTAGATCTAAATTTTATCACAAGAGAGCACGGGCGCACGGGCACTCTCAGCACGGGCGGGGGGTACGGAATGTGACCTGACCGGCAGCGAGCGCGACCCCTCCCTTAGTCAGTCAGCTGTTTTGCTAGCAAGCACGGTGTCAGATATAAACTTATTAAAATCTTTTAATGAAAATAACGTTTTTTTTTTGTTGTGTTCGGTCATTTATTTTTATATTTAAGTCAACTACCCATGGTTTTAATGACAAGAGTGTTTACTCTTACATCCTGTATATAGAACATGATTTTTTGTTTATGCAAAACCCGAAAAGGGGTCATTGTACTCATCATTTTGAACAACTTTTTCTTGGTCCCATAGAAAAGTTGTTCAAAATGATGAGTACAATGACCCCTTTTCGGGTTTAAATTTTAAACATTTCAAACATTTTCCTCCATGTTTAAATTTTTGTTTTTACTGTTTTACTATTTATTCAATTTTGTTTATATATATGGTTATTTTGCCTGCAATAAAAGACCATTTATTTATTTAATGAAATACGTTACGTTTCCACCAACCAACGGTCTGCCACAGTCACTATAGTTGCTTGCCATGCCATGTGCAAGCAAAGCAGATGTCATAAATCGAACTTAAGGTGTCGCTGACACGACCGTATTTAAAATTTTGTTGGCCCAAAACTTCACCACTTCCAGCGTCGTTGTTGACAACGCAGAGGTCACTTGGACCGCATGTTTTTATTTAAACCTTATTTCGTCAGGTACCTACAACTGCTAAGATACAATTTTTTACATAACTCAAGAAAAAGTAACTAATAAATTGCAAACAACCACCCGCAACCCACAAATTAGTGACAACCAACAGCCTGCGGCAACCATATACTTCGACCCCACCAGTCTCTTACACAAATTAACAACCAAATCTCTGGTACAATATTCCTATAACAAAAGCTACATGAATGGTACAAGGGACATCCCTTTTTTTTTTTTTTTTTGAAGTTGGGAAATCATCCAATGACTTCTCCCGCTCTGGGTGGAGCGGAAGGGCATGTCAGACTTTTACTGACTAAAACCCACCCGTGTTCCTTCAGTTGCCTGTTGCCAAGGTCCCGGTATCCCTTTCGGACTAACCCGCAACCCTGGCAGGCATCGGTCCTAGCGGACCCCGCCAATTGTGCTGACATCTCTTTGAGGCGCGCGTGGAACACGACGCGCCATCGACCCGGGCCTGGTCCTGATCGGACGGCGAGCTACCCATTGCTCGCCGTCCGCAAGCCCGCGCCTATGGTGGCCGGGAATCCGCCTGGGATTCCCGACGCCCAGGGCGTCTCCAGCGGCGGCGGCGGTTAGGGGCGTGAGGGCGCAAACTTTGCCTCTCCCTCACGCGTTCCGCCTCCTCCTTCGCGAGCATTACTGCTTCGCAGAAGGAGGTGACTGCTTCCCATGCCCTCTCGCTCCGTACCATGGCCTGGACCAGAGCCGGACGCGAGAGGTCACCGCCGCCAATCGCCTCCAAGAGGACACGGCGGGGCTCCGCCCAAGCGGGGCAGACCTCCACCGTATGCTCCACCGTATGCTCCACCGTGTCCTCCGGGCGATTCACACAGTGGTGACACCCGGGCGTTTCCTCCCGCCTTATACGAAACAGGAACCTCCCGAAGCAACCGTGTCCGGTGAGGACCTGCGTCAGGCGGCCTTGTGGGTACAATTGTGGCGAGCCATAGCCGGCGGCGCGGGCTACCGAACGCTTCGCACGGATTCTAAACGTAAAACATGAACTGATCGTGTCGACAAGATTTTGGGAGCGTTTGGCAAAAAATGTACCTCAAAACAATTTTAAGTGAACGAACTTATTGTGGCTTTCTCTGAGGCACTTCCCCTTCTTTCGAGGCTTGCCTACTCTTACTTTTAAAGCTCTAAGCCGTCTACGAACTCAAGATGGTCAAAAAATCAATTTGCACAAGGTGTGAATGTCATGATGTAAGAGACGCTTGTCGTGGGTGCACAGAAATCTGCGCGAGAGGAGTTGATACCAGCGAAAGCGTTGTTTCTGAGGCGACATACTTGGGTGATAGGTAGGTACTATTGAATACGTGCTATCGACAATAGAGGAGAAGACTTTAGAAGGTACAGAGTACTTGAATTACAAAAGCTCGAATATTGTCTTTTGACCACAAAGTGTATTCAACCCTACGAGTGGAGATACATAACATACATAATCAGCCTATAATGTTCCCACTGCTGGGACACAGGCCTCCTATGAGAGGGAGTGGGCCGTAATCCACCACGCGGGCTCAGTGCGGGTTGGTAGATGTCACATGTCTTCGAATTTTTGGTTCTAAGACATGCCGGTTTCCTCACGATGTTTTCCTTCACCGTTTTGAGAGCAGTGGTGATGAAATTATTTACACAAAGTAAAGATACTTAATATGAGTGGAGATACTTAATTGTAAATCCGGGGTTCCCTAGGCATTCACCTTACCTTCCTGGCTGGCTAGTAACTTTACATGGTCCGTCGGTCATTTATAGATCTTTGACAGTCGTTATGGATAGTCAGAAGCCTGAAGGTCTGACAATTAGTCTTACCAAGGAGTATCGGGTGACCTGGGTTGTAGAAGTCAAATAGGCAGTGTATTGATGGGGTCCGCTAGGGCCGCTGCCTGCCAGGGTTGCGGGAAAGTCCTAAAGGGATACCGGGACCCTTGTAAACTGAAGGAACACGGGTGGGTTTTAGTCAGTAATAGTCTGACACGCCCTCCCGCTCCGCCCAGTGCGGGTGAAGTCATTTGATGGTTACCCACAAGCAAAAAAAAAAAAGAAAGGTAGGTTGTGTTAAGTATTGGTAGCTCAAACCGACCTAACACAGTTGGGGAAAAGGCCAGTGCAGTCAGTCATGAGTTATAATCAATAAGTAGTTCGCACTGATAGACAGAAGAAGATCCAAAAACTCCAAGACAGTGACAAAAATAGATAAATCGTCCACATTCACAACTTCGCAGAACAACTGATTATATCTAAATGAACTGCCGAACTCGCAACGACCATTTTTCTCTCCTCCATCCATATGGCGATAAACAGGCGGAAAAACTATGTTCATTTGTGTGAAACTTAATCAAAACTTTATCATAGTACAGGGATGGTGAACCTTAGGCACTCGTTCCAATAAAACGCGGCTGAGACAGACTGGATGCTGGAAAGCAGTGGACGATTGGTTAAGATTGGCAGTAGTATGTACCTATAGTAACAAGGATCTTTTGGCGCATGGCCCAAATAGAAACGAACGCCGCCATCTTGTTTTTTTTTTCAATACAATTTCACGTAAAAACTCAATGTTTACCAACAACGCCCCTCTATAAAGAGTCAATGTCATTGAAGCACCAAAAGATCCTGGTATAATTTTATATTGCCTAATTTTTCTTGTAGCAACAAAATCATAATTCACATACAAAAAGGTTTACCATCCCTGTCAAAGCGTAACGTAGCAGCGTAGCAGTAACAAATAGTCCAGGAGCTAGCAACTATCTGGATTAGCGACATTTGATGGGCCAAGTTGCTAAACAAAGAACGATTTGGATCTTTTCGGTAGACACAATAAAATGCAACGATTACTGGAGTCGTGGAAATATCCGTTTGTTTATGTTTATTATTGTTTCATTGCTACCGATACTGGCAAGTTGGGAGGAGATAAAAGTATAAAATTGCGCTAACTCTAGTACTTTTTTCGAAGTTCTGTGCTCCCAGTCTAGGAACTATCGAAATAGTTTTGCAGTTTAGAATGGAAGTGACACTCAAATAGAAAATGCATTTTGTACGAATATTATTTTGACGATCGGTTTTTACATCCATATTTACATGTCCAAGTGAATAGCTTTGTCTGTTTGTTGGGAAAGTAACGTTTTCAAGTTCAGCGTTTTCTTATATTATATTTTGCATATAACACTCATAAAAATCTCAGGACGCACCTAACATGAATGTATTTATTTATTCCTCTTTAATTCCTTAGTAAATAGGAAAGTTTTTTTTTTTTTACATATTTTTAACTAAGGACCTCTCGACGATTATAGGTCTCCTCCATCTCACTCCACTTTTTCCTATCTTGGGATGATCTCCTCCAGTCGTTGTTTGCGAATTTTATAAGTTCGCCATCCCATCTTTCCAGGCGGCGACTTCTTTTCTTTTTTCCGGGGAGGCCAGCCCATGTAGTAATTTTTCTAGTTTATCACTCTTTATCCTGACGTGCAATGTGACTAGCCCACTTCCATTTTAATCTGTGTAATATAAAATTATAAAATTCAAATTGATATCATTTACTGAACGAGTTACCTACACAAAATTACAGTAATGATTAAAATTAAATTTTATTAGTGCCGTTCCATTCCGTTGTATCCCGTGAGACCGGGACGTTACTCGCAAATCATTTACGAATAAAACGTCCCGGGTTGAAATAATATGACACGTTATAGGACTGGTATTGTCAAGGGGAACATTCCGGGATTGTGCGGGCGTGTCCCAGCACTCTTTTGTGGATTGTCTCTGTTTTACATTAACGTCACGGGTGTTTTATTTTGTAAATTGTATTGTTATTTAATTGATTTATTTTTCTGTCGTTTTTAATAGTTTCCGGTGTTTTATTGTAACGGGAAATTAATTACAGGATAATGATACTAAACGGAAATTTAAATTAAATGCATTATTATTGTTCCTTTTATTAACAGCACATTTATATTAAATCAGACGCATTTGGTTAAATTGAAAGCCAAATATTATTTTGTCGGTAAAGTGCCGATAGTTAATCATCATCATCATCATTTCAGCCGAAAGACGTCCACTGCTGGACATAGGCCTCCCCCAAGCACCGCCACTTCGACCGGTTCTGTGCTTCTGGCAGGTCATCGCAGATACCATTGTACCATCGTAGATACAGATACTGAATTATTTATATTTGATCATTATAATCTAATATTATAAAAACCGAAAATGCCTTTTACAGTATAATTTTCACTCATCTTAAAACAGTTCGCTAAATACATAACCACATCTGTTCTGAGAAACAGAATGCCATAACTCTCACCTTGAACATCTGTTTCAATTTGTATTCACATTCTATAAACTGTTCTCAATATTACTATCCTCCATTACCAACCTCTCAATTCACACCAAGATCTCAATGCGGTCTTCCCACCTAATAACCTAAGGAGCTTCCTTATACATAAATGATGACCGTAACAAAAGGGACATAATGTATAAATTAATAATTAACATCCCGGGATTCACGTGTGGATAATCCCGGGAACGGAACGGGAACGCGGTAATTCACGAACTATGTCGATGCGAGTAAACTGCCAGATTAGACCGCTTACTATGTACAGATACTGTCTGTGGTAGGGATACTACGTTGAAGACATTTCAGGGATACATTTTATTAAATATCGTGAAAATAAGTTTATATGATTGTGCAGTTTTCATGCGTCACCACAATAACTGATTGACGTCACCTAGGAGACATTTAAATATGTACTTAGATAAATAATTTGCGACAAAAATATTGCAATCTCACAGTATGACTAGAAGATGACGTAACTTTATTCAAAGACAAAGAAAATTACCCACTTTTCTAGAAGAGGCAATCCGGAAGCAGACAGACCATGCGCGTACGATGCAGACAATGCAATGGAACTAGCAACGTAGATGTTGATTCGCGTTCCTGAAAAACGTCTTCTTTTAATATCAAAAACGTCATAGGCTCTAAGATAATTAATGTACTCCAAATTCAAATCATTACTTCCAATTTCACAATTATGTCTCCAAAATCACACAGCATGGACACTAGATGGTGCTACTTATACACCCTCGTAGGTCCTCACATCGACGCGGCCACACTCCGTGGGTTTGTCACAGGCAGGCGCCGGGACAATGAATTGAGGCCCTTTGTGAGCTACGGACGTGGACGCCTCTCCTCGATATATCAAAACCATTATACGCCGGACTGGCCGGAACGGACATCTACGGCGGACTCTGTGACATCATTTTCGTTGCTTATGGATAGATGAGTTCTAGAGTTATTAGTAAGTAAGGTATTAAATATTTATCCGAAATAAATGACAAAAATGAATAAGTTTCCTTCAACTTTTTAGCATTCGGTTGGAAAAATCATTTGAGAATTATTGGCTGAAAATCTGGAACGATTTTGTCGTTGTCGTCCCAAAATTTTCCCTGAAAAATTACAAAACTGACAGTATTTTTTGTTAATTAACCGTATGATGTTGCGAAGACCTACTATCAAAAATCAACTTACCATCAGGTGCGATGCAGGCCAAGAGCTTACCCGCAGTGATTAAAAAAAGAGAAAAATAAGAAACGAGGTGTAAAAAAAAATCTAGCTCGATGAATAATCGCTGAACATATTTATACCACTCTTTATTTTTCATAATAACTCCATCAGATACACTTGTAATATCTCTGGTAACAGAGAAGTCCCATTTCCTCCCATTCTCTACAGAACAAAGCAAAGACATCAGCTATTTAGCGAAACGCCTGGCGAATGTCACGACTCACAGTTTTTCCTTTTATTCTCGTCAAAAGAATAATTAGGTCGGTTAATTTCATTAATGAGTCAGTCCATTGTAAGAGCCTCTGACGGCTTATTTGATTTGTTACGAATTCAATTTGTTTTAAAAAGTCAACGTCATGAAAAAAGTACGGTGATTTTTAAAGATTTACCGCAGCCATTAAGTGAAATGTTTGGAAATTGTGGCGCGAATGTAATTTTGTTGGACAATTAGAGATGATAAGGTTATTTGTGAAATGGTTTCAGTTCAGTCTGAATTTGAATGGCGGCAATCAGCATAGCCTAATCAGCCTTAATTGCTAGGACACAGCCTAGGCCTCCTCTTTGTAAGAGAGACTGGGCCGTAATCCACCACGCGGGCCCATTACGGGTTGGTGAATGTCACTTGTCTTCGAATTTTCGGTTCTAGGACTCCTCACGACAGTAGTGGATGAGTAGTGGACACGTAGTGGTGACAAAATAATGTAAACAAAGTAAAGTGCTTGAAGTACAAAAAAAAATTAAAGTTTCTACATTAAACTGTTTCTATTGACTCTATTGTCTTCACGAAAATCTACGGCGTATCTATTGCTTTTTCATCAAAGATCTCATCAGCAACACCCCATACACCCCATATCCACATTATTCACCGATGCTCGAAATAAAAACTGTTTAAAGTCGTAATGTTCAAAATTCCTTCCAGAAAATTCACTCCATTATTACACCCGCTCCCAACAGAATTCATAGTACGGCCATCACTGTCAAATTATACGATGCAATTTCTAACATTTTAATAATAATGTATTTTAGGTTAAACCAACGAATATTTCGCAGTCGCCGGGCGTGACGGGCAGGCGTATTCTCCTGAAATATTACGTCTCAAACACAAAGGAAAAACATATTTTTTTCCTCTGGCAACAAAATGTAAGCTACGTGTTATAATTTTTCACAAGGGACCTTTGGAGACAGTGATTTTTTATAAATGGAACACGTCGCTTTTATTCCGGAATAGAGCTTGTTTTTTAAATTATTCGTGGCTATTTCGTGGTGTTCGTAAATAAATACATTTTTGTTTTGTATTTTTATCGTCATCCTTTGTTTCGGTTTTAGATTCATAAATATTGGAAGCACTGTTTTTCTAGGTGTATGAGTTCGTTTAAAATAAACCTTACTCTGTATATAGAAATTAAAAATATAATGAATATAGCCTCATTTTATGTCCAAGCAAATCACAGTCCATTCCAAGGTTGCCTGGAAGAGAAATAAGCGGAAAGCGATAAGGCCGGGTGGCCTCATTGCATATTTTTAACCGACTTCATATAGTGTTTGATTTATTTTTTGTTATGTATTTTTAAGGTGTACAATAAAGTGTATAAATAAATAAATGTGCACTTATATCCTACTGCATCATTCTTAATTTGAATTAGTCAGTTATGAATTGAGATCCCTACTTATTTATTTATTTATTTGGTACACCAACAGCAGTACATACAAAAACAATTAAATGGGACGCAAGATAGAAATATACTGGTATGAATGCCTATTAAAGGTATACACAGCATTTGCCACAAGACAATATAGTAATAAAATAAAAATAAAACTTGAAAGAAACATAAAATACAATAAGTAATCAAAATACAAAATAAATAGATTACCTATGTACTAAAAAAATTATATAAAATTTTGCCAGAAAAGGTAGAAGGAGAGAGAGTGAGAGATAACTAATATTACCTACTTGCTTGAGCATCATTCTAAAATACGCCTAACAGTTTTCGGCGGCTTTATTTCCACGGGGTACCAAAGAAAATGCATTCAACCTTTTCTTTCATTCTCAGCTTTGGGAACAGATCCGGAACAGATCCTAATCTTAAGATTAAAGGTGTTTTAAGTTAAACTACTTCTCGAAGATCAGCGGTGTTATAAATTTGATGCAATCGAAATGATTCAATTCGAGATAATGGTGGTAATGCTGAAAGTTGGGGCGGTGTTGCCAGGATTCTACGTCAAGTGGCGAAAACCTTTGTAGAAATACGGTATTTCTGTGATTACTAGAGATAATACGGTTGAAAACTTTATCAGAAGCGATGAAAAGTTTTTTAAATGTATTTTTTTATTTGCTTAACTTTTTAATCATTTTTTTCATCAGAAATATCATTATTTTACCATGTTATTCGGAGAAATTGGCAATGTAATTAAGTTAAGTTGACTCCTGTTATCATCAAAGTAATTGCGTTTTTATTATTTTTAAGCATAAATGAAATCTTTTTCCTACTAAATAACAAAACCTCGACTTATGTCACCGTTTCTCAGTGCCATCTCAATATTACGAAGTTGCACTTTATTACATAACTAAAACTTACATATTAGTAGTAAAGGTAGAGTCATTCCATTCGAATACCAAAAACTAATACCACTGGTATTTGTTTTAACTCATATTTATTTTCTATTCCGAACGGATACCATTGTTTAAACTAATACCAAAACAAGTTCGAAGATATAAGTTACAGTCAATAAAAATGCTTTTTAAAGGTATTTAATGTAATAGGTACTATTTTTTTATTTATTTATTAAGTTCGGACAACAATATGTCCAATTTGTTAGTAAAATACGTTATCACCAGTGTTAGTAGTACACAAAACATGGACAAGATAAGCTGGTGACTGCGCTATTATGAAAAAGCACAAATGCCCTTTCATATCCCTGCTTGCCATGCCAACAGTCGCACATAATCGAAAGCCAATCAGTATCAATAACAATACACCATTAATTAACGATCTAAACAATCCATCAGGTGATTACTATCGGTTAATTTACGGCTATTTGTCAACTAACATCAAGGAGTTAATTAATTACAATATCATGTAAATTAATTATATTGCCAGTATAGTTAATAATCGTTTGTTTGATTGTAAAGGTTAAGAAGCCCAAAGCAACTCAGCTCATTGCTGTTTACGTCAAAGCGTAAACTGCAATCAAATAAAAGCATACTCAGCCACACTGGGACACACATGTTCCCACTACTGGGACACAGACCTCCTCTCTCTCTTAGAGGGAGGGACCATAATCCACCACGCGGGCCGAGTGCGGGTTGGTGGATGTCACATGTGTTCGATTTTTAAGTACCTCGCGATACTTTACTTTACCGTTTCAAAATAAAACGGTTTTTCTGAATCAGGGCCAGCGCGTAAATTATGGCCACTCCCTCCCACGGAGAGTAGGCCTGTGTCAACCAGCAGTGGGAACATTATAGACTGATTATGCTTATGCTTTCCCAAATCTTATTTAATCTGCCTAGCATTTTCCCAACTATGTTGGGGTCGGCTTCCAGTCTAACCGGATGCAGCTGAATATCAGTATTAGCAACCCCGGCAAGCGTAGCTTAACCTGATGGATGCCGTACGGCTGTTATTACTTAGCCAAACGATGAGCTCCTCCCAAATCTTATTATAGACTTCTATATCAGCAGCGGGATCCCAGGTGCACCCACTTTTCAGCATTCTCCCGAAAGGGGGTAGGTTACCTACTGTCAATTTGCTTCCAGGGAGCGAGGAATTTCCTATCGCGGATACCTACCCAACCCGTACGCAAAATACGCGCTTTGACGTGGAGTTGCGGATACCAGCCCGTATTACCTAGTACCTGCCCAACTTTGCATCCAGAAATGTTATTTAAAAACCTTGTTCAAAACATGTTAGCTCCTTTAAAAAAATATAATTAATAAAAAGGTCCTTGTTAACGTGTCTAGAGTCAAGCGAAAAAGCTCGAATGTTGGTACCTATCAAATATTCACATTGTTTCCTTGTCTCGCCGTCGGACGCCGTAGCGACGTGTGAATAACCACGCTTTGGACCACCTAAAACGTCTTTCACCTGTACACAATGGCCCACGACACTTTCATAATAGCACGAAGGCGTATAGAATGAACCTTCACTGTAAATCTGTCCAAGTATGAGCCTTTTAAACAAAAACAAACAAAGTAGGTACGTACAGCGGTTTATAAATAAATGCGGTTGTTCTAGTAAAGATATTCAATTTTATCAATTCAGTTAATTGTAGATTTTTGTAGAAATTAAATGCCCAAATGATTATGGAATTAAATGATGTTTATTTTAATATTTTAAGACACTTACTACACCACGTAAATCCGACTAATCGCTGAGAAGAAATGTCGAAACAAACTCAGAGGTCATGGTCTCTTTTAAACACCAAACATGAAAAGTTGAAAGTTGAAAAAATATTAAGTTAGAGTTAAACTTATATATATATATATATATACAGGTTGATTGGAAGCTGGGTGCAAAGCCTTAACGGGGTGACAGTTGACACCCTTTGGAGCATTTTGAGCATGTTTTAAAAAGGTTTGAATGATTGCGGCTATTTTATTTAAAAAAAAAATTACCTAATCTACGCAAATTGTTTACATTTTGTAAGTGTTCTACGACTTTAAAAGTGTCTAGTATTTTTTTTTCAACTTTAACTGGAGCACTCTTGGTAATTACCAGTCAGAAATTGGGATATTTCATTGCTATAAAAAAAAAGTTATAGGTAAAAAAAAAAAAAAACACTTCGTCTTAGACAAGTATGGTTCAAAATGCTCCAAATACTGTCAACCATCATCCCCTTAAGACTTTGCACCTAGCTTCCAATCACCCTGTATATACATTCAGTACAGTCATTCATCCATTACTACTAAGAACTTCAGTTCTTATTTAGGCAGAAAAAAAATAGGTACTCGTTATACGTGCAGTATCTATAATTTATCTCACCACAATAGCCTAGAAATAAGTCATCAACACCTTTATCATCAAACGAACCATAAATTTTCCTTTACCTTTCTTCAAACCTGAAGTCAAGTTCGGAAGCATTCGGAAGCTGCGTCCATCAAGTCGTCTCATTGTTCCCTCGTCAGCACTAAGTGGCCTGACGCCTGCCGCCTGACGACTGACGCCTGACGCTTACCGCCATCAGGCCGGCGTGAACCGGTGACGTGCGAATGCCTATCCTAAAGGAATGTGTATACGCTCTCATTGTTGCGAAACTGAAGGTTTGGTGAAGCGAGGCAATAATGAGGACTTTTTGGTAATAGGTAAGTTTATAAAACCCCAATGCTGCCAGTCTTCTGGGCACGTTTCCAGATGACAGCGATGCGAGAGACAAAAGGACACTTCCTCGAAGTTTCCTTTTGTTTTTGTATTTATTTGTACAGTTAGTGTAAATAGTAAGTTCATGATTGACAAAACTTTGTCATATATTGTAAAAAAGCATTTCAATGTATATGAAATAAATAATTTACTATTTAACACATCAATCTGCCTAGCCTTTTCCCAACTATATTGGGGTCGGCTTCCAGTCTAACCGGATGCAGCTGAATACCAGTATTTTACATGGAGCGACTGCCTATCTGACCTCCACAACCCAGTAACTAGGTAATACGATACCCCTTGGTAAGACTGGTTGACAGACTTTCGGGCTTCTGACGACCCGTAACGACTGTCAAAGATCCACAAATGACAACCGGGACCAACGGCATATCGAAATATGAAATAAATAATTTACTTTAAAACCTTGGAAATTATGTGTCAAAAAGTGAAACTAAAAATCATTGCCATATAAGCCACTTTAAATCGAAATATTCATAGAATATGAGTAGGTAAATACCATGAAAACTTTTATATTTTTACTTTAGCTATGTTAACAATGAATGTCAAAATACCCATATCATTTACCATCTAGAAGTGAAAGTTAACATGTCAGTCAGCTGGCGTAAAACCTTACGACAATAATGAATTTCTAGTGAAGACCAAATGTCCTGTGCATAATACTTTGCGCCCCCACACATATACAATAACACTTCTATTGCGTCTCGTTCATTTTCCTACAACCGATTAATCAATAAATGTTTTATTAATTTATGCATTAATTTTTTTTTCTACATTATTATCCTTAAATTAAACTCTTGACCATCTACTCCGCCAACCATTGAGACCAGCCATAAACCGCTCAATAGTATAGAAAGACATGTTAATGTAACAAATCTACACAAACATACTAAGTAAACCGAATTTAAAACACATTGCACCCTCCGATTTAAGACTGTCGTGAATATAAACCGTCTTAAATGACTGCGGATTCTTTTGGAACAGGGTTGACAAACCCTGGTTCCTCGAAATAATTTACTTCGACGCCGGTTCTAGGGAATTCTGGTTCTAGGGAAAAGGTTCTGATATTGATCCCCAAATAGGCACCACAATTTAATCTACACCACTCTCGAATTTCGTATAAGCTGAACGAGGTTGTTGATCGAAAAATTGTGGAAAAAAACTTCCATTTTGTTTGCTTAATTAATAGGTCAACAATCTGTATTCAATAGCGCACAAATCAATGAAACCATCAAAAATAATTGGGACACGTTTAAGCTAAACGTTATGTATGTCGTGCCATATCTTCACTAATATTATAAAAATAAAAGATTTGTATTTTTGTATGTAATGAATAAACTTCTGGACCTATTTTAAAAATTCTTTCACCAGTAGTATGATATGTTATCGCTGAGTAACATAGGCTATAATTTATAAGGATAGCGAGCGTAGTCGCTGGCGGAAACCAGTTTTTTCTAAATATAACTTTAGATCTATTTAATTTGATTTGTGACGGCCGTTTGACGAAGTTCGACTTACGAAAACCTTAACCGTCAATAATTAAAACAGACTTAAAACCTTGTCATATTACCTACACGAAGCCGATGCTGACGTCCAAAATGTGACTCGTCAACAAATGAATTTAATGTGATAACATTCAAAAGTGATCAACGGTTTCGAAAGGTGATCGCACTAAACGAAAAATCTAGCATTTTAAAAATGTTTGCCAACCCTACTCTGAAAGTTGTTGAGGACATCATCAAATATACATTTAGGGGTATAATGGGGGGTCCACTAACGCACGTTCCGATGTCCGTCTTGTCCTTGAATATGTATGATGGAGGGATGATTTTCAAGTCTTGGAGAGTTTCTGGAAGAAGATTACTTAGTTTTTACTATAGTCGTTACGAATTACGAGCGCACATTCGCGCGATGATCGCTTTTGGTTAGGACGCGATCTTAGGGTCCAATCTTCCCATTCGCAATATGTCCAAGAATAAGTTTCTAACCCGCAACAAATCTAACAAAAGAAATCTTTCATAAATGAAATTTTTTATAGGACAACGCAGCCTAACATAAAAAAAGTTTGAATTTTATTATTTAAGCGGCTGCAGCGCTGACAGCCGTGCCAGTGGGTCAATACGGTCGAAGGCGATCGCTCCAAACTCCAACGTTATTGTGTTTCTTAACAAACTTACTGAACTGACTGGTTTTGTTTACTTTTAGTATTGGACAGCGAAGTTTTTATATCTTGTTTGTGTTTGAATTGAGAATTGCAGTGATTCTGGCGAACGAATATTATTGGTTGAATCGAAGACGTAGAGTCGATGAAGGAATAAGTAAGGCGGGGGTGTCGGAAGGCTTTATTCACCAAAAAAACCACTTGTCAGCTTAATATGTATATTGCATCACACGTTACACGATAATCACAGTTATGTCACAAAAGTGTACATCAAAACTTAACACTATGACTATAACTATTACAAGAAAACAAACTACGATTTAACACGGCAATAACGAAATAATATAAACTATGGAACTAAATCTAGAGAAAACTAGATGTCCTAAAAACTGAGCGCGATACGCAGCAGCAGAACACGGAACGCGACAAAGGTGCTACTTCGTTGGAGATTCAGAGACGAATGAGTGACGATTCACTGACAAGGAAATGACGATTCATTCGAATTTTCCAGAGTCTGGATATTAGTAAACTTGTCACATACGCACAAGTTGCGTGTGAGTCACGTACTAAACTTTAATATACAACCAATTATTCTAGACACCTCGATTAGACAGGGGGTGATGCAGGGGATCGGGTGTCTGCGGGGTACCGCCGGATTTGGGCGTGCCGGGGGTAGTGAAAGGGACGCGGGGAAGAGATACTACGCAGTTATCTTGATATATAATACTGTTTACATTAAAGAACAATAGAATTGTTCGCAAACTGTACATCGCGTCCTATTTACATTATGTAAAGTACTCATTCTAAGGTATTTTGACCTAACTAAGCGATTGCGATTGATTAAAATAGTGTATCTCCTTTACATAAAAAGTTATTAACATTTTTGTCAGTATATAAAGGTAATTTGTACTTTTAACATATTTTCGTATGGAATTATGATTCCCAGAAGGTAAATACACTAGTATATAAGGCTACATTGTTAAAATAATGAGAGCTAAGCTCATTTTTCTTCATTTAAACATTCTACATGGCACTTGAGTGCTTTATTTCTTATATAATTATTTTTACACAACAAATATGAGAGCCTTATGCATTTTAAATCGCATGACATAGGGATCGAACCCATGATCTAGGTGTATAATAACTTTAGATTACGTTCTCGCTTTTTATTTAATGGGTTTCCTATAGGAATCGAACCTATATATGTTTCCCATGTTTACATAGGTACTTATGATTCTACATGTGTGTCATCGTGCTTCCCCAACATTCCACCCCCTGTAACAGGGTT
The DNA here is from genome assembly GCA_947363905.1 of Lithophane semibrunnea. Taxonomy (NCBI): domain Eukaryota; kingdom Metazoa; phylum Arthropoda; class Insecta; order Lepidoptera; family Noctuidae; genus Lithophane; species Lithophane semibrunnea. The sequence continues at coordinate 17,298,763 of OX376190.1, read as the reverse complement.
CCACCGCATTACATCCTGGTCGGTGGGAAGCACGACGATCTTTGCTACGGGCCGACGCAGGACCCCACTTATTGTCTTTACATAGACGACACGAACGATGCCATCATTGCCGTTGTACACTGCTTTAATCACTCCTTTGGTCCACGCACTGCGTTCTTTGTTATTGTCCGCGATCACTACGATATCACCAACCCGCACATTTGGCACATTGTTTGCCCACTTTTCTCTTCTTTGTAGAGTTGGGAGATACTCCCTCAGCCAGCGCCGCCAGAACATGTCGGCGAGCGTGCTTACGCGCCGCCACTGCCGTCGGGAGTCGACGTCCTCGTCGTCTGCTGACGCGAACGGAGTGCTCCCGGACGCCGTGCCCAGGAGCAGATGATTGGGAGTCAGGACCATGGGCTGGTCGTGATCGTCGTGGACGTAGCTCAGAGGCCGGCTGTTGATGATCAGCTCGGCCTCGGTGAGGAGGGTATATAGGACCTCCTCACGTGGTGCACGTTCCCTGAGCGTGCTGCGAAGGGCGTTTTTTACTGAACGCACGAGCCTTTCCCAGCAGCCACCCATGTGTGGGGCTGCCGGGGGATTGAAGTGCCACTCGATGCCGCGGTTGATGGCTTCGGCCCTGATTTGACCCTGGTTTAGGTCTTTCAGGGCTGCTCGGAGCTCGGAGTTGGCCTCGATGAAATTTGTACCCTGGTCAGAGTACATGTGCGCCGGCTGCCCGCGGCGCGCAATGAGGCACCGCAGGGTGAGAATCGCCGAATCGGCGCTCAGCGAGGCGGCCAGTTCAAGGTGAACGGCGCGCGTTGCAAGCCAGGTGAATAGGGCACCCCACCTCTTCTCGCGGCGCCGCCCAATCGCCACCTCCATCGGGTCGAAGTAGTCCACGCTCACTCGGACGAAGGCTCGTCTGGACGTGGTCACTCTCGCGAGTGGTAGGTCACCCATTTTGGGTGGTGCCGGCCTTGCTCTGGAAGTTTTACACAATTGGCAATTAGCGACCACAGCTTTAACAGAGGTCCTTACTTTTGTTACCCAATATTTTTCCCTTAAGTTGTTTACGACGGTCTCATGGTTGGCATGTAGGGCCAGCCCATGATAGAAGGCTATGAGTTTTCGGGTCAGAGGGTGACGACCATCTAGTATAATGGGATGCCTCTCTTCGAAAGTGAGCACCTCGCAGGCACTCAGACCGTAGCAGCCCGTCGTCTGTGATCATTGGATCTAAAACTTTAATATTACTGTTCTTGGGAACGGGCAAGCCTTTAAGGATGGCGGCCCGCTCGTTCTTCAAGCTGTCTTCCTGGCACAACCTCATGAGATGGTTGTGCGCTTCTTCTATGTCGCGCCGCTGCATCTCTGGAGACGACCGACGCTTGCGACATCGGCCGATGAATATCAGGACTCGCGCCATGACGCGCCGTACTCGTACCCACGACAAGTAGCGCTCGTACTGGAGGAGTGGTGCTGCTGGCTCAGCTGTAGCGTGGACCCGCTGAATGCGCTCGAGGTCCGCCTCCGCCGCCTCAGCCTCGCGACAGACCGGCCACCGCTCCTGTGGATCACAAAGAAACAAGGGGCTACGCAGCCATGCTGCGTGGCTATCGGGCCAAGACAATCGGGTCGTTTTGTCTGCAGGGTTCTCCTCCGAGGGTACCCAGCGCCAATTGCCTCGGTCCGATAGTTTATCTATCTCCGCCAATCTATGGGACACAAATCGTTGGAATTCCTGGGCATCAGAATTTATCCATTTAAGGACCGTCTTACTGTCGGTCCAGTACGTTTTACATTTAATAGGTAGCCCTAGTTCGGTCTCCATCGTGTTTATAAGTCGGCAAGCTAACAGGGCCGCTTGCAACTCGAGACGAGGGATTGAAACCACTTTTTGTGGTGCAACCCGGGCTTTTCCGGCTAGCATGACAACCTCCCTATTCCCGGTGGCGTCATATCCCACTAAATACGCTACGGCTGCGTAGGCTAGCTCGCTAGCGTCGCCGAACACATGAAGTTCAAGGTCACGAAGGTCAAGCCCATACCAACGTGGTATTTTTACCTCTTGCAACTTCTCCAAATTATTGAGCCAGGCGAACCATACCTTGGCGTCCTTGTCTTTCAATGGTTCATCCCATTGAATCCCCGACTTCCAAATCGCCTGCATTAGTATCCTAGACTGGATTATACACGGATACAGAAACCCTAAAGGGTCATAAATCGACATAATGAAGCTCAAGAATTGACGTTTAGTAGGCACTATGCTACCGTTCTTTATGTCTTCGGGTAGTCTTTTAAAAGATAGGTCAAAACCTAACTCATCCTCTTTAGGTGCCCAAATTAAACCTAGCGTTCTTTCCATAATGCCTAGACCCTTCTCGAGGGCCACCTTTTCTGGCATGTCTACTTTGAGCTTATTCATCAGTTCTGATGAGTTGGTGACCCACCCCCGTATATTAAATCCACCGGACGCGTGAATATGGGTCACTTCCTCTATAAGCTTATTAGCTTGCTGCTCTGTCCAAGCACTGTCTAAATAATCGTCCATATAGTGTTTGCTTCTAATGGCCTCTACGGCCTCTGGATACTTATCCTCAAACTCACTGGCATTCTTATTCAATATGTAAATTGCCGTTGTCGGAGATGAGGTTGCTCCAAAAATCATCGAGTTCATTGCGAACACGCTCGGCTCTCGGGTCTGATCCGCGCCTCTCCACAAAAATAATTGTGCGCCTTGATCCTCGGCCCTTATTCTAATTCGCATAAACATGTCCGCAATGTCCCCTGTGAATCCTATTGGACCTATTCGGAATCTAATTAGAATGCCTGGAAGTGAGTTTAATAGGTCCGGCCCGGTCAATAAATTATCATTCAGGCACGTACCGTGAGACGCAGCGGCTGCGTCGAAGACTAGGCGAAGTTTACCGGGTTTGTTTGGGTTCACCACACCAAAGTGTGGTAAGTACCAAATTGGTGTTTGATCCATTTCCCCTTCCAACTTTCTTGCATAGCCTTCCTCTAGGAGCCGGTCTATTTGCTTTGAATAAGCTTCCGCGTAACCGGCATCCTTCCGCATGCGTCTTTCGATACCATGTAACCGTTGCCGGGCCTGATGGTAGTTATTAGGTAGCTCTATCTGGTCGTGCTTCCATAGCAACCCTACTTCCCATTGACTACCATTTGATACGCGTCTACTGGTATCATCTAATACTTTTAGCGCTCTTTCATTTTCTTTATGTTTACGAGCGTTCTGCGATATACCGATCGCTTCTAGTTCAAATTGCGCTTTGACTAGATCATGCAGGTCAGGGAGGGAGACTGCCATACAATTAATGGATTGTTCACCATTATTATTATTATTACTATCAAATGGCCCATGAACCACCCAACCTAATTTGGTCAGTGAGGCAACCGGCTTACCGGATCGCCCTTGGCGAATGTCCTGGCTGACCAACAGCTGCCAATTGTCCTGCCCCAGTAGCAGCAGCGGCTTAGCGCCCCTCATCTCTTCGCAACCCAAGTCACGAAGGTGGGCATTGTCGCTCAGCATGGCAGCGGACACCGTTTGCGTAGGCAGGTTCATATTATACATGGTTCGGCATTTGATTTTATGTTGCAGTCCGTTCGGCCCTCTAATGTTGACCTCTACGGCCCTTGAGGTCAAATCGCTGACCCCGTAGCCACCCGCCGTCTTTAAAGCGAGCGGGATGCGCGGGCCTTCTAAGTTAGCAGCGATTGAGCTGTCTATAAGTGAGACTGTCGCGCCGTCATCCAGTAATGCGTAACAATTACATTCAATTTGTTTGTCATCAGTTATTGTTACTGGCACGATTTTCAGGAGAGCCGTCGATCTCCATTCACCTATATTAGTGACGCTTTCGGTCTTTTCTTTGACCGGCTTGCTACTATTGTTTGAGCCCGATGCTTTATCAGCATGCAACAACGAGTGGTGGCTATATCCACACTTGTCGCAACGTTTTGCGCGGCAAAACCTCTTAGGGTGTTTTCTTATTAGACATTTAAAACACGTGTTCTTGGCTTTAATCGTAGCCCATCTATCTGGTACGCTTAATCTACCGAATGTATCGCAGTTTTCAATTGTGTGTTCCTTGTGGCAAACGACACACTCTGCCGGTACCGTAGATTCATCGCTTTGAATATTGACTTTCTGAGCCGACGGTACTCTACTATTGAAAGGGCGCGCGACTGGCTTCTGTTGCCTTACCGGGGGTTTAGATGGACCGGGTTCGAACATATTCGCCTGAGCGTAATAAAACGTGGTACGGTTAATGTGATTTAAGAATTGAGATATAATAGATAAATCCGGAGACACCCGTAAGTCCACCCCCTGCACGCTTTCTAACCCCATCGCGAAATCTCCATACTGAGCCCGCTGTATTGGTGTCAATTTGTTTAATATTTCACCAACCAATTGCGGGTTATTTAAATAGCCGTCAGCTCTAATATTCCTAAGCAGGGACACGACATTTCTTATCGTCGATGCAAATTTTCTTATTTCACGACCGCTTTCCGTTATACGCGGTAGGTCTCTAATCTTTTTTAGAACACTCTGTAATATGAGTGTTGGATGCCCGTATTCTTCTTCTAGAGCACGCATAATATCGTTGGGATCCGTTCCCGACCGCAATAAGTCTTCTACCGATGTTTTAGCCTCGCCATGCAATGAAGTTTTGAGTCGAGCTAGATTCTCAAATGACCTAAAGTTATACATTTCAGTCGTGTCCCAATACATATTCTTATAAGATATCCAATCAGCTGGGTCGCCACTAAAATTAGGCAATTCATATGCCTGTCTAGGTACCGGCCGTGGTCGCGCCATGCTTGTAATTGCATCCGCCAGTCGGTCTATCTTGCTGTCTCTGTCGCCTGACGCCTCCCTTCGTGACTCTCTTTTACCCACCCCGTATGTTGTCCGCCGTGCATCCGACTCCCGGGTCGAACCGGGAGGTGCACCTGCGGCCGGCGTGGTAGTCACAGGGTACGTCGCGGGCAGACGGAATGAAACCTTTTCACAGACTGGCGTGCGCGCCTGTGTCATTGGTACCGTTGTATTCGAAAACGGTACCGGCACAGGCGTCCCTAACACATGCGACACAATATTGTTACGGTAATCGGTAAGCGTACTCACATTTTGGCGATTCCCAGCTATGTTGCGAGGCGCGGCCATTCCAGTAGGCCCGCGCCCCACAGACGGGGTACACAACACTGCATCCTTATCACTAGGCACTGCATCCCTATCGCACAACACCGGGCTAGACACACGCACTGTTTCCCTGTTATCAGCTTGAGGCGTAGTGTCGATCCATTGCTCCACTCGTTGTGCTGTACCCACGTCCGATGCTGAATCGTCACTTTCAGCAGCTGCTTCAATTTCAGCTATGTCAGCTTCCATCCTCTTCTTTAGGAGGTTTTCCTTGAGCTTTACTAGCTCACGCTCAGCTTCATATTCGATGCGCTTCTTAATGTGCTCGACGCTCTTGCGGCTATTCTTAGAAGACGCTCTGCTCCGTGGCGACGTATGGCGACCTCTTCCAGGCGCCTGTCCTCCCAGGGGTCCCTCTGACGTACTTCTAGCACTGTAGTCGATCACTCGACCACCCGTCAGAGGGATATTGAGGGCAGACGTCGACGCCATAGTCGGCGCGACGGATGGCGAACCCGGCACTCGTTCAGACTGCATACCGGCAGTCCGACACAATTTCTTCACGGCGACGAGCACTTTGTTCCTCTGCCAACCTCCGTAGTTTGCTTCTAGTCGTGATGCTGCTCTTCTGACTCATGGTTGCTACGACCTTATCCGGCTCGAAGGACCAAAATGTAGCAGACGAGAGCTCAGTCTGTTAGGCGGGGGTGTCGGAAGGCTTTATTCACCAAAAAAACCACTTGTCAGCTTAATATGTATATTGCATCACACGTTACACGATAATCACAGTTATGTCACAAAAGTGTACATCAAAACTTAACACTATGACTATAACTATTACAAGAAAACAAACTACGATTTAACACGGCAATAACGAAATAATATAAACTATGGAACTAAATCTAGAGAAAACTAGATGTCCTAAAAACTGAGCGCGATACGCAGCAGCAGAACACGGAACGCGACAAAGGTGCTACTTCGTTGGAGATTCAGAGACGAATGAGTGACGATTCACTGACAAGGAAATGACGATTCATTCGAATTTTCCAGAGTCTGGATATTAGTAAACTTGTCACATACGCACAAGTTGCGTGTGAGTCACGTACTAAACTTTAATATACAACCAATTATTCTAGACACCTCGATTAGACAGGGGGTGATGCAGGGGATCGGGTGTCTGCGGGGTACCGCCGGATTTGGGCGTGCCGGGGGTAGTGAAAGGGACGCGGGGAAGAGATACTACGCAGTTATCTTGATATATAATACTGTTTACATTAAAGAACAATAGAATTGTTCGCAAACTGTACATCGCGTCCTATTTACATTATGTAAAGTACTCATTCTAAGGTATTTTGACCTAACTAAGCGATTGCGATTGATTAAAATAGTGTATCTCCTTTACATAAAAAGTTATTAACATTTTTGTCAGTATATAAAGGTAATTTGTACTTTTAACATATTTTCGTATGGAATTATAATTCCCAGAAGGTAAATACACTAGTATATAAGGCTACATTGTTAAAATAATGAGAGCTAAGCTCATTTTTCTTCATTTAAACATTCTACATGGCACTTGAGTGCTTTATTTCTTATATAATTATTTTTACACAACAAATATGAGAGCCTTATGCATTTTAAATCGCATGACATAGGGATCGAACCCATGATCTAGGTATATAATAACTTTAGATTACGTTCTCGCTTTTTATTTAATGGGTTTCCTATAGGAATCGAACCTATATATGTTTCCCATGTTTACATAGGTACTTATGATTCTACATGTGTGTCATCGTGCTTCCCCAACATAGAAAAACGGCCCATTTCTCCCTTAAAACCCCATAGACTCATTTATTAAAACCCCCACAATATTATAATCCAATCAAACAATCCTTTGTCTAATCTTGAGCATAAAAAGATAATTCTTTGAAACGAGCACAAACGTGGCACTTTAAACATCATTTGTGCTACAATGAATTCAATTAGCAGAGTAAACAGGGGGCTTTTTGTGTGAACCACCCTTTATGCGAAGCTCCAGTGTTTACAGACGGGACAGCGGAGATTAAAATGTGTCTGTCTACTGCTGGAACATGAATATGGGTATGTGAGGCTATATTACAAACATGGACATTATTTGAATTAAGTACGAACATGACCCACGCGACAATTACTCACTCTCACACCGAAAAGATTTGTCTATTTCTGTCATTTTTCTCGTTTCCCGCCAACGCTGCCATACAAAATACTCGCCTCGATCTATCAAACGTCCATTTTCTCGACAAACCATAACCGTGTGTCCTAACCGAAAGTGACTGTCGCGCGAATACGCTATTATGCGTACACGCGACTTGATTGATCGCGCGAGTACGTCTAATAATTTATTAATTATAGGGGTAGTAAATGTAAATATTAGATTTAGTTAATTTTATAGTATTAATGTTGTTTGTTGTGGAGGAGCTCGTGGCTAAGTAATAACAGCCGCTCGGGTCGATCCATCAGGTTAAGCCACGCTTGTTGGGGTTGGTCCGTGGATGGGTGACCATTTTCACATATCGAGACTCCTCCGTGCCTCGGAAAGCACGTTAAGCCGTTGGTCCCGGCTGTCATTTGTGGATCTTTGACAGTCGTTACGAGTCGTCAGAAGCACGAAAGTCTGACAACCAGTCTAACCAAGGGGTATCGTATTACCCAGTTACTGGGTTGTGGAGGTCAGATAGGCAGTCGCTCCATGTAAAATACTGGTATTCAGCTGAATCCGGTTAGACTGGAAGCCGACCCCAACATAGTTGGGAAAAGGCTAGGCAGATGATGTTGTATTTTAATTTTAATTATATTGTTTATAGTATATGTTTAGGTAGGTATCTTTAAGTCTTCTACTGTTGTGCTTTTCATTGTTTAAAGTACACACGGTTACACATCAAGCTATACATTTCCAGTTTATGCTGATCTCACATTGTATAGGATTTCCGTACAATGCGAGGTCAGCTTATACTGGAAATTTATAGCTTGATGTGTAGCCGTGTGTATAAGTAGTATAAGTTAGATTCTATATTTTCATATTTATGTGAAACTACCAGACCCGACAGAAGTCCTATCCCAACAATAATTCATACAAAAATCCTATTGACGACGAGAACTCATTTTTGACGTCACCATTTGCATTGAATAATAGGTATGACAAGTTTCTAAGTATGGTTAAGCTTTTCGTTAGTAGACTGTCATCATTATCACCATCATTTCAGCCAAAAGACGTCCACTGCTGGACATAGGCCTCCCCCAAGCATCGCCACTTCAACCGGTTCTGTGCTTCTCGTATCCAGCAGATTCCCGCAACCTTCACCAGGTCATCGGTCCACCTTGTGGACTTATATTAGACTGTACGGACGGAGATTTTTTCAGGCCTCGAATAGAATGCCAAACAAACGTTCTCGGATGTCTAAAATACTACAATCATACGTTTGTAAACGCAGTCTTGCAAACGTGGTGCAAATTGCAATATTTTCTAGAAACAAAAAATCTACGATATTCTCGAAGACTTTACCTCAGCCTTGGGCTCCTTACAAGTTAATTACCAACGAATGAAGTCATATATGTACACACTTTACAAGAAGTCAATGTCTTGGATGGAATAAGAACCATAAAACTCATTAAAACCGTGTTGGAAAGAGACATAAAATGAACAAATACTTCTCCATATTAACAGCTTAAACACTTATTTAGCAAAGGGATCAGATTAAAGTCGGTATGTTTTGCACAAAGTAATGACATAGCTTGGGCTACAGGATGTTGTTAAGTCACGTATTGTAGGTACGAGTTTATCGGTATTTTACTTTTTATACTGACCCATAACTTATCTTTATAACTATGTACTTTGACGTATTTTACCTATTAAACTTTTTTTTCTTGTTTTTAGTGACTAATTTATGCCGACCATGGGCCTCTGACTTGGCTTCACATTGTCATCATCATAATGAGCCTATAACGTTCCCACTGCTGGGACACAGGCCTCTCTCTGTGAGAGGGTGTGGGCCGTAATCCACCATCCAGTGCGGGTTGATAGATGTCACTTAACTTCGAATTTTTGGTTCTACAACATGCCGGTTTCCTCACGATGTTTTCCTTCATCGTTTTGGGAGCAGTGGTGACGAAATAATGTAAGCTTCGATCCAACATGAAACTAAAACCTCATCCCTCCACAGTACCTACCTACGCCTTTTTACGTCGTACCAATTTGTTATCCGAGAATCACGAAGGCTCAGTACACACAATACACAAGAGATAAGTTTATTTCCGTATCATATCGGTCGGAAGAGTATCAATTTCGAAGAAAACCTATTAATCATGATAGAGGAAAAGTGCTTGTTATCAATCACGTAGATACAGACAGCCACAAAAATATCCGCGAATTAATTGTTAGAGGATACTGCCTCGTGTATCGGAGATAGTGACTTTTATTAATGGATTAGGTTTAGATTACCGCGTTTTTAGGATCCTCAGGGGAACCTTTTAGAAGGCCAATAATCAACCAATAATGTTCCCAATGCTGGGACACAGGCCTCCTTTCTGTGAAAGGGAGTGGGTCGTAATCCACCACACGGGCCAAGTGCGGGTTGGTAGATGTCACATGTCTTCGAATTTTTGGTTCTAGGACATGCCGGTTTTTCTCACGATGTTTTCCTTCACCGTTTTGAGAGCAGTGGTGATGAATTTACACAAAGTAAAGCGCCTGCCAGGGTTCGAGCCTACGACCTGACAACTCGTAAGTCGCGGCCGTTACCACTGGGCCACCACTGCTCTCGGAAGAAGCTAATAGAAAGGCCAATAGGAACCCTATAAATGTTCTTCCAGAACCCGAATTGCGTAACACAGTTTCAATCAAATCCTAAAGAATTTCTAAATCCATTGCTACACATGTTTGAAAAATTCGTCTGCTCAACAACATTAATTACGCAATGAATGTTGTAGAAATTACGCACTTACCCTCAGGGCAGTTTCGCTATTTTTACGTGATTGAGTAATAAACATTCAAACTTTCGTGTTATACCCGGTTGAAAACGGTTAGTATGCAGGCAATTTTTCAAATGAAATGTTAAGTCCTCAACAAGTGAAATAAATAAGGCCTGAACGAAATATGAAAATTACGCCCTGTCTAATGACCTTATGTTTGTCGTTAAGAATTAGGCATTAGAAATTAATATTGCCATCCCGATGCATCGTGTGTATGAGCATCTGACTAAAGCACTGAATAATTAATTTGTATGTTATTTGACTTTAACATACAAATTAATCATTCCGTATTGACTGCATTGAATACGTAATGAGCCAATCGGGTAAATATTCAAACAGCCAGGATTAATAAATATATTATAAAAACAAGAGTGGATTCGTCTTTAATGCAATCAAGTTACTAACAATAGTATTTTAAGTGCAAACCCTTTACTGACAATTGATGGATCTCTTAGTTGCCCAGAGTATAATATGATTTGATTTGATTAATAAAAAGATTCCAAAAGCAACCTATTGTAACTACAGCTATTAAGTAGGTATATTCAATTAGATACGGAACATAAGGGAATTTGAAAAAATAATCCTTGAAAACGTTTCACAGGCATAAATAAGTAAATCTAAAAAATATACCTAATGGGTATCATAGTGAATGAGAACTCTGCAAGCGACCTTTTTGGTGTATTTTAGCCTGTAACCATGTTTTATCAATAAAATTCAAACTTAGTTCTTTAAAACATAAATAGGTACTCACAAAACACCCTATACATTAACACGTCGCTCGGATAATCGCAGTATAGGCGAACTTCAGAAGCGTACGTAGGCAATATATCTGAAACAACTCAAAGAGTTCGCTTGTCTGTGAAAACTTTGGCGCTTCTTCGCATATTCGACGCGTGTTTGAGTTTCCAAAGTTTCCAGTTCCGAGCCTGTTTACGTAAACGGATTTGATATTTCTTATAAGTATATGTGGAAATAAATTATAGGTTGTTTTGAGTTTCGTCACACTGGCGCCCCTTGCGAAGTGGATTGAACTTCAAGCGATAACTTAAAGATTTAATATGAAAATTTGGCATGGTTGTGGGTGATATTTAAAGGGAAGCTTAGCTTACAGATGTTGTAAATGTTTTATAAAACCAGTGTGCTGTTGTTTCTCAACTTTAGTTAGAGAATAGCGGGACTGATCGTGGGCCGGTTCGATCCTCACAGCAAGCTCGGAGTATGGATTTGTGCCAAGTTACGTAAAACTTGCAGCATATCTGGCGAAACATGGATGTTTTAATACCTTCGAGAAATGCAGACGTCATGTTACGTTCTTACCCTATTTAGAAAAATATTGATACTACTTTCCTTGTGACCCCAAAATAAACCTCATAGCCTGAAAATCGTTCCCCACAGCCGAAGAACCCCGATCACTTCCGATTCGTTTACACACCCTCCAAACTTCAGTCCTCGTTGACAAGTTCGGGTGTTTGTACACAGGTGCACCTTACGAACCGAGGCTCAGCCTTCTCCGATGGCGTGTTTATTTACCTCAGGAACTGGGCTTTTTACAGCTTATTTATATTTCGCCCGTATTATCCAACTTTTGGAGTTTCACTTGAAAGTTGTTTGACTTTTTGTCGGGGATCGGGTTTTTTGTTGAACTATAACGAGTTGTGATTCGTTTAAGCGTCGTTAGTTTTAAGACCAGGTAACTAAGCCAACGAGGCGGTAGGATTTTGAGACTATAATTATGAAAAACAAATTCTAAAGGTACTTTTGGACGTAAAACCAAGCCATATTTCATGAAATATGACATGGAATCACCTTTTTTTTTATTTTTTGGGTGGGAAATCATCATATGACTTCTCCCGCTCTGGGCGGAGCGGAAGGGCGTGTCAGACTCTTACTGACTAAAACCCACCCGTGTTCCTTCAGTTGCCTGTTGCCAGGGTCCCGGTATCCCTTTCGGACTATTCCGCAACCCTGGCAGGCATCGGTCCTAACGGACCCCGTCAGGTGTGCTGACATCTCTTTGAGGCGCGCGTGGAACACGACGCGCCATCGACCCGGGCCTGATCCTTATCGGACGGCGAGCTACCCATTGCTCGCCGTCCGCAAGCCCGCGCCTATGGTGGCAGGAGCCGCCCCAAGGCGGCCCCGGCCCGGTCCAGCCTGGGAGCCAAACGACGGAAGTGCTCCACGAAGTTCCACCGGCTGTCGAGGACGAGTCCTAGATACTTCATCGTCGACTCGACGCTGATGTGAACCCCTCCTACCGTGATTTGAGAACCCGACAGTGGCGCGTTCCGAGGGTCATGAAAACACATGACCTTGGACTTGTGCACGGCCACCTCGAGTCCCAATTGCCGGATTCTCTCGACGATTGTCGCGAGTTCGGCCGCCGCCTGACATGGAATCACCTGAAGTCCGTATTAGTACCGAAATTGTGCAAAACCCTAGAAAAAAAAATACAACCCAAGAAAAAATAACATAAAACCGTTTAATCATTCCGAACCAACTACTACAGATTCACTACCAAACGATGACAAACTCACATATCACATGAAAATTACAAACTACAAACTAAACCAGTAGCCCTGTATGTTTGTCACGGGAACTAATCGGCTAACTGTCGCCTGCCCACCTAATCTCTGCAATCAGCACTTAGCATGTTAACCACACTTTCCAGGTAATATTTCTCTGCCTGCGACAATAGCTTGGACATAGCCCCCGGCGCGCATTACCCGATCTCTATAAATATTGTGAGGGCTGGCTGGTAGCTAACTAGCTGGTGACGTCACGAAAGCCTCGGGCTTCCGTGTGACGTATTTAGATGACAGTTTCTTACTATGGGCCGTTGGGTGCTTGCGTACAAAGTTGGTAGCCATAACATTATGTTTCAAATAATAAAATACCTTTAACTATACTTACTGTGGTAAAGAAACTATACTGATCGCCGTAACATCCGAATATTAGGTTCTGACATCTTTTGACAATTAATATTAAGTTAATACTTCAGTAGCTACGTGCATTGGTTTTCCCCACTATGAATTCTGTCATTTACAACCATACTCCGTCTTTACGACAGATCTTGACAATATTTAGGATCTTGTCATATTGTAAGGTAATGCCCATTAACAAGTTGAAGTGATCTACGTGCAGCCAATTACGTCACAAAAATTTGAACCCTGTGTTTTGTTTAGTAAGTCCCACCTTTCATTATTAATCTATGTCGTCCATTGTTGTGGTCCTCGACAGCAAATCCTACGCATCCTATTGTGTAGTTTTCACGCAATAAGTAGCTAACTAGCTTCCACCCATTGTTGTCACGCAAGCATTCTCTATGACATATTTCCTTTACTTCGAAAGCATAGACACAAAGTTTTGCAACAACTGAACTGAAAATATGACTCATAAGTTTTATAACAGTCCTAAGGCAAGTCTTTGAGGTTTTCCTTCTGTTATTTTGAAGTAAGTCATGTAATGTTTACGATAGTTATTTATTTGGTTACATATACACACAAAAAAACAGAAAAAAATTGTTTATTCGCTGGCTGTAGTACGAAATAAGTAGCACTTATCTTTTCGAGTTTTTCTCGTAACTAATACATCTCCTTTAAAAGCAAACACACATATTTCCTACACCGGCTGTCATCAGTAGCTAGCTAGGTCTGCGGACACGCGAGCCGCGGGCGACATCGAGACATATTTACCTGACGCTTACCTACCGTACGCAGTTGGCTCGCTATTTGATACGTGTGTTTAGTTGGAGCTCGTCCACACGATACCTGTGTTCGAAATCAAAATATGTTTTATTTCACACTAACTGATGCCTGCGGCTTCGCCCGCGTGGAAGTCAGTTATTATATACCAAAACCTTCCTTGATAACCACTCTATTCAGGACGACAGACAGACGTGGCGGAGGACTTTGTTTTATAATATGTTAGAATAAACCTACAAGGGCACATATAAAACGTCAGAAGCGCACTTAGAGAAGATCACTCGGAAGCTGTAGGGTCGTAACGTGGGAATCTAAAGCAAACATCGATAGTTTAACTGCCTTTAACCCGTTTAATAGTAATCATTAGAAGTTATAACTGTGTTATGTTAGCAGTCGTAGAAATGCTTATAACTAGAATTTTATGATTACTGATAATTATTCAATTGCAGATCCTGTATTACTTGTTCTAAGAATATATTTCTTAAAATTCTACTGACGATGTCAATTTTTTTTAAGAGAGCAATATTTTGGCTACAGTGTACTCACTATTAGGGATGCACTATGTCAAAATCCGTACGGAAAAACAGACCTACCACACATAAAACGAATCCTTGAACCGACTCAAAATAACTCCACACAAAATAAATTAGGTCATCTTTCTTCTAGACTTCAATGTATAAGTTATCGAACACTTCTAACAATTCCGTCCAAAATCGGCAGCGGGCTAGTAGTGGCAATAAATTCCCTGCGATATGTAGGGACGTGACCGCATAACGTGGACGGACACTACGTGGTCCTCACTTGTTGGGTTAAGGTATGGTTCTGCTGATACGACTAAATAGAAATCTAGGTAGGTGAAACATGAGGTATTCTTACTATCCTAATCCTAACTTATATTATAAATGTTAATGTTGTTGGTACTTTGTTTGTTTATTTATTTGTTTGTTACGCTTTCACGCTAAAACGGCTGAACGGATTTGGATGAAATTTGGCACAGGGTAGACCATGACCTGGAATTTGATACTTTTTATCCCGATATTCCAGCGGGATCGAAACTTACGCGGGTGAAACCGCGGGGCGCTAGTAGTTTATGAAATGTATTTGCCCGGCGTTGTCGTGTCTGAATTTCGTTACTACAAATCGTCATTGAGTTACTTTTCAAGTTATTTTTGGGTAGGTATAGTTATTAATGCATATAATCACCATGGGGTGCATCAAAAAGGCTTAGCGGCGTGGCGCTGAGTAAATTAGGTACGTCCGAAAAATGCATAGCGTTAAGGGCCGGATACAATCCTTGTTGACCAGCTTACCTTCTACCTGGCATGAACTCATACCATACGAAATAAAAAGAATACCCTCCATGCAGATATACTTAAACAATTCAGTGCTAGTGCCTTATGTTTCGGAACCTGACTTTAACAGTAGAACCAATTCTACTCTAACGTTTTGACATTGAAGAATATTGCTCGCTCTTGGAAAGAACTTTCGAATTGAGTGTAAATGTTACTTAATTTATTTTTGCACCCTCATTTGTTTTCTATTTTTCGAACAAATTCATCTTACCCCTCAGTGAAAACATCACACTTTATGTTTGAAAAGAAACCTTTGCCTAAAATTGGGACAGAAAGAAAAGAAAGACAGAAAAGAAAGAAAAGAAAGAAAGAAAAGAAAGAAAGAAAAGAAAGAAAGAAAAGAAAAGAAAAGAAAGAAAGAAAAGAAAGAAAGAAAGAAAAGAAAGAAAGAAAATAAAAAAAGAAAGAAAAGAAAAAATAAAATTAGAATTGTTGTGTTTCGGCAGTTAGAGGTAAGATAGCCAATTCCTCTGTGGTTGAGGATTCCAGGTGAAGCTCGCTTCCACCTTCGGCCTGATCATCACTTACCATCAGGTGAGATGCTGGCCAAGAGCTTCCACGTAGTGAATACAAAAAAAATAAAAATTGACAAATTAAATTAAAGACGCAAGCAAAAAGCGCAAGCAAATCATAATTTCCAAATAAAATGTAGAGTTTAAACATATTTGACTTCAGACTTCTCTGAATGAAAAAGTTACAGTAGGACAGTTACATGCAGCTGAAACTGTCGGACATAAAATTAGTAAAAAAAAATCAGCTGAATGAGTGAGACTTTTGAAAAGCTTAAAATACCCTGTCAAAAACTACACGATCATATTATTCCACAGAAAAAAACTTTTTATACCGGACTCAATTAATTTTGCGACACTTCAATTTTGCAACGCAATTTTTTGCTGGGTATGTACATTTTGGCAACGCAATATTTTTTATAGCGACTATTATTTATTTTAACGTTGCAACCCTGCTGTGGACTGGTTTGTTACGAAATCAAAAGTTTTGATTCCGTGAACGTAGGTGAGAGCAGTGGTGGCCCAGTGGTAACAGCCACGACTTACGAGTTGTAGGTCGTAGGTTCGAACCGTGACAGGCGCTTTACTTTGTGTAAATTATTTCAACGCCACTGCTCTCAAAACGGTGAAGGAAAACATCGTGAGGAAACCAGCATGTCCTAGAACCAAAAATTCGAAGACATGTGACATCTACCAACCCGCACTGGGCCCGCGTGGTGGATTACGGCCCACTCCCTCTCACAGAGAGGAGGCCTGTGTCCAAGCAGTGGGAACATTATAGGCTGATTATGAACGTAGGTACTTTAACGGTTTTTTTTACATTGTGTGCGAAGCTAACGTGACATAAGAAACTGTTGTTATGATTGGGATACACCGCGTGAATCAGGGTACATTAAAACAGCCTCTATTAACATAAACTTAAAGTTATAATTTAACCATAATTTTCAACATTCGTCAATAATATTATTGATTAATTTAATATGTAGATGGTATTACCGAAAGGTTCTGGTGTGGCGACCGCGTACTGGAAGACGTAGCGTTGGAAGGCCTCTCACAAGGTGGACCGATGACCTGGTGAAGGCCGCAGGAATCCCCTGGATACGAGAAGCACAGAACCGGTCGAAGGAGCGGTGCTTGGGGGAGATCTATGTACAGCATTGGACGTCTATCGGCTGAAATGATGAATATATAGATAGTAATAGAGGGCTAGCCTATTGTTGTTAACCAGGCAAACATTCAGATTTCAGGCTGCCAGTGAAAATTTTAAAATGGCCGCTTAAATTCCGTTGTTAAACTAGCCAAACACCGAAAAATCCTTTCAAACCTGCAAGCTCTTAGTAGAAGTGTATCTGAATTGGACATCAGTTTGGCAGGTGTAGAGGCGGCGGGTAGTTTGAGAAAAATATCGCCCCGCGTCAAGCTGAGCTGTCACGTGCATGCTACGTGCTACTGCAGCCTCCAGCTAGGGGGACACACTGCTGGGAACGACGGCGAGCCGCTGGGTTTGAAAAGTATGCAGTTCATAATATTTTATGTCACACAAACCTACACTGCTACAACAGATATTTTGGCGCTCGAATGACGTTGAAAAGGGGGAGCTATTGGTAAACATAATACATAATGGTCAATTTTATGAAATGTATTGAAAAAACAAGATGGCGGCGTTCGTTCCGATCGATCACGCGCCAAAAGAACCGTGTACAACTATAGGTACAGTCACGAGCAAAAATATGTATACACTTAGCAAAATTCAATAACCATTTTTTCGTGGAATAACGATTGCAACTTTGAGATGATACATATTTCATAATAATATGGGTTCCAAAAGACTAGGTTCGATAATACATAAAATTACAAAAAATACAGTAGGAGAAAATCACTTGTAAAAGTTGCTAAGTGTATACATATTGGTGCTCGTGACTGTACATAGGCATTTATAAAACGTTTGTTTTTAGCATTCCTTAGTAAAGATTTTGAAGGTGTGATGAAATGATTGCACTCTGAAAACTGTATTCTCAAACACGGAGCGATATTTGAAAAAACGGTCACGTCTCCAGTCAAGAAAAAATAACGATATGGTCATTCACATCAATGAACAGTCAGAATTATATCTCAGTTAGCCAAAATTCCAAGACTAAAATGAATACCCGAAGATCCTATTGATGATTTTATAGTGCAAGAACAGAAAGGTGTGAGTAGGTATATGTATGTGAATTGTGCCATTTTCATGAATTTAAAAAAAAAAAAAAATTATTCGTGTTTTTATGTGTATCGTATCGTTTGCAATAAAAATGTTTATTTATTTGTTTATTACTAAAATCCCTGTATTATCCATCTAAATTGCTCGCGCCTATTTCTTAAAACGCTATATCCATTTCACGCAGCAAATACTCCACCCAGCACAAAATATAATACACAATTCAAACAATATATTCCACCGTGCTATCATGTTCCACGGCCCGTGTGTCCGGCGCCGACCGGCGGGCGTTTCCGACATCGGTCCGGCAGACAGTTTGACAAGCGTGTTTTTCACTCCACCGGCAGCGCTTAGGGAGATAACACACTGGAGAATGCAATTACGACGCATCTGCATCTAACAACATTGTCCCAAACGATTGCAAATGGGTTTCTGAAGGGGCTTTAATGGATCGCAATTCTTTTTTCAATTTTCAGCGCGATTTGAGATTGAAAGGTGTCATCTGCTTTCGTTATCTGTTTAGTGAGTTGAATGCGTTTACGTGAAAGGGCTAATAAATCGAATAAAAACTAAATAGATTCTCATTATGTGTCAATTTAAACCCGACATCTGCCTCCTCCAAACAGTTCTGCTTAACCTTTTTGGTTTTGCAGCTTCTCTTGTCTTCTTTCTCCACTTAGTCTTGTCTTTTGCGAATAGAATATCCAAAACCTTTAAAAAAAAATCGAACGGCTTACTATAGTCGCATTAGATGTGTAACATCCGACATCTTGACTGAAGTATTTATGATATAAATAATATTCATCATCATCATCGTCATCATCATCCTCGGAGAATGGGTTGGTACCATCTGACGGCCAACTATAGCGCCGCGCGCGTTCATTGGTTAAATGAAATAGCGCGCTCTTCCCCGGCTTCCTGTTACACACTTCCGTCCCTTTTCACGAAATCACTTTTATTTAAAGCTTATCTTACAAAGATATTGTAACGGCAAACTGTAGATACTTATGGTGTCATAACCATGCCCCAACACCCTTACTGCGTCACACACACACTTTCAATCACAATCCGAGGGTTGTGAAGGATATTCCTAATCCATTGCTTCATAGGTTGGAAAGATTCGTCTGCTCAACACCGTAATTGACGCACTGAACGTGGCTGAACTATCAAAAGGAAAGACGTTGTGATCGACTGTCATTTTATGTGTGTTACGCAATTATACAGCAGTTAATGATTTGCGTTTGTAAATATTGCCCAAATACTCTTTGACGGCACATAGGTTTCACGTCGATATCATATCCATTGCAGCACAAATGCGCAATATTCAAAGCAATTACCGTGAACCGCCATCACGCTTCACGCATGTTTGTTATCCTTGTATGTCCACCTCCTAAAACACACATACGCCACCTGGTGGCCGCGGGACGTGATTAGTTCGTTCTGGCTTCAAATCAGATACCTCGGCTGTCGTTTGTCAAATGATGCAGTTTACAGTTCCAACTATTATTAAGCTCTGTTAGTAATGTTTGCGTTTTTCGTCAGAAATGCTGGGATAATATAGAAAGACAAACCTAAGCTATTGATGTTGTTCTAAATATGAAATCCCGAAAAAGTTGAGTTCAAATTATAAATAATTAGCTGCGCCCCGCGGTTTCACACGCGTAAGTCTCGATCCCGTGGAAATATCGGTATAAAAAGTATCCTATGTGTTAATCCAGGTTATAAACTATTTGTTTGCCAAATTTCATCCAAATCCATTCAGCCGTTTTTGCGTGATTGAATAACAAACATCCAAACTTTCACATTTATAATATTAGTAGGACTAGTAGGGTGATTGTATATGGTTTTTATTTTTTTAAGTTGCTGTATAAAAACATTTGTACATGTTAATAATATTTAAAATACATTACCCTCCTTCTGGGGCAGTCGGGTAAAACAAGATAATGTCGGTGTTCGACTACTCTGAAACGAAACACCGAAACAAACTCAGAAGTCTCAATCTCTTTTCGGTTTCAAACTCAGTCTATCGTAATATGAGTTTGTTAGCAATTACTACTTGTATAGACCACCCCTTATACAACACTACTCACGGATAGAATCAAAGAGAATTATAGTCCTATTTTTTTTTCTATTGGCGATTGTCTTGATGCACATAGTACGGTCAAACGTCAGTACCTATTAACATTTTGAATTTCGAAAACCGCCTTACTGCTACGCATTATAGACGCTGTCAGAACCAAACTGCGGTTGACTGTAAAGTCGATTCTCATTCATGACCCTGTCGGAAAAGATACTGCTATTTATCGAACTCATATATTTAATCTTTTCAATAATGTCTTAAGAAGAAGAAATGACGTGATATTTTCTGTTCCAACGACTATCGCGGACAACTATCAAAAAGAGAGAAAGCTATAAAATCCTATACCACCGTTTAAAAATACTTGAAATAACTAACTTTTCTACAACCGCCTGTAGAGACGATAGTTATTTCTCGGTATTTTCCGAAGTCGAAACATTCCGAGCTCTCGATGCTTTTATTCGAGTACTTTATGCGATCGCTTTTGCTCTAACGACTTCGCTTTAGGAGTTGCCACGCCGACCATTCAGTTCGGGAGAATTTATTAATTCCTAACAAATGCTGGCTCTCTCAAATGCTGGATATTTATACGTCTGGACGACGTACATATAAGTTGGTTGTATAAAAGCTGTATAAGATTGGCAAACTGTCAACGGGCAGTTAGTGTCGTATACGGGTTTTATATTTATTTTAATGCCGCGATTTCCTGGAGAAGTGCGGGGTCAAGCATTTTAATGCGTTGATACTTGCTTTTCGTGTCCAATGTTAACTTATTGAAGTGCTCGTAACTTTTGTCAATTCTAACAGTCTTGTTTGTGTATTTACAAGTAAAATGCCCCCAGACGTCATAACAATTAAAAACTTATATTGTATCTCGTTCAGTGTCCTTCAACCAATTTATAATATAAAAAATTATAGTTCTTATTACCGACGTCGAAATTTATTTCTGTGCTTCTCCGAAGAATAACTGAATACCTCTCATGGGGTCATCAATTTGGAACATTATTTGCTATGGGACCAACCCTGAAATCGCGAAAACAATTAGCTGTTCTATACATTTAAGTTCGCGTAACTCGACAAAACGTTGGGAACAAATGATTTTTTTCACGATTACATGTTTGGTCCCATAGTAAAAAAAAATCATATTGATGAGAACCATAATGACCCCTTGAGAGGTTTTCAGTTATTCATCAGAAAAGCTGAAATTATTATGAAAAACTTTTACAATACGACCAATCCTATTGAAAAAGTTTTTCATAATAATGGGTACAATGACCCTTATAGATCTCGCGCACGACCACGACCAGTGGTCGCACTGACCCGGTGAACTACAACGGCCAACTAGCCGACCAAGTGCGCGGTTCGTATCGGTTTCCCTGGCCATGGTCGTGGCAGTTTTTCAGTTAATCCTGGTATAACAAGTATGCTAAGAAACTTGATACTCACTTTCTCTGAAACTGTTGGTTTCCATGAAATTTCACCTTCCTTTTATTAATTACACCAGAAATCTTATCTCATACAAAAAATTATCTCGATAATAACAATAAATTGCTAGCAACGCGAAATAAATGAGTGTCATCGCACTGATTGGCCACAATCAATCGCCGAGAGGAAGCATTTGAGAGGAGGCACGGCAAAAAATTAATGATGGGAAATCGGGGGAGATAAGGAAAAGTGATCAGTCTCCGCAAGGAAGGTTCGGGTAATATTGATACTAAATTCAGCGGATAAGACACAGGAAAAGGGGACCTTTGAAGTTAGTAGGTTTAATGTAACTTTTTGTTTAATGAGAGCGGCCCGATTTTGCTTTGTGCCCCGAATCGGAGGCAAGAAATACGGGCAGATAAAATAGGAATGGAAAAAAATTGAGCCACCTGAGAAAATACCGCTTAAGCAAGCTGCGATTCTTCCTTCTATCTCATTAACAGTAAGATATGCTATATTTTAAAACTAAATAATTATACAGATGATAGGTCGGCCATTGTATGTTTTGTAGTGTTTAATTTATTTTTTGGTATATATTTTTCTGTTGTTTACTATAGTTTATATACATATAAATAAAGAATAATGTATAAAAGGATTGGCACCATATTCCTTCAACTTTGGAAAAAAACTGACTACTCAAAGATCTCACCATGGCTAGGTTACCTCAGCCAAGTACTATCGGGTCAAGAATAAATAAACCAAAAACGCTAACAAGAAAAACCGTTTTAAACGTAGCTAACATTTGGTGTTACGGGCTCGGAGCCAAAATTCCTAAAGTACTGCTTGCAGTATTTAGCGCAACTTTTCTCCTTGGCTTTTTAGTATATGGTGGTAAAGTTATATATTTAATTCGTAAGACTAGAGCGTCCCAAAATATAGGTTTAAAGAAACTTTATCCTTACTAATATTATAAATGCGAAAGTAACTCTGTCTGTCTGTCTGTCTGTCTGTCGCGCTTTCACGCCAAAAGTACTAAACCGATTGAAATGAAATTTGGTACACAGATATTCTAGAGCCTGAGAAAGGACATAGCCTACTTTATATCAACATACCACGTGGGCGAAGCCGCGGGCGGAAGCTAGTTCTCAATAAAAACATAACATGTCGCTTACTTGAGACCAATATACTATTACTTAAATACTAATTTAGGTTCGACAACATCCGTCACAAACTAATTAAAAATTACTCGAAACTTGACCCACTCAATGCATTCATTTTTCAAGTAACGTCCGGTTTGCGATTAGATACTGGCTAAGCTGGGTTTTTATTGAGTATAGATTTCTTATGCGTATGCGGTATTTTATTGTATAGCTGTGTTCCTTCAAATGTAAGCATTTTTTTGCCATAATTGGTTGTGGTTTATAACGGGCATAACAAAATCACACTAGTTTATAACTGGCGAAATGTGAGTGTAGGTGACACCTCTGCCCAAATTCATTAACATCATTCCTTAACTTTGGTAAGTTGCATGCATCGTTTTCGACATAGCCCGAAGTATTGCCAAAAGGTGGCAATGGGCAGGGCACATTGCTCGCAGAACAGATGGCTGATGGGGCCGAAAGGTTCTGGAGTGGCGACCGCGTACCGGACGACGGGAACGTAGCATTGGAAGGCCCCCCACAAGGTGGACCAATGACCTAGTGAAAGCTGCAGTAATCCGCTGGATGCTAGAAGCACAGAACCGATCGAAGTGGCGGTGCTTGGGGCCATGTCCAGCTGTGGACGTCTTTCGGCTGAAATGATGATGCATCGTTTTAAAAAACACAAAACTCGCATTCTTACACCGAGGCCCTGAATTACTGTATGTAAGCTGTAATGTAACTAATGCTTTTGAGCATCCTTTTGTGAACCAAAGAAAACCACGCAAAACAGAATCAAAGCGAATCCCGTACTCTGTAACACTCACTTACTCTGTACTACCAACTAAACTAAAGGCTTTCCCACATGAAACCTTCAATCTTTCCACAAACCAGACCAGCCACGCATAAAACAGAAAAACAGTCCGCACCGGAAGATGGGCCCAAGATTAATTGTGACGTCAGCGGCGGAAGGGGGCGGCAGGGGGAGGGGGCAGGATGCCGGGGGGGGGGGACGCAGACCGGATGTCCGGCTGACGCGGCGGGCTGTTTGCCGCCGCTCCTGCGATGGCAAGAATGTGTGTTTGAATAGCACAGATATTTGGTTAGACGAGGGATTATCATTTTAGAGGCAAATGTGTAATTTGAAAAGTTTTGAACAATGTTTCGCCTGAGAAAGTAAAGCTCCACAGTCTTATTGCAAAACAAGGATTATCTTCAGATCCAGGTTTAAACCATGGACTATTTTTGAATTTCGAACTTTTTTTTATAGGCCTCCCGTTTTTCCTTCCAAATCTCTCTGTTTTGGGCGATTTCTGGCCGTGTTGACCCCGCAAACATGATGAGATCGTCACACCAACAATTCACCTATTATTATGAATTTATTTCTGTTCCCCATTAAAATAATTAACATTATCAACTCAACTCAGATAATTAAACCGTAGTCTCCTAGTCTGTAGCTACATACCTTCAAACTATGCTACGCTACGCTATGTATTCTGATGCTGCAGCGATTGCGTAGCACTGTGTAGCGTGTTCGTAGCGTCTCGTAGTGCATCGTAGCACGGCGTAGCTAATTGGCTACATCGTAAATCAAGATGGCAGTTTAGAACTTTACGCGTATTATATTTTTCTTTATGCTATCTTGTCACTGGAAACTAACAAGTTTCAAAGTTTTTATTTATGTTGTACTGGCTTTCCTTAGGTCCAAGATCCGGGGTATCGTATGCTAATAAATTAGTGTCAAAACAAAGTACAACAAATTCCTGTTTAAAATACAAAACAACAGCTAACGCTTTTTAAATGGCTATCCTTCGTTTTATGGGAAATCATCAAATGACTTCTCGTGCACTGGGCGGAGCGGGAGGGCGTGTCAGACTTTTACTGACTAAAACCCACCCGTGTTCCTTCAGTTGCCTGTTGCCAAGGTCCCGGTATCCCTTTCGGACTTTCCCGCAACCCTGACAGCCATCAGTCCTAACGGACCCCGTCAAATGTGCTGACATCTCTTTGAGACGCGTGTGGAACACGACGCGCCGTCGACCCGGGCCTGGTCCTTATCGGACGGCGAGCTACCCATTGCTCGCTGTCCGCAAGCCCGGGCCTATGGTCGCCGGGAATCCGCCTGGGATTCCCGGCGCCCAGGGCGTCTCCTGCGGCGGAGGCTGCTGACCTAAGCTTTGCGAATGTATTAGCAGTCGTAGTTATATACTTGTCTCCTTTTGTCCCTTATTAGACTAGCTACGCTTCTCTTTATTATGTACTATACGGTATATCCTTTATCCGGACATATATAATTCTCATCACAGTCTCTTAAACCGCCCAAGATCAAAATAATACCATCAATTGCACAACGATCACAAAGTCTGGAAGTGCCATCAATCGTGTCGAACGACCGCGCTCGCTCGTAATGATCCATTCAGACTCACCAACAACAAAACTCATAAAAGCCGGTGTACGTGTAACTCTCTACTTTAAAATTACAAACAGTCGGGCAAGTTTTAGAAAACTCATCCCTGTGCGGGGAAAAGGAGGTGCAGTTACTAGATGTGGCGCGCGTAGTTTGATATATGTGTTTTATGCTGCGTAGAATAGAAAGTGACATTCTATCAGCAATAACGATGATAAAAAAGTCAAAACTGTACGGGACCGGAATTAGCGACTGAAAAGCTTATCAACCCTTTTGAAAGTCGTTGCAGAAATACGAAACGCTTATGAAGCGATAGCGACTCGTTTAGGCCCGTATTAATACGATGTTGTCATTATTGTGTTATTAATTTTACTAATCATCATTTAACGCGAGTTATGAAATTATTATTATTTTTCTTTTATTTCATTTAAACACTTCTATATTACATTTTTAAATATTTTTTATAAAAGCATTTAAAAGAAACATTTCAAACAATAAAATATTATTATTATTTAGGTACTATTCAAGTTATTTTTGCTCAAGCAAGTTTGATCGCATAAATACCACGTGAATAGTATGTACAGAATGTAGTTCGTAATTCCCTAAAACTATTGACGTTAGATACCTACTCAAAGAATGGCTAACTTACAAAACTTTTATGTTCCTAGAAGTCGTCACCTTCCCACCACATACTTTCGGTGCGCATAATTACCATTTCTAGCGTCCGCTAAATCTTTGTACCTAGCATTTGTAGCTCTTCGCGTGCAAAACTAAAGTTTGTCGTGGAACGAAACGGAAGATGAGCAAATAATGGCGCGTGTATGTGAATTTTATTCATAAACTGTTCATAATAGTTGTTTTCATAATAATTGAGCACATCCTTGCTGGGTTCACGCGCCAAACACTGCATACATGTGTGAATTTAAACAATTTTGGTGCACGAGTTTGTACAATATTAACATTCATGTTTGTTAAGGTTAAATTCTCTTTAAATGTTATGTTAAACTGATATTAGACTCATTAGCTTGTGATTAAATTATACAATAGACGATTTAGTAACCTATTCCGCTTAACATTCAGTCATACATTCAGTCTCGCTTGTGCCGCGTTCCGATGCGGATGCGTTTGCATTTTCTTTATTTCGGATAGCGCAGCGCAAGCTGTCGCTCGTAATTTAGTCGCCATGAGTAATGAGCTAGTGGCGAATGAGCTGCTGGCGTTCCTGCAGCAGAAGCTGGATGTGATGGACGAGGTGTCCGCTGTCCAGATCTGTGCAACGAACTTCAGCGAGGAAGACATAGCTGCTGCTAAGCTGTTGTTGTACAGTGTACTGAACAAGCGCGACCAGATGGTGTCCCGCCGGCGTGACGGGACTAAGAGGAGCCTGCAGGATATAATCACGCTGTTCAAGGAGACCGACCCTGACGACGTGCCGACGTTTGTGGCAAAGGAGCTACACAAGCTTCCTCCCGTCACCTTCGACCACGTCGATGTAACCAGCCTTCTGAAGGACATTGTCTTTCTAAAGGCCCGCCTCGCGGATGTGCTAACGAAATTAGATGCATCTCAAAACACCGTCGCCGATTTGCGTAAAGAAGTTTGCGATTTGCGCAACAGTGTGGCGGTAATTAGGTCACCTGTCGATGCGCCACACGTAAACACATGTCGTGGAGCCGACCTCGATGTATCGTCGTCGAATTCCGCGTCAGCAGTTTCGTCGCCAGCGCATCCGTCGATTGCTGAGTTTGCAGAGCGCCCCGCCGGCGCGCCCCGCAGCCCCGTGCTCGTCACCGCGGCTCCTCCGTGTAGCGCCGCCCGTGCCCCTCGCCCCATCCCGCTGCCAGTGTCTGCAGCTCTGGCGAAACCCGTACAAAGGGATTTCGCTAGCGTCACCGCAAGTGCCCCTGGCGCTTTAAGGATCAAGCCCATGCCAGAAAAGGCGCCGAATAGGGCTGATAATGATGACGGTTTTGTGACGGTGCAAAGGAGGAAGCACCGATCGCGAACGAACAAGAACCGCTGCGGCAAAGCTCCTACGGGCCCCGAAGTGAGCCTACGTGCCGCAAAGCCGAATACACCGGTGTACATCTCCCGCCTGCACTACACCACTAAGGCGGAGGACATCGTGGAGTACGTGCGCCAAAAGACGAGATACGCGCCGAGGGTGCAGTTACTTGAATCGCGCCGGAACGTCAACTTCAAGGCGTTCGTCGTGCGTGTGCCAGACTGTTATCTGCCCCTCGTCATGGAAGAAGACTTTTGGCCGCAGGACGTGGTGTTTCGTCGTTTTCGCGGACAAGTTCCACTGGACAGCACAAAGTCTAGCTAGTGCAGATTGAAGAACTACTAACATAGTCTAAGCCTTATTTATTAACACAAGTTTTTGTTTATAGAATATGTATGTTTAAGTTAAGGTATTTATCTATGGGCCTGTGTCGCCTGCAATAAATGGTTTATTATTTATTTATTATTTAACTATTCCTCAAGAGACATAATGTGTCCGGCGCTCGGCGTGGCGACACGTCGTGTTTGGGTTCGCGACTGGTCAATCGTCATCCTGAGGATGCCTTGTTTAGAGGTGAAGACGTGTCGATTTCTTGCAGGGTTTTTCTCTTGAGAAATAGCTTAGCGGAATAGGTTACTAAATATATTTACGTCTATGGTATTTAATAATGGATTTCCGCAAATTCACGCCTAAATCAATTAAATAACTTGTGATTATGTTCGTGATAGTTTTGTGTGGTGGTAGGAATCATTTCATCTACGTCCAATACCTATTATGTCCTTTTAGGACTAAAAGAGGAAAGAAGAAACGTATTAAATTCACAAATGAAATGTTCGTGTTTGCTGATTAGGTCCCTTCATAGCTTGCTTTATACGGATACTAGCTGCGCCCCGCGGTTTCACGCGCGTAAGTCCCGATCCCGTGAGAATATCGGGATAAAAAGTATCCTATGTGTTAATCCAGGTTATAAACTATCTGTGTGCCAAATTTCAACCAAATCCATTCAGTCGTTTTTGCGTGATTGAGTAACAAACATCCAAACTCACTAGGATAGGTAGGCATACTAGAATAGGTAGGCGTATTAGAAGAGCAACAACCCACAATAGGTTGTGAGTACACCTTAGACAAATATATCTTAAAAAAAATATTATTATTATATCTTAAAAAAATAAACACAGAACAAGTAATACAAGATCTGCAATTGAAATATCAGTAAGACAAAATCCTAGCTAGAAGCATTTCTACAACTACTAACATAGCACGGTAATAACTTCTAATGATTACTATTAAACGGGTTAAAGGCAGTTAAACTATCGATGTTTGCTTCAGATTCCCACGTTACGATTACGACCCTATAGCTTCCGCGTGATCTTATAAACGTGTTGCATTAAAATTGCGTACAGTATTTATCACTACTTTTATTGCTTATTACAGTGTTACTCAAAGTGTGCTCCGCGGAGCCCAGCTTCCTCAAAATACTGGTATTCAGCTGCATCCGGTTACACTGGGAGCCGACCCCAACTTTGTTGGGAAAATGCTAGGCAGATGATGAGTGATGTAAAATAGACTTACGGAAAGTCGATTATGATGATGTGTGTTTGTATCCTACCTGTTGCAATGTGGTGTAGCGTGATGGCTTATTTCTTATAACACTTTCTTATCCTAACTAAAAGTGAGTTTGTTTTCAAGCTAAAACGGCTGAACTGATATGGATGAAATTTGGCACATGGGTAAGCCATGACCTGGAATAGGACATAGGCTTCTTTTTATCGACATACCACGCGGGCGAAGCCACGGGCGAAGCCACGGGCGACAGCTAGTAGGTAATAAATTGTTGCTTATTTATGCATATTCAAATAATTCAAGGCTAGGTGCAGCGACGATCATCGCAGGGTGGCTGGTTGCACCCTAATGAGGGTAGCCGAGGATCGAGCAGAATGGCGTGCAGTAGGAGAGGCCTATGTCCAGCAGTGGACTGCTATAGGCTGATGATGATCGATTATCATCTTACCGCCTAGCCACGCGGCGGGCGGCAGTGCGGCAAGCGGTGCGGCGGGCAGTACATTTTTATTCATTTGTTTTAGTTGCAAGACGCTTTGCCGTTCATACCGCGCAAAAATGCAACTGCAGCGGAATGTCCCGTGGCCAGGCGGTAACTCAGGAGATTTAATATCACCTACAAGTATCTATACCTACTCAACATTATTTACTTATTTTCACAAAATATTTGCATAATCACAAACCACACGAAGAAATCCTTAGTCCAACGGCTTTCTATGGAATCTCAAACAGCCACAATAAAACCACCACAGACTCACAGTACTAAAAACAAAATCGTTAGATCGCAGTTATATAAACGGGAAAAGTTTTATAATGCAGTATAAAAGTATGGGATAAATTGAAAAACACCACATAAAAAACTGGAATCCTACCCGAGCCGACGTCATTACCATTTATATAGGGGAACTTGTGCGACTAGCTAACTTACAGGGAAACTTGTTAATACATAGATTATAACAGAACTGTAAGATTTACATAATGCTTGCTGGATTGTGTTTACCGGTGGATTGAGGATCTTAAGACATTTTGTGGCGTTTTAGCTTGATAACTTTGGCACTGTTTGTAGTATGTTATTAATATTTGTGTTGTGTTAGTAGTATATGTGTACAATGTTAGTTGTAATTTTTGTTCGTAAATCACAGTCTCCGTCTACATCCCATTGCGACTTTAAAGCGTTTGAACTATTGTGAATTTATTCAATCGTACAGTCCGCCTCAATAAGATGTATATACATCGACAAGAATTTTCATTTCAATCCTTTGATTTATACTGCATCAATGTGTAGCTAAAATTAAGTACCCAATGTGTAATATGCTTTGTGACTACACATGGATAAAATATTATGGAACAAAGATTATACATACCTACACAATTAAATAAATTCTTGTCTGAATGAATGCTTACATCGTTTGAAGCTGACTGCATGTCGCGCTACGTAAGCCACAGATCAATCATATTATCTACATTAATTGTCATGATCACCACGTTGAGATACACACTTCTCTTCATCCTCTTGGCAATACCTTCCTCACGACCACAGTTTACTTCAACCTAGTGGGGAAAAAGGGGTTAAAAATGCAAAAAAACAACGACATTAACTTCGAATTCCCCCACCCAAAAATACTCCAACAGAGTAACAAACTTGATGAATTACTCACAATCATTAAAGGGTTACAAATTGCTTTCAACAGCTAATTTATACAGTTTTAACGCCATATCAATGGGTGGTGCGAAATGCGATCATTCCTTGCAAGCACTCCGTTTATCACGACCAATGGAAATGCGAACACTGTCTTTATTCCGACCTTCTTCGCGTGTCGCACGATACATAGCGTGTCGTATCTTACGACCTACGTTTTCCAGCTAGAGAATAGCCGTCACACACTGCACAGTTTTGTCCAGTCGGAACTGGCACAGACGACACAGAAGTTTATGTGTGCCAGAGTTTGAGAACGAGGAAGAATCGAAAGTAATACGGTGATGCACAATGTCTTAATAATTCTATTTTATGATATAATAAGGGGAAATTGTGGAATGAGTATTTTGCGAATGCTTTAAAGGGTTATTTATATAAGTTTATGTTGCCGACTTAATAATTGCAGATTGTGCAAATATTGTTTCAATATTCTGACAGGTTCCAGCGCAATCTGTCTGCTGTCGAAAATATTGCTGGGACAGCTTAGCTACCATCGGTCAGTGATCGTTTTATGATTACTGTTCAATAAAAGCACGTTTTCGAGTTGCCAATCTTCTCGCTAGATGGCGTTGAACATTTACGTCACGTTTCTGAATCGCGGTGATAAGATACACCGCCATTGTATGACACTATCTCGATTCTGTAACTGCGGCAATAATAATAATAATAATAAAATTTTTGGCAAAGGAGATTGCGTATGCGCTGTCCCCTTATAATTCCTTGAAGTTCTCTGTCTAAAGAAAGTTTAGACCATGTTTAGTGATAGCTAGTAGCTACCTCTTCACCACATGCATAGTAAAGTCGCCTTAAATGCCACTTGTGCACATAGCCACACAGTCTCAGCCGGCTTTAGTAGATTACCCTAATGGATATCTCTAATGCGCAATCGGGGACTGCGTACGCGCCGTTCCCCCAGAATTCAGTTTTATTTTGCCTCTTTTTTCTTCCCTTTCAAATAATTTCCTATTAAATTTATTAACGACTAGCTGCGCCCCGCGGTTTTACCCGCGTAAGTCTCGATCCCGTGGGAATATCGGGATAAAAATTTTCCTATGTGTTAATCCAGGTTATAAGCTATCTGTTTGCCAAATTTCATCCAAATCCATTCAGCCGTTTTTGCCTGATTGAGTAACAAACATCCAAACACACAAACTTTCACATTTATAATATTAGTAGGATTAAAAGTGGCATTGTGGGCACTGCCAACCATGTGTGTTTATGTAACCACCAATACTTATTTCGCGAGCCATCCACCATAACAACAAAGCCATAGTTCCTACGAGTGCACAAATTGCGCCATTACATTTATAAGTTTTCCTCACGTAAACCGATTACGTAATTAATGTAAATGTAAACTCTCTTGTAGCTTATCGTAATTTCTTCTTACATCTTACGCTTACGTAGTCATGTTACTTACTTACATAAATACGGAAACAACTTACAAGTGTAATGTAATGGCTGTTAAAAGTGATGAAGTAATTACGAGGTCTATTTAACCTATCGGAAAAGACGAGAACTAATACCAAAGATTGGTAATGTGTTTCACAAAAGCGCCATCTGACCAGTATCAGTAAAACTTCCATTAAGTACACTCCAGGATTGTGAGTGTTAACCCTATACTGCATGAGTAACACAATGCTGTCTTTTCTCTATTTTAGTTTAGAAGTTCACCACTAGGTGGCGGGGTTAGTAGCAGGGACAGAGAAATGGTATTTTGTAGGCGATTCGTGTTACTATTTACATCGAAACATCGTATCTAAAAGTTCTGTGTTATTTTATTTTATTATTGGTACCCATGAAATTCCTCTCTCTGAATTATCGACATACGAGTACACGCATAAATAGCAAAACATGTAAGAAAAAATTGTTTGAGTATATCCTCCAGAAACTGACCTACGACGAAACCGAAAACCTCCTAATTGTACCACACTAGGTTAAAACTACGCACTCATCCTCCCACATACACACAGTCATCTACATTATACACAAAAGGAGGCCTTCTTATCACACTCGTTTTATTATAAATTATTTTTTCTTTTTTTTCTTTTGCAGTAATTTTTATGATATCGATGTTAATGGCCGCATTAGTACTTACTAGCTTTTAAATGTCTCATGTATAAGGAAGAGCGCTGTTGTCTGAGATACAGATATTAAATTATCTAGTTCAGACACAGGTGTCTTGTATACCTTATTAGACTAAGCTGAAGGTGGAATAAATAAATCTAATCTAATCTAATATTTTTGAATAATTATAATGCAGCATATTAAAATTTTAAACTAAATATAGTACAGTATGGAACCGTATTTTTTAAATCACGTCGGTGTCACCAATATAGAACTTTTGTTGTGATGTGATTACGGGTTCTATAGTGTAATTAAATGAAATGTTCATTGGTTAGTTCACAATGAGTTTAATAAAGGTACTATAACTAAACACGGTACAATAAGTAAGATTATGATGATTATAATTTGACGCACAAGTGATGCGATTCGTGGTTAGTGAACGTGTCCTACTTTGTTGACGGCTAGTGACCGAATACTGAACCCTGAGTTCGAACTAAGGGACGTGTGAGTCGTCTGACGTCACAGGCACTTGAGTTTACAAGTTCGTCTGCATGTAGTGGTATGTAACCCACACATGCAGACGAACTTGTAAACTCAAGTGCACACTTGTGCGTCAAATTATAATCATCATAATCTTACTTATTGTACCGTGTTTAGTTATAGTACCTTTATTAAACTCATTGTGAACTAACCAATGAACATTTAATTTAATTACACTATAGAACCCGTAATCACATCACAACAAAAGTTCTATATAAAGATCGATAAGAATAGCCAACACTTGCATTATTTATTTTAAGTAATGCAAAAGTTTGTGTTGATTTCTCAACACAAGCTTTTTGGATCCTCATTATCACGATCCTAGCATTCCTAGCTCATCATGTTATCAACGCTTAGTCGCGAGACGCCGCTGGCTCGTCTACCTATTATTTACTTTGCATAATAGGTACCTACTCAAATGTTCGCAGGATAAGACTTACACTCGGTATATTCGACCGTAGCCAAATTGTGATAAGCCAATTGGCTTACACGTGCATTTAGAATTCTGGGGGGACAGCGCGTACGCAGTCCCCAGTCCCCACTTTCAAAAATTACGCATCCGAATTATTATCCACATGAGGGATAAATGCAGGATTCGCAGGGGTCGAATCCTCGGCGGCGCGTACCTCCGCTACGCGTCTCTTTACAGCACGCTGTAAATAGCGCATGAAGCTTTTGTTCGCCGCACAGGGGAATTTGTTGTAGGCACGAACAGCCGCGTTCCTCTCGGTTCGCAGTTCAAGCACATCTTTCGGTAGCGGATTACTGCTGCGACGCTCCGGACGGACGTCCATCGCTGGAAGTGCTATCGATACGAATTGTACGTGAACTGTAATCGAGTTGATTGCGGCCGTCGTATCCACGACTGCCACTATGTGCGGGTATGTTGTTGAGTTTTTCGAAATTAAGCGAGGGTCCTTCAACGGCGGAGAATCTTAACACCGCGATTCAAAAACGTGACGTACATGTTCAACGCCATCTAGTGAGTAGAAAACTCGGTCGCATGGCTTTGTTCACCATCCCACTATAACTGCACTGTACTTCTACACCACGATTCTTCCATTTGTGTTAAACAAAGTGGCTCTTTATTTACGTGCAGTTGTAGTGTGTATGCAGGTACTCTTTAAAAGGCGGCGCAGTAAGTACTTTTATCTTTGAAAATAAAAGATATTAGATAGTGTGGCATTGATCGGGCTAACCCTAAGGGATTGTTCCGTGAGAGACAAATTAAAAAAAAGCTTTCTTTATTAAAAATAAAAATAACAATAGTACATTACTGTCGCGGACTGCAACTGGGGCAATGATGGACGATCGTGAAAATGTGGGCCGAGGCGAAGCCGAGGCATCATCAATGCCTGGTTGCGGCCATGGCTTGTATAGTACTGTTCTCAAATAATGCGCAAACATTCAAACTGAGTAAATTAATTATAAATTACAGAATCAATGACGAACAACCGAACAACGATATTTTTTTACGCGCCAATAATTATGTTCATTTGTTTCTTCTTTACTTTAACAGATCTATTTTGCAAGCCATATCGACATTTAAAAACTCTATAAAATCTCTGACAAGTTACCTCCTTGGTTGCCATGTCCTGAAGTAAAAAGTTCGTCCCATTTTAAATAACACGACACATATGAGTTTTCATAGTAATTTATTTGGCCGCTAAACTCGACAGATTATATTATGGACATCCATATAAACATTGCCGACCGGGCGCTCGCATGTATCCCACCAGTTCGATTTATCTCGAATAAGGTTTATCTTTAATTACGGATTTAATGCCTTGGAGTGTTGAAAATTAATAGTGAGTATGCATTAGTATTTTGTAATTGTAGGGGTGCAGACCAAAATGAAACTTGAAAATAACTTTAACTTCGTTTAATAAAATATAAATAAAAAATAAACTTCTTAGGTTTACTCTACTTTGCTCGTCTTATACTCTGCCAAATACTTTCAAACAATCTTGTATTATATTTTTTTAAATACAGACTATACAGATAATATCACAGATAAAGCTGTAGTCAGATAACATGCTATATTAAAAAAAAACACATAATTATGAAACAAAAACTTAGATCACACAATAAATAATTATTATTTCAACGTTCCGTTTACCCTAATAATTTACAAGTCTTGGTGACCGCAGCAACGAATCCTAATTAAAATAATATTTACAGAGAAGCTTTATATCATAAACGTATGAATTGCACTGCGATGCACTCATCCTCACTAGGACACACATACGAATTACATATACCTACTTACATTAGATATATGAACACTACAGTTAAGTACAAATCATAGAAAATATTAATTTTATCTACCTACCTTCAACTACACGCCCCTATTCATCAAATTGACTTTACCATACGTAATCCATACAAAGTAAAACAAACATTAAATCTAACAATAATTTCGGACACACAACACTGGCTAGGCAGATTGATTGATATCATTAACCGACTTCAAAAAAAACACTAAATAAAAAGTGAAAAATAACTTTAATTTCGGAAGTCGGTGTCTTTGCTTTTTAATTTTCGTTTTTTGCCACCGACTTCCGAAATTAAAGTTATTTTTCACTTTTTATTTAGTTTTTTTTTTTAAGTCGGTTGTTTTTTTTTGTAAAAAGTTTTTATTTTTCACTTTTTAGAGGTGGTACTTACCCCACACAAGATACTACCTGCTATCTAAATAACAGTGAAGGAGTCTAATAATTATAATCGTCTACATAGACTGTGGGAAAACTACGTAATATTGAAGCTAGCTCAAAAACTACGCAAGCAAACTTAATAAAATGTATATGGGACCATCTCGGGTGTATACCCTTTCGAACTAAAAATAGAATTTTTTAAATTGGTAAATAATTTAAAACGGCGGAGTAATCGGTGAACATACATAGAAAAAAAAAAAAAAAAAAACTTTCATCCGAACGTAGTACCTCCTCCTTTTTTGAAGTCGGTAAAAATTATGGTAACATATTTCCAGTCTTGATTGATACTCTAAGTAACATTATAGTAACATGTTTCCAGTCTTGCCAAGGATTATCGTGTTACCCAGTACCTGGGTTTTTGAGGTCAAAGGCAGCTCCATGTTTAAATACTTACTGGTATCCAGCTGCAACCAGTTAGACTAGAAGCCGATCCCAACATAGTTGGGAAAAGGCTAGGTAGATTGATTGATTTTATGGTAACATATTTGACTAATAAACACAAAAATAATTCTAAATGCCGGCAGTAACAGAGAATTCGCTCGTTTCAGAGTTCATGAATATGAGTGAGCCCAAGTCACCAAAAAATTTAATATAATAAATTTTCTTTAAAAAAAATGTATATGACAACTTAAAATACACCAACATCGCGAAAAGGAATGACCGGAATGGCCGAACGAGTCCATTATGTTGCGAGAAATAATCAGAGCGTCGACAATCGGCGAGATGCCTCATACAAACACGGTTTTTGATATTTTGTCCAAAATATGACGGATTTCTTTAGATTTAACAACTAGCCTATTGTAACCTAACACTATCGTCTCACGACCTGTCCGGCGGCATGCTGTAACTAGTTGTTACTGTCGTCCGCTCGGGAGGTGACACTAAGAAGTAAGGCGTCGAAGCTCGCATTAAACTAAGCTCTTAAACTAAACCGAGAGAGATATTTGAGTGGAACCGTGCGATGGGGTGCGGTGCAGGAGTGCGGCGGGTTTAGTTAGCGAGAACCGCGGAGCGCTTGTCTCTGTTCTTGTTGCGGGTGATGTTGCGGGCCTTACACGCCGCTCTGTTTTGTAGATGCTGGAATAGACAATCACAATATTAAGTAACATCTTATTTCTGTGGTATTCTGTCCTAATTAACCAAGAACCCATTATTATTAGTCTCTAATAAAACTGAAAGGTAAAGTCATAACTGTAGCGCATCGGTGAGTCAATATCGCCCCCTCATTCTCTCCATTCGGTGACAATCTTACTATTCTGCGTGGGTGTCACATGGAGGCAAAATAATGAAAATTTGTAATTCATATATTGTGTACATACCCGCTGCAGTTTATTAAGCTTCTCTTCTGGCGCTATTTCAGTGGGCGGCAATTCGGGCAACGCTAGCGCAGCTCGCAGGCGCGCGGCGCGCGGCGCCAACACTTGCAGCGCGCCGCCGAGTGCCCCCGCCAGCGCCGCGTACGCCGCGCCGCCCGCCCAGCGGGACCACGACGCGCTCTCGGAGCCAATGTGGGCTGATATGCAGGGCTCTTCACCCTCCTGGAAGATGAGTCATGTTAGCGATAAATTAGATTATAACAGCTATAAATCTAATCATTTATAAGCACTCAGTCAAGTCTACATTATTTATGCCAGCGGTTGTCTAACTGGGCGCCGTCAGTCGTCTTGTAGGCGATGGCTTGGCTTCTCAACATACCTCGAAGTACTTCAGGATGTCCCTGAACGTGGCTCGCTGTATCTTGCGGTCCCTCTTGGCGCGGAACTTGTGCGAGTCTCGCGCTAACTCGGTGAGTCGCGGCAGTAGTACGTCCACCTGTGCTGTGAGCGCGTTGTCTGAGTTGTCGTCGTCTGTCACAGTCTCGTACGCGATAGCGAGCGCGCCACCTGCTGCCATGCGGACCTGCGAGACAGACAAATATGTTTAGAAAACAATTCATTAACATTGTCGTTGTCTCGTATTAAATAAAAACTTAGGTAAGTTACCTCAAATGATACAGCCTCCAATAACTCCCCAATCCTGGCAAAGCTGGGCGCCTGGTTGTTGAGCTGCGACAGCGCGTGGTTGGGCGACAACAGCGGCAACAGGAGCGCCCAGCCGTCCAGTGCGGCGGCGTGCCACGCGCCTTCGTCTACGGCTGCGCCCGACACTTTTACGCTGCCGTCATCCTGGGGGAAGGAACATGAAACTCTATTAGATTGGGAATTCATCATCATTATCCTCCTTACCTTACCCCAATTGGCCGTCTTATTAAGAGTTAGACAATTCTCTTATACGTATGTACTTCGTGCAGAGAAGATTGCATGTGTATACTTATAGTTTACCTTGAGATAGCTGCCGCTGAAGATGGTCTCGTACATGCGCATGACCTCTAAGATCTCAGAGAGGTCATCCTCCATCAAGTAGCACAACACGGCCAGTGATGAGCAGCACTGAAACATACACAACACATTATTATATATAGACATTATTTCATTGGTTCCTCGAGACATAATTAAAGACCTAAGACATTTGTAAAGTGTGTCTGTATAGCGGTTTACCTCAGTGCGTGCGTCAAGTGAGGCAGACTTGTCAGTGGCGGTGGCGGCGAGCGCGGGCCGCACCTCGCGGACGAACTCCTCCAAACCTTCCTCGCCGATCTGTGGGTAACATATTACGTATTTATAAGCCGTTTATAGATCGCTGCCATTGCACGATACCTCGAAGAAAGAAATCAAAAGTTCCAAAGTTGAGAATTTTGTTATATTTATACCGAAGTTAGCAAATCATTTGTGTACCTAAACCTAGCAGTAGGGTCATCTCCATTGCTGGCAGGATGACCAAATTTAGACAGATCATGATAATCACCTGTACAGCCAGCAACGGTGCAATAGCAGCAGCTGCCTTCCTCTCCCCATCCTTGCCTCGTCGTAGTGCGCGCGACACATGGTCGGCCAGCGTGGCGCGGTAAGCGGTCAACAAGCCATCAAGCGCTCGTCGCTGTAATTCCGCGCGGAGTGAAACGAATGCGCTCGCGCGTGCTGCGTGCCCGCGAGCGTTCAGCGACTCGACTAATTCTAAGACTTTCTCTTCGTATTTCTCTTGGAGCACTTGTTCTATGGAATGGAGAAATAGTATAAGCTTTACATATAAAACCTCACGCGATACGATACAATCACTTCAATGATATTCTTATCACAAACAAAACTAAACATGCACACAGTCAAGAAATCCGATAACATGATTATCCTGTTGGTGTCATTTCATTGAAACGTTTCGAAAAAAAATAGGATACCGTGATAATGTAAAACGACGTTGATTTAGGAAAATAAACCTAGCCCATAGATTTCTAAAAAAATTATCAGCCATTAAAATTACAATTGAACGTTTGACAGATAACTACGATTACAAGAAAACGAATCTTTAATACAATGAATCATCTTTACTGGTGTGCGCATCCTAAGAAAACAATGTATTACGGAATTATTCCTCTTAGAC
The DNA here is from genome assembly GCA_947363905.1 of Lithophane semibrunnea. NCBI lineage: Eukaryota > Metazoa > Arthropoda > Insecta > Lepidoptera > Noctuidae > Lithophane > Lithophane semibrunnea. The sequence continues at coordinate 17,259,738 of OX376190.1, read as the reverse complement.
CTATTAAAATGAATCATCATCAATATTAGGTACGTGTTATTGCTCAATATTATTACTGAAATTGCACCATTTTTGTCACCAGCTGTGTTTTGTTTATTTAAGTACAATAGTAGGATGACCAATCATCATAATCTGTTTACTAACGTTCACACTTTATTTTTAGCATTGAATTGAATGTGCTTACAAAAATATTAAAGTGCAATGTGCTGGCTATAAAGAGAGTTAGGGAGAGTGATATTAGAAAGATGTCCTGTAAAAGAGACTATGTGTTAAGAATACGTCTCATTTTATGTTCAAGGATTTTTTGATCTATGTGCTTCTTATGTTGGATATATTTACTTTTATCAGGTTTCACTTCCTCTTCGACCGGCTCTTGATTATGATAGTAATTATAATGAGGTCCTTCTACAATAGGCTCCACAATTTTCACTTTTTCATGAACTTGACGAGGTCCACTCCATTTAATGTCTCGTTGCTTCCCTGTAGAATATAATTATTATTATTGTCTTATCGATATTTAGTTACTTCACTAATAACGTGTATGCTGCGTTACATTTGATCGCCTGATGCTGCAGTCCAGTATCTATAGACTCTGTCCTGATGAGCCGATGTTCTCCCGTCTTCCTGCCCCATAGTGTGCGACTTAGCTTGCCTGCAGAACAATATGAATGTTTTCAGTTTAATTAAGTTAAAATAGGGAGAGTTGTTGCCTACAGCAGCCAACTTCAGTATATGTATTCGATCACCAAACACTTATTAAATATACATAGCATTAAGCTGAGCTATGACAAAGTACAAATTATCCAGATCATTGCCCCGAAGCGACTTTAATTTACAGAATATTTGAGAAATTGTTATCAAGGTTATTGCGACTTCAAGAAGGCTTCAATTCCTGTACTAATTACATTTTGTATGAATGTTATTCAAAAACTAATTTCTAAATTATGGCCCTAGATTGTGCAATGTTAAATACGACATTTAGCCGAACGTAAAAATATCTAAATCTGCCGAAACATGCTGTATGTTGTACTTACCTGACTCTTTCTTTTGCTCCTCTTCGGCTTCTCTTGCCTTTTCATGAATCCTCACCCATCGCTTAATTTTATCGGAACTCGGACACCTCTCCTGCATGTGGACATTTCGCACGCGGAACTTTTCACAGTACAAGCGCCTCACAACAGAGATCACACCATGATATAAATAAAATTGCTCTACACAAAACTCGCGTCGTTCTTTCGGCCAGCGAACGTTTTTCGATCGATCCATTGTGACTGTACTTGATGAACTTCGAAACTAGACTGAGCGAGAAACAAGTTAGCAGCTATACATAAACCAGCTCGCCAGCCTCCTCCCCCTTTCCCCGTTACACGCCCGACCAGACGGTGACGCATGAGTTTAAGCGCCAAATCGGAAGATTCGATTGTACTGTTTTTGTATATTGTGAAACCAAAGTGTATTGCACAATAGTAGATAATTCAATGAGGTGAGAGTGCAACGAGGGATTCAAGCTTGCACGAAACGTGACACATCTTCTTCGAGACAGTAAAAAGCAATAGGAACTACTATTTACCAGCAATTAAATTCTATGACAAAGTATTTTTAAGGCGGGTTTTACACAAGTCTGCAATAATATTGTGCAATAATTTTATCATACAACTGCTAATACCACTCATAAAATCTTCAATAACATATTGCACAATTCATGATATTATGCAAAGTAGTATTAAAGCAGTGGAAATATTTATCTATTGAAATCAAAAGTGAAAGTTTATACAGGATGGCCCGTTTACAGTGGTTTTATTCGATTTTTTATGAAGCTTGTCGAAGAAGAAGCTCGATGAGCTTTCAGAAATACCCCATGTATATTCAGCGATAATTTTTATAGTGTAAATGAAAACTTAGCTCAAAATAAATTCGGGAAAACTAAACGAAAGGACAGGATGACGTCTTTCGTGTCAGCTATTAATACAACCAAGTAATTTATTTTTACCTAAAAATCATAGGCTCCGTGTTCAGGCTCAAATTACAACTATTTATATCTTAAATCTTGGAAAATAAAGCTGACACACAAATTAAATTGGGAAGCTGAAAGGATTAGTCTATTAGGATTAGGGAAAATGAATTATTGAAATTTGAACATTTTTTGCCAGCATTGCCAGTTCTTCCGGTAGTTAATGACGAAAAAAGATCATTTCGTCATAGACATAGCCGTGCGTAGGCTCTCGTAGCCACGCGTAGGCACTCGTAGCTGCGCGTAGGCACTCGTAGCTGCGCGTAGGCACTCGTAGCTGCGCGTAGGCTCTAGTAGCCGTAGTAACATAGTATTATTTTTCAAATTGCCAATTAAACGTTAGCTACATAGCTAACTAGCTAATTTATCTGACACATGAGCTTAATTACCGAGTTAGATAAGGGTCTATCGATTTGTTCTATTATCAGATCAACAATGACAGTGGGCTGCTGTCCTGTTATACACATACCTAGAAAATATGATTAGAAAATGACGGTGGACGATTACGTGTCGGAGAATAAAACTAGTCATGTTTTTATATTGCTATTTAATTTTTTGTCCACGATTCGAGGATCGTGGAAAAAAAATTATGGCAGTACACACACCTCCGCCACAGTTAAAACCACTCTAATAAGAAGCGACCTTCCTAATATAACACGCAGTAAACATTAAAAAAAAACAAGCAAGTAATTTCTTATAAACAGTATATATTATGATTTAACAACAAGTTGCCAAAGTCGGTTACAGAACCTAACGATGGTAGTTCATACCCCACATCAAACGTGTCCCTATGAAAAAAAAAGCATTTATTATTACAAAATTAAGGACTAAGAATACTACGATGAAGACAAGGATGTTTGGCAATAATTCCATCCGCACAATTGGCTTTCCTGGTACCTCATTAACGGCATAATTGCAAAATGTCTTAACTGCTCCACAAATTACGAAGTTTATTTTGACATACTATCCTCCTTCTTCTCCGAAAAACTTCCATCTTCGTTTATATCTTGATTTTGTGTGGCTTGTATTTTTTAAAACATTAGAGCCCAGAATAGTAGTCTTACCAAGGGGTATCGTATTACCCAGTTACTGAGTTATGGAGGTCAGACAGGTAGTCCGCTCCATGTAAAATACTGGTATTCAGCTGCATCCGGTTAGACTGGAAGCCGACCCCAATATAGTTGCATGTTATCTCTAAATATTGTGGTGAGAAATAAATGATTTATATACGGAATGTATATACGGAATGTTGCCATCAATAAATATTATATTTTTATAAACACTACAAGTATTTATTTTTCACACTACAAGTATTTATTTTATTTATTTTTTTGTTATTGTCCACTCATTATGTGCTGCACCGATTGACGTCATGACGTCAACGCCGGCTGTCACTGAAAATCAGCGCTGGGGCTCTGTCTCGCATAGGGTCGCAGCATTATGCTGAGTGATGGCCGTTTTGCGTGAATGTGACGCATATTTTCCCGCAACTTGTTTATTTTCGTATATTTGTCCTTTCTTGGCGTCATGTTTGCCGCAAATAAACATATTTTCTTTCTTTTCTTCTCTTTCTTTCTTATTTATAGTTGGGAAAAGGAAGGGAAAAGGCTAGGCTGTTGAGTGCCCAGAATAATAAGAAGACCCCTCTCGATTTTATGACCGTCTAGAACCTCTTCCAAGTTGAAAACGCTGTGAAGGTTCAATTTAATCGGTCGATAGGGCTCGTATGCGGGGTGCGGGAGATTTCTGGAAAGCATACCATAGGGCCCGCATGCTGGGAACCGTTTCATTAGTCGATAGAGCTCGCATATGGAGTGCTGGAGATTTCTGTAAAGCATGCCATAGGGCCCGTATTTGGGTAACCGTTTTCATTAATCGATATGAACGATGGTTGCTTTAAAGGCTCATTTTCATTGGTGTGAGTGTCCGCACGCTTTTTGTCCCCGTTCTACTATCGACTAATGTAAATGAGCCTTGATTGGTGCAGTTAGCCATGTTATTAGTGCTGCAGTTGCTGATATCTTTTTGGTGACAAAGCCTTGACGTGAGTTTCCGATAATATAAATAATAGAGGAAACATGGAAGATGTTATGATCAATAAACAAAAACTTGGTTCTCATAATAAATTATTATTTCACTAGAGCTTAACAACAACAAAAATCAACAATTAATACATAAATTACACTAAAATATTTCACTTAAAATGTTTCTCAGTCCAAATCACCAAGAAATGTAGTAAGAATAAAATGTTCTTTAATCCAAAACGATGTCAAAACATCGATCGCAATAATATCAATTATAATAAATCAACATCGTAAAGGAATGACTAAACGAGAAATAATCAGAGCGTCGACAATGAGCGAGATGCCTCATACAATAGACGGTTCCTACGTTTTATATTTTGTCCAAAATATGACGAGAGACAGTGGTGGCCCAGTGGTAACGGCCGCGACTTACGAGTTGTAGGTTGTAGGTTCGAACCCCGACAGGCGCTTTACTTTGTGTAAATAATTACCATCACCACTGCTCTCAAAACAGTGAAGGAAAACATCGCGAGGAAACCGGCACGTATTAGAACCAAAAAAATCGAAGACATGTGACATCTACCAACCCGCACTGGGCCCGCGTGGTGGATTATGGCCCCTCTCATAGAGAGGAGGCCTGTGTCCCAGCAGTGGGAACATTATAGGCTGATTATGTTATGTTATGTATGACGAATTTCTTTGGTTTTAACAACTAGCCTATTGTAACCTAACACTATCGTCTCACGACCTGTCCGGCGGCATGCTGTAACTAGTTGTTACTGTCGTCCGCTCGGGAGGTGAAACGCTAAGAAGTAAAGCGTCGCCGCATTGTTTCTAGCGATGAACTAAGTTCTAGAACTAAACCGAGAGTGATATTTGTGTGCGGGAGTGCGGCGGGTGCAGATGGCGAGGACCTCGGAACGCTTGTCTCTGTTCTTGTTGCGGGTGAAGCTGCGGGCCTTGCACGCCGCTCTGTTTTGTAGATGCTGGAATGTACAATCACAATATTAAGTAACATCTAATTTATGTGGTATTTTAAGTCCTAATGATTGCGTTCGTGTCACATGGAGACAAAATAATGATAAGTTTCAATTGATATATTGTGTACATACCCGCTGTAGTTTCTTAGGCTTCTCCTGTGGCGCCAACTCAGTAGGAGGTACTTCGGGCAGCGCTAGCGCGGCCCGCAGGCGCCCACAGCGCGGCGCCAACACTTGCAGCGCGCCGCCGAGCGCGCCCGCCAGCGCCGCGTACGCCGCGCCGCCCGCCCAGTGGGACCACGACGCGCTCTCGGAGCCGATGTGGGCTGATATGCAGGGCTCTTCACCCTCCTGGAAGATGAATCATGTTGGCATTAAATCAGATGGTTCCAACTAGCTATTGTTAATCTATCATTTGTAAACACTCGGACAAGTCTACATCATTTATGCCAGCTGTTTTCTAACTGGTTGCCGTCTGTCACTGTCTTGTAGGCGATGGCTTGGCTTGTCAACGTACCTCGAAGTACTTGAGCAGGTCCCTGAAGGTGGCTCGCTGTATCTTGAGGTCTCTCTTGGCGCGGAACTTGTTTGAGTCCCGCGCTAACTCGGTGAGTCGCGGCAGTAGGGCATCCACATGCGCTGTGAGCGCGTTGTCTGAGTTGTCGTCGTCTATAACCGTCTCGTAGGCGATGGCGAGCGCGCCGCCTGCTGCCATGCGGACCTTGAGGTACAAACAAATATGTTTATTGAAACAATTCACTTAGAGTATCGTTGTCTGGTGTACAATAATAACATAAGAAAGTTACCTCATGTGACTCAGCCTCCAACAACTCCCCAAGCCTGGCAAAGCTGGGCGCCTGGTTGTTGAGCAACGACAGCGCGTGGTTGGGCGACAACAGCGGCAACAGTAGCGCCCAGCCGTCCAGTGCGGCGGCGTGCCACGCGCCCTCCTCCACGACCGTGCTTGATACTTTCACGCTGCCGTCATCCTGGGAGAAATAACAAGAATACATGAAAAATGAATTATTCAAACCACACACACTTTGTACTACCAAGCATGAAAAAATTGTGTTTTAGCCCTTCCCGCCATTAACTGCGATTTTACCAAATAATGTGCCGAAAAGTATTTATTTGAATTGCTTTTAAAAAAGGTGAGTGTCCGTGGAAGTTTTATAACTTCTTTGGGGTTATTGCCTAAAGACTGAAAATCTGGAATGATTCTTTTGTAGCCAAAATTTTCCATTTGACGGATAGTAGATAGTAGTTTTCCATTTGACGAGTATTTTTTTTTTCGATATAAATAATAATAATAAAAATGCGACACAAAATGAGAAAAATAAAAAGTCTGAAGTACTCGTAAGGCAAGTGAGAATTTCTCAAAAAAATATATAAACCGTCTAGCACCAAAAACATAAATAATCGCTGAAGAAACGTGGGGGTATTTCAGGAACTCCATGGGGAGAGGCTTTTGACATTTTTCTTTAGACATCGTTTCACTGGTCACCCTGCATTGCATGGGTAGTACTTTACCTTGAGATAGCTGCCGCTGAAGATAGTCTCGTACATGCGCATTTCCTCTAAGATCTCAGAGAGGTCATCCTCCATCAAGTAGCACAACACGGCCAGTGATGAGCAGCACTAAAACATACAGAACACATTATTTTTTTCGTTTTTTCTTTGGCTCTTGTAGACTGACAGAACATTTTCTTTGATGTAAAGTGGTCTTAAATGTCTGTATATCCATGTTTACCTCAGTACGCGTGTCGAGTGAGGCAGACTTGTCAGTGGCGGTGGCGGCGAGCGCGGGCCGCACCTCGCGGAAGAACTCCTCCCAACCTTCTTCGCCGATCTGTGGGTAGCATATTAAGTATAAGCCGATGGTTCATTACGTAATTAAGGATCGCTGCCGTTGCAGACGGTAGCCCGAAAAGAAAACTGGCTCGAAAGTTGAGGCTAAGTTATATAAGTCTGGTATAATTTGTGTAAATTTAGCTGTAGGGTCATCCCTTGCTGAACGGTAATGAATCTTAATAAGATTATAATCACCTGTACAGCCAGTAGCGGTGCAACAGCAGCAGCTGCTTTCCTCTCCCTATCCTTGCCTCGTCGTAGTGCACGCGACACATGGTCGGCCAGGGTGGCGCGGTGAGCGGTCAACAAGCCATCAAGCGCTCGTCGCTGTAATTCCGCGCGGAGTGAAACGAATGCGCTCGCGCGTGCTGCGTGCCCGCGCGCGTTCAACGACTCTACTAATTCTAGAACCTTCTCTTCGAATTTCTCTTGAAGAACTTGTTCTAAGGGAAAAGAGAATATTATTATTAGCATTATAAAAATAAACACTCTCGCGATAGTCAGTACGATACGATCCCTCCAAAAATATTCTTATCTTAAACCATTTGAAGGCCTTAAAAACAATCAATAAATCCGATGACATAAGTATCTCGTATTTCATTGATACAAGCTAAAAAAGCATGAGGTCAAATTTTTCTTCAGAAGATGACGTCACTGATGCCTACGCTATTCGTGTGACATCAATCGACTTGTGAATGTATTCGACTAGATGTCGGTCAATCTACACGTGACGTAACATATACATATGAGTCATACGCGCAATACTCTTCCTAGGTCAACGACATGGCCTTCACAGTTTGTGTAAATAAGTTCAAAGAAAAACACCTAACGCATACAAGCATTATCTAGCATTTAATTTGTACTTGAACATATTATTATCAATCTTTTGGATTAAAATAAAGGAATTCGTTATTAGGTCTATAAAACGACGTGGTTGTAGGAAAATAAACCTAGCTCACTGATCACTAGACCTACAGTAAGATTGCGCAATATAATGAATCCAATTATATTCAATACGTTCAATACCTTATCATCGAACAATAAAATTGACCAACATGTGTTACACAATATTTATGTGTTGTGTGCACAATATTTATTGACCTTGATATTGCACCATATTTGACACACGACGACGCGAAATATTTACGCGGAATTTCCTTAGCAACATGACGTAGCGCGATATTTTTTTGTTGTGTGTTTGGATCGTGTGATGACTAATCATCACAATCTGTTTACTAACATTCTGAATTTATTTTGAACAATGATGCTAATCAATGCTCTGCAGGCGTAGCATGAGCACCGTTTTGTCGAGGGAGAGTAGACAAAAATAAAGTTTCCTGTAGACAGTAGACAGTACGAGACGGCAGGAAAGTAGAAAGAGTCAACTGCACTTTTGACGAAATTCACTCTTTTACATAATTCGACTTGGAATTCTTTGTTTTGTCATAGGATTTATCGGTTGTCAGTGTGATTTTGACAGTAAGGATAGAAAACTTTCTTCCGAAATAGTCTACATACAAAAAGACCTAGACAAAGATCGTTAGAAATGAAAGACAAAATGACAGATTGTAGAAAGATTTCTACGGTGGATGTCAAAAATGAAGAAACGAACTGTCACTTTGCATAGAAAAAGCTATGTCTATTCTTCGTAGAGATAGAAAGCGCCATGCTACGCCTGCTGTGCTACCTAGTTTGGAAAGCACTACGCAATAAGGCAGTTGTTAAACACAAGGTTTTTTTAAACCAAAGGGCTTACTTAGTCAAAATATATTTACTTTTATCAGGTTTCACTTCCTCTTTGACCGTCTCTTGATAATAATAGTAATTATAATGTGGTTCTTCTACAATAGGCTCCACAATTTTCTCTTTTTCATTAACTGGACGTGGTCCACTCCATTTAATCTCCCGTTGCTTCCCTGTAGAATATAATTGTTTATTATTGTCTTATTGATATTTAGTTACTTCATTAGTAATGTGTATGATGCATTACATTTGATCTCCTGATGCTGCAGCCCAATATCTATAGACTCTGTCCTGATGATCCGGTGTTCTCCCGTCTTCCTGCCCCATTGTGTGCCGCTAAGCTTATCTGCAGAAAAATATGAATCTCAGTTTAAACCAAGGTGTGATTTTGTAAAACAGCCAATTCCTGCATTTGTATTCTAACACCAAATAATAAAATAAGGGCATATCTTTGAACTGAGCAATGCCGTACAACAACACTTACAACGTATTACAAATACAATACAAAGTACCAATGCCATTGATAGCATATCAAAGTGACGGTGAAGCGACTTTTTGATCTTGTACGAATTCAATTTTAAGTCAGGTTTCAAATAATGGCACCAGATTGCGCAATGTGAAATACGGCATTCAGCTAAATCTGGCTGTCGTTGAGCCGACACAGAAGGTTGCTGTATGGCGTCGTTACCTGACTCTGACTTCTGCAGCTGTTCGTGTTGCGGTTGCATCAAAATACTTGCTCTTTTCTTCTCTTCCTGTAATACCCAATCCCTAAGTAGATCTGAAGTCGGACACTTATCCCGCCTGTTCCCATTTCTTTGATTTCGATCACAGAACTTTACAAAGTAACAGCGCATAGCAGCAGCGATACTCTTACGATTTAAATAATATTGCTCTACACAAAACTCGCGTTCCTCCTTCGACCAATCACGTCTAGCTATTGATTTCGATTTTGATCGATCCATTGTGACTGTGGAACTTCCGAGCGAGACTGACAGAGCGGGAAACAAGCTAGCGGATAAACATACCTAGTAAGTCCCCCCGCGTGACCCTCCCGACGCTGATGCATGCGTCATACTCATGACTTTGCGCGGGAACTTGGAAGATTAGGTAATAATTAATGGTGTGAAATTGAAGTACATTAATGTATTGCACAATTAATATTTATAACACTGAAATCTTTTTTATTGACCTGGATTTCTATGTTATCGAATTTTATATTTTTTGCACTATTATTATTTCTAAACTTATAATATTATACAGAGGAAAGATTTGTATTTTTGTGTGTATGTTTGTAATGAATAAACTCAAAAACTACTGCGCTGATTTCAAAAATTCTTTCACCATTAGAAAGCTACTTTCACCCTGAGTAACATAGGCTATAATTTATAAAGATTTCACGCGGGCGAAACCGGTGGCGGCAGCTATTTTACAATAAACATATAGCAATTTTATAGTAATTAATCCATTAAATAATAAACAAGTTCAGAGATAACCCAAAAAATGCTTCGTTTTTCGTAGGCAATTTATTTTATAATATTATATACTAGAATTAATAATAATATTTATACTACTCATTTTTATATTTTTTTAAAGTTTTTTTATAAAAATGTTATTAATAAGTAGGTATGTAAATGAAATAAAGAAAATAATATTCGCATTCCGAATTACTTTGAATATAGAGATGAGTTATATGTGTATTTTCGTAAGAGAATGACAATGTAAATTTTTAAAAGCAGTCCAGTACTTTTTAAAGTTTATTCATTACAAACAAATATTTTCTCTTTATAATTTTGGGTGTATAGAACGTTAAAATGTTTATGAGCTTCAGTATATTCCGAGTTCGATAAGAGTCTATCGATTTGTTCTATTATAAGATGAGCAACGAAGATTAGATTAAAAAAGCAAACAAATACATCAACCGGGGTATGTATATGTGTCGAGAATAAAGTAAGTCATATGTGCTTATTTCTGTTTTATTTACTATCCTAATGTACACACAGATTAAGAAAATAAGCACAGGTCAGATAGCACCCCATAGCTTAGCAGGAGATTGGTAGGCCTTTGGTGGTGGATGCAAAGAACTAGAATCCTCTTGATTTTCTTCACGCCTAGTACTTTTAGTTAAATTGTTTTTTGACTCTGTGCCCCTAGGACTTTTTGTAACATTCGTGCCCAAGTCCCTCTCAGTGAAAGTCCGCGACATAAAAATGTATTAAAACTACTTACTACACTGAGAAATGAAAATTTCCCACCACGCTTTAGAAAAAAATAAGAAAACCGTGATTACATAAAAAAAAAACGTTGTTTTAGGAAAATAAATCTTTGATCACTGGTGTCGCAGTAATATTGTGCAATCGAACCAAGAACTAACGTTAACATAAGTATGAACGTAAACGAAGCAAAAGCGAGCATAACAGGTAGCGTTCTATAGTTTCTGCCTTATCTTATGGGAAGAAGGCGTGAATTTATAAAATAACCACCAAAACCATATTCAATAGTAATCCTTAATAAAAAACAATATTAAGCAATACGCGATATTGCACAACATTATTGACCTTGATATTGCACCATATTATTGACCTTGATATTGTACACGTGAGGTGCATTATTTACGCGGCTTTTCCTTGTTGAGATGCATGACGCAGCGTTATATCTTTTGTTGTGTGTTGGATCGTTGGATGACTAATACAAACAGTAACAGTAAAATTACAATCTAACGTTCAGACTTTATTTTTAACAATGATTTTAGTAAAATTTTCATAAATATTGTGGTTGCATAAAAATGCACTCCTGTTTTCCTGCCCCATTGTGTGCCACTTAGCTTGCCTGCAGATGCAAAACAATGTTGTCAGTAGGCAACTTCTGCCTTTGTATTCGAATACCAAATAATAAATGGCATGTCTTTGAACTGAGCAATGCTATTTTCAAATATGGCACTGGTTAGCGCAATGTAAAATACGACATTCAGCCGACCGTTTGCGCATTTATGCTGCGCAGTTGTACGTTCTCCTTACCTGACCCTAACTTCTGCGGCTGTTCGGGTAGCGGTTGCATCAAACTACTTGCTCTTTTCTTCTCTTCATGTGCCACCCATGCCCTAAGTTGATCTGAAGTCGGACACTTGTCCCTCTTGAGCCCATTTCGATCAAGGAACTTTTCCCAGTAACAGCGCTTCACAGCAGCGAGACTCTCATGATTTAAATAATATTGCTGTATACAAAACTCGCGTTCTTCCTTCGACCACCCGCGTCTAGCTATCGATTTCGATTGATACATGGTGACTGTGTACTTAGTGAACTTCGGTACGACAATGAGCGAGAAACAAGTTGTAGTGCGTAGGATTTCGTAGTCGCGCGTAGGCTCTCGTAGTCATGCGTAGGCTCTCGTAGTCGCACATAGGCCGCCGTAGTCGCGCGTAAGTAGAAAAAAATAAAATATTCACACAAAACTAATATTACTCATTTATTAAAGAAAATTTACATTCACATTTTAATTCAAACGAGCAATGTGAACTCTAAACAACGAGAGAGTAACGCAGACCTTGTTTTGCTTGAAGTCTAGTTTACTAACCTGCCAATAGGAGGCGTTGGTAGTAGCATTAAATACCTAAGTTTCAGAGAAATAGCAATGCGAGTTACTATTTTCTACCGAAAGCTTTATACTGCATAGTAGGTACAAAACAAGGTCGCTTATCGGGTATGTCTGTGCTCAGTTCTTCTAAACTGCACAATGGTTTTTGATGTGTACCCCTGTATCACATTCATATTTAACATTTTATAGCACAGAAATCGATGTTGTAACAGTTCGCCATATTAGTAAGTACCTAAAACGCACACGTGTGAATCAGGGGCGGGTTGCTAGTATAATACTGATTACACTACACTAATACAACCTTCACATAACAACACCTCGGCATAATATTCTGTTTGTAGTTAGCATGAATGCAATAGAGAAGTCCAAACATTTTATTTTTTTCTAAAGGTACTATAATCTACTTGAATTTATAACTGCGACAAAGCAGGCAATAGAATGGCCTGCATTAATACTGCCATGTCGAATTAACAACAGTCAGTAGTTTAACTTTCAAACAGAATTCTGAGGGGACGGCGCGTACGCAGTCCCCACTATCAAAAATTACGCATCCGAGTTATCCACATTAGGGATAATCGCAGGGGTCAACCCAACCGCAGTGCAATGGGAAGGCCTCGCCCTGGGGGAACCGCCTTCATGATCACGGTGTCCCCTATGCCAGGTAAGTATGAGTTGCTTACAGAATTTTGCGAGCGTCGTTCAACAGCGGAGAGTCTTAACACCGCGATTCAGAAACATGACGTAAATGTTCAACGCCATCTATTAAGAAGATTGAAAACTAGATCGCGTCGCCGTCTGTTACCCTCAAAGAGAATTAAACCACGTTAAGCCATGATTTAAAACAAATAGCTCTTTAGTTCGCTAAGTAAGTACAGTTATAATACTCATTATTCCGTATTCCTATTATTTTGTAATGCCTTTAGCAGGCGCACCTGTAATGCTGCCATAGCAATGCTCCTACACATAATATTATAATGATTTATTTATATATTCTTCAGAAAGCTTACAATCTAATAACTAGGTAAATAATGTACATAAAATTAGCTCTTACAGTTGCAATTTACAAGCATCCACAAATTAAAAACTATGTACCTAAAGTAAAAAAAAAGTTTTCTTTATTTCGTTCGTCTTAACTTTATTACCCTAATAGTTCGTCTTAACTTTATTACCCTAATAGTTCGTCTTAACTTTATTACCCTAATAGTTCGTCTTAATATAGGTACTCGGGCTGATTCTGAATAGATCAACATTAAGTGAGAGGGAAGATTATTGAAGCCCGATTTTTTTTGTAATATATTGGACAAAACAACCCCTCCGTATCAAAAAGTCTTTTCTGTACACACGGCTACACATCAAGCTATAAATTTCCAGTATAAGCTGACCTCACATTGTACGGACATCCTATATAATGCGAGATCAGCATAAACTGGACTTTTATAGCTTGATATGTAGCCGTGCGTACCTATACATATAAGGTGTATCTTTTCATACACGAAATCTCTTAAGGGATCATTGTACTCATCATTATGAACAACTTCCACTATGGGACCAAACCGGAAATCGCGAAAAATAAAACTGTGCTGTTCCCTACATTTTGACAAGCTATGCGAACATAAATGTAGGAAACAGTAGACTTTTTTATCCCTATTTCAGAATTGGTCCCATAGTGAAAGTTGACCCCTAACTATATGAAAAGATACGCCTTATATAGGGTAGTCGGGTAAAAATTAAACCGAAGTAGCGTGTCGAATCAGATCAAATAAAGCGACTGATAATTACAATAATTAAAGCATTCCACTGAATCCCGCATAACATCCGAGATAAAGCTAATAGTGAGTTAATTAGATATTATAGACATTTGTAATCTGTCCCCTGCATGGTAGTAGGTGATTACACTAAACAGGATGAGTCTATCAAAGTGAAGATGAAGGCAAGTGTTTGTCTACAACATACAACTCTACAACCAATGCATTTGTCACGTGTTTTTAATAAAATAATAGTTTAAACTATATTATGATTGACATAGTAACTAGTCTATGGTCAGTAAATTGGTTTTTATGATATACCTACGTAGGTTCGTCATCATGCCTGCAATTGACATATATAGGATTACTCTAGCTTCCACCCGCGGCTTCGCCCGCGTGGTATGTCGATAAATAGTAGCCTATGTCGATAAAAAGTATCCCCGGGATGCCATCTATCTCCTTGCCAAATTTTATCGAAATCCGTTTAGTGGTTTAGGCGTGAAAAGGTAACATACAGAAGGACGGACAGACACAGTTACTTTCGAATGTATAATATTACTAGCTTCCGCCCGCGGCTTCGCCCGCGTGGTATGTCGATAAAAAGTAGCCTATGTCCTACCCCGGATGACATCTATCTCCTTGCCAAATTTTATCGAAATCCGTTCAGTGGTTTAGGCGTGAAAAGGTAACATACAGACAGACAGAGAGAGTTACTTTCGAATTTATAATACATATTAGTATGGATTTGTTCCTAATCGTGTCCAACTGAGAAGTGTACGGAACGCACACTCGACCTCGTTTAAATCGAAGTTGTGCCACAGACTTTCTTTCCTGTAAATTATTACTAGAATAGTAACAGCAGTCAGTATCAGGACCTTATGTAACACAATAACAATACAAAGCCGATCCTCAAGAGGTTACTATTAAAATGTATCGTTAAAAACAATTTGCTTGGAGGGGCTCTCGTCGTGCACGCTCTTAGTTATTACATCCGCCAATTTGATCGAGATGATACATTTAATACCGGTCAGTTTGTCTGTATGATAACTAAATATATTCCTACCTACTCTTATCGTAAAAAAACGACCTAGCAACAATGATATTATATTAACAGATATGTTATACACTCACAAAACAACCGAAAAAAGTGTTCCGCGCAGCAGCGGCACAAATACCCACGTTTCATTCATTTTTACACTTCACTACAAGTAAAAACGTTACAATTGGAATGTTTTCGAGTCTTCACGATTGCGCGCTTATAACATATCTGTTAATTTAATATCATTGCCTAGCAATTAGCTAATTAAAACGGTTTATTTACTTACAACTATATTTGCGACACAGCTCCACATACACACCCTGCTAACATTGAGATAATCTTAGTCAGTCACTATTATCTTCTTGACCGAACTTATATTTTTCATTCAGAAGGTATATAAAATAATATCTTATCTTATCGAATATTAAAAAAACCGGCCAAGTGCGAGTCGGACTCGCGCATGAAGGGTTCCGTACCATTATCTATGAAAACGGCAAAAAAATCAAGTTTGATAAATGGCCCCTTAAAATATTTATTTTATTTTAATTTAATTATTGATTTTTAAAGTGAATATCTAACTAAATAGTCTGTGAATATATCAAGCCTACCTATTGCCGTCATCAATATCGAGCAAAAGCGAGCAAAAAAATCAAGTTTGTTGTATGGGAGCCCCATTAAATATTTATTTTTTAGTATTTGTTGTTATAGCGGCAACAGAAATACATTATCTGTGAAAATTTCAACTGTCTAACTATCACGGTGCATGAGATACAGCCTGGTGACAGACGGACAGACAGACAGACAGTGGAACCTTAGTAATAGGGTCCCGTTTTGCACTTTGGGTATGGAACCCTAAAAAGCATAAAAATATATTTAGATACTTATGCATAATAAGGTCAGCGACACATTAGCCGCACACTGGAAAGATTAAGCTATCTGGAAAATCCACCAATTTGGATGATAAACCTGTGCTGTGGCAAGTTCAATGTGAAAACTGGAGATAGTGTTACTCATTTTAGATCGTAAAGATTTAAAGATACTTGCGTATTTACTTTACCTTATCGTAAGATGATTAGGTATATATTTGGTTGCCTAAATGCACAGACATGTTTTGTCTGAAATATCTCAACTAAGGGCTGACAAAGATACACAAGACATACTCAAATGGGTTGTACTGCAGATGGCAAGTCTCAAAAGATCATTATCTGTGAGCTGTGTACTTACGGTAGTTACAACTCATTTGTCAGAATTGCAGTAGACCTTGTGCAAAATGTCGACTTATGCAAATGCAGTCGTTACGGGTCGTCAGAAGGTCGAAAGTCTGATAGCCAGTCTTGCCAAGGGGTATCGTATTGCCCAGTTACTGGGTTGTGGAGGTCAGATAGGCAGTCGCTCTATGTAAAATACTGGTATTCAGCTGCATCCAGTTAAACTGGAAGCCGACCCCAACATAGTTGGGAAAAGGCTAGGAAGATTGATTGTGCAAAATGTCATGATAGCTCCATCATTATACTAAGGGCTGATTTCATCAAAGTCAGATATCTTTTATCCGTGGAATAAAATTGTCGTCTGACAGTTTTTGTATAGAAAAACTGTCAAAAATTCAAAATTTATTTGCAGGATAAGACTTATACTCGGCATAAAAGTTTGGTGAAATTTGCCCTTACGGAGATAACTGTTTCCAAAATTAGTCCAGCCACGTACTTAAATCTGAGGCACATTTTAATTGATCGCTCTTATTGGCTGCTTCGATAACTCTTGCGATGCTGATTGGATTACTAATTACGTGTTGATTGAACATTGTAGGACAAGAATACTTCTTTTTTTATTGCAACTTTAAACATTCAGCTGTCAAATTGACGGCTAAAAGATACTGTCTTTTATTTTCTACTGTTCTTCACACATGTCTGGTGAAAACAGCCAACGTTTTAGCTCAGTAAAATTCCAACCAAAACAATCTAGATAGCGTTGTTTAGCAAAACAGAGCCGGCAGCGGTCACTATGCCGATGCATTATTCAATTAGGCTGATAACGCTTAAGATGATTACTGGTAATAAAATTGTAATGTCTTGTTTCCGAGATGCGCGCGTGGGTATACGGACGCGGCTTGGTGTGACCCTACAGGGGAAAGTTTTTTGAATCTTATTTGGCTTAGGTATGTTACTGGCAGAATAATAAATATATAGCCATTTGGTACAGTTCTAAAAGTTCCTTGGCCATCAGCTGTACGTCTGAAATACCTACGATGCTTTTTCTAAGGCCTTTGGTGTCTTTAGTCTGTGACCGCGGACCACCGACGATGCCCCCCGGGTTAATAGTCAATACGGTCCTGTCATTCTAGTAGAAGTCTGTAGGTATAAAGACTTCAGCTAAAAGGTATGGGTAGTAGAGGAACTGAGACTGAAATCGAAACAAATGGAAAGATAAATTGAGTCATTGTTTTTTACAATACAGACGAAACTAAACTTCATTGAAAATCTAGAGAGAAAATAGTTTTCAAAATGTTCAAATTGAAATATTTCTTGAGACTCAATTAAAGAGCACCATCAGAACCAATAAAATCAACAGTTCTGCCAGTCCTATTCTAAGAAAATCTCAGTGCGACGGATATCACTCGTTTTATTTGTTCATAAGTCTCGTTTGGTAAAATTGGATGACACACTCTGTGCGTAATTCGCTAAGAACTGGGAGGTGCCTCTAACCCGTCAGTGCTACTTATAAACTTTTTTCTTCCAGTGGCGCAATAGACCTAGCTACAATTTACTTTCGTAATATTTAGTTACTTACCTATTTAAACATTATTAATTTCTATATAATTTTATTAGATTGTGTAATAATTGCAAAACATGTTTTTATTTTTTATTTTTGTTTTAACACCCACTTGCAGAAGGTTATCTTGGTCTTCGATAACGTCTGTTTTACTTACTAAGGACATCTAGATATTCATGTTCCAGACCAACAATATATACGTAGATGAATAACAAGTTATGGATAACATTAAACTTGCATCCTATTACTGCTTAAGTAGGTACCATAAGTTTTATTTTACTTATGCATGTGAATGATACATTCGGCACGTTCATATGTAAATTGAAATTACTGTTACAAAAAAACTACCCCATCTAAATTAATAGAAAGTAGGAGGGTCCCCTTAAAATAATTGCCTATGGCGTTAATTCAGCCACCCCCAGCGAAACCAATTTGTCTATCAATTAAATTTCGTGAAAAAAATACTCTTGTCAATGAGGGATCCGTTTATCTGTCCAACGGTTAAGTGTCAGAGTTTAATAAACTGTTTAATTAAGAGCGCGTTAGCGGCGCTGGGTTAGGTTAGGGCGCAGACGCAGTGCGAGTTGCGCGCGCGTCCTGGCATCATGCTGGTGTTAGCGATGCTCCTCGCCGCGTGCGTCGGTGCCCGAGCCAGGACTTTCAACATCACGTACCTTTACGTGCCTCACATCGTGGCACCCGGCCAGCAGGAAGTCGAGATCGAGTGCCGATACGACGCCAACTTCACGCTACTCAGCTGGTTCAAAGGCGCCAACGAGTTCTTCAGATACCGACCTGGTGCAGCGCCCAGCACTCGCTCCTTCCCCATCCTTGGAGTTGGGACAGTGGAGATGCTAACGTGCGGACCTGTAGCATGCCAGCTGAAGCTAGGAGCCCTGACTGAGGAAGCCACCGGACTGTACCGGTGCGACATCGAGAGGGATGTGCCGCCATACAAGTTTGCAACCATGACAGCGCACATGGAAGTCCACGGCCACCAGCACCGGAGACCGTTGCTCGAAGGATTAGCTGAAGAATATAAAGACGGAGACATGATCCAAGCGTACTGTCGAGGTGCTCCGGACTCAGAGCTCCGCTGGTACATCAATGGTGCAGAGTTGGAAGAATTTAGAGGTTCAACGAATTTGAAGAAGAAAAGCAGTCGATACCTCTACATGGGTGTACCACTTACAATGTTAGTGCAGTGTGCAGAGTTTCGTTACGGGAAGATATACGGTTCGAGAGAGCAGAAGGCGAGGTGGAACGATGTAGGTCAATTGCGAAAAAAAAAGGAAAATGATGTGCAAAATGGTTCGATTGTCATTACAGGACGCTTGTCTTTGCTCAGCATTTTGTGTTTGTTAGATAAAGTATTTTATGTTTAATGTTATCAATTATGTTCCTTCTATGTTTATAGTTAATTCCAGTGCAAATATTATTATTTTTTGTCCGTGCATGAGTATTCGCCAATGTAATTACGTGCAATTTTGGTGTAGATAATAAATAATGTTATTTAATTTCGCTTACTCCTCTATTACCTAAATCCCTGTGTAAGAAGTTGAAAGTGACTATGACAAAATATTAACTGTGATTACTTTGCCCTGGCCTGATCGAAATTGGATTTGCTACATACACAGCCATCGCGTAAGTAAGTACCGAGCCTCTATTGACAAAATCCCGAAGTAGAATTTTTTAACACCCAGAACAGAACCAAGAGAAAGAAATACGGTGAGCTCCATCCAAAAAATCCTCTGGGATCAAAAAAACCGGTCAAGTGCATGTCGAACCACGGACAATGAAGGGTTCCGTAATTGGGATGAATTTATCCAACAAACTTAACATTGTAGTTGAAAAACATGCTTCAACATGTTTTTGCAACTACAAAACCATCCCCACATTACGTTTATGGGAGGTACCCTAAAAAAAGTATTTTTTACGATTTTCTTTTACCACTTTGTCGGCGTGATTTATATGTATACCCATACCAAATTACGGCTTTTTAGCACCAACAGTGTCTGAGCTAGGCCGCGGACAGACAGGTAGACAGACATGGCGAAACTATAAGGGTTCCTTGTTGACTACGGAACCCTAAAAAGTAATCTCAAAGGCATCCATTCCATCATAATTTTCTGATCGAATTCATTGATTCTAAACGTCCCAACGAGGTACAATACGGCCTTTATAACTTGGCTGTTCTGAACTTCGCGCAGATAGCTGCGCAGTAACATTTTTTAGGAATCAAATAGTGACATGAGGCGAATGTGAGTGAGAGAACATGCGTGAAAGTTCATAGTGCCTATGTATCTGCCAAGTTACAACGGCCGCATTGTAGGTAGGCTTATAGGTTACTCCAATGAACTTACTTATAGAGAGAGGTCTCATGCAAAAAGTTATTTTAGGTACCTACTTACTACATAAGTACACAATAAAACCCGAATATATGTACGAATCCTTGGGCTGCGCACAAAATTTTATTAGATACAATCTTAATCAACCTGTTAGGTATAATAAGCAGTTTAAAATAGTAAAATTACCTATTGACCTAGGAATCGAACCCAGTAGGTAGGTTACGCTCACTGCAGTCGTACTTTTAACTACCGCATCGCACCCCTCACCGCTACATATCCGTTATTAGGGCAAAGAAATTGAGACCAAATGTATATTGAAGCAGGCATCATTTTTGTTCATCAGACAGGCGACTCCGGTGCAACAATTTCTATGAGAGCAATGAAAACTTCACGGAAATTGTGGTACAGGTGTCGCGTCCCGCCTGTCTGCGAGAGCCTTTATCTGGCAAACAAAAATGATGCCTGCTTCAATATTCATTTGCTCTCAATTTCTTTACATCTCCCAAGTTCTTATGAGCTTCTTGGTTCTTTAAGGGTATGAGGAACAGGGTGTAAAGTTCACTCATCCACCATAGAAAAGGGAGGATCCTCCGACCACACGGGTGTTGTGTCTGGCGGGCAACAACTGCCCAATGATTGATATTGGATTCTTGTATATTATGTCCATCGCGCAGTAAACTGTGACGTCAGGGTTGTTGTGTGACGTCAGATCTATGATGCGTAGTTCGCATGTGGCGATGTAGATACCGCCACAGTTCCTATAGAGGTATCATCTACAATGCTATGTACAAGGTTATTTTGTACGTGGACAAAATCGAAACAAATGTCGCCATCCTCTTTTGACAATACGATTCCTGTGACAACTTTACTATTCTATTCAATTTTTAGTATGGCAATGAAGCCGATGTCGACAATTCTGCCAAAGTCAGAGGGCCTAGACAAAGTAACATTCGATTAGCGAATGAACTCGAACTATAACTTCTACAGAGATGCGTAGCCAAGTGGCACTTTTTGACAGGCGTTATTAGTTTTCGATTCATAAGATGGACACATTAGCGAAAGTCAAGACCCTGTAGAAAACGAAACAAAATGGTGAATTGAAGCAGTCGATGTTTTGTTTTTTTTTGCAATAAAATGGGTTGTAGGGGCTCGCTACGTCACAACTAAGTATAAAATTTACATATGCGTGACGTCATACCACATTTTTACTCAATGTACAACACAATGTATTTTGATTACGTAAAAAAAGAACAAATATGGGTCCAATATTTGTTAATTATCTTAAAAATGTAGTTATCATCCCCATTGGAAAGTCTCGACGAAATGCTAGAAGCATTATTTATAGAATTTTATCACTTTTCAAATGTTTGTCCCGGAGCTCGTTGTAAGAATCGTGGTACGAGAGCCCATGCCCAAATGTTTGCCTTATCGTTTTATGATCAAATAGTCCAATCAACGGGGCATAATGTAACCCGATCGAAAAATTCTCCCGTCTATGAAATTTGGCATGTGATGAAGTTAGGTAATACAGAGTACAGATTTACAATAATCCAACAAATTTTGTTACGTCTCGTAACAAAATTTGTTGGATTATTGTACCTACATCTGAAGAAAGAAATTACTTTTTTTTACCTAAATATGAATATTTCCCCTCAGACTGTAATATGGAATAAGTATGTAAAGGAATCCAACATTTTTTCGATTTCAGAGACACCTCAAATTTGACTTTTAACACTATAATTTGTACTGAAAAATTGCTCTGCCAATTGTTATTTTATAATATGGTTTTATGTCCTTAAATACATAGCTTAGTTTAGTGATCCAAAAGATTTTTCCTTTTTAAACATATGTTTTTGATTTTTGCTTAACTGCGTAATGTGAAAAATTACTCCGTCAATTTTTATACCTTTACTATTTTTATATCATATAATTTTATTCAAAACAGATTTATTAATACATATTTTCGCTGATTTATGCTAGAACGAAAGGGTTGACCTTCACTTGACCGCTCGAAGCTGCGCTGCCACACACTTTTAGTGTAGGCGAGTTTGGTGGCAACCGACTACAAAGAATTTATATTTATTAGAGCAAAAATTGAGAGAAGGAGCACGAAGCTGCTTCTAAATTTTCTTTGTCACCGTCAGCAATAGCAATATGGATTGGTAAATGATTTTGTACGACGATAGTCTGTACAGTATCTTCAAGCATACGATGATTGTTCTGTATACTTGTGATGATGGAAACCCGGGGATGAAGAATGAAACCGCCCGAGTTGAGTGTGGTTAAATCACTGATTTATTTTACTTAGCTTGTTCATTAAATGATCGCGCGTATGCAAACGCTGTAGCTTAACCTACTTTAATGTTACGAAATGTGCGAGTTCACCGTACATACTGCCAACTCTAAAGGAGAAGGCGAGGGAGTATGTTGAAGATGAAACCTAGTGGGTCTAAATACAATAAAATGATGACTTAGAATAAATGATACAATTTATCGTTGAAAGCTGATACAAGGTGATTTCAACAACATCTACTCTAAGTATTATGTATACCTAACTCTAAACTGATTTTGTATAAGTTAATGTTTCAGCATGGGAGAGGTCCCTTTATTAACACTTTCGGTTGTTTTACTTATATCACTGAACTCACTGATCACTGGCACTGGCATTGTTTCACGCGCGCAGTCAGTAGATCCCGCTCCTGAGAGGTCAGCTTGCGCCTCCGCCCCCGGGGCCAGCTGGCCCGCCGGTACACGTACCTCCAGTATCTCACGCTGCTGCGGCGTAGGTGCGGCTTGGCACTTACTTCTTATAATTATGTATAAGCATATGCCGCCTAAGACGAGAACCAACGCTAAGGTAACGTACACGACGGAGTAATGGTGGATGTCGTGGACGTTTAGTTGTGTAGAAGATTGTTCCTTTATATTGGTTATTTGGTCTCTAAGCTGATTCCACATATGGGTGTGGTTTTCCGGTACGTCGAAATTGTTGGGCAAGGTTGTGTTTATTAGAGAATTCAATATGGAAACCTCTGGGACTTCGATATTTGATCGCATGTTCATGTGGCGTAGGTAGTTGTTGTGCGTATGAATACTGTACGCATCCGATTTCAGTGTGCATCCATAACCTAGGTCAATGATACCACTGCCTCGTATGACTGTAGTTGTTGTGTCAGCAATACAGGAAATACGGATTTCACATGACTCACAACAGGTGTAAAACCAGGAATTCAAATTGTGTAAGTTGACCCAATGATTTTGGCACGTGGACACGTCTTGTTTACAAGCACTCCTCATATTACTTACCGTCTGGATATCGCATAACGATTGTTTTATGCCCAGATTGTAAACAGGTTTGTCAATGGAGCACAGTAGCCGGTTGTTACTGATGATATGAAAACATGGTTGCAGATCGCTATCTGATAAGAGCAGAGCGAGGTCCTTTTGTATATTGTAGGCAATATATGGTGAGCTTGGGACAGTGCGAACGTGATTCGATCCCCTTTTCTGAGGGATAGGTATGATTCTATCTAACTCGAAGATATCGTTGCTCACTAGCGGAATCTTTATCTCTATAATAAGATAGCCTTCATACAGGGTCGCGGACGCCTTCATAATCCTGTACAGCTCGGATAAGTTTGATGACTCAATTGGGGTCATTAGATTTCCCTGCAATTGCCCGGAGATTATGTTGATCTGACGAGCCAGCTGTTCGGGGGTCAAAAGGTACGGGTCGATGCGACCGTGGCTGATATCTGTCACGGTGTTGATAAGTGTGTGTTGGATTCGCATTAGGTTTGATACTATGATACTCGCAGCTAGGGCGGATGATGTTACATAAATGCCGTTTCTGTTGTCCAGACGCACCTTATTGATTTCGTCAGTGACGTTTTGAAGATGTTGTTTTATAAATTTGAACTGTTTGTTCATAGTCTCTTCGCTGCGTCGCAGAATGTTGTATTCCGATTCCAATACTAAGGTTTGGTTCTTTAGTAACTTTTTAAGATGATTTTCATTATTAATTATTCTTTCTATGTCTTGCTTATACTGTTGAGCGAAGGTTTCATCTAATACTCCGAACAACGTGTTTGCCAGGTACCCAACTCCATTGATTAGACCACGTTTTTGCCTTCTTGCGTTTGGGTTTTCCAGGAGTTTTTGATAATGCTCAAGTTCCTTTACTTCGTGCTCTAACTGTAGGATGACGCTATCGTATTGCGCACCCATGCAATCGGCGGTTTGTTTTAAGTGCTTGACATAACTTTTAATGTTCGATACTCCGTGGTAGAACGTGGACATATTATAAAACACGATGAGTTTCCAGTCGTCCTTGATAACTTGGAGGTTGGACATCTTGTCAAAGTAAAGTCCCTGGTTTGTAGTAATTTGCGTAACCTTGTATGTCGTTACTTTCTGTTGTAGACTAGGAGATGCAAACAAAAGAATTAGTAAAATACTGATGAAAAAGGCTTGCAAAGTTTTTGGCTTTCGTGGTGGCGGAGGCCGCCTTTTGCCATCAATTTGATCTGATGACGGAGTGGAGGACTTATCCTGATACTGGTTCATGAGTTTGGATGTGGATACCTCTTCATTTACAGGTAAGTATACAAGCTTGTTGATTGGACGCTGTATGGTGTTATTGCTTGTCTTGACCGTAACTACTCTCACATACCCGTCCTTTCCAGGATGAAGTAGGTGCACTCGGCCCATTGCCCATTTACCCGGTGGTACGTTCTCTTCACGGATGAGGACGAAGTCATCGACTTCAAGATTTCGCCGTGCCTGTTGCCACTTGGTTCTGGTTTGTAGCTGTTGCAGATACTCCGATGACCACCGTTGCCAGATATTCTTTGTCATAGCTTGGACAAGTTGCCACCGCGCCCTTAGCGTTGATGATTCCGGCTCAGTTTGAGACCGTGATAAAATCGGTGCTCCAGTTAGGAAGTGTCCCGGAGTAAGGCAGGCGTCGTCTGAATTTTCTGTGAGTTGACATAAAGGTCTGGAATTCAGACACGCTTCTATTTGGCAAAGTAACGTCGAAAACTCTTCGTATGTGAGACGTTGATCGCCTATGACCCTTTTTAAATGATATTTCAGGCTCTTTACAGCCGCCTCCCAAAGTCCACCAGCATTAGGCCAGGCTGGTGCATTAAAGTGCCACTGGATGTTCTGCTCACTGATTTGGTTAAAGAAGTCCGTGTTGATATTCTGGATAATCTCCTTATACTCCTTTTTCAAGAGTCTATTAGGGCCAACAAAGTTTGTACCGTTGTCACTATACATGTGGCCTGGTGATCCACGTCTGGAGCAGAATCGACGAAATGCTGCTAGAAAGGCGGCCGTACTTAAGTCTGAAACCAGTTCCAGATGGACCGCTTTCGTTGACAGGCAGACAAAAACTGCTACGTATCCTTTCGTTGTTTTGATTCCGCGTCCTTTATTGACTTTCAGTTCTACGTGGCCCGTAAAATCGACACCAGTATGCGTGAATGGCCTTGATGGAGTGACTCTGGCTCGTGGTAAGTCCGCCATAATTTGCTGTTGAACTTCGTTGTTAAATCGGCGACACTTAACGCATAGCCTTAATTGCCGTTTTACCGTCCTGATTCCGCTGATGATCCAGTATCTATCCCTTATATAAGAAAGTGTTAGTCGGGGACCCCCGTGCAAAGTGGTTATATGTGCCTGGCTAATGACGAGATCAGTAAGTCGACTGTGGCTTGGTAGGATGATGGGATGCTTCGCCGATTTGCTTATACTGGCGTGTTTTAAACGTCCACCAACTCTTAATAAGCCATTTTCATCCAGCCAGGGGTTTAAACTGCAAATCTTGCTTTTCGGGCTCACGTGTTGTTTACACTTAACATGTTGCAATTCTTGCTGAAATTCCTGTGCTTGCACTTCTTTAATAATTAAATGGTAAGCGTTGTTTATTTCTGAGGCCTCCAGAAAACCATGTGTTGCAATCTGTTTGTCGCGAATTCGCTTGATGAAACGTGACACCCAGCCAGTAATCCGCACAATTCGTGTCAACGAACTGTAATTTTGCAGTAATTCAGTAATAAATGTAACGTTATTTTCCGATAAGGCTGTGTTCACACAAACCGCTTTCGTTTCTATTGTTGGGGACTGGTATACGGCTTTAACTTCATCTTTCATCTCGTTACCTTTTAGCCATTCAGGCCCTTCCCACCACAAAGATTGGTTTAACAATTGTTGGGACGTTATGCCCCGTGTAGCGCAATCAGCTGCGTTTTCTAACGAGCTGACATGTCTCCAGAATTCTGCCGGGACTATGTTGCTTATCTGCTTAACTCTATTAGCTACAAATGGCTTCCATCTGGATATATCTCCATGTAGCCAGCCCAAAACTATCATGGAATCTGTCCATGCATGAAGCGTCATACCTAAATTTGGTAAGGATTCAATGACCTTCTTTACAAGTTGGGATAGAAGTAGCGCGCCGCACAGTTCCAGCCTAGGGAGCGATGTTTTCTTTGCGACTGGTGCCAGCTTTGTTTTTGTAGCAACAATTGTCGATGTATACTCGCCCTTATTGTTCTTTGTGACGAGGTAAATAACGCAAGCGTAAGCTTTGTCTGAGGCATCGCAAAATGCATGTAATCGACAGGTTTTTTCTGTGTTACCTAAGAATCTTGGTATGCGAAATTTGTCGATGCAGTTGATATCTTCCTTTAATTTAAGCCAATATTCTTGCATGTCCTTTGGTAGTTCTTGATCCCAGTTGGTTTCAATGGACCACGTTTGTTGAAACAGTAGCTTCGCTCTGATCGTAAGCGGTGATAACCAACCAAGAGGATCGAATAGCTTTGATACTTCTGACAATAATTGCCTCTTTGTAATTACTGCATTACTCTTAGGGATTACATGACTTTGGAACATGAATGTATCAGATGATGGGTTCCATTTTAGTCCAAGAGTCTTTCTGGATTCAAGGCACTTAAATGCGTAGGGGCTGTTCAATTGGTCAGTTGCTAAATTCTGCAGGAGTTCTGGCTCTGTTCTGTTACTTGACCATTTTCGCAGGTTCATACCAGCGCCCTGGAGCATTTTAATAAGCTGTTGTTGTAGCTCTTTTGCTTGATCGGCCGTATTCTTACCACTCAGCAAATCATCCATGTAGAAGGAGTTCAGTACAGCTGCTGCTGCTAGTGGATATTTCTCGGCATCATCTGCCGCGAGTTGTTTTAGTGTCCGCATAGCCAAAAATGGAGCTGCCTTGGTCCCGTACGTCACAGTGGTTAATTGATATAGATTCAATTGATCATTCATTGAATCTCTCCAAATGATCGTCTGCAGAGGCTGATCTTGCTCTCTAACGAGTATCTGTCGGAACATTTTTTCAATATCCGCTGTGATTACATATTGGTATTGCCTCCAATTTATTATAAGTGCTAATAGGTCTTGTTGTAAGTTAGGTCCACTGTACATTAAGTCATTCAGACTGTTGCCAGATGTAGTCTTGGATGAGGCATTAAAAACTACTCTCAACTTAGTTGTTGTGGAATCAAGTTTCCATACACCATGATGTGGTAAGTAGTATGCCTGATCGGTTATACTTTCGACTTGCCGCATGTGACCTAATTCTTGGTATTCGTTCATAAATTGTTGGTATTGACTTGAAAATGATGTATTTTTAGACATTTTTGTCTCTAATTGTTTAAATTGCGCTATAGCCTTAAACTTGGATGATCCGAGTTGCTGCTCAAAGCCTGGCATCATGGGTATCCCAACTTCATACATGCCATTATTTAAGCGTCTCGTAGTGTTTTTGTAGAAATCTTCACAAAATTGATCACCAATAGTCACGTTTGATGATGATGAGTCGTGAATATCTTCCAACTCCCAAAATTTGGCTATTTCTTCAATGTTATTGATGGCGACATGACAGTTGAACCTTTGGACATTTCCTGATAAGATCCAACCCATTTTGGTTTGTTGAGCTATTGGGGCCTGCACTGGGCCCTTGATTAAACCGCTTAATATAATTTCCGAATATACACTGGCATCCAGAAGAAGATCGATAGGTCTTGATACGTTGTACTCCGGGTCTGCTAATTGAAGATGTTGTAAGTGTGACCAGGGCTGTTTGCGGAATGATGAGTTGGGTAGGCTGCTTATGACCTTTGATACAACCAACGCCTGAGTCTTCAGAGTGTAATCTCCGTAGATGGACTTGCAGTCTAGTGTTACAATTCCTTTGCTTTGTTTGGAGACTGGACCTACTCCTGAAATGGAGGCATGATATGGGCGACGTTGCAGGCCTAGCATTTGCGTCGCATTTTCTGAAATCAATGAAATTTGGGACCCCTGATCCAGAAGCGCTCGTAATGTGACATATGTACCATTTTCAGATAGTACAGTTAACGACAACGTGGTTAACAGTATTTCTTCATTTTCAGCCGCGACGTGATTGACATTGTGCTGCGCCGGTGATGGCTGCACAGTAGCGCTCGTCGTCGCTGCGGTTTGTTGAAGTGGTACACACGCATCATGCAATAAACTGTTGTGTTCACTATTACACTTTTTGCAACGTCTTGTGCTGTTGCACTCACTGTCTGGATGGTAATTTAGGCAATTCTTGCAATATTTATTCTTTGTTACCAAGGTCAATTTATCACCCGGGGTCATTTTCATAAATTTCCTGCAACGAAACATAGAGTGACGTTTATTACAAATTGGACAGTCTGGCCCTTGAGTAGCGACGACTTGATACTGTTTCTTGTAGTGGTTCCCATGATTTGCAGGTTTGTCACGCTGTTGACCAGACTCCCGTTTAAAGGCAGGCTTCGTTGTTTCTCTCTCTCTTCGGTGTAAGGGTTCTAGGGCTGTGAACTTGTTTTCAAGGAACGTCATAAATTCTGTCAAGGATGGGAGCTCCCTGGGTAATGTACGCGCTTCTTTGTAATCACAGTAAGTCTCGTGGTCCAGTTTCTTACTGAGAAGATGTACTAACAACGGATCCCATGTATTTGTGTTCACACCAAGGTTGTGTATAGCATGGATGCACTCCGTGGTAGTATCATATAATTGCTTTAACTCATAAGATGTTTGTTTGGATATAGAGGGCTGATTTAAAAATATTTCTATTTGATTTGTAAAGAGAACTTGGGCATTATTATATCGGTGATTTAAAATTTCCCAACCTGTGTCGAAATTTTCAGACGAAATATTAAGATGTTGAATAAGACGTTCGGCCTCTCCCTTGATCTTTCCTTTCAAGTGTTGCATCTTCTGAGCCTTGGTAATTGTGTTGTTGTCGTGAATAGCTTCTGTAAACAGGTCACAGAAGGTTGGCCACTGCGTGTATTTCCCCGTAAAAGTAGGAATCTCGAGCTTCGGCGTTGCCTGTTGTACATGAACCATGGACGATATTTTCTTGTTTAGTGAGCGCTTCTTATCTTTATAGTTACGCTCGTACATGTTAAATTCGTTTTCGTACGATACATCTTCACCTTGAAGTAAGTGGTCAATTCGCAGATGTAACGTATCGATAGTGTTCCACTTGGTTTGTATGGCTCTAAGCTCGTCTTCAAGTTCCCATTTTTCGGATATTTCGTCCACGTTGATGCTCCTCACTAACCTGTTGAATGACCTAAAATTGGTTCTCTGTTGAGCCAACAGTTCAGTGGCTTCAGGGTTTGACTGCGTAGCCTTTTCCTCCGAACCAAAGGCAGTTAGTAAGTTTCGAGTAGACTGGTATAGGCTTTTACCCTGTTGATAAAAGTTTGATGCGAAATATTGGGGTTCCTTATCCGGAAACTCTGAGAGTTTCAAGTGATTGTGTTCGAACTCTCCCCAGAGGTTATCCAACGTTTCTATTCTCTTTTGGATGTATTCCGAAGTTTTTCTTGACAACGGATCCTTACCGAAGTTGACCTTTATCCTATTGAGACCTTCTAATATTTCCGATTGACGCGCGCTTAAAGTTGCCATTATGATTTAATAAAAGGAACAATCTTACTTGGGCACTGACGAGTTGCGATACCAACTGTGGGCTGCCGACGTGCAGTGCTGATGTAGACTCAGCTCCACTGATGTCTTCTTGGAACGATTCACTGATGGTTCACTGAATGGACTGAGTTGAACTATTTACGGAACTGTCACGAAATATTCAACGAATACAATCAAGTGTGTGGCTGCGATTTCAACACACCTTGATCTTACACCCGATGGGTTGTTACGCGTGATCACAGATCCGGCTCGAAGGACCAAAAAAATGTACGACGATAGTCTGTACAGTATCTTCAAGCATACGATGATTGTTCTGTATACTTGTGATGATGGAAACCCGGGGATGAAGAATGAAACCGCCCGAGTTGAGTGTGGTTAAATCACTGATTTATTTTACTTAGCTTGTTCATTAAATGATCGCGCGTATGCAAACGCTGATGTAGCTTAACCTACTTTAATGTTACGAAATGTGCGAGTTCACCGTACAGATTTGATGCTGAAATAATCGTTTAATCTTCATCCGTATCAGAATCATGTGGCCAGATTCAGAACAGCTTGTAAGTATTTGTTCAAATACGGTCTCATCTTCATCTGGTTCATCGGTTGACATACGTAACTGGTGAATTATTTTTAATAATAAAAACATATTGTTTTATCAAATACCTTGTTTTGATTTGCTAGGAACGACGAAATCCACGACTGCCATAAGTAAACTCTGAAATCGAACGGAATCGAACCTAAATTAATTAACAGGAAAAAAAAACTTTGTTTTATTTAAAAAAACATTACATGTAGTAATAATTTATTTAGAATAGAATAGTTCTTTATTTGAACAGAAAGTAGGTACAAGTTACAGATGTTAAGTTTAATTTTGATCCTTATACTAACTACCTTAACTAAGGCATGCAAAGATTTTTGGGCTTTAATAATAAATCATTAAAAGTATAATTTATGTGTGTAGAAAATGAAATAAAGAAATAATAAGACTCATTTCCACATTCAATCAGTTCTATACAAGTTTACCATGTTATGAAATTTAGTAAGTAATTTGAAATAGGAAATAGAATACAAAATGTCAAGTTTAATAAAATGGGATTATTATGTAAATTCGTCAAGTTCGAGGTCAATACATTAAGTTAAGCACAGAGATGTCATAATATCAATTTAAATTCTTATCGGTCAGAAATTCGCCAATTTATGAAAAGGGAAATCAGTGTTAGTACAATATTGCATAAATATTACATTTCACACATTTGGACACTTAAAATAATATCATTCCCTAAGCACCATTTTGAACAGGAGCTTCAACTGGTGCATTTTCTCCTTCAGCATTATGTATAGTGGGGTCATCGGGTTTCATAGCGGGGAACAGCAGTACTTCCTGAAAACAAAGGAAATATATTTGAAATAAATAACAACTATAGTATTATCTGAAACCATTTTTTCATCATCTGCTAAAATTTGACTGTTGTAAGACAAAAGAAGACGCGAAGCAGGTGCATAGCTGCGCATTCTACTCAGTTGTTTAATAAAAGTTGATAGATTGGCTATTTATTTATTAAACTTTATGCACAAGTAAAAACTACTGTACAAAGGCGGACTTAACGCCTGAGGCATTTTTTACCAGTCAACCTTAGGGTGGTGCAGAGACAGACATGGCAGGTGCAACATAAGACAATACATGTAACCTGAATAAAAATGAATACTAAAATATATATTTATATATACTATATTTATTATATTTATTTTTATCCATCTTCATTTCTTATAAACTAACCTTGATGTTATTTGAATTGGTGAGCAACATTGTAAGACGGTCAATGCCCATGCCCCAGCCGGCCGTAGGTGGAAGGCCATACTCAAGAGCAGTACAGAAGGCCTCATCAGTCGGCGGCGTCTCATCGTCACCTGCAGCTCGGTCTTTGGCTTGCTGTTCAAACCTCTCCCGTTGAGTTGCTGGATCATTCAATTCAGTGTAGGCATTACAGACTTCTTTCTTCATTACAAATAGTTCGAATCTAAAAGGAAACATCAATATTTTTGTGTGAGAGTAACAATTCCCAATAAATAAAATAATAGAGCAATAACACTTAAAAATTGTTATAACCAGATTTTTTTGTTTTACCTTTCAGTCACACCAGGGATATCTCTATGATACTTGGCTAAAGGACTCATGATCTGGGGGTGATCCAATATAAAAGTGGGGTTAATAATTTTTTCTGCAACGAACACCCCTACTAACTTATCGAGCATTCTAGCTGTGGTCCTTGGTGGTGGACATTCAACCTAGAAATAATTGTGTATTTATTATATATAAATTGTGTACATTGCAAGCCATTTAGCAGGGGAAACTCGCTTTATCACATGATTTAATAATAATTTAATAATTTATTTTAACAACAATAATAATAATATACAACGAATTACACATACTTATAGGCTAGTACTTAGGATTGGGAGAATATAACATGGGAGCATCTGTAGCCGAACTAGGACGAGTCCTGTATCTCGGTATACAGCGCCAGACCCCTCACAGGAGACAAAGATACATATTAGCCCAAAAAACATGCAAAAAGATGCATCAAACCTTAAATGAGAATATTATAAAATGATTTTGTGTAAGTGTAGAGTAGTGAAAGGTGTTGGGGTGTTGGGCAGTGTAAATACGTCTTACCGCAAAAATTTATATAAAAAATAATAAATTTATATTTATATATTTTTTAGGTATGTGTAAAATATCTATATGTTCAGTATTACTTACTTCATGTTTCTCACACAACTGAATTAACAGCTGTTTGGCTTCCTGTGACTCTAATTGATCAGCTGGTGGTAGTTTGACATTCAATGCTTTTTCCAAGCTTGCCATCATTGGCACTCTGGCAAATGGAGGAGTGAAGTCTATCTCCACCTCTTCACCCCCGGGCCCATCTGGTTGATATTTAACCTGTAAATATATTTTAATTATATAATAGTATTAATAGATAGTGGACGTCACATTGGCAGTCGTATTCTGCTGCATCCGATGAGACTGAAAGCTGATTCCAACATAGTTGGGAAAAGGCTAGGCAGATCAATCGATTAGTTTTAATATAATTTCATTCTTATCATGTTTTAGCTTTCAATAATCGTAATTAGATTACAGTTAATCACTTCATTAAAAAAAAATAAAGTAATAAAAGCTAAAACCCAACTACGATAAAAAAGTCAATCGGCTAAAAAGGTATAAACAAGACACCACAGACAGACAAATTAAAAATCCGTAGTCACTCGTGTTAGGGCATAAATCGAACAGATTGACACCGGATTTTTTAATTTGTCTGTTTGTGTGTCTTTTCCCCGACTAGTGCGAAGCAAAAAGGAGGGTTATGATTTTGACCGGTATGTATGTAGTCAACTGATTCAGGCGTGACTTTGCGGAAATCCGTTTATGCTGATTTCGCAAAGTATATGATTTCCGTACAATTCGGAGTCAGCTTATACTGGAAATGTATAGCTTGATGTGTAGCCGTGTGTATGTATGAATTCGTTTCAAAGCCGTAAAAGATCTCTCCGCGGATGCTACTGTAACAGGAAATGTCAAAAATATACATAATATAATATGCATAATGTTGTAATTTGTGGAAAAATGTCACCTAATAATGAATTTTGAAAATTAAGATAAAGCTCGTAAACATCTTATTTATTCAAAGATGGAGTTGTGTATAAGACTTTCAACTCGTTTTTTAAAGCAGCGAACCCAATTTTTTGCGGAAATTGTATTAACAAAGAAGATATTATTTCATCTGGAAATGAGCGACTATGAAAACTATACTTAGATTTAAGAAAACTCATCGTGTTGTATTTGCGTCTTAACATTGTCTATTATTTCAATGAAAAGACGCCGATACATAGTTCTACGGTCGACTTCTGTGCCGTAATTACAGACAAAATTAAAAAGCCATTGTGTCTCGCGTGGATCTACGTTCTGGCACACGAAGGGTTAAACATGATTAATACTTTTAATTCAATGTTAGATAACCCGCAATCTTGGGATAGCAAATCTCTTTCCTTGGCAGAATGATTCCTCAGTAAGTTAGAAAACATGCAGTTTTGCTTTTTTTTGCACGTATTGTCAGACATTATTCAAAAAACCGATGTTCTTTTTAATTTATTGCAGTCAAAACAGATTGATATCGAAATAGCAAACCGCGAAATAGATTAATTCAATAGTTAGCTTGCAAATGATTTTATAAATAATTTTGATTTTATTTATGACAGCGTCCAGGAATTCCATAAGCCGCCGCGACAGCGTAGACGACTAAGGCTGCGTTTCCACCAGAGATGAGCGAAGATGCGTAGCGAGGGATGTGTGTGAAACTAACCAATATCATCGCTTCACTGTCATAGCTTGAGCTAAGGTAGCGTTGTTATTGGCTAGATTTACGGACATTCCTCGCTACGCATCCTCGCTCATGTCTGGTGGAAAGGCAGCCTTAAATCATTTTGATTATCACTTGAGAGCCCAGAAAACGCGGGATTCTGAACTGAAGAACACGGTTCTAAATGCGAGTCCATTACGGTATCGTACTTGCTCAGATATAACAAGGTTTCGATATAGTTACCGCGGTTATCGGAATTCAGACCTTCATCGTGTCCGCGGAAAACTACTTCTTGTTTACTTAACAGAATAACGGTTAAATTCCTATTTCGATCTACTTTTTAACCGACTTCTTCAAAAAGGAGCAGGTTCTCAATTCGCCTGTATGTTTTTGATTACTCCGCCAATTATGAATCGATTTTGATGATTCTTTTTTTTCTTCAGAGGTGGTCCCATATAAATTTTATTAATTTTGCTTGCGTAGTTTTTGAGTTAGCTTCAATAATTACGTATTTCCCCACTTTGCGTATATAGACGATATCTTAGTCTTCATTTACATATCAGATAACGGTATACGAATTTGTGTGGGGTAGGTACCACAACTAAAAAGTGAAAAATAAAAACTTTTTACAAAAAAAAAAACAACCGACTTAAAAAAAAAAACACTAAAAAAGTGAAAAATAACTTTAATTTTGGAAGTCGGTGGCAAAAAACGAAAATTGACAAGCAAAGACTTCCGAAATTAAAGTTATTTTTCACTTTTTTTGTGTTTTTTTTTTAAGTTGGTTGTCTATTATGAGCTTCATGCGAATTAGCGAAAAATGATTCTATCCTACTAGTCCCGAACGCATGCAACTCTAAACAGCTACGAATATGTTTTTCAGTCTGAACATGCTTTTTAGATGAATTCGTCAAATTATTAATATCTGTAAAACCCCCTTTATTCCATAAACTACTAGAATCGGAGAAAAGTAAACACGGGAAACAATACATTTTATTTTATTTACAACTGCCAGTCAGCCATTGATATTTATCGTAAAGAGAATCATTAAAATGTTTGAAAAAACCATCACGTCGTTTGTAATTTATAGTCATAAATGGGCGAGCACGGCCTAACCTATTTACGTGTTTCTTATTTTCGAATCTTATTAACCTTGAAAAGCATGTTTCCTCACAAAGCAAATAATCTGTTAAACAACAATCTAAAGCTATTAATGCCGCCATCCTAATCCTACTAATCGTACTAATTACTTTTAAAATCTACTCTAATATAAGTAATTTCAACTTATTAACTATCTACTTACCCCAAATACCTAATTACAACGTACACTTTCACGAAACTCAAAACACTATAATCACTGTTTTATACCAACAAACAAATACTATTACTACGATACTCGCACTGATAAACTAATGATTTCAATGAATAATACGAACAATGTGTAGCATCTAATCTAATAGTGTCCTGTCTCCTGTCCGAACTCCGAGCCGAACGCATTACGAAATTCAACGATAACTAGCGAACCGATATCGCTGCATCTCGTTCACGCACACGCAATTTTCGATCGCTTTAGGTACCATAACTCGTATTTGCCCGGCTTTCCACGTGACCGAAGTGACGTAATGACGGCTTGATTTTTGAATGACCGACAAGCCACCCGCGCCGCCGAGTTATTTTAGAGATTTTTTTTTGGTATTGGGGGACAACAAAGACAATACATTGAATGTAGGAGTTTTGTATAGTTTTAATTTTATGGTGTACTTTTTTTTATTTTTTTTGTTATGTTTTCAGGTTATTTGGTTTATATATTTTTAGGTTAGAAACAAAAGGTTTATGACATGCATGAATGATCGAACTTTAAAATTACGTAGGTAATACCCACTGTAAGATTATGTTTGATAACCTATTGTTTGACTTATGAAATCACAACAAAGAAATAACTGCGAATGAATTGATATACATTTGAAAAAACAAAATGCAATGAGACACATTGTTAAACTATTGTAAAATTATTTTTTATCAACTTACTTTATAAGAACCATGGATACTTTTCACCATGCCTGACAGCATAGCTTCTGTTATATTCATAAGGTCATTGTAATCTGCATAAGCCATGTAGAACTCGCATGTAGTGAACTCTGGGTTGTGAGTCAGATCAATGCCTTCATTCCGGAATTGTCTGCCGATTTCATAAACACGGTCCAGTCCTCCCACTACTAACATCTTGTGGTACAGTTCAGTTCATATACAAGTCCATGTTGAAATCATTGTGATGGGTGATAAAGGGCTTAGCTGTAGCCCCACCAGGGATCATGTTCAATATTGGAGTTTCAATTTCAAGGAAACCAATATTGTCCAAAAACTTCCTTACATATGCAATGATTCTTGCTCTAGTGTAAAAGGTTTGTCTTACCTGTGGAGGAAAAGAATACCACATTGACTTGAGATGCAACTTACAATAATGAGCTCAAAAAATAAAATAAACTCACTCTATCATTTAAAATGAGATCTAAATATCTCTGCCTAAACCTGGTTTCTTTATCCTCAAGCCCAAACTGTAAGTGAGGCAACATATGCAGGCAAGGTGACAGTAGCTTAATACTTTTGGGTACAATGGACAGTTCTCCCTTCTTTGTCTTGCCAGGATGTCCGACACAACCAATAATGTCACCTCTCCTTAGCTTGTCTGTATCAGTTGCAAATTTTTCTTCTGATTCATACATTTTTGCATCAGCCATAACCTGTAATATTTGAATTTGTGTTATTAGTATAAATAAATGATAATGTCCGAAAAGGTTCATACCCAAGAGATTTCTCATGAACTGTAAAATATGATTTTCTCATTGAATTATTTCTTTACCTGTATTTTAACACCTTCACCTCTCAAATCATAAAAAAAATTGTTTAGCTCCAGACTCTCTAATAGAGTGAACTCTTCCAGCCACAGACAGTGTAACATCGTCAAGAACTTCACCACTGTTTACATGGTTGTACTTTTCAATGAAATCTTCTAAAGATATTGTAACATCGAACTTGTGGGGGTATGGGTGGTCTTCTTCGGAACCTTCCTTGAGAGCCGCAACAGCAGCAGTTCTTAGCTTATAATACTCATTGGGACTGATCTCTTCTTCAGCTTTGGATGATGATTTCTTAACCGCCGCGGGAGTTGGAAGCTGAGCGACTTTTTCCGCCTCCTCTTTAAATTTTTGCTCGGCTTTTAGTCGCCGTTTCAATTCACTAAAATGAAAATAAAACTGTTACTATTGAGACAATAGAATTTTAATTGTTATCGAACTGAATCACCTTGCATATCGGCTGAGCTCATAGGGGGTGATACATTGTGTTCAGAATGCAAATTTCTTATATCATTAGACTGGGGAAGTGGAATCTGATATTGTATAGGTACCTAAGTTACAAAGGAATTAATATTTTGAATTACTATTTCCAGGAATTGCTAACACGACATAAAATGTTGTGTGCCGAGTTTCTAGAAAAAAACTATGATAAAGTGTTCAGTCATTATCAGCGACAGCTCAACTCTGAAAACTATGAGCAGAACAGAGCCTGAAGCTACTGGGAGAGTTGTTACTGGACCGCCACAACTTCATAATTGACTCGTTACATCACAAACCTTATACAGGGTAAACACCGTTGTCACTCAAACCATGGGTAGTTGACTTAAATATAAAAATAAATGACCAAGCAACAGCAAAAAAAAACGTTATTTTCACTTAAAAGATTTTAAAAAGCTCTCGCTACCGTGCTCGCTAGCGAAACAGCTGACTGATTGAGGGAGGGGTCGCGCTCGCGGCCCCCACTCGTGTTGAGACGCAAGTTTGTTGCCCTAGCACATAGGTGAAAGGGTGAAATAGGTACTCTAGTGGTAAAATGTAATTTAAAAAAGAAAACCTGCTTTTCCATTGATTTTACGTTCTATAAATGACACCAAACCACTGGTTTCAAGGATAACGGTGTTTACCCTAACACGTTAAGGTTATGATGAATATTCTTAAATAGAAGCCACGTAATATTCAGTTTGAGGTTTTCCATGTTTTTAAGTTACCTACTAATTGTAATTAGTGTTACAGTAGTAGTAACCATGACACTACGTGATTGACGTGAGCTTTGTTACCTTTCAGTGTGTTATATCTTTGGATTTGTCTCCTCAAGCCCTTTATTTCGATACCCCACATGGATATCATAAGTACAAAAAAATGATTTCGAAGACATAACTAAACTTGACGTCTTAACCGCCATTTTGATTTTATAATTACAAAACCTAGCCTTTAGCCTTCATGCGACCACGTCGCACCTCATGTATTAAAATCAATCCAGCTGTTAGGATGTTTTGAGGATATAAAGAATCCCACATATATAAAGATACATATAATATACGCATGAAAAACGTGCAGTCGGGTAAATAGATCTAACTGCATACTCACTATGTGTTGGTTAGGTTGAATTCTGTTATCCTCCCGTCATGTGATTCGTAATCAGACCAGGCGCTGGGTGTCTGACGCTCGCACACCGTTTTCTCTCCTTTGGGTATTTCCTTATGCTCTTCAGTATTAACGGCTCGCTGGAACGATAAATACATTTTCCTATAAGTAGGTACTACTACTTACTTCTATTATTAGACATAATATGTCTAATAATAGAAGTAAGTACGACATTAGTCTCCCACATTTTTTTTCCTATATTATAGGAAAAAAATTGTGGGAGACTAATGTCGCTCCTTCGGCGTCGTCGTTTTGTTCTCGTTGACGTTCTGGGGGCCTAAAACAGCCGCATTTGACACAAAAGCAATTCATAATTTGTGGACCATTTTACGAATTTCCATAAAAAACTGTCAAACAAATGAATTATTTCGTAATATGAATTGCACGCAGTTCATAATTATTAATAGTCAGTTTGCTATTGTAGAAAGGATAGCTGCTGTTAATTTTCTATTTTCATTAGCCTTCCCCCGACGTGACGAGGCTTATCAAAATATTACCTACAACTTTTATAGGTTAGATATCTTAAATCTCCGTAACTATATCCTTAGATATATATTTTTTTTGTAAAACTTTCTGTTCTTCCGTGGGGTGGGGACCTGGTGATTTGTAATACAGGCATCTTACGCCTAACTCAGACACCAGCTCCTCACATTGATAAAACAAATATCGAATATTATGTGAAACTTAGAATAAGCTTGTTATTGTGAGGAGAAATAAATAAATAAAATAGGTATTAACATAAAGGGCCAATACATTATCTACTATTTTTTTACTTTTTAGATGCTTTGTTTTTGTCGGGGGTTTTTTTAAATTTTAATTTAACTTTTATTTCCAGCTTTTTAAATGTTATATTATATTACTATTAGAAACGCTACGATCAACACGCGGCTCGCCGAAATCTGCGTAGCTGTACTTATTTTTGCCACAGTGAAGCTAGTTAGGTACTCATTTAGGCTCATTTATCTTTCCTACTCCACCATCAGATCCTGATCACCATCTATCTGTAACCTATTTGTTGAGACCTTTCCAATAACTCCAAACACGATACCTCCTAAATTGGTTAGGGACTTGGGTATCCTGCAAATTCCAGGTGATACTGCAGCATCATTTCAAGGTTACTATGTTCTTTTTATATCATTGAACTTAACTTATATCTTTTATAAATTGTAACAGAATTCTAAATTTCCAATTGATTAGACCTGTGGAAGATGCTCACATCCATTCATCAACTAGAAAAGAGCAGATAATCTTCAAACAGCTGAACTTATTTTCTTGAATCATAGCTAAGAACACTCTCGATCAAGTCACCTTAAAAACCAAAACCAAAAAAATCAAAATTGGTTCAGCCGTCAGGCAGCTACGATGGCACAGACAGACACACAGATACACACGTTAAACTTATAACACCCCTCTTTTTCCGTCGGAGGTTAAAAAGGTACTCACCCTGTCTTTAGGCACCATGGCGATGGCAAAAGCACAGATTGCGAGAAACACGAGCAGCCCTTGCTTCATGGTCACAAATGTTAAGTAATATGTCATAAATGCTAAAAGATTGGCGCGCGCGGTGACGGAGCGTATGGCGTCGGCGAGTAGGCGCGTCGTTATAAGTACTTACCTACGCTGGCACAGAGTGAAGAGGCCTGACGGACGTCGCACCATCAACGCTAACGAGTTTCCTAAAAAAATCACCACTAATAACACCATTTATCTACAATATTGTTTGTAATTTCGCTGACATAAGGGTTTTATTCAGAAAAATTGTACATTTGCTTCCCTCTCCGCGTCCATCTCGATTATTTTCTAATGGCAATTTAATTATTAGCCCAATTTTACCCACCCTAATTCTAAAAGTATCTAGGAATACAATTTTATAATACAGAAAACCCTCAGAAAACCATGTCCTTTTTACTCAAAGCAACATTAAAAATATATTTTAAAAAATCGAATTCTGTTAGTATAAAAAAAAATCAAGTAATAAAAACTAAAACTCAGCTACGACTTAAAAGGTATAAACAAGACACCACAGACAGACAAATTAAAAATCCGGAGTCACACGTGTTAGGGCTTATATCGAACAGATTACGTGTGACTCCGGATTTTTAATTTGTCTGTCTGTGGTGTCTTGTTTATACCTTTTAAGTCGTAGTTGGGTTTTAGTTTTTATTACTTGATTTTTTTTTTAATTCTTTTGGGGTAATAATATATATATATATATTTGAAATGTGCTCATTAAGCCCTTTCATTTGATACTCAATATGGTACGATTAAACCATATTTTTTTTTAAGTTCCTCCCTTTATTTCCTCTAGAGGGCGCCATTTTTAATTTAATGTGACTTCACATAGCCTATAACCACCGGACAATCACGACGCTTCTAACGATACCTCATTTGTCAAATTGTGATAAGTGGTTTGGAAGATAGGAGGGAACAGATGAACATACCGGTCAAAATCATAACCCTCCTTTTTTCTTCGCCGTAGTCGGGTAAAAACTACAGTGTTTTACAAAATTATTTACAACTTGGAAATAAAATTATCTACTGGAAACAATTCACAACAAACACTGTAAATGGCGTAACTGTAGATTCGGTTATTTTGTTCTTTCACTCGGTGCGATCAATTTTGTGCGTAACTATAAAATTCGACATTTTATTTGTGATATTTGTTTTCGTGGTGCGCTTAGGCGCACCTTGTGTTGCGCCGCATCGGTGCCACTGCGGCGAAGCTGTCGACAGTCTCGGGCACCATGGCCTGTCCTGCTACAGGAGTGCAGGCCGCATAGCACGGCACGCCAGCATCAACGATATTATTCGTCGAGCCCTTGTCACCGCCGGCGTACCAGCGGTATTAGAACCAAACGGCTTGGTACGTGACGATGGGAAGAGACCAGATGGCATGACGTTGCTGCCTTGGAAGGTAGGTAGGCCTCTGGTGTGGGACGCAACGTGTGTCGACACCCTTGCGCCATCCCATGTTCCTAGCACGGCGGGCTGTGCTGGCGCCGCTGCTGCGGCTGCTGAGACCCTCAAGCGGCGCAAATACTGTAACCTTGTGGGCAACTACAGTTTTGAGCCGTTTGGGGTCGAAACGCTAGGATCATGGGGCCCGAGTGCGCGTCTCCTTTTTAAGGAAATTTCTCACCGACTGGTCGATACTTCACGTGACCAGAGGGCTGGCTTGTTCTTTGGCCAAAGAATTAGCATTGCCATTCAACGTGGCAATGCTGCCAGTCTTCTGGGCACGTTTCCGGATGACAGCGATGCGGACGAATACTTCGACGCCTGACGCCCCTTTGTTTTTATATCTATTAGTAAGTCCTTTTAGTTTTAGTTTTTTTTATTAATTCCATAAAATATAATGTCAATAATTTTCGTGGTCTATCTGAATTCGGT
Source organism: Lithophane semibrunnea (assembly GCA_947363905.1). Taxonomy (NCBI): domain Eukaryota; kingdom Metazoa; phylum Arthropoda; class Insecta; order Lepidoptera; family Noctuidae; genus Lithophane; species Lithophane semibrunnea. The sequence continues at coordinate 17,217,412 of OX376190.1, read as the reverse complement.
AAGTACTTTCGAGGTTTTATATTATTATGAGGAAAGAATTGTGGTTGCAGAAGTGAAATTGGTAGAAGGAATTTGTTAAACCTAATTGATGACGGCTGTACAAAATATTTTGTAGGTTAGACATTGTGCTAAATGTTCATAGATGATATTTTTCCGTTACATTTTTCTGTTACGTATCAGATATGAAAAGGTGATGCTGCGTATATAAGGTGTTATAAAATTAACTCTAAGAAAGGAAAAAGGGGAAGAGGGCTCATCACCAAGGAGGCCGGTTATCCGAGCCTAAACAGCCTGGCCGAGTCGGCCCAGCGGGCAAAGAGGCTAGAGGTGGAGGTGCCAACTCTGGTGGCACCAGCCCCGGGGCGGCCCTCTCAGAGGTTGCAGGGGGTGAGCCGGGCGCCGCTGGCGCCCCCCACTTGTAGCGCGCGGCTAGTTTCGCGGAGGTCGTAGCCGCCGTCATTAACAATGATGTGCAAGTCATGTCGTGCTTCTCACTTCTATTCATGTAAACTCCGTACTGAAAGTCACAACAACTCACCACCTTCATTAGCGCACTAGTACATCTCGCTAGTGCATCTTGCTTATTCCTTGGTGTCACAATCAGCGGAGATGGCTATTGTCCATTTTGTTACATGCTGGACGTTGATTCCAGGGTCCAAAGTTCGGGTTCCGAAGCTCCGACAATTTTTGCATCCCAAGTTCCGGCTAATCCGGTATCCGCAAGCTCCGTGTCGGGTACCTACTTTACCCGCGTAGCCACGTCGAGCAACCTACGCGTCAGGCGCGAACATCCGCCGACTGTCACCATTCCTGGCGTCAGCAGCGTGGCACACCCGCTGAGTCATCGCCGCACCAGGCTGAGCCAGGAGAGTACTGCGCGACTCCCAAAGAAGTTGAGAAGATTTGTGACCATAAACCTTTCCACACCCCTTCTCGTATTTAATATACTTATTTTTATGTTGACAAGGTTACGTGGTCTTATTTAAACCCCACATAAAGGCTTTACGTGGGGTTTAAATAAGACCGGGCGCCAAAGTGACGGATGGGCTTTACGGTAAAGCCCATCCGTCACATTGGCGCCCAATGTGGGGCCCGAACCCACGACCCTGAGATTGCTCTACCGACTGAGTCAGCCGGATAGTCTTACTTTTAACATCGTTATACTGCCGTGAATTTTTTCACATATCCAAAAACAACCATTTACCTGGCACTTGACTCTAACAAAAACTGCACTTCAAAGCTTAATATTTCGCAAACGGATTACTGAATCAAATCACAGTTTTCACACACCCAAACATAACACGGGACAAACGAGAAAAAAGTCATCCCCACTTATGTTTAAACGTAGCAACCAATAGGTATGTTTACACTTAGCAACTTTTAAAAAGTTATTTTCTCCTACTGTATTGATTGTAATTTTATGTTTTAACTATAACGAACATAGTATTTTGGAACCCATATTATTATGAAATAGGTATCATCTCAAAGTTGCAATTGTTGTTCCACGTGAAAATCTTATTTAATTTTGCTGACTGTATACATATTTTTGCTCATGACTGTACGCATGCCATAATACAGCTTTCTACTCTAGTACCTACTAAGGTTCTCTGCTTGAGCTTAGCAGCGGATAGACAGACAGACAGTCAGACGAATATGGCGAAACTATATCGATTCCTTGTTGACTACAGAACCCTAAAAACCAGAAAAATTAAAATTAACAAATAGGTTTTAATAAATAGTTAGCCATTTACTGCATTTTGAGAAGCTATTTTGCTCATCATGCCGAAGATTCTGATCAGATCTTCACCAATTTTTTTGAGACTAACTACATGTTACCTTTCAAATAGAAAAAAGAACTATCGTTATCGGATCTCATGAAGCGGAGATATCTAGTAGCCCCCTTGTTGCCCCATTTTGAAGGAAGTAGGGGTCCAATATAAAATCCCCGATGACAAAAAAATCGCTAAACGTGTACACCAAATTTCTTCCAGATCGTCTGTAGACGAGTACGTACAAACTGCAAATTCTGCCAAACTTGATGCAGAGACGCTCGCTCGATAAATTAAAACAAAAAAAAGAATATCAGATCGGTTTTTAATATAATAATAATTTCGTTTATTTATTTTCTTTCTTATTTATTTACATTTTTAAATATTTTTATAAACTCATACAAAAAACATTTAAAAATATAAAAAAAATAGGAGCCCACCGGCATCAGGAACAGGTTCCAAGCTACCGGTGGTCAGGGCTCCTGAGAGAGGAATCTCCTAACGATACGCGCCGTGTCCAGGAGTACCGCTTTTTGGATCAAGCCCTCGATCCAGCCGCCTAACGAGAGCCTCCTCAGGTGTTGGTCGAGGCTCTTGGCTATTATGCCATTGGCCGTCACGACTATCGGCACAATTATTGCTGTATCCACATCCCACATGTCGACGACCTCGCGTACTAGGTCAAGATACTTAATCTGTTTATCTTTTTCAGCTTTCACGAGGTTCTCGCCATGCGGGACAGCAATATCAATAATCACTGTACGACGCTCTAATCGATCTATCACCACAATGTCTAGCTTATTGGCAACAATTGTCCTGTCAGTGATGATAGATCGATCCCAATGCATCGTGATATTGCCATTTTCGAGAACTGGGTCGGGCACATACCTATAGTACGGTACTTCAGATTCCACAAGACAGTATTTCAGAGCAAGTTGCTGGTGGATAATCCTGGCTACACGGTTGTGCCTATGCAAGTACTCTCCGTTAGCCAAACGAGAGCAGCCAGAAATAATGTGTCGGATTGATTCCCCCGGACGGTGGCATGCCCGACAGATGTCAACCGTGCCGTCCTTCACAACATATTTCCGGTAGTTGTTAGTCATCATAACTTCGTCCATAATCGCAAAGACAAAACCTTCGGTTTCCCTAAAGATATCACCGAATCGTCACCAGGATACGGACGCTAAAAGGTGCAAGGGACGCATTGGGCCCATGTAGGACCCGGTAAAAGCGCCCGTGAAGGTCTTTGCTCTGCCATACCTCCCTTCGGTCATTAGTATCTAATACAATAGTTTTGCGCCAGTTCTCGTTAGCCAAGGAGAGCGGGGTGAGACCCTTGTCTACTGAGGCTACATCTCGGTGCATCCCCACGTCGGCATTTAGGAAGTATTCCTTGAGACTGCATATCTCACGGTTGTGCAGGGTCTTAGCATTTAAGAAGCCTCGACCTCCGCTTTTCCGCGGGATATGCAGTCTCATCACCGATGACCGTGGGTGATGCATCCGATTTGCGGTCAGCAGAGTGCGGACCCTCCTATCCAGGGTGTCAAGTTCCGTTTGAGTCCATTTGAGTATGCCGAAAGAGTACATCAAAACCGGCATGACCCAACCGTTGAAGGCGCGCACCTTGTTTCCGCCTGATAGAAGACTATTTAATACTATACTCAGGCGGCCAAAGAAGCGCTCCCTCAGCGATTGTTTCATGTCGGCAGCGTTGATGTCTAACGCTTCCGACATACCCAAATACTTGTAGGTTTCGATTGAGGTGAGGGATCTTAGGTATGTGGAATCCGAGAGTTGGGTTCCCACGGATTCCACAATCTCTCTTCGCTTTACATGTATGACCGCACATTTGTCCACACTAAATTCCATCCTGATGGCTCTACTGAAAGTTTCAGTTACCTTCAGTAGCTCCATCAGTTGCAGATTTTTGGAGGCAAAAAGTTTCAAGTAATCCATGTAAAGCAGATGAGATATAACCTGAATCTAACCACCTCTCCTCAATCAATAGCCTAGACCTGAATCCTCCAGCAGTGTACTTAGAGGGTTCAGGGCCAGGCAGAACCAAAGTGGACTCAAACTGTCGCCCTGGAATATACCTCGCTCGATCCTTATCGGCTCGCTATTCCTCTGAGTATGTCGACATGTCATTGGTCGACATCCTGGATAGCGAAGGACCGACCTCCATTGCCCCATACACGAAATCAAGAAGGTGCGCAGAGTTGCATCTACTTTAAACAACTCTAGCACCCTCATGAGCCATGTATGTGGCACCGAGTCATAGGTCTCATAATATAAAATAATAATAATTATTACTTTTTTAAAACGAATAATTTTATGAAAATATTTGGATTTGGCTTTAATTATTTAAATACAGTTGGTCAATAAGATACTCTTTCAAAAGTAGATAAGAAGTACCTAATAGTCAAAAATAATAATAGGTTTAGGTAAGTAGTAGTATAAACGACTTAAAATTATTAATTTAATTTAAATATTTTTTATAATTAATTTGAATTCAATGGCATTTTCGGATACTTTATGCAAATGTCAGGTCGAGGTCGCACATTGACAACCTTTTTATTAAAGAACTATTATTTTTATGCCTACCTAACCTCAATTTGATTTGTATTAGATAGCTAGCTAAGTTTTAAGATCTAAAGAACAACTATTGGATGCTTTTTTACCTACCTACTACTAAAACAGTTTAATGTTCGAGAGCATACCTATTCGTAAGAAGCTGGCAGTATCATAACATTGCTAGTGTTTTCCCATTGTTTGTCTTAAGTATTTGTTTTAGTATAATTATTATTTATTTGTACTTATAAGTATATATATATATATATATATTTATTATATTCATACTTTTAATAGGTATTTTTATATCCTTATATTTAAATTAATATGTTTTATTCCACAATTTTAGTTATTGCACCTACCACTGATTATCTCTGCATCACCCAACGGTTGACTGGTAGAGAATGCACATGCGGTGTTGAATGGCATTAACCGATTCATTGCCAATGACGCCCCAGGCGCGTCATAATCAAATATAACGGGAGGCCCTTGACGCACCTGTCGCGTCACATCGAACTTACTTAAAAACAGATTTATAAACATTGAGATAAAGAGAACTACCACTTTTTATCCTAAATTAAACATTGCCGTTGACAATAGCCTACATACCCTTGGCCATTAATTTAGAATTCATATTTTATAAGTCAGGGATAGCAAACCTTTGGTAACAGTTTACAAACTTATACGGGGTGGAAGGGACACAGACGCGAAAACGGTTACCACCCCGTATATAAAGTTTGAACAATTGTTTTTTCAATGTATAGCCATTTTCGTTTTATATTTATTTATTTTTTCTTCTCTTTGTTAATGTCATTTTCGAGCGTGAAATAATTAATTCGCGTACGTCGTCGCTGTCTTCGCGTATTTTTTGATGTTACTCACTTTAATTTTTAGTGGAAACTTGTAATTGGCCATAGTTTACACTGTTTACACTTTGTCAATCAAAGTCTTTTATTTCAGTCTTCATATTGTCTCACTACATTAATTAATTTTTCATAACACTCAAAACGTTTGCTTGCTGGTACTTTTCTGAGTCTAAATGCTAGCATCATACCCAAGTCATGTTCAAACTGAGCATAAATTGGAGGCAGTCTTGTGTATTTAGTTCTGTTTTTAAATCTCTTGAGAACAGTGTTTTAAAATATTTTTTTGCTGCACAACAATCAGGGTCTTATCTATTTTTAATGGGCGACTTAGTGGGTGTCTTAGGTTCCTCCTTAGTCATTCTTACTTTAAACTTTGTTTTCTTTTCTCAAATTCCTCTTCTTCAGAATCCATAATTTCTTCAATGCTAGTGTCTGAATTATAATTTGTATATTGACTATTCATGGGATTCAGGTCATGGTACATACATAGTCCCATGAATTTACGCTTCTTTGAAATATGCAAAATCGATTGACTACATTCAGGAAAAATTTCGTCTGCTTGCTGATTACCTACTTGATAATACGTTGTCAAACAATTAACCTAATAATGTTACATTTACAAAAATGTGTGCGACCACTGTAACATGTTACTAAAATAAATAATTACTACCTTGTGAGGCCATTATTTCCTTTGAATACCAACGAATTCGAATCGAAGCAGATAAATAACAGATAGCAGCAAGATAACAGCGAAATACGCATAAAACATCACAGGGGGACAATGCCGGTCTAGGTGCGTCATCCTTGATGTAGGCCCACGACGCGCCTGGCACGTCATCGTCCAATGTTCGGGGCATTTCCATGCCCTCTCGCTCCGTACCATGGCCTGGACCAGGGCCGGACGCGAGAGGTCACCGCCGCCAATCGCCTCCAAGAGGATAAGGTGGGGCTCCGCCCAAGTAACCCTACTTGGGCGGAGCCCCACCGTGTCCTCTACCGTATGCATACCTCCACCGTATGCTCCACCGTGTCCTCCGGGCGATCCACACAGTGGTGACACCCGGGCGTTTCCTCCCGCCTTATCCGAAACAGGAACCTCCCGAAGCAACCGTGTCCGGTGAGGACCTGCGTCAGGCGGAAGGTGAGGACGCCGTGGCGCCTCTCTAGCCACTACTCAAAGAGGGGGACTTATCGCCGCAATTGTGGCGTGCCTGCACTGGGTTGCGACAATCGCACTCTCCATGCCGCCATGAGATCCTGCCGGAGCTCCGTCCGCTGAGCCGCGATTTCTCGCGGCAGCGGAGTTACGCCCCGGCGCTTTTGCAATTTGCAGGTCAGTATCAGGTTGTATGTTGATCTAAATATTATTTGCGATCGTAACAAATATGGATTTACAGAATCATAAACATTAGAATCAGCAAGACAACTCTCTAAGTTCATGTAAGTGCATGGAATGGAAATTTCATGAAATCGTCATTCAATGCACTTACATGAACTTAAACACACGCACATTCTGTATGAGAGAGCAACTGCAAATTAAAGTTGGTCGATTATTACTCGGCAACTAGTGGAGCCTACTTACTCCATGCATTGAACAAATATTGTAGGTACGCCTTTATGCACTTTTTGCGCAATTTTCTGGAAAAAGGTCAATTCGGCATTATGTACCTACCGTTTGCACTAACTCTGCCACTGCTAAACAAACCAAAATGATGGAAAGCAAATTGAGTAAACAGAAGAAAATTATATTTATAAAGTTGTGCGAGTGCAGTGCTATTTTTCTAATAAAATACTGGCCAAGTGCATGTCGAAACACGCACAATGAAGGTTTCGCACGCACAATGAAGGGTAGTTGGAATGAATTTATCCAACAAGCTTAACATTGTTGTCGAAAAACATTCATGAGCATGTTTTTGCAACTGCAAATTTAAGTTGGTCGATTATTACTCGGTAACTTGTGAACCTAATTAGCTGTGATAGTTTTCCTTTTAATTTCGTTATATAATACGCCGTGAATTTTTTCACATATCCGAAACCAACCATTAGCCGGTAGGGGCAAATTTTTGTAAGAGTCAAGTGTCCCCCACACTTGACTCTTACAAAAATTAGCACTTTAAAGCTTAATATTTCGCAAACGGATCCCCGAATCCAAAAATCGTTTTCACAAACCTTTCCAACGATACGCCACACCATGGGATTGACGAGAAAAAAAAAGCCATCCCCACTTTACGTGTAGGGGAGGTACCCTGAAAAAAATATATTTCACGATTTTATTTTACCACTTCGTTGGCGTGATTTATCTGTATACCCATACCCAATGACTATTATAGCCTCATACCAAATAACAGCTTTCTAGTGTAGGTACCAACAGTCTCTGAGCTAAGCCGCGGACAGACGGACATGGCGAAACTATAAGGGTTCCTTGTTGACTACGGAAAAAATGAGGTTGGCGCACTGACATGAAATAAGTATCAATGCGTTATCAGTGGACCCGGGGTTTAGAAAATTATTGAATAGAAAGGTTCGAATATTAAAAACTCTTTCCACGCTAGCGTATAAAATGCACTTTTGCACTCAGATTTCGAATCATAAACTTAAACAGACTCTTTCCGAGCTTGCGAGGTGAAAATAACTATTAACTCTGACGCATCCATTTTTTTCTTGGAAAAGTGCTTTGAAATGACGCGCGACGCGCGCGTGCTGAAATCCTTACCACTGTAATTAATTTATGACAAATTACGGGTATAATTTTGACAATTTTTTAATAAAAATAAAATATATTCTTTGTATTTAAGATATAAAACAATCCTTAGTATATTTCTCTTTTTAATTTTGTAAAAATACAATTTTTTCACACATTTTACTTAAATAATTGTACACATTTTAAATAATAGGGTAATGCGGTTCTTACGTAATGGCAACACTTAAATTAAAGATGGCGTAATTTTCTCCCACCTCACAAAAAGTGACAGCGCATTGCGCAAACCCACGGAGTACTTTAGAGTGTGCATGTTACACGGTTAAACATGTTAAAAAGTTTTTCTGAAATTTTAGTTTTATGTTACATTCAGTGCCCAAATCGTTCCACAAGAACTGATATATTGAACTTTTCTCCGTCTTGATTAAGTGAGATACTTAGTTCAAATAAATAGTGAATATAAATTAACGGATATCGCAAGTTACATTCGTTGGAAAAAGACATCATCCACAATGCCTAAAGGAAAGAAGAAAGGAAAATACGGTGAGTTATAATGCACTCTATTGTGAAAAACATATTTAGTTTGGTTATGTGGTGCATGAAGCTCGGATTCCGCCAAGAATGAGATCACGCGGCGACCTTGTGACGGCGGACTTTCCGCGGGACGTGTGACGTTTACGTATATTTGCTCACGGTCGTTAAATGCCAACAACCTGAGGGCTGCTTAGCACCATATGTTTGGCAAACCCTAGTGATAGACTTTGCTATGTGTAGTAATCACGGGTGTCGCAAGCCCCGTCTCGTTTCTCAGCCCAACCATTACTTTCACGTTTCTTAACGTTACTGTTCCCACATGTCACATTTCAATGTGGTCATGCTTTGTCTACAAAATATACAGACAAACGTGACTTGACCTGGCTTTTATACTGTTTATCACTCACTGATACTGATTGGCCTTGGGAGTATCATTTAGATTGTAGGTACATTATATAATTTTACATAACAATTTAGTTCCTGGAATGGAAAACAAACATGTTTGTTCAACTTTGTCATTAAATTGTAGTGAATGAGTATTGTTAACTATTACAATGATGCTTGGCTCACAATAACAATGAGTTATCATTCAAGGTATGCTTGTTTTCATCTCAATTTCCATCAATTTTATCAAGATGTGGCTTGTAAGTAGATCAGGGGATAAATTACTTGATTACTGAGTGGGATGCATGATAATCATCATTATGTATAAATAAACGAGTATCTCTAAATATAAACTTCTTAATATTATTTTTAAATCAAGCGACCACATTTTGATTTAATATACATAATAATATTTAACTGGTACTCTTCCCCGCCCTGAAGACGACCCACTGACTCAAGGACAGCAAGTTTTTTATTTATAATGGCTTTCTAGTTTTATTGGTTCTATTAATTTATGAAAAATATTCAATTAATAGACTAATTTAATGCTTAGTATGTGCAGAGGACACAAAATTAACAAGCCAACTACTTAATTATGTAAAAAAAACTCGTCAGCAACCTGAGTGCCAGCAATTTATCATTTTTATCTGCTAATATTATGTAAACATATTTTGGCCTCATGCGATACTTTTCAATGTCAAACTCAATATTATGTCTTAGCAGCTCAGCCTGAAACTCTGTTTATTTTTACATGTTTTTTGTAATACTTATCTGCACTATTGAACTATTGAGTACCTATCAATACAAAAATACTGTAATATTTTCTTTGCATTCATAAAAATGCGTCAAAAATTAGTATTTGCTTATTAAAATGTAACTCTTTCAAATGAAAGAATATGAACCACCAAAGGAAAAAAATACAAAAATATGAAATGACTAATCACTACGTATTATAAAAAAAGGCCTCTACCGCATCTATCTGTCTCTCTGTTCGCGATAAACTCAAAAACTACTGTATCGATTTTCATGCTGTTTTCACCAATGGATAGAGTGGTCCTCGAGGAAGGTTTTAGTATATAATAACAGACATCCACGTGGGCGTAGCTAGTTAACTATAAGTTCAGGTTTCCCCACAGCATTTTCCTACACCAGTGTTACTCATGTCCAAGATAAACTCTTAAAGTACATATCAATTGAAAAACTCACATTGGACTTTCCCTGGATTTGAACCCACAACCTTGTGCATGAGGGGCAAGGCCCTAACCACGGGGCCATCACATAATTCATGGCGGGCTAAAATGTTTAATAATAAATAATCATGCATTGCTATAATTCTCAATCCCAACTAGTAAACCAAGAACTTCCTATACACTTTATTTACAAATTCTATTCTATAAGTAACATTGAATGTTATGTAAGTAATGTCAGATGGTGAAATGTGAATGGTGCCCCACTGACACAGTTCTCTGTTGCAGCTAGGAATGTTAATATTGGGTTCCCACCTATGAAATTGGCGTTTTTTTACTCACAAATAGAGAACCGTCACTTCTATGATTTAAAATATTCATCAATTGCTTGGTATGATATCGAATAATGACCATCATAGATAATTACTAATAATAACTAAATGTTATTACTTATAGTTTTCTAAACATAAAAAATATCTTAAAAATGACTCCTCATTTTGTTAGCAGAAATTACCACTATTTATTGTTTTAACTTAGCCAAAACTTATTTTTGTCATTTAATCTAAGTGGCATATGCTATCTTAGTTTTTAAACATTAATGCATAAAAGTTTTAAAACATTAGTGTTCATGGTTGTTAAATATAAATAAAGAAAATTTTAGTATGAAAAATGCAACTTCTTTAAATATTCTCCATACAAAACGCTGATTTCATAAGTGGGGACCTAATATTATGTGTGGATCTTAGTATATTTTGATTCTCAAGCAATCCTGAGATACAAGGAAAAATCCTTGATAAGTTAGAAAATTACCATACTTGCCATTGATTGTAAACTAGATACTACATTCAATATTAATAGGCATGGCTCACTTAATATGATATGAAATTAATTAGCAATCATCTTTTTTGTTCATTCCTTTCCATATTGTGTGTATGTTTGTAAGCTATTTAGCAACACCTCTGGCATGGCCCTTGGCCACGGCATACCCATCTCCAGTGACCAGCAGTAGACATTTTCTCCCAGATATAAATAACGCACAACTATACAATGTTTTAAATGTCGGGAAAGAGCCTCCATTATGCAGCAGCATTATGAACTCAAGGACCCCCTAACAAGGTCAGAGCAAGGCCTTGTAACTCAGTCTCAAAGCAGCGACATACAGCTATAACTTTGTAACAGCGACGGAACGTGAATTGGACCTTGTGATGCGGTAATCTTCAGTCCGATCGAACATACACATTGTTACCAATACTTGTGGAAAGAGTTTTTGATGGGGTCTTATTTAGGTCACGTTGATTAAGATTGAAAAGAGTTTCGACGTAGTTCAAAGTGAGTCGCCGATAATACCTACATTGACACATCAATCTGGCTACACCCTTAGCAAAATCAGGTCCATGAAACACCACGTGTCACATGTTTCCCGGTATTTGCCGCCTCTATTTCCCGGTTATGCCGTCGCACTGACGAATGACGTCACTATAAACACAGCGGTAACCTTGAGCGGGTGCAAAACGTGACGTCACGCCGCGCCAGTATTCCCGGGGGTAGGGGTGGGCGTACTGTTACTCCCACACTTCCCCGATGACTGTATTAAAACCTTATTAAATGGAGAGAACCTTTCGACATTTATTGCCCACATTCTGACAGGAATTTATATCTAAACAAGTTTTGTTCAGACCAAAAAATTAAAAGCAGGCCCTTTGTACTCGCCTCTAATGTCTTTTCAATGGCATAGTTTAGGTTAGGGCATAATGACATTATTGGCAAGGCAACCCATTATTTAATAGCATCAACAAATTAACGATACAATTGACGTTTTCAGAGCACAGAAGAACAGAGCAGGCTTATTCCTCGGACGAGGATGCCGGCATCGATATGACCATCGACAACTGTTCGGAGACTTCGGCCCAGTCAGACCTCAAGAGCAACCATGATGATGCAGGTATTTACGGAAGCATATAGGATCTATCCAGACATTTCAAGGTTAAGACTTTCCGGAGTTAGCATCTCGTCAGGGTCGGGAAAATATTGATTGCGTAGATTTTGCATAAAGTGCGTGTTTCTGAAAGGCCCTGACCAAGGATTGTGTGGATAGAGAGAGCTTTATGCTGCTTTTGTAATATTGTAAGTTATAGTACTTACAGCAATTCATTGACGTGCAAGCGTCTTGGGACACCGACCGTTTTAGCCATCATGTCCTACGATATTTACGGTATTATTTCGGACAAAACCTTCCAGAAGAGGAGAGGATGATCTTTTTTTAGTGGTGCAGCTTGAGAGAGCCAGTGGTGCCGATTCTCTTGTACACCGAACTAAACTATCACTAAAATTCCTTACTTTTTACTATGAGAATCTTAGAGCTATTCTGCCAAAAAAAAAATTTTTTTTTTTTAATTATTTTGACACAACTAAAATCGAATTTGACAATCGCAACTCCACTTGGTACCTACTTGTTTGCGTAACACGTGATTTTTTTTGAGCCGGAGAGGCGCGCATTGTGGCCCTCTCGACGTATTTTTATATGGAATTTTTCACTTTTTGGAAGAAAACAAAAAAAAAATTATCGACATATTGAGTATTACGGGTTTGAGGGTTGCAAAGGGGGTCAAAATTTTCATTATTTTTGCGAAAGGATACACCATTTTCGAGATATAAGCAAAAGAAAATAAAAAAAAGATATAGTATCGTTTTGCAACTGAATTCGAGGTGTTGGTTTGAATTTTAGTTTATGACATCTAATTTTATTCCACACATTTTTAATCGTGATTAAAAATAGTCAGAGTTAGTTAGAAGATTTTAGATATAGAACAAAAATTTTGGTTAAACCGTCAAATTCAGAATAGCATTTTCACTAAATTAAAACTCAGTGCCATCTTAGTGCTGTCAAACTAAATTATAGTTAAGTTGTGTCACTTTAGTCTATTTTCAGAATGGGAAATCGTCGTTTGATAGGAATAAACTAAATTTTAGTGATTTTTAGTTTAGTTTAGAGAATTTCTGACAACAGAATCGGCACCAATGTCCTACTTATTATTAGGATTAATCTTAAAAAGATGGAGGTACAGCATATTGCAAAAATACGCAATGACGAGTTGATGTTATGGAAAGTTACGCTACGGTAAGGTTTCTTCTATAAAAAAAAATAGCAACTATTATTAACTAAATGAAAAACTTCAATTCATTTACCCGTTTTAAAACGATGGCTCACAAAAAGTAATAGCACAGTTACCGCGAATGTCACAATCATAAAGGCTCTTACATACTGGCGCGATTCGCCACGCGACGCGACGCCGCCGCATTGTTAGCCGTGAAGTTTTCTCAGATTTTTTTTTGTTAAAATTCGCGTCGCGCGATGAGTCGCGCCAGTATGTAAGAGCCTTAAAGGCTAACTTAGGGATATTAAAAAGAAAACCAGTAAGATTTATACTCAACTGCTCGCAGTTTGTACTTGGTTTTAACAACTCACGAAGAGAGGTACTCTTCGTGAGTTGTTAAAACCAAGTACATTCCATCTCATAGGTTGTGTTTTATGAGAAGATCTCATTTAAAATGTTATCCTTCTGACTTGAAAAACGTCAGCTATACGGCAAGGCCAAAGCGTCAATTGTAATATTCCAGAAGAGTATAATATTTATGCTCACGTCTGTCAACAATAAAATAACCTATCATCGTATATCGCATCACATCTTCAGATAACATCTTCATTGTGTGTGAATATACCTAAATTAATCGTATCCTGTGCTGATGAAAAGCACGTATTCGTCGTTTAGTATCGTATCCAGACTACTTACAAAAAATCCATCTTATCTGTTTAGACCTTACATTATATGCAAATAAAAGATATTACCTACAATTAAATTTTCGTCATATTGCGTCAGTTTTGCCTCCTGAACTGATTGGCAGCGACCACCAAAGTTATCCATGTATTTGTATGAAGTTGTGCTGGAAAGATCAACTTTGTATCCGTGCCATTTACCAGAATTTTTCAGCGATAGATGCTGTGAGACATGCTTTTACATGCCTATGAATTTAAGATTCGGATAGCATTAATTAGAATAAGTTCCGTTTTAGGATAGATAGAATAAAACTAAATAATTAATTATTACTAAGTTATTTAAGAACCGTGCCATACCATGTACCATGTCTTGTGGTATTCGGATACTGCCGACCGATAGGAAAATATAAATAGCACGCACGTTGACACGCTATTAGAAAATCCACAGAAAGCATTTGTAATTCCTGATAATTGCTTATTGCAGTCCAAGTACAGGATTAAATTAATTACATGTGTGTGTGTTGGGTTACGACTCATCTCAATAAACCGTAAATTAAGGCTCCTATTTATGTAATAATTATACTTCCTGGACTTTATAGCCAGGCCAGTACAGCAGGAGACAACGTACCGTACTCGAATTAATTGTCGCTAGAAAAATCGCCTCGTAATACGCTCGCTGGTCAGACCGAGTCCACTGAACCAACGCCTCGCCTCTGGAGACTTGCTGTATATTGCTGATAGATGTGAGCTGGTGGAGCAACATTATTCAGCAGAAAGTTTAAAAACCATGACGTGGTCACGACAGCATTCGAGAAACAATGCAAGAAGAAATATCTATAAAAAATATGTTTTTTTTTTTCTATCATACGATGACTGATACAAACGGGTAGACAATGAATGTGAGAATTTCACAATATAAAAAAATCGTATCTAATCTTCGGAGTTCCCGCGCAAACTCATGCGTCACCGGTCGGGGGGACTTGCGGCCTGGCGGGGGGAAGGTGTTTATGTTTATCATTTTACCTTGTTTCTCACTCAGTCTCGCTCGGAAGTCCCCTAAGTCCAGTCGCCATGGATCGACCTAAATCACCAAGTACAGTCGCCAGGGAACGACTAGAATGGGACAATCGTGGGTGGTCGAAAGAACAACGCGAGTTTTGTGTTTCTCAATATTACATAAATCATGGTTCGACCCTTGTTGTTCAGGCCTTGTACTTCAAGAAGATGCAAGAGGAAGCCACGCCACTGGGGGACAAGTGTCCGAATCCAAGTAGAATCAAGCGATGGGTGAGGGACCATGAAAGTAGAACTAAAGAGCAGCGGAAGTCGGAAGCGAGTAAGGAAAATGTACAGCAAGTGTACATTTTATCAATGCATAATGCCGTATTTTACATTGCGCAACCAAGTGCCATATTTTGAAATTGGATTTTAAATTACATTCATACAAGATCCAATTAGTACAGGAATTAAACCTACTCAAATCGTTTGCTCAGACAATGTTGAATAGCTTCAGTCATAACCTTGAAAAAATTAAAAACACACTTTTCACAAAATTATTTGTAAATTGGAGTCGCTCCGCTGTCACTTCGATGGTGTGTTTTCAATGGCCTTGGTATTTTGTACTCTAGCATTGCTTAGCTCAAAGTCTTGTCATTATTTGGTGTTCGAATTCAAGTGCAGCAGCTGGCTGCTGTAGGCGAACGCACCTCGGCTTAAACTGACAACATTCATATTGTTCTGCAGGCAAGCTAAGTGGCACACAATGGGGCAGGAAGACGGGAGAAAATCGGCTCATCAGGACAGAGTCTATAGATATTGGACTGCAGCATCAGGCGATCCTATGTAATGCAGCATACACGTTACTAGTAGAGTAACAAAATATCGATATGACAATAATTGACTTACAGCATTTCAAACTCAGTGCATTCAGTTTTAGTTATTTTGCTATGGGATTTGGAGTTACGACAGCAGCATAATGTTTCAATACATTCCTGCAACAGTAAGGTTTATTCATTGAACTTTTATTTGCACAAATGGTCATGGAAACGTCGTTGAACTAATGAAGTGGCATTTCCTACATTTGCCTCGACTTTTAATAATTCTAAAGATTTATTACCTTCAAGGGTCAAACTAAATTCAAGAACAAGAAAAAATAAGGGTTGAGTATCCAATTATATATAAACCATCGGATATTCAATACTAGAGTCGAATTCTGGTAATATGTGGTGATTATATCGACATTTTATTATTCTACAAGGATTTTTTTTTTTACTTATGCTTCATTTAAAAAATACCTTCAATATTATATTCTCCAGGGAGGCAACGGGACATTAAATGGAGTGGACCACGTCCAGTTAATGAAAAGAAGAAAATTGTGGAGCCTTTTAAAGAACCTAATTATAATTACTGTTATTATCGTTATCAAGAGTCGATCGAAGAGGAAGTGAAGCCTGATAAACGTAAATATATTTCCAACTATAAGAAGCCCCTAGGTCAAAAAAGGTATTTCTTAAATTGAGATGAATCGTTATTCACACACTGATGATTTGTCATCGAAATCGATATTGTCGTTCGATATGCTGTATTTCGACAATCAGTAAGATCTGTCAGCTTCTTACAGATTTGCTCGTCGATATTTGTTATTATGTCGATCGTCTATGACTTGCACATTTCCACGATATTTTTTATCACACGTGTCGATCGTCAAAAATAAAGCAAATATGTAGGCACCTTAAAAATACCTCGCTTCGTCATTAATGTTAAGGAAAATCCGCGTAAATATTGTACATAGAACACATAATGCAAATGCATTAAATCATTATATGGTCATGAGGTGGATTTTTAACAAACAATAATATTGTGCAATATCATGTAGTTACTCGTTAAGGGATACTACGTTACTACGTTAGTATTGAATATAGTTTTTGTGGTTATAACAATAATAATGTGCAAGGGCGGATCCAGCCCAAACGGTTTAAGTAAAAAAAAAACAACCGACTTCCAAAAAAAAGTGAAAAATAACTTTAATTTCGGAAGTCGGTGTCTTTGCTTTCCAATTTTCGTTTTTTGCCACCGACTTCCGAAATTAAAGTTATTTTTCACTTTTTTTTGGAAGTCGGTTGTTTTTTTTTTGTAAAAAGTTTTTATTTTTCACTTTTTAGTTGTGGTAACTACCCCACACAAATTCGTATACCGTTGTCTGCTATGTGACGGAGTCAATTAACATGTCATCAACATCGCAAAGTGGGAAAACTACGTAATTATTGAAGCTAACTCAAAAACTACGCAAGCAAAATTAATAAAATTTATATGGGACCACCTCTGAAGCATGACCTACCAAACAAAAAAAGAATCATCAAAATCGATTCATAATTGGCGGAGTAATCGGGTAACATACAAACAAAAAAAAAAAACATACAGACGAATTGAGAACCTCCTCCTTTTTGAAGAAGTCGGTTAAAAATGAAATCGAATAGACTGGCCTGAAATCCGGAATCCATATTATCTATCAAGACATTGCTTAAATGATGAACGCTGAAGAAGTAGGCTACCGACTATAATATGCTCATTGAAAATAAATTAATCGTAAAAACAGAAAAGTGCAATACAAGATATGGGAGACACTTCTTAACTGACTGGCCCATGTGCCCGTCCCAGAAATAAAATCCTGGCTCCGCCATTGATAATGTGCAATATCACGAAAGTACTCGTTATGGGTTAGTATTGAAGATCGTTTTGGTGGTTATTGCACAATCTTATTGTAACTTCAGGGCCACCTAACAGCGGATTGTGCTAAAGTCAACAATGTGCTAGCATTCTAACAAATTGGCGGACTATCAACTTTCAGTCGATCGTAATTTGAGGGAGCTTGCTCTCTATATTTATGAAATAAAACAGTTCGAAGCACATCAACTCAGATGTTTTGGTAGGGGTACAAAAAGTTTGGTCTTAAACATTAGCCGAAGCAAAGATACTCAATCTTTTTTCGGGTCCACTTCTAAACAAATTTTTGAGTTGTAGAACTTAAAAGTCGTTTAGAAGGAGCCTATTATAAGCAATAGCCTAATATTACTGGGAAGCAATATTGCAATCCCCAAATATTTTTCAAGAGACACCATTTATAAAGTGCTAATGCTAATAATTCTTCCACATTGATGTCTTTTCTATAGTTCTTATAAATTATTATTCTTCAGTAGAATATCATAATAAGTACCTAATATAATTCTCTACAACATTTTTGCTCATTAGGTTTTTTTATTTGAACTTATTTGCACAAATGTAAAGGCCTGGCCATGTCGTTGACCTAGGAAGAATATGGTACTTTTGACTCATGTATGACAATTGTTCGAAATCCAATCACATAGGTACATTTACATAATATAGTGTTGTTAAATAACATTGATTTTGCCGACACTAATGGCTTATTGATGGAACGTTTATGATATTGCTTTTGTAATAGAAATTATACGATTTCCAATGAAGATAACATAATGTTTTAGCCATAATACTTCAAAACTCAAAATTACTAATCAATATTAAATAGTAATCAATACCAATGCTAAAGTGTAAATCCAAAAAACTGTATCTCAGAAATACCTATTTCGAGAAAAGGGCTTTTAAAACTTTTTTTGGCTTTTAGTATGTTTTAGTACAGTGTTTAGTATGTGCTCATATATCCTTCTACATACTATAAAATGAAAAAATAATACTAAAGGGCATATTCCTTTAGTACCTAACTGCCTCGAAATAATCAAATGAGCGCTATTAAGACAAAACACTGTAACTCGAGTTACAATGTATTGGATATACACGTCAGAATGTAGCTTAACATGAAAATAAGAAAATAGATAGAAACCGCGATGTAGAAACCGCGCGTTTGGTCTATTTCAGTTACTTCCACAGCATTATGTCGTATGGCATTTTACTGTGGGGTCGGGCTGCTGATATTGAATCCATTTTTATTTTGCAAAAAAGAGCTGTCAGAGCCATTTATAATCTATGTCACCACGAATCTCTCAGGGAACTATTTAAAAAGATTAATATCATGACGGTACCTTGCCAATTCATTTATGAGAATATTATGTATGTAAGAAAAAATTTAAATCTTTTTAATAAAATAAGTGATAGACATAATTTTAATACTAGAAATAAAGATAAAATAGATCAACCATTTTTCAGATTAGCTAAAGTACAAACATCTTTTATGGGGTACTGCGTTAAATGCTATACCAAAATACCTTGTGATATATTGCAATTAAATGAAAGAAAATTTAAAACTCATATAAAAAGTACACTTTGTAAACAAGCTTATTACAAATTAGAGGATTATATCCAAGATAAGAATGCTTGGAAACATGCTGGTCTTGCTCCATAGGACGATTTAGTGTCTGGACAAAATCAAACTGATAGCTAATTTAGTTTATTTTTTATTTATTATTTGTATGTACTACTTGTAACAATGTTAGGACTATTGTAATATCGTATACTTTTACAATCTTTGTGAATATGTGAGCACCATGTATCTGGTAATTAATTTATTCATTATTGCTCCATTTATAATTCTTTTTACCTTTTGTGGTACAGTAATCTTATTATAGATGCATCGTCTTCACATATAATTATATAATTAATGTATACAAAATATTGTAAAACATTTTTAAAAGAGTAACGGTGGAGTTTCTTGCCCATTCTTCTCCATACGAAAACTACCTTTTGGAAGGGGCAACTAGAATCAATTCTATTTCTTTGTTTGACGTTCAAAAGTGCCATATTATGTGCCTATTTGAAATAAATTATTTGACTTTGACTTTGACTTTGATACTAAAAAGTATTAGTTAACAAGTTTTATCCTAAATTCTTAAGTAATTTTAGAAAGTACCAGCTAAAGTTAACCATTTTTCTTAAGCTAAACAATTTTAAAACCAAAGAACGAACAAATTACCAAAGACCTTTACAATAAAGTAAAAATGCACTGAAATCGGATGTAGCAAATCACCGTAGATCGATAAGAAATGAACTGAACATGGCAACAGTTAGCAGAACTCATAATAGTTTTTAACTACGGCAGTTATGAATGACGTACGATATCGGATTGAAATGGTTTCCCTTCCAAGTTCCAACACGTGTAAGCAAAGACCGTCGACCGTTTTAAAGAAAACAGCGCTAATAAGTAATACTCTAAACATAGCGACTTTTTTTGTTGTCACCATGTATGAACAGTACTAGTACCTACGAGGTAAATCCAGGCGCGGTCCGAGGGGGGTCGGGGCGGTCATGACCCCCCAAAATCATTCAAGCTGTCGAGAGACTGAGTTATCAATTAACCATTGCCCTAAAAATATTCTTTGGCACCAATGGTGACCCCCAAATCTTGGGCTACGACCACGCCTGGGTAAATAAATGATATTATTGAGGTAGATAGGTTACCGGCCCAAGTTTCGATCTTTAAGTGCGCACCCTCCGATTTTATCCCGCTCCCACCTGAATAAGAACGAGACGGAGTGGGGCGCTAGCGGCTCTAAAGCGTCGAAAAGTTTAGGTAATAGCTTTTTACGTTATTAAAAAAAAATGACACACATAAGACCTGCTTTATAGTTTGTTCAGTTATCATGCAAAGTTTCATGATCTAATTTGAAGTATTTTTGAATACCAGCGGTTTATAATTCTGTGCAGAGGTAACTTTGGATTTTTTTTCTAGCGAAAAAATTTTATGTAATCGTGTTTTCGCTACCTAGCATCAATCCTACTTTAACATATATTTATTTCAAAATTAATGCTCTAGTATTTTCGGGATAACAGAGGATCATGCTAAGCAATTTGTGATTGGGTGCGCCCTTAAAAACGGCACAATATCACACTATAAGATCGCACGTGGAAGTAGGACCGTAGGCATGTCGTAATTACCGGGAGCGAAAAAGAGACAAGGCGATATGTAACTTGGCCAATTAGCCAAGTTTTGACGTGCCACTTGCGGTGTGCCGCGCTTATTACTGCCTTTTTTTTCCTTCTAATATAATTGAGGTAAGTAAATGATAAAAAAAAATACCTGAACGTATTTAACAATTAGATATATTATGAGGAATTTTTATATGAAAATTGATATCTTATGACTATGACTCAACCAAATTGTGTCATGAAAGCCCAACTATAATCATTTAAGAGGGCTATTACAATTTTTCTTGAATTTGAGCGTTTGACGCTAGTTTTGATGTGTGATTATGATTAAGTTATAGCCTCAAACTTAAAAAAAAAACATGTCCGAGGAAGTCTCATTATATAATCTTGACAGTGTTTTAAATAAATATTTCAATTTGTTTACACAAATCAGTAAAAAACTTGTCTTTGTAAAGGATGTTTCATAAAATTTAACTTTTGGGCGTCTTTTGATGCTTTGTTACATCAAAGATACAGTAATTTAATCATTTATAAAAATGTCCATGGTACAACTGTATCTTGAACTTTGGAATGTATAAGTCAATTTTTTTATGTTTCATTTAGTAATACACCAAAAATAATTCCGTAACACAGATAGTTATTGACAATTTTTCGTCCGAAATTCTATTTTTTATCTATGAATTTACTTTCCAAATTTTAACAAAAAGTATTTAATAACATAGGCTACTATCTAATCTTGCTTGAAAAAAAAAATTAACTTTTTTTAAAGTAAAATAATATTTTTAAACAATTGTTGTATGCAATGCTAAAAATAACAGTAACACGAACTATAAATAACTGTAACTTAATTTATTTCAAAAGTAAAGTGGAAAGGATCAAGTTGATCACGCCCGGTTTGCATGTGTGCGTAGCGTACTTCAATAGACTCACACGAGCGCATCTTTGCCGCGCCCCGTCAAATTTACCTAAATCTGCACTTCGATTTTGTAATAGCGCTCTTAATGAATTTTCAGTAGGCTATCAAATCAATGTAATCTTTACAAGTACGGTACATTGTTATCGCGATTACGTTTGCGTTTACGTCACACAACTTGCATCGTCCAACATCCTTCTCTCTAGAAAATAGGTCGAGTAGATGACATAAGATTATATTATCGATGTCGTTTAGATACTAGTGGCGTCACACAAAAAGTGCGGGTATTCATGACGCTATTACAGGGAGAAAATATTGTACCAAAATAAAAAAGGGAGAAAATATTGTACCAAAATAAAAAAAAGGGAGAAAATATTGTACCAAAATAAAAAAAGGGAGAAAATATTGTACGCCATAGATAAACAATCTTTGTGACGTCTACGGATCTCTGGTTTGCTTCAATGCAATGACGTATCCCGTTAGTATAGATTTATTGATAGTACGCGCATAGTTGTTTTGTTTGAGAAATACTTCAATGAGTCAAGAATGATGTGATGGCAACGGTGACGTGTAAAAGATGTTGTGACAATAATTGGAAAGATTAAGCTTAGTTAGTGTGCTCATTTTGAGAGTATCAATGAAAGAAGGCTAAAATAAGGCAGATATGTGAGTGAAAATGGGAGGACACCCAAGCAAGAAGTGCATATAGTGACCTTATTGGTGATGTTCTTCAGAAGGTTCTGGGGACTTACCACCACCGCTTACAGCAGTATTATTTTAATCTTCACAGTGGCGGAAAGAGATGGAGCTATACGTCCTATAGAGCTTCGTCTCTTTCCTACACTGAACTAATATTAAAATAATACTGCTGTAAGCGGTGGTGGAAGGCCCCAGCACGCGTAGTATGACCGCCATAGAAACGGGTTTTGTCGACGTTAGAATAGACAAAATGACAGTTTGTGATTGTTTATCTGTCAGTTTGTCTATTCTTCCGTCGACAAAATCCATTTCTACTGTGGTCATGCTACCCGTGCTGGTGCGTAGTACTCGCAACCGGCGTGCGTGTATGTCTATATCACCAGCAAGCTAATTGCGTAACACACTGGCAGTTTTGAAGGATATTGCTAATCCATTGGTTCATAGGATTTAAAAAATCATCTGCTCAACAACGTAAATAACGCAATGAAAGTGTCTGAACTGTCAAAATTAAACCCACCGCGATCAATTGTCATTTTATGTGTTATGCAATTACCCTGCTGATGTGTATGAACGTAAACGAAGCGAAAGGAGTTTGTAAGGATGGTGCAGGTGGTGTTCTGTAGTTTCTGTCTACCCCCATGGGAAGAAGGAGGGAGTATGTGTGTATACTTCAATGAGGTTGATATACTATACGAACTATAAGCAGTCATTATGCCCATTGGACTTGCAGATAGTGAAGTTGGTTTAATTTCATCAGCGAAGGCAATTTCATCTAGAAGTAGAATAGAGCACTAGATTTTTGTGCTAAGCATATTCTTTCAATATTTTTCCTGAAAAAATATTTTATTTGAACATAGAGTTGACGATATTGACATTGACAATACAACGTTAATTGAAACTTATCGTCAATTCAGAATGTGGTGCTAATAAATAATGCTGATATAGGAAATATCTTAGATTACATTGTGTTATTTACCGCAAAATGTATTTTCAATATAGTAATCATAATAGTACGCTAGTTATTATTCAATTAATTAATGAAACTACATCTAGCACTGCAATGTAATTTAGTCTCCAGAAAAATTGTGAATTAAAAGAGTACCTAAGGAATATGTGCCATTTTTACAGAGCTCTGTTAAGATCCCTACCCAACTATATCGTTTTACAAGCTGCTGCACGCGTGGACCTCATTTCTTCAAAATCGGTCCAGTCGTTTCGGAGATTAGCCGGAACAAACTTATTTTTTTTTGTTTTGTTATGTTATGCACCGTATAGACGCATTAGCAAAAAGCTATTATTTTGACATAACAAACTTCAATAATTATTTGTATTTTTACATCATGTTACTGCATTTTATCTTTCTTTCCTACCTGTATGTTTTGGCAAGTTTTAATGTGTGGAATTGACATCCTCATTCAGTGTATTTGTGACACGTGTATAACATTTAACGCGTTTCGTCACACTTGCAGCATAGCGATGTGTCTAAGCTTATCAACATGCGATGAGTGAGACCGAAATAATGCAATTTTCTTTTATATCAGAGGCCCTAGACAAAGTGACATTCTATCAGCGATAACGATGATGGAAAAGGAAAAAATGTATACGACTGACATAAGCTATCGAAAAGCTTATGTCAATCCTATTGAAATTCGTTGTAGAAAGACGAACGAACTTTCGAAGCGATTGTCACTTGTCTAGGCCCTCAGGTCTAATCTTCCGTCTTAATTGTCGCCAGTTTAGGGGTTAAACGAGAAGTCCGGTGGAATTATCTGACACATCAGGGAAGTTTAATAAGCTTAATCACCAATGAGTTGAGTTCCAAAGTCTTTGACTTTCGTTTAAATGAATCTACAGTGCGAAACACCATTTTAATTTGCTAGTTTATGACGGCTATGTACACGAGCAATGCATTCAAGCAAGCATGTCATGCTCGTGTACAAAAACATTAAACTATTGGCTAAAATTCAACTCAAATTATAAGCTGCAAATATCAAATCTTTTACCGTGATGTGTAACAAACACGTGACAAGAATCAATACTGGGTGTTAGTGTAAACACCGTTATCCTTGAAACCAGTGGTTTGGTTTCATTTATAGATCGTAAAATCAATGGGAAAATACAACTTTTTTTTTTAAAGAATATCTACATTTTTCCACAAGAATATTTCACCCTACACGCAAGGGCAACGACCGGCCGCGGTCGGCGGTTGGCGGGGGCGGGCGCGTCGCGCGGGACATGACCGGCCGTCAGCAGCTGTTTCGCAGTCTCTCGAATGCGTATCCATGAGTATCGGGACAGCGACGGATATTTACTTTTTAAAATCTTTTAATGAAAATAAGGTTTTTTTTTGTTGTTACTGGGTCATTTATTTTAATATTTAAGTCACCTACCCATGGTTTGATCGACAACGGTGTTTACCCTTGCGTACTGTATAACACGTGCTAGGTATATTATAGTACTAGCGACCCGCCCCAGCTTCGCAGTGTTTTCTTACGACTTGACTAAACATCTATGCAAAAAGTGCCTGCTACACGTTCGCCAACCGCGTCCCGACAGAGGTGACCTTGGTGGTTTACAACCGTGTAGATGATGGTTTACTACCAAATTTGAAACAGCTCTGCCGATCGCCAACCAAGGTCACCTCGATCGGGGACGCAGTTGGCAACTTTATACACATAAACCTTCCGGAATATATTTTCTTAATGATGGTGAAAACCGCAACAAAATCTGTAGCGTAGTTTAGAAGAACAACGCGTTCACACAAACAGACAGACACGAAAAGTGACTTTAATTTATAATCCATACTAATATTATAAATTCGAAAGTAACTCTGTCTGTTTGCCTGTCTGTCTGTTACCTTTTCACGCCTAAACCACTGAACGGATTTCGATAAGCGGAAGCTAGTGTGTACATAGATTCTAGTCATAACATTCACAATTCAAACTATTTTATCTTCACACACAAATAATGTTAATTATAAACTCACGTGTCAAGACTGCCAAGTTTGATCTTTACAAGTATCGAGATTGGGTGTTTCAAGGTTATCAACTAATGTTAGGTCTGGCTGCGGTTACGACTAACCTTGGGTCCAGCGGTTGCCTATTTTGAATAATGATTTAGCGTATAAAATGTTCTGTGGAAGATTTTGCAGTACTGTTGTTGTTTTACGATTATTGTCAAGTCGGTCTTAATTTATAAATAACCCTTTTAAGGAACTGAAGTTCAGAAATCCTTCCTTCCTTACTCTCTTTCAATATGCAGGGTGACTGGACCCGCCATAGGAAATTCGCATATAGAGGAGGTCATTTGCTAATTATTAGACCTTACGTTAAAGTTTTTTTTTTTTTTTTAACCCTGTTTTGAGGGAAATTCCGACGTATTTTAATCACAAATGTTTATGACTACCAACAAATAATAAAAAAATACTAAAATAATGAATGAATGTCAAATTTTGGAAAAAATCTCAATAAATAAAAATTTACATATCTCCTAAACTATAAAACTTTAGTTAGGGAAAGTAAGGTCTAATAATTAGCAAATGACATATTCGAATTTGCTATGGCGGGTCCAGATCTAGTCACCCTGTTTATGGAACTCTTGTGCATTTCATACTTTAGGTACGGAGGTCTAGTTTGTGCCTTTTCCGTGAGTGTATGAATTTATGAATTTAAATTACTTGTTGAAGATTCGGTATACAGAGTTTCGACCGCCATTTATAAAACGTTTTCTTTACTTAATGCTAATGTTTTGGTGTGCACTCGTATCGCTATTGAGGTCACGTTATCAAGTTTGAAACGTTGTGTTGTATTTGTAAAAGCTCTGATAAAGAAAATCAATTTCAGTGAGTGAGAGTGACATACAAACCGATATACATTATACATACATGCTTATAATAACAATGAAATGAAAGTGATACCTGATATAAATACATAGAACTAGTACTTTGAAAAAAAAACCTTTATGAGTAGTAGTCATTTTAACCACACATCCTATGAAAAGATTACGTTACGTATGTTTAACGGTAAAATGTGCCAGATATACCGTTAAATAATATAACGTTATTTATTAGTTAACGATACCTGCATCAGAAGGCTGTAACGATACCATATTTTTAACGGTATTTCAAGCCCTGAGTGGAACAGCCTCTTAATAATCTTGCTAAAAAAAAATAGTTTGTTTTACCAATAAACTATTTTTTTATATTTTATTATTGCAATATATTTTATTATTGTATTTTTTATAAGTATAAGATACTAGCTTCCGCCAGCGGCTTCACCCGCATGATATCTTTATAAATTATAGCCTATGTTGCTCAGTGATAATCCTGATAATATTATACAGGTGAAAGAATTTTTAAATCGGTCCAGTTGTTTTTGAGTTTATTCATTACAAACACAAACAAAAATACAAATCTTTTCTCTTAATCATTATTAATGTAGATTGACGATATAAATATACCAATATGTATAATAGGTACATAACTACATACGTATCTAATCTATCTTAATAACAACAGGTGCGTTGGCTACTACAGCACTTCATAATAGATATACAGGCTGTAAGGGTAAACAGTCTTGTCATTCAAACCATGGGTAGTTGACTTAAATATAAAAATAAATGACCGAACAAAACAAAAAAAAAACGTTATTTTCATTAAAAGATTTTAAAAAGTTTCTATCCGACGCCGTGCTCTCTAGCGAAACAGCTGACTGACTGAGGGAGGGGTCGTGCTCGCGGCCGGTCAGGTCACATCCCGTACCCCCCGCCCGTGTTGAGACGCAAGTTCGTTGCCCTAGCGCATAGGACCACGAACTTGCGTCTCTTGTGGTAAAATGTAGATTTAAAAAAATAAAAATAAAGTTGTTTTTTTTCCATTGATTTTACGTTCTATAAGTGAAACCAAACCATTGGTTTCAAGGATAACGGTGTTTACACTAACACCCTGTAAATGAATTATATAAATAGCTGTAATTTTTAACCGACGAAAAAAAAAGGAGGCGGTTCTCAAGTCGACTCGTATATATTTTTTTTATGTATTACCACGCGTGGGCATTATTGAGAAGGGCCTCGAAGTTGGTCCTATGTAAAATTGGCGCCAACTCAAAATTTGTTACTTAAATTATTTTCGGAGCTTAGTTACACTAAAAGCTTTTTTATTTTTCGCTTTTCAGTTCTCTTTTTTCGTCGGTTAAATTTTTGTAAAAAAGTTTTATTTTTGATGTGTAAAATCTTTCCTCTCGCTTTTCTACAAACTATGGGAGTGATTTCGTGAAAAGGGACGAAAGTGTATAACAGGAAGTCGGGAAAGCGCGCGCTGCTTGATTTGACCAATGAGCGCACACGATACTAGGGTTGGCCGTCAGATATATATTATAGTTTATCATTTATAACTTCCAGTTGCAGCTATAAATAGCTATATGTAAGCGGGCACGCCCTTTGTGCCTAGAGGCTTTTATTTAGTTAATTTATGTTTATGTTTATATTAACTACTTATTTCTGCTTGAGTAGGTACATATAGTTCTCGTTTTTTTTTTTTATATTATTCTTTTTTTTTTTTTTTTGGTTGGTATATTAGCGTGTGCTAGCTGACATATGGCTAATTAGATTTATGTTTTATGTTGCGTAATAATGTAAATGATTTTGCAAACTTTTGTATAGAATCAAATTTTTCTAACTGAACAGACAGCTGTGCTGCTGGGGAGTTTGTTGCGCCACTTCTTCTTCCCAGCTAAAGCACTAGGAAGTGGTGAAGGGTGGGCGTTTTGGGGGGACTGTCTTATGTAATTTTGACGTTCGAAAAGTGCTGATTCTCAGCCTAGTTTGAATAAATGACTTTTGATTTTGATTTTGATTTTTGATAGTATTTCAATACATAACAGACATTATGTAACATACTATATCCGTAGGATTTCAATACATAACAGATAATTATGTAACATACTATATCCGTAGATGTCAATAGCTGATAAAAGGCCTTCCTCATACATAGTAAACTTTATTAGGAATAATGTGATGTAATGACCATTGAGGATCAACCACTCTTTGTGATGTACTGACATGTTGCAAATACTTAGGCGGCTGCTTATTACTGTACCAAACTTTTATTCAAATCTGAAACATTATCTATGAAAACTGAAGATGACATGGCATAATACATTGAATAATAAATATTCCTCAAGTGCGAAATATGTTGCAAAACAGAAATGTATACATATTCCATTCGTTTTTTTAATTTTTTTTCACTGTGTGTGCTGTACCTTCTGCCTAGGGAAAAAAACTTAATTTTACCAATCTAATCATAATTTATAATAGAAATAATACCAGTCAGTAACTGTCTGTTCTCATAAAGAGAAGGCAGAATTAATCATCAGGATAAATTGTCAATCTATAATAATCGAATTATATTCCCTTTCCATAGAAAACGAGATCCAGGAGAAATTCGAAGAGAAGGTCCTAGAACTAATCGAGTCATTAAACGCACGTGCGAACGCAGCACGCGCGGGCGCATTTGTTTCACTCCGCGCGGCTCTACAGCGACGAGCGCTTGATGGCTTGTTGACCGCTCACCGCGCCACGCTGGCCGACCATGTGTCGCGCGCACTGCGACGAGGCAAGGATGGGGAGAGGAAGGCAGCTGCTGCCATTGCACCGTTGTTGGCTTTACAGGTGATTAACATATCTTTCTGTTTTACTGTCATTCTGTGCCCTTACTTTACTTTTAGGTTACTTTTAGGAGAGCTTTCGGTTTAAAGAATGAATTAATGTGCTAGAAAGTATTATTTTAAATCTGCCTTGCAGCTGCACGCGTAGCATGACCACCATAGAAATTGGTTTTGTAAACAGAAAAATAGACAAAACGACAGATTGTGATTATGTGTTACTTATATATTTTTGTCTATTCTTCCGCCGCCAAAACCCGTTTCTACGTTGTTCATCGTGCTTCGCGTGCAGATCAAATTTCCAATACTTCACGAAATGTAACGAGCTGAACACTCTTCTTCTTAGTCTACCGCATTTGATGTCCATCCATCAACTGCTACTTCTCTTATTTGTAAACACCAATTAATCATCAGCTTATCTACCCACAGATCGGCGACGAAGGCGAGGAGGAGTTCGTCCGCGAGGTGCGGCCCGCGCTCGCCGCCAGCGCCACTGACAAGTCTGCGTCACTAGACGCACGCACTGAGGTAAACATCGCTATACAGACATACTATACAAATGCCTTCCACTTTTTACGTGTATGTCGTCAAAGAAAAATGATGTTGGGTTTACTTGCCCTATTATTCGAATATAAAATAAACACACGCATATAGTAGGTATATGTATATGTATATTTTGTCTCAACATTTTTATCAACAATAGGGTCATGTTGTACCATAAATATTGGTCCAATCAAAAGGACCATTAAACAAAATGGAAAACGTAACGAAATGTGAACTTACCTAAAAGAAATAATTTGTTTCTATGTCTAATAATGTGTTCTGTATGTTTCAGTGCTGCTCATCACTGGCCGTGTTGTGCTACTTGATGGAGGATGACCTCTCTGAGATCTTAGAGGTCATGCGCATGTACGAGACCATCTTCAGCGGCAGCTATCTCAAGGTAAATAAATATCTCTTGCAAATTCGTACCAATCAACAATACATTGGTATTGCCAAAATAATAATTAGATGGACATTAAACTGTTCTGCATGGGTTTATAAATGAACCAAATTCGAGTAGCTATG
The DNA here is from genome assembly GCA_947363905.1 of Lithophane semibrunnea. Classification (NCBI taxonomy): domain Eukaryota; kingdom Metazoa; phylum Arthropoda; class Insecta; order Lepidoptera; family Noctuidae; genus Lithophane; species Lithophane semibrunnea. The sequence goes on along the minus strand of OX376190.1, from coordinate 17,187,389 downwards.
AGTTAACTAAACTAAATCATTACCTTGGCTTAGCGAACCGAAGTGAAGTGATTCTCTGCTCCCAATACGAGAACTCTTCACTGTGCTCTCATCTGAGGCTTGAGCTGATGAAATCTGTTATAGCGGATTTCAGTAATTTATGTTAATCTCTCCCCAGGGTGACGGCAGTGTGAAGGTGTCGGGCGCCGCCGTGGAGGAGGGCGCGTGGCACGCCGCCGCACTGGACGGCTGGGCGCTACTGTTGCCGCTGTTGTCGCCCAACCACGCGCTGTCGCTGCTCAACAACCAGGCGCCCAGCTTTGCCAGGCTTGGGGAGTTGTTGGAGGCTGTGTCACTTGAGGTAACTTACCTAAGTTTTTAATTAACACGAGACAACGACAATCTAAATGAATTGTTTTATAAGCCTATTTGTCTGTCCCCCAGGTCCGCATGGCAGCAGGCGGCGCGCTCGCTATCGCGTACGAGACTGTGACAGACGACGACAACACAGACAACGCGCTCACAGCACAGGTGGACGTACTACTGCCGCGACTCACCGAGTTAGCGCGAGACTCGCACAAGTTCCGCGCCAAGAGGGACCGCAAGATACAGCGAGCCACGTTCAGGGACATCCTGAAGTACTTCGAGGTGCGTTGCATATGATATACTAGCAACTCGCTCCTGCTTCACATGGGTTATGGTGACATATGGGAAACATTGAGATTTCTATGTTCAATCAATCTGCCTGCCTTTTCCCAACTATGTTGGGGTCGGCTTCCAGTCTAACCGGATGCAGCTGAATACCAGTATTTTAGATGGAGCGACTGCCTATCTGACCTACACAACCCAGTAACTAACTGGGTAATATGATACCCCTTGATTAGACTGGTTGTCAGACTTTCGTGCTTCTGACGACTCGTAACGACTGTCAAAGATCCACAAATGACAGCCGGGACCAACGGCTTAACGTGCTTTCCGAGGCACGGAGGAGTCTCGATATGCGAAAATGGTCACCCATCCACGGACCAACCCCGGCAAGCGTAGTTTAACCTGATGGATCGACCCGAGCGGCTGTTATTACTTAGCCACGAGCTCCTCATTGAGATTTCTATCTATATTTTACTTAGATATAACATTGAGATTTCTATGTTATATCTAAGTAAAATATTATACTAGAAGACAGGATTAGACCATCCATCCACCACTAACTAACTGTACCACTAACGGTAACTTTTGAGCGACAAATGTCGATCTGGGACTGGAGTAGGTAATACGACAGAGAAAACTGGATGCGCAATGATAGGTAATTATAACCGTTGTAAAAGCGGCACAACGATACTAGCCATTGCATAGAAGACAGCAGTAGACTCATAGAGCTATCCCACGACGCAAGGATCTAACGCTAGCATCGTTACCGTTCCAGGAGGGCGAGGTGTCGTCCATGTCGGTGCGCATCGGCTCCGAGAGCGCGTCGTGGTCCCAGTGGGCGGGCGGCGCGGCGTACGCGGCGCTGGCGGGCGCGCTCGGCGGCGCGCTGCAGGCGCTGGCGCCGCGCGCCGGGCGCCTGCGGGCCGCGCTGGCGCTGGGCGACGCGCCGCCGCTCGACTGCGGCCCGCAGAAGAAGCTCAACAAGCTGCAGCGGGTATGTACATCCTATACCTGGACTTTATAATCTGAGAAGGGTCAGACAAAGTGCGACTACTTACTTTTTGTCATTACACTAGCCAATTCGAAACACATTACATACATCTAAATAATGAAAGTTACCGATAGATCAGAGGGGCAATTCTAGTATATTTTTTAATATTCGCATTCTAATCTGTCAAAAATACCTCTAATTAACCTACGTTTTTTACATGTGTTTGACATTGCTTGCCACAAAAATACGACTACATTTTGAAGATTTTTAATTACGGACCTTTTAATGATGATCATGTATGTGTTCTGATCGGGTTTTCGTGGGCGTTTCAATTCAACTCAGACTCACTTTTCGAAATAAAATTCAAACCCAGCTACTTCTAATAAAATGTAGTAGTCATTTCATCTTTTCAAACATCTTTCAATTTATTATCTCGCCCAATTCACACACCTTAACCTTAAGACCGACAGAACAAAAAATTGCCAAGGTCAAATGCAATAACGTAAGTAATTATGATATTTTCTTAGTGGCTTGAATCTACCGGAATAATGTGCTGAATCACCTCGTATATTCGTATTTCATTATAATTTTAAAATTAAAGTTGATTGATACATTACAGTGTTGATCTGTCATAGTTAAGCCCTGTAATCATTGGGAAACTGACGTCGACGGAAATAATATTATGCAACAGTTTCCATTTAATAGGCCTATAATATTCTCTTTGATTCTTTTCCTTTTAGTTTACGATGGTACAGAAATAAATAAGTTTATAATTGTATGGTTTTCTGTTCCAGCATCTACAAAACAACGCCGCATGCAAAGCCCGCACCGTCGCCCGCAACAAGAACAGAGACAAGCGCTCCGCGGCCCTCGCCATCTGAACCCGCCGCACTCCCGCACCGCAACACATCGCACGGTTCCACACAAATATCTCTCTCGGTTTAGTTAGAGCTTAGTTTAACGCTAGCAACGTCAATTCGACGCCTTACTTCTTAGCGTGTCACCTCCCGAGCGGACGACAGTAACAACTAGTTACAGCATGCCGCCGGACAGGTCGTGAGACGATAGTGTTAGGTTACAATAGGCTAGTTGTTAAAACCAAAGAAATTCGTCATATTTTGGATAAAATAAAAACGTTGGAACCGTCTATTGTATGAGGCATGTCGCTGATTGTCGACGCTCTGATTATTTCTCGCAACATGTTTCAGATCTGGGACTCGTTCGGTCACTCCTTTTACCATGTTGATGTATTTTAAATTGATATTATTGCGATCGATGTTTTCATATCATTTTGTATTATAGAACATTTTATTCTTACTCCATTTCTTGGTTATTTGGGCTCACGCTTATTCATTCCGAATGTACTCTGTTACTGCCGGCGCCTAGAACTTAACTGTTGCTATTTTTAGTAAAATATTTTACTATAATTATACTATGTTATATTATTGATATTTTTTGTATTTAATTAAATTGACAGTTTTGTGTGTTAATAGATTACATTATTTGTTAGATTTACTTCGCTATTGCAATGTTAGTTTTACTTTCCATGGATTACGTACGGTAAAGTCAAGTTGTGGAGTAAGGGCGTTTAGTTAAAGGTTGATTAAATGAATATTCTCTATGACTTGTACTGTTCATATATCTTATGTATATGTGATTCGTATGTGTGTCCTAGTGAGGATGAGTGCATCACAGTGCAATTCATACGTTTATAATATAAAGCTTCTCTGTAAATATTATTTTAATTAGGATTCGTTGCTGCGGTCACCAAGACTTGTAAATTATTAGGGTAAACGGAGTGTTGAAATAATATTTATTATGAGAACAAACATTTTGTTTCATTCCATGTTTCCTCTCCATAAAACCACGTAAGGTCTTGTTGAAGACCTTCTGAGCACTTATTTTACAACAATTACCAGGCTCGAGTCATATTTTAAATTCTTTATCAGGATTGCCAAATGAAGGCGTAAAGCCTGAATATATTTTCGATGCGTATTTCCCTTTCCGTGTTCCTGGTTGAGTGAAATCACGCTTTTCATGGCACATGCCCAAAACTGGACATGGTGCTGTACCCTCTTCATATCCAGTCCGGGTAGTATTATGATGAAGTATTGCCATCGCTAGCACCATCCCGTTTTCGCAGTGGAATAATGCGAAAACGGGATGGTGCTAGCGGCCTTGTCTAGCTCCGTCTCTCTCTCAAATTGGAAACATGGTGGCATTTAATAATTCATAATACACCTGAGGCCCTAGACAAAGTGACATTCAGCGATAACGATGATGGAAAAGTCAAAAATGTATAGGATTGACACAAGCTATCGAAAAGCTTAGGCTGATTTTAGAGTCACGCTGAACGTCGGTGAGCGTCGGCGCTGACGGCCCAATATGTATGATTATCGCACGGCACGGCCGTAAGCGCTGAGCAGGATGATGATATATAATCATACCTATTGGGCCGTCAGCGCCGACGCTCAGCGTGACTCTAAAATCAGCCTAATGTCAACCCTGTTGAAAGTCGTTGTAGGAATACGAAACACTTTCGAAGCGATTGTCACTTGTCTAGGCCCTCTGCTCCGGTGGCTATGTCGCCGAGTCTTCGCGCTAGACGATTCGTGACGACTCTTGAAAACACCTTTTCCTTTTTATTATGGAAAGTAAATCAAACACATTGATTCATCTTCTCTTATTCACTAGAGTTAATTTAGTCCTTAATTTCTTATTCTGTGTGTAAATTAGGATAGTAAATAAAACAGCAATATAAACACATGACTAGCTTTATTCTCAGACACATAATCGTCTCCCGGTACATACAAACGTCAGAGTCCCTCGCTACAGTCATAATATTATTACAACAATTAAATATTCACTTACCTAACACATCGCTCCTTGGGTAGTGGGGTGCACTCCTGCGCAATGATCACTAGATAATGACGACATCAAACTATTTAAAGATTTTAGTAAAATGTCTACAGGACAAATAAGTTTAAAAAAATCTTTTTTTCGGATTTGCTGTCTCGTTTTAATATCAATTTTTTTTTAATATAATTTACTTGTTTTGAATTACAGTATCCAGGCACCTGTATAACAGGAATGCAGCCCATAGTATTCGTTGCTCAATTTTAAACATCTGATAATAGAACAAATCGATAGACCCTTATCTAACTCGGTATAAAATGTTAAGCTCATGTGTCAGACTAACTACTGTAGCTAAACATTTTAACTTTCAATTGACAATTTTGAAAAAGAAAAAGAAATTTTATATTGTCATGTTATAGTCTTTGCAGATTCGCTCTGACGAAAATGTATCTCATCTCTACATTCATAGTGAATCAATTCAGAATGCGAACGTACTATCCCTAAACTCTCCATTTGAACATCCATGTAAAAGTTAACTAACAAGAGATATGTGGGGATTTGTATGGGAATGCTATTCAATGGAGTTATTTAAGAAGTATTTTAGCTACAGTCCGCCTGTATAATCAAGACACTCATTACAGATATCTTAACATCTAATCGATTACATTTAGTAATGGTCTTCATTAAGTACAAACATTTATTTGTGAACATTACTCGAGCGGTGCGCGCCAATACAGCGGCAGGCTCGAGTAATCTTCACAGTGACATTTTACATTGACTTATTTTAAAGTGCAATTCCGCGATATACATAATGCAAAAATATGAATAAACATTTTCGATAATAAAAGACTAAAATAACTAAGATTTGTCTGTGAATACTTTACTAACCGACAAAGGCAATTTGATGATTGTTTATGTCTACTTTTTTTTTTTAAATAAACTATTTCTTTTTATTTTAATTTTAAGATATTCAGGCACTGGAATGCCGTCCGGGGTTTACTACAGATATTTGTACCCGGACGGAACAGTACTATTGTCACTCAATCGTTATAAATACTCCTCTCAGGTAAGATACACTTCGAATGGACAGTTTCACAAAGTTACACACTAAACCGAAACGAATCACAACATCACGTTATATTTATTTGCTGTGCAACACAACCTATAGCGCGTTTACCAAACAACGTAGCAATCGGAGGTATGTATCGTAAGGCAACGTTGAAGGCAGTCATCTGCATTGAACATTATTGATTCTTATAACTTGTTCAAATAAATATAACTAGGTACCTACTTAATGCAAGTAAAGCCGGAAATGCCTAATAAAATATAAATTTATATTGTCTTCTATTGATATTAGGACAAGACTAAACGCTGTGGTCCAAAATGATAATCCAGGAAGGGGATCCATTATCATGTACTGTATCCATGATAACAGGTTTAATCGACGTCCCTGCCACCCTGTATATTCTGAAATTGCAACATACTTTGGTAATACCGAAACATTATAGTGACATTAATTCGCATACTACTTAACTATTCTTATATTTAAACAACATTCTCTAACATAAACTTAGTGACTTAGGCCATAGAAAGGTAACATTTATACAATTTAACTAAAATTTTGCACATGTATAGGAATATTTTACTAATTGAATGGTGACGTCTTTCATAAATATTTAAAAGATAGATAACTCTTGCAAAGGGACACAATATAGTGGTGGAATTCGATATTCACACCTAAATAAACAATAGAGGTAGAAATATTATTATGTCGTCGACTGGTACAAATACAAATCTTTTTATCAAGATTTTTCAATATAAATGTGCAGATAAATGCAAGTAATTTTGACTAATTGCAGAAAAGCCCTGTTTTGCATAAATAGCTAATATAAACAATGTATAAGCAAAGTTAAGAAAAACATTCTTTGGTATACTTAATTAAACATATCTTATTTTTCAACTTAAAACGCTTCTAAATATTCATTATATACAGTATCCTTTGATAGTAGTTGTTTACTCTGGCAATGTAAAAGCTTTGGTTCTGTATTTTGACCAAACATCTTAATAGTAAGTTTTAAATAATAATTACAATTAACTACATATATTACAAGTCTCCATAAAAGGAACTAAGTAAGAGAAAGTACATGTAACAGTCATTGAAATGATGAACTTCGAATAAATATCAAGAGTTAGCAGAGAATCGTAACGTGCGCGGCACACGAAAAAAAATTGAGATATTGATTCTTAACTGAGAAATAATGTAAAATATGATTTAAAAACATCAAATTTTAATATCAAGAGAAAGAGGGGGGTATATCTTTACAATACCTATTTTGTAATCATCGAATTTACAAAATTACTTTTGATGTAATACTCCCATGTATAGGCGCCCACTACGCTTATAGTACACCACAAGTTTGAAAGTTACATTCTCTTTATTTTTATTTAGTTTTTTTTTTTTAATATAATTATTTATATAGACACTTTATCGACACAGAATATTATTACCAGCACAAAAAATATTCACATCACTGATTGTTTTAATGTTACAAAATATAATTATGCTCCAGGTGGCCAAGGTAGGAGTCTAAACAGGTCATTTTTTACTCTGTTTTACTATCACCAAATCGCAGGAAAAAACATGCTATGTCGATAAAATGATACCTTATAATAAGTTCTAAATACACTTCACACAATACATGAGACGTGCATTAGAAGACTAAGTTTGTGCTTCGACATTATCATACAATGGGAAACGATTTCTTTCATATTTACAATTATAAATACTTCCAACGTCTATATTACACATTATGACCAGAAAATCTATTTATATATTTTGATGTTATGTTATACTTATAAACCATCATAACGTAACTGTCACATCCTTGATATCCAATGAGAAGAAGCCTCATTTGCCATTATTTAAAATGCCGTTCATGTCATAAGCCTATCACTGCATATTGGACCAAAACAAAACATCTAGTGAGTCCTATTTACCAAAGATTTAAATCGTTAGATTCGCCCGACCACTACAAAAGATAGTTCCGTTTCTGTTTAAATGACAATGAAAATTGAATAGTATTGTCTGTCACTCACTCATACTGAAAATCGTATCAGTCGTTCCTTGCGGGATGTGTGAGCTTACTCTTCTCAGTATGAACACTTTTTTGAGCGACCTAATTAAGGTGAGGGCAAATGTAACGATATAAATCTTTGCTATTTACCACATTTCTAGTCCAGAGTTTTCTACCAGAGTCGTGTTTTTCTTTTAAAGTAAATAAAAGTCGTACCCTCAGTTTCTGGAACACTTGATCAACATACGGGGTGTTAGGGTAAACACCGTTATCTTTGCAACCAGTGGTTTGGTTTCATTTATAGAACGTAAAATCAATGAAAAATTACAACTTTTTTTTTCTTTTTTTTAATTCTACATTTTACCACAAGAGCCGCAAGTTCGTTGTCCTATGCGCTAGGGCAACGAACTTGCGTCTCAACACGGGCGGGGGGTACGGGATGTGAACTGACCGGCCGCGAGCGCGACCCCTCCCTCAGTAAGTCAGCTGTTTCACTAGAGAGCACGGTGTCGGATAGAAACTTTTTAAAATCTTTTAATGAAAATGACGTATTTTTTTTGTTGTGTTCGGTCATTTATTTTTATATTTAAGTCAACTACCCATGGTTTGAATGACAAGACTGTTTACCCTTACAGCCTGTATATATTATGAACAATTATTGGTTGTCATGAGATATAAAGACCGACGCAGATGTGTGCGGGCCGCACCGCATTGGAAAAAATCTCCTATTTCACTTTCGTATATTTTGTATGAACCATCGCACACTACAGGTGAGCCGCACCGCGCTTTTTTGTATTGAAATGCGGCATCCCGACGGCGACGCGGCTGTAATGTGCACTTAGCTTTACAAGCCAAATTATGAACTGGACTATCCAAAACTGTCAGTTTTATAACATACATTTCTTGTGTATTTTGAAATATTCTAAACATTATAACTACAAGAACTATGGTTTTGCTATTTATTGTTACTTGATACTTATATATATAATGTAATTGCACTGAGAAGGCAATAGTGGTAATTTTTTGTCCTTTTATTTTTGATGATAACTTTAATTAAGTATCAACAGACGTCCTTATTTCATAATTAAGTTGGTAACATTATTTTTTCTTTTATCTACTAGATAGATTATTCTGAACTTGGAACGTCTAATAGGGCACTTTTAAAATGATCACGTTTGTATATTATTATTTAAGGTATGAAAAACTTTCTATTCAATTCTGAGCAATTTAGATAAATTCACTCACATTTTAAATGGTAGATGCAACGGTGTTACATGTAGGTATTGATTTTATTTATTTGTTGGTTATATTCCTTAGCTATGCCTAACACGGCAAATGCTTTTAGCATTTTTAATGTCATCGTCCATAGAAATATTCACAACGCCCGAATGTTGCACTAACTACTGTAGCAAAATAACATCACGTCTGTAATCTCCGCAGGGTTAGGCAGAGGTGTATAGTGAAATACATTTATCCCATAACGTATATGGGAACTCATGTTCGGATCGGCATGAATTGGCTCAGCCGGGCGACAAATATACAATGCCGCCCGGCTTGTGCTACACGCCTATCTCTGCAACTTTCCAATTAGGGTCAATCATAGTTTTGAATCTATGTCATTTTCGAGCTAACTCTATTTGAAGAATGTTTATAGACTAAAGCCATAATGACTACGCGAAATCGTCGTCGCGAAAGTGTCATTAATCGATGAGCAATGCGAGGAACAAATACTTTCCAGGCTTATCTAGATGTAATCGAATATCAGCATCATAAGTGACGCACTTCGTCCTGGAATTATCCAGGATGATTTTTATATGAGGGATTATATTCAAGTACGTCGCAGTACAAACGTCGCAAACTAATATTTAGAAATCGTAACAGCGCCACGCGAGCGTATATGCAACGATTATGGGACTTGAAACATGTATGGGAAACACTAGTGACGAACACGTTACTGTCTCGTTACGTCATTATCCATAAAGTACAATAAACAAAAAAGATAAGTAACCAGCCATGAATTAACATAATGCACAAACTGTAGAATAGCTGCCTGGTTTCTTACTTTTCTTGTTGACGGTACAGCCGCATTGAAAAACTACAAACTTTAGCCTACTTAAACAATGCAAGTTTCTTACCTGTGGCATAACCATACAATTGAACCAACAAATCACTTGCATGCAACTGGCAATTAAATAACACCGTGTAAATCAGGCGAATTAAGCCAAATTCAAAAACTATTTTCTCGTAATTTCGATGCAACAGTTCAAATATGAAACAACTCAAATATGACACCTATTAAAAAAAACCGGTAAACAACTTTGTTCAATAACAAATTAGTTAATTGGTTGCACACGCGCTCCAGCCAGTTCTGTAGAGGCTTAATCAATATTTTATGAGAAAATCGTTGTTGAATTTCATCAAGCGTTTTCATCTTGTACGTGACTCCTCATTTGGTTCCTAAGATCCCTCGTCCATACATCACAGTGTTACCGCTCCTACTCGGCTACTATCTTCTGCTTCTTACACTCCGGCTCGTCGTCCTCTTCCTCGTCGTCGTCCCACTCCCACTCCTGTTCGTCATCGTCCGGCTCGCGAGGCGGCTCCTCTGGAATCTCTTCTTCATCTTGTTCCTGTAAAGAATCATGAGCATGATTCATGGGATCGAATCGTTGAAAATGGTTTCAGAAAGGTCAGGTGTGTAGTACTCGCGACCGGCGTGCGTATACGACTAGATGTATGAACGTAAACGAGGCGAGGAAAAGAAGTATGCTAAGGTGTGTCCAAACATTGAGCGGCAAGAGCGCGGCAGCAAAACGCGGCGTTTGCAGGACACATTTCTGCCGCGCTCTAGTTAGGACTAAACCGACGAATGTTTGTGCGGTAGTATTGCGCGGCATTTCATATTCAGATGGCATGAGAACTAAAAGCGGTTGCGTGTGTCGTAGCTCTGCTTATAATTCGTCCAAACACAATTACTGACGAATGTTTGCTAGAAATGTTTGTGCGCGGCAGGTAGACAGAAGCGTTCGCGCGCAGCAGTTGTCCAATCACAGCGCAAGTCGCGTGCGTCTCGTAGCAGGTGTCGTTCACTAATATCATACTACGAAATCCCCTCAAGAATACATACAATACCATACTACAATGGCATTATATGGTGTCCGCACTGTACTTCACAGCCAAGATAGGTTACATTAGCGACAAGCCACAACAGAGCACACGCTCGTAACCTATAGTCGTCAGAAGCAGAAGCGGTGCCCTCGGCCGACACTGACATGGCATGTTGTGGCGCTCCAGTGTACGTACCGCGGCGCGCTGCATGACGGAGATGGGCGGCGCGTCGTGGTGCGCGGCCACGCGGCGCTCGATGAGGTACGACACGTACTCGTCGTACAGCAGGCGGATCAGGTGGAACGAGCCGAACGACGCCGCGGACCTGCCGGAATACTGGGTTTAGTCGAGACCGTTTAGGGACCTGCGCGGGTTCATCCTGACCGTCGCAAAATGCCTAGTAGTTATGAAATATTTTTTTTTATTTAATTGAAGGACATTTTTTTAATAAACAAAGTAAAAAGGCGACGAGCAAATATATCACAAACTTGGCCGAATAGCTCGTCATTTCCTTTTTCTTAGGAACAATCATTTTTTTATTTTTTTTTACGTACAAAAATACGGTATTCTACCTGAGAGTAAGTTCTCTGATGACGAGAGACGAGTAGAAGGACCAGTCCAGCAGCAGTCGGCGCGCCCGCGCCGTGTAGTCCGGCCGACGCTCGTGTGGAGCGAGGGCGGTCCGTACGCAGCCTTCCAGCCAACCGGCCCATTGCTCTAGAGAGGCTCCTCGTCCTAATGTGGCCTGCAGAAACAAGTGATGATGTTTATTTTAGCAATACAATTTGAGCCCCCAGTTCTTATTTCTCGGGATTATAAAATATTATATTATTCACCAAGGGGATAAAAAAGTGTCTTATGTCCCGAGCGCCATATTAAATCAAGCTCGGTCAAGGCAGCGGTACCTTCATCTTTGAGGAGAATACTGTACTTTACACACCTTCGAGGTACCTAATACCTTACTTTAAGGTTTGCATGACATATATGATTTGACATTATCGAGCGGGTGGTGCGAAAATAAAATAGGTGTACCTTGAAGTCCGCCTCCAGTTTGTGCGCCGTGGCCGCGCTGGCGCAGGAGCAGGCCCAGGCCGCCTGCTCGCGCACCACGCGGAAGTCCACGCGGTTCAGGTCCGCCAGCATCTGGACGAGATCATCATACAATATTTTAATCGATCGTAATAAATGCGTGTGCTTTTTTTTTTCAATGCTTATCTAACGACTTGCGAGTATTATCGTTTTGCTATCCGGCCGACACTTAGGCTAGACGCAGGACAGCACACAGTACAGATTTTACAAGGCAGGGCAGGTGAGACAGACGTAGGCCGCGAAAGCATGCTGCGACGTAGCTACACAGACACGTTCGTGTCCTAGTTAGTACAAATAATAGCCGATTGCAACAAAATTATGAACCGCAGGTGACGCAGGTCCACACAGCGCAGGGCAGAGCAGATTTTCAACGATCGTTCGAACTTTGTTCGGTTAATTTGAACGCAAAACAGTTCTGAATAAAAAGTGATATTATATGCACGCGACTGATCGCATATTTGCGCGATGTTTGATTTTACACAGGAGGCATTTTTCTACCTCAAGCTTTTGGTCGATACAAAGACAATACAGGTCGTCACCTGGTGTATCTGCAGGTGGTTGTTGAGCACGGCGCGCGCGGCCTGCGCCAGGTGGTTGAGCGACGTGTAGCGGCGCAGCGCGGCGGCCAGCGCGGCCGCGGCCTGCGCCTGCGCACGCGCCGCCGCGCCCGGCGCGCCGCCCGCGCCCGCCGACAGCGCGCCCTCCAGGCTCTTGGCGAAGTTGCGGATCGCCTGCAGACGAGATTCATTCATTTTTACCTTTTGTTATATATTTAACTCGAAGCGAAACGTCCGAACGCGGAACGAACTCGAGTCACCTGCGTGAGCTGCGGCGGGATGGGCCGCAGCACGTCGGGCAGCAGCAGCTCCACGGCGCGCTGGTACAGCTGCATCTCGGCGGCGCGCAGCCAGGCGGCCACGTCGCGGCGCGCGGCCAGGCGGCACAGCACGCGGCGGCACAGCGCGGCGGGCGGCCGGCGCCAGAAGGCGCGTCGCGCGCGCTCCACGGCGCCCGTGTCCAGCGCCGCCACGGCCGACAGGAACTCCGCGCCGTGCTCCCTGAGCGACACCAAATAAATCAACTACCCGTGCGGAGAGCTACGCAAAAGAACGAGAGCCTGCACGAAGCTACGAGAGCCTACGCGGAGCTACGAGAGCCTACGCGAAGCTACGAGACCCTACGCGGAGCTAGGAGAGCCTACACGGAGCTTCGAGGCCCTACGCGGAGCTACGAAACCCTACGCGAAGCTACGAGAGCCTATGTGGAGCTATAAGAGCCTACGCGGAGCTACGAGAGTCCACGCGAACCTACGAGAACTTACGCGAGCCTACGAGACCCTAAGCGCGCCAATATCAATTAATAAAAAAGCATAAACAACGTAACTTGATGATACATAACGCGTTGATTTGCCCATTTAATTAAATACAATATTTTTTTAAACGGAGAGTAATATAATTAATTACGCAAAATGTTTTTTAGGATTCTGTATATTTTTAATCTTTGGCATTTTAAATTAAAATGTTAACCACTTCAAATTACTTATGAAGAGTAATGGATAGACACAAAATAATTAATAAAGATTGCGAAATAACACAAAACTGCACAGAGTCAACGCAGAAATTACGCAAAAATACATATATTTTGTTTATTTTGCTTTTTATTATATTTACATCAGAACCGGTTTTCTTAAAAGTAAAATCATGATTTTATTAATAAATTGCCTTTATTAACTCTTTACTGATCAGTAACATCAAATTCTGCTAATGGCTTACCTGAGTTTGTATGGTTGAAATTGTCTGAAATTTGATTTCGATTTAAAAATAAACTCGACTAAGATTTAAAAAGTAAAACTAAACTGAAACCGCTTGGCGCAGCTAGTTTATTATAAATCTTTTTCCTAGTTCAAAATGGCGATTGCTCTTTAATTATCGTTATGCCGAATAAGTGTATCTTACCTGTGATGTCTCCTCAACGCATTGAGTGCTTCGGGCGGCACATCGTCGGGCAGCGGGTGTATGGTGAGGGGCGGCGGCTCGGGCGGCGACACGGAGCCCAGGTACTGGCGGTGCGCGTGCGTCGGACTGCTCGCCGAGTCGCGCGAGCGGGATCTACCCTCCTGTACGATATAGGGAAATGTCATCACCATTCTACAACCCTTGTAACTATTTACTTGGGGTCCGAGCTGCATGTTATCTCCTTGAGCTCCTTAAGTTCTGAGTTGAGCTCCACTATTACTCACAAATGCTTGCACTACTGGACAGGCCCACTCAAATCTGTGTGGTTCTTTCATCAAAAGACCATTGCTAATCTACATACATGGTCCTCATATGACCTGACCAAGATTATGTCTGAACTTTAAAAGAGACTGTGACCTCTGAGTTTGTTTCGGCCTTTCTTCTCAGAGTAGTCAAGTAGGAAACGCCGACCTCACCTAGCTTATTTTTACTATTTTTTATATGACGTGTAAAAGTGATTCCAATATCCTATTTACAGAATAAACAATTTCATTTCATTTCATATTTTCTTGCATATAAATTAGTCATTATCTCAGCTGCTTAATCGGACTTTCCTGTGGGTGCCTCATTAAGGCCTCCAAGCAGGGCAAAAACCTTTGAAACTAAGCGACTACACACTAAGGCACGCCCTGTGGGATACGGACCTCGGCCTTGGGTGTCGCTGGGAGAGGACTGCAAGGGGCAGGCTGGCCCGGATTTAGCCATATTTCTAGACATACCATCGCCAGATACAGCGAAAAAGTCCCTAAATTTTACGCAGGAAGTAAGGAAATTCAGAACTTTTGCGAGAAAATCAACGGTAAAGCATAGAGTATGAAGTTGACACACCTATGAAACATACGTGACGGACAGTTTATATGTAAGTATAGTGTGCTAGCGCCTGCAAAGTTTTTAAACAAGTTAATACCTACAAAATTTCGTGTTGTTGCATAACTGTTTAATAGGGAATATGCATGTATTTTTTAAATATTTTTATTCGATAGTTTACATCGTCAAATAATAGTAAAAAAAAATTCGACGGCAAAAAAGCAATTTAAAGTAGTTAAAAAAATGTTTAAAAATATCCAACCGATCCGGGCTATTTAAACGCCCTCCATTTGGCGCGCTTGGTGTGGTGACGTCACAGTTCGTGAAAACAGACAAGCAACTGTCAAGTCAACGTCAAAAACTTCTTTTTCTATGAGCGTTTGACATTGACTTGACACTTGTTGATTGACTTGACATTGACATTTTGATTGTTATTCCGGATTGTTACGTCACATCCGCTCTTAGCCTTTTCAAGTATTTGAATTACCCACAGTTTTTTGGGACTTTTTAAAAATTAATTTCTCGCTCAAAAAGAAATTTTATTCAAAAATATTGATGGAGGCATAATTCTGAAGTAACATAGTTTATAGAAAAAAATATTTGACCCATATTTGAATCACATGCATATTCCCTATTAGTCGATATTTTTTATTCATATTCTTTATTGCATCTCTTTAAGTCATAACTTCATAAGCTATTTACAAAAAACCCTGTCCGATCCGTGAAGGTGTTGTTAAGAATCAAATAAGAAGAGAGAGAGAAGAAAATAAGAAAGAAGAAAAAAATAATTCACCGCATTTTTTTTTTCAATGGGGAAAATTACCGGGTTACATGGGGCGCGCGGCCGTCGTTTACCAGTCTACAAGTCATAACATGAGACCTCCGGAGAAAAGTTTGCTAATTTATAATGAAATTGGGGTAATTTTGATACTAAAAACGTGAATTTTAAATAATAATAACATTCTTATTTTCACAAAAAAAAATTGTCGTTGCGATACGGACAGAGTTTTTGTTACATGGTGCATAAATGGAATATGTTGGCAACATCGACTCACCTGATGATCCAGCACATCGGTCTTATCGTCCACATTATCCTGCTGATCGTTCAAATCACTCTCACTATGGTCATGTTCCACGCCGGGCTTCGCCCTGATCCCGTAGTAATGATACTTGGAGTTCCCTCTAGTTCCCAATCTTCGAGTGCGAAGGCCTATGAAGACGGAGCGGATAAGTTTGCCGAAGGAGGCCGCGTTGACTGGTTCCAATCGGTGGGTCGCGCAATGACGGAGGTAGTGCGCGTACAGTGTTGAACGGGGCAGAGAAACGCCTGGGGAACATGTTTTAGGTTACATAGACGACCTGAGAACTTGATACAAAGCATTTTTTTTAATTTCTTTTAAACTGTCAAAGGTGTCAGTCAGTCAGAAAGATGAAGCTAGTTCCAAAGCGTAGTAGATTCCTATGGAGAAGAATGGGCAAGAAACTCCATGGACACACACAGTATATTAGTTACAGCATTAATATTGAATTTGAATAGGATTCGTTTTTGTTTTTTGCATTTTATTTACACATATGAAAACAGAAATTCTGTGTCGGAAATAGGCCATTTTTTTTATATGAGGCCTTGTTGTTTTGATAAATCGAAAGACACACACATGCTATCTAAATAATATCAATTGGTGTTTTCTTAATAGTTTTCCTCAAAAATGCTTGGAAATTCGAGCATTCTTTTAACAACCTTCGAGATAAATCGAAAATGCTGTATTGGTCGAATACATGAGAGTAATCGAGAGTTACTATGAAAATCCTTATCTGTCGTGATTCTGTGTGTTTGTGCTGTCACACCGCCAAATGCCAAACTCAATAACACTGTTAATAGACAAACATGTCACACAAATTCTTAATGGAAAAACCCAATAACACTGCCCGACCTGGGAAATCGAACCCAGGACCCCACGCTCAGTAATCGAGCTTGTGACCACGACTTAGGCACCTGTCTTACCGCCGGCGATTAATGAGAAGCGACTAGAGCTAGCAACAAGAAACGAGTTGGCGAGCAACGAGCAGCGAGTGCGCGACAGTGACGAGCGATTACTCACTGGTATAAAAAAAATCAGCTGTTCCTTACATTTCTGTTACATAGCTCGTCAAAATGTTCAAAATGGAGGAGCTCGTGGCCAAGTAATAACAGCCGCACGGGCCGATCCGTCAGGTAAAGCTATGCTTGCCGGGGTTGGTCCGTGGATGGGTGACTATCTTTACATACCGAGACTCCTCCGTGCCTCGGAAAGCACGTTAAGCCGTTGGTCCCGGCTGTCATTTGTGGATCTTTGACAGTCGTTACGGGTAGTCAGAAGCTCGAAAGTCTGACAGCCAGTCTTACCAAGGGGTATCGTATTACCCAGTTACTGGGTTGTGGGGGGTCAGATAGGCAGTCGCTCCATGTAAAATACTGGTGTTTAGTTGCATCCGGTTAGACTGGAAGCCGAACCCAATATAGTTGGGAAAAGGCTAAGCAGATGATGATGAGGAGCTCGTCAAAATGTTGGGAACAGCTGATTTTTCGCGATTTCAGCTTTGTTCCCATAGTGAAAGTTTTTCTTAATGATATTTCGTGTATGAATAGATTCACCTTATATACCAAGCGTGACTCACTCAGCGAGCATCGCATGAGCTAGAACCCTCTTTGAAAGCTCTTGTCGCTGTTACATACGAGTACTTGCAGCAGTGTGAGTAGTCAACGATCTACTATTAATACGTATTTCTCTAAGGGCTGATTTTATCAAAGTCAGATATCTTTTATCCGTGTAATAAAATTGACGTCTGACAGTTTTTGTATGGAAAAACTGTCAAAAATTCAAAATTTATTCTCAGGATAAGACTTTTACTCGGTATAAAAGATTGGTGAAATTCGCCCTTAGTGACATAGGACCTCAACATTGTTTGTACGTTCCTTGTGCGAAAAAATAGTCGATAGCTAGTCGCTTCCTCGTCGGCGGCGGAACAGTTGGTCAGTCGCCCCTCCTTCGCCCTTCCTAGTCTAGTAGTATGACAAGACAGTTCCTCACTTGACTCACCCTCAGCGGTCTCGTAGTGCTCCAGCAGCCACTGCACGGTGGCGGGCGGCATGCGCGGCGGCGCGGGCGTGGCGGGCGACGCGGGCGCCGACGCCGAGTCGCCCGCCACCTGTGGGAACGACCGAAGGCTGTGATAAAACGCTCAAGGAACGCAAGTGCTAAAGACGCCCACGAAATTTTAATTTTCTCACGATTTTTGCAATTTGTAGGTCAATATCAAGTTGTATGTTGATCAAAATATGATTCGCGACCGTAACGAATGTCTATTTACCGAATTATAATCAGGAAAATCATAAATCATTAAAATCAAATAAACAAGATGTGTTTTAGAGAAAACCTCTTCTGATACGCAGAGGTAAATTATTAATTTTTTGCTGTATCGATGAGGAAAAAAATCGGCTAAGTGCGAGGTCGGACCCGCGCACAAACTACCACCATTACCATAATAAACTTTTTTTTTTTTGATCGGCCATAACTACATGTATTCTAAAAATTTCAGCAAGCTCGTAATATTACGGTTCCAGAACGATTTAGCTTCTTTTCACATGTTCAGGGTACTTGAACCCAGCCGAGAATGTATGAGTAAACAGTGTGAATTTGAGAGTTTAAATACTTAGGTATCCGGGACGTTTTCCGTCAGACGTTCAGTAAAACAATAATATTGTACTGTTTGTCTCAATACTCAATACGTTTATTGCATTGAGTATTGAGACAAACAGCGTCACCGTAAGGTTGACTGGTAAAAAATGTATATGGCACTAAGTCCACCTCTGTTCATTTGTGTGCTTGAAGTATTAAATAAATAATGGCAGTGTCTCTATTCTATACGAACTTGATCATGTCACCCAAGCCCACGCCGTGTGAGCTTTACTGAGAAAATTATGAAAAGGCCTCGGTCGATACACGTCCCTGACACGACACGGATATAGCACAAGACTCAAAGGGCCATCTTATTGGAAACTGTAAGACAACCATAGGCTTCCTGTACACGACGCCGGAGCCGCACCGGCGCGTGGCGCCGCGTAGATTTTACACATATTCTGAGATATTATTGTGATTTTTTTTCATCTTGGGGTCCAGCGCCGGTGCGGTCCGGCGTCATGTACAGGAAGCCTAGGCTTCCTTCACTATCTTACTAGTATAATAAATGCAAAATTGTTTAATGTGCATTTTTCACGCAGCACCGGAGCAACTGCATGATCTTGACTTTATACTGAGTTTGTGATTATGAGAGATGAAGTCGTCGACCATAATATAGTGATTTTTTGCATACCGATAGTTTATGGGCCGGTAAATGATATAGGTCACACTTTTTACCGGAAAAATACACGATTTCCGCGGGAATCTATACTTATTATAGGTACATTAAAGTCGCTTTTCGTGTGACCTTAGTGACAGCGTAGTTCTTCTAAAGATTTTGATACTATTTTCACTAGCATTTAGAAAATTTATTCACTAATATTAAACTTAAATAAATAAATAAATCTATATGTTTAGTCAAGTCGTAAAAACTGGCGCAAGTAAAATATAAATATTACTCACCACGACGCCATAAGCGGTGTATTCTGCAGAAGAGGCTCCGCCCCAGCCATTGTCTGCTGACGTGCCTTCAGCGCTGGTTCCATTGCCCACAGTCGTCACTCCGTACACTGGGTAGGAGCGCAACGAATCCCTGTCAAAATATATGGAATTCTATCACTTTAGTCTAAACCAGCGTCAGACAGCGTTTGTCTGGCATTAATGCTGAAATGAACCTTTTTGGCGCAGCCGTGAGGCACACATTACTGTTAAAACATTATTTTCACTTTTTTGTAGATTGTGTTTCACGAACTGTGTCCAAATAAATGTTATTCTTTCTTTCTTTAAACTTAGGTCTCAGGATCGTGAGAAAAATCCCTTGAAGTGATTAGGAAATTCTTAATTTTATTTAAAAAATAAAAAAAAGGAAATCGTTTTTTCTCAAAAAATAAATAGGAAACGAATGTCTATAGCCTGTTTTCCGGCAGCAGATGACATTTAGATAAAAAAAATCAGAGGTAGAGAATATCCGGGTTTGCACAACAAAGGATTGTTTAGATTAGCAACAAGGAAAGTTTGGCCGGCAACAAGCGGCAACATCGCCACTTGAAGTTATCATGCCTTGAATTGGTGTGGTTTCATTTAATACTTCTTAGTAGTTGGTTTCATTTAATAGTTAATAGAGTTTATGAGATTATTTTTGTGGAGCAGCAAAAATTATTCGGAAACTAAGTAGTAAGTTAAGATTGTTTATTGAAAAACACTTAAAAAATATTATAAGTAAATCTATATTTTAAAAAAATACCGGTCAAAATAATAACTCTCCTTTTTGCAAATGCTGTTCGTTGGTAAGCGCATCACTTGAGAATGGCTGGACCGATTTGACAAACTTAAATTTTAAAATGTACGTAATAGTCTGAATTAAATTTAAATGGAAAGAAAAATTGGAAAATTCAGTCAGATAGTTAATAATAAAATTCAAGTTCGCTCACATATGCGTCGGGTGACCTTGTGTGTAGATCTCTTGCGGCTCCGTAACATATTGCACGTGATAGTTGACACCATTGCCGCCCTCGCCTGCAGGAAATAACAACATTTATTAACAAAGAAAACTTCAAGGAAGCCTCTGAACCCAATTTTAAAAAAATGAAGCCTTCAATATTTTTTCTTATGCCCCCTTTTATGATTGGATAGCATTGTTATGTAATTAAACAGACCACAAATAATAAATTATTTAAAAAAAAACAAAGATCCATATTAAACCGGATGCAAGTATGAACAACAAAGAAAGCTTTCCCAACTGAAACAATTTCCCAGCACTGAATTCCCAGAAGTATTTAACCTCCGACTGGAAGCACCACCTCACTCAAACTTAAGGACACAGGAAGGGGCCAAGGATGAATGGCCAAGTCTCACTCACAGGGGTAATACGACCGATACCGAGGCACCTCCATGCTCTTAGAGATCTCCCAGGCAACTCACTGCTGGACCTACACTTCCCAGCAAAACATCCCGATTACCAATCTCTTGTTTCCCTTCTCTTTCTAACATATGGTTACATCTCTTTCCCACCCCACCCCACCTGTTATAAACGTTGTAATATAGACGTAAGCGATATAATTGTGATTTCCCTTTTGTTATGTGTGTTTGTACTTGTAGTAGTTAGCAGGTTCAGGACAGTGTGTGGGCGTTGAAGGTTGAGTTCAAAGCTGTTGGTTATTATTAACTATCACCCGTATTGTCTGTCCTTCCAAATTGTTTGGTGTTGGCGGAACATGGAGAGTTCTAGAGTCGAATTAAAAAAAAACAAACAGAATGTTTTTAAAACATAAGAATGATAATAACTTTTGTGCTGTGTGTTATTTAATTACGTAAGCCTCCATATATTACTACTATACGCCGAATGTAAGAAAATGTATCAAAAGATAATTTTGTTCTAAATGTAAAAGAAGAAATAAATATTCCAAGACATACACATATTAATGAATTCGGGGAAGAAAATGGTAAAAAGTCCTGGGAATAAGATGTTCCTAAAATAGGTTATTGATATGCGAGGATTGAAACACAAGGCAATCCCATAATGATTTCCTAGAACTGGAATATTTTAACAGTTTTTCCGCAAAAACTAACTATCCTACTACAACTATCGTACAAAATAATTATCCTACTTTAATGATGTTGACATAGCAACCGAGATTTTAATGCCTTTTTTGAAGCATCAAAACAAAACAATCTATTGAAAACATCTTTATAGTTAAATATTTTTCTGCCTTTCAAATTGATATTCCAAAATCACAGAATGTTCAACACAAAAATATAATGAAAGCATCCATAAATCCCCTTCCCAATAAGAAGCAATAAAACACAATAAAATCGTATATGAGCTCTCTTGGAGCCATCCAAGCAGACATTATATATCGGTATAAAAATTATATAAAAGTGAAGCACCCAATGTACGGGAGGGGCGGCGGCGCGTGGCCGGCGGCACGTCAGAGGTAACCAGCACAGGTGGACAATGAACGAGATCATCCCCTTGATGTATGCACCCATTGATAGAGATCACTCAGGTAGATAATCCGTAGGGGCACTTGCAATTACGCTTTGTTTGCATCTGCAGGGTATCATGTGCAAATTGGACGAAAAATGTAATATTAAAATTGCATGTAACTTGATCTGATTTGATTGCACGCGCCTCTTAAACTAATTGGAAAATATTTCAAAGGTAAAATCGCACTAAGACGTAAGTATTTTTTTTTTAATTATTAATTTGTTTTTTTTTTTAATTTATGTGATAATAAATGTTTAAACTATTTTGTAGGATTTTATTATATTTCGTTTATTTATTTTCTTTCTTATTTATTTACATTTTTACTATTTTTTATAAAATTATTAAAAAAAAACATCTAAAAATATAAAAAATAGGAGCCCACCGGTATCGGGAACAGGGTCCAGGCTACCGGTGGTCAGGGCTCCTGAGAGAGGAATCTCCTAACGATACGCGTGTCCAGGAGTATCGCTTTCTGGATCAAGCCCTTGATCCAGCCGCCTAACGAGAGCCTCCTCAGGTGTTGGTCGAGGCTCTTGGCTATTATGCCATTGGCCGTCACGACTATCGGCACTGTATCCACATCCCACATGTCGTCAAGATACTTTATCTTTTTCAGCTTTCACGAGGTTCTCGTCATGCGGGACAGCAATATCAATAATCACTGTGCGACGCTCTAATCGATCTATCACCACAATGTCTGGCTTATTGGCAATAATTTATATATTCTATTTTATTATTATAGATTTTCTACTTTCAGTGAGACTAGTACGCGCTGTATGCGCAAGCGCCACATTATAGAAGTATTTTCTCATACAATTTGTTGCAGGCGTTTGCAATATTGTATACAAACTCCCACACGGACTTCTACAATAAGTTATAACCATAAAAGTATTCAAATGAATATTTTCGGTGCGTAACAAAGATTATAAAAATAATCGCTTCTTTAAAATATCAAAACATGTCCGTCCGCACCTGCAACCAGTTCGTACTCTCCAAACAGATTCGGAAACCTGTATTTCGCTAATTCCTCTTTATTATATTTTGTTCACCCTTATGTCAAAGCAATAAAATACAATTTCCAATAAAAAAAATTCAATAACAAATGGGGTAGATTTAATCCGGCATCAATCCTGACAGGTGGGAGATAATCAGATATTATGATGTCAGAGGGTGAAATCTAAGTAGTTTGTTTGTTGTCCATCAAAGGCTTCTCACAAAGAGCGGGTTGTGACCAAGTTTGACAAGTGAAGTAGAAACTCAAAGGGAAAATTATTGAGGATTTATTGGAGATAGTGATGATTCATAAGAGTCGCCTAGCAACAGTCTCCAAGGCTCACGTGAACAGCCTTTACACATCCTGCCGTGACGTGTTTGGACCCAAAACATCACATTTGTCATTACAAGCAGTCATAGTTTAATCAACGTCATTGCTTTACCACTGTTGAGAACAATTCCCAGAAAACTTAAAATTCACTAAGGTTGAAACCCAATGAAACTTAACGCGTTCAGCAGTCTAAACCGCGTACAAGAACTGTCAGTGGCAATTTTCCATAACAATTTTGCTAATGATAGCTCTTGAACGGGGTTTAGATAAACATCAGTTAGGTAGTGTTCGAAAAAGAGCAGTTCCATCATCTGAGTGTAGGTTCGACGTTACTATGAAGATTGTTTATCTTGATCAAAGTAGCTGAACGCGTTGAATTTCTTTGGTGAAATTGACCCTTACGATTTTCATTGTTTTATGACGCGCAGTGACATTAATCTTAGGGTGATAAAGCAATCATAAGGTCGATTTTACCTACGTCTTTCCAGTACTTGTAAATTCCTTTTTTTTTTTTTAGCCTGTGCTTTCCCACTGCTGAGCAAAGTTTCTGCTGGGTAAGCTAAATTCCTGATGGGTAACATTTTGTTGGGAACAAAAAAGCCTAAATAATAGTGAACATGATTTAAGACTAGGATAAGGTATCGAACCTGTGAAACTCAAACATGTTTACTGAATCGGTTGCAACTATCGAAAGGAAGGGTTGAGGTAGCTATGGTTAGTACGCAGCCTAGCCATCTTCATTTGTTAGTTAATTCCTAACTGTGCCCTGCCCAGATTATGTACCTACCAGTAAAGTTCTAAATAGAAATTGGCTACTAAGTCAGAATAATGATTTTGTTATTGTCCATGAGTAAATGTTCATTAATGCCTAAATGATTTTTATGTTATTAATTGTGAATAGTTATAGTTATATGTAAAGTTTTATTTTATGATGGATGTAGTATTCTAAATCAGAATACTTCAAACTTACTAATAAGAAATTATAATTGGATGTAGTAGTTGTCTGTATGTGAACCGCACAAGCAACCTTGGGCAAAATATAAAGTAATTAGTCGAAGCATAACAAACCTCATACCGATGTTAATAGCAAAGGTGAAGTCCCTGTGGTCATTAGCCATGCTGTTAAACCATAAACAACCGCATTCAAGAACTTTCAGTGCCAATATTCTAGAAGAATAATGACACTGACAGCTCCGAAACGCGGTTTAGATGTGCTGAGGCTATAGACAAAATCCCTTTTCTGTATCAAATTCAAGATTTCAAGATCAAATTGTATGGAGTTGACATTAGCTTTAGAGATGTCACGTGACTGCTGCTGTCAACTCCATACAATTTGATCTTTCCGTTGGCGTTATCGCTTACAGAAAAGGTATTTTGTCTAAGCCCCCTGATCGCGTTCAGTAAGTTCAGTTTCATTGGTGAGTCGCCCTAAGATGAGAAGCATAAATAAATAAAAATAAAAACTTGCTTTCTTGGTCACTTTGCTCCTCAATCTTCACGTGGGATCCTGGCTGAGCCCATGCGCCTTGCACTGCACGATCCACACGACAAATACATAAATAAAAATAAAATGGTGCAACATAAAATATTTCATGCTCGACATTACAATATTTATTTAAAAAGTTCTACAAAACAAAGTGCATAGATAATAAATTATAAAAAACACTTTATTTTTTTGCTAATTTTGCAAACTACAAAACAAAATAATATTGAATTTCAGTAAGTAAATGAGAATTCTCGAAGGCAGGTAAAACACTAGCAGCCACGCTGACGAAGTAACCTTCTTACATATTGCAGCCAAACTCATAACTTCTGTGTATTCCGCAGGATCATTTTTTTTTAAATATTATTGGTTGTCAATCAAGTTTTTCTTATGGCAAGCAGGGACACTGTATCAAAACCTCAAGCCTCCGCAATAGCTTTTTATTTATTCTAGTCTGAAGTGGCCATGCCTATAGCGATGTGGGTGATTTTGACAGATGAGACGCTGGATTCACACCACACACTGTCAAATCAAGTCTAGTTCGAGTTTATAATACCAAAAATATTTGATTGACCACCTAATAAAACATTGGCTACTGTCGTCCGAATGCCTGATTGATCATAAACCTGCCTTCACGAATCAATCAAAACGGTGCATACTTCACAAACTCACAACTACACTGAAGTCATTCAAATAAATGTACTGGTACTTACACTCACTCGCTACAGTGATGTAAGTGTGCTGGCCGTCCGCTGTGGGGCTGGAGTGACCGGAACTGTCTCCATTCACTTCCACCACCGTACTCGACACCTGAGGACAGGCGGCAATGTTGTTGAGATAGCGATAATCTAGATATCAATACCTAGAGAGGCCTATAATCAACTGTTGTCAGACCATTTCAACCATAGCTGGAGACTTCTCCAGTTTTTTTGTAGATTCGACAGAACTCAAATCGCACATTCCACGAAGCTTAAATCTCCGAAGGATTTTCATAAGTCACAGACTGATGACGGCGCATAAATTCAAAAGTAACGGAATTGTTTTTTGGAGAATTGAACTGCGATTGGTAGGGTTGAAATTGAAACTATTGAAAGTTAGCTTATCCAACTTATCCAAGAAAGGCCAGGCTAGGTCCTAGGTCTAGACTAAGAAAGTCGTTCACTTTTCACGAGGCTTGGATGTCAAAATCGCTGTTCGATTTTTTCCTGAGTATTATGATCTCCTATTGCCCTTGATTTTTTACTGTCTTATTTAGAATACACATACTACACACATAGGTACTGGTCACCCTCAATGTATTTACAACTGAGAAAAAAATATAAGTATCTGACAGCCAAATGTTCTGGAAAGAAACGACTGTGTTTCTTTACGTTTAATACTAATACAACTCATCAACTATGTGTAATTAGTACTTATTACGATTTCCGCGACATTTCAGAGATTTATTTTTAACCTTTCCGCTGACATTAGAACGAGCGTACCATATTTACCTGTTGCATAGCGTGCTGCAAATGTATGGAGTCGGTTATTTCCGGTATTACGATGAGATCACGCACAGTGCTCGGCGAGGCACCGCCGCCCGCGCCACCCTTTGTACAAAAACAATTATATAGGGGAAGAACTATAATATGGAGGATGGATGGAACTGTGTATCTTTTCGAGTGTCGATAGAGGACCATAACAGCAATCTATGAATTATGTCGTTGAACTTTTTGATTGTGAAGAAATGGAAACTGCAATAAATGAAATAATGCAGTTGTTACGGATAGTCAGAAAACCGATAGCTGTGAAAATCGGTCTCACTGTATACCTACCTTATTCTTGTTAACTTAGGGTTCTGGAAGCCAAAAGACAGGTCCTCTCAGACCCATCTTATTTAGGCACTGAGGACCTGTGTCTTAGACAACTTGAAAAAAGACCCCAGACTGGTATTTGACCCCAATATGGTAGGAAAAGGCACATAGACAAAGAGAGAAGGTAAAAAATTAACGATAATTATTTATCGTAATTCGTACCGCCACCTAATAGGTAGGTAATCGCATTATAAGTGTGTCTGACTCATTATCTCATGACTCGTTATTAAGACCCGTGACCTTGCGTCGAGTCATGATTACTCAGCACAAAATGCTAGGTATTCTCAAATTCTAGGTTTCTATACTCTAGGCAATTATTTTTATTTCTTGTATGTTGAAATTACCATATAATATTCATACAACGCGATAATTTACAAGTTGATACCTACCTACATACGTTTGCGATGGTAGCTTAGTTTAGTAGCAGGACTCTATAGGCTTAAAAGAAGCCGGCTATACTAGCATGGCTATTATACGTAATACTGGTATTTAGCTGCACCTTTATCTAAAGCCTGAAAGCCTACCCAAAGCCTATTAGGAAAATACGAAGGATACAAAGGGAATATTTCTCTAGAAATGACAATGGCGACAGTATAACCACAATTACCGCTAGTCCGCTACTACAATGATGAACGCTATTATCTCTCCTGTTACATTCAGGTGTAAGCAGATAAATAAGTACTAAACTTTCAGAGAGTTTACCTAAATATTCAGAAGTATGTGGAGATTAAGTACCTGTGCAGGAGCCGCGAGCCGCGCTGCCATGTCCGGTGATGCAGGCGGCGACGACTCCACCAGTACCTCGTCGCCGGCGCACTCAAAGTCTGAAGAAAACATCGTTGGGACTGGTTTTAATAAAATTGATCAACGGAAAGTAGCATTAGAATCGATTATATAATACCGAAGACATATACGAGATATAGAACTTCTACGTAGGTGTAGCTAAACTAGGCTTTAAGGCGACCTTGATTTAACTTCGCAAAAGAAAATTATATTTGCCAAGAAAAGACTACATTTTCTTCTATTTGATTTTGATTGTTTCCCTGTTTCATACGGGTTTACAGATAAAAATAATATACCTACCCACATTATAACAAAAAAAGGGAAACAAATAAATAAATTATCTTTTATCTTTTTATCTTTTAAGGGCTTGATATAATTCATATTTTCTTATCCCTAACAAATTAATTAAACTATCTAGTTCTACAATACCTTGTAAAAGAGACCATTTATTAAATGTTCAAAACTAACATGCCTAACTAATTCTTAACTTTAAAGTAGTTTTAATCCCCTAATTATAGTGAAAGCCATACCTGCTGCTAATTGGCAACATTTTAAAGTAGGGTAACTCACCCCTTTGGCAGTTAGCAATTAATTGTAACGCAGGCAGGTAGATCATTGTACACTTAAAAAAAATTAAAAACTTTTCTCTATTTTCCCAAAAAAAATCAATGTTTGTGTTAATATAACAGATTGTTATCAAATTTTTCTCCATATCTGAATGTTAGTAAAATACTCATCCTATAAAGATTGGGAATACTAGTTATTCAGAAGTTTAAAGTAATCAGTTATCATTTGTTTATATGCATTGCAGTAGTCACACATTTACTGTGTAGCAACATCAAAATATCAACATAAAATGTTAAAGAAAGATTCTCATAACAGTCAAAAAGAAATCTTAAATTCTTCCATAAGCATAAAAAACATTGCATCATATTATTTTACAATAAACAAATCAAATGAATCATCTGAATTGTTGCATAACACCATCCCAGGTGATAGAGATGTTATTGATCTGCTGGGAGCAAGGGCGGAGAGTATCCGTGGAGCGTAACCTGGCAACACCTCATCCGTCCCTCCGCACCGTCACTCTTAACAAAACAACTATACAAAAACACTCACTCTCTAAATAGAACACAGTCTCAAAACCCATCTCAGACATTTTGGATTGAAAATTAATATTTGCAACAAAATATCACTAGAACACAACAGTAACACATTATTGTGACTTTACACTGGTTTGTATGACATCAAGTATTGATCAAACAACGGTCTCTATGTGCTTGGTTGGTTCACTGACATGTTTGGTACTATTTCTGTGAGAATTTTGTTTTTAATGTTTAGTAGTGTGGGCTTGCTAGAGGTGGTGTGTGTAATTTAGTGATAGGGACAGTGGGGTGGCTGCAGGTGCCTTGTCATGGTTCAGCGACACCACCTGCCATGTACCACCATAGGTAATGCATGACTGGATATTTTGTTTTGTTTATATTATTATTAATATTGTATTGTTAGCCTTACTGAAATTTTTATAATAAGTATCAGATGCAATGATGTTTTATAATGTGTTGATGTATATTGTTGAATAATTAAATAAGATTATGTTTACTGATTTTATAAAAAGTCAAGTAGTTTTATAAGTTTTAATAATAGTAGTGCTAGTTTATCATTTTCCTTGATGTTTATTTTTCTGTGAGCATAACTAATGTCCAAGCAACATAGTTAAGCAAAAAGAAGTATACATGCTGAAAATTTATTTTTTTGTTATCAATTCCACTATGCTTACTAAGATTAATAAACCATTTCTAGAGGTTGATATTGTTAGCTGCGCAGATTGTCGGTCCCCCCTATGTATTGCGTAGTACATAAGCCCCGAAAGTTAATTCCGCAGGTGAATAGTCGTAGCGGGTCGTGCGCCGTACCAGGCACCGCCGCCGTATCCCTTCTGCCCGATAACTATGATAAAATTGATACGCGGCTGGGAGCAAGGGGGAGCTCATTTAGGACGCTCCCCGATCCGGGAAGCACGCATATCATTCCTAACGCGCTTGACAACCAATATTAACGTTATCAAACCCATTTTTCAGGTTAATAGCGAATTAATTTTAATAAACCCACCTGCCATCCATACCTCGAACTGTCAAAATCATCTTAGTTTCTTTATTTGTTTTAGTCACGAATAAGTTATTATTACTAATATTTACTCTATGTTCAGCTAGTTTTGCCAATTTTTATGTAACTAGATAAGAAATGACTTATCAATGTTGTTGTCTTGTAGCTGCACCCGTTTCCTAGGCTACGGACACCCCGGCCAAATTTTATGGTAGTGATTTCAATAGTTACTAATTTACTATTAGTATTTAGTAAGATATTCCATTTTTTTTATAAGGTGATAAATAAATAAATACTTACTTTCATTTTCTAATAGGAATAAGATAAAGATCCTTCTAATTTCAACCATGTTATGTTAAATATTAGGTGCCTACACAAAATTACAAAATGTTTGGTAATAGTAAAGATGAATGAGCTCCACCATTTCCAAAATGTTTACAATTGAATCTGGCTTTTGTGGAAAAGACCAGTTGATGACAAATACCTATCAGATAAAAAATGTTAGAAATGTTAGATCGTCAAGAATCTGATCTGTACACACCACATAGTTTTTCCCGCTTTTTTTCAATGCGAGTATATTCAGTTAAAAAACTACCGTATATTCAAAACACCATTTTTTTAGTTGGAACCTACGGCTACCAACAACAACAAAAAATCTCGACTTGTTGGCCTGCGAAAATATATAGGCCACGGGGCTACCCGTTTGTATATTACGTTCATGGGCTACCCTTAAAAGTATTATAAGAACGTAAGTACAAAGTAGTTGGATGTATGGAAGCGACATAATGCGTCGACTCCAAATAAATTGGGATAAGGGCCAGAGAATGAGTATACAAAGTACCTACCTAGTTGGATAACAACTAAACATATTGTTAGTTGATGAGTTACTTACCACCAGCACAGTTTAATAGGTACATTTGTACATGTGATGCGTAGTCTGCCTGCACAGCCTGTGCTCCCAGTCCCAATGCCCCGTTAATTAAAGTACAAGTCTGTCCGTGCCCTCATCCGTAAGTTTTAAGGAGACAAAAACCTTGCCTACTGCTACTGTAGTTAAACTTTGAATTATTTTTCATAATACCTTCGAGACAGTCAGCTTCAAAAATTAATATCACATTATTCCGATAATCTTCAACTATTTCAACCGTTTTTTTTGTATTCATATTTATGTCGAAGATTTGGATTATTTTATTATTATTTTACGAATCGGAAAACTTCGTGTTTCTCGACTTCTCATCCAAAGCACTAAGATATCACCTTGGTAATTATTTATTTACGAAACTTGAAGCTTGAAGATCAAAACCAGTTGACATTTGCATGTAATATTATTTTACTAACTCTAATGGTATTACAGTAATTTTGAAATCTAGACGGCTATTCTCTATTTCGCATAATGTACATAAAACCTGCTTACGAATATTATTTTATTTTATTATTGTAGTCAGCCAGCAGTACACCCAGCTGGTGTATGACACAAAGGGCCACAGACAGATTTAACCGCAGAGACCAGAGAAAACATGGTTACCCAGCTGCTGCAGCTGCTGCTGCTGTGATAACCAGCAGCAGTACGTGAAACAACGCTGATAAGTGTGACTGGAACTGGAAACGGAAACCATTGGTCACGCACGTTGGTAAAATTAATCAATAATACTGGCAACACCAGAGGCGCGTTCTGTATAAACGATACCATAGACGTAATACGTGTACGCGCAGCGTACGCTAGGCTCTAGCTACATTAAGGCAAGCACAGAACATACTTACTCTAGGGAGGGCAAGGGAACTATTTGATGAAAGGCACCGTTGCTACGCTCGGTTACAATAGGGCCGATATAACTTGGCAGGTCTGAACGTAGGCTTTGCGAACTTTCGCGAATGTTCTCTCACTCTCGCCTCATGTCACCATTTGGTTCCCAAAAAATTGATATTGCACAGCCCTCTGCGCGAATTTCGGAACTGCCAAGCTATACCGGCCATAATGAATGCGGACGTACAATACTGCTACGACTATGGTACTTTCTAAAGACCGTGCATAGACCAGCCAATCAATCGAGTGAGTAATCCAACTCACAAAAATCACTTTTTTTTTAAATTGATTTATATACTGGAAGAATAATAAAATAAAACTCACAAAGCATTAGATCTTTGGAACACACCCTCACGATGTCATTGTCAGTGTCAAGCTTATCAAAGCTTCAGGTTAGTGATGAAAATTCCCGAGAATATTTTTATAGCGAGCACTTAACTAATAAGTTCTCGAGAATATTCTATTGGTAGAGAATTTACGAGAATTCCTAAAATGGATATCTATTGTATCGATCTCGTTTTACCCGACTGCACGACAGCAAATTAATATTATTATGTGGGATTCTATATGCCCTCGATATCTATATGATGGTTATTAATAATGATGATGCGACTACTGTATTTATCGTGAAAAAATGGAAACGAAAGGGTGATTGACCGTTATTTTTCTAATGTTATAATGAAGTACAGTACTTTTAAAATTAATTATTTCTATTTTATAAATCCATTTTCCGAGAATAGTAGAATATTCCTCTTCTCTTCTCCGTGAGAAATTATTCCTCTCGAAGTCTCGACCCATCACTATCAGGCGTCAACTCTTACTTTAATGTCATTGTCAGTCAAATATCAATTCAGACCGGGCGCGTTGCAGCGTTGTTGTTGGAAAGAGAAAAAGATTTGTAAAGCCATTAGAGTAAATGAAATACCGTATGACACATATGTTTAAGATCTTGGATGATAAGAATACAACGTCACACAGTGACAGCATGCATGACAGCTTTTTTAGTTGTTTTTGTCTGTCATTGATCATGCTGCTGAATTAATATTTTTGTAATTTACACGCAGTGTTCCGTGAAAACTAGATCTTTATTGATACTATCCAAAATGAAAGTAATCGTTAAAAAGTTACAAGGCGGTGAATGTTGCTTGGAAGTAAGTATAATAGCTGGAACTCAAATCGTACCGTAACCGTATAAATATTATAATCGTGCATTGTTTTAGGTACTTCCAACCACACAAATATCCGAAATGAAACGACAAATTGCCGAACAGTTAAAGATTCCAGTAGAGGAGCAGAAATTGCTGTTACTAGGCAGGACACTAGTGGATGAACAAACAGTTGAAGCATATCCCACCATAAAGGATGGTACTAAATTAAACCTAGTTGTTAAAAAGCCTGATACCCTTCTGGAAGCTTCTGTGAAGTATTTCAAGAAGATATATGGCATGACAGAAGCAGAAGCAACAACTGCTGCTAACCGGCTTATCAAAATTGTGCAAGAAAAATTCAGTAAATTATCATGGGATGATCTCGATAGGTTATCATTAGACTGCATGTTGGACGAAAATGGCCAAAGCCGAAGCCCACCAATGGAGATTGAGCCCGAGTGTGATGATGTATACAGTTTATAATTCCGGACATTAATAAATATTTTTAATGTTTTATCTGTATTTTACAATTAATTAAGGGTAATGTAGGTTGTTACACAGCTAGGTAGCTTCAGCTAAGTACATAACTTGTAAGAATTCTGTATTGGTAGTGTTGCTATATGTATATTGTGTAAATTTGTGAAAATATGGACTTGTTTACTCACTAGTGTTGCCGCATTCATAGTTTCATGTATCATAAACATAATCTTAAGCAATCACCATTGAGGATATAACAACTTTTTGTTAACTATTATCACTTCACTTCTTTTTCTGTAATTTCTAATCTTAGGTCTTTTATCTTTGGCACTAGATCTTGAATCAATACTGTAGAATTAACTATTGTACTTGACCAACTGCATGTTTGTATTGACAAATCGCTGGATGGTTTGGTTGCTATGTAAAGGTTGAATTCATTTGACAAAATAAGGAATTTAATGGATGGAGGATTTTTGTACATAATACAATCACACTTCAAATATTTATTGCAAGTTGTAAATATATTATTTTTTAATTAATTTACTGCATTCATTTCCTGAGAATTTTCACATCATGTGTTTGGTGGGTAGAAACTTATTTTTCTCAATTATTCTGTCCCAAATCAGTCAAATGTACAAAAACGCATGAATAAAACAGCAGTTTTTTATTTATGTTATTATTACATCATGCATTGTTTTATACCTATCTATAGTATAATACAATTTGATGGCAAGTAACACTGTCAGTGCCTTTGTCGACAGGTACAAAATAAAATTAAATGCAATCATCTCACTTACTACTGTAAGCTGATTAATATAATCTTCAAAGTTCAGACATATTTGAGATAAGACGATCGAAAATAATGTGGAACAACCATTGTTATATTGCTTAGTTTTATTTCAGAATGCCTCTGGCTTGGAGCGGTCGATTATACACTAGTGTTTAATCTTTCGATTCTTAAGACTAGAGCTCACAACTGCTCACCAATTAGTGAGATAAATATATTACACATTCAGTTTCGAATGGCCTATGCAATAATTTTTCTAAACAACTCGTTTTCGTGCTTTTTGGACCTTTTATTCCCGCTTTTGGCACCATATTCTATACTTGAATAATTTATTACTTGCCAGATTGACAATGCAAAACCTATTGCTTGGTCGTCGGTTTCCGCAACTTCGGGATATTACTGTATAGGACATTCTCTTATTCTATTCATATTTAAACATTAAAAACATCAGTAAGATTGTTGCCATAAATATAACTGGCAAAGAATGAAATCAACCATTTATTTTAGACTGTACTGGTAAATTTAAAAAAGCTTCACAAATATGGTTAAGATTCTATACACTAGTACACATTGTCCTCATATTTGCTCCAAAATTACGTAGTATGTACACCCTCCATAGTTCATAAAGGCTAGTATAGCGAGATCGAATGTCTTCACTATTAAAAAAATATTTACATCATTCAAAATAAGAAGCCAAATAGTTCCACAAAATAATCAAATGCCTGCTTTGAACACAAAGAAAAGGAAACGGTGGCCTATATTGAAGATTCCCGGATACAATAAATACAAGTAAGATTGGAAGAAGTGTAATAAATTGAAGGGTAGTTATCAAGTTTCAGAGGCACTTCTCTTAACAAACCTACGTTCAAATAATCACAACCTTATTATGAGCCGAGGATCATATTTAGGACTGAATTCCAGCACATATGAATATCTCTAATTACTTCTAATAATTAGAAGTAAATAGTTCTTGCCCAAGCCCATTTTTACCTTATTGC
Organism: Lithophane semibrunnea; assembly: GCA_947363905.1. Lineage (NCBI taxonomy): Eukaryota > Metazoa > Arthropoda > Insecta > Lepidoptera > Noctuidae > Lithophane > Lithophane semibrunnea. Next base: position 17,152,916 of record OX376190.1, on the reverse strand, counting down.
CATCATACATAATTCATTGAATTCAGATGTGCTAGAATCCGTTTTTAATGGTCATTCGTTGAATACATTTACACATTAATATCATTGATGAATGATTATCGTAATATAATAATCACTAACTTTATACATATGTATATAAATGCAGTAGAAAGTAGCATCAGATTTATATTGGTAGAGGTATTGTGAAATAAAGACTAAAGTTTCGAAATAGCAATGCTTTACTTGGTGGAAAGCCTGTGACCTCCCTGATCATATAACTGCTATCAAACCTCATGTTATCTGTTGATAATAAAAGAGATGGACTTTATGACCTTACTTCAGAAGTGACAACCTACGACTGGACTGGCAGCTACAGCGAATTCGCGGCCAGTACTTAGTAGCACGTGCAGCGTGTCTCTTTAGTAGCACTACAGGTATTGGCCGTACAGATAGAATACTCTTTATTATGTACACCATAAAGACATAAAATAAATTTTACATAGAGTGACACAGTAGATTTGTCTCTTTCTAGGGAGTGGTCACTTTTGTGACGCTAACTCTCAATCTATGTCTATGAGCGACACCGACAGTCTGGAGCAGAGTATATACGATTCAGCGTCACCGACCCAAGCAAGTCGTTTCAGTTTTGGTCGCTGTTCAGAAGGAGCGCAAAGTACGACTAAAGAAGTTTTCACTTCAAAAAGATGAGCCATGCCGTCCAATACATCGCCATGATGGAACTGTATGACTAAATTACGGAACGATAACTGTGAGTTTTGTGTAATGATAGCATTTCAGATGTTTATAATACTTTATATTTCGTTCTTTCATATGCATCAAAACCCAAGCCTTTAGGGCCCCATAGTCAAACAAGGAAACCTTCTAGCTATTTTAGATATAATGATATAATGCCAGAGGACCTAGACAAGTCTCAATCGCTTCGAAAGCGTTTCGTTTTTCTACGACGTTCAACAGCCTAAATTTTTGCCTTTTCCATCATCGATATCGCTGATAAAATGTCACTTTGTCTAGGGCCTCAAACTCGCTCGATAACAGGATATAGACACCAAACTTGGGACATATAATTACAAGGTTATTGGTTATACGTCGGCATTCCAGGATGTAGGAGTGGTCATTTTCAACCAAATGACCCCGGATGACCCCTATGCCAATGAACCATTTTCGAGTAATTTGACATTTTATATTAAAAAAAAAATGAATGAAATAAAAATACCTATAGAATGTCGAATGACTCGTATTTTTTTTGACATTTGTATAGGAGTCAAAAGGGGTAATTAGGTTGTAAATAAGCTCTCTTATAACCAATAACCCTGTATACTCTCAAAATACTACTACAACCAATTTCATAAATTAATTCATACATTTACGTTTAAATCTATAATTATATACAGTTTTATTGAAATATCATGCGGCAGTTATTGGCCAGTTGAGTATATCCGACAATTTTCGTTGCTGTTCTAAGGGCTGAGCCAGACCTAGAGATTGCTTGTATGATGATGTTGCTTCGTCCCGCTTTAGCGAAGGATGTTTCTGAGCGTCAGACAGCGTTAAAGTTACAGGAAAATGGGTATCCGGGCGGATAATCTGCGGCGTAATTTGCGTAACACACTTACAATAGCAATAGCTCAATTTGACTGTTCAACAACATTGATTGCGTTATTTACGTTGTTGAGTTACAATTTTTTCAAACATGAAGCCATGGATTAGCAATATTCTTCAAAATGATTTAGGTTGTGATTGATAGTGTGTTACGCAATTAAGGTGCTGGTCCAGCCCTAAGGGTGCGTACACACGCATGCCAAACGCGAAGATTTTTAAAAGCACGCGAATATTTCACTAGTCAAGCTACATTAAAAATGAAATAAATATACGCAATGTGTACGCACCCTAACACTTTTCTTTTCGTATTGTAACTTTGTAAGTCGTAAAGTATACAATACAGCGCGTAACAATTACAATTGAAGTGACCATAATGTTTTATTAATTTATACACAGACAGATCTATTAATACCAATTTATATGCAACTACTAATAAATTTTCATTACCCCATATTAGAATTTGAACAACGACAATAGTTTAACAAGAAGTTTTCGATTACGGTATTTAGATGTAAAGATTGAAGTAAAATCCCATACGAAAATATTCAAAAATGATTCTTTTTTTAATATGTGTAAGAATGATTTCAGACTATCAAATATTTTCATTGTATTGAAATATTTCTAATGTTAATATTGCATTTTATTTACAAAAGTATTCCAGTTGCTGTATTAGTAACTTATTTTCTGTATATCATGTTACGGCTATAGTTCAAAATGGAGAGGGTATTTAATAAAAATGTGAGAAAAAAGATCCAAAGAATAAAGCTAACTGCACATTACTACAGGTTGACTTTAGTTTGGCCTTTTTGAATGATCAAAGATGACTTTTGGATACTAAAAACTTTTTACCTTGTATAGCTTTGATATCCCCGCAGTAATGACCGTTTAGTATTAAAAGATGACTATAAAAGAGGAAGACAAAAACATTTGAGAAAAGGTACTAAAAGTTTAAGAAACACGTTATGGAACACACTAAAACGATCTATTTCTAAGAACCTGTCTTGATACACTCCTAAGGAGACAAATATTTATACAATAAGTGCTTCAAACACTTCTCTTCGTTGTTCTCATTTTGTGACAAATATACACGGATTAAGGAATCAATGGAGTGCTAAGCGAGCGCAAAGTAGGTCAGTGTGCCAACGACAGTCGGAGCTATAAGCACTCAAATACGCACATTCAATTTGTGTGATTTTATCACATCATACTTATAGATTTTAGGAGGGATAAAACTTCATCCGATCTTCAACGCGTTATGGTACAGTAGATGCGTTTTAATTACTGGAAAAACATTATGACAAATTACGTGTGCAATGAAATGAAAAAAAAAAAACGCCCGTCACGTTAGCACTCCATGTAGATACTTCTCCGTGTCTCATAACAGACTTTTCCATAATACTTCAACCACGTAAATTTTCACCAAAGAGGTAAACATTATGCATTATAGATGCTTCTAGAATATCAGTCGTAGTCGCTGTCTTCCTCCGCTGATGATTCTGATTCCGAGCTGTCTGGGTGATTCTTTGTGATTTCGATGCAGTTGTCGACATCTGTCAGTCTTTTTAGCGATCGACCTGGAAGATAAATAGACGTGCGTATGATTATCCGGGGATATTGATACGACTGGTAAAAAGATTTTCCATAATTTAAGGAATATTGTGCGCACCCACAAGGCAGTTCTCAAGTTTCGAGAACAATAAAAGTTAGAAATTGCATTTTTTTTTATGGTATTGCAAAGTAGTAATCGGCCCTCCTTATAGTAGGTACGAGGCCTATGGACATCTGAAGCACCAGAGGCTTTGCAGATGCATTGCTATCGCAGAGACAAAGCATTCTACATTTTTAACCGACTTCAATAAAAGGAGTTTCTTTAATGAGTTTTTCAATATTACCTGTCAATGTAGTAAGCAATCTATTTTCATTGCCTGGCGGCATGTTGATCGGCCCTAGCTTCTTAGCTAACTCCCGAGCTCTGTCCGCACCTGGAACTATACATCACATGAACATCACACGACCAATTGGAACCGTGCACCTAGCTTCTGACGTTTCATAAGTGCCCATGTAGGTTTATGTGAAATAAAATATTTTTATTTTGATTAAAATTACAATTTGATTAACATAAATCAAAATCGAAAGTCATTTAATCAAACTAGGCTGAGAATCAGCACTTATCGAACGTCAAAATTACATAAGACACTCCCCCAAAACGCCCACCCTTCACCACTTCCTAGTGCTTTAGCTGGGAAGAAGAAGTGGCGCAACAAACTCTCCTGCAGCATAACATCACGCTTATTTTCCCCGAAGGGTTGCGCAGAGGTGTGATGACCTAATTAAACCCCATTAGTAAACCCCATTTCGCCAGTTTATTATTATTCAAGGGTTTTGAATAGGACATAAGGAAAACCATTGAGAAAGGTCAAATTGTTGATAAAAGTAACATAACACTGATACTGGTGCAGACCTTGTATATTTTTTCTGTAAAACTTATTCTTTACATTAGAGTCCAGCCGTCGAGAGAATGCGTTCTAGACACTTGTCAGTTTCATACTAACGAATATGTGAATAAGTATTTATTGAGAAAAAATGATGCAACCATCTTGTTGTAATCTTGTCTCAAAATAAAAAAGACGAATCGAGTGTTTATTACCTCTGCTGCCTTCTTGACTGGAGTCTTCTGTCATGGAAACTCTCTCAGTTCTGTAAACACCGCTCACGAGGTCCCACACAAATAGGCACTGTGGACAAACACAAGCTTGTTACTTATAATATCGATCTACTTTACTCACATCCTCTCTCTCTCTTCCTAGTAAGTATCCCACATGGTGGTGGGTTCAACTTTACTCACATCTTAACTATATCTATATATATATAAAAGAAAGTCGTGTTTGTTACAACACTTATAACTCGAGAACGGCTGTACCGATTTTGATGATCTTTGATTTGTTGGATTTGTCTCCGCCCAGAATAACAGAATAACTATAAAAAAATTGTAAAAATTCACGAAAAAAAACAATATGAAGAAAAATCGTTTTCTTATACATTCTGTATAAAATGGGTCTTTTGATAATAGCTCGGTAGATAGGTAGGTGGGTAGATAAGTAGGGTAGGTATGTAGAGTAGGTAGGTAAGGGTAGGGTAGGGTAGGTAGGTAGGGTAGGGTAGGGTAGGGTAGGTAGGTAGGTAGGTAGGGTAGGGTAGATAGGGTAGGGTAGCGTAGGTAGGGTGGTAGCGTAGGTAGGTAGGGTAGGGTAGGTAGGTAGGGTAGGGTAGGGTAGGTAGGTAGGGTAGGGTAGGTAGGTAGGGTAGGGTAGGTTGGTAGGGTAGGGTAGGTAGGTAGGGTAGGGTAGGGTAGGGTAGGTAGGTAGGGTAGGGTAGGGTAGGTAGGTAGGTAGCGTAGGGTAGGTTGGTAGGGTAGGGTAGGTAGGTAGGTAGGGTAGGTATATAGGTAGGTAGGTAGGGTAGGTAGGTAGGTAGGGTAGGTATATAGGTAGGTAGGTAGGTAGGGTAGGTAAGGTAGGTGCGCCGTAGATAACTACTTGCTACCCGTGCGAAGCCGGGGCGAGCAGCTAGTAATATTATAAATGCGAGAGTGAGTTTTTTTGCTACGCTTCCACGCTAAACGGCATGCTCTAAGAAATCCGTTCAGCCGTTTTAGCGTGACAGCGTCAAAAAGAAACAAACAAACTCACTTTCACATTTATAATATTAGTAAAGATTAGTTAGGATCCTCCCAGTCTATAGGCGTTTTGATACTATGAGAACTCGTGGAGGAGCTCGTGGCTAAGTAATAATAGCCGCACGAGTCGATCCGTCAGGATAAGCTACGCTTGCCGGGGTTGGTCCGTGGATGGGTGATTATCTTTACATATCGAGACTCCTCCGTGCCTCGGAAAGCACGTTAAACCGCTGGTCCCGGCTGTCATTCGTTGATCTTTAACAGTAGTTACGGGTCGTCAGAAGCCCGAAAGTCTGACAACCAGTCTTACCAAGGGGTATCGTATTAACCAGTTACTAGGTTGCGGAGGTCAGATAGGCAGTCGCTCCATGAAAAATACCGGTATTCAGCTGCATCCGGTTAGACTGGAAGCCGACCCCAACATACTTGGGAAAAGGCTAGGCAGATTTAGTTAGGATCCTACCACTGGAAACGCCAAATAGCAATTACACCAATGCAGCAAAACATTACTTCTTATGCTGCTTTCCATCGATCCTTTGCGCGGTGGACATCGAACGGGCGGCGATGGGTCACGCGCGCTCACGCTGTCACGCAGCGTCAAGACATTTCTCCATCCTAACTAATATTATAAATGCGAAAGTGATTTTGTTTGTTACGCTTTTACGCTAAAACGGCTGAACGGATTTGGATGAAATTTGGCAGAGGGGTAGACCATGACCTGGAATAGGACATAGGATACTTTTTATCCCGATATTCCCACGGGATCGAGACTTACGCGGGTGAAACCGCGGGGCGCAGCTAGTAGTTCCATAACTCAATCCACACGCATCCTGTTACTACGTTAATGCGTAGAGTTATGTAATTACCTCAGCGGCATACTGCTGCCGATGCACGAGACAGCCCGCGCTGATGTCTTTACAAGGTTGGCACTCCGCTGTAGAGGTGCTGTTGTCGCTTGCCCACATCCACATAGCACATAACTGAAAATAAATAGTGTTATATGTATATGCTGTAAGATTTGTTTATACGCCCATTTAGTAAGGAAGACCAAAATAGAATCAAGATCGCTTTAGCAGGTGCAAAGAATGTAGTCTAAATACTGCCCAAAATACTTATTATTCATTTGCACTTTATCAAAAATATCCTCCAAACAGGGGAAAAAAATGTATTACGATGTAACTCACCCCAGACAAACATCCACTTGACTGACAAACATCAATAACGTGACAACCCCAATCGAAGCAATAAATAAACTTCTTCCCATTTATATTGCAGAGTCGTTCACAGACTTCATTACAGAGTAGCTCTGTATCTAAAGACCGTTGATGCGCGCGCAGTGTGAGGGGGGGCAAGGGCGGGGCTGCGCCACACAGGCGCTCCCACGCACCGGAGCCCACGCCCTGCAGCCCTGCGTAGCCGGCGCCCTGTGCTGAGAGGGGCAGCGCTACGTGGTAGCCTGAGATGCAGTCGTCTGAGGAGAAAATTACATATTTTAGTTATGTAATGTTGTTTTTTGTTGTTCTTTATTGTTTTAAATATCGGTGATTGGTGTAATATAATAAACAATGAGATAAATTCTGTATCAATCTACTATTATAGGTTTTTAATAGGAAGACGTGTGTGTGTCTATGACTTGCGCAAGAGTCAATGGGAAAATCAGGTGGATGTTTCACCTATTCTTTGTTCAAAATCTAAGTTGTTTTAAAGCTTTAAAAATGAAATTTAAAATGATGGAAGATGGAAACATAATATTTTCATAATCTTAATTATGAAACCAACATAAATTTTAAACAGGTCACGCGATAGCTGAGCGTACTATCAAAATACATCAACTCGACAAATATGTACATAGATAAAATTATCTCTAAAAATATTTTCACGGAAAAGTTACTCACCCTCCGAATCTGTAATAATCGAAGTAATCTCGTCATCACTTTCCACAAAGTATCGAGTGAAGAATTTACTACATTTAGAGTTCTCCGAGTGTACCAAGTAAGGGTCTTGCGCGTTTACAGGGCAGTCAGAAAGAGTTTTTGAGGTATTATCGTGTACAGCTATAGTTTTAAGAGAGCCATCGTCTAGCATTTCTGTTACCCTGTATTCCGATTCGCTGTTGTGATCAGACTCTAAGGTCGAAAGCCCAGGGTTCTTTAGATCCGAACTAGTGGTCGGAGACGGCGGCCTACTGATCTGATTGTGAGCCCTTAACACCACACTCTCACCAGGAGATTTAGCACGCTTCCCTTGACTCTTACTAGTCGAGCCAATGAAGTATTTCCTATTACTCCTCAGTACCCTAAACGGGACAATATTCTCATTGTTGTCTTCAGAAAATTCGTACTTCTTGTCGGCCAACCTCCGTTTCCTAAACATGCTGAGTTTCTCGCATTTTGTCTCGGCTTCTTCGACGAATTCGTAGGCTTTTTCGGCTATTATCCTGTGTGTTTCATTGAAACGCGACATGCTTTCTGCTGGGCGTCGCCTTGGGGATCGCAATGGTGGGCTGATTAGCGTCCTGATGGACGGCGATGGTCCCTCCCATTCTTCTACCAAATTATGAGAGATAGAAGATGCTTGAATGCACAATTCTTGCCCCATAACATCCGGCACGCGTACAGGCTTAGACATTTGATACGGCTCCATTTCTAAGTCTGAGAAATCTGCTAGAATATTCTGTACGACGTTATTCTGATATTTAGGTGATTGAAAAGCTGCGGAAACGTCTGAAGCCGGCGTACTAGGGTTCGTGTCGATGGAATTAACTTCCTCCCTATCTAAATAATTCTTGGTATCTTCTGCCTCCCTCTCAGTTTTCTCCTGGTCTGGTTTCACGAAGTCGATCTCGAGTATGTGAATGAAGTCTGTGTATATTATGATTTGGTTTGAGTAGGCGAGCTGGACCACTGGCTCATACATACTAGAGTCGGATGTGCAGAAGAACTTTGTGTGGATCGCGAAGTTGTGTTCGAGGCATCTTTTACCCCAATTTAGATCTTCTGAAAAAGGATTTGTATGTCACATTTTGATGTTAAGGTCCTACCCTACCTCAAATTGCTTAGCATGATCCTCCGATATGGCAAAAATACTGCAGCATTAATTTTGAAATAAATACATATAATGTTAAAGTTGAGGATTGATGCTAGGTCTTATGTTTGCCGATAACAGGATAACATAAAATTTTCTCGATACAAAAAAAATCCAAAGTTACCTAAAAACCGCTGGTTTTCAAAAAATACTTCAAATTAGATCATGAAACTTTGCATAATAACAGAACTAACTATAAAGCAGGTCTTATTTTTTTTAGTACCATTATTTTCACAGTAAAAAGCAATTACCTAAACTATTCGAGGCTTGAGAGCCGCCAGCACCCCCACACTGTCTCGCTCTCACTCAGGCCGCGAGTAATAAGGTGCGAGCGAGATAAAATTTGAGGTAGGGTAGGGCCTTAAGAAATGGTTTTGGAAAGTTTATAGCCCGCAAATATGACAGATCGAGTTCCAGAAAAAGTTCGGTCTCTGTCAGTCATCTGTGTGATGCTCTCTTTTTAACGCTCGCTGTGTATTGACGCCCGGCTACTGTAGCGTGTTACATTTGGCTAAATTGTGGTGTCTCTTTCACAAAAGCCACTAATGAAGAGTCGAGGTTGAATGGCATGTTCTTACCTTCGTCTCGAGGAAAAGCTGCGCATTTCCTACATCCTAAACGAGGAACTCCAATTACACTGAGGTGGGAGCGTTCTGAACAGGAATCTCTGCGAACAATGTGTACAGTAAGATTTAAGTACCTAATGTTTGTAAATAAAGGAGTGTGCCATTTTGCTACAATTTGCCGTTCGACTCGATCTGATGCTTTGTTTGGAAAACATGGGGATGAGAAAAACAAGAACCCTTTATTCTTCTAGTAATTGAGGGAAGGTAATAAGATATATTTCATAAGCTATTCATAGTACTGTCAAGTTAGCATGAACAACATAAAATTATGTATCTTCGTCCTCACATATAGGTATCGTAATTTTCCCATTAAATTATACCTCATTAGATACAATAGCATCTTCAGTTGTAGGTACTTCATCAAATTACAGACCATTGTAATCAATGTGACTGTGATTTAAGCCTTGACTCCACGCCAACACGAAAGAAAATGAGTTTAATTAATACTTACGCAATACCATAGACGACTAAGACGGCGGGGTTGTGCTTCCACTGCGCCATAGATATTGTGACCTTGCTATCGACGCAGTCGTCGCCAAATAGGGGCACGCTGTGCACCGGACGAACGATGCGGCCAGGCACCCACGACAGAAAGTGCAGGCTGCGAGAGAATGGGACCTTCAGTTTACAAACAATAAGGAGTACAAAGATTTCTACTCTTCAGGTGAAACGAGGATAGGGCTGGCATAGGAAAGTGGAGATTGGCACAAGTAGGCTAAAGTCTGACGTAAATTATTGCGGACCGCACCGCAACGCAAAAATTCTCCTACCTCACTTTCGTACATTTTGTATGAATGAACCATCGCACACTAAAGGCAAGTCGTACCGCACTTTTTATACGACGCGACTGCCCAAAAAGGAGTGTAATGTTTTCAGGGTTCATGTATGTATGTGAGTTTCGGGCGCGGGACGTGACCTGACCGGCCGCGAGCGCACCCACCCTACCTCAGCCAGTCAGCTGTTTCGCTAGCGAGCACGGTGTCGGATAGAAACTTTTAAAAATCTTTTAATGAAAATAACGTTTTTTTTTGTTGTTACTCGGTCTTTTATTTTTATATTTAAGACAACGGTGTACCCTTACACCCCGTATATAAAGCGAAAGGGTCACTCATTTACTTGCTGAATAAACAGATAAATAAAATTGTCATTGCAGTTGGGGGACCGTTATATGAAACACTTTTTCTGCGTCTGTAATGTGCCCTTAGCTTAATTCGTATTACAGCCCAGGTAGTCTGGCAGAAATCCCTGATTTACAATACTCTTGCTTTATAATGTTTCTGTTTTTCTTCTCCTTTATATTTTGGTGTGCAAAATAGAGTATTCTATGTATCTACCCTACTACGAGCATACAAGCAAGCAGTTAGTTTCAATTGCTTACTATTTTATCACTTGAAAAGATTGCTGTAGGCACCTATTAGTCCTAATCTGATTATTAATGAACTCATATCTAAAAATAAATCATAGGTAATGTTTTCAAGGTTCATTTGTAAATTACCTAAAACCATTTCATGTGTTTTGGTACTTGGTGTTAGAGGTACATTGTACTTATGCCTACTTTGGATGGCGCAAGTAAGTAATTCCTTAATTATAGTTTTATGACGACATTCGCAATTGCTTCAAATTATAGAATTATTACATGAAGGGAAAAGCATACCTACTTTAGACAACCATGAATTAGCACTGCTAAAGTTACTTACGTGAACTTAGAACTGTCTCTGAAGTACAGCTGCGTGTTACAGCTGTATGTGAAACTGAGCAGGAACTGCCCGCACTGAGAGAAGCCCATGAACACATGCTCAGTGAGGTACCGAACAGGCACAATGTCCATGAGGCAGAAACGGAGCCGTGGTGGGATCCGCTCAAACACTTTGCGGCCCCTGTCATTGGTTTTTCTGGATGTGCCACCAAAAGTCTAGAATGAAAAAATGGTGTTTATGAGTTCTTGTACACATTTATGTTGTTATTGTTTATTTTAAGTACTTGTATCAAATAATTTATATATGTTGTACTTGTAAGTATATACTGCAATAACCACTCTGCTTGAGTGATTAATGTGATTATGGCAATTTTCCGCTTCAAAGATTGAATATGATGTATGTATATTTCCTAGGACATTATATATAATGTATATGTAATTTTTCTGTATGTGTGCTGGTTACCTAACTCCTCCTAAATGGCTGGACCGATTTGGATGAAATTTTGTGTGTATATAATAGAGTGAGTCACTGGATGATTTTAAACTACAATATAGGGTTTTGTATGAAATATTGTCAGGACAGGACAACATTTGTCGGGGGAGCTAGTTTATTATAAATAATTGGAATATCGAATTCATGACAACTACATTACAAGCAAATTTACCTTTGCTGGACGGGATGATGAGAATACAAGGGGTATAGCACATTGCATAAAGATGTAGGCCCACAGAACTGATTTGCATACCTACTTTTGTATAGAATCAAGTTTTTCTAACTGAACAGACAGCTGTGCTGCTGGCTGTTTGATGCGCCACTTCTTCTTCCCAGCTGGAAGTGGTGAAGGGCAGGTATTTTGGGGGACTGTCATGTCATTTTGAAATTTGAAAACTGCTGATTCTCAGCCTTCTTTGATTAGGTATAATAACTTTTTATTTTGAACCTGCTGTATATAAACTTTAGGCCGTAAGGTATTCTTTCAATATCTTTCTACTGTAAATTAATCTTAGACATAAGGTAGGATAATAATATATACAGTAAAGGTTTATTGACTGTTATGATGCAAAAAAAAAACTTATAATTATTATTATAATTAATTCTTTGACCTATTGCTGAGGCCTGGTTTGCATTCATAACATGTTATAATTGCTTCAAATTGAGAAAGAGCAAAACTTGTTATTTATTTTTATTTAGTAATTTTTTTTTTTGTGTTCTGTATGTATCACAAATGGTTTAACAGTACCTATGTTGTGAATGGTGTACCTACCAGTACTTAATACCCATGAATATGATATCATGATAGAGGAATAGAAGGATTAGCCTTCTAATTAACCAGTCAGGATGCCCCATAGTTATAGGTCATTTTAAATTACATTTTATATCCGATTTTTTTTAAGCAGTTCATTCAACCTTGTGGTGGCTTGAAGCATATTCCTAATGGTTTTGGGTGGGCTTGTGCTGTCCACTACTGTATAGAACAAGCCACAAGATTTCAAATAAAGTTAAAATAATACAGCTGGCAACTTTTATGAAAAGTGGTGTGGTTTCTAATGAATTTTAGGGGCAAAAACCTTTCTGAGGTCATCTCATTTTTAACCCAAAACTAAAGTACACTACAGATGATTTATTATGAAACAGTCAGTATGTAATTTGTTGAGTACCTACACTAAAAAAAAGATAGGTACTTATCAAAACTCATCGAGATAGCATTCTGCCCAATATTATTGAAATTTGTCGCGAGTAATTATAGCATTCATGCAAATTTGTATTTATATCTTAATTAGAAGAAATCACGATTAATAAGTACGATCATAGTTCAAAGATAAAAAGTTATCTCCTGTGTAATGATTGTATCCGTTCAATCAGCCATACATAAAATAGAGAAACATATTCGAGAAAAAAAATAAAGCATAAGCACAGGATGAAGCTTCCGAACTTTGTGTAATTTTAGAGTTTTAACTTACCTCTCTATTAAATAACTTAAGAACAATATTACTACTATTAGCTGACATGTTTCTGGGAGTATTTGATATTACTTTATCGAATGCATATCTACTAAACGTATTAAAATTCTCAGGCTTTGCAGCCAAAGAATCCATGTTCGTTTGTTTGACTATTATTTTGACAACAGACAAATATCAATCAATGTTGCCAATTAAAGCGAATTTATTGAGTTGAGTGCTTCGTTCAAGAACAGAATAAAAATGTTCAGAGCACCTGACAATGACTAAAAAAAAAGTATACCGAGAATAACTTCGGTGTTTAAATATGCTAACCCTTAAACGTAGACCGAAAAAATAAAAAATCGGTCTTTTCATGTTTTGAATTTGCATGTTTAAAACGTAAACGTCACTCTCTGCGATTTTGTTTTTTACTGTCAATGCCAAATGCTGTCAACCAACAGAAAGAAAGCGTGTCAGCCGTTAAAAAAAGTGATAAATAAAATTACCAACGGCTATTTAGTTCGAAATAAGTGATAAGATACAATATATTGCACAAATATAAGCATAAAATGGAGCCAATGACTTTGGGCAGTCCGACACACTCTCCTTCTAACAGCCCGAACGTGGGATATTTGCCGCCTTTCCTTCTGGGGGAAATAAATCCTCCGACGACTCCCCGTACAAATAGCCTGTCCCCTACAAAGGGCAGAAGTCTTGCTTTCGGTAAGTTATAATTATAGGTAGATATCAGTAGAAATATATCTCTGACTAGGGCTAGTTCCAAGAACCCTTGTTTTATCCTTCCTCTACTGTCCAATTTGTCAAGTGTTCTCCAGAATCTCGCCGTTAGAGCCTTAGAAAGCACAATGTTTTTTTATGCTCCTTGCCCTGACGTCTTGAGCTTTTATTTATATTTTTAATTAATTGTAAATAAACTTCATCTTATCCTGTAAAACAGCCTCAACTAAAAATTTGCTTTCACCATAAATTACTATTGCCACTATATAATCACCATGCTTGTCATTTAAACAGGACATTTTTATTCCAAATTCTATGTATATTCAGGATTCTACATGTAATCCCTTGCAAGAAATCCACCCAATTTAATTACTATGTAACTTTAACTAAATATCTATCTAAATAATATATTTCATACAGGTTCCCCAACAAGTCCCAGTCAAACATCAACACCGGATCAGAAGGCGTACCGCCAGAACTTATCCATGCATCAGCAGGCACTATACAACCAGCAGAACATGTACCCGAACATGCCTACATCCCCAAACATGTACTCCAACATGCCAACCACTGCAAACATGTCCTACACGAGCAAACCTAGTGGACCTCCCATAGAAGACCTGTTTGACACTATAAAAAGCAATGAGCCATCTATGAATAAATCCCTTTTCCATGATAATTTTTACAGCAATAATAATTCAATGATCCAGAATGGTTATGGGAATAATTCAGTAAACAATCACTCCTTGGCAACACCATGGCAAGATGATTGCCAAGAACATGATGAGTACTGGGTGACTGTGTTTGGATTTCCACCAAATGCTGCTAATACAGTTTTGGCTAGGTTCAGCAACTGTGGTGCTATTTTAGGTAAGATTTATGTTTAGTTTCCAGAATTGTTTGATTTATTATTTATTTTATTCCAGACCTCATTCTGGTACACACACATACATACATATTTGATTTATCAAATCTGTCCAATCTGTCTGCGTGTCTATCTGTCTGTCTGTGGGCCCATGTAGGTTTATGTGAAATAAAATATTTTGATTTTGTCAATTCTGATAAATTTTAGCTTTTGGTTGTGTTATTTTGTTTCCACCAAAAGTACCATAAATACCCTTTGGGTACGGAACCCTAAAAAGGGTAGAGTTTTTGGAGAGATTTGTTTTTTTTTTCATAACCCTTATTTATGCTAGAAGTCTTCCGAGAAACGAAACAGTATGCTCATTTTGTAACTGTCCTGCATTGAAACCCCTGCATCCTAGAAGCACTCATCTCATTATTCAACCATAATAAGTTATTTAAATGGAGATACAATAGAGAGCATAGAATAAAAAAATAGTCCCTAAGATGAGCCAACTATGTTGGGAATAGTTTCCAGTCTAAACAGATGCAGCGGAATACTAGTATTTTACATGGGATCACACACCTATTTACTGGGTAACAATTGTTATCAGACTTTTTGGGCATTTACAACATGTTTTTTTTTTTTTTTTATAACGTTGCCCGTGGCTGTCATTTGTGGATCTTTGACAGTCGTTACGAGTCGTCAGAAGCACGAAAGTCTGACAACCAGTCTAACCAAGGGGTATTGTATTACCCAGTTACTGGGTTGTGGAGGTCAGATAGGCAGTCGCTCCATGTAAAATACTGGTATTCAGCTGCATCCGGTTAGACTGGAAGCCGACCCCAACATAGTTGGGAAAAGGCTAGGCAGATGATGAACGTTGCCCCACACTAAGAATTTCTTCCTGTATCGTGGGTGCGTTTACAAACATAGAAACTCACATACACTAACACCCAGACCCGGAACAACTACTTGCAGGTCATACAAATATTTGTTCCATGCGGGGATCGAACAAAAATCAAGAAGATCATCGAATTAAAATAAAGAGGAAGAGAGGTAGACTTATTATCGCTAAAAAGAGAACTGCTGTGCATTAGTGCATGAATTCAATATTAATTCACTTTTTTTTGTACTTTCTAGGGGTCTTTGAATTTAAAATAGTAATTTATTCATGCCTGTTTCCAGACAAACAATATCCGACTCAAGGCAACTGGGCTCACGTACGGTACGCGACTCGGGCTGAGAAGGAGCGCGCAATGTCGCTCAGCGGTCGGCAAGTACTGCCTGGAGTGATGGTCGGCGTCGTTGAATGCAAGGAGCCACCGAGAATCGGTGTTACCAGTCCAGGCATTACGTCGCCTGAGAGGTAAATAGATTTCATGTTATATTTGACTAACATATTATGGTCCGCGACTTCGTCCGCGCGGATTTCGTAACTTTAATAACCCATTGGATCATTTATTATAAGGGTAGTTTCGGAACATTAATCCTTATGATCTATCTATATTATTTACTTACCTAAAAAATTCTCTATCAAAGTACAATACATTGAGATATTAATTTTGTTCCAATACAATAGACATAGATATATTTAGTTCACTTTGCGTCCAGCGCTCGGTGTGGTAACACGTCGTGTTCTGGTTTGCAATTGGTCAATCGTCATCTTGAGGATGCCTCGTTGAGAGGTGAAACACGTGTCGATTTCTTACAGGGTTTTTATGACTCTTGAAGAATAGTTAAACGGAATAGGTTAATAAATACATATATCTACGTCTATTGTATTTTATAATGGATTTCCGCAGTCATGCCTGAATCAATTAACTATCTTAATTTTGTTCCTTTCGGTTTTTTTAGACAAACAGGAGTTCGCTCACTCTGCCCTACGCCTATCGCGAACGCACCCGTTCCACAGCGGTCGACTGGCCTCATCTCCAAAGCGTTGGACTACGTACTGGGTTGGTGACATTCACACAACGCTTTGGTGCGCAGCATCAGGCCAATCTACCGAAGACTCAAGCAGGCACCCGACGCCCTTTCCCGCGTCCCATATGTAGCACGGTTGCGAAATAGGAATAGAGACTTTTTTACAATGCTTGATGAGATGAATCAATCACAAATGTATTTACATAATCATTCTGAGTTATTTCATTGTAACGAAATGTAGACTGAATATTACTTCTTTAATTTAACAATTGTGCAGTCAGCGACATTTAGTTAGGTAGTTTCTGGTACATATTTTTTTACATATTATAATGTGTGTGATATGATTATTCCAATAAACATTGTAAGTGATGCCACTATGTAATAATTCTTCAGTATTCTGATAATGTCTGTAAGATCAGGTGCATAGTACTCGCAACCAGCGAGCGTGTATGACATTGTATGAACTTAAACAAGTAAAAGGAGTATGTAAAGAGTGTACTGGGAGGCGTTCCAGTTTCTGCCTACCCCCATGGGAAGGCGTGAATATGTATGATACTTACATGAATTCAAGAGCCTTAACAAGTATCGTAGCGTCGCGTTGACGCGGCGCTTACACTGGCTGCGAAGGGTGCCTAAGGCGGCCTAAGGTATGCAACAATGAATATTACAATATTATAATAAAACCTACTATTTGAATACAATATTCAACCCTATAGGACTTTGTTATTAACAAAACCTTATAGGGTTTGTGATCAAAACTATCTTCCGATATCACATATTATAGGAAAGACAACTTTTATAAATAAATAAACTTTTGTAAGATGTTTGTATTAGATTTTTGTTGACTGTGCACATGATATAAAAAGAATAAAATTCTTATTTAAACTATAATAAAATTGTGAGCAAATTATTTTCATTTAAGTTGTTGTTTTATGTAACGAAATAAAATAACTTTGATATTTCTTAATAATTAATATTTTTATTTCTAAATATTACATATAAAATACTTAAATTACAGAGATTTTTTTTGCTGTTAATTCAGGTTTGTCCAATGTTAAAACTTTTACAATAGCAAAGTTGAAAGTGGAGCTAACTGCGCGATACTATGAAACAATGGTTAAAAAAAACCGACAACTGTATGAAGAAGGTGGTATGGTGTGCTGTGGCAGATTGTTCGGAAACACACGCAAGTGATACGTAATAAAATCTATAAAATATCTATACTCATCCTATTAAGAGTTAAAATACAATTTTACGTCTAACCTAGTATCATAAATATTAGTTTTATTTTCGTGTGACCCGTAAAAACAAGATGTCTATCCAAATCTTACAATTGATAAAATGCTAGTGGTGTATTTATGTCTTACAGTTTGATTGTCCTGTCTTACTCTGTTGCAGTCATCGGCGGTGGAAGCAGCAGATCACAGTCTCCGGCCATGCCTAAAATTGTCCAATATCTACAATACATTAATTCTTTCTGGATAATTGTCAATTTAAATAAATTCAATTCTTAATTAAGTATTTCTCCAAACTTTGTACATATGACTAAGGACTCGTGCTTATTCTGTGTCGTTAAATCCATTTTTATTGACTGCCTAGCTACAGCAGGATATTTATGTTGACTGATTAAAATTATTCATCACAGAATCTATGACTAAGTACATTCGATTTTATTAGTATGATAGTATTCAATCTTCAAAAATGTCATGAAGATATAGAGAGAGATTTTCTCCAAAACGTTTCAGTTACACCTTACTAATCTAGATCAAAATTGAATACAACTACTAGTAACAGACAGATAAATTAAAAACGTCTTAAATATTATTGATAACTAAACATTTATAAAACAAACTTAATACAACACTGATTGCCTACGACATGAATGGATTGAAAGACACCATAAGCGTAAGGAGGTGATAAAATAACAATTTGGATCTACACATTACTTTGGCTTTTCTATAGTGGCGTTGGCGAGGTCTGTCATCTTGGGGTACTTGATGTTGTGTTTGTCGAGCTCGCTTTGTGACCACAGGATCATGCGGAGGAGGCTGCATAGCTTCGGGTTTGTGTACTCTTGGTTCTCCATCTTTAGTATCGCGGCGTTGAGTTCACTTGCGATCTGTTTGGGAGAATGACCAGTGTAACGGCAGATTACAGTTTTCTTATTATTACAGAAGTATCAACAGGAGAAATAAACGTTCAATTTAATGCCAATCCACATCTGCCAAAACGCGGTTTTCACTGCCAACAAAATATCAATGTTATACACGTTTATATAAAGTCGAAAGTAATTTTTTTGCCAGCGAAAGTCACGTTTCATGATCCGTCAGCTATACGGCGCTTTTACAGAACCTCATTCAAGACCCAAGCATTACTAAACAAATTTCAACTCGACAGCCAGTACTGGTTTATAGGGTGAGATTTGCCCTGCAATGTCCTGCGTGCAGATTGTGTTTCCTTTATTGATACAATGTCAATCTGCCGCCCCACGCTACCGAATGGAGACCGGTGCAGTACGATAATCGCCTTACTGGCTGACACGATCTTCTGTACATGATCAAGTTTAGTATTTTTCCATCTTTCCTGCCACCAAAAGTATCAAACGGCAAAGTAATCCAAAAATTCTCACCTTTTGACTATGCGACGGCAATAATAAATCTGCGAAGGGCGACGCATGGGGATCAGGGAAAGCCAACAGGGCTAACGACCGCTCCAACTCGGTCAGGGCATTGGGATCATTAGCACCAGCTTCGGCAAGAGTCGCGCTGGCGAATGCCAGAGCTTCCTCCGCTCGACCCCCGCGAATCAGCTCCAGGAGCTGTAGTTGCTGTTGGAATTGGAAAATGTAATTTAGATGTAGGGACTGCAGCATTTATAACTCCTGCCCCCTTAACTTTTCGGGTTTCCAACAAAATACAGCAATTTTTTTATTTTATGTGTCTAATTTTTGTAATTGGTTTTTAATCAGGTAAGTAATAATAAATTGCAGTTTTCACATAAACACCCCAAAAGTAGGCCATGATTAGCTTAGTTGAAATAGCAGGTGTTTTCACAATATAAAATTGTAAGGGAAGCATTTCCTGACGTTTTTCTAACATCAGCGAATAAGAATAGAATGAATTAAATAAAAACAGTTTTCAAAGTTCATGCAACTTATTTCATAAAATTACCTGTAAATGAAAATACAAATATCTGTCATTGTCCAACAGTTCTGGATGCAAGGCATTGACCATGGCAATGGCATCAGGGATGCGTCCTGTCTGCACAGCCTCACGGATCATGATTCTCTCGTCAAGTGAGCTGCAAAGTGCAGGCTCCTGTAATCCTGCCTCTTGTTGGAACTTAATTGCAGCTTCTTTGAACCCCTCTGAAATATGTTGGTAAGGTTCAGGTTTGATTGCCTACCTAAACATAGGGACGTAAACATTAAAGTCATTGGTTGGTACACCAATGTAACGTAAACACATTATCCTGTGGCTGGTAGCAATAATCTACCAAGTGGTAGATTATACTTATTCTTGTTAAACGTTGTCAAGCCCTTTAATTTTCTAGCAGTATTGTCACCTAATCTGCACACTTGGGTGTTATTGTGGTCAGGTGCGTAGTCATTGCAACCGGCATGCATGTATGACAATTAGGTATATGAACATAAAAGAGTGCAAAAGGTGTATGTAAGGATGGTGGTCCTGTTCTGTAGTTTCTGCCTACCCCCATGCGCAGAAGGCGTGAGTATAATAATTAAAGCATCGAATTCTGCTGTTTATTGTCTGATGTTATTTTTGATATTCAAACAAACAACCTTAAGTTTTAGATAGACAAATATAAATTAATATGACAATCAGTCCAAGTAGTAGGTAAAACAGTTTTTTGTTAAGATAAGGATGCAATCTGAGAAGAACAAAGTTTATCAATATCACCCAATATACTGGTATATTGATAAGCAGAGTGTGCACCCATTTTTTTTCATTAGCTGCTGACGGTTAATGGTATAAATAATATTGAAGTATATTTTTTTTTTTTATAACAACAATTATGTTATGTTCGTTTTGTGGCCTGACATTCATATTGAGAGAAGGTGCAGCAGGTGAGCCTAGTAGCTGCACCTCTAGAAAAGTGAACATTTTGTTGACCTTATTTTCATTTCATACAATAAATAATTGTGTGCTAGCATTTCTCCTCATCGTTACTATGTGCTGTGAAAAGAAACTTAAAAACCACATCAATCGATCACGATTCTTTTTTCTAGTTTATTTACTAAACGGACGTGTCGTGGTTTTTTTTCTTTGTTGCGAAAGATCCACCTTGGAATCGATTCTGATTAAACGCACACACCTTTCACGTTATGTTCCAGGATTATTGAAGAAACGATTACAAGTATACGTAAATCAATCTAATATTGTGTTTTTATTTATTACCTGTTACCAAATAATTCATTATCAACATATTCATATCAGTTCTGGATATTTGTAGGTCGTCCCCTTTATTGCGATCGTAATATTTTCGGTCCTCCTTTTCTTGGCCACTGTTAGCATAGTCGAAACTCATTTTATCTGCTTTACAAGAACGCACTCAGTAGAAATTAGAGAAATTACAAAAATATTTTCAATAACACCTTTACTTTGGAATACAAATGACAATGACAAAATAAATCGTTCATAGAATGAATGACTTACGAGAATGGAATGGAAATTGGAACGAATGGTAAATAAGATTATTTTTTAATTGGCAACTATAAAAAAATCCCCAAAAGGTGCAAACGCACTTCAATCATAGATTACTTAGGGATGCAAGAAGTGTAAAAAAGTATCGATATATATCGTATCGATATTTTAAAAAATATCAATATCGATTTCGATATGTCGAAAAAAAAAATATCGATATATCGGTGAAATTTTCAAAAAAAAAATTTACTTTTGTAGTTCAAGTTTTTTAATCATTTAAATACCAAACTAGGAAAAAAAGTACAAATAATTTTTACGGCTCTGAATTCCAGCGGTTTTAGTCAGCGGCGACAACGGTGTTGCTATTGAAAATATATCGTTTTTGATACATTTTCGATACTTGATATTTTATATCGATACATCGATATATCGAAATAATAAATATCGCCTGAAAATATCGATATATCGAACAAAAAATATCGATATTTTTCTGCAAGTCTAGATTACTATTATAAAGGGACCTCAATGATTTTGAAGCGTAGAGGCTCATACCTAAAATAAAGGTGAATTTCAGAATTGCGGGTGTATTTCTCGATCGGGGTCTAAATGTATCTAAAAAACGAGTACCATTTGCTAAAAAATTAGTACTGTAAATAGGGGTTTTGGATTCAGAATAACCAAATCTATACCTATGGTTTTGGTTGTGGGCTCTTTGTGTCAAACAAACAAAATATTGGGACACTGTATATAACAAGGGCTGTTGATGAATTTTTAAATTTCTGTTTGTTTAGAGAGGTACCAATTAGGTACTAAATATCCATGATATTTTATAACTAACTTCTCAGTAATCTTGGCTATACCTTGCGCCACATAACCGTAAAAAAAAAAGTCGTTGACACCTTCTACCAATGTATTCCAATATTTTAAAACGATACGAAAAAATGTTAGGCAGTGTCGCTAACACGATCAAAACAAATGTATCGCGTTACGAGGCGTCCTTGGCTCGTGAACGTGGCATGTTTTTTTGTGTCGAGTCAAGTCGGGTTAACTGATGCCGCTCTCGACTTTTATTCTGGCGCAAGGCATACACCCGCTATACTGACGTCAGAATGGTGGGTGTATGAAACTATTGCAATAACTTGCGATCCCACGAGGTAGGTACTTACTAATTATTTCAAGTGGTACAATTTGGTACTAATTTTTTAAGATATATTTCGACCACTTCTGAAAAATACACCCGTGATCCTAAGTTCCTGACATTCACAAAATAAAGAGATGTGTCGATGTCGCCTCCAAGCGAGGCAGTAACAATGACTAATAAATCCTAACAATCTTGGTGGCGTTCCATAATTTTCGGCTTTGCTTTCCCACATGCAATAAGGCATTGCATTGCAACTTGCGATCCCACGAGGTACTAATTATCTAACAAGTGGTACAATTTGGTACGAATTTTTTAGTTATATTTCGACCATTTCTGAAAAATACACCTGACATTTACGAGAATAACGATCGTCAAAATCATAACGCTTCCTCTTGGCTTTGCCGTAGTCGGGTAAATATCGACTAACTAGGCAGTAGATTTCTGTACTGCTTACCTTGATAATTGAACCTGAAGATTTAAATCTATATCGGGTTGGGCATGCGTGGGAGGTGATATTGAAGAAAAATTAAAAATCCGATAATGGGTGTTTAGCTAATTTATTTACAGTTCTTAATCGCCAATAACCTACAATAAAGAGCTGATAATACAATTTAAAAAAAGTCCTATCCTATTTTTTTATTGAATAATGCTTGGTAACAAATATCGTTTTTTGTATTCAATAAAAAGTTACTAACTAAACAATTATTGTAAAACAAACCCAATAATGTTTCGTCGAGTGCTTGTCTCGGTTACAGTGTTCGTCGACAGCGACGCAGTATCATCAAATACATTATTGAGAAGAAAAAAAAAATAACTTAAAAATTTAAATAAAGCTAATTAATCATTCTCTAAAAGCCATGTATCAGTGAGTTAATTTCGAGGAAATAAGTTCAGTAGTAGTTAAATATTGGCTAGAGATTGCCATTATAGATAAGAATACATTTTATATAGAGTACTAAAGGTATCTCGAACTGTCTGATACAAGAGGCCGTCTCTCATAAGAGCTAGGGGCGGGCCTACGCCGCGCCCTATACATACAACAAATTAAATATAATTTACGAACTATAACTATAATTCGACAACACTATAAAGAAAAGTACAGTAAAAATTATCATCAATCAAAAATAATTATGGCTAACTAATTCGCACTTTCGAGGACAATGATTAAGAGGCACTCTGCGTGAATTTATTACTCTTGTAGATTATAACTTACTACAGGTTCCGTAATGTTACTTTAGAAAATATACAAAATACAAGTGTATACTTACTTGCCTTCCGTATCTGTTTTATCGACATAATTCTGTTAACAAACCCGTTTATTGTACGAACACTCGGCCAGAGCTACATAGTGTTGTACCTGGCTGTAAGTGGTTCGACTCGGCGTCATCAATCCTCAGTCTATGAACACAATTATCCAGCGTACCTTACCTAAAGCATTAAAAGCTAATTATGTGTATGTGGCATGAACTAAACTGTGGAATCTCACGCGGGCAATATTGCGACGTCTAAGGCTATTGGACAAACTTTGAACTGAAAATTAAACATGGTGGGCAATTTATTGATGTACATTAATACTGTACTGTTGAGTGAAAATGTTTCGCAATATTAGCCAGCGTCAAATTCCACTAGCAATCACAACGTCTTGATTCATTAGGATACTTTACTCCCGCATATAATATTCACATATACCAAAATATGTTTGTCTTGATATAGTTGCAGTATTATACCGCATTGCCGACTCCGTTGTATTAGGACAGATCTGAAAATATATAAACATATTGTTAGAATCTAATAAATTATTGCCACATATGCTTTTACTTTTTTTTATCAACTGTGTCAACATGAGTAAGCAATTTCACAACTTACTGACGAGTCTACGTAAATAACCAAGAAATTGAGTTCTCTTTTTAGGTCGAATAATGTAACGCATTTCCTTCGTCCAAGATATTTTTTGTATTTGCGGACAGCCAGCGTAAAGGAAGGAAAAGGTTTGTGTAAATGTTGAGTTCACTTTAGAGCGAATCATATAATGCTTTTCTTTCGTCAATTTTTTTTTTTTGTTTTGTTCTACAGCCTTAGTATAAAAAGGTGTGTGTGCATGTTTGTACTCACAGCTGGGGACAAGGTCCTGATGCATGTGGTGCTCGGCGTCCATGCCGAGAGACATGCAGGTCGCGGGAGGGGGTCGGCGCTGCACCTGTTACACAAATGTTACATGTTCATATGTATTCTGATTTATATTCATTTACTATATGTTGTAGAAGTACACAAAATAAACTTGAATGTAAAATAATTACTGAAATCTTTCACTCTTCTACTTTCTTTATAAATACAACACGATATTGAGTGTCAGACGGAGTCAACACTAACGCCTATATTCGTGATTATTTTATATTGCGCCGCGTAGCGAAATTTTAAAAAGAATTTCGCTACTTGGCACAATATAAGAATTTTATAAATCCTCCAAAAGTTATTTCTTAATAGTTTTCAAACAAAAGTTCGAAACCTTGCGGTCTATTTCAATTGATAAGGAGTGTGTGAAAGTAGCTCAATGTTATCGTCAATCAGCATCCGCTGCCGATATCGGTTCAAATAAAGTACCAACGTTAAAAACATTGCGATAAAATATAATCTTTAGTGATTAGTTTATTTTGTTTTCCAGTTTAGCTAAGTTATGACTTGTGATAAAAAAATATTTTGGTGTTTGTTCAGTCAGCTACAGTATGTGGCCATTGATAAGGCACATTTAAATTTTTGAGGCACCGTCTACAAATCCGTTTTTTTTTCTAAAACTGCTTGTGCCATATCAACAGTACTTACTGTACTTATTTTGGTTGATTCAAGTTATCGAAAGTCACGCATGGATTTCTTTCTCATCAACGACCGCCATTTTATTAGTAAAATAGTCTTGTCACGGTTTTAGTCCCTTAGATTCCATTCATAAAACTTTATTGAGGCAACTTTTTTAGTATAGTTTTAGTCAACATCCATACGATACGATACTTGCGTTTTTGTTGAGTAGGTTGCTAATAAATATAAAGTGATGATGTTTTAGTTATGTTTACATTTTTTATACACCTTGGCGTTTTTTCGTTTGGAAGATGGTTGTTGTTATTAACTAATGACGTGATTATTCGTTTCTTGGTGTCTGCTCAACATATCTAAACATCACATAGAAGAAAATTTAGGTTGCTTAAAGATCGTTTCGATTCGTTGATGATACTAGAATAGCACCAGAGTCCGGAATTAAAGTGAGGCTTACATTTAGGTAGCTGATCAGCGGGCGTTGCATGACCACTGTAGAAACGGGTTTTGTCGATGGAAGAATAGACAAAATAACAGATTATGATTGTTTATCTGTCATTTTGTCTATTCTTCCGTCGGCAAAACCCGTTTCTAAGCTGGTATTGCTACACATACAGGTTCAAGATACAAATAATAACTTATTGTGTAAGTATTTTTGTTTTGCTGTTTGAGCTGAAAATGAAAGATAGTACCTACTTATTTATTTTCTACCTTTCCTTGTAGACCGCTGCAACGAACTTGCGAGCGACATGCCATAATCAGGATGCATAACGGGCAGTTTGATAAATAGTGCTTTGTCCTTGCATACAATTCTCATTTGCGACTTCGAAGAAGGTAATTCTTACTGAATTACTAATATTAATAAATACACAAGTAACTTTACTGTCTGTTACTTTTTCACGCTGAACGGATTTCGATAAAATTTGGCACACAGGTAGACCATGTCTTCGTTCATGTATCCCGGTAGTACGTTCCCCGTAGGACGGTTACCGACATTCACAAGGCGCAACCGTGGGCAAAGCAACATAGTTATAATAAATTACAAAAAAAACAGTACCTGGTCGAGATTAAAGCGAACAAACGCCTCGTACTGTTCGGCAAGCTTGGTGCTGAGCGCAGACTCGTACTCGGAGCGGAGAGCTACCTCCTGCTCGCGCAGCATCCGCTCGCAGATCATGCGCACCTGGGGACGTCATACAATAGAATAATCTTAATATGCACATCGCATGAATAACAGATATTTATGTAAATGTGTGTGTGTGTGTGTGTGTGTTGCATTATGTACCTAGTCATAATTTTATATTTAATTTACTGTGCTCTACTAAACCCTGGCCAAAGATGATATGGATTGTGTGAGGAATTATATAGGGAGGATATGATAGCGTGACGCTTGACAGGAGAGAATGGAAGAAGAAAAAGTGTTGCGCCTACCCGTGCGTGTTAAAGTCAATAAATGTTTTAGTAACAAAACGACTAAAACTTTGGAAACAAGAAGTTTTGGACTCAGGTCACGTTCAGGTCGACATTTTACAGATAACGATTTTATATACCAAAGTATCTAATATAATAAAACCCGTAGGCTGCTTCGGGATATAGGTATGAGTACGTATAGATGTGACGAGGCACTATGTTACTCAGTGATTTTAGGTAAGACCAAATCTATGTATAATAAAATTCATTACTAACACATTGATGGGTTGTTAAGTTACCAAAGTACTATAAATACTAGAAAATATCAACAACTCTTTAAAACACAATGTGCATTGTAATTTGTAATTGAAAATTGCAAGACGCTGTATGTGGCCGGCGACACTCGTTTACAGGAGACTACGCTATAAGTAGGACATTCACGATTGACGTAACCATAGCAACGTAGGGCTTGTCCATAACGTGTCTCTCTTATCTCGGTAAAATATAAATTACAATCTTTCTAACTTCTACATTATTACACTATAGTTACACGTGCACCTCTGCCTAACCCTTCAGGAAATACAGGCGTGATGTTACTTATTTTACAATGAGCTTAAGAGTTACATTGGGTTTTATGTCTCCAAATTTGATCGTGAATCACATTAACATGCTCATCTTTAGAAGCTCTATAAGAAGGAGTATATAAACTTACCTGTTTGAAAGTGAAGAGGGCACGGTTGTGGACCTTCTGGCTGCTGCTGTGTGAAGAGCGATGTGGCGGTGAGCAGTCGCCTTCGGAGCCACTTGATGAGGAACAAGACGCCGCAGCATTGGTCAGCCGGAGCTGGCGACGACGGTGCAGGCGCTTGATCTCGTCACATATCTCCTGGGCCATGCGTTCTGAAGATTTAACGGTTTCAGACGTTAGGTATGGAATTGCTAGATTCCGAGCCCCAAGATACGGAGTAACTGTCTAGTTTGGGGCCACTGCCAATTGCCAAATAATACTTTTGTCTCATCTTATGTTAACCTATGAACGTGGTTACTGTGATTACCTGGACAGTAAACTATTTTCTATTTCTAATTATCATCAGTTACCTAATTCACGTAATTTCATGACGCGTCGATCGAATGCGGTGCAGTTCAAGTTGGACTACTTTCCGAGTCTTGTAAGCTTTGTATTGCTCATAGTATAGAATGTGCTCGACATATGAACTTAACGCGAGAGTTTCTGACAGCAGTAGAAAATACTAAAAGTGGTGTTTTGATTGAAAACTGAACTTTTTCAGTTACGTGAAGAAGTCAAAAGATTTAATTCTTAAAGATGGGCTGAAGCTTTGTCCAAGGAGATTTCATTTTCTTTAGAAAATGTACCAATCTACACACGATCTCATAACCTCAGAAGTATGGTGACAGGAAAGAATTAACAAAGACTATAAAATAAGCAATAACAATATAAGTATTATAGTGAGTTGGTGCCAAGATAGTTGTCATAATAAAAAGAAATATGCAAGGAATGTGAATGTACCTAAACTCGGATGTGTCAACTGATCAGTGTCAAAATTAATGACCTCTTGTACTTGCAGAATGACTGCATGTGTTCAGAAATTGTTTGAATGCCATTCTGAAAGAATAACAACAATGATCTGACAGAGCTAAGAATAGGTAACAGTCCATCATTTATTATGTTGTGTGCTTATGATAAAACTTGGATAAATGGGACTTTTTCTTTATCAATTTAACTATAAAATTACTTTCAAGAAAATTGTGAACATTAAACCGATGCTGCTTTTAGAAGTCTAATAAAAAAAACAAAAACTATGGCCCATGTCAAAGAATAGTTAAAAAGCAAAAGCAGTTAAAATCAATTCAAGTATACATTTCACAGAAAAAAAAAACAATCAATCATTACTTTTATGAAAGCTAAATAACTATGAAGTACCCCATAACAATGAATTATGATGGCTCAGAATGTAAAGGAATAATTGTTATTCATTGAAGTAAAACAAGTAGTAACTAAAATAAAATAATGGCTTGGGTACAAAGCAAAATATTCATAGTGAAAAAATTATTACTGAAAATGTAATCAATTACTCTTTATGGTAGCATATTCATGACCATAACTGTGAAATAAGAAGGCTCAGGTAGAAAATAATCAATACAGCTTGTCATTGCAACAAAAAAAAAGGTATAGGGGATAGAGAACCTGAACAGAACAAAAAACTTTAGTTTGTTTATGATTACCAAGTTTTTATTAATCTTGATACAACATGAATGTCGAATGAATAAATAATGAGCATGATAAAATATTTTGTCTACAAATTGAATGACCTTAAAAAATGAATGCAAGCTTACTTTTGTTGAGGCATTAATTTTACCATACAAAATGGTTAATCAAAATAAAATATTTTGTTAATCTGTTCACTGGTATTGATGAAGGACCTTGTGTTCGTTTTGTTTAAATTTGTACCTATAACACTACTTATAACTGAATTGCAGTAGTTATGTTTTTAACACATAGATTATGGACAATTTCACCTTATTAAATTAGGACATTTATGTCCCTCAATAACATTATTAATTAATTAATTTGAGATAACAATTAAATATAATGTCAAATATTTTTTTTTTATAACCAGCTGTTTATTTTTTATGCACCTTCTGTCATTATTTACATTCTTACCTTCAGTATAACCTTCATACTGAATTCTATGTGTTCAAGATTAATACTATATACCTAGAGCCTACATTATGTCTTGTATTGAAATGAATATGCAATAATTATTGACAACTTATAAATAAAACAGCCCACATATGCATTTAATTGCTTTGTTTGAATCTGTCCAGTCATCCAGTTAATTAGTAATTTGCTGTAACGTAGAAAAAGCAGACTGCGCTGCGTGTACTGTCCATATTTCGGCTGAATAGGCAGAATCTGAGTCAGAAAAACTGCATGAAACATACAAAAAAACTCGGGTTTCAGTAAAAACCGACCCACAATTTAACACCACAAAGACTGGAGCTGGGAATTCAACACAAAAACCAACAAAAGGACATGAAAAAATCCAACGGTCTTCATGCATCACTCATCTCGCTCTAACGCGATAAAAATATTCATGATGCAGTGGAAACAATGGCGTTAGATAATACAGCTGATTAAATATACATTTATTGTTGCATATTATTTATAGAAACTATAAAACTAGCAAAGCTTCATTGCATTCCTGAAGCCATAATAAAAAAATAAACAAACCTGGGGTCAGTTTCACAGGTGCACTAACGGATTCTCCGAATGACGATGGTTTACTTTCAGAAACTTTTATTCCAGGGCTTGTGCTAGAACTAGCTGCAAATGGTGAACACCTTCGCCTTTTAGCAGGCATTTGCGCCATGGACTCCCAGTCCAAATTTCTTTTTAGAGTAGCACACGCCATTTTCTTTTTACGCCCAGCGAATGTCCTCTACCTATCCGATACTATGTTTGGAATTTCTGCTTTTGTCACAAATGAAGCAAAAAACGAAAATAATATTAAAACTTTAACAGCGGAAGCACTACAATTATTAAACAGTTATTTCTATTTTACTTTCTTGCAGGATTTCTATAAATATTAAAGATTATTTGACGCTGTCCGATTCTCTCACTTCCAAATAAAATCCGGCAGCGAGCACTTTTCACTCTATTCAATTTTATTTTGACATCTTGTTGTTATAATCATGTATACCAACTTAAAAAAATCCTAATCATAGACAATTCATGAATTTCCTTGACGAACTGTATGAGAATATCAGCCTTCAGCAGTTGAAAAATGTACCTTTTGCTGGTATTTATATTATAGATAAAATAAGTCGATAAAAAACTACTGTAAAATGATAAATTTCACCTGCACCATGAATTAGCACAATTGAAAAAATAATAAAAATTCAATATCAATAAAGTTATAATTTTCTCAGTCACAACAGCTCACCATGGTCACAACACTTTTGACAGGTGAAGATAAGCAAAAATTGTTTTGACGACTGATTGTGAGTCATCGTCTAAATAATTAATTTTGCAACCTTAGTTTGCAACTCCTTAATCATTTTATAATTAATAAAGGCTGTGCCTAGCCTAGTGCTAATCTGATAGGTCCAGGAGCCTATTGTTTTTGTGTTAAAAGTTTTTTATAAGCCGTCAAACTGGGGAACGAAATGTCGTCATCCGCTATGGAAAGTATCCTTTTTTAATCATAAGTTTATGATACTTCGTCAGGATTTTCAGCTCTACAGGATTAAAATCTCTCAGCATAAAAAAATATCTCAAAACGACTGGAACTAAATAGTCATTTACAATCATCCATGGATAATCTTTTAGGTATTCCCCAATTTTTCACTGGCCTTGTAATACCTAAAAGTAGATTTCATCGATTTACCATTCATAACAGAGCTTACAACTTGAAAAATACCCTAACTCATTCTAGTAGTGACAACATAGTAAAGAGACCTATTTCTATTAACAATAACCCCAAGTCTGAACTTTAACAATCCTGAGTAAGAATATGAGTCACAATAGTGAATTCTTTTTATATTAACAGATTTCTAACATTAACATTTTGGTTCTATATGTTTATGATTACAGTATGTATATTAGGTTTTAAGCGGCATAATTTTTTATGAAAATAGAATCCTTATAAAAATAAATCCTTAACTCACTTTTACCAGAACACCTATTTAATTTAAAATTTGCTGTAAAAGAGTTAGAACGAAACTCTAAAAAATGTGAAAAAGAAGAAAAGCTTGAGAAGGAAAAAGCTAAGAAGGCGATACAGAAGGGTAACTTAGAGGGAGCAAGAATACATGCAGAAAATGCCATAAGACAGAAGAATCAGGCCCTCAATTATCTTAGAATGTCGGCTCGAGTTGATGCAGTATCGAGCAGAGTGCAGACGGCACTTACAACTAGGAAGGTGAGTTTTCAAATAATCGTTGATCATTTTTAAGGGATAGTTGAAAGAATTTCAATATGTCTAACGAAGTTTGTGTAATTCAAGATAGAATTGTTAGTTAAGAACCAGATCACTTAAACAGAAAAAGGAATAGAATGTTGTGACCAATCAATGTATGCTACAGTTATTTGAATACTCTTAAAACTTGAACATAGAGCAATGACAAAATAAATTTCATGTCTAAACAAACAAAGCATATAATTATGTATTAAATGATATGATTCATTACAATCATTACTTATCAGTGAGCATACTTATTTAAAAAAAAACACCTAATTTATTAACTTTTATTTAGCATAGACATAACTTATCCAACTTCTCCGATGCTTCTCCTCCATGCTTTTCAATGCACTGCTAGAAACTGGCTGCAGGGCAAAGCCCCCCGCCAGTTCCTACTTCCACTTTTCCCAGTCTTCTAAAACTCAATTGTCATTTGACAACATGGGCAGAGCTAATTCACCTATAAACTGATTCCAGGTCACAAACTCCATGGCGGGTGTAGTAAAGGCGATGGATGCAGCAATGAAATCAATGAACCTGGAAAAGATATCCACACTCATGGACAAGTTTGAGAGTCAGTTTGAAGATCTGGATGTGCAGTCTTCATACATGGAGAATGCAATGTCACAGACTACCACTACCACAGTGCCTCAGGGAGATGTTGATAACCTGTTGCAACAAGTTGCGGATGAAGCTGGGTATGCATTTTTCTTACTTTATAGGCATTTTTATTTTCGATTACTGTTGCATAACTGATTGTGTTCCACTTACTAGTTGAGCTAAGGGTATCATGCTTTTTATAAAATTTGAAATTCAAACAGTACAATATTCTGTAGTAGATTGGATGATCCCCAAACTAGATGTTTGCCTGTATCTTGGGTAATTTGATTAAATTAAAATAAGGCTTGAATGTATTGATGTTGTTGGACACTACAAGCAAGTTTACTATTTTCTGATCAATGTGACCCTGATTCTTGGCCTTATTTTAAATGCAGTTCACATAAATGATTAGCTAGTAATGTGAATAATACTAAGTTGTCACTAGCATTCAAAGTTCTGAGTTACTTTTGTATCTATATTTATCTAACTTTTCACCTAACCTTTTCAGTTTGGAACTCAACATGGAGTTGCCATCAGGCGTACCGAGCACATCAGTGGGCACCGCGACGGTCGTGTCTCAGGAACAAGACGAACTCACGCAGAGGCTCGCGAGATTACGGCAAGCAGAGTAGCTAGCGTTGTACATATATTACATGTTACGTATTATTATCGTAGGTATGCACACGATTCTGAATTAAGATCTAAATGAGGTATATTTGTTAATGTGTATTTTTCTTTACTTGACTTATTTGGTAAACAAATATGGTGTTGGTACCTACTGTGATTTTGTTTGAAAAAGTTTTCAATTCTGTACAGGTTTCAATGTAATTCATACCGGATGTGTTTCTTACTAAGATTAAGACGTGTATACCTAAAATACAGTATGAAAATGTAGCAAAATCTCCTCGTTTTCATAACATGTTTGTTTACCAAATAGTGCATGTAAGGTAAAATAAACTGATGATTTTTTGCGCAGTTCATGCTTTTGTGTAAGTACAAGATAAGTTTTCTAGAATCCACTCGTTTACGTTGTCTAACAATGACATAACATCACGCCTGTAATGTCCACAGGGTTAGGCAGAGATGTTCCTATAGTACACCCACATTTCGCCAGCAGCAAACAAGAATAATTTATTAATATAATTCTTCTAACAATTTAAGTACAAAATTGCTGGTCAAATGACACGTCAGTTGAATGTCCAGGTTATCGGGAACTGATGATGTCATCCTACGACGCGTCATTGTGTGAGGTTATAAGGACAACATTAATTTGATGTTATTTTCTTGGCCCAATTGGTCATTTCT
This sequence comes from Lithophane semibrunnea, assembly GCA_947363905.1. NCBI lineage: Eukaryota > Metazoa > Arthropoda > Insecta > Lepidoptera > Noctuidae > Lithophane > Lithophane semibrunnea. Next base: position 17,119,882 of record OX376190.1, on the reverse strand, counting down.
CAATATTGAAATACTCTTCTTATGTTAAATTTTCTCAATATTTATAGTAGATTCTGTTAGACATGGGCTTAACTAAATAATTATGTTGTCACAAGACTTGCAAATGTTACATCTGTTGTACTTATTAACTTATAAAGGCCCATATTACAGAAGCTCACTCAAAACTCAAGCATTACTTGAAAACTAGTTTCAACCAATCAAATAGTTAACTTGTTTTATTTAATGCTCAAGTCTTGAGCGAGTTTCAGTAATCGTCATCATCATTTCAGCCGAAAGACGTCCACTGCTGAACATAGGCCTCCCCCAAGCACCGCCACTTCGACCGGTTCTATGGTTCCCGAATCCAGCGGTTCGAAGGTTCTGTAATACGTGCATACTACCCAACAGGTTTTAAGACACCTCTAAATGATGTTATGCTGCCTATGACATGCTGAAATTTCAACGATATGCGAGAAATAAATTTTGTAAAGATTTTTTTAGTTCAGCTTAGTCGTTACCCTACAGAATCAGCGTAACTTCAATAGTTTCGGGCATAAACTGCGCAATATACGTCAGTTAATGAAATATGCAGCTTTCAGTTAACTTTGACAATAAAAAATACTATTTCTGTTGCAAGTTACAGACAGCTTATTTAGGTCCAAAGAACAATATTACAGATAAGAAATGTATTTAAAGTTATTTTATTTCGCGTCATTTCCACTTATGCTAATATTGTACTGTGATCACAAAATATATAGAAACAGACATATAAATAAGTATCTAAGGTAAAATATAAATGTCTTGTAATTTTTTGTAAATGTTCTTTATAAAGATATGAATTATGAAATTTTAATTTTGTTTTTGATTAACTTTGATGTTTGACTAATTTAACCCTCATAGATCTATGCCCACCCCTTAAAGAACCGTTTGATAGTGCGTTTTTGAACTCTAGGTAAAATAGAAAACGATGAATTAAAGTTTTTAGAGTTTATTACATCCTTAACTTATTTTTAAATCCTAACTTTTAATATTATACATGCGAAAGTTAATTTCTTCGTTTGTTACGCTTTCACGCAGGACTCAACGGATTTGGATGAAATTTGGCACATGGTTAGACCATGACCTAGAGAAGGACATAGGGGCATGCTTTTATCCTGATATTCCCGCGGGATCAATACTTATACTGCTACGGCTACACTTGGCGTTATCGCGAACTTTTTTTCGGGCGCTCTCTGTTGCTCAGCGAGTAATCGAGGGGTGTGCGAGAGAGAGCGCACGAAGAAAAGTTCGCGATAACGCGAAGCATACGGGTGAAACCGCGGGGGCGTAGGTAGTTTATAATAAACACGAAACTTTGTCAAAATACTTTTATTATCCATAAAACAATTAAAGGAACAAGCATGTATCAATACAAATAACAGTAAACTTTCAACTAATACTAATAATACGGAAAAATCTGTAGTGTGACTACATTTCTTACAACCTACCGTACAAGCTACCTCAATACCGTATGGTGTGCCAACTCCGCACAACTTACCCGCTACGGAGCTGCTAAAACGTATATCACATCTAACACTCAGGAAAACATTGGTTTTAATAATACAAAATAACTCCTTAACAAAGTGGTCGTCAATTTCTTTCATAGAAATCTTCTCCTGTATCCGCATTAAGGCACAAATGGCGACACATGTTTTGAAACTTGTGTCGGCGAGATGTTTCTGAAACATTTTTGTTTTATTCGAGATAGTTGGCAAGGCGAATTGTCGCCAAGACTTTGTGCCGATACAAATGTGCCCTATTCCGGATATAGTTTTATACTTATTATGTTTGGTGTTTAAACCTAGGAATATGGCATTAATATGACTTAGTAAAAATGTGAATACTGTGTAATCTTTGGTGTAGTGTTAAGCGTCCCCGTTGTCAGTGGTTTCGAAGGCTATATGGTAGAAGTACCAGTCTTCGAGGAAGGACGGCACGAAGGCTTTGCTCTTCGTGTACCTGACCGGCGGCTTCAACTTGGCCAGCTCTTGTTCGTACAGCTCCAGAGATTCGGGGGAAGTAGCTCCATTGCCCTGGAACAGTAAAGTGGGGAATGTGAGATGGTGATGCGGTGATGTATCTCCTTTCTTCCCTACAATTGAGGCTACTTAACAGATCTCTGCTGGAAATGGCCTTTATTTGCTTATCTATACTAATATTATAAAGCTGAAGAGTTTGTTTGTTTGTTTGAACGCGCTAATCTCAAGAACTACTGATTGGAATTGAAAAAATCTTTTTGTGTTGCATAATCCATTTATCGATGAAGGCTATAGGCTATTTATCATCACACTACGACCAAAAGGAGCGGAGCATAAATGAAATATGTTGCAAAAACGGGAAAAATTATTCCTTTTTGAGAGCTTTCGTTGCGTGCGCTGCGTAAACGGTTTATGTTACGTAAATATCATGTATGATGGAATTGTTCCTCATTAAAGGTTCTTAAAAAAAAGTCCGCGATAGCATATGTATATCTTTTAAGATTGACGCACTATAACCTTTTTTTATGGTAATCAAAGTTCGAAATTAATGCATTATTTGCGAAGGAGTTTTATCAACATAATATTAATTCTTATTCAAATAAATTGTTTTAACATCAAGCGTATTTATGTAGCAGTAAAATACTTTTTAATTCATTCGAATCGGACATTTAATTTCGAAGTTATCACGAGTATAAAAAAACAATACGCGAACCGTTCGACGCTGGCGCCGCGACGTTCCCTACTCTAGAGAGGAGAGGATGGGCACACAGGTAGACCATGACCTGGAATAGGACATAGGATACGTTTTATCCCTATATTCCCACGGGATCGAGACCTACGCGGGTGCAACCGCGGGGCACAGCTAGTTAAGTAATATCAGAACATTTATATAGATTAGGAACTTTCTACAAATCCCACTTTTTCCTTAACAAAGCAGTGGCTTAAAAAAATACCTGGAAAGATTAAAAAAGTACTTACATGAGTCATAAACTTCCCATTAGGCTTGAGAATCTTGAAGGAGGAGTTCAGTATGGTGATCATGAACTCCCACAGCTCCCCGCACGCAGACTCCGAGATGGGAATGTCCGTCAGATCTCCGAAGATATAGTCCACCTTCTTGCCTTCAGTGATGAACTTGTTCACCGTCAACATGCAATCTTCTACGATTACCTGGAACATAGTTCATTTTGAGGTTTAGTGGAATTTGTTTGAACATGTTGATCGAATATTTTTTAGTCAGAAAGTTTTTACTATTGTCTGTTTTTTAATCTCGTAAACTAATTTGACATTTCAAGTGATTGTTGTTTGTTTTTTCAATTTGGAGTTTGCCATTTGCACCTGCCAAATTAGTTTACGAGATTAAAAAACAGACTATAGGGTGGGGGCCAAATGAGACGTAACTTAAGTGTTATTTGTGTCGCTCAAAATGAACCGAGGAATTTTAGCTGAATCATTTTGCGGCGAGGGTAGCACATATTGTATGAAACAGAATGTTACGTAAGACGTTACAGATGCGACTTATTTCGAATAAGTATAGATATACGCCAAAGTGCGTGAGTCGGTCTCGCGAAACGAGTTCGGTATCTATACCACCAACTAACAAATGAAAAGTTGATGGTACTTGCACAATATCACTGCAAATTATTGAAAATTAGGTTTTCGAGTATAAAAATATGCGACATAGTTGATCGTATCTTGATTGCGTTGAATAGGAAGCTTGAACTTTTACCCGTGTAAGGGACCGCAGACCTTAGTATTTTGTTTAAATTTCAACTTGATATATTATCTTTACCCGTTTCTAAGAAAAAGGGTCTTGACAGACGGGCAAAAAAGTGGTTCTATAGGAGTTAAAAATGGAGCCCTTATTGAGGTCCTCTTTCCATCCTTCTTATTCGTGATCTCCAAACTCTTGTAATGCGCTCGCGCGTATTCAAAATCCGTTTTACTTCAAATGCAGTTCATATTACCTAAATATTATATTATGAGTTGACACCACTGGCTATAAATAGTGGAGTAGCTATATTTACAAAACTGTCTAGCCAGTGACAGTAATTTGGCCCATCCCGACTATCGCATGCAATACTGAAATCACTTACAATCCTGATATAACAACTAGGTGAACTTATTTCCTCACCTTAAAAAGTGAGTAACTCTAGTACTTGACTATTTTATGTAAAACAATAATAATACAGTATGCAAGGGTAAACACCGTTGTCACTCAAACCATGCGTAGTTGACTTAAATATAAAAATAAATGACCTTATTTTCATTAAAAGATTTTAAAAAGTAAATATCCGTCACTGTCCCGATACTCATGGATACGTGTTCGAAAGAGCTGCGAAACAGCTGACGGCCGGTCATGTAACATCCCGCGAAAATGTAGATTTTCTTTAAAAAAAAAAACAAGTTGTATTTTTCCATTGATTTTACGTTCTATAAGTGAAACCAAACCACTGGTTTCAAGGATAACGGTGTTTACACTAACACCCTGTATAATTTTGAACTGTAATAAAAGTTAAGCAATAAATCAAAACATATTTTTATGGTTTCATAGCTAGATATAGTATTGAAACTAAGATAAAGATTTATGGAAGAAAAAACTTACTGCACCGACCCCAAGTAAACTCAGATAAGAGTAGGGAGGGTGAGGACATCCAACCAGTCACTATATCCAGGATGAAACGAAACTTTAAAGACTTCAAGAAAAAAAAAAAAAAAAAAAATTTGGTACTGCTTCCAACATGCCATGCAACCATGTTTTAAAACAAGCATATTTTGTTTTCCTGAGTTTGAAAATTCGCCATAATTCTCTTCAAACGATACTAACAGTTTGAAATGAATTTGCTGGGTAAACTATTTATCAACAAAATAGTTACTGATACTGTTAGCCTGCATCCCGCATATACATACTACAAATAGCAAAGAGAAGGTACAGTTGAACAATTTATTTCGTATACATGCAGCTACATTGCAATTACTTTTAAACAATGTTGCGAGTTTGGTGAGTAATCAATTCTTTTGACATCACTCTCTCAAGTATGACAGAAGCGTAAAAAGTTGAACGAAAGGTTGACTGGTAGAGAATGCGTTGTGGCATTAACTCCGCCTATGTGTGTGTAACAGTCGAAAAAATTGAATTCTGACCCACCATAAGCTTATTTTCGTACAGACATTCAAATACAATTAGGTCGACATTCGCGTAAACATACATTTCCTTGGTAACGAACTTGTCATCTGCCATCTTTGTTATTTTGACGGTTTCAAACGATTTATCGTCAAAGTGGGTCATGATTCACTTAGCCTGACTGTACCACCACTTTTCATAAAGTTCATATAAATAAATAAAAAGTTAAAACGCCGACATGACGTACGCAAAATACGCGCTTTGACGTGGAGTTGCGGATACCAGCCCGTATTACCTAACGCCGACATAAAAAATAATATCAGCAGTGTAGTGAAACGATGAATGATCTGCCTGTATACCAAATAGCTTGTTCGACTGTACATAAAATAATTTACTTCATAATTAGGCCCCTTTCTTCTCTCGAGCACATCCCCGCATATGGGCCGCAGGTACTTATTACAGGCGGACATCACGACCTCGTCAATCTCCAACATCCAAACGTACTTAGGTTTCTCCTTTAAGAGCTCGTATAACAGAGCCCCGTCGCCTCCACCTTTAAACAATTAGTCCCCTGTTAGATTGTAAGCCGCATGCATGGGGTTAAAGTATAGTCAATCTTTTAATTGCTTTACCATCCTATTCCTATGGTTGAATGTCAGTTGCATGTCAATCTACTTAATAAAAATCTAAAATCCATTCATTAATTCACTGACAGACAGGTCTAGAAGAATGAAATTTTGCACAAGAGTTCCTTTTATAACGAAAGTGAGCACTACGGAAGGATTTTTGAAAATTCACCTTCTACTGGGACATGTCTGACATGGACGTCATCTATACATTAAAACAAAATAAACGATAAACCTACGACTGTTTGTCTCTGAATCATCCAGAGGGTGACTGGTAGAAGTTTCTTTGCCATTATATCCGACCTGTACATTTGTGTGCTTGAAAAATTAAATAAATAAATAAAACGTCAAGGTTTATTTTTGCTTTCGGCCCAATGTGACAATTAGATACTACTTTCAAGCATGAAGTTTCAATTTACTAAGAGTTTTTGACAAAAGTGGTAAAACAATTCTGAGGTTGACTATACGAATGGCTGAATCTGTATGTCTAATTTGATTTCTTGATTTCGCGGTCAAGATGTTAATAGAACTCCATACAATTTTGAAAGAGACGCCCTGCATGGAAAATGCATCCGAAACGAGTTTTTGCAAAGGAAAAAGAATCATAGTATTTTGTTGTACAACTACAAAACGTAGGCAGAAGGTCCGTTATCAAGAAACATGTATATGTACTCGTAAGTCTAATTCATATATATTTACGACGACGCCGAGTACCTGAATATTGCATCAACGACGGATAAAATGGAATAATTCAAAGTACGTTACGACCATGAGATTAGCTCAAATATAGTATGTACCTACAGTTCTTACACCCACATTTCGCCAGTTATGTTTAAGTCGCATTTAATAGAGGGTGAGCCTATTGCTTTCAAACTGGCACAAATCCAAATTACTAATAAAACTTTGCCCGATCTGGGAATCGAACCCAGGACCTTATGCTTAACAGTAGCACTTGCGACTTTAGGGGCATGAGGAACAGTGTGTAAAGTTCACTCATCCATCATAGAAAAGGGAGGATCCTCCGACCAGACGGGTGTTGTGTCTGGCGGGCAATGCGCGATGAAGGATTTGTGTGACGTCAGGACTTCTGTGTGACGTCGGCGATGTAGATACCGCCACACGACTACTAGATCAACGAAGGCAATCGCATGCTATAAAAATCTAGAACGAAAAAGCAACATCACCCTCATCAAATAACTATAAATATGTCAATAAAGAGAACTATCTTGATGCTTGCCGTTTCAAATAACTGATTGGCGTCTGGGTGACAATTTGGTGAGTAACAAGACGGTCAAAGGGTTAACAGGACTACGCATGCATTACCAATGCAACCATGTCCCATTATCCAATATTTTGGTTAGCAACCATCCCAATAAAGCAGAATAGGGTCATAATCACCCTCCAAATGGTGAGGTAATTTGGCATAAATAGAGGTGAATAATTCGCGTGCAGTACTTGACCATAAGGCTTGGACGTTTTACCAGGTAGTTAAAATTAGGCAGGGGACGAGTAGCTTTAAAAAAGTTTACCTAAGATCACAATTTCTTTCCCTTCATAGCTCTCCTTGCCCTTTTGCATCAAAGTTTCAGTATAAATGAGATCAGCCTCTGAGATATCTGAAAGCAAACAAAATTGGTTTATATCTTATCTGTTGGTACAAGTATTTCAACCAATATTCGCATTAATTTGCTATTACAAATTGAACTTTACCTATATTGAAATAGGGTTTATTTTGTATTGACCAAATAACACGGATATTTGAACAAATACACCAACTGTAATGCCAACTTAAATGTTTGTCCAGCAAACTTACTTTGTAAATCATCTAGCACCAACATATTGCCAAGAGTTTTGGAATGGACAATCTGGACTCTTTGGAAAGGCGATTGCTCGTCGAATATGACCGCATCGATGTCGTACTCTAATAGGCGTTCGTCTGCGAATTTTAATGTTACCCTTTAAATATGTTATAAGCAGATACACAAACTGATAATTTGTTTAAATAATGATGAAGAATTGAAGAAACTGTGTAACAAAGTTTTTATTTAAAATGCTGGTTAGGGAGTTAGCACAAACATGACTATTTATGTCAAGTATAGAGACAAAGTTCTGTCAAGTGTAGAGGCAAAAACCTTTTTTCATCTTTTGAAATATCGTGCTTAAACAGATAGGACATTTTATTTAATTTTCAATCAAGTCTGCAATTATATAGATTACTTATTTACAATATTTTAAAATTACTACTTTATTGGTAATGATTTAAATAAAGTGCACTTGAAATGTTATTAAAAACTTTACAAAAAGTAAAACAATTATACCACTGACCTGACGTTGGGTAATACCTGCCGAAGAGGCATCGCTTTAGCGGCGCGTAAGCTTGAGATTTTATAATATTGATGTATTTTTTCACTTGACCTTCCAATACTCTCGCCGACTATTGAAAAAATAAATCATAAAGAAGAAAAAACAAAAAATGAATGCAGGTAGTCTAACATGCATAGTTTTATAAATTTTAGGCCAAAAAATGTTAGGTTGAGCGTCTCCTAGGGTACTGGAAGATTCGTTAGTTTGCTACTAGTTGGAACTAATAAGAAAATGTAGAGAACATGCACTGAATTGTTAGATATGGAAATTAGGTGGGAATACAAAGCATAGTCTTATTCTATGATTGTAAAAATATAAGCGATAGTGATAGTGCATTTTTTAAAATGATTATTTATGAAAAGTGCCAGTGAGGGAAAAGTTGGAAGAAACTGAGTTAACAAGTTGATCTAGTGTGTGAAGCCCTTATATTTGATAAGATGTGCAGTATCTGCAAATGTGTTGAATGCTGGTTTCCTCTCAAATAAGCCCTGGAGTAACAAGCAGTCTATAAACTGATTTATGGTCATTCACCAAATAGTAGTAAAACTATTTTTTTCTTGATAATTCTCCTTACACAAGTTACACAGGTCTTTGATGAAAATATAAATCATACTGAATATTTTAGATACAAATTTCATCAAGAAGAAAAAGATTTATGGCTATGAAATCAAAATTAAATCTTATAAATGAAAATTGAATAGGCACTACAAGACTGATTAAAGTGATAATGCTGACATAAATTAATAAGATAGACACATAATATTATAATATAACATGCTTTGTGCTCCTATTAATAATTATTCTAAATTTAAATAAACAGCTGAACTTTTAATAAAAGAACAACATAAAGTATAGCTATTAGCTAACACTAAAAATAAAATTTTACGTAAGGGTAATGTCATCAAACTAAGTTAAATAAAGGGGTAATAATTAATAAATAGAACAGGTACAGTGGCTAACCTGAACTAGTGAGATAAACATCAAATTTATAACCCCGTTTGATTGCCGGGAATAATTTTACCCTTTCGCAGTCCAATGACATTCTTACCGAACTTTCCAGTAGTTTAGAGCACTAGAAAATAAATTTATACGCTCAACCTTCACATTTCTATGATCTTTATTTATATTTATTTTTCTGAATATGTCATCAACCCGTTGAAAGCTAATAAATGTGAAGCTTCTGGCAATACATAAAATTCAGAAGGGCCAATATCAACTATAAATTAATATTAGTTTTTCTGAACTGTTGTTCAGCATTTTATAACTCAATACTTTTATTGGGTCAGTGGGTCTTCTTAGGTATCACTTATTTCTGTATAATTTTAAACTACTGCTATGAACCGCATGATTTGTTAAATATTATAATTTACCTTTAAAAATACTATTAGCATTCATGTGGAGATATATTTGTTTAGATAAATAATCAAATTACTTCTTGTATATCCTAAGTTGTCTTTGAAAATTACCAATAATTTAATGTTTTAAATATTTTTGTTTACATTATTTGGTTAACAAACTACAGCTGGTGGTCATAGTATTGATACTATAGTTTCAATAGGAACTACTTAGTCAAACTATTAGTAAACAAAAATCAATCGATTCTGGAAGCTAAGAATAATCGATTCGCAACCCTATTTCTTGAAATTACGATCAAAGATCGCTCAGCGTCGTACGTAATTGAAATAGACCGTAATTTATGAATACTTGGTTCGATATAGTGCTATACTATCACGTATTTCGCAAATGAAACATCACACAGCCCGCTTACCTTGAGGTTAATTAATGGTTCCTCGTTCTCTTCCTTGTAATATTCAATGTTTACAGTGACAAGGCCACGGTCGAACAGTCTGACGGACACTGTAGTGCCCTTCTTGCCAGTCAACAGCTTCAGCGAACCACCTTCTAGTTTTAACTCGGTGGCTAAAATAAGATTCGGTATGTATTCTTTCAACACGGTTTCCAATTGCCCGAATACTGTTTTTTGGCCGTTTTCATCTCCAAGGCGGGCGGGGTCGACCGAGAAGTCTAGTAGAAGCGTTTGGACAGACATTTTCAACTATTCAACGTTAATTGCACTGTTTATTGAGAATATCTAGTTGGACGGGACCGGTAAATCCAAAAGTAGGAATAAGAACGAAGCCGCTCGCTCTCTTGAAATTGAAGGAAATGGCAAATTGATTTTGAAGGATCTATTTTGATATTACAGCAGTGTTGCTAATATAAAATATTTGTATCGATTAAAATGCTCATCTTGTTTATATATTGATTGATTTCGTTGGGTTGGGAATCTGTGAAGTCTAAGATTTAGAAGGAATCAAGTTTGAAGAATATTATTATTTCCTATTACGGTAAATTCGAGTCGCTAAGATAACGATACAGTTTTTTTTCTCTGGCATCCTTGTCAATCGGTCATGGTCACAGACTACTTAGAGATACTCGAGATACTACGTACCTATGTCATGGTTGACCATTTGACAGACTCTTTTATTTTCGGGTTGCAAAACGTAAATATTGAAAACTATTTTTATTTATTCGACTTGGCTTGGGAATCGAAGACTATTTACAGGCTCTCTTGTTATACCACCATTATTTTACTTATTTCTATTAATAATAATGCTTAAACAAACAAAAACGAACTTAATAAAAGTGACCAAAAAAATAAAACGAGCAATCCTGGCTTAAAATAGTCGGCCTTGTCAAAATGCTATATACTGGAAAAAAAAACATTAGCCTGCAGGCTTGCAACATTTTATCCGTCTGTCTTTCTTTTTTGTAAAAAAAATTGCATCGTGAGATTCTTGTGAGTTGTGACATGGCTGGAAATACTACTGAAGAAGTAGAGGTGGGTAGTTTTAATTAATTGTGATGTAAATTGCAGCGTCCACCCTTATTAAGCGTTATTTATATCGTACTTCCTTTACTTTTTACGGAGTATGCTGATGTGGCTGCACTAACTTTCACTGTTGCATTTGTTTCGCGTTTGCAGTGTTTCCAGCTAGTTTACTAGTTTTACATAACCATAAAGTGGATATTCAAGCTTAATTATACTTTAAATTATATATATTTTATATTTATCAGGTTTTCTGATAAGTTTTTTTTAGGTTAGGATTAGAGTATAAAGTATAATGACTTGTGTGTTCAAGGGGTCTGCGACGACAGAGACCAAAGGCACCACTAATGCTGAGGTCCCGCCGGAGTTTCTGATCAAGCACCCTCTGCAGAACACTTGGAGTCTTTGGTTTTACGACAACGACAGGAACAAGACATGGGAGGAGAACCTAATTGAATTAACCACATTCGATACGGTGGAAGATTTCTGGAGGTAAGTTGCTAAAAACCAGATGCAGTAATCTGCAAAAGTTTCCTATCTATGTGTGTAATATTTGTATTGATAACATGTTATTTGCTGATAATAATGATGACACTGTCATTTGCCATAAGAACTGTTTTTGACTGGATTTACAAACAACATCTTAACATCAAGTTTTGTTATTTCTATAAACTATTGTAGTTCAAACAAAAGCTACTTATGAAAAATCAACAACAGAACATTCTTTTCTTTCTAAATTACTGTTGAGGGGAAATTACTGATGTTTTGGTGTCAGAAACAACAAAAACATTCATTTATGATTAAATTAAATAGTATTAAAGTGTGATCACCACTGGACAGGACATGTTTTCTACAGTTGTTTTATCAGACCAAATAAAAAACCAAGACAGAATGATGAGACAGAAGTGTGCACTTAGTGAGGTAGTTTCATTGTAAATGTGTGCGTGTGTGTATGCACAGAGCGGAGGTGTAGTTTTGGCATGCTTCACAGTAATGTTCGCAGTGCTCTGTCTTGGTTTTAATTTGGTCTGAGATTGCACTCTCATAAAAAAATCTGTTAAAGTATAAACTTAAGGTACACAAATTGGCACTAAACATATGGGTGGCAAAATATAAGTAATCATAACATGATAATGTATTTTGAGACCTCTTTAAGCAAATCCCACCTCCCCCGTAAACATTTTTTGCCCTTATTAGTCGAACAGTTTATAATAATAGAGATCTCTTGTCTCAAATGGATACTTGTACAGAAACTATCAAGGCCTAAGACCACCAACCACCAATCGCCACCACCAATCCATCACCATCACTTGACATGTTGAGGCTGCTACTGGTCTAGATGCACTGCTAAGAAATAAAATGTAATAAAATAATCATTTAGCAAAAAAAAAGCCAGTGATGAGCAGAGGCCTCTTCAAGTATCAAAAACAATGACTAATGCTAGTGGATAGTATGGTACAGATAATAATCTATTCAATGACTTCATTTTGCAGACTGTATCACCACATTAAGCTACCGTCAGAGCTGCGCCAAGGCCACGACTATGCCGTCTTCAAGCAAGGCATCCGCCCCATGTGGGAGGATGACGCAAACAAGATGGGAGGCAGGTGGCTTATCAGTCTTGAGAAGAAGCAGCGCAACTCTGATTTGGACCGCTTTTGGTTAGATGTGGTATGTGTTCTTACTTAAATGATTTACGGTTAAAAAAATTAAATAATTGCACTAAGCTCAGGCCAAACTGAAGCGAATTTCATGTGGCATGAGGAACGAAATTCGCGCCGATTGTGTTACCTAACTTGCATGGAGGTGTTCAAAAAGGCGCGAATAGTCGCGCGACTTCCTAAGGGTCAGTTCAGACCGCAACGTGAAGTGACGCGAGCCGCGCGCACTTTTTAACAATAGGGAATATGCATGTGATTCAAATATGGGTCAAATATTTTTTTCTATAAACTATGTTACTTCAGAATTAAGCCTCCATCAATATTTTTGAATAAAATTTCTTTTTGAGCGAGAAATTAATTTTTAAAAAGTCCCAAAAAACTGTGGGTAATTCAAATACTTGAAAAGGCTAAGAGCGGATGTGACGTAACAATCCGGGCTAACAATCAAAATGTCAATGTCAAGTCAATCAACAAGTGTCAAGTCAATGTCAAACGCTCATAGTAAAAGGAGTGTTTGACGTTGACTTGACAGTTGCTTGTCTGTTTTCACGAACTGTGACGTCACCACACCAAGCGCGCCAAATGGAGGGCGTTTAAATAGCCCGGATCGGTTGGATATTTTTAAACATTTTTTTAACTACTTTAAATTGCTTTTTTGCCGTCGAATTTTTTTTTACTTTTATTTGACGATGTAAACTATCGAATAAAAATATTAAAAAAATACATGCATATTCCCTATTATCGAACTTATTTTCTTCACGAAAAGGTATCATTTCAGTGCGAGCGTTGACACGTGTCAAAGTACGCTGATATGCGCATTGCCGCCCAGCGCGCATATCAGCGTACCTTATTGTGTAGGAAATAAATTCGATATTGTATCGGATCATAAAAAGTGCGCGTCGCGTCTCTGTGTGAACTGACCCGTATCATTAAAAAAAACATTCGACACCCGCAGAACTTTAACTGGACAGCACAAAGGTTGTGTGTTCACTGATCACTGAAACAAAAGGCTATTGCAGTGATTGTATCAAAAAAAATATCAAAATGATACCTACTAATATATTAAGGAGACTTTAGCTTTAGAAGAACTTGTAGTAGTGGTAAAGAATGTACCTATTAGCAACTACCCTATAGTTTGTTTTTACTAATTTGCCTGATAAACTTTTCTCAAAAAAAGTATTTATTATTTTCATCCCTTGTATCTGCAGCTTCATTCTAGATTTCTTGTCATCTGTATAATTAAATTTCATTTGAATTAATTAGGAAATTCAACTGTTCACAGGTTCTCCTCCTTATCGGCGAAAACTTCGATCACTCTGAAGAAATTTGCGGCGCCGTCGTTAACGTTAGAGCGAAACTCGATAAAATTGGTGAGTACTACTTGTTAAGGTACCTTGTAAAGAATTACTGCCGTTTCTAATGGTGAAGCTGATATGCCTTGAATATATTGCATAGGAATTAATTGCATGCAATATACAGTTGGATTCTCGGTCTTAATGGTGGATCGGAAGTCAGCTACTCGCTGCGCAATACCCCATCCCTCACCGCTGACACATTAAATTGTTACTGCGCACGCCTCACGCCATTCAGTTTGAATCGAACTGTACGTAATGTGTAAAATCACAGTTTATTGTGATTTTTTTACTATCTTGTAAATAGGGTTGGGATTTTATGAGTAAATTATTATGTTAAGAAAACAAATATGCGGGCCGTTTTTTTCTTCATCAACCAGTTTTTGCACCAAATATTCTCTTCTCGAAGAACTATTTGATTTAAATCAAGTATAAATAAAACTAAACATGAATATTTTTTCGCCTTTCAGGAGTTTGGACAGCTGACACTTCGAAGCAGCATGCTAACATCGAAATCGGCAGGAAAATTAAAGAGCAATTGGGTATCCACGGGAAAATAGGCTTCCAAGTCCATCGCGACACCATGGTCAAACATAGTTCGGCAACTAAGAATCTATACACTGTTTAGTTGCTACTCAACGTTCGTTCACTCGATATACACAGTGGTATGGGGTGGCTAGGTAAAATGTCTTTAGAATGTTGTTTATGACAGGCGAGTGCTACACGGCTGACAAATCGACTAAAACAATCGATTGTAGCATTGAATTTAGTCGATTTATCATCCGTCATTGAGCACTCTTGAGTTGTCCTCCTTTTCAGTTAATTCGATTTTCTGAATTCGAGAAAAGGAATAGTGATTAAAAACAATATTTGTGAGTAAGATGAGATGTTTTAGCAATATAATGAGCTATCTCGTACATTGTTGTTGTTGTTTTCTAACCATTGATTAGCTACCAGGAGTATGACATTTAGGTTTGATGTTAAGGAGTTTGTCTCACATAATTTATCTTAATAAACGTGCATGTTACGTCTGTGGCTAGAAAACGTTAAATTTTAAGTCTGACTTTTGTACTAAAGTGTGCATTAGTTGTAATCTATAGATGTAATTGTGTCGAAATGTGCTAGCTTGTTGGTTGCAGGATATAAATTATTAGTATTATAATAACATATTTTTACATTTAGCACCTTTAACTATGTTATTCTATACACTTGGCTTGATTTAACACTGCCTACTGTCGGTCATATTGTAACAGCATTTCAACGATGCAAGTATACCATAAAACATTAAATACCATTTTATATGAAAATCTTAATGTGTTATTTTATTTTCCTTTTCCAGTTATACATGGTTGGGGTACCTACTGATTTTATTCTGTTCTGGATTCTGCCTATAGTTGAAAATAACCTAGACAACATACAGTCACAAACACCAATATGTATACACGTAGCAACTTCCAAAGGTGATTTTCTCCTGCCCTATTGATTGTAATTTTATGTTACACTAGCGACCCGCTCCGGTTTTTACGACTTCGCAAAACATCGAGATTTCTTAGTTCTATATTACTTTAATATTAACGTATTATACACATAAACCTTCTGGAATAAATTCTCGTAAGCGATGGTGAAAACCTCATCTATAGCGTGGGTTAGAAGGTCAACGCGGACATACAGACACATGAAAAACGCCTTTAATCCATACTAATATTATAAATTCGAAAGTAACTCTGTCTGTCTGTATGTTACCTTTTCACGCCTAAACCACTGAACGGATTTGATATAATTTGGCAAGGAGATAGATGACAGACCGGGGAAGGACATAGGCTACTTTTTATTGACATACCACGCGGGCGGAAGCTAGTTTATAATAAGTAAAGAAGGAACACAGTATATGGTATTTGGAACCCTATTATGAAAAAGGTATTATCTCAAAGTTACAATCGTTATTCCACGAGAAAATCGTTATTCAATTTTGCTGAGTGTCTAAAATAATTTTTGCTTGTGATTACACTGTAGCAACACTCGTACAGCAGTCTACCACACTTCAACCACATACCACATGACACTACACAATTGACACGACATGACACAATTTGATACCACATGACATGACACAATTTGACATTGACCGCGCTTAGGAAACAAAATCTCGATAGTAGACAACATTTTGCTAGGATGACACACTATGCATGCAACCGGGCCCATCGGGCCGCAACGCATCGCATTCCAATATTTAAAAAGCGGGTGTGGCCTGCCTGTGTAGTGTGCTGAGCGATTGTTCATACAACGTAGTACGATTATTGCACGCGGCGCGGCCACTGCAGCTCGCCCGAAGCGCGGATGTATAATGCGGTTTATTTATTTATGTGCGCTGTTATCGTAGTTCGAAGGGTCACCTACAACAGTCGTGCAGTTAACTGTACTAAGAAATAAATACCACTAAACTGTTAATATTATCTACCATATTAATTATTTTTCTTCGCTGGCAACTCTGACTACACGGATTCGGGGCTTCCGAATGCATCGTGATTCATATGACTTGAAGAAGTAAATTGAATATATATAAATTGTGTCCATTTGATTATTACGTTATTGTGAGTGAAGCAACACGTACGGATAATATCGGTAAGTAAATAAACCAAATTCTATGTTATAAAATAATAGGTAAGTTATTACTTTTCGTATTTAGTTTTAAGGTCTTTAAAAAATATGTGTAAATTATTTCTCTCTTCCTGGGTGCTATAAAAATGTAAACGTGAAGGATAATCGTTTTTTAAGCAGAGACATAACAGTGCATTAGATAGTCTTGCCGATACGATTGCATAATAATTTATAATAATAGAGGTAATATTTATTCACGTACACTTCAATGCTACACATCAAGCTACACATCATTTCCAGTTTCTGCTGATCTCGCATTGTATAAGTTTTCCGTACAATGCGAGGTCAGCTTATACTGGAAATGTACCTATAGCTTGATGTGTAGCCGTGTGTACCTAGTTCATCATTCGGTGCAAGAGTTCGCTTTCGTCAGTAAAATGAAAAAATACATAAAACTTTCATAAACAAAAAGAAGTTCAATCAATCTGCCTAGCCTTTTCCCAACTATGTTGGGGTCGCCTTCCAGTCTAACCGGATGCAGCTGAATACCAGTATTTTAGATGGAGCCACTGCCTATCTGACCTCTACAACCCGGTAAATGGGTAATACGATACCCCTTGGTAAGACTGGAAACAAAAGAAGTTCTATAACTATTAAAAATAATTTTAAGAAGCCTCGGATAGCGTAAGGGCTGAATGAATAAACTGCTGTAGGTACTACGGGTTATGGGTTCGATTCCTACGTGGATTTCTTTTATGGTGTAATTATCGTGTTGTGATACTATAGAGTACTTGGCCGACTGTTCAAGGTTAAACTTGGCGGAATTTTAAGTTTCGCCACACGTGTTGGTTATTTAATGACAAACATTCGCACTGTGTTAGTGTTTCAGCGTCCTGTTTATTAGAACGTTCGTTCAGAGTCAGACCGAGATCTTAAAATGTTACTTAGCTCGACCGTGCTTTGGCATCTTGTCCTCTCGTTTGTGCGTGCGACACTGACCGGAATAACGCTTAGACAAAGTATGTGATATGTAACGTTTATAGATCTTGGCCTTAGTGCGTAAGTTTGACTCGCACCTACTTGACCTCTTGAATAGAGCTCTCATACAGTTGCCTTTCCTGCCTTACCTACGATATTCAATAATTTTAGAGTCACAACAGCTTCCGACAAAATGTTGATCGTAGCTGACATCGTAAAGCACCCTCTACAGAACGAGTGGAGTTTCTGGATGTTCACGAATCGCGAGAAAAATTGGGAAGCAAATTTAGTTGAGCTGACCTCGTTTGACACGGTTGAAGACTATTGGTGGTAAGTGTATCTGAATTGATATCGACAAAATGCATCGTAATCCTCCTGCCCTTCTAAAAAAAAAAACATCCCGTCGAATTGAGAACCTCCTCCTTTTAGAAGTCGGTTAAAAATGAGGCAGGCTCAACATGTCGTTTTCATTCATCAAATCTGCTTTTTTTTTGCAAATTTGATTCACCAGCATGCCGCAAAAAGGGAGGTGATATAAGTTTGACGCCTATGTCTATCTGTGGCATCGTAGCTCCCGAACGGATAAACCGATTTCAATGCAGTTTTTTGGGGTTTCACAGATTGTGTATTTCGATTGCCGCTATAACAACAAATAATAAAAATTAAATAAAGTTTATTAAAGGGTCATACAAAAAAAACGTGTTTCTTTCGCCGTTTTTTGCTCGATCTTAATACGTTACGAAACTTTCGTGTGCGAGTCCAACTCGCACTTGGCCGGTTTGTTAATTGAAGACTGATGATTTTTTTTACACATGCTGTGGTATTTTGTTCCAACAGTTTGTACCACCACATGAAGGTACCTTCGGAGCTGAAGCTTGGGCAAGACTACTTGGTGTTTAAGAAGGGAATCCGGCCGATGTGGGAGGACGTAGCGAACAAGTACGGTGGTCGGTTGTTACTCATGCTAGATGGCGTTAAGGCTGTGCATATGGATTCCATCTGGTCAGACGCGGTAAGTAAACGGGGGATACCCTTATCGTACCCTAACTAATTAGCAACCTGCTCCTGCTTCGCCGGGTTTTTACGACTTGACAAAACATCGAGATTTCTTAGATAATTGTAACTTTAATATTAACGTAATATACACATTAAGCCTTCCGGAATAATATCTCTAAACGATGGTGAAAAGCTTATCAAAATCTGTTGCGTAAACACGAAAAGCGACTTTAATTTATAATATGTACAGTCCTCCTTATCGATTTCGATAACGGCGACCCTATAAAACTATTATTTCCTAGCGTGTGCCCTAATATGACGTTAGACAGAATTTTGTTTTGAATACCCGGTCACAACAACTAATGCAATAGAGTTGCCCGGCAGAGTTAAAGGTATAGCTATAGGAGGGCTTCGGTCTCTTTAGTAGGTACGGTCTGCCTCGCGTGTCTAGTGGTAGCAAACGGATCGGGTCATGAAGTCCTGGGGTTCGATTCCTGGGTCAGACAAAGTTTTATTGTGTTTTTCCATCTGGAATAAAAACTCTGTAGCAGCCCGGAGTCCGGATTTGTGCCCTGCTTGATGGCAATAGGCTCGCCCCCTGTTACATGGGAATTACCTAAACATAACCGGCGAAATGTGAGTGTAGGTACTAGGTACTTTAAATAGGTACCTACACCTCTGCCGAACCCTTCGCGGAATACAGGCGTGGTGTTATGTTATGTTATGCCTGTATAGATTTCCAGAATTGTTTAGGTTAGGTTAGTAATAATGTAAACTAACAAACCTTAGTTACATTATGTCATAAATAAACAGGAACTGAATTGTTTCAGCCTACTTGTGCAAACGCGATGAGTGCTGCTCTTTAAAACAGTGTTGATAACGAAATCATTGTGATAACTACCTACTTCATTTAGTTGACGTCACCGCCGACAGAGAGTTAGTCATGAGCCATAGCTTATGTGTATAGGTATGAATAAATAACTAACATAGAGTTAAATGAATGCCTTGTTCTTTATTTATGCAACGTGATTGGGACCTACACTCCGGCCGTCGAAATAATACGTTCTTGACACCTGTCAGTTTCAGACTAACGTGTTTTGCGAATTTGATCCTTACTACTAGAAATTGTCCAACTGACAGGTGTCAGGAACGCAATCCCTCGACAGTCGTGCTGCAAGGATCTTTTGGCTCCTGAATGACATTGACAGAGGGAACAATGCCCCTCTGTCAAACACAAAACAAGATGGCGGCGTTAGTTCCGATTTCAGCCACGCTCCAAAAATACCTTGTAGCGTTGACTGGGCTAAGGCTAAATAAGCTCATTTTCGCTTTACGAGACGCGAGACTAAGCGGACGTGTGTTTTTATTTATTAAGAATAATGAAATAAACAATTACGACGAATAAATATAATTATTTGCGCCGTCAGGCTAAAGTAAAGTGTGTCACGTGTGACTGTAGGTTATTACCGACTTTCAAGACTGTTTTTTATCGAAGTGCAAGATGAACTAAATAATTTTATAAACAATAAATAAAGTGTTTCTGGAGTATGTCTCAACCAGGATCGAGCCCGTTTGGTCGTAGCCAATTACTACGGCGAAGTCCTCCACCGACGCCTATTGAACAATTACCCCCCAGTGGCATAGACCCACCAGTACCCGAAGATAATGAATTGCCGAGTGAATGTATCAGTACGTCCGAGATCCAGAAATGGTTAGGATCTATTGATACAATTTTGAACGAAGTCTGCACTATTGTCGGCGATGGGAAAATGAACTCAGACCAGAAGCTTCGTGTCTCCACTCTCTGCCGGAAAGTCTCAAGTGGGACTTCTCAGATGGCCGTCTTATTCCAATCGTTGAAGCAGAAAACAATTCAGGCCCATACCACTATCCAGCACTTACAGGTTCACCAGAACGTTGTGAACTCTCTCCAGCAGTTCAAAGAGGTCGTGGAATCAAAGCTGAATTCATCAGACAATACTTCTTATGCTAGCATGGTGAAGAAAGGTGCCGATAACTTCGTCCGTCCTGCAAATTTGAGATCAGTCGCTATCTATCCCAGCGATAAGACCAAAACGAGTGACGACACCAAGTCGCTTGTCCAAAAGATAATCTCCCCCGAACAACTTAAGCTTCATGTCCGTGGCGTGCGAAAAGTAAAAAATGGGGGCGTTATGATTAGCACCGAAAACAAAGGCGATATTGACAAGCTAAAGAATTCGGAAAAATTAGTTTCATCGGGCCTTACAATAGAAGAACCGTCAAAACGCCGCCCTAGTGTTGCCGTCATTGGTGTTCCCATAACTCTTACCGAGAAGGAGGTATTTGAATGTATTTACGAGCAGAACCTCTCAGATAAGTTGCCGAATACAACGCGTGAGTCCTTCCTTGACAGTATCAAATTGAGCCATAAATCGGGTAAAAAAGAACTTCCTACCTGTAACTACATCCTGGAACTACCTGCTAGCATAAGAAAAAAATTAATAAATCAAAGCCGGATTTTTATAAATTGGACATCATGCCCTGTGAGAGATTTCACGATAGTCACCAGGTGCTTCAATTGCCAGCAGTTCGGACATGCGGCCAAGTTTTGCCGGGAATCTAGTCCTACCTGCAACCACTGTGGAGACACTGGACACTCTTTCAAAGAATGCAGTAACAAATCTTCTCCCGCTCAATGTGCGACGTGCAAACGCTTTAAGAGAAAATGTGACCATCCCATTGGTGATGTAAGTTGCCCGGCGCGCAAATATGCAGAGATGAACTACATCAACTCAATAGATTATGACGGCGCCTAAGAGCGCCACCGAATACTTTATTTAGTTAGCACATAAACAGGTAGTTTACTTCTATTTATATCTCCACTTAGTTTGTAAGTATCATGACAAAGCAGCTAATTTGTGATTTAGATAGTTTTTCTGTGTCTGAATCTAAAATCTGTAATGTTGAGGACTGTAAGCACCTTTTTTCTTCTAGTGGAAAAACATTAACCGTGCTCACACAGAATATTTGCAGCATAAATCGAAACATGAACGGATTTGAAGTGTTGCTACAGAATCTTGACATTAGCTGTGATATTATCGTCTTAACCGAATGTTGGTTGTCAAAACAGACAGTCAATTTACCACCACTTGACGGTTACTATTCTTATAAAACTGACAGAAACATAAACCAAAACGATGGACTAGTAGTATTATATCAAACATAATTTACGGACAATAAAAGAAGAACCTGTATCTCAAGATTGTAATTGCTTGATAATCAAAATTATCCCCGATACGGTAGTTATGGCTATTTATAGACCTCCCTCTCAAAATATGGACAGATTTTTAGACTCGCTTGACACAAACCTAAAAAACATAACATCGTTTAAAAACATAATACTTTTGGGCGATATAAACATTAACATTGCTTCCGGGAAATCCGATACCCATGTACATAATTATCTGAATATTTGCTCATTTCATGGCCTTCTACCAGCTCACTATCACCCCACGCATCAGAGTGGCTCATGTTTAGACCATATCATTCTAAAATCAAAAAATCCATCCAAAACATTGGTTACTAATTCTTCGATTACCGATCATCAAGCTGTTTTACTAACAGTGCAAATACGTTCACCTAGAAAAAACTGCATGCGTAGCTACACTAAAGTCAATATGACAAACCTGGAAAATGACTTACGTGGTATTAATTTTGACCCGGTTTAGAATTCAAACGATGCTAATATATCGTTGAATTATTTCATAGATTCTCTACAATATGCAATAAGGAAAAACACATTTACTAAGACAATACCTAGAAAGTATAGTTGTATTAAACCCTGGATCACACCCGGTCTCGTTCGTTGCATAAGACATAGAGATAAACTTCACTTAAAATTGAAACTAGCACCTGATAATGAAATACTTTCTGTTACATATAAAAGGTATCGAAACTTCTGTAATAATCTTTTGAAAAAACTAAAAAATCACTTTGATAAAAATGAATTACAGAAGGCGGGGAAAAATAGTAAACTTGTATGGAAATTTATAAAAACGAATACATTTAGATCAAAAAATCCCGAACCTCCGTATGATTTACTATCAACAGAGTCAAACCCAACCGAAGCAATGAATAACGTAAACAACTTTTTTGCTAACGTTGGTAAAAGCCTGGTTGAAAAATCTTTAAATTCTAATCATTTTTGCCATCAAATCCCGACTACGACCTCCTCTACACTAAATTCTTTTGTTTTATTAGACACTGACATTTACGAAGTAGTAAGCACAATAAACGGGTTAAAGGATGTTTGTGCTACTGGGTGGGATAACATACCTAATAATATACTAAAAAGATTTAAATTCTTACTTGCACCTCCACTAACACACATATTTCAGTTATGTTTATCTACAGGAGTATTCCCCAAACTTCTTAAAAAAGCTGTGGTCACACCTGTCTTCAAATCTGGTGACAAAAGTTGTGTGAATAACTACAGACCCATTTCAGTGTTAACAGGCATCTCAAAAATATTAGAAAAAATCATTAACAGCAGATTGATAAAATATTTGGAAGATAACTACTTTCAGATAGTCAATTTGGTTTTAGGCCAAAAAGATCAACCAGCCAAGCGGTACACAAATTGACTAACTATGTTACTACCAATCTAGATAAGGGAATGCACACAATTGGTATCTTTTTAGACCTTGCCAAGGCCTTCGACACTATTTCGTGTACTTTACTTCTGCACAAGCTTGAAAAACTTGGGATAAGAGGAGCGCAACTTCAACTATTATCTGATTATCTTAGCGATCGTCAGCAATGTGTAAAAATTGATCATTATACAAGTTCTGAACTTAAAAATAGTTGTTTTGGAATTCCACAAGGTAGCATTTTGGGCCCTACGTTATTTTTAATCTATATTGATGCGCTGTGCCGCCTGTCACTCCAAAATGGTATCATAATGTCTTATGCGGATGACACCGCTCTATTGTTCTCAGCTAAATCAAGAGTTGAGGTCTATGAGCATGCTCAGAATGGTTTTAACAATGTGACCAATTGGCTTCATAATAATCTACTAATATTAAATGCAGATAAAACAAAATACATTTTATTTACAATGAGAAATACTAACATACTAATAATATAAGCTTACTAATATAAACATTTACGCGCATAATTGAAGCAGGTACGCTGACACCGCATGTTCCTGCCCCACTTTAGCAAAAGCTGACCATTTAAAATATCTAGGTGTCACTATTGACACTAATCTAAATTTCCGTAAACACATCGATTTACTATGTACTAGAGTGCGCAAACTAATATATGTCTTTAAGAATTTACGAAACATAGCAGACTATAAATTAATTAAAAAGGTTTATTTAGCTTTGTGTCAATCCATTCTTACATATTGCATAACTTCTTGGGGTGGTGCTGCAAAAACAATTCTCCTCCCTCTAGAGCGTGCTCAAAGAGCAATTTTAAAGGTTGCTACCTTTCGCCCTTTTAGATTTCCTACGCAAGAGCTCTATTTAGCATGCAATGTACTAACAGTACGGCAATTATTTATACTAAGCATAGTACTACACCAGCACACTGCACTTCCTTTTGACCCAGTACCTTCCGACAAGAGAAGGAAGGACTTGGTTTGCATAAATCCTCAAACCAGTCATGCGTTTGCTAAACGATTTTATGTATTTTTAGGACCTTTTCTATATAATAGGCTCAACAAGTTATTAAGCTTCTATAGTGTAAGCCATAAGATATGTAGTAAAATGTTATCTGAATATTTAGCAATTCTCAACTACACAGACACAGAACAACTTCTAGAAATTTTGTCATGATGATGCATTATTTCCTCTTAA
Organism: Lithophane semibrunnea; assembly: GCA_947363905.1. Lineage (NCBI taxonomy): Eukaryota > Metazoa > Arthropoda > Insecta > Lepidoptera > Noctuidae > Lithophane > Lithophane semibrunnea. The sequence goes on along the minus strand of OX376190.1, from coordinate 17,095,513 downwards.
GTATTTACTTTTGTAAATATACTTAGATTTAGTTGTACTTAATAATCTACCAATAATTAGGCTTTTTCTCATAATTTATTCATAGTTTATTTTATTCAGTTTAACTATAAATTTTAGTCTTTCATTTAAATAAATTGTAAAGTGATGGCCTGAAACACAGGTTGAATTAACCTAGATCGGGCGGGTCGCTACCTTACATTGCAGTTTCAAACCATCATTACCGATTTGCACCTGTAATATACATATTTAAGTTTTAGGTTACTTTTAGGCACTATTATTTTTATTTTATTTTTTATTTTATTTTATTTTATTTATTTAGGAAAATAAACAGTTACACACTACAATAATATACAAACAGTTCATACAAAGTGAGCAAGTGTATAACCCACGACATTTTCCACAGATTATAATAAAAAGAGTAATTTTTAATGTTACATAGTGCGGTTGCAATTAATACTTATATAATGTAATTGTAAATAACGTGCATTAAAATATTTAACTAAAACTAAAAAGGAATTCAAATACAAAAAAGAAATAATTTTGTTGATAAAACAAATGAGTGGGTTTAAATTTCTGAAATTTCTGTGTGGATTAGGCTACGGAATTTCTCAGCATGTAAAGCGAAGATATCAATATTGCTGAAAACATTATTAAATTGGGCAGTAATGCGACGTAGGGGTGCGCGCAAGCCAGCATTCGTACGAGTTGATGTTATAGCAAAAAGTGGTCTCGCGCGCACACCGCGGCTTATGGTAGTTCTAGGTACTACGTAACAAATCTTATTACTAATATCAATGCAGTCATATGAATGGTTGCATAGGTCAAATAAAAACATGGTCTCTAAAACAATTCGTCTGGCCTTTAAGTTTAATGGCCTTAAAAATTATTGTTTACGAAATAATCTTATCTGTTGACTAAATGTACACTTTTTGTAATCGTTTTATTCAATAAAATTATTATTTATTTATTTATTTATAGTTATATTTACAGGTGTTGCTATTGATCGGAGAGACCTTCGAACATTCGGACGAGATAACCGGAGTTGTCGTCAACGTTAGAGATAAGAACAAAATCTGTGAGTTTGAACATTTACTTATCTACATTTGTTTGAATTTGATTTTGACATTACACTAGCATAAAATACATGGGAGTGCGTTCCACTTCCATCTCATCAATCATCCCACCTATTTTGGCTCCTCTGTAAGTTGTACGACCAATACGAATACCTACGCTATGCCGCTACCTAATAGGTCTGTTTTTTTAACGTTACGTCAAAGGTACTGTATGAAGAAACGCATTCTAGAGTGCGTTTCATGAAATAGTACCTGGGTACCTCAAATTGTACCTTTTTACTTGTTATCCAGGTAATACGTTCCCGTGGGATAATTTGGGTGGGTGGGTAGTATCTATTCTATCAAATACTTAATTTTTTCAGCTATTTGGATGCGCAGTACCAAGCGTAAAGCAGTCTCCGAGATCGGCAAGAAGCTGCGGACACAGTTCCGAGTACCTTGCAGAATTCACTTTTATAAACACAACTCGTCTGCATCTATGTATTCTTTTTAGGTTTTTTATTACGAATAGTATTGTTATAAGTATAAAATGGATAATTGTATTGGTAGGCAGTCGGCAAAATAAGTCTTTTAAAACTTTAATATGTTTAAAATCTTAGTTATTGAGGCAAATAATATTATCTCTAAACAATAACTGTTATATGAAAAGCTGAAATACAATGTACCTACCGAATAATTTCGTGTCAATTAAGATGATGTTTAATAGTCTTTTGTCGCTAACCGTACAGTTCTATTCAAATTTAATGGCGGCTCGGAAGTTAGCTACTCGCACTGTATCCCACCCCTCACCCCCGCTGACACATGAAATTTTTACTGTTCAGTGACTCGCCTCATGTTCCGAGCCGCCATTAAGTTTGAATCGAACTGTACCACTATGGTGCAGATTCTCTTGTCACAAATTCTCTAAACTAAACTAAAAATCACTAAAATTTAGTTTATTCCTGTCAAACGACGATTTCCCATTCTGAAAATAGACTAAAGTGACACAACTTAACTATAATTTAGTTTGACAGCACTAAGATGGCACTGAGTATTAATTTAGTGAAAATGCTATTCTGAATTTGACGTTTTAACCAAAATTTTTGTTCTATAACTAAAATCCTCTGACTAACTCTGACTATTTTTAATCACGATTAAAAATGGGTGGAATAAAATTAGATGTCATGAACTAAAATTCAAACCAACACCTCGAATTCAGTTGGAAAACGGTACTGTATCTTTTTTTAAATTTTCTTTTGCTTAGAATATCTCGAAAATGGTGTGTCCTATCGCAAAAATAATGAAAATTTTGACCCCCTTTACAACTCTCAAACCCGTAATACTTACTCAAAATGTTGGTAATTTTTTTTGTTTTCTTCCGAAAAGTGAAAAATTCCCTATAAAAATACGTCGAGACGGCGACAAAGCGCGCCTCTCCGGCTCAAAAAAAATCACGTGGTAGGCAAACAAGTAGGTACCAAGTGGAGTCGCGATTGTCAAATTCGATTTTAGTTGTGTCAAAATTATATTTAAATTTAGAGATTTTTTTTGTCAGAATAGCTTTAAGATTCTCATAGTGTAAAGTAAGGAATTTTAGTGATAGTTTAGTTAGTTTAGTTCGGTGTACAAGAGAATCGGCACCTATATCTAATTATGTTAATCATGAAGCAGTAATGTATTATTACCTTAGCAGTTACGGTATTTCTGTGATATTCGAGAGTATGTTATGTGCCATAAAGTAAAAACTTTTATTTTATATCTCAAGTTGTTTTCTTTTTTTGTTATTCGAAGCCAGCGGGGGAGGTAATTGCGTAACACAGTAACAGTACCAATGGCTTTCATTTTGACGGTTCAACAACATTCATTGCGTTATTTGCGTTGTTGGGCAGACAAATGTTTCGAACATAAGAAGCAATGGATAAGCAATATCCTTCAAAATCATTCAGATTGTGATTGAAAGTACGTTGCGCCATTACAGTCCAGGTAGTTTAAGTCTTTGCACCAAAAACAGCCACCGATATTGCCAGTTACTTACTGGGCAGAACTCCAGATTTCCGCCTGCTACTTAAGAATAAAGAATAGATCTGGAAGGCAATTCTCGCGCATGTCGCATGCGTTATTGTCGTTCGACTCGTACTTTTCACTCGACATGCGCGAGAATTGCCTTCCAGAAATTCCTGATAGAAAAACCTAATAACACTGACTGATCTGGATTGAACTCGGAGCCTAAATGTTTAGTAGTCAGCCAGTAATCATTATTATAGGGGTCATCCATTAATTACGGCACACGTTAATGTGGAGAGAGGGAATATGACATCGTGTGTCCAGTGAGTCATATGCTTCGTGAAGTGAAATGGTAAATCAAAAGTACCAAAAACTTTAAACTTCAACTCACGTCAAATGGTAAATCAAAAGTATCAAAAACTTTAAACTTCAACTCTGACTCTAAATATTACCAATATTAGAGTAATATTATTGCCATTTTAAATTAAACCTTGTTATGACTTAACAAGGTTTAAATTCAAATGGCATAATATGTGACGTCAGATCAGGATCACATAAATATGACCACATGTGACAAAGAAGGGGGGAGGAGGCAAAAAAAATTGTGTGTCTTAATTTATGGTCAGTCGGAATAATAGAGTGAAATAATAGCAATAATAAAAACGTTTATTTTTAAGCTAAACATAGGAGAAGACAAAACATTTATAATATCGTGCACGTTCTGGAGCTGGTCTGGTTCCTGATCTCCGTCTCCACGGTCTCTTCCACTTTGTGGATACTGTCCTCGGCTGTGTCCAGGCCTTTGTGGACGTTTTCTGAAAAGAAATAGTCTCACTGTTAACTGCTTTCAAATAAACTAAAAGGCTGTGAACTGTGAAGGGTGGGATAGATTATTATTATCTATTACACAAAGGGCCAGGACCTTGAAATAGCTTGTATATAAATTAATGGCCACTCATAAAAAAATCTAAGTGTTTATTTTTTTATTTGTTAGTAATAACTACTCGTACAGCCTAACTAATCATAATTCGTTAATGTTTTTTCCATTGTTTCGCTTTCACGCTAAAACGGCTGCACGAATTAGGATGAAATTCAATAAAATGCAGTGAAATCTAAACCTTGGCCGAGGATCGACCGAACTTTTTACTGGTCACCGTATATTCGGTTGAATTCCGTATTCGCTTCAACCCACGTTCGGCCCATCCCTTCTATTTATGAAAAGAGTAATATGCAGTAACCGCTGTAAACAACGTAAAGTAAACAAATCCAAGAAAAAAAAACTTACCAACAACTTTTTCTTCGATAACTTTCCCCTTCCCCATACAAGAATGTTCTTTATCTCTGATCGTCTGAAACATTCGCGCGAAGCGTCCTTTCTCTGGAGTTTTGTGAACTACAACGTCACTTTCCTCGTTATGCTCTGCGTCTTCAGGAACATCAATGTGGTCCTCACTCCGGACAATAGGCATCACAGCTTGCGTCTTAGTTTTACCTGTATGCGGACTAGACTTATCTGATCCACAGGGTATAGTCTCATTCTCAGATTGTCCTGCTTCACTTTTTTGACCATCGTCACTGTGTTTACTGAGGACCGGACTTATCTGACTTAAGTCAGGAATGTGAAGCAGTTCTGGTAATATCGGTGTTTTCGGTGGAGGTGAGTTCGCTATTTCTATCATTTTATTCGGTATGTCAAGAACTTTCTTCGCTTCATCATGCACAATGGGAGGAACCACAGCAGCTTTCTTCACGAACTCCTCAACAATTTCCACTTTTTCTTTCACTTTGTCGGTAACATTCGTAACGACTTCTTCCACTTTACTTTCAGCCTTATCAGCCATCGTGTCCATACTCTCGATGACCTCAGACACTTTAGTTTCCCCATTAGAGGCAAGCGTACTAATTGCGTTTGTGTTGATGTCGGGCACGTCATGCGTGCTTCCATTTTCGTTCTCAAGGTCGTTTATGTTTACTATATGGGAGCCGCTGACGTTGGCCTCTAATGAATCTATCGATCTGGACTCTTCGTTCACATTTCCATTCACGTTATCGGTGTTGTGCACGTCAACGTTAGAGTTCGTGATGTCCTCGATTACATGCGAGTGTTCTTCGGATTTGTTCATGGTTGGTACTTTCTGTAGCGGCGGGAGTTCGGTTAGGGAGATCTGTCTAGTTTGTTCGTCGACTACGTTGAAGTCGTTGTTAGTGAAGTCCGCGTTGGAGCCCTTGGTGGCGGTGAGTAACGTGTGGCACCCTCCGCAGGCCACATTGTCTACGATGTGCCCGTTCATAGCGGTGACCCGCTTAGGTGTGTATTGATTGGGGACTGCTTCGTTCGCGTTGTCGGCATCGTCGATTTCCTCCAAACAAAGTTTATTGTGCCGGGACTCGCCGCAGGCGTAAAGCAATCCGTTGTCTGCAATGTAAAACAAAGTTTTATACGACCAGCGACGACAAATGGTAATCGAATACTGATCATACCGCCCCGCTGAGGGCAATTTAGATACTATTTATATTGACGTGACAATGAAAATGAGCCAATTACATTAGGTATCGAATGTGTGCCAGTAATAAATGTCCGGTTTTGATGAGTTGGAATGGGGCTTTTAAAGAAATGAAATATGTATCATTTCCTTAATATTCAGGGAAAAGCAAAGTGTCTAAATATATATTAGTCACGTACGTACGTAGTTGTGTTTACGAAAAGGTCTCAGGTCAAACTGTAACTGTTGAACTTTTATTTGTTTACCGTTCACGCGTTGTTTAGAGTATTTTTTCAAAACACTCGGTAAAGAATGAAAGTAATGCATTTTTAATTTCTGTCACTGATTTACAAACACTTATTGGGAAGTTCTCGATCTACGTTTGAATAGCACATAAGAAAGGCTTGCCGCTCACAGCGTGTCTTACGACTACTAACAGAGAACGGCTTGCGAAAACTTTTCTACATCAAAATCAATATTACCTGTCACAAACGCAGTATGCATCGCTCCACATGCGACCAGTTTCAGCTGATACCCATCGAACATCTTCTCCATATCAATTTCGGTAGGTTCCTTCACATGTTCGACCTCCTTGGGAAGTCCGAGTTGTCCTTTCTCGTTGGACCCGAAGGTCAGGATCTTGGACTCGTCCATGGAGAGGAGGAAGGTGTGGGCCGCGCCACAGCATGCACTTTTTATCGGGATGCTTAGTGGTAAGACTGTTGGGACGTACACTGTGGTGGGTTTGTCTGGTACACCCAGTTTCTGGTTCTCATTGTCTCCAGTGACGAAGACGGCGCCTTTTGCTGTTGGAGATATAATTAAATACATAAATAGGTGTTTCTGTAAACATTCTTATGATCATAATTATTTGGTGTTTTTATCGATAGTAGTTAGGAACTTCAAAAAAAAAACCGGATGACTCAGCAATAAAGAAACAAAAATTCTTCGTTTACTATGTGGGAGCCGTCATTCATAAAAGTCTTTAACATAGTAAGTATGAATCGCTATTATGTAGGTTAGCTAATGACTCAATAATAAAAAAAATCACGAGGTAAGTTAGTGTTTCCGAACGTGTTCAAAGACAATACGTCTGCCTAAATTGTTTTAACAAGTTTTGAATTTTATCGATGTTGTTTTCCATACAAAATATCGTTTTTTTTTCTTCTTAAATTTTATAACAAGTGGATGACATCGCAGTAAGATGGTTGTAGCCGTGATATATGTAGTTTTAGTTATATTATATATCATGAGAAAAATTCTTATTTTAATGAATGAGCTCACTTGTTGCCAGTAAATAGAAATAGATAATTTTGAAATGTGGTTAGTGACTGTGATTTGCGTAGCTATCACTATGCTTAATGCAAATGAGCTCGTAGCAAAGTGCTACGGCGTAGACCGACCGAGCTACGACGCTTACAGTCTTTCGATGATTGCATTACCGCTGTTATTTATTTATTGTAAAGGGGCTTAATACTGTTCGATCCTGTCTGTATTTTTTTGTATCATTGTATTCTGACAGGTTCTAGTACCTGAATAAGTTTTACAAATTCTTTTCCAAATGATGATAAAGTAAATGATATTTATTTTGTAAATCGGTTAAAGAAACTATTACACGTTTTTTTTTAATTGTGTATAATAGTGTTATTTTTGTTTTTTTTTTTATTAGACTAGTTCGACTTTTTCCCGGCGATTACAACTTTATTTACGGCGCCGGACGGGATTTTCATCGGTAAAAACTTTCATGAGGATGAATTTTGAAAAATCCTTCTTTGTAACAAACGGAAATCTTGTGCGAAATTTCATGCTTGTAAATCTGTGTCGGGAAGCATGAAATTTTCACGCATTTCAATTTTATATTTATTTATTTTTTGTCATATTTTGATGGTGCTTTATCTGTCAGTGAATGAATGAATGAATGAATGAGAATTTAAACTTTATTCATCACTATAATCTGCGGTAGTAATAGTTGAGGATTGATATGTCGGCTTATACAACCTTATTTCCATACACTACTGACCAGTAATAAACACAGTATGGTAGTATCCACACTCGACGAAAGCGATCTTCTCCATAAACTTGAGCTCGGTAAACTTGACGCACGATCTAGTGTCCTCGCCCAGTCCTAGCTGACCTTCAGTGTTGGAGCCAGACACGAAGACCCGCCCGTCATCTGGTGGAGAGGAAGAAGACGGTAACACTAGCAAATTACTCCCTTACTCATAAACGTTGCTTATAGTTAAGAGACAGAAGTCGGAATCTGTTTCGGATTATTTGTTCAGAAATTATATTTATTTAAGAACTAGCTGACCCGATAGACGTTGTCCTGTAATTTTTTATTTCATAAGAACCTTCTTGACAATAACAAACAGCAGAAAAAGAATTAGCGAAATCGGTCGCCGTTCACGCGTGATGGCGTGACCAAGGGAAATAGGGATTCATTTTTATATATATAGATTATACATATTAGAAAAAAACCGTAATAAAATTAGATTTATAATTAAAAAGGCTGATAAGTTAAGCCTGTCTTATTTTTTTCAGTGCCAGGATACAGGATCCATAATGATCTCATTAAAAGTTACCACCTAAGAAAACATTGTGCAAATGCAATAATAGATTGAGAATTCGGACGTTTAAAAGTCTAAAAATGTATTGTTAAACAGCCGTTAATCATTAGTTAACTTTAAGCAACCCATTCACGCCGGTAGCACACTTCCGCTGCGAACCATAGCAGTGAAACCGCAGTAGTTCAATTGTATTGAGTCGCGTCATGTTGCGCTACCCGAATCAGAGGCCCTAGACAAGTGACAATCGCTTGTCCCCACCCCAAAGGGCCTAGACAAGTGACAATCGCTTGTCCCCACCCCAAAGGGCCTAGACAAGTGACAATCGCTTGTCCCCACTCCAAAGGGCCTAGACAAGTGACAATCGCTTGTCCCCACTCCAAAGGGCCTAGACAAGTGACAATCGCTTGTCCCCACTCCAAAGGGCCTAGACAAGTGACAATCGCTTGTCCCCACTCCAAAGGGCCTAGACAAGTGACAATCGCTTGTCCCCACTCCAAAGGGCCTAGACAAGTGACAATCGCTTGTCCCCACTCCAAAGGGCCTAGACAAGTGACAATCGCTTCGAAAGCGTTTCGTATTTCTACAACGACTTTCAACAGGATTGACATAAGCTTTTCGATAGTGTATGTCAGTCCTATACATTTTTGCCTTTTCCAACGTCATTATCGCTGATAGAATGTCACCTTTGTCTAGGGCCTCTGATTCGTGTAGCGATCAGTTGCATCGGTGAAATTGGCCCCTTTTTTAAATAAATGCTTTGACTTTGAGTTGTCTAGTCACCGTTGAATGTTTCCTTTTTTTTATTTAGAGTGGTTTACCGGTAAGTATAGCGGTATGGTTGCTGCCAGCTGACAGCTGTCTGATGGGCCCGATATCTTCCTCGAACTCTATGAACTGCGGAACTGTGTGGTGTTCCAAGTCGCCGGTGCCTAGTTGACCCTCGTCGTTGCAGCCCACCGTGTAGATCGCGTTCGAGTCTGGTGAGAAAGAGTTCACTTTAGCATCGGTCTTTAAAAAAAAAGAAGAAGATAGATAGATAAAATACTCTTTATTACGTACACCATAAAAAATACAGACATTAAAGAAAAGAACAGAACAGAAGTTAAAGAAAAGATCGTTCAAATTGCCATATCAATTTCTATGCCTTTAAAATAGTTGTTGCACGTATGGTGGACACCGGCAATACTATTCTTTCAGTTATCTTGCCTTTGATTTTGCATCACAGTGATTATTACGGTTCCGTACCCGAAGGGTACCAAACGGAACCCTATTACTAAGCCTCCGCTGTCGGTCCGTCCGTGCGACTGTCCATCTGTCTGTCAGCGGGCTGTATCTCATGAATCGAATTGGGTAGACAGTTGAAATTCTCACAGATTGTGTAGTTCTATTGCCGCTATAAGAACTAATAAATTAAACGGGATCCCCATACAAGACACGTGTTTATTTATTTTTTACTAAAGTATTAAACCTAGTGTTAAATATTGTACGGTAGTACGAAACTTTCTAGTGTGAGTCCGACTCGCACTTGGCCAATATTTATCCTCTTTTGTTTAAGGTCAGAGGTAAAAATAACTGTGAGAGGACTGAAATTAAATGATGATGTTTATTTCTGCAAATAGATCTTTTAAGAAACTTTTACATGTCAATCTGTAGTAAGGATTATTTTTGCTACTTCGGTAACGTCATCTCATTCTTGGATATTCGATTCGATGACGCTTGACGGGGGTGGAGGACAAACGCCGTTTCACAAAAATCAACACTAAGTAAGTACCTAGTTATTCCGTTTGCATTCAACAGTAACAACATTGGCTTTTGGCTACTTTTGTATTATTTTTTATTTTGTCTTTTTTTGTTGTGTGCGTTTTGTTTGTGCAGAATAAACAATTCTTCTTTCTTCTTTTTTTTCTTTAATTTTGTTACCTGTAACAAACACAGTGTGTGCTCGCCCGCAGGCCACGAAAAGTGCTCTGTGCGGCTTGAGCCACTTGACGCAGCTGGGCCGCGTGACCTCATCCTTGTGGCCTAGACCGAGCTGGCCCCACGCGTTGCCCCCAAACACGAAAACGCGGCCATTCTCTAGAAAAATACATTTGATAATTAATAGAGGTTAGTAGAGATGAAAATCAAATGTTCTATAACCTTCTGTGCGACTTGAGTATGTTTCGGTTTAGAGATAGTTTTATCTCGAAAAGTAGAAAACCGAAAAAAAATTTAATAAAAAAAGTGAAGCAGTGGCTTAGTAACTGTGTTAGTAACTTTGGTTTCAATCACCAACATTTCAGTACCTAGTGTTAAAGCATAGACAATAGAAAGTTTTCTAGGTGTTCAAGTATGTATTAATATTTTTTTAATAGCACATTCATTTCTGTACCTACGAGTACTACATAGATTTATTGCTTTTTTCAAGTTGCCGATGTTTTATCGATAATGTTTGAATGTTATTATGTAGACGTTTTTTTTTAGTGTCTCGTAATTTTTTATGAAACGTTTAATTACACACTAGCGAACACTAAATTATATACTCTTGAATGCCTAGTACCTATCTATACCAAAGCAACTGGTGACGTAGACCTATGTATCTACCGGCGCCGGCGCCTGCGGCTGGTCGTCTTAAGTCTGACATTGGCATGCTAGCCGGACTGACGACCTGATAATTGATACTGATAACTACAGTAAACCAATAAACAGTGGGCATTAAGATCAAGTACAATAGGACCAGAACACGCAATGTCACAAGAGGCAGTCGACGCAATAGTGGCCGATTGTTTTTCAGGGGCTCTGCCGCCTACATTTGCAGAGCAGGTGATTTGTGGGCTGCGGGAAAGTCCGATAGGGATACCGGGGCCCTTGGCAACAGGCAACTGAAGGTACACGGGTGGGTTTTTAGTCAGTAAAAGTCTGACACAACCTTCCGCTCCGCCCAGAGCGGGAGAAGTCATTTGATGATTTCTCACCCTAAAAAAAAAAAGGGTGGCAGTTAGCCAGTAAACACAAAATTGCAAGGCACTTCATTTTTCGTCTAATATTGACCTGCTATAAATCGAAATCAAAAGTCATTTATTCAAACTAGGCTGAGAATCAGCACTTTTCGAACGTCAAAATTACATAAGATAGTCGCCCAACGCCCACCCTTCACCACTTCCTAGTCCTTTAGCTGGGAAGAAGTGGCGCAACAAACTCTCCAGCAGCACGGCTGTCTGTTCAGTTAGAGAAAAAAAAAAGATTCTTTACAATATTATGCAAAATCATTTACAATACGCAACACAAAACATAAATCTAATTATTAGCCATAATATGTCAGCTAGCACACGCCAACATACCTACCACAAAAGAACGAAGATATATAAATATAGATATATAATAAATAAGAGTGGACGATATGAAAGTTGGGTTCCAGTTCTCTAGACCATGTTTAAACTTAGAACTTCACCATTTACCTAATTGGTCTGTTTAAACTTCCCGCTACACGCAGCAGCTTGCATGCACAGTTTGCGAATGAAAGTTGCTGCATGAAGAAGGCTGCAAGCGGTTTAATATGATGGGGACGCCAAACCTCTTTTGTTTTGTGTTTACTTTTAAATTCTTTTAAATTTTACTTAAGAAGTGAATTATTGATGTAACTTACGGCATATGACAGCGCTATGTTCGTCGCCGCAGGAAATGGCAACGATAGGGTCGTTCTTGATGAAGAAGTGGCTCGGCTCATTTTCGGCGAAGTGGGACTTGCCGAATGTGAACACCGCGCCCGTTTCTGAGGAACAAATGTTTTAACTTTAGTAAGGGATTTTTCAATCTTTAGATAAGTATTATCTGAGGAATAAAAATTGCGGTTTGTCAGTTTTTTTATAGAAAATATGTCAAACCTCCATATTATTCATTCTTCAGACGACCGCTTTCTCTCTAGAAAATCAACATACGGACTACTCTTTCCTACAAAATACGGTAACTACATTACCCGTGGTCATTTATAACTATTTGTTTTTTTTCGTAGTCTGCTACGCGGGTCGTAGCGGTCTGCTACGAGCTAAAATTTTTATAATCCTACCACAATGTGGACCTCGATGTGTATGTTGCTATTCATCTATACTAATATTATAAAGCTGAAGAGTTTGTTTGTTTGTTTGAACGCGCTAATCTCAGGAACTTGTTGGAATTGTAAAACGTGTTGGAATTGAAAAATTCTTTTTGTGTTGGATAGCCCATTTATCGAGGAAGGCTATAGACTATATAACATCACGCTACAACCAATAGGAGCGGAGTATAAATGAAATATGTTGCAAAAACGGGACAAAATATTCCTTTTTGAGAGCTTCCGTTGCGTGCGCTGCGTAAACGGCTTATGTTACGTAAATCTCATGTATTATGAAATTGTTCCTCTTTAAAAATTCTAAAAAAAAGTCCGCTACAGCATATGTCTATCTTTAAGATTGACTCACTATAACCTTTTTTATGGTAATCAAATTTGTTCGAAATTAATGCATTATTTGCGAAGGAGTTTTATCAAAATAATATTAATTCTTATTCAAATGTTTTAACATCAAGAGTATTTATGTAGTAGTAAAATACTTTTATTCATTCGAATCGGACGTTTAATTTCGAAGTTATCACGAGTATGAAAATGCAATACGCGAACCGTTCGACGCCGGGCGCCGAGCCTCCCCGCCGCGACGTTCCCTACTTTAGAGAAGAGATGAGAGGATGGGCACACGGGTAGATCATGACCTGGAATAGGACATAAGATAAGTTTTATCCCTATATTCCCACGGGATCGAGACCTACGCGGGTGAAACCGCGGGGCACAGCTAATCTTATCATACAATGCAAATATTATGTAAATACACCTAACAAGTCTTGTTTTAACATTAACGAAAGAATCTACATATTTCAGACCACATTTCCTTCGAAAGTAAGACTTAAGTTTAGTACTTGATTTGTCACTATAACGCAATAGTCATATTACGTTTATCAAGAAATCAAATAAAGCCATAGTCAATATACCGGTACCTCACCAATCATTGCCACTTGAGTCACTGTTATGATAATCACATAAGTGCAGTCTTTACCTTAGCCTAAGTATCTAGAATACAGGATATAATCATATACCTACTTTATGATAAGTACATACCTACTATTTTCGCATCGTAATAAAATTGTGTGATGCAACAGCTGTGATTTAGACGTCATAGCCATGGAAAAGACGTAATTGAAACAAAAAAATCGAAACTTTCTAAATGCTTATTGTACACCTAAAACTAAATATCCAGAGTTCCAATATTAATGATTGCAATTCATAATCAATATTTTAGTGCAAAACAGTGTGATATTTCATAGTTCAAGCTTTTCAAAAGTTAATTTATATACATGTAAAACACGTACCTACCTAGTGCTTATGTAATATTTTACAATGAAAATCACCTCGCTATTTTTAGAAAAATGCCGTGTACATTAGTCATGACGAATGACGTCACCGCATAGCCAAATGATGTAGTACCTCGGTACGTTACTGGTATCGAAAGTAAAACCGCCCAAGTGCGTGTTGGGCCACGCACAGTACAGGGTTCCGTAGCATGAACTTGGTAATTAAGTAACAAAGTTCTGGCAAAACTAAGTTCGTGCGCTTCATCAGGATATTATTGTAAAGTTCAACATTTTCAGTCAGCTGAAAATTGCGGATGTTTTAATTTTTTTGTAAAATCTTGTTCAAAAGTTTTCCTTGAGTTTACCCTTATGATGCTACAAGCTTAGTTTTGACAAATTTTTGATGATACGTTTGAAAAATTAGAAATAGAGGCGGACATGGCGAACTACCTGGGTTCCTTCTTTCCTAGTCCTACTAGGGAACCCTGAAATATAAGAGCCATTAGCACTTTGGCACGTAACTTCCGACGTATGCCCTTGGGTCAGTCCTTAGATTTAATTGGAGGGGATTAGTTCCATTGTACCACACTGACGCAGGTTATGAAAAGGTGTTTTGTATCGACGTTTGAATTTAGAACGTGAAAAAAAATTAAACACCTAGAGTGTGTTTCATCAAACAGTTCCTTTGACGTAACGTTGGCTCCACTGTTTTTAAAAAACGGATTTTAATAGTTCCTTTGAAGTAAGGTTGGCTCCACTGTTAAATTTAAAAAAACGGACCTATTAGGTAGCGCATTAGCGGTGTACCGTATTCGTATTGATCTTACAACAGTGGAGTCAACATTACGGCATACGAACTATTTGATGAAACGCACTCGGACAAAAATTCCAGATACGGGCCGCTATTGAAAAGTGCCAGATGAAAAGGCCAATAAATAACACTGCACGACCTGGGAAACGAACTCAAGACCTCGTGCTCAGCAGTAGCGCTTGCGACCACTTGACGAACGAGACAGTTAATCAAATATATTAATATATATAAAGGTATATATTATCCTTTGGACATGTAATCAATTAAACATTTTAGCAAAGCGTGACTAATATCTAAATCAGTTTACTTCGCACCGGGACATAACAACGAGCAATAGTTATGTAAATTTCGGCCTTCGAATAAAACACTTAGCTGACAGCCCAAGCTAAGTAATTACTCTTATCAGATCTAGAATTTCGTGAGCCTTGGAAGTGCCTGACGTCTATTTACTACCTACAGAGAGCTAAAATTACCAAAACTGCAAATTACGTAGGTACACGAAATATAACAATCTGCCTAGCCGTTTCGGGTCGGCTTCCAGTCTAACCGGATCTGAATACCAGTGACGGTGAATGGGAGTAACCGGCAGTTGAATACCAGTGTTTTACAAGGAGCGACTGCCTATCTGATCTCCACAACCCACTAACTGGGTAATACGATACCCCTTGGTAAGACTGGCTGTCAGGCTTTCGGGCTTCTGACGACCCGTAACGACTGTCAAAGATCCACGATAACAGCCGGCACCAACGGGTTAACGTGCTCTCTGAGGCACGAGACTCCTCGTATTTAAAGATCCCCGACCAACCCCGGCAAGCGTAGTTTAACCTGATGGATCGACCCGTGCGGCTGACATGAAAAAAGATAGGTTTTTTTTTTTTGAATATTCTATGTTTGCATCTCTGCCTAGGTCCTTCGGGGAGTACAGACGTGATGCTAAGTATGTATGTGTATTTTTTCACCTTGAATTAAATAAATGATAAACTATCAAAATGAAAATAGCCAGTCAAATGACCTTGATATATGAGATTTAACAACACATTTATTCATTTTTATTAATTAATTATTGTGACTGCCTCTATGGTCTAGTGATCGCAAGTGCTACTGCTGAGCATTATAGGTCCAGGCTACGATTCCAGTGTCGGGGAAAGTTTTATTGGGTTTTCTATCTCGAATTTCTCAATAGCAGCCCGGAGTCTGGATTTGTGCCCGATTGATGGCAAAAGGCTCACCCCTTATTACATGGGACTTACACATGTGGGTGTACTATAGGTACACTTCTGCCTAATCCTTCGAGGAATACAGGCGTAATGATAAGTTATTAATTAATTTGAGTAGGAACATAAGCGTGGAAAAACGCGTGGAAGCTTCTGACTGTTACGTATTTAAATGCATGGTTTTACCATACAAGTTGAATTGTTTTTTCTGTTCATCCTAAGTAATCCTACTAATATTATAAATGTGAAAGTTTGTGTGTTTGGATGTTTGTTACTCAATCAGGCAAAAACGGCTGAATGGATTTGGATGAAATTTGGTAAACAGATAGCTTATAACCTGGATTAACACATAGGATACTTTTTATCCCGATATTCCCACTGGATCGAGACTTACGCGGGTGAAACCGCGGGGCGCAGCTAGTAATATTATAAATGCGAAAGTGAGTTTGATTGTTTGTTACGCTTTCACACTAAAACGGCTGAACGGGTTTGGATGAAATTTGGAACATGGGTAGACCATGACCTGGAATAGGACATAGGATACTTTTTATTCCGATGTTCCCACGGGATTGACACTTAAGCGGGTTAAACTGCATGGCGCAGCTAGTGCCTCATAAATTGATCCCTTGATGTGCTTTTTGAATTCCTCTTGCGACCAATGTTTCTCTTATCAGAAAACATACCTATTTTTGGTAACTTTCTAACGGTGCACTCACAAAAGACTTTGTGTCAATAACGTACCGCATACGGCTAACTATGGAACTCTAAGCATTCAGTGACATGCAAATACATACCAACATTATCTAGGAAATACTCGTACAAATAGATAGCTACATGTGCCAAGGTACCTGAGTGCAGTGCACCAGTAATGCGTACCAACACATGCAAGGCTGGCAAGCATCGCGTGACGTCACTGTATTTTTATTATTTTATGGTAATTACACACAATGCACGCCGCGTCAACATCGCTACATTACTTTACATGGCAGCGGAAAAATTGTACAGCTTTTTGTATGGTGATTTTAGTGATATATTGTGTGCTGGTTGTAATAAAGTTTTGTTTAATAAGAGCGCTCGTAACGGAAGAGATGTAGAGCAGCAGGCGTAGCATGAGCACCGTTTTGTCAAAAATGACGGAAGAGTAGACAAAAATGACGTTTCCTGTAGACAGTAAACAGTACGAGACGGCAGCAAAATAGAAAGAGTCAACTGCACTTTTTACGAAATTCACTCTTTTACATAATTTGACTCAGAATTCTTTGTTTTATCATAGGATTTATCGGTTGTCAGTGTGATTTTGACAGTAAGGATAGAAAACTTTCTTCCGAAATAGTCTACATATAAAAAGACCTAGACAAAGATCGTTAGAAATGAAAGACAAAATGACAGATTGTAGAAAGATTTCTACGGTGGATGTCAAAAATGAAGAAAAGAACTGTCACTTTGTATAGAAAAAGCTATGTCTATTCTTCGTAGAAATAGAAAACGCCATGCTACGCCTGCAGGTGGATACGGGACAAAAATGAAGGTGATGATTATGAATGATGATTGACTGGAGTCAATCACACTCCCACTCAAATGATTCACTGAGATGTCTCACTTAGATGTCGTCACTTTTACATCTAAGACTGGTTAGGAGAACAAAGCATCGTTAACAGTTATGTAGAAATGTTCTGGTTTGAAGGGTGACAGTGAAAACAGTCGTTTCTGATTTTTCTACGGCACAAAAGGCCTAAACTAGGTAGACGTAAGAGAAGAGGTAGGAATGCAGCACCAGTTATCATTGGCAGAAATACCTACCCCCAAAATCACCCATGTGTGTTCCAAAACTTAAACAAAAAAAATATTTCTTAATGCCCGCGACTTCGTCTGCGATACAGGATGAAAAGTAGCTTATGTCCTTTTCCAGGTCAAGATCTACCCCTGTGCGAAGTTTCATCCAAATCCATTCAGCTGTTTTAGTGTGAAAGCGTAACAAACAAACAAACTCACTCTCGCATTTATAATATTAGGATTAAAACTCGATTTACCTACACCTGCCACAGTTTAACCTATTATGACCCAGAAAAACTTTTAAATCGATATAATTTTTATTGCCATACACATGTAGTTAAATAAAACACGTTGGACCAATGAGAAGTATTCCGTAATTATATGCCAGGGCACGTCAACCCGGTACTCAAATATTCTACAATTCGAAAATTGGGGTGAACCTTGAACCTACTACTGAATTCTTAGACGACGTTTTAATAGAGGCTTGGGTTGTAGAAGTAGGTAAAAGGGTAACAACATTTGAAAAGAAAGGGAAATAAAGACAGGTTTAGTAGTAACTTTAGTAAGTAAAAGTATAAGTTAAGGTCCTTTAGAAGCTACTTGTCACTGTGACAAAAAACAAAAAACATTTAGGGCTTTACCACAAAAACTTAGACACTTGTCCAACGCGTGTGTCAGTTGTATGTCAAACTCCATATAGAAATGTCATGTTTAAAAGGTGTTTAGACTAAACAACTGTTAAATACGGTTTTGTGGTAATAAGGTTATTGTCAAGTCGATGAGGTATAGGAAAAATGACATTAAGTGTATTTGTCTAGTGGTTTCCTTAACAGTTTTGCCAAACACTTCAAGGAATATAGGTTCTATGTAATGTGAATCCTGGCAGTTGAACCATTAGGATTGGATTTTGGAAGGACTCGGTTACCAGGGGTTACTGTTCTATGCCATGAGGATTCTATGGATACTATACTTGGGCAACAGAAATGGATTTAGTAAATTGCACTTTTGGAAACATGTAAACAAGTCAATAAAACAAATAATGAAGTCTTTGCTTCAATATTGATGACTTCACCCATTTAGCATGCCTACGATTTTATGGGCTCTTTCGAGTTGCTCAAAGAGCTGTTATCACTGCTTTTGTTAATCTGTTTGGGTCAAAAACAGTTTTTCGCAATAGTTCACTATGGAGCTTTCTCAACAGGATGATACGTATATGAATTGATTGGCAAATAGATGAATCCCAATGTGAAAAGGGTTTTTAACCATCCATCATTGCCGTTGGATTCTGTACGGAAAACAATGAAATTCATAAGTGTGTAATGAAATTCTGTTCGGAGTTCCTTTGTTCTTTGCTAGATTGTGAATCAGCACTCCAATCAACGAAATATGTATGTTGAAGATGCGCCAATATTCAAGACTTGCGAAACCAATGAAGTTAGATAAAAAGATACAATCAGCTTTCTGGGAGAGGAAAAAGAGCCAAATCTATTTGGCATGTAAACATGTACCTACAAATACACTTTATACAAGGAGAAGTGGAATTAGATGACATTTACAAAAGATTGCATTGAAATACCTGGAATTAAAATAAGGACTCGCAATTTTAACACGGCAGTATGGTTTGAAGACCTTTGTCTGTTTGCATACGTATAAGAACAACTTTGGATACGCAACTTACACCTATCTATACGTTTACCATAATAAGGAACAAAAACGAATACAGGTAAACTATATTCCAACCTGCCTGTTTTACAACCTGAAATATTAACAAACCCCAAACCAATACATAAAATCACAATAAATCCATGGATTTCCACGTACCGTCAATTTCCCGCCATCTGAACAATGATGGCGTCATTTAATATTCAAAATAAGAACACAGTCACCTGGAATGTCGTCCGTCATGTTGGTAGCGGTCAGTGGTGTCCCATGGCGTGCACCGGTCGGCCGCGGGGCGAATACTGACCGCTGGCCACGTGCCACCCTCGGTAACCACCGCGGTTGAACGAGGAGCGTGGAAAACTGGAAAAGACTTGGCGGATGTGGAAATTGTGATTTTATTGTGGTTTGATTGTAAGCAGGCAGAGAGAAAGTAAAATACTGGTATTCTTTTGTATCCGTTTAGATTCGATTTGTTTAGAAGACTGGTTTTGTTTTTCCAATGAGAATAAAAGCTATTTAGCCTCTATCCATATCCTTACATATTATAAAACAAAGTCCTGCGCCGCGTCTGTCTGTCCTCCTGTTCGCGATAAACTCAAAAACTGCTGCACCGATTTTCACGCTGTTTTCACCAATGGATAGAGTGGTTCTCGAGGAAGGTTTTAGTATATAAGGCGGGTTTTAGTATATAAGTATGTAAGACGAAGTCGCGGGCAAAGTGCTTATTGTTATATAAAATAACTAGCGACTCGCTCCTGGTTCGCACGGTTTTTACGACTTGACAAAACATCGAGATTTCTTAGTTATACAACGTGCCGCTACAATGGCGACATTAATTTAACACACGGGTAGGGCTAGTGGCCAGTAAACATAAAAAGTGTAATAAAATAAAATAATTCGAAAATTGAAATATTTAAATTTCCAAACAAACTAAATAATAAAAACATAACCAAAATTGAGATCACTCTGTGTAAAAGATTCATTCATGAAACTACCTACCAGCTGGCTTACGTCGGCGTCGTTCTATCGGTAAAATCCTTTGTCGGCCATAATTTCTAAGAAATTGCGCGGCTTTCCTTTTATTCGCGTACATATGATCCGTGACCCCGGCAAATGACCTCTTCTTTAAGTACAGGTTGCTCTAAGATGGTAATTTAGAAATTGTAAATAAATCAATAAATAATAACGTTTAATGAAATTCAAATATTTTCATAAAACGAATACGCGAAATCGTATATGTGTGTTAAATTAATGTCGCCATTGTAGCGGCGCGTTGTATGTAACTTTAATATTAACGTATGAAAACAATAATTCTATTCCATGAAAAACTAAATCCTTGACCAATGTTATTGTCGTGCAGACCACTGGTAACCAAAACAACTGAACCCCCTCTGCCCCGCGCTAACCCTTTAAACTTCCCCTATTTTGAGGTCAGCGGTAATTTTCCGCGGCTCGTGTAAGACTGGCCATCAATTTACTGAAATAGTTTTTTTCCTGTCGCAATAAATATCGGCTATTGTTTTGTTTACAAAGTAATTGTTTACCGTGTGCATCGAACTATTGGTTACGTGGCTTTATATATATTGTGTTTGATAAAGGGTTTGTGAAACTAGTGGCAAATAGGTGGTTTCCTTTCAACCTCCTATACCTATAATATTTTTTTAGGACATGTCATGTAGCAAGGCTGCTAAAATATTGATAAATCTTAAAATAATATCTATTTTTAGTATTCTTTGAAGTAGCATAATCAGTCTATAATGTTCCCACTGCTGGGACACAGGCCTCCTCTCGGTGAGAGATTGGTAGATTCTTTGAAGTGTTCGGTAAATAAAATTATGAGGTTGCTGCTTTTCATGTTTTTGATTTTACAAACTTAATCTATTAGATTTCCATGTGTTTGAATGACGGCTGAAAGAGAACAATAATGTGTATATTGTATCATTAGATTCAGGAACACATAATTGTTCTTACCGTATACACACATAAATATAATACGGGACACGATCGATTTTCATGTCTTTGTCCAGTGTTACACTCATAAATCCATGGCCATACTATAATGTGGGTAGCAGAAGTTTTCTGCTGGAAAAGAAATCCTCTCCTGAAAAGTGTCTTTGGGTTGGGGCGTTTTCAAACATAGAGTCGGTGACTACCTACGCGTTGTCCTGTTGCATTTACGACTACAGTTGCATAGGCCCGCGTCAACTCTGTGCAGACGCCACGTCAACACCGCGTAAACGCCGCATAAACGTTGCGTACCTCTACTCACATTTGAAATATGTAGTAATTATAGTCAAGCCTTACTTGATTACTACGTAAGCCGTTACATATTGTGCTAATACAACCACTCCACCTTATAAGTTATTCAAGGTCCTTTTAACTTAAACTTTGCATTCGAAACACTTTCGTATAGAATATTCGTCGAGAATTGATTTAAGTTGGTCGATTTCAAAATGATCGATTTCAGTTTCAAGAACAAGAAAAAATAGTTTCGTTTATCGTTTCTTTAATTTCTTAAGTCGCTTGTCGTGTTCAGCGTTTTGGCCAACGAATCTGCTGGTGGCCAACAGAGATCATGCTACTACATACTGCTCTGTCGGGCTATTATGTATGGTATTATGTAAGGTAAGTTTACTTCGAACCTGATCGCGCGCAATTCAAAAGCAAACTCAATAAATTTGTTTTTGAAGCAAATCATTGCGAGTTTGCACCTCACTCGACACAACAGTTCCAATTTTGTGCGCTGGAGTCTCATCAAAAGTCTAATGAAGCTGAAAAAGTGATGTTTTAAATGTTCCGTTTTCCGTAACTTCTGAATTTGATGTCATGTTTCTGATTATTAAAAAGTAAAAAGCTTTATTAACTTGACAAAAAAAAAGGGATTCAAAATCAAAAGTCTTGTATTAAATCTGGGCTGAGAATCAGCACTTTTTGAACTTCAAAATTACATAAGACAGTCCCACGAAGCGCCCGAACTTGACTTACAAACTGAGTCATCTCTTACTACACTTGCAAAGCCATAACTTACCCTACTATTTTACTTGCAGGGTTCTGTTCTCATAGTTCTATTTACACTTAATTGATTACGCTCGCCGATAAAATGCGCAGTCATTATCAATAATGCCACAATCAATCAATCAGCGATACCCTGTAATCATCGTTTTATTCGCGATCGTAGTACTTATGACAAACAACCTTGGCCCCCTCATAACGTACTTTTGTATCGATTTAGTCATAAAATCTGAGTAAGCTTACCTTGATTATATTTTGATTAATTACTTGAAGTACACCCCGAGTGAGCGCCCCGTTGGGCTAGTATTCGAAAGCTTGACTGCTGAGCGGGAGGTCCTGGTCTAGCCACATCTAGGTCGGGCAGGGTATTTCTATAGGGAAATTCTCAGTAGCAGCCCGGAGTTTGGATCTGTCCGCTAAAATTCTTGCCCTTTAGTTATCCTATTATATGTGGATGTCGGTTATTATATACTAAAACCTTCCTCGAGAACCACTCTATCCATTGGTGAAAACAGCATGATAATCGGTGCTGTAGTTTTTGAGTTTATCACGAACAGACAGACGCAGCGTAGGATTTTGTTTTATAATATGTAGTGATGAAATCAGATCGGAAGTCCAATATTCATATAATACCTACCTCTAAAAGATGAGAGATGTATTCGCACAAATAGTAGGTTAGCCAAAGTTTATCTCAGGGTCACCTCGATCCTCTGCCAATAAAGTTTGCGACTCTGTGGTAATCTTGTCAACTTCCGGATAGATTTTGGCTCGAATTAAGTTGTTTGTTTCCGTTTAAAGTGTTGTTTTGACAAGTTCTTGGTGTCATTGTTTTACCCTCATTTCCATAAATATGGATTGCCCTATGTTCTCATGTCTAAGGATGTCATTTGCCCATTGGAAATGCAAGAGATCAGTATTGCTATTCTGTAACCGTCTCATCGTGTAAAATTAGGTGAAGTGAGCATGGAGTGAGCTGTCATTGTCATCGTGACAGTGACAGTTCATTTCAAGCTCACTTCACCTAAGTTTTCATGGTGAGGTGTAGACTGGCAGGACAGGTGCTGGTAATAAAGCAGAAACATAAAAGAATGTTGTAAAACTGTATGACTGTCACCTGTCACCTGTCAGTAATTGTAATAAATAGGTCCTTAGAATTTATCACAAACTAAGAATACCTACGCTCCTTGGTGTTCTAAAAATGATATCTTTTAATTTTCCAAGACGCAGGTCAGTTGTCGGAGGTTACGCCATCAATTTGCTTCGTAACTTTTGTCAGATTTACTGTTTAAACTGATCGTGTAATACGTAAATTGATAAATAGATGAGCGTTTATTGATAAACATTTTATAAATTTTCTCAATCTCTATTGATGGTGTGACCTCCACCAAGTGACCAAAGCAAGGTCGATTGTCAACTATTTCTCCTGACAACATGGTGAATCACGCTAATTCGTAAGATTATAGGTTGGAAGTTACGATTCAGTTTTATTATAATTCGACAGTGGA
Source organism: Lithophane semibrunnea (assembly GCA_947363905.1). NCBI lineage: Eukaryota > Metazoa > Arthropoda > Insecta > Lepidoptera > Noctuidae > Lithophane > Lithophane semibrunnea. The sequence continues at coordinate 17,072,072 of OX376190.1, read as the reverse complement.
GCTTGACCCATATCGACTGTACCAAGCAGATGTTACTTGTGATTGCATGATGTGTTGCATTTCCCTCTTGTATTTGTATGCAAATATTTTCTTTGAAGTCGGTATTTGGCGCATGAGCAATTTCAAAGCGTCAGTTTTGTGTTAGGTTCAAGGGCTTCGTAGATATGTTTGAGAATACGTACTTGCTTTACAAAACGGAAAGGTACAATTTAACATCACACCGGAGTCTAAAACAGCCACAATAGCAATTCCTCTAAAAGCAATTCATTTCCTGAATTTCCAGCTGTCATTAGGAATTCCTCTACCTTTGATACAAAGCAATTTCTCTACCTTTGACACAAAGCAATTCCTCTACCTTTGACACAAAAACAATTCGTATTGTGTGTTAACAATCTCCATAGAAAACTGTCAAACAGATGAATTATTTCGTAAAATCGCACGCAGATTATATTATGAATTGTTAGTTTGTGACATTTTACGATAATTCATAATATTTTCCTATTATGATTCGGCTAAAGTGGCTGTTTTAAGCCCCCTGTTCTCCTTGTACCAATAGCAAGTCCCAACACGCCATTTCGCCAGTTTTGTTTAAAGATAATTGTTTCAAATTACTATGATTTCAAAATTAATTTAAAACATTTTAATATTGGTGCTTTTGTTCCCAAGAATCCTATCAAAAAATAATAATCTTAAGCCCGCCAAGAACGTTCTTTATATAAAAACTGAATCACAAATAGCTAACTTAAGTATACATTAACACATTCACTTTCAGTGCTAAATACAAGTATAAGTTAAGTAAGGCTAATTATACAGCTTGGAACAGCCACAAAAACCTTCATCATATCGCGGCGTTTATCTAAGTTCAGGCACCTTCAATATCACAAGTTCATTACCACGAGGTTAACCAGCGGTGCTCAAGCTCTGAGTTTAGCAGAAATTATAAAGAAGCACTTCTTTACTACCTTCCTGTATAAATCTTCAAACGGTACTACCGGCACAGATATTATAATGCTACCGGTAAATAGTCCAAAATGTTTAAAAAAACCTACAGGAATCTACAAGACACAGTGAATTCAAAATCACCGTGTATAAAACTAGTGGCGCTAGAATGAAAGTACCTTTGGCACAATTTAAATAATAAAAAACCCATGGGGGTTACCAAAAATTTTAGACACTTGTTTAACGTGTGTCTAATGTCAATCTTACATCAAACTCGTTATATAAATGTCGTGTTCTTGGGGACATCGGGCTTCACCCTTTAAACAACTGATAAACACGGTTATGTGGTAATAAGCTAAGAAATATGAAATTACAAAACAAAACGAGACAAGACAAACCATACGGCAATTTTTCCCAACTACATAAATTATTGTGATATAAAAATAAATAAAATCCTTTTGTTAAAGTTTGAGGAGCTTCCACCGACTTCAACTTGACTACTTGAGGGCTTTCTTCGATCGGTGATTGCCACTCCAATACATAGGTAGGTAAGGTACTAAGTACTTAAAACAAAAGGTTTGAGTACCATTGACCTGTGGGTTTCTTGAAAGCGTTCGTGGCGACGTTCACGATCGCTCACAACAGCCCCTATGCATAACTAATCAGTTGCGTGGAACATTCTAATGCCATTGAACTGAATTTGCGTCAGTTCATTGGAAAATTGGTCTGGTCGGTTTTTCTTGTATTTCCTTTTGTTAGATTTATCTAAGTAGATGTATACTTGTGGCTGGCTTCGTGTCTGTAGAACTAATAGGCGGTTTGCACGGTGGGCTTTGGTGGTTTATGTTCGTATTCCGGATCAAAGAAAGAAACATTATTGTTTTTTTCGATCAAATCAGTCCGTAGCTAGACGTATAATATTTCTTTACAAAGTTGATCTCTCTCTGAAACTTAATTCATAGATTAAATTATGGTAAAATGGTTGTCTATTCCATTGGATTTAACTACAGAAATAAGGCTAGTATTCAGAGAGTCCAAAACCACGCCTAAAGGAATTATTCTGTCAAAAGTTTTAACAAACGAACAGTTCCCAGAAGGCGTGAATCGTGACGTCATAGGCCAGCGATGAAAGCGTCAGTTATGGTAGTCACTATGACCTTAAATAAACACATGACAGATTAACACTAAGTTCCCAGAACAGTTATGAGTAAGCTTTTAATACTGTGTTGTGAAACCTTTTACCTCGTTTCGACCTATCTAGAGTACAAGCAGCACTACCCTGAGGTCTAATGTCTATCAAACATACAGCAACCACCTACTCATTCGCCAAACACGGTGTACATGCCTACGCTACGGGTTCGATCTAGTCTTGAGCAAGATTGGGTGAATCCTAACAAATATCTTGTTGTGCGTGCTCAAATATATTGAAATGAAATGAAATGAAATGAAATGAAATGAAATGAAATTGTTTATTCTGTAAATAGGATATCGCAATCACTTTTACACGTCATATTATTAAAAAAATAAAATAAGCTAGATGAGGTCGGCGTTTCCTATCTGACTACTCTGAGAAGAAAGGCCGAAACAAACTCAGAGGTCGCAGTCTCTTTTAAGGTCCAGACATAATCTTGGTCAAGCCATATGAGGACCATGTAGATTAATGTCTGAAATGGTCTTTTGAGGAAAGAACCACACAGATTTGAGTGGACCTGTCCAGTCAGTGCAAGCATTTGTCAGTAACCGAGGAGCTCAACTCAGAGCTGAAGGAGCTCAACGACTCGACGAACAATACCAAAAAAAGGACATTTGGGTAGGCCGCAGAAAGTACTCAAAACTGCCAGACCATCATTAAAACAGGGAAAGAGGAGCAAAAAATAAAAAATGATCCACATAGTCCTCACATTCACAATAATCAAAACAAAATAATACTTTACAAAGTAATAATGTCATGTTGTATAAAGAATAATCAACAATGTCAATTTGTAGGTATATAAAACTGGTATAATTTAATGATTTAAGGGTCTGTTACCTAATGCGCAGATAAGTAAAGAAAAGAAAGAAAGAAATAAATAAAATACGTTTATTTGCGGTAAACATGACGCTAAGAAAGGACAAATATACGAAAATAACAAGTCCATAGTAGGTCCTATCTAACAGATAAAAATACACAGTACAGTTGCATAAAATTATGTTCCAGATAATTTAATGGTAACATATTCGGAGATGGTGAAACAGAATATTAAAATACAGCATGTATCAGGAAGGTGTGGTCATATTTAAGAGTGTGGTACAGACCATCTAATTGAACAAGATTCTCCATGGGACCAACATCGCAATCACGAAAAAAATATCAACTGTCCCATACAAATCTTCAATACTCGACCTAAATGTATGGGACGGCTGATAGACATGGGCGTTTTCGTATTTAGTTGCTAACGGATATGTAACCGATATTCAGTTTTCATATCGATATCGAAAACCGTTTTCAGATATCGATATCAGTAGTACGATTTGCTACCTGATATCGAGTAGCCGCCGGAAAGTTGCTAACTTATGGAATATTTGTTGTAACTAAATAAATAGAAACTAGACCTTATTGCTAGCGCGTTAGGATATAGATATTACGCACGCACTATTATTAACCAAATAACCAATCACTAGCCGAAGTTACGTAATATTCGCTTCATCACTTTTACGCCAGTAAAACATTGAATGGTAAGACAGAGACAAAGCGAATAAAAACCGTCGATGTCATATCGCTCGTGATGTGAAGTTTGCGTTTTGTTCGTTATTACTTATTCGACATTATTCGTAGTTCGTTCTCGTTGTTGCGCTTTGGATAAGCCATAGCTCGATGAAGTTTTTGTGAAAACGGTTATGTATATTTAGATATCGATATGGTATGATAATAAACATATATCCGATATAAGTTACGTTTTGATATATCGAACCCATGCCAAATTGCTGATTATTTCCTAAAACATGAGCGTGAACACACAGTGGCATTAGTAAAAGGTATATAAGATAGGTAGGTATATTTTTTTATAGGATAATGATATACTCCTAGGACTACTACTACCCTGTACCTAGGTCTATCACGCGAGATCCGTATCGGTCACGAGGCGATAATAGAATAAAATGCTACCGTTTTTGTTTATGCAAATACTCTGACACGTTATTTGGTACCGTTAGTAGTTTATCTGCTAGTGATTCCGATGTAGGGTCTTAAAGTATCCTGTCATTAAACATAAAGGGCCACAAAAACTTAGACACTTTGTTCAACGCTTGTCTAATGTCAGTTTTATGTCAAACTCCACACAGAAATGTCATGTTTAAAAGGTGTTTAGGCTGAACAACTGATAAACACGGTTTTGTGGTAATAATGAACGAAAATATTTTTACCGACCCTACTTATTTTTAAGAATTGCGAAATAACACCTTAATTTCTTGAAATCCTAATTAAAACCTTAACACCTTGACTTCCAAAGCGAGATAAATTATCATTAATTTATTAACTTGTTAGTTTACTTCAGAAACTTACTGCCGTTACTGCACACCGAAATGAGATCCGAACATCCAATTTCTATGAAAGCTTTTGGCTCATAGACAGCGTAGAAGCTCTTAATGAGGTTGAAATCACAGAAAGTTTTAGTGAATAAAGTCTGTAAGGACTTACAGCTACATTCCATGCATAAATCAGATTTCCCGACAGTTTAATTCAAGAAGTCGGTCATGAATCAATGTTCTACATACTACGCAGCTTTCACACGCGTATTTAGGTCAGAGCTGCCCCCTACGTATGTTAAGGCTAATCGCTGGCGTTTTGTGCGAAGTAACCTACATATCGCTTCGTTATAAGGTCATGTTTGTAGTGCAATTAGTGTGTAGGTAGGGTAGAGAGAAGAATGTCTTGCGTGTGAGAAACTTGACGTTAGAGGTACCTGGTTGGTAATCCTAGCTAATCAATACTTCCATACTAATAGTATAAATTCGAAAGTAACTCTGTCTGTACGTAACCTTTTCACGCCTAACTCACTGAACGGATTTCGACAAAATTTGGCAAGGAGATAGATGGCATCCTATAGCTTTCTCTAGGATGCCATCTATCTTCTGACATAGGCTACTTTTTATTGACATACCACGCGGGCGAAGCCGCGGGAAAGCTAGTATTATAAATGCAAGAAAGTGTTTGATACGCTTTCAAGCTAAAACGTGTAAGAGGATTTGGAAGAAGGCCTTTGTATCTGACCACTGAAGAAAGCAAATTCCCGTGGGAAAATTTCCTACCTCCACGCGGGTAAAGCGGCGGGCGAAAGCTAGTTTGTACTTAAATTGACGCAGCCCCAATAATTTACAATAATATTTGTGTCGGACCTGTCTCATTCTTCCTTTAAATTGTAGCTTAACGACTTTTGTTTTGGTTTTTAGGCCTTAAGGGGGATGCGCTAGAGTGGCCCGCGAAATTCAAATTTTCTTACGTTTTTTCCAGTATCAGGTTGTATGTTGATCTTAATATTATTAGCGCTCGTAACAAATATGGATTTACAGAATTATAAACATTAAAATCAGCAATACAACTCTCTAAGCTCATGTAAGTGTATTGAATGACTATTTCATGAAATCATGACATTTGGCACTTTCATGATTTGAATCACAAGCACAAAAAACAAAATTCAAATAGTTTTACATTTGTTTTTCTATTTACCTAATTTACCTACGTGACTAAACAAGGTGTTAAGTAAAAGAACACTAATCGCAGTCGGCAGGAGTTATGCGATGAATGACCAAGATAGCTTGTTCGTCGTACTAACTTGTGGACGGCGTTATGCAGAATGGGACTGAAATAGTCTAATCTACGTCGCGTCGAGGTTACAAGCAAAGAGTATAATAATAATATGGTTACAAGTGTCATGTAATGTAAGTTCTGCTTTTGAATGGCATGGCAATAAAGATTTGATTGTGTTTTGTTTTGGTTTGAAGACTTTGTAGGAACGATTCACCCCGTGTTTACCACCCATAAACAAGTTGCGATACTTGTTTTTAACAAGTCTTGTGAATTGTCAACACAGTAACTTTTTTAATACACACTCAAATTACACATTTTTTTTAACGTTAATTGAACTTATTAAAGTATACCTAAACATACGTTGAAGAAAAACGTTGTAATGAAACCTAAACTTTAGGTGTAAGCTGTGGAGTACAGATGTTTTAACTCGGGGTTGAATTTACATTGTTTGTGACAAAACATTCCGTACCTCTAGTATTGTGAACTAATGTCGGAATCAAAGTAGTATCTAACTTGTTGATGATTTTGATTTCGCAGTTTCAAGGTTTATCACGAGGGTCAGAAATGGGATTAAATGGCGAATATGACTAAAAGACGGACAGTGGTAATCTTCTATAATTTTTTAACAACCATTCGCATGTAGTTATGTAAAATAAATAAGAGAATGCTCTTACAAAGTCAATGTCAAATCGTTGATTTCAATTAGGCACATAAAAGGCACTGTTTTGAACGTCAAATATACAAAAAAATAGAATTGATTCTGATCGCCTCTTCCAGTAGTTTTCGTATGGAGAAAATGTGCAAGAAACTCCACCGTTACTCTTAAATGATTTATGATCAAGATGATCGATTTAGACTTTGATAGCAGGCCCATGTTGAAGACTATGAAAGTTCAAAAAAATGGAATCTAAAAGAATATTAGGTACCTACAGCATAAATATCTTTTAGGATACTGAAGCGATTAGCGTGGCTATAAGTTGATGTGAAAACACAATAAAAACATTCAAATTGACCAAATCAGTTCTATATCCTATTCAAAGCGTTACTCGTTAGAATTTTATATTGATTATAACGTAACCCGTAATACAATGACTGAAAATATATTTTCGCGTGTTTTTGATGCTTAACTAGATTCACATCTGTACCGTGAAAAGAAAATGCAGCGATGAAACTCCTCATGTAAAATCCATTGCGTATTTTCAATGGCTGATTTGTGAAAATTGTTGGAGAAACACAGCAATGGATTTGGAAAAATACAAATTATTGTTATAGAAGTTTCTTTTGACGTTATGGGTAAGATGGCGGCTTTATTGTTTGTCCACGGTAACCATAGTAACGGTATCGTAATATCTCGCCAACGGAGGTGGAAACTACGCTGATTCGGTCAATGGGTCGTTGATCCGCGCAGATTTATGATGTTTTTTTGGCTATTAGACTACTTTTTAGGCTATTTTTATGTAGACCCTGTAAATTACGGCCCGTATAATTGTATGATATTTAATCAGTAACGTTTATGTTTGAGAACCTATTTCTGGTGTAACAAAGCGCGGTTTGAATTTAACTTAAGTTGTTGGAGTTCATTTATTTTATCTGGTTATTGTACCTGCATTTTGAGATTTAGAAACGATTACTTACCTACATAAATATGTATTGCTTTTTTTTAAATCTATTGTATTCAGCTGCATCTGGTTAGACTGAACGCCGACCCCAACATAGTTGGGAAAAGGCTAGGCAGATTATGGGATAATCTAATCGCTTTGTCTAAATAGAAACCTTCCCGAGTCTTCTGAAATTCTGCACAGATATAAAGTTAGTCTCTATTAGCGAAATTACAACTTTTACATAACTCCCGTATTATACGGGAGTTATTTAAAATTTAATTAATCATATTTAATTAATTAATTTAATTTGCAACATGCTGCAAAGCTTATCTAATCTCGCTTTAGAAAACAAGCTGGAATAGTGGCCACATGAAACGCATATAATATCTACCAACTCTATCAAGATTTTATTGGGAGACCTGTCTCAACTTTTTTCGCTTATTTCAACTTTTTGCTAGGGTAACGCACATAGCTTTTACGTCTTTAAAACTGGTGGCGCCATCTGTAGAGTAAAGCAAAATTTACATCAGCTGTACTTTTTTCAGTGATTCAGTCCCACTAAGATTTAGCATTTTTTACTGTCGTTCCGTTGTGACGTTGTTGGCTTGACTAATACAATTGTTTGTGTAGTTGACGCATTTTAGCAAAGTACTTACTTTACAGATTTTAGTTCGGCTACTCGACACTAGATGGCAGTATACTAATCAAATATTGTTCGACGTTAATTTGCATAGAAACAGGAATGAAAGCTGAATGAGTTTATTTAGGTGTCGCATGTTGCTTAATTAGTGTACCTACTACTAACTATTTCAACTTAAGTGAAAATTCTGGTGTTTTAACTGAGCTTTCTCTTGAATATATTTGTTTCTGTGCAGAATAATAGTAAAAGGTTTTCCACCATGTTTAAGATTTCATATCAGCATCTGCTATTAATAATATGTAGGTACGTGGTATCTAAAGGAATAGTATTAGTATTATCATTTTCCTCACTTCGTCGAACGAAAAATTAGTGCGTAGAATGTCCAGCGGTAACTATGATGAAAATAAAACCAATAAATACTGATGATTCTTTATTTCCTTATAGTTATAAGTAAACATTAATACTTAAGATACAGAAGTTATTTTGTTCCTATAAATAAGTTCTCCACTTGCTTAAAAAGAATTCACAGTACCTCGGTGTTGCTACTACTAAATTTACAATTAAGTAGTATTTACAGATCAAAATATAGAATTTGATATTTTTAGTAAGTAAGTACTTACTTACTACAAACATATTAGATAGAGATGTTAAAGATGTTTTATAACTTATTATTTATTTCAAGAAAACGTGTTTTGAGGTATGATAGTAATACTATAATAAGCACGTCACTAGTAACTAGTAGACTAGTTTTTCGAAATCTAAGAACATAAGTTACTACAGCTATGCACGATCCAACACGCACATAATATTATGTTGGGTGCAATGTTGTGTCGATTTGATGTATGTTGGTAAATCTAAAATGTGACTAACATTATGTATCCAAAATTCGATCCTAAAATTATTAGGTATCACCGGCTTAGTTTGAAATATCTTTTAAAAGTATTTCGGGAACTAAAAACCCTGTTCTTGGCCAAATTGCACTTTCAAAGATTGTGTATGTATGATGTAAAGTTCGCATCTTTACGGTAATGATAAAAGGAAATATCTTCAGCACTGCAATTTAGTATCTTAATGAGATTGAACTTAAGTGCTGAACTAAGCCGACGATATTGCTTTTAAATTACAATCAAAGAGTGTTGAATATAATTAACGATAAAAATAAGCTTTTTACGACTGCTTACAATATTTTACAAAAACTTACACGAAATGTGATTTTTACTTCATAAATGCGAGGACTACAATAACTGGCAGTTTAGTAAAAAAAATATTAATTTATTAGGTTTTAACTAAAATAACAAACATATTGGAACGTCAACTTACTTAGCTAATTAAACACGAAATGCCAATTATGATGTACGACACTTTTCTTGTTAATTTCTTATTCTTTAATAAATATACTTAGATCCTTAAAAATCAGTGAGAAAATGTTAATAATTAATTCAATTTTAAGAAAAATGTTCCAACAATTTATGTTGGTAGTGCCTACATCGAAAACATTTTTGCAAGTATAATTGATATTTTAAATATTTTCGAAACTATGGATAAGATTAAACATTTTAGTTATCTAGAATTATATTTTCTCATAAAACTTACTGACTAGTACATTATAAATACAAAAAATAAAACAGATTACCACGACGCACTTAATTTAAAAGCACAGCATTAGAAACCATAATATTAAAAACTTGTGGAATATAAACAAACAAAATAAAAATAAAAATAGATGTTCTGACATCTAAAAACTTTAAGATATAAATCGTTTAACTTATCTATCAACATTTAACGCTACCTACGATCGCAGTAACATGTTTTATGTTGTCTCATGTATTAGGGTCCTAATACTTCGTATCTATTGAAGAGACAGACTAAGATTGTCAAAAGCAATTGGTCACCTTGTCAACAGATTTCAGTTAAATCTGGAGAAAAATAGAAAAGTCTGTTTCACATTTACGACTAGTCGTAAATGCGATTATTGTATATTACAATATTGAAAATGAAGTATTTAATAATGACTACAAGTTAACAGATGCAATAGAGTGGTAACTACAACTACATTGACAATACTCACACTGGATTGCAGTTATTTAAAGTATGGATAAAAAGCTGAATTTGTAAAGTTGGAGTAGACAAGATCGTAAGTTCTGGCTACTCTAGAAAGAAGAGAAGAAGAACAATGATATGACACTTTGCGATGTAGGCTTTCAACAATATCGAAATGACAAAACGATTAGCAGACAATTAACTGAAGCTACTTATACGCTATGAGTTTCTGCCACGTTCGAACATGGTATAAGTAATATTGACTCCTCTATCAATAGGTGCCGAATCCTCATTCAATTGATATTAATAGTCAATTAGCAAATGAGTAACACGCTAATGATTGAAGTCACAACAATCGCAAAGTGTCAGCAATAAATATTAATAAAAGCGAAGTCGGAAATAGTTCGGAAAAATCGCGAGGAACTTAAATGAACATCGAGGAATAATCGATTCTTGAACGATCGAATCAAACGATCATTGGAATCGAATCGATTAGGTGCGGTTCGTTTTGGGTGGACCGGCGGGGTGATGGGGGAACGCCATCATGTTGAACTCTTCGACGATGGTTTTGGGATGAAGAGCGCTGATATTGTTGTCGACAGTATATGTTCTGGCGTGTGTTTGAGCGAGGGCTTGTCTCGGTTCGTTCTCCAGCCAGTCGTCGTCACGCAGTCGCTTGCGTCGTGCGACTTGTTTGTCGCGCAGATGTCGCAGCCGCGCCAGGTGGGCGTTAATCTGTTGCGGAGTGAGTCCGGTGTGGCCGGAGCGGAGAAGGTCTGCGTTGCGCTGGTATGAGCCTTCGGGGTCGCGGCGGTTCCATGTGTAACTGGAATGAAAAACCATTCATTAGCTTCTTTTGGTCTTCTTTGTCTCATGCCGCGGCCACATTCTAAAAGGTCCTAAGTTTGTTCCTTGTGGCACTCCTAAGAAAATGTTTACATTTTCATATTCCAACTAAATAGTTACTGTGGACATTAGGTTTGCTTTGATGGTTTGCATGTAACGCGTGTGAACGTCTAAACAGGCGAGACCAGTCCACCTGTTGAAAACCGATTAGCAACGCATCTGTACAATGTACTGCGAGTGCCAAGCTTTCAACGATCGACATAGTTAGCAGTACAATACTATCGGCAAGAGGAAAGCTCTGTTCACCATCTCTCTCACCAATATTGGTATAGCAATAGCCATTTATTCATCCATTCCAAACATTGGTAGATAAGAGAGAAACGATTGCAGTTAATTTGATCTATGTTTGCCATAAATGTACATCTAATGTGTTTTTTTTCGAAAGTACGTGCTCTGAGAAATTGATTGCAGTTGGTCTGGTAATGGAGAAAGTTGGCCAAACGTTAAGTTATATTATTAATGGGCCATGTATTTATTTTACGTGATAACTTTTTTTGGTACACATGCGATATAGGCCGTTGACCTCTTTATGTAATGGCTGAACATTTTACTTCATGTACCTATTGAGGAAATAATTGATTGTACTGAAGTTGAAAGCTTGAGACGAGCTTAATACAAACTTCTATTTGAAACGCTCCTATATGTTAAATTGCTTTAGTAAATCCTATCTAGTATATCAGATTCTTATGATAAACTTACCCTGGGAACGGTCTCTTGAGCCGCCTGTGTATTAAAGGCCTCGATCTCTTCTTCAACTCATTCGGTCTCAGATCGTACTTCGAATTTGGAATCGCATTCGACCTCGGGCCATGTCTCTTCTGACTTATTCGGAGATGTTGTGGGTTCGGGCGCAGATCGTATGACTTCGGGTTTGGTACGGGGTTGACAGTGACGTCATTTATCATCATGGGATCGTTGACCTCCCTGCTGACGCTTGGTGCAGTGATTTCGTTGATTTTGCCCATTCGTTGCCAGCGACGACGCAGGTCCTTCACTTTGGCCTTTGGCACCTTCTGAAGTTTGGTTTGGCAGATGTAGTGACGAGCTTCGATGCAGTTGCGCGGCGACCACCTGAAGTAATTAGTATTGATAGTGATTAAATGGATCAATGAGTTATTGAGGAATGTTTGGTAAAAATGTGAAGGGTCATTGAAGAAACTTTAATATTGATATTTACTGGCAGGTGGAAGTATTGATATTGATTCAACTTGACAGAATACAATGAGAATAAAAAACGGGTAACAGCAGCTTACTAGAAAACATTAGCTACAACCGTGATTATAAAAAGAACATATAGGACAGCATCCATAAGTGTCCCATTTACATTTATCATGATTCTGACCTACATAGTGTCATAAACAGCTACTTTTGTTCCCATGTGAAACCGATGATCACTCCATAAGGCGCCAACACCATGGCCTTCGACATTTAAACCGACCATGAAACTGACTGCTAAATATAGTAGGTATATTGTGAGATGACGTCACAGACCGACAAAAGACCAACACAAGCCACGGAATCGTAAAACTTATTGCTTTTCTCAGGAACGCTCCATGTTTAGTGGCGTTTCGGGTTTGGCGTCTTATGGTACAAGGCATAAGAGAGTGCAGAAATGGAAAATGTAGCTGTCAACTAACTCATATTTATTAGATTGGCTAAATGAGGTTGAAGTACGATTTATTGAAACAATTTAGATCTTTATAGTGACATTAATGTACGTCAATGTATTATTGATGTCGAGAGATTGGCAATAAGTGTTAATAATTAACCTGATTTGCCTCGTGTTTCTACAGGCAGGGTCCATGACATCTACGCTTACTAGTCGATAAACTTTCCATGGGTATGTTTGTATCAAGTCTGACTGATATATGATACGATTTAGGAAGCTATGGCACTTATGAGAATCTGATTTTCAAGATTTATGTAATAACGATAAGGAAAAATTCAAAGAACGTAAAGAATTTGCCAAAACGGACCATTAGGTATTTCAAAATTCCTGTGCAGGATTGGGCGGGAGGAAACGCCCGGGTGTCACCACTGTGTGGATCGCCCGGAGGACACGGTGGAGGTATGCCCTGCTTGGGCGGAGCACCGCCGTGTCCTCGTGGAGGCGATCGGCGGCAATGACCTCTCGCATCCGGCCCTGGTCCAGGCCATGGTGCGGAGCGAGAGGGCATGGGAAGCCGTCACCTCCTTCTGCGAAGTAGTAATGCTCGCGAAGGAGGAGGCGGAACGCGTGAGGAAGAGGCAAAGTTTGCGCCCTCACGCCCCTAACCGCTAGACTCCCTCGATAGCTCGCCGTCCGACAAGGACCAGGCCCGGGTCGATGGCGCGTCGTGTTCCACGCGCGCTTCAAAGAGATGTCAGCACAATTGGCGGGGTCTGCTAGGACCGATGCCTGTTGCGGGAAAGTCCGAAAGGGATACCGGGACCTTGGCAACAGGCACCTGAAGGAACACGAGTGGGTTTTAGTCAGTAAAAGTCTGACACGCCCTTCCGCTCCGCCCAGAGCGGGAGAAGACATTGGAGGATTTCCCAAAAAAAAAAAAGTTATTCCAAAATAAAGAAAGTGTAATTTGAATTCTATAAATCGCTCACAGAATATAACTTGAGTATGTCCCAAACGGATCTTGTAATTTAAGTTGAATTCCAGAGCTTTAGGCTCTAACCGAAATCCCGGCGGTATCCTTGAATGGCCACACTCTTATGTTTGTCACGATTCAACATTGCTTCTCGAAACTAATAAATATTATATTAGTTTTCTATTGTTTATTGTTCTTTGCAGTTTTTTTGCTACTTATGAAGATAATAATAGGTATGGCCCGAATTAAAAACTTGTCAAAAACTTTATTCATGATCAAGAATAACACGTCTTCTAAGATTTCAACATGACTTATTATTATTGTATTCTTTTTTTTATTATGATAAATACTTACGTAATACGTTCTTTATCTAGCATCCCTGTCTTAATCCATTTCGATATTTTGATGACTCAGTAGGTCACGCAACCAAATCCTGCTATTAAAACTTTTTACTCTAGTCTTCTTGGATTTAAAATTAATTTAAAAGTTACCTGTATAGCAGCTCTGGCATCATAGCGATGCAGTGCCACTTCAGATCCTCCGCGCTCATCTTCTTCATCTTGGAGAATGACTGGTAGTGCATCTTGCGCAGGTCTCCACCCCACCTCCAAGACTTGGCCCCGTAGTCAAAGATGCCTCCGATCCATCGGCTTGATTTGACTGTTGGCAGAATTAGTCAGAGAGATTGAAAATGTTTTCTATAAATAAAAACTTGCTCGAAGCGGCGAAATTAGAGGGTGTTGTTATAAACAGGTGATATGGTCTGATCTATATCAATTCGTGAAAATATACTCGTTAGAAAGACGGCTGCCTATTCAGTAAATGCAGATCCTTAGTAGGCAGTGTGTTAAACAAAATATTACAAGTCCAAACAACAAGCTTATGAAATTACGAAAACTTGTTGATTATAGGCAGTTAGTCCTCCATAATTTCATAATGTGTAAGCAAAAGTTTGTATCATTTGACTTTCATAGAGAACTTGTGGCAGTTTAAGTGTGTCATTCAGGGATCAAGAACTTTGTTATTGCCAAACTTATTCCTCTTACCATTCTTTTGTGTAAGTGGAGATGTAGTCATACTCTGACGTAAATGAAACATGATTGGTTTAGTTAAAGTATACGTACCGACGTCAGGTTTGTTGAGGTATTTGCGAAGATTCCTATCCTCCCATCGCGCTGGCACAGTCAGGTTGCTATCTCGATCCTGTAACAAAAGACCATCTATAAATACTTGGGGCGAGGCTCTAACTGTGAATTTACGCAGGAACAGTTATGCATTGTATAACACGATTGAATTAGTAAAAGGTTAGTCGTTCATCCCATTGCCAATTAATCTCTTGTGAAACCCATTGAAGGTAACTGAGTGTTCTATTCGCAATCTTGACAGTGTTGATTATTATCTGTCATACAATTTAAACGCCGATTGTATCATTTCTAATACCAACACCTACGTCATTGTTAAAGCTTTAATTAACTCTAGAAGTTCTCTCAAGGTGTGGCAGGAAATAATCTGATGTCACCTCACTGTGTCAGCCATGGTGTCTTACTGACACGTCACCTAATGACGAAATGTTATCCTCTATATGCTTATTACCTAAACCTTTGATTGTTATTCAGGCAAAGTATTGTACAAGTCATGTATTAAGCATATTAATCAAGGGTGTAGGTCTAGGAACTATTTTTATGATCTATATACTACCTTACACCGTTGGGATTTCCAAAATTTATTGCAATTTCTATTTGTATTCATTAAGAGGGCTGTGCGAAATTGCTTGTTAGGTTGTGGGCAAGAATTAATTAAATTAGGGACACTTCTATGAAATAATAATGAGGTGGCGATTGGTGACTGTTATTTGGCGACGTGCCAAGAACTTAGTGGTCTTTTAGAGAGACTTGGTACCTTTCAAGGAAGTTGCAGGTTTTGCACTTTCCATGGAGTTTGTAGTGGCAAGAACTACTTAAAATACTGATCTTATGTCGCATTTTAGTGGCTAATAACTGATAATGAAATTTTTGGGATTAGGGCGGATAGCACGTTACCTAAAAAAGTTTTTTTAAACAATACTAGTTTTATGATCCAGACTGCTGATGCTGTTATATAATGTAGGTATATACATATACAACGTGGCTCGTTCAGATGTCAATGTATACGCTTTTACAATAAGCTTCCAAGCTACGTACAACATCTAAGCCTTAATAAATTCAAAACATTCATTAAACGTAAGTTGTGCCAAAAAGCGTTTTATACCATTAAAGATTACATTGAGGACAAAAAGGCTTGGGATTGAGCTGCTCCAATTTCTACATTTATTTTTTATTTTTGGTTTTAAATTACTTACTTACGAGTTTTGTTATTTTTGGTAACTTTTTATTTTATTATATACCTACACAGTGACATGAATATTTACTTTGTGAAGTATAATATTATTATTATTTTAATTATTGTGAATTAGAGGACTATGTGGATCATATTTTTTATTTATCTGGCAGTTTGAGTACTATAGGCGGCCTACCCAAATGTCCTTTCTTTGGTATTGTTCGTCGAGTCGTTGAGCTCCTTAAGTTCTGAGTTGAGCTACACGATTACTGACAAATGCGTGCACTGACTGGACAGGTCCACTCAAATCTGTATGGTTCTTTCCTCAAAAGACCATTTCAGACACAAATGAGCTGACCAAGATTATTTCCGGATTTTTATATTTATATTTACATTGACATTTTATTCAAACATTGACATGAATATTTACTTTGTAAAGTATTATATTATTTTTAATTATTGTGAATGTGAAGATTATGTGGATCTTTCTTTTCTTTTTTATTATTTATTTTTTCTTAGTTTTAATTCATCATAGTCTGGCAGTTTGAGTAATTTATGCGGCCTAACCAAATGTCCTTTCTTTGGTATTGTTCGTCAAAATGTTGAGCTCCTTAAATTCGGAGTTGAGCTGCACGATTACTGACAAATGCGTGCACTGACTGGACAGGTCCACTTAATGTGTATGGTTCTTTCCTCAAAAGACCATTTCAGACACCAATCTACATGGTCTTCACATAATCTGACCAAGATTATGTCTGGACTTTAAAAGACCTCTGAGTTTGTTTCGGCCTTTCTTCTCAGAGTAGTCAGATAGGAAACGCCGACCTCATCTAGTTTCAAAAATGTGATTGACGTGTAAAAGTGTTTTGTACAACCCTACTTACAGAAATAAAATCATTTATCATTTAACGAGGTAATATTTTCTCATTTCATTGTAAGTGTTTGCGGAATTTTCAGAAACCGCTTCAAGTGCCTTGAAACGTCAAGCATGTTTGATCAAACGTGACTGATGGATTCTGACCTAAATCTCAACAATTTTGGAAACAAGTGCGTGGTCTTAAAATAATTGTTATTGTAGCAATGTTTTCAAACAGCATTGTTTATTGTTGTTTTAGCAATTCTTGAGTATTTGCCAACTGAACATGAAATGGAGCAATTAACGATGAACCTAAAATTGTAACTAGAACGAATGCAATTCTTCTAGGAAAGAAGAGCCGTGAATCATGACAATATAATAGTATATTATGCAATTAGTGAATAAAGGACGGATTTAAAGCGAGGGCCAAAGGTGAATCACGAGCAAGTGAAGGATTCTAACGACTGAATCACGACCGTAGGGAGTGATTCAATTGTTAGAATCCTGAACGACGCGAGCGATTCATGGTCCTCGATATAAATCCGTTTTATTCAAGAGTTGCATACTATACTTTATACCATGACTACGAGAAAAAGAACATGCAACTTCGAGTATGTTGTTATGTCAATGTTATGCCTTGTTTTTATAGTAACTACACCGAAGCATAGAATACATACTCCATAATGTCGATGACTTCTTTTTCTTCGACAACTCATTAAATAAGTTAGGAAAACAGACTGAAAATGTGCCAGACACTTGATTTACATTTTTCCATTTACAAAACTCATCGTAGGCTTTGATGTAAACCAGGTGTGATTTGTTAGGTAGCAAGTTTTCTACTATATCGGCCGCCCTCTCTTTCATAAACTCAGGTGTTAACACGTCTTCTTTATCACTTGAAAACATTTTCAATCGATTTATTATTAAGTAACCCTAAACTTTTTTTCGTACAACTTATAATATTTAACATAGCGCCAATTTACTAAAACAATAACAGCAAAGAACACAAAGCAGTTTTTATTCTAATGCTAAACTCCTGTTCGAAAATCAAATCAAATAGCATTGAGATGGAGTTCGAATATATTGGTGTTCTAAATTCAAACACCAAAACAGTGATTAAAATTGCATTTTATTCACTGTTTTCAGTGAATAAAATAAGCTTTTTAGAGGGGGAATGGTATAATAGTATATTATGCAATTAGTGAATAAAGGACGGATTTAAAGCGAGGGCCATAGGTGAATCACGAGCAAGTGAAGGATTCTAACGACTGAATCACGACCGTAGGGAGTGATTCATGATGATTGAATCACGACCGTAGGGAGTGATTCAGGTGTTAGAATCCTGAACGACGCGAGCGATTTATGGCCCTCGATATAAATCCGTTTTATTCAAGAGTTGCATACTTTACTTTATACCATAACTATGAGAAAAGAATATGCAACTTCGAGTATGTTGTTATGTCAATTTTATGCCTTGTTTTTATAGTACCTACACCGTAGCATACATACATACTCCATAAGGTCGATGACTTCTTTTTCTTCGACAACTCATTAAAATGAGTTAGGAAAACAGACTCTGACAATGTGGTCAGCTTGATTTTCATTTTTCCATTTACTCAAACAAACAAACTCCCACTCAAACTCATCGTAGGCTTTGATGTAAACCAGCCGTGATTTGTTGGTTAGCAAGCTTTCTACTATATCGGCCTTTCTACTATTTCATAAACTCAGGTGTTAACACATTTTCATCAATTGAAAACATTTTCAAACGATTTATTATTAAGTAAACCCTAAACTTTTTGTTCGTACAACTTACAATATTTAAATAAAATAGCGCCCATTTAATAATGACAGCAAAGAACACAAAACAGTTTTAATTCTAATGCTAAACTCCTGTTCGAAAATCAAATCAAATAGGAGTTTGTATATCATTGAGATGGAGTTCGAACAAATTGGTGTTCTAAATTCAAACCCCAAAACAGTGATTAAAAGTGCTTTTTATTCACTGTTTTCAGTGAATAAAATAAGCTTTTTAGAGGGGGCATGGTATAAATAAATAAATAAGGTAAATAAACAGTTGTGGGACAACCATAGGACAAAGGCCACTTCTCACATAGAAAAGGAATGAGATATCATTGAAGAAGGTAATGAACATGAAATCCAAAAAAACCGGCCAAGTGCGAGTCGGAGTCGCGCACGAAGGGTTCCGTACAATTATCAATAAAAACGCCAAAATAATCACGTTTGTTGTATTGGAGCCCCCTTAAATATTTATTTTATTCTGTTTTTTAGTATTTGTCGTTATAGCGGCAACAAAAATACATCATCTGTGAAAATTTCAACTGTCTAACTATCACGGTTCATGAGATACAGCCTGGTGACAGACGGACAGACAGACAGACAGCGGACTCTTAGTAATAGGGTCCCGTTTTACCCTTTGGGTACGGAACCCTAAAAAAGAGCAGAGGGTGAATTCCAGTATTCTTAAGAACGCTAGCGTTTTAGTCTCAATCTGCAAATTTTTTAAAACCTTTATGAATTACGGAAATTGGCATTCAGAAGGAAACAAGATTCATTTTAAGTTGAACCCACATTTGTGGCGAGTTATTTATTAGCCCAAAATAATGGCTCGTATCTTTAGATAAATAAAAATCTAACCTAGCTCACTATTGTTCCTTACTCTAGCAACAACCCAGTTGAGAAGTGATGCAATATGTTTAGTTAAAACAACCGTTGCTATTGTATCAACAGCTTTACATTTTACAACTGGTACTCATGTTACTACTTCTAGTATTACAAGAGAATAAACATTATAAAGAGAAATATTATTGTAGACATTTTGGTAAAGCGTTTTAGAAGTATTCAATTAGTATTAGTTTTGATTGTCAGGCCGAAATCAGTTTACTTTTTCTTGGAAAATGAAAATTACTCACGATTTGAAGCTGTCTATAATAAGCGTAAAGTTCGGAATCTGTTTTACTGATTTAAATAAGCTTGCGATTCTCTTATTACATTCATTTATATTTTTAGTTTTTATTTCTAAAACAAGAGCTCGTTGCTAAGTAATAACAGCCGCACGGGTCGATCCATTAGGTTAAGCTACGCTTGCCGGGGTTGGTATGTAGATGGGTGACCATCTTTATATACCGAGACTCCTCCGTGCTTGGGAAAGCAGGTTAAGCCGTTGGTCCCGGCTGTCATTCGTGGATCTTTGACAGTCGTTACGGGTCGTCAGAAGCCCGAAAGTCTGGCAACCAGTCTTACCAAGGGGTATCGTATTGCCCAGTTACTGGGTTGTGGAGGTCAGATAGGCAGTCGCTCCACGTAAAATTCAGCTGCATCCAGTTAGACTGGAAGCCGACCCCAACATAGTTAGGAAAAGGATAGACAGATTTGATTTCTATAACAAGATCGCATCTTACCCTACAAAGAAGAAAAATCTGTGATTAGCGCTATTATGCATTATGCAATTTTGATTTGTGTGTGACCGATTGTCCTCTAAATCATTAATATTTCCTGTTATTATAAATACCGTGGGTTAATCTGCCTTGTTTAACTGCTTGCTTCACAGAAACGATTGTGGTTTATTGTTAGCATTTCTTTGAAGTCAAATTTTTGAATTACTGCGCAAATAATACTTATGAATTCCGGCCATTTATTAGTTGAAGACCGTTTGATCACCAATTCTGATGACTGTTTGATTATCTGACGTTCCCTAAATTATAGAATTGACCTATATCAGGGTTGTCACTCTTAATGTATCAAAGTCATTAGTGAATTTTCCGAACGCAATTACCACACGTCAAGTTGTTGACAATGAAGTCATCAGCCCAGTGGTTTATTGTCAATTGTGCCAGTTCACAAATAGTGTACTACTAAGGAGCCGCTCTTACCGACTTTGTTCACTTACTATTCTGAGAACAAGATACAGTTTGCATGTTTATTCGTGGTGTACCGTTGGGTCATGGGTGATCTTTACGACTGTGGTTTATTAAATACCAGAAACACCAGAATTATTTTAATAAATGTATCATTATTTTTGTTACCAGGGAGTATTGTCAAAAGCATAGATGTTCTCTGTGAAGTTATACTACTCCAAAAGTAAGGAAAGTAAGGAGGTGCATATGATAGTTCCAATGATAAATAGTTTGACTCTAATAATCCTCGTTTTATTCAAGAATACAAACAGAATATTGTTTATCTACACCCATGCTATAAATCCTCTCTAAAAGTTTCTGAAACAGTTAGCTTATTGCCAACATTAAAACAACCAGTGTCATAGTAACCATAATATCATCCAAACGGGTGTTGTACTGAATTTCATAATGTCACTCATTTCAAAAAAAGAACATTGTCATTCACGAGCGTTTCACTAACAAAGCACCGTAATTAAAAAACAAAAAAAAACATTCGAATTCGAAAAATTCGAATTCACGTCATATCGCGCCATTTTTGTTCGACATTGGTATTGCAAAGAAACTTTTATAGAAGATTCAAATCATGGGTGTAGATAAAATCTTGTATGCAACTGTAAATAATTAGGTGTTAAAACACTCATGTGATACAAACCACATTCGTGTTTTAATACCTCTTATTATATAACAGTTGCTTACCTATATAACTATTTCCGTATTCCATCCCTTAAATCAATCTTGCTTATAAAATCAATTGAAAAGAACACTATCTCAATAAATTAATAATGCAGTAACATCATAAAGATGCTGCGATCTATTATAAATAACCTGACGTAAGATTAGCTCATAATTAATCTCTAATAGTTATAATCTAAGTTATTATTACCTAGCCCTATTTATTGCCTACATTACGTGCTAAATTAACACGTTCACGCGAGAAAGAGCACAAGGTTTGCAGTAAAAAGGTTGTAATAACTGGTTAGCACCTCGGAGCTTTTTATCACGATAATATAAAGCTCTAGAATTTTCTCTTTGGTTAATGTTATCCTAGAAGTGCTTTCAAATTGCGGTAGTTTAATTATTTTTCATACGAGGGTGGGTCAAAAAGTTCGCGGAATGGAGGGGTTAGAGAGGGGAGGGGGTAGTTATTTTTACCTGTCGCTACTTGTTGACTCAATACAATTATAAATACTAAGTTTCACCCTAATGGGTTCATTAACCTTTGAGATATCACTGGATAAACAAGTCAATCGGGAAGAAAATATAAACTATGGAGAAAATTGAGTACCGTGCCGTGATTAAGTTCCTCACTAAGCAAGGAAAAACGCCTCAGAACATTTTGGAAGAAATGACATCAGTTTACGGGGACTCTTGCCCTGGAAAAACAATGATTTACAAGTGGCATAGTCTTTTCAAGCAAGGCAGAGACTCAATTGAAGACGATCAGCGCTCAGGTCGGCCAATTGAGGCAACGTCCTCAAGCATTGTTGAAAAAGTTGAAAAACTTGTTCTAGAAGATGCACGCCTAAAGAAGAAACAAATCGCAGAGATGACTGGAGTATCACCTACGACCATTTTGAATATTCTCCATGACCATCTTGGCATGTCTAAGGTCAGTGCAAGATGGGTGCCGAGAATGCTCACACCGCTTCAAAAACAGCAGCGTGTCGACTGTTCGCGCGAGTTTTTGGAGCTGTGTAGTGAAAACGGGGATAAATTTATGAACCGAATTGTGACTGGAGATGAAACTTGGGTTCATCACTATGAACCTGAGTCGAAGCAGGAGTCAATGCAATGGCACAAAAAAGGTGCAGCACCGCCTAAGAAGTTTAAGGTGTCACAATCGGCCGGAAAGATCATGGCTACAGTTTTTTGGGATTCCGAGGGGATTTTATTGATCGATTATAAAGATAAAGGTGTCAATATCACGGGGAAATACTACGCTACACTACTGGAAAACTTAAAAGAAGCAATTAAAGAAAAGAGAAGGGGAAAATGGTCTCGAGGTGTGCTCCTTTTGCACGACAACGCACCCGTTCACAAGAGTCATGTTGCGATGGCTGCCTTACACAAGTGCGGCTTCGGAACTTTAAACCACCCTCCCTATAGTCCAGATTTGGCCCCTTGTGATTATTATTTGTTCCCAAACATGAAAAAAGAGCTTCGTGGAAAGAAATTTACGGATGACGAAGAAGTGAAGTCGGCAATTTCTGCTTATTTTGAAGGCCTTGACAAATAATTTTTTTTCGAAGATATTAACAAATTATTTGAAAGGTCTGAAAAGTGTATTAGGGTTAATGGAGAATATATTGAAAAGGAAAAATAGTTTCATGTTTAATTTCATCCCCCTTCCCTTTCATTCCGCGAACTTTTTGACCTCCCCTCGTATAAACCTTGACTGAAAAAATAATTTTATTTACTTAATTTAAATTTTGGATGTGGCCATATTAATTGTGAAAATTATTTTTCTACTCTTATTATATCTTTTACTTTACTGCCAAAAGACAGCAATAATTTTTAGTTTTTTTTAGTCGGTGACTAGAAAATTGGGGCATATGAAAGTTATAGTGACAGCAATATTAGGAATTATTAAAAGTTATTATAGCAGACTGGAAATTATAGCCATATAGGGTAGATAAAACATCTAAACGATTCATAACTATGAAACACTAATGTTATGAATTTGACCGCGTTTTACAATCAAATTAGGTGCTTTGAATATAGAATAGGAATATTAGAGAAGAGTTCAATGACCTCTCATTTTTTATAGTTTGTATTAGGAATGCCGTTCGCACATTGCCAATAACGATTTATGTGTTATTGAAAATCGATTTGAAATTACTTTGCGTGCGCTTGCTATTGAAATCAATATGTGGGTACCTATTTTATCCGTCCATAAACGTTTACCTACTGCTGGACATAGGCTCAATGGCCCCTAAAATTAACTGTTAAAAGGATATTATCCATAACTGTTTGTATGGGTGTGGTGGGCTATTATCAGAAGTATATAATTGCGTCTTTGGCGCAGCTGTGAGGGACACATAAAACCCTCGGGTCAGAACGCCTCCGGTATGCAATATATTTGAAAAAAGAAGTATCTAATATTCGAGGAAGGTTAAAATTATTCGAGACAAAGAATGTCAATTTATTTTTAACCTTTTCAAATTAAGATTAAATTCATTTGTCAGCCATTTATGGCTGATTAATTACAATACTGTTGGAAAACAGTTGTAATAACTATAACATTTCCATTATCCGTTTCCAATATACCGTTTAGGTATCATTTGAAGTTTACCATAATACCTATCCATTTCCAATTACGCTCCTTTTTGCAAGATTAACCGATAGTGGCGTATTTTGAGACATTATGACTGTAATTTAAATAATTAAATTAAGTACAGTCATAATGGTGTCAAAATACGGTAAAATACCGTGATGGCACTCTGGAACGCAGACTAGACAGTTTGACGACACATAATATCACCACAAATATTTCAAATAAAAAATAAAACCATCGTCTAAACCACCAATCTAAAGAAACTGGTCTTAATCATAATTGGAACGCATCCAAAAAGGTCAAGGATTAGCTCGCTACTCTAATTCTTTCCTTTGTGTTCTAAAGCGCATTAAAATAAGAATACCATATGGTTAGCTGTAAATTATTGCTGTTTCTTCTTTTTTTGGCCACTCGAGCTTGTTGCTAGGCGATGCACCGTTTAAACTTTTAAAGGCTCGTTTCAATTTAGGAGAGTGCGAGTTTTTGGCCTCAAAAATAGAGGTTGTAAAGTTTAAGTCATTAAGACAACGTATAAACGTTTTCAGTAAAGTAAAATTGTTGCACTTTAGGCGATTAAGAAACTTTGGGGACACGTTAGGAGAGTCGATTGCTTCCATACCTAAAGATTCTATTCCGAACTTGGTTTTCACAATAAAAAAATTGATATTTTTGAGAAGTATCAACTTAGACTAATAAGTTAATAACTTAGCAAATGTTTCTTTTGCAAATGTTAATCATATTCGAAACTATAG
Source organism: Lithophane semibrunnea (assembly GCA_947363905.1). Classification (NCBI taxonomy): domain Eukaryota; kingdom Metazoa; phylum Arthropoda; class Insecta; order Lepidoptera; family Noctuidae; genus Lithophane; species Lithophane semibrunnea. The sequence goes on along the minus strand of OX376190.1, from coordinate 17,047,463 downwards.
TTCTGCACTCTACTAATCACTAGACTGGACACGTCTAAAGGAACCTTAAAGCTTCTAAGCAATTTAAAACGTGTACGCCCGTTTGCGGTTCGGCCAACCTTGGCTTTGAAGATATTTGTGTTACAAAAACAATGTAAGTGAGCTAACGTGTTTGGAGGTTAGTACAATGTTTTATTACGCTTTTCCTAGTAATATTGCATGTGGAAACTATTTCGAAAAGTGAAATGATAACAAATGAAGTGCAGTCCGTGGCAGATGTTACGTATCTTTAGAAAAGTTTATTTAGAAAAGCTTGATGCTTAGCGGTTTGAATTTAGAATGTTTTGTCGAATAAACGTCTCGATATTCAAAAACAGCGTGCTTTTTTGCGTTTATTTTTAATTCTTTTAGCTTTCCAAAAGGTTTTATAATTTTTTTTATAGGTTCGATGTAAGTATTCTCTCTGTAAGTCCTGTGTTTTTATGATGTTTCTACAAATGTAATTGATGTTTACGAATAGGAATTAACAGCTTTACCGCATCATGAGACTGTCTAGCTTTTATGACTATTCGTTAGCTATTGCGGTAGTTAATCACTTTAAAGATAAGTGCACGTTTTATTTCATGCTCATTCGTTTTATTAGTTTAGTCTAGTATTAGGTATATTATCTGTGGTTAAGGGAAGAAAAGCTAAGAGGATAATGAGCGAGTTGCCGGGTAAACTGCATAATTATCTATTCTGAAAAATCTCACCGTGAAAACTTAGGTTAAGTGATCTTGAAGTGAGATGTCACACTATTGACAGCTCAAATTTTCGTGGGACAACATTATGCTTTTTTATCTTAACAAAAGTCAATAATGCCTATATCTATATCTCATCTAGCACTAGCTTCTGCCATCGGCTTCGTCCGCATTATATTTTTATAAATAACTAGCGATCCGCTCCTTCTTCGAACGGTTTTTACAACTTCATAAAACGTTTATAAGATATACTCGTACGTAACATTAATAATAACGTATTAATCACATCCGGAATAAATTCTCTAAATGATGGTGAAAACCTCATCAAAACGTGTTGTGTGGTTTAGAAGAACATCGCGGACATACAGGCAAACACGAGAAGCGACTTTAATTTATAATATGTATAGAATAGCCAATGTTACTCAGTGATAATATAGCATTCTACTGGTGAAAGAATTGTTAAAATCGGTTCAGTAGTTTTTGTGTTTACTGTAAGTATTCATTACAAACAAAAATACAAATATTTTCTCTTTATAATATTCGTTTAGTTATGGAGAAAGATAATTTAGCTCGGTAACAGCTCAGGAATCTAATGCAATGCCTACCTACTTATAAATTCTACGACCATCAATGTACCGCACCTGCATCTAAAACTGGTTAGGAGCAGGATTAGTTATAAACTTATACCTTACTTAGATAGGTATATAATAGAGCCGTAGTATATGGAACTATGCGTGTATGATAATAACTTATTGAAGTTAGTAAGTTATTAGTTATGGTTAAGACGCCATTGATGTCGGCTTACCTGAGTGTACCCCATTATAGCGAAGTTCGTTACAGCAAAGTACGTTACAACGAAAGTACGTTATTGCGATGACGTTACAACGAAAGTACGTTATTGCGATGTACGTTACAACGAAAGTACGTTACAGCGAAAGTTCTTAACTGCGATTTGCCTTACTGCGAAAGTACGTTATTGCGATGTACGTTACAGCGAATGTTTACCAATGCGACGTACGCTGTCGTGCGTCTTTACTGCGATGATTGCAGTTTCGATAACACGGTATAATGCGATCTTGGTCATGTAGGATATGTGATGGGTCTTTTTACCCCGTATACAGGGTGTTAGTGTAAACACCGTTATCCTTGAAACTAGTGGTTTGGTTTCATTTATAGAACGTAAAATCAATGGAAAAATACAACTTTTTTTTCAAATAAAATCTACATTTTTCCCAAGAATATTTCACCCTACACACAAGGGCAACGAACTTGCGTCTCAACACGGCGGCCGGCGGTTAGCGGGGTTGGGCGGGGCGCGCAGGACGTTACATGACCGGCCGTCAGCTGTTTCGCAACTCTCTCGAACGCGTATCCATGAGTATCGGGACAGTGACGGATATTTACTCTTTAAAATCTTTTAATGAAAATAAGTTTTTTTTTTTGTTGTTACTGGGTCGTTTATTTTTATATTTAAGTCAACTACCCATGGTTTGAGTGACAACGGTGTTTACCCTTGCATACTGTATAGGTAAGTACACCCGGCTTACCTATATACGGGGTGTAAAAAGACCCATCACATAGCTGTCAACTACGCATTCTGTACATCAAATTAAGTAACTTTGCACAAAAATGCTGGGAAACGACTTTTCGTTTTGGTGTGAAAAATCGCTGTTTACGGTAGTGCGCTACGTAACGCACGCAAAACATTGTGTTTATGGGTCCATGCAACGGTTCAGGGGTCGTTACCTACTACATATCTAGTCAATATGCCTAGCCTTTTCTTTTTTGGGGTCTGCTCCCAGTCCAACTTTTACTAATTCAGGTGCATCCGACCTGAATTAGTAAAAGTATTTTACGTGGAGTGACTGCCTATCTGACCACTTGGTAAGACTGGTTGTCAGACTTTCGGGCTTCTGACGACTCGGAAGTTCCTTAACGACTGTCAAAGATCCACGAATGACAGCCGGGACCAACGGCTCCACGTGCTTTCCGAGGCACGGAGGACTCTCGGTATGTAAAGATGGTCACCCATCCGCGGACCAACCCCGGCAAGCGTAGCTTAACCCGATGGATCGACCCGTGCGGCTGTTATTACTTACCCACGCTCCTCAGTCACTACATAACTATTTATTAATATCTTAGTATCTACAAAATCTGGCAACACTCGAAAACCCCACTTTCGCGTTGCCAGCGCTAAAATTGAGTGGATCACATCTCGCATCCTTTCAGACGGATAACAAAAGTCCGGGATGTCCGTATATTTCACCCGGAGAGACTAATGTTCAGCCATCTTTGTCGTCTTACTGCTGAGTTTCAGTAAGGATTGCAGGACAAAAAAAAGGGATAAAAAGTAGGATTGCGAGTAGGTATTAACTTGCAGACAAAAGATATTTTAACTCGGTATTTTTCACTGTATTTCTTGAGGTAGGTACTAATTATAAATGATTACAATCACCCGCTTGCCGACACTTTTAGCGTGCGCACACATCAGTCGTCTTATGCGTCACGAATCATATTTTAATGAACATTCAACCTGACACCTGCAATTGCAAAAAACGTAAGAGAATATCAAGCAAATCATGATTAAACTTCAAATCAAGTAGTCAAAAGCATAGCATACCTAGAGCTTAATACCTACTTAAAAAATGAGAAACAAACCAATACAATACAATAGCAGTAAATAATATATTATACATATAATACAATATTAGCAGTTTCTGAAATCTTATTTTCAATAAAACTCATAATCCTACAGAGTTACTTCTAAGAATGTTGAAAAATCCATAATTATGTAATTTCGCAACATCTTCATTATAATTTTTCCTCTCGTAATTTATCTTGAAACTATAAGAAATGTTCACAGTTCACCAAATAATAATAAAGCCCACAATAATGATGTCAACAATCGCCCACAGTCCACAATATGTCTTACGTTAGCCAACTAGTCATGTATTTTTTAACACAGCACTAAAATTTTATCGCGCCAAGCCTTGTAAATCGATCGATTGCGATTATTGCTGGTTTTATATTTATTGAAGTCTATATTTTATAAAATCGAATTGTTAATAAGCTTGTGTGATACTGAAAAGAAGAATATTTATGAGGTGAGAAGAAGAAGGAATCTTTTCAGCCTAGGGGAAGGGGACTTGGTCTGTTTTTCAGTATTCTGGGGGACTCATATTTCAGTCTTTCTCGCACTGATACCTATATCACTGATATTATAATACTACGCAGCCCCGGATCTTCAATTTTTTTTAGGCGGGGCAAAATCTGGTAACATGCCGCCCCCGCCCACTTATATTTATTTTTACCTATCTTTATAATTTATTTAAGCCTATTTATTTACAGATAAACAGGGTGTTAGGGTTAACACCGTTATCCTTGAAACCAGTGGTTGGTGTCATTTATAGAACGTAAAATCAATGGAAAATTACAACTTTTTTATTTTAATTACATTTTACTACAATACTTTTTTATACTATTACCCTTTCACCCTATGCTCTAAGGCAACGAACTTGCGTCTCAACACGGGTGGGGGGCGTGGGACGTGACCTGACCGGCTGCGAGCGCGACCCCTCCCTCAGTCATTCAGCTATTTCGCTAGCGAGCACGGTCTCGGATGGAAACTTTTTAAAATCTTTTAATGTAAATAACTTTTTTTTTGTTGTTACTCGGTCATTTATTTTTATATTTAAGTCAACTCCCCATGGTTTGAGTGACAACGGTGTTTACCCTTAGATCCTGTATAGACATGAATGTGTACCTCCTACAGTCAATACACGTTCAAATATATTATATATCCTACAGTGGCGAAGAGTGATTTTTCGGGGGTGGGAAAAAAGAACAAGAAAAAAAAATAAAAAATAAAAAAAACTATAGTGACGAATTGAGAACCTCCTCCTTTTTGAAGAAGTCGGTTAATAATACTTGTTATGATGTCACTTCGGACCTTCCTTGTGGCCGCGAAAAGCTTCTTCTTGTTTGTTTACCTAACAAAAGAACGGTGTCAACATTCAAAAAGCCACCACCACTTTCACAAACCACGCACACTCACACAGTTCAACAAGTGATTTCAACCACACTACTGCAGATCTTTACTAAGCTCCTACGCTCCTAATAGCGCAACGCCATCTAACGAAAATATCAGAAATGCAATGCATTTTGTCAGTACAAGAACGAGATATCTCCATTCAAAAAATTGACAAAATAATTAAACAGAGGGCGCGTTTAACGAGAAATTTTTAGGGAGTGGCATTTTACAATTCAGAGTTTTCGCTCACGGCCACTAGAGGGAATTGGCCGCGCGGGTGTAGAGCTTCAAACGAATTAGCGAAAAATCGTCAGATTATGAATGTAAAAACCCCTTTATTACATAAACTACTAGAATCTGAGAAAATTAAACAAGAGAAACAATACATTTTATTTTATTTACAACTGCCAGTCAGCCATTCATATTTATCGTAAAGGGAAACATTAGAATGTTTGAAAAAACTATCACGTCGTTTGTAATTTATACTTATATCTGAGCGAGCACGGCCTAACGTAATTATGTGTTTCTTATTTTCAAAACTTAACCTTGAAAAGCATGTTTCCTCACAAAGAAAATAATCCTTAACAACAATGTATAGGCTACCACTAAGCTACCAGACGGGCCGCACGCGGGCCAAAAGACATTGTAGTTAATTAGAAAGTCCTTGACGAATTATTGCCGCCATCCTAATCCTACTGATCGTACTAATAACTTTTCAAATCTATTAAGAAATTTCAACTTAACTAACTACTTACCCCAAATACATAATTACAACGTACACTTTCACTAAAGTCAAAACACTTTAATCACTGTTTTATACCAACAAACTAATACTACTACTACGATTCTCGTACTGATAAACTAACGAATTCAATAAATAATACGAACAAAATGCTAATTAACTGCAAGTTTAAACAAATTATAATGCGATTACGTCAAACAGCAACCACACAATAGCGTCGTCCTGTCCGAACTCCGAGCCGAACGCATTACGAAATTCAACGAAAACTACCGAACCGATATCGCCGCATCTCGTTCACGCGCACGCAATTTTAGATCGCTTTAGGTACCATAACTCGTATTTGACCGGCTTGCTTGAAGCGTATGAAACCGGGGTGTCACGTGACCGAAGTGACGTCATAACGCCTTGATTTTTGAAGGAGCGATAAGCCAGCTGTGCCGCCGAGTTATTTTAGAGAAAATTTTTTAGCTGTTGGGAGACAATAAAGACAAAACATTGAATGTAGGCGTTTTGTATAGTTTTAATGATATGGTGTATTAAATAACAATAGTGTGATTACTGAACAGGCATTTTAAACACTACTGGCTGTGTCATTTTTTAATGACCATAGAGTGGTTTTGTTTCGAATTCCAGAAGGGAAGCCGATAGGAATCGGCTTGTAGGGTAGCTTCGTCCCTGCTACACTGTAGGATATATATTTTATAAACAACACAGGATAGGATTTAAAATAAAAATCAAATATTGCATTTGTGAATTGAATTGAAATTACAATTTTACTCTTCGAGCTTTTTGTTCTGCAAATAAATCTTGCTTTGTCATAATTTTGCTCTTGTTCAATTCGATTTTCTATCGCTATTGCAAAGACTCGATAAGCATTCCTGCCTCATAGAAGATCGCAAATAATTTATAATTAGTTTTAGTTTGCTAAAACTTCGCTCATAGCTTGCGGATGTAGTAGGAAGCGTAGAGTACACAGGGCTACACATCGAGCTATACATTTCCAGTTTATGCTGATCTCGCATTGTGTAGGATTTTCGTACAATGCGAAGTCAGCTTATACTGGAAATGTATAGCTTGATGTGTAGCCGTTTGTACCTAAGCCCTTAGGTATCGGTCGAGTTGCGATGGCCACAGTAAAACAAGAGTGAAATTTCTGTACTTGTACTACTATTTATTCTGTGGTCAAAGTTAAGTAAATGATGATAGTTGTCCATTCGTCTGTAAAGTGTGAATTTTGCCGCCCTCTGAACTTGCCGCCCGGGGCATAGACCCCGGCTTGCCCCCCCCCTAGATCCGGGGCTGATACTACGTACCTATATTAATTCAGTAGGTACTAATTTGTTTTCTGAAGGATTGTGACGTGGCCCATTTCCTTCTAGCAGATAGAAGCCCTGCCCTCTATTCTTATAGAGGGCACTGGTGGCTCAGTGGCAATGGCCCCGATTTACGTGTCGTAGGTCGTGGGTTCGATCCCACACAGGCAATTTACTTTAAGTAAATTATTTCATCACCGCTGCTCTCAAAACGGTGAAGGAAAATATCGTGAGGAAACCGGCATGTCCTAGGACCAAAAATTCGAAGACATGTGCCATCCACCAACCCGCACTAGGCCCGCGTGGTGGATTGCAGCCCACTCCCTCACACAGAGAGGAGGCCTGTGTCCCAGCAGTGGGAACTATATAGGCTGATTATGCTATGCTTATGCTTATTCTTTTTCGTCCTATCAATGCTGAGGATCGCGACCAAATACGACGTGGTCTTCTGCAGTGTGGACCGCATGGTAATGCTGCCTCCAAGAGCCTTCTTGATCGCGTCTGATCATCTTGCCGGTGCTCTGCTTTGAGCGCGTTTCAATTCCACCCAGTTTAGTATCATAAGCCTTTGCAGACCATGCATGTCCAAAAAAGCTGAGGGCATGCTCCCGGCATATTGTAGATTGCCGCTTGGTGATGTTGAGTTCCTCCAGTATGGATTAATTCGTTCTCATGACGGTCCTAGTATACGAAGTAGCCTCCGCCAACACCACATCTCGAAAGCATGGATCTTACTGCTTTCGTGGCTTTTAATGCACCACGTTGACTTGGCCCATATAAGTCCAAAAATTTATGTTAATTTCACTCTGATTTTTACACGCCTAACTAACTAGTTTGGAGCCTCTCTTTTCGCTACTTATTCCATCAATAAAACCGATTGCTATTTCATCCTTGTATGGCACAAACATGTGGTCCAGTTATTTGTATCACCTACAAGTTTAAAACTTGATTGAACGACTTACTTATACGAAGGTGTTTAGCGGTCGTGACTACTTTTTGCTACTGCAACATAATTGCAATTTTTCAATGCAATTTATTGGCACGTGGATTGCAATAAATATTTTTCTTATTGACATTACGTTGGATAAAAATTATACACCATAGCTCAATCTAATCTCAACTGCCATTTTTTTTTAAAGTACTAAATGAAGCGGAAGACGATTTGAAATTACGAAGTAGGTATAGTACTTCAGTTGCGCATGTGCGACGTGCAATCAACATAACATAATTATCATCACGCCTGTATTCTCCGATGGGTTAGGCAGAGCCCTATCTATAGTACACTCACATTTCGCCAGTTATGTTTTAGTTTAGTGGGGCGAGCCTCTTGCCATCGACCGGGCACAAATCAGACTACAGGCTGTTACTAAGAAATTCCTAATGGAAAAACCCAATAACAATTTTCCCAATCTGGTAATCGAACTCAGTACCTCATGCTCAGCAGTAGCGCTTGCGACCTAGACAAAGAGTCAATCAACTAGCTAAAAATGCATAATTATTATTGTATTTTTTCATTTTTGTGTTATTTAAAAAAAAAAACAGTAATAATAGTTAAGGAGCTCGTGGCTACGTAATAACAGCCGCACGGGTCGATCCTTCAGGTTAAGCTACGCTTGCCGGGGTTGGTCTGTGGATGGGTGACCATCTTTACATACCGAGAATCCTCCGTGCCTCGGAAACCACGTTAAGCCGTTGGTCCCGGTTGTCATTTGTGGATCTTTGACAGTCGTTACGGGCTACGGGTCGTCAGAAGCCCGAAAGTCTAACAAGCAGTCTTACCAAGGGGTATCATATTACCCAGTTACTGGATTGTGGAGGTCAGATAGGCAGTCGCTCCATGTAAAATACTGGTATTCAGCTGCATCCGGTTAGACTGGAAGCCGACCCCAACATAGTTGGGAAATGGCTAGACAGATGATTATCAGTAATAATAGTTGATTTTGAAGTAAAAAACAAAAGCAAGTACATTCTAGTTCTTAATTTAAAATCGAATCTGACCTACATTTAAGAAATAATAAATAAAATCCCACGCGTGCAGTTTTTGCCTCATTTTCTCAAGGATACACTGACATTCAGACATTGAGCAGATCATCCATTTTTCACTGCAGAAGTTTTACTTGCACTAAGTGCTTCTAGGCATTGCGAAAGAAATCTATTTAAAATAATGGCGACGTAACTGAAGTAAGCAGACTGAATTATTACAATGACGCAAATGAAAATAGTAGATGAGTCAAATTTTTTTTCTGTACCTACCTATTAAAATTGCAATGGAAATGACCATGTATGTGGTTTCAATTTTCAGGCAAGGATAATTTTTTTCATAAAGCAAGAAAAGTTTTGTAACCGTTCCTGGTGGATTTTCTTCAACCTTTTACTAAATTAATTTCAGGACTACTTCAAGTTTCATGTAACCTTTATATATAAATTTGTTAAATTGTAACGTCACCATTTACTGCTGCGTCAAACTCCAGCTCCATTTGTGAAATTCTTACCTGAAAATAACAGAAAGAGACATTAAAAAATAAGTCGATTTAATTTCAATGTCAGTATCAACACACAATCAAGAAATGTTAAATGTTTTCCACATTTCAATATTTATTTGCGACATCTGTCCTCAAAAGACGCACAGGGCTATTAAAAATGAATATATTTATTTTATTAAACGCGCGAATACCATTACTAAGATAAAGTGCGCATAAACGTCGGAAACAGCGTTTAGGGAAGTTTACCGATTTCATTCGTGTGCGTTCGGAATTTATTGATTTGTGGCTATATGCGTCGGTGAGGAATCGAGAATGTCCATCAATTCAGACATTTCCTTGTTTTGACAGTTTAATTCCTGTGCCGCATGCATAGGGATTAGGGAAATAAGATTGGCTTCAGATAGATGGAGCTTGGAAAGCTCCGTATTCGTATGAAGTTTTCAAACCCAATTTCTTAAAACGGGCACACGGTCGATTGCATAAACTTTTTTTTTATGCTGTCCAAAAGTGGAACGTAAAATTCAACGAAAAGAAAATATTTGTGAAAATAAAGTTCGATTTTGCTAATTGTCATGGACGATTGAATATTACTAACTGTCATCACCATTGAGTAGGAATCTAAATCTTATACAGTGTAAAAGCATTTAAACATAAGTCTGAGGCTATTCCGAAGGATTAGTTAGCCGTCTAGACACTCTGACGTGGGCATGATGCGTTGCAGTCGGAGTGGGTTGTATTTAGCCCGAAGGTTATTCAGCATGGTGTGTTCACCATAAGCGTATCGCCGATTCGTCGTTGGTTTGACTGTTAGGCGTATTTCATACTTGTTCGAGTGATTCGTCACGATTCGAAACAGTTGGACGGCAAAATATATGTTCGATTTTGCTGTCGGCTGTGGCGGCCAGCCAACACCATGGGTCACCAACATCATATAGAATTATGAGTAGGTACTAATAAGGCTCTTGTGCGTTCGTTGGCTGCCCTTATTAAGGCTCCCGCAGACAGGCACGCAGTAGAACAATTTCTATTAAGTTTTCATAGAAATTGTTCTACAGAATCGCATCGCACTGTCGCGCGCTGTTTGCCTTTACCCGACTGCACGACAGCAATGTACGGATGATTTGAACTATCTTTCTTATTTAGAAAAGTAAACAATGCAGAAACCACACTGCTAATTATAGCCAACAGTCATATTTCCCCAAATATCAATGAATTCACAAGTTGACCATCGAATTCCTTCACGTAGTTACAATTAATTTATAGAAACATAAGAGCTGCAGCCAAGTTCAGTGTTCTGAAGCCTGGCAGCTGTCCAACGAATTTTATGTAGTTCTGCTGATCCTCAGATTAACTAGCGATATCTAATGTGATCGGTACGGTTTGTCACTAATTGAGATCTTAATTTAGAGTCTGAAGGACAGCTTGATTTCCTTGTTGCTAAACTTAGATCTAAATTGATGAAGGATTGTGTGTAGGAGCTGAAGATAATAGTTTTGTTATTTTTAAGGTTCCTTCGAATTAAATGAAATGAAATTGTTTATTCTGTAAATAAGACATCGGAATCACTTTTACACGTCTAATAAAAAATAAAAAAAGCTAGATGAGGTCGGCGTTTCCTATCTGACTACTCTGAGAAGAAAGACCGAAACAAACTCAGAGGTCGCAGTCTCTTTTAAGGTCCAGAAATAATCTTGGTCAGGGCATATGAAGACCATGTAGATTAATGTCTGAAATGGTCTTTTGAGGAAAGAACCACAGATTTGAGTGGATCTGTCCAGTCAGTGCAAGCATTTGTCAGTAGGTATCCGAAGAGCTCAACGGAGCTCAACGACTAATACAAAAGTAGCTTTCTGATAAAAGATAGTGGCTATCAAAAAATGGTGGCTATGACTCAGAAAAATCCTGAGTGAACAAGAAATATTCGGCGAGATTTTACGGGTTTTTGCACTGTATTTTCCTTATTAACTTCATGTATAATATTAGCTGTGTGTTCATGAATTTTAAAAGCTCCGTGAATTACCCATACAAATCTAAAAACCACAAAATTGACTCCGATCACTAGTGACGGACCCGTTTGCCGAGATCTGGCGTGGGAAATAATATATTACGATGATATAAATTGTGACAGGCAGCCTCTGCCAACTAGGTTACGTACTGTAATGCAATCTTTTTTTACACCACGAACTAATGTTTATTCACCCGAATCTTTCCGTACTACCGTTCAGCTAAATAATACAATGTTTTGGTAATTTATAAATAAGATGTTGTAATGTTGATTTGATTTTTGACAGTTACGTTTTGAATATTCTGAATGCGTGTGAAATATTTAACGGCAGCCGAGACTATCCGAAAAACATTCCGAATTCAAGATTAGGAATTTTTAAATTGAAATTGTTTATAAAATAACCTAAATCAATGTGATGTTAGAAAATTATAGTGATAATATAATTATTTCAAGCGAAGCGCACATTACAGACGTAACGAGCCGCAATGCAACGTATTTTCATACAAAAAAGTGCGGTGCGGCTCGCCTGTAGTGTGCAGAAAACTATATGTTGTCCGTGAGTTCGTCTTCAATCCAGGTCCTTCTCCAGGTCAAGGTCTACGTGTGTGCTACCGTGAAAGCGTAACAAATAAAACAAAGTCACTTTCCTATTTATAATAGTATAGTTAGGATGTATTTGTGATGATTTGCAATGCGGTGTGTTGCGGCGCCGCTTTAGCCTTTAAAGTTTACAAGAGTGCTTTTTGTAAAATGCATAGGTATTCTGACTACATATTACGGAGCATATTATTATAGGGTTTTTATTTCGCATATTGAAATAAGCATTTACACGCTAGCTTCTTTATGTTTCTAACTCATTATAGAAGCCTAGATTTCCATAAATATGAAATCATTTGAACATAAACAAATAACCGGTAAGGAATATTATTTATCCATAAAAATATTAACTGCTCTCAAAGTCATTAGAAGACTCGTGTCAGCATCTCAATAACGATAAACCTTATATCATATATGGCGAGCTAATGATTCTCGTTCATTTTAATGATGAAGTTCGACATAAAACGATGCAGGAAACGTAATTACAACCTTATCTTGAAGAAAATCCAATATTTAAGGCAGCTCCTAACAACATGATCCTAAACTTTATGACTTAGCATAGACGCCTATTTCCTTTTCAGTTTTATTGGTTCACATCCTTACTTTATCCTTCTGAAGCACTTCCAACTTTATCGTTATGGCTTAAGGTTGCTATTTAAGTGTATAGCTTTTGGTACTCAAGGCTATATGTTTGGGAAGCAGTTAGGTTGTCGTAGTAAGGAGAGCTGAAATGGACGTTTCTTATTACCGGGCTAAGAGCATGTAAGTGCTATAACACTGGGTTCTTGTTATGGACTAGTAGACTATATGTTCAGGAATTATTGTAATGAAAAATTAAAGTTCCACCATGAGGTCTCACACGTTTGCAAAAAGGTAATAACCGAGTGGCTTAAAACCTTAACATACGAGGAAACTGAGCAAGTTTTGGTTAGACTTGGTTAAATCATTTCTTTTATTATTATTATTATTTTTTATTCCCTCCGTAATCCAAACACATCGGCACTTTAAAGAAGATATTCACATTCACACACACAAACACATTTATACACACACACACGCACTAGCACACACACAACACTACAAACAAGACGCACATACATACAGTTTTCTTAGGCATACAACTTCAGCTACACAAAGAGCTGCTAATTAGTTTATAAGTAATTTACTGTTCATTTTTCAACTTTTGTTACGTTACCTATTAAACTTACGTTACCTATTACCGGAATATTTTGTGCATTAGTCTCAATATTGTTAATATTATGGGAAGGAGCGAGATGGCCCCAACACAGGTATTATCAATTACCTACTGGGGATGTCTCATTATGTTATCCATGTAACTGCTTTGGGACAAATAAACATTTTTCATTTTTCATTTTCAAAAGCTCGTATTATTATAGTGTCATTAAGAAGTCGTTGTGTGGGCAATGAATGACGCTCTTAGCCCACTTATTGTAAGAATATTAATAAGCGACAGAGGGTTGTGTATAATATAGTTGAGCTGGGGTGGTTTAAACTTTAGATCAAACTCAAACTCAACTCATTTATTTCAAATAAACCAATTACAGGCACTTTTGAATTGTCAAGGGGTCGGTCAGTCAGAAAGATGAAGCTAGTTGCCCATTCCAAAGCGTAGTAGGTAGACAGATACAAAAAAAAAAGAGTCATTCAAAAAACATAAAAATGAAGATCAGTATCTAGGTACGTACTAATTGTAACCTGTTTTCTGAATTCACCTAGAAAGAAGATTCCTAAGTCGATAGTAAATTGGAAGAGGTATCTCTGTGTAGGCTTTGTGTTTTCCGTCGTAAATAGCAGGGATTCCAATCCAAAGATTCAAAGAGCAAATAATACCTACAACCATATTTGTTTTAGATAATATATCGTTTCTATTTTAAATGCATGATTACATTTAAATACATTGCAGACATATTTCAGAATGATTCAATCTCTGAACAAGAAAGTGACTCATGAATGTTGTTTTAATTTCGTCACGAATCGTAATATTTATTTTGAATGATATTTATTTTGTCAATGATTTCACTGGAATACTTTTACAAGTATTGAAAGAGACATTCTTAGACATTATCTTAAATAATATAAATGACCGGGAAACGGAAAAAAAGACGAAAAGCAAACCATGATAAAAATGTTGCGATAACATTAAAAAGAAATTCAAAGACAAACCAGTATCCCTGTGCTCTGAGATGTAAATTCATTCAGAAGTCTTAAAATTCTATGCAAACATTCCTTTAGATAACATTTCAATGATGAGGAACTAAATGGCTGCAACCTTTATCAGTGAAGTAATTCATAAGACTGACTTTATTGCTTAAATATGAACACGCAAGGAACAGAAAAGCTTACTGCAGATGACTAACGACATTCCTCAATTACAATTTCAAAGATCATAAATTCGCACATCACATAACATTTAATCCTATTAAGCCCTTTAACACGATCTTGCTTTCCACTGCCAAAGCACAAAAAGAGAGCAGTTTTCAACAGACAGATCTGTCGCTGCCTTGTGTCTGCTTAATTCCTCACATAGTTCCGCCGAGACAGCTACTTATCTCTTTGATGTACCGTGATTCTGATACCACTCCTTTGAAGTCCGGCTACTTATATGGACCATAAATATATTCAGTGATGACCTGTTTCCCATTCACGATAGTATATCGATATCGCGTTTAGGATCATCGTCATCGATTCCGTTGATAAAACTATTCGTTTTTATAGGTATCGGATATGCTAAATCGATTTCGTTTAACATTTATTCGCATCGGCGGATTTGATATTAGATTTTAAATGGCGTTATGTAATGTTATAGGATCCTTGGAATTATATTACCAATATTGCATTTCCGTTTATGCTGATGATTTTATTAAAAGCGAATGCAACCGGTACTTCTTCACCCCTGACATTTTCGTACTCTTTGGTATCCATACTAATATTATAAATTCGAAAGTAACTCTGCCTGTCTGTCTGTTTGTAAGTGACCTTTCACGCCTAAACCACTGAACAGATTTCAACAAAATTTTGGCAAGGAGATAAATGGCACCCTGGGGAAGGACATAGGCTACTTTTTATCGACATACAGAGCGGGCGAAGCCGCGGGCGGAATCTAGTTATCAATATTGAGTCCACCTCCCAAATCTTACGACACCCGTGGGAAGATTATTACACGCCCTATTAAAATCAAGGACCACACATCACTTCCAATTCACTGAAGATATAAATTATCCAATTGAGTTTCATACACGATCAATCTTGTTCTGACCCTTCATATTCTGCTAAATCAAGTCTTAATAGAGGCTCCTCCTAACGCCGATTACAATTAAGAGGATCGCAGATGTCATCTTTTAATTTGTTCAATTGGCTGTGAATTTCCATAGTATCACCTTGTTTAATGGTGGTGTGACCTATTTATCATGATTATCGCTGTTTGCCCATGATGGCGTCAACTTTGGCGCCTCTCGTGGGTGTTTGTAGGGCTATGTAGGTTAGTGCGTGGTGTAAGATTAATTAGTTTTTGGTACAATCGTGACTTGAACGTTTCTTTTGTTTGATTTATTCGGTGCTGGAAATTGTTTGTATCATTTACATAATTCTTATTGATGATCAACTATTAGTGGTACCACCACCATAGTTTGTTTAAATAAAAATGTTATAAATATCAGAAGGTATACGTATTATTTTGTGTATTGTTTAGTTTTTTTTTAATATGCGAGAAAGGTACTTGACTTTACCTTCCGGAATTCTTTTGTTGAATTCCTGATGTTATATTTTTGTTGATGTTTATGTTTTCATGCGTTTCTTTCAAAAATCTATTTCCTAAATGTAGGAATTGTATTTTAAAAGCTATTATATTAGTTTGCTCTATTATTGAAATCCTATTTTTGGTAATCCCGCTACTTGCTTATGATCCACACCATACAATTCTTGACATTGCGTCCAGTTTTCAATGAGCTTGCCCTATTACACACACAATTTGCGAGCTCGTCCTGTGCATTGACTGCGATGACCTCATTTTCCTATTGATTTCGAGACACAACAGCGATATGCTAATCGGATGATAATTATTTCTTGCCTATGATCTGAGATCAAGGTGGATTAGTGGTATTTGATTATGTATTGAGACATAAGGTTGGGTTTGTCGCATTTTCGATGTTGATAAGAATACTAGTACCATTATTGCTACAAGATGAATGGTAGATGGCTTGGTTACCGATTATTCCCGATGTCCACCACTCGTTTGGCCACCACTGGGGGACAGCGAAACAACTTTTAAATTTTTCTCGTTGTCCACCACTGGAGGGGACAGCGAAACAACTCTTAAGAATTATTCTTGTTGTCCACCACTGGGGGACAGCGTAACAACTTTCTAAATTATTTCCATTCGCCACCACCGGTGGAGAGCGACACGGATTTTTAAACATTCCCTATGGCCACCGTTGGGGACAATAGCACAACTTTTGATCCTATTCCCACTGGTCATCAGTTAAAATTATTTTCTCTAGAGACCAGTAAAGAATAGCTACTACACTTACGGATTTGGTTTTAGCGGTTAATGCTGAAATTATTTTTATCTAATTCAAACGTTAATAATAATAAAAATCTTTATTTATATAATATTAAAGGTATTAAAGCTTTGATTGCTTATTTTTTTATTGAAGTGGGTAATTATTCGACACAATATTTTCACAGCCGGTTATAATTAGTTACAATCTTACACTACACACTATCCTAACTAATATTATAAAAGCGAAAGTGACTTTGTTTGTTTGTTACTCGTTCACGCTAAAACGGCTGAACGGATTTGGAAGAAATTTGGCACAGGGGTAGACTATGACCTAGAATAGGACATAAGATACTTTTTATCCCAATTTTCCCACGGGATCGAGACTT
Source organism: Lithophane semibrunnea (assembly GCA_947363905.1). NCBI lineage: Eukaryota > Metazoa > Arthropoda > Insecta > Lepidoptera > Noctuidae > Lithophane > Lithophane semibrunnea. The sequence continues at coordinate 17,030,669 of OX376190.1, read as the reverse complement.
ACGCAGGTAAAATCGTGGGGCGCAGCTAGTACTAAATAAATATCACAATACAATAGAGTGTAAACTCCATTTAACGCCATTCGATTTAACCTGGTTAAATCGAATGGCGTTAAATGGACAAAGTCTAGTAATTTCGACGTTTTAGAGTCTAAAACGTCGAAATTACTAGACTTTGTTGGTTTACCTAGCACGTATTTACCTCGACTGTCGGCATCATAGGATTTATAGTTTTAATAGATAATGATAAGCATTAGCAATAAATAAAATTGTATTTTTATAAACTATAATTTAATTAATAATTAAATATATTACATATAAGTACAAGAAAATAAATATTATTTTATTATTACATAAACATTTGAATTGGATCAAAATAATTTCAGCATTAACCGCTAAAACCAAATCCGTAAGCTATCCTTTACTGGTCTCTAGAGAAAATAATTTAAAATGATGGCCAGTGGGAATTGGATCAAAAGTTGTGCTATTGTCCCCCAGCTGTGGCCATAGGGAATGTTTAAAAATCCGTGTCGCTCTCCACCAGTGGTGGCGAATGGAAATAATTTAGAAAGTTGTGACGCTGTCTACCAGTGGTGGACAACGAGAATAATCTTTAAGAGTTGTTTCCCTGTCCCCCAGTGGCGGATAGCGAAACAACTTTTACAAATTATTCTCGTTGTCCAGCAGTGGTGGCCAGCCAAGTGTGGACGTCGGGAATAATCGCTTGGTTACTTCTTTTTTTATAGTGAGATGTTTCAGCAGCATCAAAACAGAAGTTTCAATTGTTTTTGTTTCGAAATCATCCATTGGTTGTTCTCTATATATTTTTGTACCACTTTATTATGTCCACAGAGTCCAGAGCCTCGAGGCTTATTTCGGTAAACTTTAGTAGTTTCTCCTATAAACTTAGTAGGACTAAATTAGTATGCGCCACACTACACTGCTCGCTGATAGTTCTAAAGTTAGTGTTTACATTAAAACACCCGGCTCTTGCTAGTAATAGTACCACGTACAGTGTGCGATTACAATTTTATGGCTGAATTAGCAAAGTAGGGCGCTTGAATCTTAACTCCAAGATCCTTTAGACCTGTCTTTCAAGCAAACCAATATTTTACTAGAGACAGCTGAAGTCAGAGCAAATCTAGATCTGTAATGTTTAATTCAGCGGTCTAAATTAAAATTTTATCTAGTTTTTTACTAGTAAACTAAATAAAATAAGTCTTAAAACCCTGGTTATAAAGTCCTAATTTGCTTTTTGTTCGTTTTGCAGATGAATATATATGTTTGCAAATAGGACATTAACATCTACTTGACATTAACCGATTTTGAGGTCGTGTAAGACTTTATTTAAAGATATGTAAGTAGTATAGTGACAGATCTTACTTTGTGAGAATGGCATGTTAATTTCTATTCCATATATAACGTAACCACTGTATAGGTACTATATTTATATTTTGGTCGACCACCCACTATTAAAATTAGTCAAGCATTCATTCACAAAAGTCTAGTATCTATTTATATCTCAATGGGTCACATAGAATGGAATAGGTTTCATATCTCCGCTCAGACACATCACAGACATTGCTGTATCTATTTAGAGCATCTTCACAACGACTTAGGCAAATTTTGTGCTTGCTTGCCACCAATTGTTCACTACAAATCATTGACTACAATCAGAACACGCATTGCGTTTTATGAACTATTTGATTGATTTATTTGCGGTTTTCCCCATGTTAGATTGGAAATTATTTCAATTGACCCGGGTTTAATGTCTTTCTATTATGTTTTATGAATAACTGATCACCATTTCTTCATCTCTCGAGTCAGTTATATACTTATATGCGGAATGTGGTATTTTTCCTTCTTATCAAGTGAATGCTAACAAATTCCAAAATGATATGCGATCCTATTCAATACGTCCCCATAGCCCGATTAAGATATTTCGAATCTTCAAATTTCCTCAATAAAAATATCCGACACTTCACTCAATGCCCTGTTCGTCGAATTACACCTTAATGTGCATTTTTGCAAACTTATTTTGCCATCACCACCGCTAACCATCACCTTCATCGTGCTTATCATAAGGTTTAAATTCCTGTGTTTTTCGTTTTTGTAGATGAAGGAGTATTGGTAAGTTTCAGCCGCTTGTAATCTCGGATTACACGCACACAACGTCTAAAGTGACATACGTTGGAGTATTATCATGCGCAGAGTCTATTGTGATAGCAGAGTGATAGACAGCCATGGTTGTCATGTAAATAGGAACAGTTTTGGTATTAGATCGTTATGAATATTTATAAGCTGAAGAAGTTGTGGTGCAATCAAAATGTATGGGTTTGATTGAGGAAAATTAATGGTGGCGCAAGACATTCTTTCTATTGATATATCATTTGAGTTGATAGTACCTTGTGATTTGTGAATGATTGGAAGTAACTGTTTGTTTGATTATGCTATCATTATCTTGATGCGGTATACGTTTAGTAAAGTTCTGAATTATAGTAGTTACCTTCAGAAATGCGGTTCCCATCGAATGACAGACCGTTATTAGTTGTAAGGTTGTTACTATGATGCTCGCATCTGTTATCCGTAATTGATGGGTGTGAGCTCTGTTCCAGATTTAGATTACAATTGCGCCTTAGTCTACAAATGGGCTGATTTAGAAACGTTTTAGAAATCTTCAACCATCTTACTGTCATCCTCTACAATGTGTTCGTACAATACATACATACGCACTTACAATTCTATCAGCCCCATTTCCGCTTACAATTCTATCAGCATCGTCTCATATGTCAGCTTGGTGAATTTAAATGTGAATTTTACATGATAATATGGTACAGACAATACATCATACATGCCGTTGTGACTGGCAATGCGAAATGAGATGAAGCAAGATCACGGCCAGCCAGCATCTTCTTTCATACATTATGGATTGGTTTTTGTAAGTGGATATTGATGGATAGGAATGGGTTTACGCTTGGTGAACTGTCTACAGTTCACCAAGCGTAAACCCATTCCTATCCATCTCTCCTATTCATTCATCCACTATCTCTTTGCCTCACTTGACCTCTAGGTCAAGTGAGGCAAAGAGATAGTTCAATCGAAGAATAATTTGTGCGAATGCCTTGCTTAGGTTTTTTCGTTGCGAAGGATTTATATAATTCGGTTAAAATATAAATGCTTTTAGCGAGAAAGCTCTACCATTCCATAGGGGACTATTATGTCAATCTAACGAATTTATTCTAAAGTCACCTAACGACTAAATGATTCTGTTATAAAAAGTTATCAAAATGAAATCGAAAGCAAAATCTGGAACTTCCTTCATAGCACGCGCGGCCACAATAAAAATACCACACAAAGAATCGATTCACCACACATCGATGTTTTGGAATGTTCTCCACATTTCAAAACATCGATAAACCATCACCGAATAATGACACACCGAACAATGCTCCGATAAACAAGCAATAAGAATCGATTGATCGAATCGGACATGTGATCGTCATTGACAGTGTAATCGAATCGAACGAGATCAAGATCACGGTCGAATCCATCGGCTGTAATTGCATAACGATTGTTGGTGCATGTTGCAGACGGAACGCGTGGGTGTAAAACAGTATTAGGAGTTTTTTAATGAATATATTTTTCAGCTTGCTTTTTATAGCACTATGAGAAACATAGTGTACATTTAGTTGATATTTATCTTGATAATATGCTCACTTTTATGATGCAGTTTCTCTCTTATATCGATGCAATCTATTTCAAAATCGTTTCCTTCTAGTCAATATTCTTCTTTTATAAGCAGATACTAATGACCATTTCCTTTCTTTTGATTATCAATTTGTTTTCTTTCTTTCTTTTTTCTTTCTACCTAATCGCTATTCTCACTTGCCTTGGGCACAATAATCACTGGCATGGAAACAAAATCAATTTCTCAGCGATCATTGCGCCGGTTTTTTCTTCTATATTTATGCTCTTAGCAACTCCGATACTATTTATTTTTATCAATGAGTATTTTCTTTATTTGCCTTTAGTATCGGATTGGTTACGTCTATACAATAATTTATGTTGGTTACTATGATTATCATAAACGTTTTCTTTATGTTTGTAACAATGGAATGGAACGTTTTTTAGTTACGGGAACATAAATGATATAGTCAAATAAAAGACGATGTAGGAAATTCGTTACTTCATGGGTGATGCTTTTAATAGTCTTGATTATAATAAAGAGATCAAAATCAAAGTTACTTCGTCATATTTTAACAAAACATTATTTAATCATGAAATGCATTCATATACTCTAACCGCCTTACTAATAAACGTTGTATAGCGCCTGTATAGTTACACAACGTTTTGTCTTCTTCTTTAAAACATATTTTGACTTTTGAAACAAGAAGACAAAGCGTTGGGTAACTATGCAGGCGCTATACAACGTTTATAAACGTTTAAGGCGGTAAGATTACACCTAACAATAATTAATAACTTTCACTCTATCAACAAAAGTCAAATCAGACTCACAAATTACGTCATTATAATTTCAAATCGTAATTATGACGTAACGTAAAATTGTACATCATTAGAACGCCTGACAGTAGATTAAGTAAGCGTTAATTGACGCGTTAATGATTAATTGATTTAGTGCAGCCAGAGTGAAATATCACTTCACTTGACTGAAGTTAAACGAACTAATTGAAATTACATTATGATTGTGTGTGGAATTTTAATTGTCACTGATGGAAATGCAATGAAGCAGATCGTGCTGACAGATGACGAATCAAAATAACAGATGTTTACTATTCTCAAGACATATGAAGATACATTAAAAGAAATAGATTTGTAGATAATCTTTTGCATTGCTAAACATGGCAAAGAAATTAAAATACAGGTAGGGAGGCACGGCTTTGCTAAGCTTTCAACGGATAAGGGTGGAAAAATGTAGTGCCAAGACATGAAACGGAATTTAACGAAGTTGCTGATGTTGATGATAACGAAGTCCTACAGTCCAGAAGATGTCCCAAGCATAACAAAAGTAAATTTTCTCCTATATAACGACATCCCACCTAAGAAATAAATTTACGATCAACTACCAGCTATATTTAAAGATGCAGCTATAAAATCACGTACAAATAAAGACATAGGTGAATGTACCCAAGTTAAAATAAATCAATGGCTAACTAAACGCTATATTTAGTCCCAATTAATAACAACATGGTTCAGAAGCTTCCGTGTGATACGTTTATGATTTATTGTTGTGTACTCGTCTATGATTATTAAATTTATATTTATTTCTTTAGTTTTTGTCGGTACAAATTACTTGTGGGTGTTTATTAATTGAGGATCATAGGAATTATGTTGGGCTATTTATCACAGAATTTTTACTGACAGGATGCGATCGAGGTTTTTAAAACTTTATCGGGATTCTGTAAGTTTTGGATCTCTAGTATTGTTATAAGAAACGGTCCCAACCGAGTATATAATTGGATGATGTTGTTTTATTTTTCATAATTAACATCGTTAAATAAACCTCAGGTGTCTGCGATTATGCTGGAACCAATATTGTAACATCAATTTGTACCATATTCTAACAATTAAACATTTTTGATTTGATTTTATTAGGGTAATGATATCCACATATCATAATTATCTAATCACAGTGTAGTAACATTTCAGAATACATGTTTCATGGAACCTATACCACAGAGTACATTGAAAGTTATTTTTTTAATGTTTTCTTCTAGGATTTGCATAAGTCTTAAATTTTTTGCGTAATCAGATATCATATATTTTTATTACTGCGTTTATACACTTGCAGAATACATGTTTTAGTTCTAACCAATGCGTCACTTTCTTAGAAACACATGCTACATTAAGCAATAGATGCATGAGCCACTTTGAAATCAACATCTGAATTAATATCCTCATCCTTTACTCCGGCACACCTGACATGATTATATCTGGGTGGCACGAATAGCCACAGAGCACTCACTATCAGTGTAACAATTCAGACATTTAAGCTGGCGTGCCAATGTCATCGGTCATTGTGTACTGGCGAACGCAAGTAGGTTCTTGGAATGAGTGTAAAGCAAAAGATTTGTGACGACGTGTGACTGCGTAGATATGTATTGAGGTGGGCAGTTCATGAGATCATTATGCGAATGACGAGTTGGGTAAAGGACAAAAAGACGCGTTGGAAAAGTGCATCGATGAATGATCTTCACACTAAATGACAGATGTTTTATTTAAGTTGTGCTTATGTCATTGCCTATGATGCGTTTGAATGACATAAAGGCGTTGATTTTGATTCTAAAAAAGCAAATTATTAACAGATCTGAGCAGTGGTGGCCCAGTGGTAACGGCCGTGACTTACGAGTTGTAGGTCATAGGTTCGAACCCAACCAGGCGCTTTACTTTGTGCAAATTATCACCACTGCTTTCAAAACGATGAAGGAAAACATCGTGAGGAAACTGGCGTGTCCTAAAATTCGAAGGCATGTGACATCTACCAAGCCGCATTGGGCCCGCGTGGTAGATTACGGCCCACTCTCTCTAACAGAGAGGAGGCCTGTGTCCTAGCAGTGGGAACATTATAGGCTAAATATGTACTAACAGATCTATAGTTTTAACCACAACGTACCTTTTTTCTTTCTGGTTTAGTTGTTTTTTTTTATTATTATTGATAGGCTTGCGTTTGACAACTATCCTGTTTCCAAAATCCTGAATGAATTCTCTTATAACTTGCACCAAACACTGTCTAGTCGGTTTGTCTGTTTCTCATTTGTAACTAGTATTTGCATCTTGTAGTCGTAGACGCATTGAGCAACGTACGATATATATCAGTTTAATAGCCCAATAAACTTTAGAAAATATGTTATCAAGGTTCGCAGAACGCTCATTATGATCTAGATTTTAGTACTTAGCTCTATTAAAATTGTCAATAGAAAATTAATAGGGAGCTTTTAATACGTAATTATGGAGGTGTATGATGGAAAGTCGTTTAAGGCTTGTTTTCCAACTGATGAGTCGATTAGCCTTTAACTATCATCTGAGAGCTAAGTGAGTAAGTGATCCTCGTAGGCGTTTGTTGATCAAAAAATATACTGAGAAGATAAACACGTTGAGAAAAGTATAATTTGGATGGGGCACAATGTTAAGACAGCTCCAATAAAATAAATGTATTTTGAACTACAATAAACTTTTTCTGTCTAGCAGCTACACGAATGGGTGTGATGTTTTTATTACCAAATCCAATACGTCATCTTCAGATGATAGGTACGTCAGCTGTGAAACATTTTTCTCATTATAGAACATTCACATGTATTATATAAGCATTCCTCTCAGTATTGCGAATGCAGTCTATTGTTAGAACTTGGAACACACGTCATCCGATTGAGATGTAAGGAAACCTGTTAACGAGTCCTCAGCCAATACATTCACTGCCGCTGACTAACGCGGTCACAGACACAGAGAAATAACTGACTGAAACACAGCATTACATGCATCTCTATCTCTCTAACGTTTTTACGAATACTCTAGAAAGAGTAATTGATACTTTTCCCCTTATTGTTATTTTCAAAAGTACTTCTTTGTTACCCCATAGGAGTAAATTGGAAAGATTGTCCATGGAGTGTCTTTCCCGTTCTTCTCCATAGGAACCTACTACGCTTTGGAATGGCCAAATAGCTACATCTTTCTGACTGACCGACTCCTTGACAAATTAAAAGTGCCTGTAAATGGTTTAATAGAAATAAATGCTTTAGGTTTGAGTTCGAATTGACATATTATAACTTTTAAGTAGTTTCAGTACCGTGCGCTGGTCACCAACGTGTTCTATGCTTATGCATCTTAGTACACGTTGGTCACCAGATCACATAGTCTATGCTTGACATCATACTATCTGTATGCTAGTTGTTACTCTGTGTGCGTTATACTGGTCTAGATAGCTTTTGTTTTTATACCTCCTCTAAGTTGGTCTTCATTTAGAAGTCGTAGCTTTAATTAGAAGCGCTCAGTTCACTGGGCGGTCCAAAAAGAGTAGCAACTGAACTGTGAAGTGATTTAGAATAAGGTTTCCAAAACTACGAGTTAGTCATTATCGGGTCTATTTTAGTGTTTTCTCGATTAAGAACGGATTTGGTTTCTTTGTTATTTATTTGTTATCTTCGTTTTATCTTGCCTTGTTACCAGGGACCTTTTGATAGACTGACTATCTCATGATATATTTTATAATTTTGCCAAAGTAATTCCGAAATACAGTTGAGTTTGGTTTTGTTTTAATTCAACGAATACTGTTAAAACCAATGTACGAAACTCAATTTAGCATCACTTTAGGATATTCACAACATGTTTTACCATAGGACCGTGGCAAATTGCGAACATTATTATTGTTGGACAGAAGAACAAGATTTATAGGCCCTTCATGAACTTATAAATTAAAGTCAAATGGTATTCCATATTTCATTCAGAAGCCCATGAGTCAGATCCTGCGGCCTTCGCACTTCATCAGCAAACCTTGGATGAATAAAATTAGATATTGGGTGCAATTGACTTTAACCGTAAGCTGGCCCAGATATTATTTTTATTTAGTTTAAGCTTTGTGACGCCGAGGTCGTATTCATTGCAGACGTCTGAACAAGCAATAAAATGTCAATATTCGTTTAGCCAATTTATATTATTTATTACTGCCATTTGTTATAGTTCGCGTGGGTACAGTCTAGAATTCTATATGCAACTTTTTAAATGTGAGAAATGACATAACGGCGATCAAGCGCCGCAGGCTCTTGAGATACCTGTTCCCCTAAGAGTTAATAAACAATACAAACGGTCCGCTGGTAGGACCTACCTGGTTTGATATCCTTCGCATCTGTTACATACTACAACTAATAGAGGCCACGTAAAAGTTTTATTAGAGAAAAGGAAGAAGATACCTACTATCACAAGTCCTGGAATGTCCACCACCGAGTCAATAAAACAGTAGCATCCGGACAAAAAATAGAGACAATTATGGTCCGATCTGGAAAAACCGATTCATTCAAGCAACGAAAATAGATCAAGACATTGAAACAAAAAAAAAACGAGAACAACAAACACTGGCAGACAATAAATGCCTTTTAACATAAAATCATCTGAAAATAATGACTGATCAATTTTATGAACCACTTAACGACTAAGAATTGACGAGAGCCAATATTGAAATTAAATGCCACATTAATTCTAGAAGCAACAGAGATGGAAAACACGTATTTCTATGATGAGGAAAGAGAAAGAAAACAATAAGGAGCGTTATGATATAATTTGATATATATTTTTAGAACCAAACAGGTTAATAAATGACTTAATAGCGATCATAAAAATATTAAGGATAAAGTTAATGATCGCATATGGCATGTTTTATGAGTAGGGATCAAAAATATTATTGAAACAAAAGATAATTTTAGTCACGTGATTTTATGTAGGTATTTAATCAAATTGTAACATTATCAACCTATTTGGTCCGACAATGAACCAACATGATCATCTGTATGTCTGTTAGAGATGAGGCTTTTGTCCTGTCTGCAGGAAAGTTGGGTACAATGATATCATATTATATGGTAACTTTAGTTTACAGCATATTTTCCAATACTTAATCTGAAGAAAAAATAAAACACCTTTGTTTTACAACCGAAATTAAATACAGCATGACCTCTGCGGTATGTCAACAAAAGCTTGATACAATGGTGGTAGTGTATACAATCGTCCATCGCTCGGTCCAATGTCGCGAATGTGGGTCGGTGCGGTGCGGTGCGCCGGCACATCTGTGCAATTAGTGAGGTGGGCGGTGACGTCATCGGACACGGAGGAATGTGCGAGATTAGTAAGATAACTTGTATTTTAATTTAAGTTATTAAATTGTTAAGTTATTGGCTTATTATGGGTATGGTAATGTTTAAAATATTAGCAGAAATAAAATGAAAAGTGCTTGAGTTAAAAGCTTATTATTCGAAAATGTGTCATGAGGTAGGATTCTCGTCTTTTCGGTAAACAACTTAACTTTCCCATTTCTCTTATCATCTATTTGTCTCAAATCAATTGATTTAAAGTCAGCAAATAGATTAACTCTGGTGGTCTTCATAATTGTATCTTACTACCTTACGATATTGCAAGCAATGGCATCGCGGGATATCGGTAACAGACGTCGTTATCAATACCATATTTTCAACTATCGGTCGATTTTTATCGCGATTTTTATGATTTTTAATCAATCCATTAAATTGCGGAATCTAAGTAAAATGCACATACAATTTGACTCTTCTTTCTACTTTAAAAATTGTATCTTTTCCACTATTCTCTGATGTCTTGAATATTAGCAAAACATCTGTTTTGCTGAAGACGTTTTTACATTTAATATTATTGTGTAAGTGGTAAATAATAATAAAAAATTTGTTCAAATTATTTATACAGTTGCAGTTTACACGACCCGAAATGTTGAGACGCTGGATAACACGAATCACTGAAAACTAAGTAATGGTAATTCTGTTTCTGAATATTAGTATACGATAATTACTGAGCATGTTGAAAAATTAAATAAAGTTAAAGAAATCAACGTTGTGTAACCCCTTATGGTAAGGCTACAAAGTGAAGAACAAAATTCTATAGTCGATCTTTAATTTCTATGCGTCATTCTCATGAAGGATGTAACTTCACTTAAAAGATATCCCATAGTAAACAGAATTAAAATTCCAAAGAAGCGATTAAGCTCCTCAAGCTCGGAGTTAAGGCCAACGAAGTTACCAGTCCTATAAAAATCGCATTACCGATTGCATATCTATAGGCGAATACTATCAAGTACATTGCGTATGAACATGGCCTCCCAGTAGCAATTGGAAAAGCAATGTCCGCACTAATAGGTGTTGAGCAAGCACCGGCAGATGATGTCAGCATTGAATTGATCTCAATGGGACAAGTCAAGAATGTGACACGTTCATGGCACAAGTGTGAGATGAACGAGTAGTTGCTGGGAAATGAATTGCTGATGACAGCCATTGATGGAATAGTTTCATTGATAGACTTGCTCGTGATGAACAATTGACTGTCGATTTGCTTTTGATTTCTGAATATGGAGTGATTGATGCATAAAACAGTATCTTTTGATGCTAAATAACGCTTATTGCGTTTTTCGAATTCGTTTTTCTCTATTATGAAAATAATGAAAGAAGAAAAGAAAGAAAAATATTTTATTTGGGACACGCACAGAAAACAAGCAGTAATATAAAGAAGGTACTAAATTAAAATAAAAGAACAATTAAAACTAACAAAATACTAAGGCGACCTGTGCGAGGCCAAAAAGGCTCCTACCTCAGCATAATGCTGCGATATTTAAAAAATAAATAAATACCGCAGCGCTGGTATTCTGATAGGGCCCGACTACATTACTTTCATGACTATATATCTATACTCGTATATATATATATATATATATATCTATTTCTTTTTGGTCATGACTACATTACTTTTTATTTTTACGTACCTGTTTATTTTGTAAGGAAGAATGCGTTGTTTTTATTTTTAAAGGGTCCCTTTCTAGGTGAATGACCTTATCTTGCGCCTTAAATGGAAGTGCGAAACACTAGCCAAAAATGCGTGAAAATTTGGCATCTACTTGTGGTGAATGCGGAATTCCCATACATATCGTCTTCGGAGTTTCCAGTTATGGAAGTAAATTGCAATTTGTGTGCTAAAAATGTTAGCTAAATACGGGGATTTGGCAGAAGACGCAGGTGTCATCACAAAACTATAATTATAGTACTAACGTAGTATGTAGGTAATTAATTTTCAAAGACCATTTTGTAAGTTTATAGTACGACAGTTAATTTGGCTGAGGTTCTATCTAGATAGCGAGGGCGATACACTGTGACAGATATTTGCGAAGATGGGCTGATTGCCATTCTTTTCTATTATTTTGGAGCCAAATATGTTTATATAGTATTGTTTTGTTTGAAAATTAATTAACATAGATGATGTTTTTCGAATTGAGTATTATAAAAATAAGATATAGAAGCTCAGATTGTTCTGAGAGAAATAATAGAATGATTATAACTAAGTTTTTACGTTACCTTGTTGTCGTAGCGTTGAGCTTTAAGAGGTGCTTACCTGAAAGTAACATACAAGAAATTAGTAACATAATTTTTTTTTTAAGTATTATCGAATGCAGGTTAAATCAAGCCATCACTCATGCTTCTCATATCGTAAAAGATTGCTACATTCGTAAAATTATTAAGATGACTCTGAAATATCGATGAGATAAAAACTAGGCCATTTCTACCGCTATATCTCACGTCTTGCACCAAGTCACTCCACACTGTATAATTTTATGTATTTCAATTAGATAGCGAAGGCCACCACTGACTAATGTCCGTGAAAATAGTATAAGTGACGCGCTTTCTGCGTGGGCGGCTCTACGGTTTTCAAAGAAAACATCGGTTTTGCATTTATGTATCGTTTATCTAATGTGTGACGTGTGTCGGATGGGAGATGTTATGTGAGATGTGTCATATGTGGGAGATTCTCGAGAAATCGAGGCGCCATTTTTTGGGACGTCAGTAAGGAACGTGCTTGAAAGCTTTTCGAAATGTGCGTGAAATCATTGGAGCTTTGACGAATTGATTAGAGATTTACAGTAAAACCAATCTGGTTTGTGATTGCATTGTTTTTGATAACATCCTGGGTTATTCTTTCTATAGCACTCGTAGTTTTATAGGTACGTATGCAAACAGGCAGTTGATCGGCTGCTTGCCATAGGAAGAGTGGTTGCCTCCGCATATGGCCATCTAGCATCAAGAGAATTGGCAACGCTTTTACTGAGATTGGAGTCAAAATTGTTAAATCATATGTCTGTAATTTCGCCAGCAGAATTCTTTGAAATAACTCATGGAGCATTACCACGAAGTAGGAAGTTTAAGCAAATTACTCGAAGCTAATAACACAAGTGGATCCAATAAAAATTGTCACTAGGTCAATATAATTGACTCTAGGCAAGTAAATGCCGCAACACATTATTGAGTTTAATGTTAATTCTCGTGCACCGATTACCATTGAGCGTTAAATAATATAAACATTACGTAATTCTGAGTAGTCGTAAGGGAAAATGAATGTCAGTGTGTTTGTATTCATTTTCATTACTGATGGTCAGTTTATGACTTTCTCGTTGGTAAAACCTCTTTGGTCTAGTAGTCAAGAGTCCAACCTCCGACGCGACGGTGAGGTCTAGGGAATGTTCTCCGAGTCTGAAAAAGTATTATTGAGTAATTTAGACTGCAATCCCGAACCTGGATTTGTATCTATTTATAAACAGATCTGTGACCAGTATTATGAAGGGCTTAATAATTGATGGAATATCATCACGACGAGTCACAGAGAACAACAGACATCAGTAAGGACAGCCGTGTCCTATCTGGAACATCTGCCAAGCGAGGTGAATTATGACAATATTTCATTAGCATTATGACCGTTTGAATTAGCTGTCACTTATAACATTTTCGTTTTTATGGGTTTATTTATTGATGGCAAAAAGGAACGCAAGCTGTTCTTAGAATGTTATTTTTATCTCTATATAATAAATCAATTTGTTTTTCTGATAAACAAAAAGACCACCACTACCAATTCGTGATATTTTGAAGTGATACCATGAGCACAGTATAAATAAGTAACAGTATTATATCTTCAAAGAAAACGGCCGAAACAACGCGCTTCGAAATCTCAGCGTTTATCAGTACGCAGTATCGACGTTTCAGTTTCGCACGGACGAGGAAGGTTTATCTACTACCTACCGAGCGGTCGTTGGTAATTATTAGAAGGTCACTGCCGATATACAATACTGTTACTTATTTATACAGTGCCATGAGGTGCTTTATGACTCTCGGCATAAGACTATTTTATTCAGTAGAATTTTACTTAATTCATAATTATCAAGATTTAAAATTCCAAATTGATGAATATACGTAAGCAAAACTCGCTCAAAAAGCTAGTACTAGTACACTTGAGCATAACAGAATCGTGCGTAAGCTATAAACTATTAGGTATGACGGCGCATCCGTCAACGTCAGACGTCAGGTTGACTTTTAGCTGTCAAAGTCAGCCTAGCGAAGCGTCATTGTCGATGGTTGTGAGGGCGCCCATCTGGACACTGTTGTTCGAGACGGCGCCCGCGCACCACGCTTGTGACGAATCGCTTTGCATCCGAGTGATAGTTTGATCTAATATTCTAATTAAGTTGGTGTCGTGTTCCTTAGACTGTACATTGCTCATTTGACTGTGTATTTTACGCTAAGTTATTAAACGCTGTGCTGATTAAACAACTGTGATTTGTAACAAGGACTGGTGATTTTTCTGCTCACACCCACCTGCCTACCTACCTACCCACATACAACACAAGATGAGTTCTGATGAAGGCCATCCCTTCCCTTCAGGTATATGTCTAACGTTGACATTTGCTGTTTACAATAACAATTATAATAAAAAACCTATTACCAAAAGCTGTTTATAAAGAACTAATCGCTGTCTTATCGTAATCTATTCATCAATTTAATGTAAAAATAATCACAACAACAGTGACATTCGTTATGCATTGGTAAAAACGCGTTTGTTATTTTGAGCTCCAATGTTTTGTATGGCTGTTGAATGATTTTCTCGTATTTTGTTTATTTTGCATTTTTGTTTTGCTTTCCGAGCAGTTTAGAACTCTAAACGGTTCGACATCCTGCAATTTTTTTATGCTGTAATTTTCATGCGTTTTGCTGAACATTCATTGTATTTCTATCCACGATTGTGTTCGGAATAACATGATGTTTTACAAATCTATCTGCTCATAAACGTTGCTAGCATTGAATTTTGTAACCTCTTTTCTACTGTTCATCGAGAGTATTAAAAGTTCGAGGAAAATATATGTGGCGGTATCTACATCGCCACATGCGAACTACGCATCAAAGACCTGACGTCACACAAAAATCCTGACATAAATCCTGCATCGCGCAATTAGAGTTTACCGTGCAGTGGACATATATACAAAAACCCAATATCAATCATTGGGCACTTGCCCGCCAGACACGACACCCGTCTGGTCGGAGGATCCTCCCTTTTCTATGGTGGATGAGTGAACTTTACACCCTGTCCCTAAATATAATTAAAAAAAAAAAACTTTATTTCACAGAAACCTATATGGGCACTTATGAAACCTTAGAAGCTAGGTGCTATGGAGAAGAGCCAGCAGGAAACTCCGACATGAAATTCACAATATGAGGCTTGGCAAACAGATTGGCGACGGGGATGCTCTCATTTGCAAGGAATGCTGTTGCCCACTTCACTTAGCCATTGTTTATTGTTTTGAATCAAACGGCTGAACAACATTGGTGTCAATCTACAATCCAAATTTCCTATAAGGTACCAGGAAACTATGACGACAAGTAACTAGATCCACCTTAAACCTAAACATTCCTACCACCACGGTTCGTTTAAGGAAGCTGACGCCACCATGACTTGGCTCGCTCCCATATTGGTACCTGGAACCACCATGCTTTTGGCACGTACCACATATCGATAAAACTTTACGACTCTTCCTGTTGTTTGTGGGGCAGAGCTAACCAGATCATACGGTCCCCACTAATTGGGGCGGCGGTTTTGAAATGAAAGTTATGCATAGAATTTCTATGACGGTCTGTCCATTGTAAGTTTTGGGTTCATCTAAAGGGGCCTTTGTGTGTTACGATACCTTATTATGTTCATCTGGAGAATCCTGGTTGACGTGTCTACCAACCTTACTGTCTGTATAAACTATACTTTGCAAGTAATGTGACACATACAATTAAAGAAGGAGTTGTGGGTGGGGAGATTTATAAAAGACTAGCTGCACCCCGCGGTTCGGAAGTCTCGATCTCGTGGGAATATCGGGATCAAAAGTATCCTAAGTCCTATTCCAGGTCATGCTCTACCATTGTGCCAAATTTCATCTAAATCCGTTGAGCCGTTTAAGCGTGAAAGCGTAACAAACAAACAAACTCACTTTTACAATTAAAATATTATTATATACTTGGGATTAGGATATCACATCAGTGCTCATAAGTGTAGTGCTCCTACTTTAAAGTAGGAGCACTACACTTATGAGCACTTCTGAGGCTTGTAATGAGATCCACACACCGGTTTTGTTCTAACTGTTCTCACAGTCTATATTTTAAAGATTGGCATCAAACATTTCCTCTCTGCACTATATTTAAGAACAAGCACGTACGTGATATTTAACTGTTCTTTAACAGCTGTTTTGGCAGTTAGTTGCTCATTATAATTCTTCGTGGTCTATGCTACTCGAACGTTTAGGCGTTTACATTGGATTAGGTTAGATTTGTCAGAGTAAGAGGTTAATGATGGCTAAATTAAACTAACCTAATGATATATTTTTTTCTGAATTTTTCTATGCTTTCTAAAATTATGCGATATACTGTTTGAATACACATAGCTAGTCAGAGTTACGTGAATACAAAGAAAACAGAGCATTAGCTTTTGAGGTGACGTCAAGATAGAGGCTGTGCCTAGTTTGGGACCTGCAGCTGTTTTCTGAATGTTCTCATAGTACCAATCAATCAATCTGCCGAACCTTTTCCCAACTATATTGGGGTCGGTTTCCAGTCTTAACGGATGCAGCTGAATACCAGTATTTTACATAGAGCAACTGCCTATCTGACACCACAACCCAGTAACTGGATAATACGATACCCCTTGGTAAGACTGGTTGTCAGACTTTCGGGCTTCTGACGACCCGTAACGACTGTCAAAGATCAACGAATGACAGCCGGGACCAGCGGCCAAGCGTAGCTTAACCTGACGGATCAACTTGTGCGGCTGTTATTACTTAGCCACGAGCTCCTCCACGAGTTCTCATAGTATCAAAACGCCTATATATACGTAGTGTTCGGGGCATAATTTTGGAACAGGTCAACTAGTTGAACTCTTGCGTTCACACTCAAATTCAAGGACAGTACAGGCAATTTAAATAAACCTGTATTACTTATTTAACAGAATTTTTTGAAAAGAGCATGAAATAAATAATTCGTTAATAAATAATTCATTTAACAGCCGATAACCAATCTTCGTACTAACTCTTTCATAAGTCCGGCCTTTGATTTCGTTAAAAACAATTCTTTGTTACAACATGTTTGCATCAGCATACCGTAATAAGACAGAAATAAATTATGGAATTCAGCGATGACGTAGTACATTGAACGTTGGTACTGTGCGTATACGCACCCCGCCTACACGGTCATATATTTGAAATTTTATTTTAGCCTGGCCTAGTAACATACTGCTGAAAGTCGTTTCTAGGCCTTGGAATGGGGCTGTAACAGATATTTACTTTTGTAGAATATGGCAAAAAATATCAGTCAGAAGGTTAATTAACTACCTAATTCATGATTTGACACTTTCAAGTATTATTACACGTAATTATTACATACGGTAGGTGAAATAAACGGTGGTCCTTAATACACCAATGAGACCACTAATTTCCGTGTATTAAAACTACTATTTTTGGTAGGGTCTTTAACACTACCAAAAATAGTAGTTTTAATACCAAGATATTATGGCCTAAACCGATATAACTTTCGTTAAATGACTTAAGAAACCCTATTTACCCTTTAAGTGAAAAACTCGAGCGATACATTATTGCGAAAATAAGATAAGTTACCAAATACCTGAACTTATTAAAGTTTTGCTTCCAGTATAATATGGATACGTTACTTGGGGACGTTGATCGATGGTGGCAAGATTTAGGCTCAGAAGGAACTTTTCTAAACTCAAATTCATGTGAGGAATACTATAAATTATCAGGATAGTATCGACTTTGAACGTTATCGCTAGTGGACTACGACGTGCTTAGTAGATTGATAGAATATAATTATCTTTATTGAAGTACATGTCTCATGATTCAAAAATGGTTAGTAAGACTTACAACTATGTAAGTAAGAACTGACACTTCACGAAAACAAACAAATAGTATTGGATCACCGTTGTGGCAACCCACACACAGTGTAGGTAATTTGAAATCATGCTTAGGATACTGTTGAGATAGAGAACTATTTATATTTTTTCTAATAATATTATACCTAGACAAACCTGCCTGTGCTATATTTATACAAGAATAAAATGTTCTGTATATTTTTAGTAGTAGTACTAGATACAATTTGATCTGTGCAACACTTTATAAACAAGGCCACTTTATAGTGTATACTATACTAGACCTAAACACTCAATGCACATAAATGCAGCACATGTTAGTAACAGCCACCAAAGCACGTGTATCACCCTGAAATAATTTACTTCGAGATAACGTAAACAAGATTGCTGTAGATCAGGGGCGCTCAACAGTTAGCGTTTCAGATGGATTTGAGTTTCAGTAAATAACATGACGCTAATTGAACAATGGATTCGATACATAAACAGTAAACACATTCCTGAGCATGCAGGTATACACTTGGTCGGAAGGGGGAATTTCGCTCAAAATAAATAGTTTACAATCTTTGGTCAACTTTTCAAGTTATTAAAAAAAAAAGGTTTGAAGTTGAATATTTCAGAACATTGCAACTTCCGTAGGCACTGAAAAATAGGTACCTACAGTTACCGCAAACATAGGTACTTAATTTAGGTTGGGCCATCCCTGGTGTAGACTACCTTGCCCACGCGCATTAGGGTGGTCTACAATCTAAAAGAAAACATTCAGTGATATAATCAGCTATTACCGCTGTAAATAAACCGATACGTGGAATCTCTTGTTTTTCGTTCCGTGATAGTATTTTTCTACAGAATGTCTGTTAATTAAATATTCTTGGCTCGCTTTTGAGTTTCAAATGCTTTTTCAATGTTCTAAGGTGTAAATTGTTAGATACGTCGGAATATATTTTTTACATAGCAAAAATACAAAAAATACAACATACTGTGAAAAAAAAATGAAATCATAAAATATAATAATACTTTTTGAATAAACATAACTATATTATAAATGTATAGTTATTTAACTCGACGGCAAGAATGCTAAACATCAACCCAACATGATACAGGCGAAGTTTCCTTAGCAACAGAGAAATAAAATCAACTGAAGACTTGAAGACCTTAAAAACAGCCCGAAATAAAACAAAAGAATAATAAGACCGTAATACTCATAACCCAGTCACAATAACTCTTCCCACAAATAGAAACATACGAGTATGTTTGTATACAACTAACAAACAAACGTCGAAGGTACAGCTGTGTATATCGGTCAGATGAACTTGTTGAAAACAAAAGTATCTTTGTTCCTAGCGGTAGAATCGATCATGGGATCTGACGGAAATATTGGAGGAATTTAGAACGAGGAATTTAAATGAAGAATGTACATATTATTTTTGTTAGGCATATATTATATATGTATATAAATATATTTTGTAGATATTGTTATATTACAACATATAAACAGGCCAATGTATATTTTGCCTAGCATATTGTAACAATGGACGAAGGTTTTTATGAGAAGTTGCCCTTCTGATCGCACTAGTTTAGTCTCCTATCGACGATTGATAGCATTTGGTCAAGAGAGAAAAGGTTCCTTGTGTCACACACTAGACTACACTACCCTACATTACTACAGTCAAGCTAATCCAGCCAACTTCGCTATTTCACTGCAATGTGCTGATCTTTTTAAGGCTCAGCTAAAAAAGACGTGGCCAACCAGTTACAACTACAAGGCTTCCCCGCCAAAATAAATTTCCTACTATCCAAAAAAATTCGACAATGAAGCACACAAATTGTAGAACCGGAATCCTTCGTTTGCATTTCATCAGTTCCCCCTCGACCATATAAAGCAGGTCACTTTCCATGACCCAACGTGGACAGTTATTACTGAAGTATGCGGGCATTCTTCAAGCTACATTGTCGGAGCGAAAACAGTGTCATTGGTATGTAGTATTTATTACCGCTTTTAATTAAATTAATTATTGTTTGTTCATCGGGCTGTTTGATTGATGTTTTTTTTTTCCTAGCGCCATTTACAAGATATTATGTAGTTAATTTCCAGTTGTATTATGCATGCATGGTGCGCAATGCTGTGTTTCTTGAGGAGTGGAATCAGTCATGAATCAGTCATTATTTATGTCGCCAACCTTCGTGGCACCAAGGAGCATACTTCGGTGTCTATACCTACCTGAGTTGTTCACTACTTCGAGGATATTGCTAATATTGTAGCATTTGGCGTATAAGACAGGATCTGCTGATGCTTTCATGTTTATCGCCTAAAGTAACATGTACCTAATTGTCGACAGACTCTTTTGTCCTTCTAAACCCAGTGATGAAAAGCATGACAGTTCCATAGTCTCAAACACCGAAACAAAATAACAAACAATACAAGCAGACTATCCTAATTTAAAAACACTTGTACCTGACGTCATTCAAGAGAGTTAAGTCAATACGCACTCCATTAGGTGAGCCTACACCTAATGGAGTGCGTATTGGTTTAACTGATAACTAGGCAGTTCTGATCGTGACCGGCGCTCGCGCTGGTTATTTGTAGCACAAAGGTGAACGAGGCATGGAAACTTTGCTTATAAATTCGCGTAATATGCTTTAGAGGTTACTACTGATGTCATCATTTTTTTTTTCACGGTCTCTATTTGTGGTCTTGATTTTTACACTGCAATATGTATTCTCTATTTTCAAACAATTTCCGAACTAATTTATTGATACACATTATGGGCCTTACGACAAAAACTTAGACACTTGTTCAACACGTGGCTAATATCAGTTTTATGTCAAACTCCATACAGAAATGTCATGTTTAAACGGTGTTTAGGCTGAACAACTGATAAACACGGTTTTGTGGTAATAAGGCTAATTTTGATTCAAAATAGGACCATTTGCTTTTAGGACGTTTTGATACGGAGGGTTCACAAATCACTCATCAACCGAATCTGTACAAAAACTGGTTGCTTGACAACCCTACAAAAAAACTGCAGCAAAGATTACGTTTTGCAGCTTTCTGCGAATGTTGGCGAAAGTTGTCGCGAAAGTGCTCAGCCATTAGTCTGTTGTGTTTTGAATTTACAATATACAGCTCATTATTCTTGAATGATTAATTGTATAAGGAACGAATAGAATAGAAAGGAAAATAATTTAACTTCCGAGCTTCAAAATACTTAACATTCTGCTACAGAACAATAGGAATTGTGGAGAACATTAAGTTGTGGTGGAATTTATTGCGTAGACTCTCATCTTCATTTTCATGCGACGAAATACTAATTAGTAACTATGCAAGAATATCATACTAAATAATATTCTGTCGCTGAGGTCCAAAAGTGATGGAATATTATCACCGATGTCTTTAGATATTAGCTAAATCGTGTAACCAATTCAATGATGCAGTGGTAGTACAGTGGACTGCACACCTAAGGTAACACTTTGACCTAGAGCTAGCCTAGCGTAGTATATCATATGCAGGGTGTTTCCTGCCAGGGTTGCGGGAAAGTCCGAAAGGGATACCGGGACCTTGGCAACAGGCAACTGAAGGAACAAAGGTGGGTTTTAGTCAGTAAAAGTCTGACACGCCCTCCCGCTCCGCCGAGAGCCGGAGAAGTCATTGGATGATTTCCCACCCTCAAGAAAAAAGGGTGAAATTTTGGTCATTTAAATCCTCTTAAGGAGTCATTGTACTCATCATTATGAACACTATGGGACGAAACCTGAAATTGCGAAAAAAATATCAGCTGTTCCCTACATTTTGACGAGCTATGTGAACATAAACATGTGGGGAACAGCAAATTTTTTTTCGTAATAGTGAGTACAATCACAGGAAAAGAAAAAAGAGGATTTAAATGTAGTAATTTACACTTTGTATAGTTTTAATCAAATATGAGGCTAACTTTGCTAGTTGTGTTACCAATGACGTCAAACCATCCTCTTGATTTAATTTTGAATACATTGACATTTCAAAAGAAAACGTCTTTGCCATGTGCGTGTGCGGCTCAGACATGACATATTTAAAACTTAGCTGCAAAAGCCTGCTTCCATCACAGTAGAATGAAAGTCACAAAATAATATCCTTCCTTCAACACACAATTCAACAGTAGAATCTTCAACTACAATAAGTTTGTTTGACATTCCGTTTATTCGCACTATATTGTTGTGATTGGTTCCAAGAGGCGTGAAATGAGACGAATTTGCATCATATTGGCAGTTGACGACGGCACCTGAGGTGATCGCTCCATTTCTAACACATTCGTATGGAAATATCAACTGTTCCGAACTAAGTTGAGAAGCGGGTATGGATACTTGGAAACTTATGGACTCTATGGAATAACTGTCACTATGGCATTATGCTTGTCCTAAAAATATTTGTGTCACACCTGTGTCAGTGTGGATAATTTCGAAAACTAGTTAACGATGGATGTTAGTGAAAACACCGTTCTTTAAGAAACTTTTTCTGAAAGTATAAAGTGAATCATTAAGGTTCGTATTCACTTGATATTTATGTCACGTCACACGCAACATCGAGATAACTCGCTCGATATAATGTACCTATGGACGAAAACAGTCATGCGACTCAATGCTAATTCGCGTAACCTCTAGCACAAGATTTCTATACGAGTTCAAATGATATTTATTATAATAATCCACATAATAATCCTCTCTATTTTCCTTACGAATGACGTGAAGACAATAATGGAGATCGCCACAATATTGCTCAAGATAGTGCGACCGCTGAGCTATTGTGTGGAGCCGTCACGATAATGCATTATCCTCGCGGATTCTAAGGTTCTAAAGCTATGCACAATGGTTGTACCTAGTCAAGCTTAAGCGTAGAATGATGAAGTGTTGCTTTTGTTTGATGTTTAGGTCTTTTAAGAGGTATTATATAGAGATGTTATGATAAATATGCATAAACACAAGTCGTTATTTTAAATCATAATACTTAATATTGTTATGATTGCTTGAGTGAAACTTTGAGTGTGGGTGGAGCCACGGCTCATCTGGTTTAAGAGATTTTATTCATATCTCACAAAAAGTACCTAAGTAAAACTTCAAGTGGGTTGACAAACTTTTCTCTAGTACTGTTCCAACGAGCGTGATGTAATAGGCTCTAACAAGTTGCCTTCGTTTTGTTTGTTTAATAAGTCGATGTTCTAATGAATGAGTGTCGAATTATCGATGCTTGCTTAACACTAGGCCTCAATTTCGTACATTCGATATACGCAATATTGTCACCTCGAACCTTACTTTTTCATTTTAAGAAGTTTAAAATAGTTTTTATTTATGCGTATGGGAATTGGATCTACTGTCTATAGCCCGGAAGCCAATCTCGCCGCTACTAACCTAATAAAGCCGTAAAATTGTAATTTGCCGATTAACCATGTGTGTAGTAGGCATTACCGACGTAAACGAATAATGAGTTTTGTTCAAATATGAGAAAAGTAAATAATTAAAACCATTATATTTATTGACATACCTACTCATTTACTCAATCGGTTCTTTGATGCCATTTTTACGGACTTATTTACTATTTTTTGTTTGCCTTACATTTAAAATTGTAAATTCTAATTGAACAATTTTATGCATCATTTAATTAGGAATGTCAGAGTTCAAATATTCATTGTTGATCCACATAGGAAACATACCACAGGCCTCCCCGGAGGGTTAGACAGAGTCCCATGTAACATTTAAATAATGTTGGCAAGCCTATTGTCAGTTGTTGATTCTTATTCTTATACATATTTCTTTACTTGTTAATTTTAGTACAGTCGTTTTCGTACAATCGTCTTTCACTATAGGGACAATTTCATGAAAACAGTTTTGGTCATTTATCAATAAAAGAGAGTTGGTCCCCACAGAGAGTAATGCATAGTGAACAAGCACAAACAATAACAACAATGTATTTAACTAATTCCCATGATAAACCAGTGTGTGGATAGTAGACACCCGCATGAACACAAACGGGTTCAAATCCATCGACCCCGTAAGACCATTGCGGTTAACCCAGATCTAACATAAGTGCATTATAGTTTGTGGGAGAGTTAACTTGAAATGTATGCGAGGAATTATCTATGCAGAATCTGCAGTTTGTATGCCCGGAGAGATAACGGAAGTTCTATGAATTAATCAGTTACAATTAAAATTTTCAAATATGCCTTTACGAAGTAGTTATTACATGGACTAGGCAAGAATTATTAGGGGCATTTTTATTTCGAGCACTTCAATTCGCCGGACAGGTAAAATATAAGGAGTAGTTATATCGAAAAAAAAACACTCATTACAAATTTTTGATCATTTTGGTTAGACTGTACATTTTGTTAAACAAATTCGTTGTCGCAACTGATTTTAAGAAACAGGTAATTCCACCAGAGTCGTATTTGACCAAAACACTCAACTCAAAAGAAAAGGACGCCGCAATAACGCGCAAAAATGTTTTAATTAACTGACCTCGAGTGGAATTAAAGCTATCACAAAATACCGACCGATAAAATGTAATGTCAAGGCCTCGGTCACATGTACGCGAGCTAGCGCCGTCCAAATGATCGGAGAGCTAAGGACACTCCACTTGGTTCTAGAGCTAGCCATAAATTCCAATCAAACACTTGACAGGTGGCCACTACAGCATTAGTATAATTGTTATTCCAAATTGATAGGTTTACTAGTTTAGTTTGTCGCTCATAGAGGCGTCAATGATAATGATGAGATAATATTTGGTTACACGAGTCGTTGAAGACATTTGCATAATGATCGACAAAAAAATGACAACGTAATGTATGAGGTTATTAAACTCGATATTGTGGTTATTAAGACACAAAGTAGCGCCATGCAGATTAAGAAAGAAAAATCGGCCAAGTGCAGAAGTACGTATCGGACCACGCACAAATAAGGGTATAATATATTCTCCTATACATCGATATTACGACACGGTTAATTCTCCAAGTACATAAAAATGTAAGTTTGTAATCGTAATTTTTTAATTTTTTTATATGATAAAACTACAAACTAACGATTTTCGGACTTTTTCCTTTACTTGTGCTGTGAGACCTTGCTTTCTGCCCATGATTCTAAGTCAATGGGAACTCCTCTGTAGGTTTTGGATTTATTTGTGAGTATCAAATTATGTCATATAAATGGCCGTATTTTTTATTGCGTTAACCCTAAAAATCACGATACAGGGAATGTTATAACATTTGCAAAGTCTATTTTGGTTTTATCAATCACGTGTAAGGTTGATAAATCAATAACCTTATAGACGTGGATCTAATTGTTAAACAATGGTCATATATATTGCTATTCTCGTATCTTCATCAAATGTTTATGCTCTCGCATATGTAAGTGATGGAATGAATGAACCGATCAAGGAAAACGGCTTAAATAATGTTATCCCAGACAATAGACTAGCCGTCGTCTTTATTGCCCCATTATTATTAGCGCAGCTTAATATTATTGCCGCGATATGGTCGTCTGGCCATGGGAATAGTCATGTTGGTACATTGGTACTAGTTTCTTATGGGCATTTGTTTGTCAAAGCACCGTAGGATAATAGTTGCGTGGGCCTTATGGGTTGTAAAGCTGTTAAAGTGGTAATAACCCAAAATGGTTGGAACACCGTCTCTTGCACTATTGGACCTACTCCTTTCATATGCGAAAAGCATGTTAATGTAAGCTATGGTTATGTCTTCACATTTTTAATCGTCAATCAGCTATCTACTATCATCACTCCTATCTAAAAGTTCCTCTAGGTAACAGAAGATTTCTTAAGAAATAAGCAGTATCTCTGTACTCAAAGGTTATATGTCGTATCTCTATGTATTTTTCCGTGTGTAGTATATCCTAATTCTAACTAATATTATGTATCTAACGAAAGTATACATGCGAAAGTGAGTATGTTACGCTTTTACGCTAAAACGGCTGAACGGATTTAGATAAAATTTGGCTCATGGGTAGACCATGACCTGGAGAAGGACATAGGCTATTTATCCTGGATCGCACACGACATCGCGGGCAACATCTAGTAAATAATTAATAAATAAATCATATTGGATTTAAATCCAATACCTACGTGTCTATCGAATCCGCTACAGATATACCCCATCAAAGGAGATCATCATTCATATATAGCCACAGGAATGTAAAAACTTAATTGATATTGCATTCATCTGGTTTATAACCACCGTACCTGTTCTGACACTATTTAATGTTGATCTTAATGTATCTTTAATTGGTGATACAAATGAATATTATGGCGATAGTCAACGTTAGGTGTTACGATCGTCAAACTATCTATAGGCCGTATTTTTTAACAGGACATTGGCACTAGTTTGAATTAAAACCTGTGTATCATTTGAAATGCATAGCAACTATACACAGACTAGTTTATAAATAGAAGTTCAATAAAATAATCAGCTGCATCAGTGAATCTGAAACTATAAGCTTTACTTTGGAGCAAGCTTAATTTTTACCGGCTTCAAAAAAGGAGGAGTTCTACGTTCGGATGATTGTTTTCTTTTTTTTTTATGTATGTTCACTGATTACTCCGCCGTTTGTGAACCGATTTTAAAAATTATTTTTTTAATTCGAAAGGGTATACTCCCGAGATGGTCCCATATAAATTTTATTAAGTTTGCTTGCGTAGTTTTTGAGCTAGCTTCAATATTACGTATTTTTCCCACAGTCTATGTAGACGATATAATTATTAGACTCCTTCACTGTTATTTACATAGCAGGTAGTAACTTGTGTGGGGTAGGTACCACCACTAAAAAGTGAAAAATAAAAACTTTTTACAAAAAAAAACAACCGACTTCAAAAAAAACACTAAATAAAAAGTGAAAAATAACTTTAATTTCGGAAGTCGGTGGCAAAAAACGAAAATTAGAAAGCAAAGACACCAACTTCCGAAATTAAAGTTATTTTTCACTTTTTATTTAGTGTTTTTTTTGAAGTCGGTTGTTTTTTTTTTGTAAAAAGTTTTTTTTATTATTCTTTTCTGAAGGATTATTGATATAATACTGTTTCTATTGCACAAAAGAAAGAATCATCAAATCTGGCTGATCAAAACTGTTTGGTGATTTTTACACTAGTAGTAACCTTGACGTTATCATGACCGGTTTCCATATCCTTAATGATTAAATTAATATAGAAAGATCTTGCGGTCAAAGATCACATCTAAATCTGATCTCGCGACTCAAATTCTAACTAATATCTAAATCAACACGATCATGTATTATTACTATTGCTACCAGACATATTTGACTTGGTTTTATTTTGATTTATAATTTTCACAATCTAGACTTCGACTAACCTCTTCTTAGAAATATACTGACGTTTTTTTCTGTAGGATTTCGTAGGTTCATTAATTTATCCTCAAAAGGTTTCTTACAATCTACGAAAAAAGATATACTTTAAACCTAATTCACAATGTATGTCAATGATGTCTGAATGAACTAAATGAACTGGGTCCATTGAATGTAAACTAGTCTCATTTGGAAAGTAATTAACATATTTATCAAGTTATTAAGATTCAGACACATTATAAAGTTTTGATGGTTGTAATAAAATTATTATGTGATCTACTTAACTTTGTACGTTTAAACGGTAATGGGTCTTGATATAATTTATAACTTGAAGGTCTTGGGTTCACATTCCGTTTGTGGAATACCAAGTTAGAGTATTTTTTAGCATAACTGCGTTAGATTTTAATGAGTTCTTGTGGTTAAATCGATAAAATATTTAGACGTAGTTAAAACGGTTTAAAATTAAGATGTAAACTATTTTTGTGTAGTGGCATATAATCACGTGCGGTATGCTTGACTAGTTTATTTAAGTTCAAGACAATAATAATATATAGTACGTTATTCCCAATATTATGGTTAATGGAATTTATAATCGTCTTAGGTGTCCCCCTCCTTAAGGTTATTTTTGGGACAAAAAGTAGCCTATGTCCTTTCCCGGGATGCCATCTATCTCCTTGCCAAATATCGAAATCCGTTCAGTGGTTTAGGCGTGAAATGGTAACACACAGACCTACAGACAGAGTTACTGTCGAATTTATAATATTACTAGCTGCGCCCCGCGGTTTCACCCGCGTAAGTCTCGATCCCGTTGGAATATCGGGATAAAAGTATTCTATGTCTTATTCCAGGTCATGGTCTACTCCTGTGCCAAATTTCATCCAAATCCATTTAGCTGTTTTAGCGTGAAAGCCTAACAAACAAACAAACTCACTCTCGCATTTTTAATTTAAGTTAGGATTTTATGGAACTATGTATTACCAACTTTATGGCTCAATATGGCTACGTTTTTAGGGGTATGAGGAACAGGGTGTAAAGTTCACTCATCCCCCATAGAAAAGGGAGGATCCTCCGACCAGACGGGTGTTGTGTCTGGCGGGCAACTGCCCAATGATTGATATTGGGTTTTTGTATATATGTTCACTGCACGGTAAACTCTAATTGCGCGATGCAGGATTTATGTGACGTCAGGTCTTCGATGCGTAGTTCGCATGTGGCGATGTAGATACCGCCACACGTTCAATAGTCAGTTTACCTAATATTAAAACTTACCGTGCATGCGAAGAGTGCGTTCTGCCACGTTGCCTTGTTCTCGCTGAAGAAGTAGCAGCTGTGTCCCAGCCTGATGAACTGCGGTGGACACACGTAGGACATCTTCGTGTTGTTTCTCTGACCCTCGACAATCCTGCCTGGAAGTTGATAACAGAGGTTGAATGAGTTCCTTCCGTAAGGAGTTACTATAAAAGTTATAGGTGACTGCAGGTGCTTATAGTGGCAGAGAGGAGATGGAGATAAAACAAAAAAAAACAACCGACTTAAAAAAAAAACAAAAAAAGTGAAAAATAACTTTAATTTTGGAAGTCGGTGTCTTTGCTTTTCAATTTTCGTTTTTTGCCACCGACTTCCGAAAAAGTTATTAATTTTTATTTTTTTATTTTAACCGACTACTCAAAAAGGAGGAGGTTCATCTGTATGTTTTTTTTTTTTTTTTGTGTGTATGTTACTCGATTACTCCGCCAATTATAAATCGATTTTGATGATTCTTTTTTTGTTATGTAGGTCATGCTTCAGAGGTGGTCCCATATAAATTTTATTAATTTTGCTTGCGTAGTTTTTGAGTTAGCTTCAATAATTACGTATTTTTCTCACTACCATACCATACCAGTCGGGGGTGCGGCGAATGTACAAGTTTCCCCCGGGCCCCCGACTCATGTTAGTAGTAGGAACAGTGAGGTTTTTGTCGCTAGGGGTCCGACATGACCATCCATAAGGATTTCCCCATAGAAAAAAAAGGGTTGTCTAAGATTCCTCTGAATATTAGGGTCCTATGTCTAGTGCAGGACGAGAGTTATTAAATGATATAGATGCAGTGCACTCTTTATTTGCCAATCCTAACTACTTAAAGAAGCTTGAAATACTCTACCGCTTTTACCGTCATTAGTTTCCATCAATAACAATTTCGCCGCTCGAACATCTTCAAAGAAAGCTTGCAGTTCAAGTTTGCTCTCTCTATTTCAAAACTATTTTCTCTTAATGTTCTCGTAACTAACAGCAATCATCTTCATTTATACTCTAGTTTTAAACAACCGCTGCAGAAGTTATACGAGCTTGAAATAAGCCACTGCGACTTTCGCAGCACTATATAAAATTAACAATTCCGTCAACTTTAGAACCACGTATATAAACGAGAGTATTTTATGCATGGATTATTTCCACTACCGAGATGAGATAACTTATTCTGTTTAAACAAGGTTTAATTTCACAGCCTTTTACAGCTCGAACAGTCGAGTAAATACTTATATTTATTAACGTCCCCGGAGACTAAAATATTCAATTAGAAGACCAATGTTTGGTAGAGGGGAAAAAATTGTAAAAAAATATACCGGGTTTTTTATTCATGGCTTGCTGAATTTCCGTTGGGAATCCTTTACTTCGTTTAAATAAATAATATTGAGCAAGTCTGCCTTATCGTCTGTAGTATTATTACTATTAGGTACTCGAGGTAGGAATACTGATAAGAAATATTATTAAATTCCTATAATGTAGGGCAAGGAATTCCTATGTTATCCTACTTCTTACAAATAGAAGGATAGAGTTTTTTTCATGGATTTCATGGCGTACTATGTTATTAGGTAGTACATAATGTCGTTGAGCTCCTTTAGTTCTGAGTTGAGCTCCACTATTACTGACAAATGCTTGCACTGACTGGACAGGTCCACTCAAATCTGTGTGGTTCTTTCCTCAAAAGACCATTTCAGACGCTTATCTACATGGTCCTCATATGGCCTGACCAAGATTATGTCTGGACTTTAAAGGAGACGGTGACCTCTGAGTTTGTTTTTAATATGACGTGTAAAAGTGATTCCAATATCCTATTTACAGAATAAACAATTTCATTTCATTTCATTTCATTTCTTGCTCCCTTGAGTTATCATAAACTCGGTATTATGTAGGATTGTAAAAAGAGAATCGCTATTTATTTCCGTTATTTCGGTTGTTGATACTACACAACGTCTTTCCCACCCTGTGTCATCTGTATGGACACTGGAAATACAACAACACTCAAAATATTAACTCTCGCCAAATATTACGTAACCAATAATCTTCAAAGTGGTTTGACCATTTTCGGCCCACAAACCACTGACAGTATTACGACAACTCTTGAAAGATATCCTATTGTTACTCTTATCTACCATCAGAACGGTAGCTGGTACCTTCCATTAGTCTTAAGATAGTGGGCGGATTAAATTCGCGATCAAGTTCTCGACCAAGGTCAAAAAGCAGACGGACGGAGTTTTTTTTGGGACGTCATTGGACGATTTGCTTTTGTTTCGTCGGAAGGAATTTGAGGTTGGAAATAAAAAGGTGTATAAGTTATATCGCTTGTAGACATTGCAATGCTAATCATTGAAAAATTTAACAATAACATGACAACAACATATTAGCAAGAAGACTAAAGACAGGTCCGTATCCGTCCTGCCAGGGTTGCGGGAAGTCCGAAAGGGATACCAGGATCCTTGGCAACAGGCAACTGAAAGAACACGGGTGGGTTTTAGTCAGTAAAAGTCTGACACACACTCCCACTCCGCCCAGAGCGGGAGAAGTCATTTGATGATTTAACAATCACAAAAAAAAAAAGTCCGTATCCGTAATAAGAATAAACAGTAGTTAGGAATAGTAAATAAGAACATAAACGATGGTTAAAAAAGTGATAATCTAAGCAGCATCACCTCGAAAACTAACCAGTTTTAATGGAAAAGAAAATCATAGATACTAACATCCAACAAGTTTCTATACCAAACATTATAAACAAACGGAAAATTGGCCAAGTGTTGACAGGAAATAAATCTTTATCTTCACCATTAATCTTTTCGGCCTCGAAGAGAAAGGAAACGTTCATGACCGTCGTATCAATCTTAATGTGTTACTCGTATTTATTGCAGCTCTATTACCATCGTCAAATCGGTGAAATGAGACGTTTAATCTTCATAAACTGTAGCATCAAATACAGTACTTGGAAATAAGTAATTATAATAGACTAGCTGATGCCCGCGGCTTCCCCTGCGTGGATTTCAGTTATTATATACTTAAACCTTCCTCAAGAACCAGTCTATGCATTGGTGAAAACAGCATGAAAATCGGTGCAGTAGTTTTTGAGTTTATCGCGAACAGACAGACGCGGCGGAGGACTTTGTTTTATAATATGTAAGGATATATATGTTTCTTTTTACTGCCTCGTTGGTCTAGTGGTCGCAAGCGCTACTGCGAAACGTAACGCGAGGTCCTGGGTTCAATTCCCGGGTCGGGCAAAGTGATATTGGGTTCATCTATCTGGAAGTTCTCAGTAGCAGCTTGGAGTTTGGATTTGTACAAATGTTTCGATTGATGGCAATAGGCTCGCCTCCTATTAATTGGGACTTAAACATAACTGGCGAACTGTCTAACTAGAGATGAGACGTATATACTGGTAGAGGTATATATACCAAGTATGTGCTTCCCAGTACATAGACCGGGTACGGACCGAAATACTGGGTAAATACCTTGAAGGTATGACGTCAGACGCATAGTACGATACGAACCGCTACCACAAGGTAGCGCCCAGTTTTATCGGTAGTTCGGTACGCCGAAGCTACCCGACAGCTTACGAAGGGACCCGAAACGTCATTCGTGCTTTATGAACATTCGGTTGATTTAATTTAGTTAGACAAAAAACAAAAACAAAAAACCTGACAAAACTAAAAAAAATATTGCAAATTAAAATTACGATTGTAAATAAATTGATTTGAAATATTTTAACTACGCCGGCTAGTTAGTCAGTTTAAATATAATTAATGTTATTTTGCATTAATTTATATAGAAATAACTAGAATTCATTAATAACCATCGTCATACTCTTAGCCGACAGTCCTAAGCCTGGTAAAGTAGGAAGGAAAGATTTCATATCTCATAATGCATAATTACGTATAGGTACTTGAAACGTCGTACCTACATTATATTGGAGGCATACCATACTTATCGCATACGTTTACTTATCGAAATCCTACCACACTCAAATACTTAGAAGTATTTTGATACCTGGTATTTGTACCAGGTATTTAGTGATACCCATACCTTAAAGGCCGGGTATGGAGAATGGCAGGTATATCTCATCTCTATGTCTAACCCTTCAGGGAATACAGACGGGATGTTATGTTATAATAAGATAAGAATCTCTATCTTTGAATTTTTTGTACGCATTATCTCCGTTGAGTTTGGTATGTGCGGTTTAAAAGTTCTCATTTAATCATACTTTATACCTTCAAGGAGGGATATTTCGGGTTTTCTCGAGTAATTTTGGTCCGCATCGGGGCTTTTATTCATGAATTCTGAAGCGGCGATGACTTTTACGCAAAGTGACTATGTCACCAGTATCCAGTTTTTCGCAGTATTTATGAATGACGCTGTTCATCTTAGTGATACCTACTCATTTTTTAAACTGATAAAGGCTTGTGGGAGTCTTAATATCTGCGCGTATTAAGTTAAGTAGTGAGTTGTTGTAGGAACATTCATATCCTGGTCTAGAATATTTCTAGCTACAAACATATCACATAGTACAACGCCTGTATTTCCCCGAAGGGTTAGGCAGAGGTGTGGGTATCTATAGTACACCCACACTACGTCACCAGTTACGTTTCAAGTCCCATATACAGGCTGTAAGGGTAAACAGTCTTGTCATTCAAACCATGGGTAGTTGACTTAAATATAAAAATAAATGACCGAACACAACAAAAAAAAAACGTCATTTTCATTATAAGATTTTAAAAAGTTTCAATCCGACACCGTGCTCTCTAGCGAAACAGCTGACTGACTGAGGGAGGGGTCGCGCTCGCGGCCGGTCAGGTCACATCCCGTACCCCCCGCCCGTGTTGAGACGCAAGTTCGATGCCCTAGCGCATAGGACAACGAACTTGCGTCTCTTGTGGTAAAATGTAGATTTAAAAAAAGAAAAAAAAGTTGAAATTTACCATTGATTTTACGTTCTATAAATGAAACCAAACCAGTGGTTGCAAGGATAACGGTGTTTACCCTAACACCCTGTATCATGTAATAGGAGACGACCCTATTGCCATCAACCTGCTGTTTAGAAATTCCTGATGGAATCCAATAACACTTTGCCCGACCAAGAAATTGAACCAAGTACCTCATGCTCACCAATAGCGCTTGCCAACAAGGCAGTTACAAAAGATTAATAAAACTGCCTAAGCCACACGAAAATGATAACAACATTACAGGAGTACTACTAGAGAGAACTAAAACTGTGCGAGACATACAGGTCACAATAGTAGAACAAGATTTAACCCTATCTAAAAGTGGAACGGCGCTAAAACTCTAACATCTTGCTAAAATAGATGTTTCGTTAAGCTTAAATGTCGTAAAGCCGGTCAGACGTTGGTTAGCACGGAAGCCGTGAGTTATTGCGGAAGCATGTGACCTAGCGCAGATTGTACTGTTATCTAGATTAGAATTATTTTCATTTTTTATATGCACAACGGAAGTGGGAATTTTTATTTCTGGGATGCATGGCCGGGTTATTAAGTTGTGTTTTAGTAGTTCTTGCACCGCTTATTGCTGTTTAACGTTATTCAAAGTCAAATTCAAAGCATTTATTTCAATTAAACCATTTACAGGCACTTTTGAATTGTCAAGGAGTCGGTCAGTCAGAAATATGAAGCTAGTTGCCCATTCCAAAGCGTAGTAGGTACCTATGGACATGGAGAAGAGGCAAGACTCCACGGACACTCTTTTAAATAAAAAAAAATAGTAAGGTGCGAAACTGTTGGCGTTGGGATCATTCATAAACGACGTTCTCAAGACTTTTTTTGGATAAGAGAGTTTTTGAGTGGGTTTACTGTGCTAGGATTGCACAGTAAACCCACTCAAAAATGATGTGAAACTAATTTTAGTTTATTGTGGCCAAATTAAAAATTACAGGATACAGGCTAGATAGAATTTTGAACAGGGCCAGAAATGAACTTGAAACGGACATATTAGGTCAAAGAATAAGGTAATTAGGTCGAAGAGCTCTAAAGATAGTTGTAAGAGGAAATAAATAAATAAATAGTATGAATAATAAATAAAACAGATAGGTAATACTCACATTGCGACCAAAACACGATGAAGACGAGCGCACCGATCGCCGCCACTTTTCCTCTCCGTTCCATGGCTTCCATTTTGAATCAACGTCACGCTAGTTCACAAACACAAACAACCAACACTTTTCACTGGATAGTTCTGCACGAATCCATATTCAAATCACAAAAAAAAACTATTTGACAGTTAGAACTTATGACATTTCGGAATTAAACACTAGAGATTTGGTTTCGATTTGAACGTAGAAAATGTCACCTGAAACAAAAGAAAAATTACATTATTATTTGGAACAACATTCGTGTTGATTTACGCAAATTCTGTGTGAATTTGAATAAAAATATGTGTCACGTAATCTTTATTATCTCTGGCGTATCTTAAATTCTTGATATACCTATCAATCTGCGTATGAGTCGACAAAATGTGAGTGTAAATTATGCATTCATGGATAACGTTATCTAAAATGTTCTAATACGATTAATTTGCCGCAAAAGGATGTACCAAATTAATTAAATAAGGAATTCGTTTCTCGACACATTTTCATCAGCTTCAAGAAACCGAGCCTCAAGAAAGGGCTTCCCTCTTAACGGTTTATTTAATACCGATAACACTGCAATGTTACCTGAAGCACCTAATTAGCGCTACCTTAAGTCGAAGATCAAATTGTAAACTTGATCACTGACACTACAAAGCCTGATCATAATATCCCACTGATTATTATAATGACACTTTCGATTATCTCTTATTACAAATTAACACTGTTTCAAGTAACAATTTATGAATGCTCACTATGGTAATTTGACTACATTATTTAGGTACGTTGTGAGCACCTGGACGACTAACTTATGTGCTTAATAAGCACATGTAAGCACTATGTGTATGCTCGTATTACGAGCAATGACCCTTGAAATATACGTTTTATTATTGTATCTAATGGTTGCAATTCAATGCTTAGATATAATCTAGTTTCCATTTGATAGACGATGAGAAAACTTCAGTGTATTGCTCTCTTTGTATAATTCAGACGAGAAAAGCATGGTTTAGTCGAATATTATGTGACAAGGGTTCACAATACCTACATAAGATTCAACAAAATTCTCGACCAAGTGTACTTTTCTTGTTGTCTCGATTCTACAGAGGGCAATAGACCAGTGTAATTACCTCCCAAGAAAACCACAGCTCAAGAGAAGATATTAAAAACAAGGCCAATTAAAAGTTTCCACGGTAGAAAAACACTGTAGAACAAACAGAAAGAAAAAATAATATTTAATAAAATAGCTATCCTTAGCTGTGAACGGCTCGTTTATAATTGTTAGATAAAACAAAGTAAAGTCTAGACTGTTTTGCGAGAAAAACCCTAGTTCAGAGAAGCCCTCTGGAGAAATTTTATCTTCATTTTAATAAAACCCAGGAGAGAAGGAGGATCAAATTGTAACCTAGTTAGAACGTAAGGCCAAGTGCGAGTCGGACTTGAGTACAGCGGTCGGTACGCACTTAACCGTAATAGGTAAAAGCTAAAAAAAGAGGTTTCTTTTTGTTCTTTTTCACCATGACAGCGGTCATAGTTACACATATTTTGGAATAAAATCAGCTGGCTGAATAAAAGATATATTTCTAAAGATATATCTCTATAATAAAAGATATATCTCTTTTCAACATAAATGTCATCGGTGAAGGAAAAGCATTGTGAGGAAACCTGGACCTAGTTTACCTAGCTTTTGTTAACAAACCCATTTTCGCATTTATAAAAGAATACCTTTTATTAGGAGTTTTAGTTTAGTTAGGATATAAGTCTGAAATCGCCAACCCATCTTGAGCAATAGTAGTAATCACTGCTCGCGCCTTTACCCAGTGGGACAATATTAGGCTGGTATTATTATAGTATAGCCCTGTGACAGACAAACAAACGGCGATCGAGGTTTAGTTATCAGCGCGGTGCTGTGGGTCCCCCATAGCACAGCATCATGTTGAATGGAAGACTTCTTGTCACAGTCATGACGTGCAGCTGCCAACTGTTTATTTTTATAAGTACTCCTGATCTCATATTTCTATGATTAAGTACTGTTAACTTTTTGTATGCACGTGTTTCTGTGACAAATAAAACTATCTTTCTTTTCTTTAATAGTACTATTAAAGGGTCACGTTAGCAACCTTTGGGAACTCTAAAATAGAAAATTAAACAAGTTTATTTTGTTAACAATTACGCAAATAATGGAACTGTTAATTGCTCCTTTTTTATAGAGGACATAATTCAGTTAACGAACGCATTTCAGACTTTTATGACTCGGATCTAGGTTTCATTTCATGACTAGAGAGCAGCGTCTCTGCTGACCTAATTACGAAGTCTCAGTTAATTTACGAATATCGCTGAGGATTTAATTAAGTGTGGATATCTAATCTGTTTTATAGAGAACTTGATGTTTCAATCTTGGTCAAGTGTGTGTTTGCAACCAGTGCATGTCAATTTTGCTAGAATTGACAGCGATGCGGACGAATTTTTTGATGCACTTTAACAATTATTTCCTCCCCCTTTTTACATACTTGTACATATTATTAGTATTGTATTATAGTCAAATCAATCAATCTGCCTCGCCTTTCCCGTCTAACCGGATGCAGCTGAACACCAGTATTTTACATGGAGCGACTGCCTATCTGACCTCCACAACCCAGTAACTGGGTAATACGATACCCCTTGGTTAGACTGGTTGTCAGACTTTCGTGTTTCTGACGACTCGTAACGACTGTCAAAGATCTACAAATGACAGTCAGGACCACGCGCTTTCCGAGGCATGGAGGAGTCTCGATATGTGAAAATGGTCACCCATCCACGGACCAACCCCGACAAGCATAGCTTAACCTGATGGATCGACCCGAGCGGCTGTTATTACTTAGCCACGAGCTCCTGTAGTGTTAGATGTAAAATAATGTATATTATTGAATCTTGTAAGTAAAAAACTATACCAATTGAAAAAAACAAACAACAATCACTAGAAATGTTAATATTTACATAACACATCACGCCTGTATTCCCCGAGAGTTAGGCAGAGTTGCACCTAGAGTACACCAACATTTCGCCAGTTATTTGAGTGTAAGGCAGGCCCCCTTTGTTATTGTCCAATGTCCAAATTATTTTTGTACACCTCTGTTTAACCCACGGGGATAACAAGCGTGATGTTATGTTATTCTTTCCGTCCAAATATTGTCTGGCAGTCATCGTTATTAAAAAATTCTATTGTTCTGTTTCGTGTGAAAAGATGTTAAGACTTTTGCGTTTGGATTAAATTACTGGCTGCAATAAATCCTAGAAAAAAGTTAACAAAAAAGCAGGAAACAGTATTTCAGAACGGACATAAACACTGGCGTTTGGCCAGCGCGTCGTGGCACAAGGAAATGGCGGCTTTAAAAAATCTTCAGCTTGCAACATGAAATTTTAATATAGTCTGTAATGTTATCATAATCCTACATTCCTACTCATATCAATAATCTAATTAACATAAAAATACAAAAGTAGGTATCAATTCTTTTTTTTTTCAGACTGTAGTATTTTCATGTTTCCATTAAGATTTTCGAAATCCGCTATTTCCTTGTGCCACTCGCTGGCCAAACTCTACCCACACGTTTTTGTCTTGTGTTTAGTTCAGGTTTACGAAGCTAACTGACCCAGTGCGCTAATTTCATAACTGTTACGCGTTTAATGGCTAGAACTAGATAATTATAGACATCCTATATACAATCGTCCTTTGCGTAATACTATTGAAGATAGTTCACAGACATTTTACTAGCCCGCGGTTCGCATGCGTTGAAGTCTGAAATTATCGTACAGGAACTCACAACCGGGATAAAAAGTATCCTATGATCTAATCCAGGTCATGGTCTACCTATGTGTCTTCATCTAAATCCGTTCAGCCGTTTAGCCATGAAAAGGTAACAGACAGAGAGTTACTTTCGCATTTTCTAATCTACCTACTTTATAAAAATCTTACATTCATTCAGTGACAGAAAACGGACAGCCTGATATCTGCTCGGTCTAGATGCATGAAATTTTGCACAAGAGTTCCTTGTATAGTCAAAGTGAGCACAAAGGAAGGATTTTACTATGGGGATGGGGATGGGGGATTAAACAGGGGATGAATGTTTGTATGGAAGTTGTTTGCATTTTTAATGATGGGAAATCCCATGAACAATTTCAGTGAAGTTTTCATAGAAATCGTTCCTCCAGAGTCGCGTAGCGCCGTCGCGCCGCACCTTTAGTATGAATTTGTAGGATTTATATGAATAGATAGCTAACCTCTTTAGAAAGTTATTTTTTTAATGATAAACTTGGCTTTTTCCTGGTAAGCAATGATGCGGTCGATGATAGTCCATTATTACCTAGAAGTGTCCTATTCATTTGAGACTAAAGCCTCACAGGTCCTATCAAGATTTTTTTAAATCTAGGTTTTCAATATTGTAGCTTCAATCGATTTTCCATCATTCTAAACTATTTATCTTTCTGAATTTATTTGTTTACCATGACATATTTTCTTTGCAAATTAATCTTATTATGCTACAATTGATTTCAATGAAAATACAGACACGACTCATGCATTACATGCATATGCTACTGATCAATAACAGTACGTAACATATCATAGCTAAAATTATAACATTAAAATTAATCACCACTCACATACACACAAGTTATTATTTTAGATTAGCGACGTTTAGTCCTGAGGCTAAATTATCATGATGTTTAGCATGAAATTGCCTTAGCTTTGAAGTCACCGCCGATGTTATGCTAGTTTAGTTCGAGTTCAATAACGCTGAGCTAAGAATAATAATATCATAAACAAAACATCACGCCTTGTTTCCCCGAAGGGTTGGGCAGTGCCTATAGTACACCCAAATTTCACCAGTTAGCCTATCGCCATCAACTGGGTACAAATCCAGAGTCCAGGCTGCTACTGAGAAATTCCTAAAGGAGAAACCTAATAACACTTAAGATCCTGAAGGAAAAACTTAATTACACTTAATTACTTGCTCGACCTGGGAATCGAACCTAGGACCTCTTGCTCACAAGTAGCGCTTGCGACCAATAGACAAACGAGGCAGGTCAGAATAATAATCCATCACTATTTATGTGTTAATGAGTTTCGACCTTCGTTGCTACTAACATATTATTATTCAATTTGCTACTCAATAATCTATAGGATCAACAAATATTTGTTGACAAATAGCCGTCGCGTTGGTATTAATTACGAAGTATTTTTTCTATAGGTAATAAATCCTTGTCCATTTTGAATTGATACTAATCCTATCGTTTAACAGTTAACGCCCATTGCATAACTTATTGGTTAATTTAATAGGAGTGGAGAAAAAGGGTCGAAATGGAGGGTTGAGCCAATCCTTTTCGCTATTTTTTGATTGCTGTAACTACTCTTGACTTCGATCACGCCTGATGTAAAGCGATGAATGAGATCTATGACGGAACGAGCGTGCCTAGAAGATGCCTGTTAACTCTTGCTTGAAGGTAGATGGGTTATATGTGGAAGGGAACACAGATGCTGACAGAGAGTTCAACACTTGCGACTAATAAATGTGACGGAGAAGTGCTGAGTACCAACCAAGGATATCAACCAAGATAGAACCGGGATATCAACCAAGTGCAGAAGGAACATTTTTTTTTTTGTTGCTTTGAAATCATCATATGACTGTTCCTGCTCTGGGCGGAGTTGGAGGGCGTGTCAGACTTTTACTGGCTAAAACCCACCCGTGTTCCTTCAGTTGCCTGTTGCCAAGGGTCCCGGTATCCCTTTCGAACTTTTCCGCAAGTAGATGGTACCCTGCAGTACGTCTGGTATTCCGATAGTAAAAGGGCGATGGGTGGGATCAGGTTGCGAAGCTCCTGCGCACATTCTCCGAAGTACAGTCCGTATTTATTCATTGTGATGTATAACACGGTATCTGCCCGGATAGCTCGGTAGCATTTAATTTTGGTGATACACGGTTGGTTCTCCGTAAGAATCTGAAAGTTATTTACTCTATACGATGAAAAATTTCAGTTTCATATTCACGATAGTACGGGGGTTTCTATTGCTTACCGGTCGGTTAAATATAGCCAGTTTATATGCAAGTTACTAACAAGTTTAAGAAGATCTGAATCTTCTTACTGCGCTGCTTTATGAAAACACAATACTCTTAACTATATTGTCAAATAAAACCTATAAATCAACTTAGATACGCAAGACCTAACAATTGAAGCCCTTTGTTCGAACGTTTCTATACTGAATATAATTTAGCTAGACTTTCTAAGAGAAATGCTCTATTACAGTCCCCTATAGGTTTGTGCAGCCTTGCATTGGGTAATGTATAGTCTCATTTTACTGTCAAAGTGCGCGATAAATCATTGGGATAGGGTTGTAAGGTAATGGTGTGAACAAATAGACAAGTGAGTTTAATGAGATGACGTTTATTGCAGAAGAAAGTTTGTTAATTTACTAAATTGGGGCGCGGCGGTGGGCGAGTGAGACAGTTCAAATTTTAACGTTCGTTTTGACCATCCTTACACATTATAAAAGTAAATTCCTCCGATTTTCATTCTGTTTTCATCAACCAAAATAAAACTAAGCTTATGCAGAAAAACAACCAATTGGAACCGAGCATCTCGCTTTTGACCTCCAAAACTGACAATATGTGAAATTAAATATTTTGAATATGAATTTGCAATTATAAAAGATTAGACAGCGAGCATTTAGGTAATGTGGCTGACTGCCCAGCGAGCATACCTAAAGGGACGAAAGTTTAGCACATACTTATTAAACTAAAGGAATGTCAAAAGTAAAAGACTTTATGAAATATTTAACATTAAGTTAGTTCCGCTGTTTCAAAATTTTGTTCCCACGAAGAGATAGTAGCAATAAACTCCACTTGAGTAAGTTATAGATGCAACCAGTAGCTCATGCGATGGGTTCATGGTACAAAATGTATTTTTTGTGTCAAAGCAACACATAAATCATTTGTGGATCTCACTGTTCACACCGATAAGGTGACTACTTCAAGACTATGACATGCGCAGTAGCGTTCTCTGCTAAAGCAACAAAATGAAGACAAATTTTCCTGTTAAGTTTATATAATAGTGGTACTAACTTCTTGTTTTCCAAGGGAGGTAACCCTTAACCGCGTACTATTTCGCTAGATAGTTCGTGACCGCCGAACGTTGAGGTGCGTTGGGTGAAAACGTGAATATCGTGCACATGAGTTTAGACATAGGATATAGAATATGTGGGTTATCATTTGTTTAGGACTTTGAATAATTTTAAAATTGGGGAAAATTGTAGTATTTGATATGATTTGAACATAACTTTAACTG
Source organism: Lithophane semibrunnea (assembly GCA_947363905.1). Lineage (NCBI taxonomy): Eukaryota > Metazoa > Arthropoda > Insecta > Lepidoptera > Noctuidae > Lithophane > Lithophane semibrunnea. The sequence continues at coordinate 16,988,680 of OX376190.1, read as the reverse complement.
TGGATGCAGTAATCATTCATTGTGGTCCTGTATTGACGTTGTTTCAAAAGGAATACAATATTTACGTTTCGCTGCATTTGCTCTTACGAAAAATATGAGTCCAGACGCCATACCCACACCTAATCAATTATATAGAATCTAGCGTAATCATAATAATTGATAATTGCAGGACATAATAGATAAAATAAACTAGTATATAAATTATCCATTACAACATTTCACAGGTGGGTGATTAGCTGACGCAGTGATTTGAGTCCTTCATGTAACATTATACGCACAGAAAACCACAGGTGTGGTGAGCTTGTAATGGCGTAAGGATAATTTATATTTATATTTTAAGAAAGAATTTTCTTAGGCTCACATTGCTGCATAATAATAGATGCGGTCTATTTTTACCCGACTACGGCGAAGCAAAAAAGATTTTGACGGGTATGTATGTATGTCCATGCGTTCCCGCATAACTTCTAAACTACTCATCCTAATTTGTCAAATGAGGTATCGTTGGAAGCGTCTTGATCGTCCGCTAATTAGGATAGGGTGTGATCTCACATTAAATTGAATATGGCGCCCTCTAGAGGTCATAAAGTAATGATTTTTTTTATTTTTATTTATGCCCTCTTTGGTATCAAATGAAAAGGCTTAATTAGTAAATTTCAAATATATTTATGTTTTAACCTCAAAAATATGTCAAATAATAATAAAAGTTATAAAACTAAAACCCAACTATGCCAAAAAAGTCAACTAAGAAGATGTAATACATACAATGATGTTTTAATATCACATTCTTGGATGGAAATATGCAGTCCTAGTCAACCGCAATATTGTGGTGAGCTTCAAGTATATTAAAATAAATGTTTTTACTTAATAATATTATTGAATACTAGCTGCTGCCCAAAGCTTCGTCTGCGTGGACCTTAATTGTTTTTCTTAAATTTAAGTAGCATCAGCAACATCAGTTAACTGCTAGTGAAAATCCCTTCAAAATCGGTCCAGCCGTTTCGGAGTTTAGCCGGAACAAACAGACCGACGCGACGCACAGACAAAAATTTAAAAAATGTTTTTTTTCTTGTCATTATATACCGTAGATATATACTTTTATATGCATTTATTTATTTGTATTGATTATTTGTTTTTGTCACTTTGATGCTTAGTTCTTTGAGAGTTGTAGACATAATTATTTTGATTAATGTCGCACTTTCGTTCTGTAACATATCAGACGGGAATGGGTGATCTTTTAGCGAATAAATTATTTTAATTAAAAGGTTTTGCTATTGACAGGCCCACCAAGCGCAGACAACCTCTCAAATAATCAACAGGTTTATAATAGCTATAAAAGCCTTCGTGTCAAAAACTACATTAGACACCATAGGGACATGATAGGGAATATTTGAGGCGTGAGAGCAGAGCCAATAACCACCAAATTCACTTCGGCATTAATAACGTAAGTCAAAGTCAAAGATTTATCTGCAGATAAATATTTATCAGCAAATAAATCTTTGACTTTGACTCACTTTAAAAAATTTGTAACCAATTTGGTAACAATTTTTTTACAATAGGAGTTTATTAGTAGCTTAACATTAATATCACTTAACATTTTTTAACATTCAAACGTCCAAGTATTCAGTTCCAAGTTATCCATCGTGTCGCTTCATTGACCATTACAAAATATTGCTCACAAAAAAGGAAAACTTAAACCCAGATTAACAATCAGACTTATTGCACACTTGCTCATACCACATGTTTCAAGATGAAGCACTTGATAGCAATTCATTTCAAGTAAGCTTGGATTAAGCATATCAATGGGCATTGGGCTTAGTAATAATTTAAGCTGCAGCTTAAATTATTACTAAGCCAATTCATTTCTGATGTGAGTTGCAACTCACATTAACACTGCAAGGGTTATATGCTTACAAGTCTGCGACTTTCGTTGCCTTATTTGTCTATAAACGATCTTGGTGAGAATTGTTTATTCCTGTAGTATTTATTTTTCTGTTTGAAATATTAACACAGGTGCTAGAAGCCCGAGTATCGTGTCGTTAAGTATTTATTTTGGAATATAATATCGTACTTACACTATGTATTTACTTTGTTAATGCATATTTTATATACATATTATGGTGTGCAAAACTTTTTCTTTTCGATCTTATTAATCCTTACATAATAAGATCGAAAAGTTCGCCCGGCGCCGCGTCTGTCTGTCTGTTCGCGTTAAGCTCAAAAACTACTGAACCGATTTTCATGCTGTTTTCGCCAATGGATAGAGTGGTTCTCGAGGAAGGTTTTAGTATATAATAGCCGACATCCACGCGGGCAAAGCCGCGGGCAAAGTGCTAGTATGTTATAAGTACCTATATGTTTTATCTAATAAGTGTAGGATTATTTATTTTATGTATTTTATTTTCTCTTCTACTCTTACACACGGTGTCTACGACTCTTTTTAAGCTCTGTCCTATCGGAAGTATGCTGGAAGAGAAATCTCTCCTCGAGCGTAGCAGGAATCTTCTCTTCTCTTCATAAGCATCACTTTTCTACGTAGCTTTTCAGTTCCTTTTTTCTTGTCTGTTTATTTGTGTGTACATAAATGGTTAAATAAATAAATGTTTTTTTAAATTATGTTTTATTATCACTCAGGATTAGGCCATTATGGTTAGATTTAATCACTGATGGATAGAGCCTAATTTTGAATGACTGCGAATCGGAAAAATAAACCTTTGTAATGATTTAAGATTGCCACAGACACTAGAGCGCATTCATACTGGATGGGACCACAAGCAACTGCAAAAATGTCCTCAACATTGTCTCCTGCGTATGCGCAGGAAAGAAGTATGCTTCTTTCCTGGAATATGTCTCTCGTTCAAAAACACGCATCATATCATAATTATGTTCAGATATGATAGATGCCTAGCCCTTTGGGTATCATTAGCGTCACGCCTATGATCCGGTTGTGTAACTTACAAGTATTTTACTTCTAAGGATAGGCACAAGGATACAACTTTCAAGTTTTCGCAATTTCTATTCACGCATAATATTAAATATTGAATACACTTTGGTTATGTTGTAGCACGAACGCTAGTTGTTGAAATTTTGTAATCTGAAAACAATATTGTAAATAATACGTTTTACGTGGAATTGTGAGATGTGGAAATGAGCTTTGCATTTGTTTTTGAACTTCTTGGATTTAGCTTTAGTTATGTAAAGAAGTGCATGCAGGGAAATTCATTGTCAAACAAATTGACTTCCCGTCAATTTGCCGTGTTTGCGTGTTAGCAGCGAATAGGGAATATGCATGTGATTCAAATATGGGTCTATTTTTTTTTTGCATAAACTATGTTACTTCAGAATTATGCCTCCATCAATATTTTTGAATAAAATTTCTTTTTAAAGTCCCAAAAAACTGTGGGTCAAATACTTGAAAAGCTAAGAGCGGATGTGACGTAACAACCCAGTATAACAATCACAATGTCAATGTCAAGCCAATGTCAAACGCTCCTACAAAAAGGAGTGTTTGACGTTGACTTGACACTTGCTTGTTTGTTTTCATGGAATGTGACGTCACCACACCAAGCGCGCAAATAGAGGGCGTTTAAATAGCCCGGATCAGTTGGATATTTTAAACATTTTTTCGTTAGGTTGACACTTATAAACTTTAATTTTGTTGTGGTTTGTTTATAAACTTGCCGGAGCTTTTATTGATCGCGCCGCTTGTTTGCTTAAATACGATAACCCTTCTTTGACCGTAGGTAGTCGGATAAAAATTTGCACTATTTACGTGATTATGTGATGACACTAGATTATTTGAAGATATATACAAAACAGGAGTAACAATTGGATTAAATTGTGATTGTGTGTGTTGATAGTGGTTTGAATTATTGACCAGCCAAAATATACTTAGATACAGTATGTATGCACTTGAGTTTTTAATATTGTTAGGTTTGTTACCGAAGTTTGACGTAATTGAGTGCTCGTTCTAATAACGGAATTAATTAATTAAATGCACCAATCCCAGCGTGACTTAACCAGAGGCTATAGACAAAATCCCTTTTCTGTAAGCGTTAACGCCAAAGGAAAGATCAAATTGTATGGAGTTGACATTAACATTAGAGATGACTGCTGCTGTCAACTCCATACAATTTGATCTTTCCGTTGGCGTTAACGCTTACAGAAAAGGGATTTGTCTACAGCCTCTGACTCGATAAATCGAATGAAGCCCAATATTCACATTAGCCCTTGGAGCCTCATGTTGCATGGGGCTACAGAGGCCATTGCATATCAAGGAGTATTACCGGGTGTCACGATAATTTTAAGAATATGGAATGTGCCCTCTTAGGATAAGGAAGGATTTGCGAGGCGTACCGAATATGCATCATAAAGGAGACCCATGGACAAAATTATCGATAAGGTTTATTACAAAGATCATAAAATAATAAATATTTTTTCCAATTAGTCAAGCCTTATTAGTATATTGCAATGGTAGTTAATTGTAGGTCAGTAAAAATGTGTGGGATTGGCACATCCGCAAGTAATTAATTATTCGTAAACATTTTGATTGTTTAATTTAATCAAAAACAATATGGACATGATTGTTTTTCATTGACGTTTGATTCGAATTTTGAATGTATTTGATTATGATGAATATCATTGACCATAAGAATGTATGGGAGTGGTCGTAATTTTGTACTATGGCATTGACATGGCTAAATCGTATTGTATGACATAAGCTAAATGCGTTTTTTTTACTCGTTTCGATAGTACAAAGTTATAATATAAATGGGACCACAGGGCAGAATAAGAAAGAACAGTAGTCCAACATTATCACTAAGAATACCATAATTAAAAAAATAAAATAAAATAAAGTTTATTTAGGAACAATATCACTAGACTAAGTACAACAAATAAAACGATGTTGGCTGCAAAAGTATGAACTGTAGCGCAACCAAATTTAGAAAATGAATTGCATTTGAGAAAATAAAATAAGATACGATACAGTAGAAAGAAATGTTCCTAAAGGTAACTTGTATGTAAAATGTAGTAATTTCAAAACACTGCAGAGACATTCATCATTTATTTACCGATTGGATTTATCGATTGGATCTTCTGCATTTATTTATTCTGTGATGTCGATATCAATGACTGGTAGAAGACGCCTACGCTGACAGATGAGGCGACTGTCATGTCAGTTTAATGCCTACGATTACTAAAGAGGCGTAACACATAAAAAAACTGTTGGCAAAAAATAATTGCTAACTTTTTTATTCTGTGGCAATGACCGACCTATATCACGAGATATACATATTTGTGGGCGCGATTTATGATTAAATGTCTATTATTATTATTCGTTTCAAGTAAAATTTAAAGAAGATAGTTGTGCAAGAGCTAAGATAACCTAACAACTAAGTTGATAACTGGCAATTGAGGGGTCATTCACTTAACATTAGTTTTATTGCTATGCGAAATTAATTAAGCAATTACGTATAATAATGTAGAAAAAAAAAACAATAATAATCCCGTTTCCCGCCATAAAAACTATTACCAGCGTTAAAAAATAAATATATGTAGATAAAAAAGAAAAAAAAACGAACTCACCAATAAATAAAAAATAATACAAGTTTTTTTTTCACAAAATATTCGTCTGAAAGTATGTAGGTGCCACTTCAGAATCCCTATTTCTGTTCCCCAGATCACTCGAGATTAAAAGATCACTTGAATCACTCGTAACTGGAGAGGTGCGCTCGGTCCACACTTGTAACGGCAACTGGCGCTTCCAGCCAGCCTGCGTTACGTTACATCTATGTATGTTATGCGGATGAAAAAATAAAGCAGACTTCAAAGACACTACGGAACCCATCTACAACTCGCGACAATCTAAGAAGTTCGTTTTGACGTTTCGTTCTCGTACTTGTAATAAAAAGTTATGCCTTGAGAATCAGTTTTAAGCAATGCAGATAAGTCGTCGATTACAAACTCTAAGTAAGTGTGTTTAATCGATATGTCTCGAGAATCAGTATATAAGAAACTATTTTTTTTTTTTTCATCGCTACACAATGGATTTTTATAGCTGTCAAAACGGACTTCTTAGATTGTCGCGGATCTGGGATTTTTTTGGGTGAACAGTGTATTAAAAACGAAGAGCTTGAGCATCTGTGGTCTGTGGTGACGTTTGTTAAATGGTCACTTTTTCCTTCTACAACGGTCTGAAAGGTAACAAATTACATTTTATAATTTTTTCATCACATTTGGTTCTGATAAAAAATATTAGGTGTAGGTATTTACAAGTATAATTTATATACAGCTCTTTGAAACTAGATACCTATTGCATGTAACTATGTAATAAGCTTTATTTATTTATTATTAAAACTTTATGCACAAGTAAAAAAAATACTGTACAAACGCGGACTTAATGCCTGAGGCATTTTCTACCAGTCAACCTTAGGGTGATGCAGGGTCTGGCAGGGTTGCGGGAAAGTCCGAAAGGGTTACCGCCTTGGCAACAGGCAACTGAAGGAACACGGGTGGGTTTTAGTCAGTAAAAGTCTGACACGCCCTTCCGCTCCGCCCAGAGCGGGAGAAGTCACTTGATGAGAAGTCACTTGAAAAAAGTGTGATGCAGAGACAGACATGGCAGGTGCAACATACGGGATAGATAACTCGAAAAATAATTAACACTATTAATACATACATACATATAAACAAGATAACCTTATATAACGACAGGTAGAGGAGAAAACGAATCCAGCAAATTAGCGCTGGGATGATTCTGCCAACTTCTTACGAATGTGTTCACGTGTTTTCACTTTAAATGACAACCGACTAGTTGCCTGCGGCTTTAAGGGTTACTACATCGATATTTCACTGAATTTTTTCATTAAAATAAAAATGATGAACGGAATTTTGATCCTTATGGATAAAAGTCCGTTTCATATAATATTAACTTTGTACAGATAATTCTTTCACGATTGCATAAGTATCGTTTGCGATGCTTGACCCAATTCTCAAGGGTACGCACGTAAATCGCGGTGATATTATAGCACTTCTGGTAACTGTAAGAAAGTGCCATTATTGCTGCACTGATTACGTTATGAAATTATCTGCTTGTTTTATGAGTAATGTTTCATATAAAAGCTGTGCTTTGATTTTATTTTATTGCCTCATGCGCCTGCTCATGACCTCGATCTCCCCTGATGGAAAGCGATGGATGTGGACTGAGGTCTACAATGGAACGAACGCGAACAGAAGATGTTGTTGTCCTGTTCACTCTAGCTTTTGCATATAAATATTTAAAGAGTACCTACGCTAAATGCTTTTATTTTATCGATTAGGTATGCGTTTTCGCTATGCATTTTCATAAAGCTACGAGTGTGTTAATGAGAGCAAAATATGAGAGCTATGTTTATGACAGCATCTCAATTAGGTATACATAATTATTATGTATTTCACCAATTATTCAGCTAGGCTAAGTAATAACAGCCGTACGGGTCGATCGATCAGGTTAAGCTATGCTTGCCGCGGTTGGTCCGTGGATGCCGCGGTTGGTCCGTGGATGCCGCGGTTGGTCCGTGGATGCCGCGGTTGGACCATCTTTACATACCGAGACTCCTCCGTGCCTCGGAAAGCACATTGAGGCGTTGGACCTGGTTGTCATTCGTGGATCTTTGACAGTCGTTACAGGTCGTCAGAAGCCCGAAAGTCTGAGAACCAGTCTTACCAAGGGGTATCGTATTACCCAGTTACTGGATTGTGGAGGTCAGAGAGGCAGTCGCTCCATGTAAAATACTGGTATTCAGCTGCATCCGGTTAGACTGGAAGCCGACCCCAACATAGTTGGGAAAAGGCTAGGAAAATTACCAATTATTCAGCTATAAATATACCAAAGCAGTTTTAATTGATATGAACCAACCAAGGAGTATAATAATAGGGTCCTATTCAATTTTGGCTATTTCTGTCTCTCTGCTTTATTGATACAATTTCCTTCTGCAATATTTAGTTACTGTTTACCACATTGCTATTACACATCCGCCAAGAATAAAATATACAATATTGTGCCTACCATGATGTATTTACGAACATTACCAGTGGACCAGTACATCCGACATTACACACGACCTCCAAGGGCATGACAAGACTTTTATTTTAGGGTTTGTCATAAATAAATGGTATATTATATTATATATAAAATGTTGTTCTGTGACGTGACGTCATTGTCGTCAACACTTACGTGGTGTCAGTTTACTGACGAATTAGTGACTGTGACTTAAATTCGTCTTTACAATGTAAGATTTGTGGGTTTTTGGGGGCGAGTTCCTGGAAGACGTTCATTTGAAGTAGTTTTATTTGGTTACTGTAGCTTATAGTCTTTCACAGGACTCTGCGAACTGTCAAACACCATGACTTTTATGAACCAATCACATTATGTGATAGGAAATCTATCAGCCTTTACATTTTAATCATGGGATAGAGCTGAAACTTACTTTTCATTTTCTGCTATAAGATCGAAAGAACCAATAATGTGGTGTAATTTACAATAATACACATTACAATACACACATTATATAATAATACATTTTATAATAATATGTGAAATCTTATCATAATCATCAGCGGTTAAAAAAAACCTCCTATCCGTCCATTTATTTTCATTGAAGCATTTATTTTCATTGAAGCATTCATTTTCATTGAAGCATGCTTCCTTTTCATTAAATCGACTTTTTACGTGAGAAAAAAAAATTGGGAAAAATCCTTCAAACTCTAATATTTCAAATTATCTTAAAACGGATTCCGAAACATTAATATTGATATCCCGTATTATCCACGTTCCACTGACGGAAAAATCCGACGTGATTCATTTTGCTCACTTTAGAGAAAACTCCTTATATTTTTCCTTCCATTTCTTTTACTTTTATACACGATCTACCATCTTATTTTCAAAGAGAATATGTTGAAGCTCGTTTTTGTTAGCTATAATAAACTTTGTATTTACATATTTTATGCTTTTCACATTTCCTTTCAAGATTTAAGGAATCCTTTTAACGTGCAGATTTGTATTTTTGAGCAGTATTTCTGAAGTAGGAATATTATGGCATTTAGCCGTTTTTGAGACTCTTAAAATAAAAGAGTGGTTTTTGATTTTCGTCAGTATAATAATACAAGCTGTAGCCCGCCACTCTGTCTGCGATCCGGGATGAAATGTAGCCTATGTCCTTCTCCGGGTCATGATCTACCTATGTGCCAACTTTCATCTGATCCTTTCAGGCGTTTTAGCTTGAAAGCGTTACAAACAAACTCACTTTTGCATTTATAATAAGTATTATATAGCTAGGATAGTTAGGATTAGTAAGTAGTGTTTTTAAAAGAAAATAACTTTTTATTTGCTCTTAAAAACACTACTTACAGTGCGACCAACACGTCGGCATGACGTCGTCGCGTCGGCCAAGTTTTGCAATTTTTAGCAATTTCCTTTGCAATCGTTGACATCTTGACATTTCCCGTTTTGAATGTATTCACAGCATTATTATTATTTCAGTTAACTTTTTAACACTTCCCACTTCGCTTAATATCAGTGACCTTCCTAATTAGTATATATCCGAATTAAATGGACGTCTCGTTAAATGGCTTAAATCAAGCAACCTTCCATATAATGTCAAAATTTAAATAACGTCAATTAGATTTATTGGTTTTATACGACGTATTTGCTGTAAGCTGTATGTCTTTATCATCTTAAATGGTCGGCTAATCAATGATGATGAAACTGTTTATAATGATTTGCGTTTCGTGGCCAATTGGTCTTTCGGTCCGAGTTTGGTGTTACGGATAAAGAGTATGTTTTTGATACAAGGTGGCAAGAATAAATTAGGTAATGTATATTAGATATGGTGTGCTTATTTCTAAGTTATTACAAGGTAGGATGGAGAACCAGTCATAGCCTAGTGGTGTGACCGTCAGACTGACAAGTCATAAATGTCGAGTTCGAACCCAAGGCACGCCTGTCCACCTCTGACTTTTCGGATTCATGTGCGTATGTATGATAATCCCTTGCTTCAAAGGATGGGAGGATGACCTCAGGCTAGGTGGAGCGACGATCTTCGTAGAGTGGCTGGTAGTAACTGGATGAGAGTCACTGAGAATCAAGCGGCGAATCAATGGCGTGCAATCGGAGACGCCCATGTCCAGCAGTGGATTGCTGTAGACTACAGATGATGATTATTATCAGAAGCCATACTGTATTTTTTTTTTGGTAAACAATTAATTTTATTTAATAATCCAATCCATACTAATATTATAAATTAGAATTAAAAAGAAACTCTGTCTGTCTGTCTGTCTGTATGTTACCTTTTACGCCTAAACCACTGAACGGATTTCGATAAAATTTGGCATGGAGATAGATGGCATCCCGGGGAAGGACATAGGGAGGAAGGACATCTTTTTATGGACATACCACGCGGGCGAAGCCGCGGGCGGAAGCTAGTAATTTATAATTATACATCTATCACTAAAATAATAATAATATGTACACACGGCTACACATCAAGCTATACATTTCCAGTTTATGCTGATCTCGCATTGTATAGGTTTTCCGTACCATGCGAGGTCAGCTTAAACTGGAAATGTATAGCTTGATGTGTAGCCGTGTGTACTTACAAGTATAAAAAACGGGGAAGGTAATCATTAAAGTGCATCAAAAAATTCGTCCGCATCGCTGTCAGTAGGAAAAGTGCCCAAAAGGCTGGCAGCATTGCTTCTGTGATTGAATTCTTACTTTAACATTTTGTGTCCTCGAAATGTGCTGAAATCGGAACGTTTAGGTACCTACCAGGATCATAAAACCGTTAAAAGGTTACTACTTACAATGTAAATCCGATGATTTAACGCTAATAAAAAGTAGTTTCTTACTAAATGCCATCGACATCATAAAAATTATTCGCCATAACGACTTCTGCGAAGGTCTCGTGTTTGAACTCGTGTAACGTTTCTCAGCAATCATCGCCACTCCCGCGCAGGTTCTCATACCGAGAGTTATTTACGAATGGATGGCCAAATTGAGAGCGGAAATCTACAGGAAGTGTTTGAAAACTACGATGAAAGAGTTTAGGGGTAAAAAAATAAATGATAAAATGTTATCTGTGTAAATGAAAACGGCACAGTCTTTGAAGGCCCCCAGTATACATGTGGACAGTACACACACTACGTACAGTCACGAGCACCAATATGTATACACTTAGAAAGTTTTAAAAGTGGTTTACTCCTACTGTATTGATTGTAATTTTATGTTATAACGAACATAGTATTTTGGAACCCATATTATTATGAAATAGGTATCATCTCAAAGCTGCAATCGTTATTCCACGAAAAAATGGTTATTGAATTTTGCTAAGTGTATACATATTTTTTCTCGTGACTGTACACTAAATATGTTTGAAATTTTTCAAAAAAATTAAACTGACGTTTAAAAACATTTTTTTTAAATAATAACCATGTCCCACTTTTCTCAACACTTTCTGTCATTTTAGCAATAAACTTTTGAAATAAAATACGTCGTAAACTATTTGATTAAGAAACTTTTACTTATGTAACGAGAACTTTCTCGTGTGTTCTGTGTCGGCTGTAAAATAAACAAATACAGGACATTACGCGTATATTAACAATTTACAAGACTCCTGAGAAACCAAGTAATTGCTATTTGATTATCTTCAGAATCTTTTGAGTTACACAACGAGCTTTTTGGCGCAGCCGTGAGGCGCACACTATTGTTTTCAAATTTTTTATTTTTTTTTATTTTGTTATTTGTATTTTGTGTTTCACGAACTGTGTCCAAATATACGTTATTCTTTCTTTCTTTCTTTCCTTACGTATATTTTGTAATTAGGTCATTACGTAGGTACCTATATCCTAAGTAATATAATAAATGTGAAAGTGAGTTTGTTTATGAGCTTTCACGCTTAAACGGCTCAACAGATCTGGATTTGGCACAGGGGTCCGTGACCTGGAATCGAGACTTACGCGGGTAAAACCGCGGGGTGCAGCTTGTAATATTGTAATATTATAAATGCGAAAGTAACTCTGTCTGTCTGTTACCTTTTCATACCTTAACTTCTGAACGGGTTTCGATAAAATTTCAACGAAATCCGTTAACCTGGGTTCGGATAGGACATACTTTTTATCCAGGTAGTACGTCCCTCGAGGAGCTCGTGGCTTAGTAATAACAGCCGCACGGGTCGATCCATAAGGTTAAGCTACGCTTGCCGGGGTTAGTCCGTGGATGGGTGACCATCTTCACATATCAAGACTCCTCCGTGCCCCGGAAAGCACGCTAAGCCGTTGGTCTCGGCTGTCATTTGTGGATCTTTGACAGTCGTTACGGGTCGTCAGAAGCCCGAAAGTCTGACAACAAGTCTTGCCAAGGGGTATCGTATTATCCAGTTACTGGGTTGTGGAGGTCAGATAGGCAGTCGCTCCATGTAAAATACTGGTATTCAGCTGCATCCGGTTAGATTGGAAGCTGACCCCAACATAGTTGGGAAAAGGCTAGGCAGATGAGATGAGGTAGTACGTCCCAGTAGGATAATTTCCAACAATAACGCAGGCGAAAGCTGGTTCTAATTCCCAATACTGATGCTCATTACACAGCTTTTTGAACGCTCAATACAACTTTTACTTAATTGGCCAGCATCTAATGTATCAGTCCGACTGCCGATAAGAGCGAGCTCCGATTGGTAAATCGTATAAACTATCTCTACAAGAATAGATAAGCGGCATTCCTGATTCCGTGTTTATTGAAGTAATTACTTACGATTTCTTAACTTGATTCCCTTTTATAGACATTACACGGTGATTTTAACCGATAGAGATTGCCATTTGGTTTGATGAGAAATATGTATTAAGTGAGAATAAAATCAATCTGCCTAGCCTTTTCCCAACTATATTCAATACTCAATATCTTTATTGCTTTACCATAATGTGTACTTAGGTGGAAACTATATAATTAAGATCATTATGGACCCTGTAGGGCACAGAAAAAGGGTAGAAGAGAGGAAGCCCTGTTTTAGGAGATCATTAAGTTGTTATTGTCATTGAGATCATTATGTTGGGGTCGGCTTCCAGTCTAACCAGAAGCAGCTGAATACCAGTATTTTACATGGAGCGACTGCCTATCTGACCTCCACAACCCAGTAACTGGGTAATACGATACCCCTTGGTAGGACTGGTGTCAGACTTTCGGGCTTGTGGCGACCCGTAACGACTATCAAAGATCCACGAATGACAGCCGGGACCAACGGCCTAACGTGCTTTCCGAGGCACGGGGAAACTCGGTATGTAAAGATGGTCACCCATCCAAGGACTAACCCCTGCAAGCGTAGCTTAACCTGTTGGATCGACCCGTGCGGCTGGTATTACTTAGCCACGAGCTCCAAATTTATGAAGAGAATATAAAGAAAGAAATTAATATTTTACTGCCTAGTTGGTATAGTGGCCGCTAACGCTACTCTTGCGCATCGGGTCCTGGGTTCGATTCCCAGGTCTGGTAAAGTGTTGTTGGGTTGTTCTATCTGGAATTTCTCAATTGCTGCCCAGAAGTCTGGATTTGTGCCCGGTTGTTGGCAATAGGCTCGACCCCTATTACATGGCATTTAAATTAATTAAATACATCTGGCGAAATGTGTGTGTACTATAGGTAGACCTCTGCCCAACCCTTCGGGGAAACAAGGTGTGTTATGTAAATTAATCTTTCGTAATTACTAACAAAAAGGCCGTCTTGAACATAACAACGAGACGTAATGTTCACTAACAACGGATGGTTAAATATAGGAACAGCGGAATCATCAAAGTTATGGATTGTCTGTAAAAATATTATACCTAACTCATTATGCCGCCAAGTAATTATTATGCCAAAGCCATTCTTCAATGTTTCCAATACGTAAAGTAGTCATTTTCAAAGCAAGACACATCTCAGTGTATGACATAATTATACATAATCTTTGTGTAGGGATTTCCATATGAATTTCCAGAGAATGATGACAAATCATTAGACCGGCTTGTTCGAAATGTTCGCTGTTCAAATAGTCCCTTCTGTGAATTTAATATTATTTGTTCAAGGACAAGAACTGTACCTACAAACGACTCACCGAGGGAAATTCCTGTCTGAAGGGTGAGTAGTCAGGTTTTTGATTTCTAAAAGTTTAGGATTATTAATTTTAAAGGAAGAAAGGTTAACTTTCCTTGTTTATTTTTATTACTAGCTGCGCCACGCGGTTTCACCCGCGTCAGGCATTAAGTCCGCCTTTGTACCATTTTTTTTGTGCGAAAAGTTTAAATAAATAAGTCTCGATCCTATGTCCTATTCCAGGTCACGGTCTACATATGTGCCAAATTTCATCTAAATCCGTTTATCCGTTTTAGCGTGTAAGCGTAACGAACAAATAAAAAAACTCACTCGTATTATTTTATCATATTAGTTAGGATTAGGATAAGTTAGGCTTTTTGTGAACATTTGAGTAATTCAGAGTTTTTCGTGTAATTTTTAGTTCATTGACCTACAAGTCATAGTTTGTGTTTTGCCAGCCCGATCTAAGAGGAATCCGCTGGATGCGGGAAGCGCAGAACCGGCCTAAGTGGCGATGCTTGGGGGATGCCTATGTCCAGCAGTGGACGTCTTTCGGCTGAAATGACGATGATGATGTAAGAGCAGTCCATCTTTCTTCATTTTAGATTCACCTCTATTCCCCTTAAACTTCAACACTTTGCAACATAAAAGTCACCGTAAACTGGCAATAATAAAAACGCCGGCCCTACGTCTCGCTTGTTTAATTTATGTTGTTTACATGTTTACACATAATTACTCAGTTGACCACATAATTCAGCGGGACCATTAGCACGCGGGAAATTAGAGAGACCCCGCTTGTGGTCACTTGATTTAGTACCGTAGCGTTTTAGGGTTTACGCTGCGGAGATTATAGGGTTGACGCTCGATTGAGTAGCTGGGATTAAGGCCCACTTGCACAGTTGCACCACAAACCTAAAATGCGTTTAGTGCTAATCGTATTGAAAATATCATTATGTTTCTGTCAATCAATTGAAAATGGCAGAAACAGAACGATGTTTAAATTCGTTTAGCGATAGCGTTAACGATTCAATTCGTTTTTAGTGATTTGCGGTGTAAGTGGGTCTTAGGTGGATTGTGTGTAACTCCGCTGCCGCGAGAAATCGCGGCAAAGCAGACAGAGCTCCGGCAGGATCTCATGGCGGCATGGAGAGTGCGATTGTCGCAACCCAGTGCTGGGCACGCCACAATTGCGGCGATAAGTCCCCTCTTTGAGGAGTGGCTAGAGAGGCGCCACGGCGTCCTCACCTTCCGCCTGACGCAGGTCCTCACCGGACACGGTTGCTTCGGGAGGTTCCTGTTTCGGATAAGGCGGGAGGAAACGCCCGGGTGTCACTACTGTGTGGATCGCCCGGAGGACACGGTGGAGGTCTGCCCTGCTTGGGCGGAGCCCCGCCGTGTCCTCTTGGAGGCGATTGGCGGCGGTGAACTCTCGCGTCCGGCTCTGGTCCAGGCCATGGTACGGAGCGAGAGGGCATGGGAAGGAGTCACCTCCTTCTGCGAAGTAGTAATGCTCGCGAAGGAGGAGGCGGAACGCGTGAGGGAGAGGCAAAGTTTGCGCCCTCACGCCCCTAACCGCCGCCGTTGGAGACGCCCTGGGCGTCGGGTAACTTTTATAAGTGATTTTCTCCTACTGTAGGTATTGATTGTAATTTTAAGTTATTACAAACATAGTATTTTGGAACCCGGATTATTATGATATAGGTCTCATCTCAAAGTTGTAATCGTTATTCGACGAGAAAATCGGTATTGAATTTTGCTGAGTGTATATATATTTTTGCTCGTGACTGTACACATTTCCAGTTTGAAAATTATAAGGCTCGCCTAGCCTTGTATCATTAAATTAGTTCCAGAGTACAAATACCAGGTGCATCACCTAATGACTGGGCCATTACTGAACAATTTTCTTCAGTGTCAAGCTTGCACTTTCTCAGGCCACACTGTTTTCTAATGCGTTACTAATACGAAGATTGTTGCATTCATCCAAAGTACTATGAGGCTTAAGATAAGAATTTGTCATTAATGTCAAATCCGATATGGCAGATACGTCATAACCTCAGTTGGATATAATGACCCTTCCTTGTTTGAAAATATTGTTCTTTGTTTAAAAATATTTCAAACCATATAGCATATAGCAAGCATAGCATATAGTGGCCTTTTTTTTTTTTTTTTTTTTTGAGGGTGGGAAATCATCCAATGACTTCTCCCGCTCTGGGTGGAGCGGAAGGGCGTGTCAGACTTTTACTGACTAAAACCCACCCGTGTTCCTTCAGTTGCCTGTTGCCAAGGTCCCGGTATCCCTTTCGGACTAACCCGCAACCCTGGCAGGCTGCGCACACAATATAACAACACGTTCGGGGTGTTGATGGGGCTGCCGCGTTTTTGTAGCGCGTCCGGCATGTTTGCCGACGCGCACGTTGATAGTTTTTCGGCTATCATGCGCAAGAGACGCGCATCTTTGTTACGCCGTGTTCGCGCCAGCCCCAACATCATTCTTAGAGCGTTGGCTGATAGGTGGGACTCTCCGATCTTGGGGCGGTGGATACGACTGCACGCAGTCAAGTCATTCCCCAGGGTCGGCGTGCCTCACGCAGCTTAGATTTTAATTTGTTACTAACACTAGTTTCATAAGTATACATTGTTACTAACACATAAGGGAAGATTTCTGAAATAAATGTTGATTTATTTATTTATTTTATTGTCTTTTGAAACAAGAAACAATATTTTAGAAGCTCTAAATCATCTTTCTTCTGAGCGTGCCGATGGCAATCTAACTAGAGTCGGTCTAGGATTTGGCTACGAGTTTAAAAATCATGATTCAAAACCCACTCTTTTATTGAAGTCAGGTGTTGTACTAGATGGTTTCCGCGATTTTGTCTGCGATTCAGGATGAAAGTAGCCTATCTCCTCCAGCAGGCGTAGCATGAGCACCGTTTTGTCGACGGAAGAGTAGACAAAAATGACGTTTCCTATAGACAGTAGACAGAACGAGACGGCAGCAAAATAGAAAGAGTCAACTGCACTTTTTACGAAATTCACTCTTTTACATAATTCGACTCTCTTTCTTCTTTGTTTTATTATAGGATTTATCGGTTGTCAGTTTGATTTTGACAGTAAGGATAGAAAACTTTCTTCCGAAATAGTCTACATATAAAAAGATCTAGACATAGATCGCTAGAAATTATAGACAAAATGACAGATTGTAGAAAGATTTCTACCGTGGATGTCAAAAATGAAGAAACGAACTGTCACTTTGTATAGAAAAAGCTATGTCTATTCTTCGTAGAGATAGAAAGCGCCATGCTACGCGTGCAGGTCATGGTCTACCCATGTGCCAAATTTCATCCAAATCCGTTCAGCCGTTTAGCGTGAAAGCGTAACAAACAAACTCACTTTCGCATTTATAATATTAGTTAGGATTTTCTTCAGCCGTGTAACTTTACTACCATAACCTACAAACATATTTTTGACTTGCCAAACTCATTAATAGTGTATTGTATTCTCGCCCTTCTTGCTAAAGACATAAGCATCGTTGTTAGAAGATAATTTGGTTCTTCGTTAATTTAGTATAGAAAGTTTCAGCAAAAGTGGGTGGTCACTAAAACACGGCACTAAAACATATTTATTTATGATCTGCGGGCGTAAATGTAAGTGATGTAAGATTGACAATACTTTTATTGTCTATGCGTAAATCACAGATCGTAATCTTAGTATGTTTTATGAGGGATTTTATTAATATTGTCTTTATTTTTTTGAATTTCATTCAAAAATTTTAGGATATACAAAACTTCTTGATACTTTGCATGCAAATTACTGAACAAACTGACTTAATAGTTTATTTACATGACTATGTAGTTATGAAACAAATTATTTTGTTTAGTTTAACTCTTAGCCATTTCAGAACAAAAGGTTCTTTGTTAGTTCTTAAAAGCTATAATGTCTAGACCTTCGCTAATGAATGGCTATCAATTTCAATGTTCTAACGTTGTTAGCAAGTCTCCAAACTCCATAGTTTTCCCACGCAATCTTAAAGTAAGGCATTTACTAATTTACACATAGTTTATTTTCAATCAATTATTTATAACTACGAGTTTTCGACGGCACGTTACGAAATCATACGTTTGGTCCGAAATCTATTTTGATTCGCGAAAAAATAAACTATTAGTGATTTATTGAAGCATACATTTTTATTTAACAAATTATTAGATGTTTTACAGAAATATGAAAGATATTACAGTAATGTTTGTGTAAGCTGTCGAATAGGCTATCAGCTGAAATGAAGCCCTTGAAATAACTTATTCTGAGCTTTGAATGATAGTGGAAACCTGTGTAAACATATAAAATTATGATTTGCGGCAAATTGTTAGTTTTAGTTTATTTTTTTTAGCTCGTAAAACCCACCAGGGCTTACGGTTACGTATTGGCCAAAATTCGGTTCAATGTTTGAGTCATAAAATTGTAATATAAACTACGTTGACGTGGACACGGTACTGCGCTTAATACCGAAATCGGGACACGGCAGTTTCGACTTGAGTTTCATGCCTATTTATACCCACATCATTGGCGTATCAAGACTATATTTCGCAGTAGCATGTACCGGTACTAAAGCCGATGCCAAATACAATGTTTTGGATGTTACTTTCGAAGAATGTGTCACTGGGTATTAATTTTCTTTACTCAATATTTATCTCGCATAGGTCATCGCTGTTTTAAAGCTACTATTTGGCTATACTTGCATCTGAGCTCTTTGAATCATGTTCGTCGATTAGAACCAAGATTTTTTGCAGATTTTTTCATAACGATACTTTCCTCCAAATCTACGAACAATCAGTACACATCTAATCACGTGTAACCGACGTTATTGCTGAAAAAAAACTATTTACTGTAACACTATGGTACCTACACTATTATGGGTGGGCTATTAGATTTATTATAGTAGTTGATCCAATAAAATGCGTCACGTCATTTGCAAGCCCAGTAATAAATAGCGCCAAATTACTGGCGCCGAGTCGATTGCTACCGATTGTGTGGTGGCCAGACATTTTACAGACAACAGGACAAGTTTCAACACACATAACATCACGTCTATAATCCGCGAAGGGTTAGGCAGAGGTGTGCTTATAGTACACCCACATTTCGACAGTTATGTTTTTAAGTCCCACATAATACGGGGAGCCAATTGCCATCACCCAGGCGCAAGTCCAGACTCAAGGTTGCTGCTGAGAAATTTCTGATGAAAAACCCAATAACTCATTGCCTGATTTGGTAAACAAACCTAGGACCTCAAGTTAGCAGTACCGCTTGCGACCACTAGACTAAGTTTCAAATTCTTTTTATTTCGCGTCTTGTCGTGTCGTGTCGGTACGAGCTTGCAAGATAACGTAGTGTAAAGATATAGCCGCATTTAGGAAGGTTGGTAGTGAGGATGTCTGCCGAAGGTTCGCCACACGTATTTTTTAAGTTACGTCTCCTGGAGGCCCCTTTGCTCCAACGATTTTTCAATTTCACGTCACGACAGAGATGCAGCAATTGTTCGAGTGTGACACATCTAAAACATAGGAGAGGTGGACATAAATTGTGACTCTATTGAGATTATGAAATACGGTCTAAGTATTCTTCTAACATACATTGTATAGAACGCACTGTAAAATACGTTGCTGTCGTTACCAGTTTAGAGAGATCATAAGGCAATTTCGAGATATTTTTATCAGCCCTAGGACAATCACAATTACTTGACATTATGCGTCAGCTTTCATTGTTTGCTAAATAACTCACTTCTGTGTAAATGCGTAATTGTCTACTAGTGTTTGTCTTATTTAAGTGTGATTTTAAGAAAGAAGTTGTTAATGTATTATTATTTCTTAGTAATCAAGCATCTTCGGTATATCCGTGTTTTTGTCTTTTAAAGGAGTGTGTTAATTAGAAATTTGCCATAAGGTTATTTGAGTTTGTTTAATTGATTTAATAGTTATTTTCAATTATGACAGCCATTATCGGCAAAGACTAAACCATGAACATATTTTTGCCCTGTTATTGTGTTTAATTAAAAACTTTGAACAGTGGCCTTAATTTCCATAAAATCGACGTCCATATAACATTTAATTACATAATTAAATACATACGTCTCATACCGAATATTAATGTAACTGAATAAGAGTCGTCTTCATATATCTAAACAGATGGCCACATTACAACCAAGCACTTGTATTTTTATTTCAATTAATACGAAAATAGTACCCAATGTTCCGACCTTGACGGGAATTATCTAGGAATTATTGTGTAGCATGGCCACCTTGGATCGACGTGCCATCGGCGCGGGCACATCCAGGGAGTGTACCTACTGAATGAAGTATTGACGTTCATTTTCGCGCAATTAACGATTTATTTATTTTTTCTTATGCGCTTCTGGGTACAGCGGTTTATTTATTTAAAATAGAAATAGCGTTGATTGAAATGCAGGTAGCGATTTTAAACGGTAATTGATGGTTTATTTTTTGTTACGCAAGATAAACAAATTGCAGATCAGATTCTGATGCAGTTTGTTATTGTGTTTACTGATTTTTAACACGTCTGAAGGAAATTATCGCGTATCAATTACGTGTTGAAAAATAATTGGAATCTCATTGTGTTCGGTTGGCAATAAAATAACTTTTTCTAATGAAAGTTTAGTTATTTAATAGGAACTAACAAAATAAAATGATCACCTGTGCATCACTGCACACTTGCACAGTTGTAGATGAGCAGATATAAATGAGCATTCATTAATTCATTAATTTTATATTAATTTTAATCTGTTTTAATTTGTTATTTTAATCTCTTAAGAATCAAACTGAGAAAGTTAGCAAAGACCGAAACATATACACTAAAGAATACTTACTAATAAAGGTGGTTTATGGCAAGACTACCGCTACATTTCGCACTAGCAACACCTCAAACAGGATTACTTTCAACAAAAAATCCATCGATTTATTTCCACTAGTAAAATAATTAACACACGCCCCAAATACACGGCCGGCTACCGCACACACCGGTCTACAATAAATACAAATCGATTTCTGACAATTAATTAAATATCCGATCGAAATCGATAAGTCATTTAACAGCTTGTCAAGACAATTGTATTCCGCGAAAGTCAGTCCACTAATGAAAGAAACTTCCACTGATTTGATAGCAAAGGGAAATTAGTAGCAATTTATTTAAGAAATGCCCCATATCAAACGTGAGATCCGATTAAATCCATAATCGATTTGAAATCGACTTTTAATGACGGATAATTTAATCGAATAAACTGATTTGTTCTCTCTGCATAATATTTTCATAAATTATTTTATATTTATGGACTTATCAGAAAAATATATATCTAATGTTTATAGAATTATGTGTGACGTTAAAGTGATCTATGTAGAATCAGTAGAAAAATCTAGAGTAGGTACGTAAGTAGGTACGCGTTATTAATAATTCGCTGAAGTAGTAAATGTCAAGAGAGAAACATTAGTACAGCAGAAGTTATTAATACAGCATCTGTCAACATTGACATTCTTTTTATTAAGGCTATTGTCACCTGAAAAAATGTGCGTATCATAGTAGTAAAATGTACGTAGAGTATACATCATCAAGATTTCACGTGATTAATGACACTCCTGATATAAAATCCGTGTAATTTCTAATCATTATGAAGGCTAGGTTGGAAGCTATTACAAATTGGAGACAGGCTGTGTAAATTTGAGACACAGAGCTGCAACTTGTATATTATGTCAATTTAAATTTACGCTCGCATAAATAATAGCCGCGTAAAGGTCGGCTTTCTGGGCCAGCTGACGTAACCACCCTAAAATATTTTTATAAATCGAATCGTGTCCGTCGTTCACTGAACGATAACGATCGTTCATTGTTAACCAATAGCAACATTACCATCAAACTAATCGATTATCGAATCAAATTGATTGGCTTATTAGTGAACGAATGATTTCCATCATTTTTATTAATATGCCGTATAATTTAGGTCATTATGGCGGTCGATTTCCGGTGATATTAACGTCTTGATTTACAGATTCTTTTGCCTTGATGAATGAAGAAAAAAAGATGATTATCAAAGCGTTGTTGGTCATAAATTAATTTGTACAAAGCCGTTGCTAAATATTTATGTTTGATGTTCGCGTTGTTCTGCGAATTTTACGATGTATATGTGAATGGCGGACGGGGGCCGTAAAATTAATTAGCCGGACGGAGAGCCTGTGAATGGAGCCTCCGATGATCCTAATTCATGTATGATAACCACTAATCTGGATTCAAGGATTCACGGCTGAGATTACGGGATTTCATAACTTGAAGTGCAATAATAAAACGTTGCCTAAGCACAGTCTTAGTCTTAGCCTTAGTCTTGATATTTTACACGAGTCATCAAAATATAAGTATTAAATAGTATTTAATTAAGTTAATTGATTAAATATTTATAAAGCAAACATTCCTCAGCTTTTATGATAAAAAGTATAATTTATTACGAGATACTTATATAATAATTCACATTAATATTGTAATTACCACATCAAATGTTTCAGATATACATATTTATGTAAAACCTAATATTTTTTGTGGGAAATGATGACCTCATGTAGGCATTTTATTTTCAACAAATCAACGCCACGGTCACTAGTTCTGACGTAATAGTAAATATTTAATTACGATGTTTTAGGGCTCATAAAACAATTACAGTCAAGTATCAAGACTGTTCTTTCGCAATACAATTCGTACTAATATTTTTGTCTATAGAAATATTGCTCTTGGCAAAATATTTGACACTTTTGTGAGTCACATTTTAGATTTAGTTGTTGCACACACGACGTAACAGACGAAAACTTATGTAATCAAATATTCAGTAGTCGAATGGACATCACTAGTCATTCAAAACTTTGAAACAATACAATATGGAATAAAAAACGAGCATCAATCTGTGATTGATTGCACAAATAAAAGTTCCGACAAAATAAATGATAAATAAAATATAAAAACAAAACATCTACAGTTTTAAAAACCGACAGCCTATCATTTTCGTGCACTGCAATTTATAAATGGGTTTTGCAATCTGTAAATTACACACACATCGTGCAAAATATTGTTCCCTTTAGGAATACGATTTCGACTAAAAATACATGTAAAAACATTTACTGATGAAATTCACATATCGACGCGATGCGATTCCATTTTCAAATTGTAAATGTTGGTTCAACGGATAGGATGAAAATTTTGTAGCGGAAACCACTTAAATCTAGCGTTCTTGATCACGAATTCCTCCACGGTCAGACTAAAGTCTGAATCTAGTACCTATCTTTTAGAGGAAGAAAATCCGTTTTATATTTTTATAGAAGGTACGGTCGTAGTTAAATAGTGCTGCAAAATGAACTGTAATTCACCTTAATATGCTTCAGATTAGAACCAAACAGATCGAAATACTTCGTCATTGAGCCACTTTCTTTCATGCACAAGGATTAAGGTTGGTTTCACTACCCAAAACAGGCGACAACAAAATGTGAATCAAATCATACCTAAAATGGATGCTGTTTCAATTTGCGAGGATTTAAATAAGCAATTATGAGATTATACTTTTGTTGTGTAACGCGATTTGTTTGGTTCAGTTATGCATGAGATGTTTTTACTCATAATATGAATTGGATAAATAATTGAATGAGCCTTGTTATGCTTTCATAAAAAACATGTTAGGATAAAAGCATTATCTGCTATACAAACAAATGTAAGGACCATCGGGTTAAATAATGCAAGTGGTATTTATGTATGAGCAATTGAATTTTACGTTTATAATTAGCTGTTTACGATTATTAATTAAAATTCGAATCATGGATATTAATTAAAATTCGGGGAGCTCGTGGCTAAGTAATAACAGCCACACGGGTCGATCCATCAGGTTAAGCTACGCTTGCTGGGGTTGGTCCGTGGATGGGTGACCATCTTTACATATCTAGACTCCTCCGTGCCTTGAAAAGCACGTTAAGTCGTTGGTCCAGGCTGTCATTTGTGGATCTTTGACAGTCGTTATGAGTCGTCAGAAGCTCGAAAGTCTGACAACCAGTCTTGCCAAGGGGTATCGTATTACCCTGTGAATTCCACAACCCAGTAACTACTGGGTTATGGAGGTCACATCGGCAGTCGCTCCATGTAAAATACTGGTATTCAGCTGCATCTGGTTGGACTGGATGCCGACCCCAACATAGTTGGGAAAAGGCTAGGCAGATGATGAGTTAAAATTCGAATCAAATTTGGAATCCGCTGGATGCGTGGATGCGGGAAGCGCAGAACCGGTCGACGTGGTGGTGATTGGGGAAGGCCTATGTCCAGTAGTGGTTTTCTTCCAGCTGAAATGATGATGATGATTATTTATTATGCGATTCAGGAGAATACTTGGATTACTTCTAAAGTAATGTGGATGTTTAATTTATAAGTGATCTACTTTCTAGTTTTGTTCCAAAGAAAATTCATTTTCACGGACAAAATCACGGCCGTCGTAAGATAGAAAATACGAAATTGAAAATCTTCGCTAAAGCAAAAATAAATAAAACGAAAGAGAGAGGAACTAAAGAAATCCTCACGAAATCTGGATTAGCGGTTCTTGATAAATGTGCACAAAAACAGTCACAGGCGGCTTATGTAACGTCGGCGAGGATCTATGTGAGCTTATGAATAAGTCTGTGGCTCCAAATAACGTGTTTTGACTTTTCAAGGCCGCCTTGGGTGGGCAGTTTTCTTAATAAATATTTATTTATGGCAACAAAAGTTGGAGCCGCGTCATCGTTTTGAGAAATTGAGTTATTTTTGGGGCGTGTCGTTAATTAATGAGTGATTCATTGCGGTTCTATTTTTGGACACTGATTGTTGTTTTTGCTAAATGATTTTTTGCTTTTTATGAGAATCGGTGAGTTGTGTGGTAACCTAGTAAGTACTTGGGATGCATGCGCATCAATCATGCTTAATCCTTATGCACTCCATGTAGTGGGAAACTTGATTTTCAGGTGAAAATTGATCGGGAGTAAAGAAGAAAACAGAAATGTTACTGATAAACTTTTTCACGGTAGAAAATACAAAGCGGCTGGAAAACGCCAAAAATAAATAAAAAGACAAAAACCGAGGTCATTTTAGTATCGTTGATTTATTTAACCTCTTATCGAATCTTGAATCAGATCTTGAAAAACCATCTTCCAGCATCTGATAGACAGCTTTATTAAAGCGATGTTCAAACAAAATTATCTGATGGTCACGGCCGAATTCGCGATTGTTTTATTGACAATCTGCAGCGACAGATTACATCATGTCACTTGATAAACATTGTTCTGCCGACTGACTCTTGTTTTTATTTTTTTCGGTTGGCAACTCTCATGGTTGGGTATGTCACATTTTGTTCCAGATCATCTGTTAAACGGACTTCAAGCCTTTGTTAATCTATTGTTATTGATTAGTCCAGAAGTCAAATGATTTAAATATACAAATATATAAAAAGTTTATTAGCAAAAAGAAAAAGGTGATGACGGACATCGATCAAAGTTAAGTTAGATTTAGAAGTGACATATATTATGGTTGAAAAGACGAGACGGGAATCAAAATGAAATCCTGATTTTTCCATGGAGGGGACTGAAAGCTGAGGTGCGTAAATGAGTAAAGGACAAAAGGAAATCTTATTAACAATACTACAACAGTACTTACGAAGATAAAGTACAGTTTGCAGCAGTAAGGAATGCTGCGCACGATTGATTCAACCAAGCTGTTGTATTGCCTACAAATGACAGTTGTAAGTTGCGCCATTGGCACAAATTAGATGACTGTCTAGAGTCTCATTGTTGTGCTAGACTACTATGAGTGTGTCTACGATTTGTAGTGCATTTTGATTTGTGGTTAACCAACCAAGTAGCTCAAGTACCTTTTCTAAACATACTGTTTGGAATTCCGAAGAAAACCTGTCATCAATCAAGTGTCCCATAAAATACAAACATAATCGGCGTATAACATTCCCAGTACTGGGAAACATACATCCTCTCTGTCAGAATGCACCACGCGGGCCCAGTGCGGTTTGGTGGAAAAGTCCAATAATTTAAATAAATATGTATAAAAATTGTCTGAAATGCGAGAATAGTATTTCGGGAGCAAATCAAATACGTGATTAGCATCATCATGGTTAAACTACGTGAAAATTGGTAATTCTCTGGTAGCTTATTCTGTTTGATTTGACCATAAAACCTTACTGACTGCCCTGGAGATGCGGAGTAACCCGCATCTTGAAGGCTTTATTTAATGTATCGTGGTAATAGTGTTCACTATTGCTGAAAGCGCTCTATTACATATTAACTAATGCAAGCCTAAGATGATAGGGCATTGAAGGCTGCAACACTACATAAACTAAGCCATTAATTATGATTCAATAATCATAATAATAAAGATAAAAAAACATTCCGTATTATTTCGTCACACATTTCAACTGTGCCATTGTTTTCTTTTCCAATACGCGTGTCCGTAAAATTCCTTGTCCAGTGTAATTCGAGCCGCATTGCCCAAAATTAGATTAGCCGATTGCCCAGTACTTTGCCCTGGTGTAAATTGATCTAAATGCATTATTTGTGTTGCGTGAGCTGTTGCATACTGTTTTGGCATATTGCTGACTTTAGATATTTGATGGCGAAGCTAAAAGGATTACAAGGCAACGTGTGTTGCTGGGCGATATTGAGCAAAGATGATGCAATTTTCAGCAGGGATTAATAAATAGCCTTTATAACATAGGGACATTAAACAACTTTACTGGATGAACAGAAATTAGTACATTTTTTCGTGTTTATTTTGGATAATGATGCGTTCGCACTGCACGATTAAAACCCTCGAGAAAATGTGCCGTAAATATTAGCTACTCGGCTATTATTTATGTTTACGCTAATTTTCATAGTATTATGATTAAAACTATTCATTAGTATTTAAATGTGTAAGAATACCTAGAAACTATTATGTAAGTGATAAATATCTTTGCATAAATTATAAACAATATCGTGATTGCGGTTGCCCTTAGCACTTGACTTTTACGACCATTTATAGACAGAAAACAATCGAATACTTACGCTAATCCATTATTTACATTAGGTGCAGAATTAATCAGCGTTGTTATCTAAAAAACCTAAGTCCAGTGTTTACGTAAACCGGTATTTAGACATAAAGTTGACATTTAACACAAGTACTTAAAAGTTCTGAGAAAACCGTAAACATTAACATTCTTATCCTAACATCTATGTAAACGCGTGTTACATTCTAACTGTTACAAAGGGCAGGTAGAGAATTTTAAGTATAGTTATCAACTTGATTACTTTATTGTAGATTTTGAGATTGTATCTCTGGTAGACACCGGGACTCCTAGGAAATGGCGAAATATCCGGCACGGTAGAGGGACTGATGGGAATATCAAAGAAGATACGTAATGTTGAGGACATGAAATTAATCTAACTCGCTTGGATTTCACTTGATTTAATACAGATCAGTCAGCAGGTTAAAAAAATATAATTTGGATCGCTCAGTACGTCCGCCGATAACCGTATCTAATCTATCGTCGAGTCGTAGTAGTAGGGGCGGTTGAGGTAGGCAGGTAATGGCGTTGAGATAAATGAAAACGCAGGGAAATGCGACCGAAAAGCGGAGTGGCGATGGTTGGTGAAAATGATGAAGATGATAAGAGGGAGAAAGAGTATAGGTATCCATCCTAGAGTGGATGATAACAGACTAGGGAAGGAGAAGGTTGAATATTGAAGAACCTGATCCATCTTTTAAAGCATAAATTGACATACATAATGGTCCTAATTTCTACTGCATTGATGGTTATAATTTGAAATAGCGATGAAAAAGCAGGTAAAAATTGAACCTTACGCCACCTCTTCCGAAGTGTTGCCAGGTAATATTCAGACTGCAATCATTCCTATTTTTGCTTTAACTACCAGAATCTATTAATACCACATCGTAATTCAAAATTCTATTGGCGACAACCTCATTCTGTTGTTTGTGATTCGTGCATGCAATACAGGTGATTCACTATTTTCCTTTGATACCCAAAATAGAGTGGAAATCTGTGCAATTGCAATACTGTGCTAAATGCTTTCAAGGAGAGATTACATCCATTAGGTGTTTGATATGAAATGAACTATGGGAAGTGGGAGAAAGATGGTTAGGATTATTAGAAAGACTGTAGAGCCTGAAGAAGGTAGATATGGTAGACTGGATGCGGAAGGTGGAAAACTAGAGGAAAGAGAAGAGGTGTGACCCAACTTTGGATTTCTAACAGAACAGACAGCTGTGCTACTGGGGAGTTTGTTGCGCCACTTCTTCTTCCCAGCTAAAGCACTAGGAAGTGGTGAAGAGCGGGCGTTTTGGAGGACTGCCTTATGTAATTTTGACGTTCGAAAAGTGCTAATTCTCAGCCAAGTTTGAATAAATTGATGACTTTCGATTTTGTTTTTTTTTTATTTAGGAAAGTCTCATGCCCTGCAAGACGGTAATAGACATAATTGAGTAATTACATGTCTGTAAAAAAGATATGTGGCCACGAGGTTTTATCACATAATAATGAAATGTTGTCAAAAAGATAAATCGTTGTTAGCTACTTAACGTACGCTTTTAAGAGAAGCATTTATAAAAGTATTCGTCATTCCCAATCGGAAGGAAAAAACTGCTTCTATCAGTTTTTTTTAAACAAGCAATCAGTCATATGACTCAGAGAAACAAACCGTTTTTGTTCACAAACATTTATGACTTATAACAAAAATACAGAGATTCCATTGTAAGCCAATCATAACATCGGATATTATAATGTTACACGAGTCAAGGCCGATAGTGTTACTAACCGCTTAAATTATTTCATTTACAAACTTGCAGCAGTACTAAAACTATAAACAAGAGTATTTTTAAATAAAACACGCACCTATGTAATTGTTGCATAACGGTTTCACTGGAAAATTATATTAGCATTGGCAACATATCCGATACCTACTTTTTTTGAAATTTAATTTTGGAATTCTGTTACAGCATTCCATGTAACACTTCAATTTTGAGCGCTCGCGTTCGTTACGATTTATTTTTGGAATGACGTAATATTATTTTACTATTTTAGTTCCACGATGTTTTTTTAAGGTAAAAAATGTAAGCGGTTGTCTTGTCACATCACAGTTTGACGGCGAAAGTGAAAACGTATACAAGTTTTATTTTCCTATTCGTAAAGCGTTTTCTCGAGACTTGTCTGTTCCGAGGTTTTAGGCATCGCTTTCTGAAACTAGCGGTGAATATTTTTATTAGATAAAAATATGTCCGTTTCGAGTTGTTTGGTCGGTTTTGTCTTTGTAGTTAGCTAATATTTTCTCTTGGTAGTCTAGTTGAGAAAATGGGTCCACTCACAACAGATAAAAACAGATAAATCCGTAGATTCTATCATGACATTTATAACTATAGGTAGGCAATCTATCACATAACTAAACACCACTTAAGTATCACATTTCCTCAAATACAAATCTCCGATTTTTTCCGGAAATATGAAAAATACATGACAGAAGTTGCGGCGGGCCGTCTAAAAAGAAAAGCGTGGGCGCAGACAGTTTGACCTACCGACCGACCGCCTACGCGCGGCTAGATCGCCTTCGCTTCTCCGCTGGTACATTTCCGGTGTCAAAAGCGCTTAATGTTTACCTTAGCTCTGAAACGCAGTCAAGGTTTTCAAATAAATTGACCAAGTTTATCGCAAAAACATGTTGTATTTTATTTGTCAACTAGAGACTATAAAGTATACTTTATTTCAACGATAGTTTCCACTAGAAAACTTGCCACATGAACTATGTAGCATGAAATTGTTTAATTAAATTATCTCCTAAATTGATGAGAATTTATAAGCAATTAACCGTCTTTCACTTTCATTATTTCAATCAGCAATTTCACTTCGCGAAATAATTAAAACAATAAACTGAGAATCGTTTCCACCATAAAGCTGTTTGGATTCGCGATATAAGTGTGAAATACTGCAGCCGAGTTAAACCAGTACGGTGGTGAAAGCCCATGGATATGGGGCAGTGTCTCTGCCACAGATGCCGCGATAACAACAGTCCTTTGTTTTCAAAAGCGAAAATATACGGGGCGAAATTCTGCGCGCGACAGCAGCTGTTGATAATTATGTTACAGTAAAATGTTGGAGAAAGCTGTGCAGAGTGATTATAATAATGCAAATTAGTTTGTTCCGTGTTGCAAGTACATATTTTTAAAAGAACACATTTCTTGTTTATTTTTTATTAGATTTAAACGCATTCGTAAGAGATGTTATATGGAGCAAGGCTACCGCCAAATGTTATCCTAGAATAAATGCGCTTGAATGACCACTAATAGGTGCCGACAGGTGGTTTGATGTCAGGAACAAAGTTGCACTAAATACACATCTATTTGAAACAAGAAACAGATGATTGGCGAAGAAAGAAGGCTAATGCATTATACTTTGGCAGTAATTGTTTTTTTTTAATGTAAAGATGTATAAATATGCCTTTGGAATATTTGTTTTGCCTTATCACCAAGCAGTTGCATAGAGTTAATGCAGGCAAATTGATAAGAAACACGCCTTAAGTCTTCTGGAAATGACTATCGCGATTTTTAAAACGAGGTCATGATAAAGAAATAAACACTGTGATGCCTAAATATTAATTAGAAAATTATTTTAATTAATCCCCGCCTCAATTTACTTATACCTACTAAACATTGACACGACCGTGAAAAATCATATGAAGAAACTATAATTGTGAACTGGATTTAACCACTTTTTTGTGACTTACTTAGATCACAGAATCCAGGCGTGTCGCGTCGTGTCGTATCGTAGATCCAGGTCAATCACAATAATCTTCTCAAAATTATTTGCACATTCCCATTTTATTACTGAATTTCGTTACAATGTAATTCAAGGTTTTGGAGCGGGAAGGAACGCAATTATCCGACGTATAGCCACAAACAACACTATGATATAGAGTTTATGTTCATGTTGATCAGGTTTATATTGAATTTTAATAGACATCTTTTAACGTCACTGCATTGTATGGTTTTCAAACGACTGACCATAATGTGCAATGGACATTGACAGTTTATAGACAGTCTTAATTGGACTCCACTTAACAGAGTGGAGCTAGTAAAATGCTCTGTAATGAGGCGACACTAATTTCACAGCTTTTCTAGAGTAGTCTATGTACTGAATATATGTAGCGAATAGACCGCGTTAGCAACACCATCGTTTTTTTTTTTTTTGGGTGGGAAATCATCAAATGACTTCTTCCACTCTGGGCGGAGCGAAAGGGCGTGTCAGACTCTTACTGACTAAAACCCACCCGTGTTCCTTCAGTTGCCTGTTGCCAGGGTCTCGATGTCCCTTTCGGACTATTCCGCAACAGCAACACCATCCTGCGCTCCATAACTCAAGTAGCGGATGTTGGAGAAAAAACAGTCAGGCTGAAGAGGGACTGGGCCGGCCACGTCCCACGAATGCACCCGAAGAGATGGGCAAAGATCGTCACTCACTGAACGCCTGAAGGAGGACATCGCTGTCGAGGTAGACCGCGGCGAAGGTAGTGTGACGATCGAATCCTGGTAAGTACAATGTGACTTTTCAATTCATAAGACGGATATTTCCCCCCAACTCGTTCTTTTGCCTCCTGTTTACCGAAGATACATGTTTTTTTTTTCTTTAGCTGTTCTCTTAATTCTTATTGACGCGAGACAGTCGATTATGCAATATATCTTACTATTCACCTGCTAAAATTGATCAGTAAATCGCGTCAGGTGTATGCGCAGCGTCTCTGAAATTTTGGACTATTTGTATGCAACAAGCGAACGATTAGAAGTGGATGTTGGGATTAATAAAAATTTCAATAAATCTTCGACAGAGACAATTGGTATTAGCATATAAAATAGCAGTAAATTGTGATTTACTGCTATTTTATATGCAAGAGCTATTTTATATGGGAGAGGAATCAGACTAGTACCTAATCTGATTCCCACGCAAATCACTAAAGATTGATTAATAATCCTAACATCCACTTCAAATCGTTCGCTTGTTGCATACAAATAGTCCAAAATTTCGGAGGCACTGCGCTATACATATAATTCCCACTTTATTATTTTAGTGTTTGTTACAATTGGGCCAGTAGATTTTACCTCATTTGTTGCGGGCAGATTCTGAAGCTGACTGCATTCTCAAGAACATCGGTCGATTCTTACCTGAAAGAACAAACGGATAGTTAAGTTTCTTGGTATTTTAAAGTCAAGAATGCTACATATCAGGGAGAAAACAGAGGCATTATACGTTTACCGCATTCCTCGTAAGAGTCCTTCTTTCAACTTTACTATTATCAACAGAATTACGGATGTGGAAATAGGGGTCAAGAAAAGTGTCAAAACAAGATAAACACGGCTATTCTCGATGAAGAATGCACCGTATCTTATCATCAAAGCTGTAAACAAAACACTGCAGTATCTTTATTAGTGTATATCGAGTTTATCTGTTCGTGTTCATTACTGTTTTAATAGTCGCTACGCTAATTGTTCTTGTTTGTGTTTAGATAGATATGCATGTAATATTACGTTAGGTCTAGATTCAGAAATGTAAAATGCGGTAAGTTAGAATTTGCAGTTTAGGCTTTTTTTTTCGGTATTGTATTAAAGTTACACTACTTATTAACTTAATTTTTTTACAACTTAAAAAAGTTATTGTTATTGTGTAAAATGTACATGTAGGCTTCCTTTTGAGCTATATTTATTATCTTAACACTAGCTTCTCCCCGTGACTTAATCAGCGTGAAATGTTTCGGTCCCCTGACCCACCTCGTCGCATCGAATTGCCTGCCCGCGCCATTACTTCGTTTTCGCTTGGCGTTCTTTCTGACTTTTTGTCGTTTTTCTCGGCTCCTAAGGGTCGTAGCGTGATGTTAAATAGCCTATAACCTTCCTCAAAAATTGGGCTATCCAAATCAAAAAGAATTTTTCAAGTCCGAGGTTTTTTTTCCAGAGATTCACCTTTATTATTGGTATATAGATATACATAGATTTCAGAAAAATCAAAGAGTCTCTATTTTTTTCCCATAACGGGTTAGGTCTTGTCTTGCATCTCACCTGATGGTAAGTGATGATCAGGCCGAAGATGGAATCGAGCTTCATCTTGTTATTTTCTAGAACTTCAGGGTCTGGTCTTTAAATTAGGGAAATTCATTGACTTAAGGTCTTCATCCATGTGACTATTCCCTTAAAATTTATTATCATTTATCTTCTATGGCTATGCTATGTCAATAATTTAATTTCCCAATTCAAAGTAACATTTTATCACGTGTAATTTGAAGCCTTATTAATAATTCCAACTTTCCAAGAAGACATAGTTTTATTACTTTTATTAGAATAAAGCTCGGTTTAGCTTGTAAAGCTAATGGTCAGTATTATGTAAGTAGTTACGTGTGACACAAATCGATTGTGATTCGAATGATTTATCGATTCTAAACTCATGCGCACGTGGTTGTAATATTACGAGCATATTTAACTAACGTGTCATAACATTGCTTATTATGTATAGGCATTATATTGAATTATTAGGTTCGATAGACTGTAGACTGTAGAATGAAGGAAGCTTTTGATCCCAGTGTAGAGCCATCATTCTTGCCAAAAATGTATTAAAAACAAGAGATAGCCAAGTTCCAGGAGATTATGTCACAAAGGATATAACAGCAAGCTTAGCATGACCACCTTAGAAACGGGTTTTATTGACGAAAGAATAGACAAAATGATAGACGAGCAATCTCAATCTGTCATTATATCAATTCTTCCGTTGACAAAACGTTTAGTTCTATGATAGTCATGCAATTCGTGCAGTAGTAATAAAACTCATAGTGCTGATAAACAAGGAGCAGATGGAGTTGATATATTTATGTATTTATTTAATTCAAGCAACAGGACAACAGATATAGCCTGGAGGATATAGCCTGATGCAAAAGAAAATGAGGTGGTTGAAACCCCTAACCCCCCCTTTTTTTTTTTTTCTTTCTTCATGTGCTTCTCGACTGTTACATAACGATACAATAATGTAATGCGCATTTTCATATGGCAATACCACCCAAGACCCAAGGACTCCACGAGACAGGCTCGTCCTAGTGTGGAGTTCATAAGCTAAGTACTTCCTTTGCGTCTTATTTTAATATGTATTCCTAGCTATTAATGTAGATTATAAGGAAATGTAAAGCACTGTTTTTTGGTCATCATCAACAAGCATCTTATCTTATCTAAGAACGATCTAAATCCAGCTTTGTACAATGACAGTCCAACTCAATTCATCAATGATCAAGGCACTACTAATTACTACCACATAACTCATATTAATTACTAAAGTTCTCAATTAACATTACTTTACGCATGTTTACATAACCAACTGACCTCTATACTAACGAGACGGACGATGTCATTGATGAATGAAATATTATGTCAGTGTCAGTGCATGCGTCCGCGCCGACGTGAATGAATGATGAAGAGATAGTGAATGGAACTGACGTAGGTCTGGATTGACTGATGTCGGGTGTGAAATAGGAAATGTATAGAAGTATAATTGGGATAACGTATTTTGAGAGTTGGATGAAAATGAAATTAAAAAAAAAAAAAAAAAACAAACATGTTTATTTTTCTTCCACAAATAACACTTAATGACTAAAACTTAAAAAAGGAAAAATAAAAAAAATATATAAAATATTGTATATGTACGTACTTTTTGACAATAATAAGTTTATTTTTGTCGATGTAAGTATATTAGGGAAGCGATTTTCGATACCATTCATTTTTTTTAATATTCTTTATTAAATTACTTCTTAAATATTTTAAAAAGTATTTTGAAGAATTCAAATTTTCTCAAAAACTGTGAAAGTCCTAATAGCCAGAATATATTTTGTTTTTGAAAAATCTCTAACTAAAATAGATCTTGACTTGTCAGAAGCTCTGTGCCAAAGACCACTGAACCTATAACAACAATGCGGTTCTTAGAAACAGTCCAGGACGAAACAGACGACTTATCAATGGTATGTGAGTAATGTGTGCCAATTTCCTAAGAACATTAAGTTGTTTATAACAAAATACAATGGCCGTAACGCCGATAAACTTTGATAAGGGAATCGATTTTTCGCTACATACATCGAATCATTTGGCCGAGGACTAAATACCGTATTTGAATATAAAATAAGCACTAAAAGGATTTTATGAGAAGTATTACAAATTACTTACATCATTATCCGCGTTTCTGGACAAAAGCATGTTGAATTTATTTTGAACCTAAGTTATCTAGAACACGGC
Source organism: Lithophane semibrunnea (assembly GCA_947363905.1). NCBI lineage: Eukaryota > Metazoa > Arthropoda > Insecta > Lepidoptera > Noctuidae > Lithophane > Lithophane semibrunnea. The sequence continues at coordinate 16,953,228 of OX376190.1, read as the reverse complement.
GCTACTGACTGTGAAGCCAGAGGTGGTGCGGGACTAAAATGGCTGTCGAAAAGGTGGTTAAAATATTATATCTGCATGTAGTATTTGTATTATTAGTTGGGCAGCTACTTCTTCCTCGTGTTAAGTATGATTATTCCAACTATCCCAATCATTTCGAATCCTAAGACGCTAACGTCGAAAGGTGCTGCTAATTCAGCCGTAGATTGTGTATCATCAGCTTCCACAATCGCCTTTAATTCGTCATTGTCGACCAAAGTCTTCGGACGACCGCGAGGTTCATTTTTCAGGTCGAAATTTCCAGAACGGAAGCGAGCAAACCAATAACAGGTTGTGCGTTGGTTTGTAGTGTTAGCTCTGTAAACGTCGTTGATGTTGCGTGCCGCTTGTGCCGCGTTGCTGCCACGACGCTCGTATTCCATAATTACTCGAATTTTTAACGTATCCATGATGACGAAAAAGATTGAAATGCGATGAAAATGTAACACTAATCATTAAACAAATGACTTCTTTTGAAAAAAGAATTCCATGTTTTTAAAATAAAATTAATTTGAAATTAGAATTCTTAGCCAAACAAAAATTATTTTGATTTGAGATGGCCAGTACTGCAGAACGGCAATTTCATAGGTAAAGACCTAATAATGTCCCTTTGGTCTTTATAATGAATAACCTCAGCAGTATGTGTCGCCCACAGCACACATGTGTCGTTTTTTAGCTTCAAATTATCTTGTACATGTTAGCCACAACACACTAACTACATAGTGAACGACACATTAGTACACATAGTCTGTTCGGAATATACGTCGTGTATGTACGTCGGTGATATTAACTCAGTCTGCCGTGTTTAGAATACATGCTGTTTGTCTTATAGTTCAGAACTCATTGAGAATGTGGGTCAAGAGTAGAGCATTTTGTTGTACCCATTTTGCCGTTTGCAGTAACCCAAATAGATTGCCTAAATGTTTTAGACAAATATCTGTAAAGTGGTGAAGGAAGGACGTGTGAACGTTAGCTGATGTGCCGAAAATAGAAAGAATTATCTTAGGAATATGGGTCCAATGATAAAACTGTTGTTAAACAGCTGTTTAACAACAGTTCCTGTATTATCAGGCCTTAAAGAAAACCATGCACTTCCTTTCCAACACTCGTCATCTCGTGAACTAAAGACTCTTTTTCAATGCATAATTCTGTACGACAAACCATTTTATTTATTGATTTATTAAGAAGATCCATTATGGTACCAAGAAGTAACACAGCACACTTTGAAAACGATCTCCATTCTTATACTTTTCATCGTTTATCTGCTCTAGGCTCTAGGACCTAAAGCCTAGGTGCTAGTCTAGGAGCACGGTGCAGAGCCGTTATATTTGTATGCAGTATTAGCATTTTATTCGTTATTATTCTACATGTTATTCCATTTTCAATGTATCTATTTACCTACTATAAAAGGCTTCTAAGTCTATGCGAAATTCCTGTCAGGTCTCACTTAATAGCTCTTTATAAACCAACTATATTATTCTTGCCAGTATTTTCAATAGTATCGGTTCTTGCGCTTTATTCAAAGTTACGAAGCGCGGTCTCAATAGATCCGAAGTTTGCCGAGTTCCAGTCGAAGTTTGTCTTTTCTGAGTCAATATTGAGGAATTTTATTCAAGTTCTTGATACCTTACTATTGTAAGTCAGTCAACAGCGGTCTTTAAACGCCTCAGGCATTTCACCTGAACAATTTAAAGAGACCACGGATTTGATAGGTAAAGTACCAACTTTGTGGAACTTTTAAATTCGGTGGTCATACCATGTTGGGAGACTTTCCTTGACCGTTATAGTGGAGTATGCTATCAAATGTACGTAAGTGGTCGTTTGTATGATAATGCTGATTATTGAGAGATAAGATTATGAGAAATGATAAACATTACGAAGTTGTCAAACTTAATTGATTTTCTTTGAAGAGTTATTACCTACTGTGTTGGTGGGCCATTGATTACGTATACCTAGACGTTTCCTTATCGGTATTCTAAATAAAATTATAACAATTACGCTTTCATACTGTGCCGATTAAAATATATTGTCTATTATGAGCACCAATTGGTATTTGGTTTTTATGGACACCAATTTGATACTTGACCTGTGCAGTGAAATGTTTAAAGTCTAAAATTGGCAGACTGACTTTCAAATCATTCAAATTTTATTGGACAAGTGTCCATTATTTTTGAACAATGACTGATTCTTCCAATTGATGATTTGCAAGAACTGAATCATGTGATCAATCTGTCAATTTCTTTATATATTCTGATTCAAGGTTGTGTGTAACGACTTTTTGTAATAAATCAGAGGAATAATGTTCTCTTTCATTAATTCTTCATGCGTAATAAACAAAATGATATCTGTTGGAATAACTCTTTTTAATATATATTGGTAGGAATTAATATGAATCTTTGGTCAAAGTCAAATAATTTATTTCAACTAGGCACATTAAAGGCACTTTTGAACGTCAAATACATAGAAATAGAACTGATTCTAGTTGCCCCTTCCAAAAGGTAGTTTTCGTATGGAGAAGAATGGGCAAGAAACTCCACCGTTACTCTTTAAAAAAAAAAAAGATGTTTTACAATATTTGGTATACATCAATTATATAATTACATGTGAAGACGATGCACCGAGAATACAATTACTGTACCACAATAGGTAAAAAAAGAAGAATTAAAAATGAAACAATGACAAATAAATTAATTAAGTATGTGATAGATACATGGTGCTCACATATTTACAAACATTGTAAAAGTATACTATATCACAATATTCTTACAAACTTACAAGTAACACTAATAAGACAGTGTGTGAGTGTAATAATCATAAAATGTAAAAAATCTATGATATACAAATATTAAATTATACAACTAGATTAGCAACCAGTTTGATTTTGTCCAGACTCGAATTTGTCCTATGGAGCAAGACCAGCATGTTTCCAAGCATTCTTATCTTGGATATAATCCTCTAATTTGTAATATGCTTGTTTACAAAGTGTACTTTTAATATGAGTTTTAAATTTTCTTTCATTTAATTGCAATATATCACTAGGTATTTTGTTATAGCATTTAACGCAGTACCCCATAAAAGATGTTTGTACTTTAGCTAACAGATGTTTGTACTTTAGCTAACAGATGTTTGTACTTTGGTTGACAGTCATTAATAAATAAGGTGTATCTATTCACACACAAAATCTCTTAAGGAGTCATTGTTCTCATCATTATGAACAACTTTCACTATGGGACCAACGCTGAAATCGCGAAAAAAAAATCAGCTGCTCCCAACATTTTGACGAGCAATGCGATCATAAGTGCCGCTTTCATTGCCGCTACACAAGTAATTTTTTTATGTTATTTATGATCTTTTTGAACGTTTGCTACTTCTGGAGTAACGTTAGCTACCTGGTTTACTTCATCTACAATAATTTATTCATCTTCGAATGCATTTCTTGTAATATGAGGTAATACAAATCCGGAAGCAATAGTACAACATTCAACATTTACATAAACAACCAGAATTATAAATCGTTTTGCGAAACGGTTCAAAGAGGTCGCCGGTCGTTTTAAAGATCCATATTTAGTAGTCCAAGTGGGCGGAGACTGTGACTAAGAGCATTTTTCTGTCATCTCAATAACATTAGCATAATTACTGTCTCTTACATAATCATTATTTGCTGAATTATAGTGTAGACATATATGGAAATAATTGGTTTCATTTCTACATTTTTTATGTTGGAAAATATTAATTATATGTTTGTGTAGTTATGGGGCTATTAAGAGATTCTTTGGATGGTATTGGTCTTATATTCTGGTGCTTTATATATTTTGCTTAAGTGATATTTATTAGTTTTTCCATGTGTGTGGTCTTGGCTACAAATGTTCTCTCAAATAACTGTACCTTTTTTTTTTTTGATTGTGGGAAATCATCAAATGACTTCTCCCGCTCTGGGCGGAGCGGAAGGGCGTGTCAGACTTTTACTGACTAAAACCCACCCGTGTTCCTTCTCTTGCCTGTTGCCAAGGTCCCGGTATCCCTTTCGGACTTTCCCGCAACCCTGGCAGGCATCGGTCCTAGCGAACCCCGCCAATTGTGCTGACATCTCTTTGAGGCGCGCGTGAAACACGACGCGCCATCGACCCGGGCCTGGTCCTTATCGGACGGCGAGCTACCCATTGCGCGCCGTCCGCAAGCCCGCGCCTATGATGGCCGGGAATCCGCTTGGGATTTCCGACGCCCAGGGCGTCTCCAGCGGCTAAATAACTGTACCTAGTAGTGGATTTAAGTTACTATTTGAACTATACGTAGTGTAGTATCATCCAACTGTGCCGTAATCAATCAATTGCCTATCAAGCTCTATGATTAGGATAATTTCCCTCAGGGCAATCATTAAAGTATTGAGGTATCTATTACGTCCGAGGGAGTGTTCTGTAATAACTGTTTACTGATTAGTCATGATGATGATGCATATACAGATATAGAGACTGCAATAATGCAGAGTCCTTGAATTCTTTTAATTGATTCTTTCATATAATTGTATGCATTACCTCATCCCATCCCAACGCTAGACACAATCACATCAATCTTGCTTCATGCATGGCGATAGCGGCAGTGAGCACTGGTGGCCCAGTGGTAACGGTCGCGACTTAAGAATTGTAGTTCGTAGCTTCGAACCCTGACAGGCGCTTTAATTTGTGTAAATAATTTCATTACCACTGCTCTCAAAACGGTGAAGGAAAACATCGTGAGGAAAACGGCATGTCTTAGAACCAAAAATTCTAAGACATGTGACATCTACCAACACGTACTGGGCTCGCGTGGTGGATTACGGCCCACACCCTCTCACAGAGAGAAGGTCTGTGTCCCAGCAGTGGGAACATTGTAGGCTAATTATGATAGCGGCCATTGCCCTTCCCTAATAGATATCAGGAGAGATCTCCTTAGGAACCAAAACAATAAACTACTTATATGTATGTATGGTTATTCGTTATTGGAATATGTTGAAGATCACTATAGATATTGGATTCAGGTCGTAAACGGACTTTGAAATATAAAATACTAGAAAATTTTGGTGGGTCAATGACCGCTGTGGCCATGCTATAACGCGACAACTATAGCCTTTTATACGACTAGACTATTCTATAGAAATATATAGACGTTGCCGCGTTGTGCAGAAAACGAAGGTTACACTCTATAGAAACATTTGACATTGACGATTGTTTGTAGTTCTAGTCACTAAGTGCGACCGTGAATATGTAGATTGGAGAATCTATTATCAGTTACATGAATATCTAATACTATCTATCTGTTTCAGTTATACATACTGTGCAACGATTTTAACAGTTGGGTCAATGTCAAGAGTAATTTCTTGTAGAACAGTTCAATGCAGTTTCTTAAAACATTTTTGAGCGTAGACTTTTTTAAAGTTCATGTGAATGAAATAAAACATTACAAAAGGACAGTTTATTGAACCTAAACTTGTATGAACTTGAACGTATTAGCATGATATAAACAATTTAGTATCATGTATTAACAAAAACTCATCATCATCTGCCTAGCCTTTTCCCAACTTTGTTGGGGTCGGCTTCCAGTCTAACCGGATGCAGCTGAATACCAGTATTTTACATGGAGCGACTGCCTATCTGACCTCCACAACCCAGTAACTGGGTAATACGATACCCCTTGGTTAGACTGGTTGTCAGACTTTCGTGCTTCTGACGACTCGTAACGACTGTCAAAGATCCACAAATGACAGCCGGGACCAACGGCTTAACGTGCTTTCCGAGGCACGGAGGAGTCTCGTATTAACAAAAACTATTCACACAAAAAGTTAGTTGAACCCGAAGTAAATTACCTTTTGAACGTAAACGAGGCAAAAGGAGTATGACATCGTAGCAGGTGGCGTTCTGTAATTTCTGCCTACCCCCATGGAAAGAAGCCGTGATTTAATGTATGTGTAAATTACTTTTTTACATCCCTAAGCAATTTTGTCAGTAATACCATCCTCATATTATACAGTACGACACAACTTAGATGTAGCATCGGCAAAATTCGTAAAAACTGAGTGCGCCTTCAAAATTTCCAATTTTTATTACTGCTTTAGGTGAAAATGATCTTTATGAAACGCAATAACTTGTAAAATCATATAACCAAATACATTCGTAAAACGTACTATAACGTACAGGGTATCCTACAATACCATTCCCATTACAATCCAATTTAAAACAATTAGCTTTAATCTAAAGTGCATTTCCAATTTCCCATTCATTTCCAGTCACAAATGCAAACATTTCCACATCCCTTGTCTGTTTAGTCCGAATAACTAATCTTCCCCACTTGGTGTGTGTGTGTGTGAACAATTTGCATATTATAATTACTAGCAGTGTGCTTGAGATAGCAGGATTATAATTATCGTTTATCTTTATTACATATTCAGATACGGCGGTTGCTAGCAGCCTTTAGCAGATTTAATATCTTGTCCTGGCGGTACTGTAAATGTTACCAAGAATCGAAATATTACCGTTTGACAATTTTTATATTCCTTGGGCAGTCAGCCCCGATGCCTACTAACATCGCTGACTGGCTAATCTTATTTTATTGTGTTATTGGCTATTTTACCATTTTAAGCATAAGATAATTATATCAAATACAATATACGTAGATATATTTAGTAAACTATTCGGCTTAACTATTCCTCAAGACTCATAAAAAAATCTGTAATAAATCGACACGTGTTTCACATCTCAACGAGGTATTCAGAGGATGACGATTGACTAGTCGCGAACCCGAACACGAAGTGTTGCCACGCCGAGTGCCGGACACAGAGAGGGAGGCGCGTGTATTTTATAATGGATTTCCGCAAAGTCACGCCTGATTCAATTAACCATAATTATATCAATATTTGGGACATCGCCTACAGTGTTATTGCGTTTTTCCACATAACTGGCGAAATATGGGTGTACCATAGGACCATAGGTAAACCTCTACCTTAGTCTCGGGGAAAACAGACTTGATGTTATGTTATGTTGTCACCATTCTCCTGTCCTTATGCCAATTTATATTGTGATCGGCGCAACATGTCTTTTTTTCTTTCATACTTCTCTATTAGTCGTTATCAGAGTAGTCACCTCCTTGCTAACCATATCATCTTTCACACAGTCTATTGTTTCTTTGGTCTTCCCCTACTCATAAGCAATGTTATGTTACACCAATTCACATAAACACGCACACATTATTGTTAAAACATTATTTTTACTTTTTTTTTTTTTTTTTTGTATATTGTGTTTCACGAACTGTATTCTTCCTTTCTTTAATTCTTAAAACTCGTACACTCTATGAAAACAGGCCATAGCTCTGCTGTGGGGCAGTTAGGATACAGGATGCTATTTATTATGTATCTCTAACTTAAATCTTTTAGACGGTTTCCACACAGTAGAATCCATTACAACGTTTAAATGAATTTCATTCATCATACTGAATAATCGTTTTATACCATCTTGACGTCACACTAATATGAGCCAGCTTAGCTTACGGCTAAGCTGTAGCTAGGATAAGCTTGCTTATATTAAGTTATGCACAAGGTCTTTAGAGTCTAGACAAATGACGCGACACATACTTGCATACAATGACGTTTAGGATTCATTAAGGATATAATTGGGTTTATGCACGGGTGGGACATTAAAATTCTGTAAGACAATGACGAGGCCAAGCCCTCATTTATTTATATTAAAAAAAACACGCATCTGATTACCATACTTAGCTTTGAAACATTTTGACAGTATAGTTGGGTAGGTACCTATACTACAATATACATTGCCTTCCTCTAGTTTTATGAGAAGACAGATATTTCTAACTAATGATGCAATATTACCGTAGTTTTAATCAGTAATTTAATTTAGTATATAATGTAATAGGTAGTATAGTTTGTTAGTTTATGTTAAATATTCTTAGTTATTCATTATTTTGTTGAAAATACATACATAGTATAAATAAAAAAATAAAAAAATTACGATGCAATAAATATAATTGAATTGTCCAATTAATCACTTGGTCCATGAACCTGAACTGAAATTTTAAAGCTAGCCAAAGTTAAGCATTCCAATTATTTTATTTTCCGTTCAACATAGACTAAAAATCCAAAACCCTTCTAATTGTCCTCTTAATTTAAAATAAACATCCTAAAACTATTCAAATCTGAATACGGAAACCAGTCGCAGATCAGCCGCGCTTACACAAAATTCCCCGTAGTGTCGTAACAGCTAGTTAACGCAATCCTATCGTGTATCTAGTAGGCGACTGATAAGCTCTTATCTTGTTTGCTGACACATAACCGTGTAACTACTCACCTACATTGTACTGCAGATTGCTTGTAATCGTGTCAAGATGGCAGGCAATGAAGTTAGATAATGAGGATTTAAATTAATGGGAATTTAACAAAGTTAACATAACACCACGCCTGTATTCCTCGAAAGGTTGGGCAGAGGTGTGCCTATAGTACACCAAAACCACCACCCAAGCAAGCAATCCATCTACTATACATTGTAACAGCGAATCGATTTTCACGCCACCCTCTTAAGGTCCTACCGTACCTGAAATTGCTTGGCATGATTTTTATTTTATTTTATTTTATTTTTATGGGGAAAACAAACAGTAGTATACTAAAAATATACAAAGTTTCTTAAACATATGACTTAACAAATATACTACCCACTACATTTTCCACAGATTACTACTTACACTAACACAAACTGATGAACAAACGTTAATTGCGGCCAGGGTGGTCCTCTGTTATGCCGAAAACACTGCAGCATTAGTTTTGAAATAAATAATTATATGTTAAAGTTAAGGAGGTCCTATGTTTGGCGAAGACACGATTACCTACATATCTCGATAGAAAAAAATCCAAAGTTACCTCTAAACCGAACTGTAAACCGCTAGTATTAAATAAATACTTCATCGGCATTCGGCTGAACGGATTTGTATGAAATTTGGCACAGGGTTAGACCATGACCTGGAATAGGATATAGGATTCTTTTTATCCGATATTCCAACGAGATCGAAACTTACGCAGGTGAAATCGCGGGGCGCAGCTAGTATGTTTATAAAAACATAAAAAAATCGAAAATATTAAATAATAAAATATCAACCCTAGGTATTTACCTTGATGTGATAAAACGCTTATTTACATGTAAAATTCCTGTCTGACTCCACCGTATTTTGATATTTTCAGATCATATTACGTCCCAAAAAAAATTCAGCTGTTCCCTACATTTGTGTTCACTTAAATCGACAAAATGTATGGAACACCTGATTTTTTTTTCGCGATTTCAAAATTGCTCCAATAGAAAAAGTTGTTCAAAATGATGAGTACAATGACCCCTTTTCGGGTTTAGCATAAACAAAAAATAAAAAATAATAATAAATTTATTCAAAAAATAAAAATTGGTAAAATACAGTATAAAGCTTAGAAATAAGGTTTAAGGGTAATAAGGTTGTATATTATGGATTGCTTAGTAAGGTATGGATTACAAAACTGTTACTGCCTTCATTTGAAAGGCTAATCTGATCTAGACGTTTTATCTAGACCTAAATCTATAACCTACAATCAGATTTCTGCCATCAAGCCATCAATCATCATCCAGAATCTGCCAGATTGAAAGGGAGGTCCAGGAGTGAATAGGTTTTGTTCTAGAAAACTATATTTAATCTAGGACGAGACGGTATTCCAGTCATCTGCCTAGCATTTTCCCAACTATGTTGGGGTCGGCTTCCAGTCTAACCGGATGCAGCTGAGTACCAGTATTTTACATGGAGCGACTGCCTATCTGACCTCCACAACCCAGTAACTGGGTAATACGGTAATGGTTAGACTGGTTGTCAGACATTCGTGCTTCTGACGACCCGTAACGACTGTCAAAGATCCACAAATGACAGCCGGGACCAACGGCTTAACGTGCTTTCCGAGGCACGGAGGAGTCTCGATATGTGAAAATGGTCACCCATCCACGGACCAACCCCGGCAAGCGTAGCTTAACCTGATGGATCGACCCGAGCGGCTGTTATTACTTAGCCACGAGCTCCTCTAGACGAGACGGTATTCCAGTATCCTAACTAATCCTAATCCTAACTTTATGAAAGTGAGTTCGTTTGTTTGTTACGTTTTCACGCTAAACCGGCTGAACGGATTTGAATTAAATTTGGCACATGGGTAGACCATGACTTGGGTTAGAACATAGGATACTGTTTATCCCGATATTCCCACGGAAAGGAGACTTATGTGGGTGAAACCGTGGGGTGCAGCTAGTAATAAATAAAACAGTTGATTGCCGGTATAAAATAGCTAAACAATTTAAAAATCATAAAATATGACATGGAAATGGAATTGTTTTTTTCCTATGGGTTTAAAAATCGACAAACCATATTATTATCCTGTTCAATAGGCACCTACAATCTACATTCTCATATTTATACGTTGTGCTACAGTACTAAAGTATCTACATCATATTAAATCTGTTATTTCTCGAATCTTATTGCTTCCGCGAACAAATACAATAAAATCATGTAGGTACCTACTACATCTTTCATTCATACAACTAATTGAATTAGATTCAAGAGTTATTTATTATATGTTGAAATTTTGCACTACTAACCTATTCAAACATGCGTAAATATGACGTTAGAAATAACCTTTTTATTTAAAACCCTGTCCAAAAAAAGTGTAAAGTAAAAAAAGTTCCGCCATGACAAACATGGCGGAACTATTTACACTTTTCCGCATTCTGAAAAGTCTGAAACCAAAACTGAACTTTCTCCCTTTGTTTTATGGTTAGTTTTTGTTTACAAACATGTTGTTATTTATCTAGATAAGAAATGAAACGACCGATTACATGTTATCAAGCATTATGCTGAATTATGCCAAGAGATAGTGGGATACTAAAATAAAATGGTTGATAATAAATAATTTTCTGCTAAGTGCTGTTTATTTTTGTAAGTGATACTTGTACTTAAATGTACATCTTCGTATTGATAACAAATGATTGTATCTAGGTAAACCCTAGTGATATTTTCCTTGTCTAGCAAAGTGTGTCAACTACTATGCGTCGGCGCCGATCAAAAGCATGATGATGTTACTTATCAGATTTATGCATTATGGCGTCATACTTAGAAGACTCTCAAATCGTATTACTCAGTTACTGGGTTGTGGAGGTAAAACAGGCAGTCGCTCCATGTAAAATAATGCTCTACTTTATAATGCTTTGCGAAATTGATAAGTCCATCAATCAGTTTAAGTTATCTGATAGCTAACAGTTCTATTGGTACATAAAGACCGCCAAAGATGCAAAATTATGATTATAATTAAACTAGTAGTACCTACAAGTTTCTCTGAATAGAAACTCATTAATCCTAATCCTAACTAACATTATAAATGCGAAAGTGAGTTTGTTTGTTTCGCTTCCCGCTAAAACAGCTGAACGGATTTCGATTAAATTTGGCACATGAGTAGGCCATGACTTGGAATTGGACATAGGATACTTTTTATCCCGATATTCACACGGGATCGAGACTTACGTGGGTGAAACCGCGGGGCGCAGCTAGTTTAACTTAACTGCAGGATTAACGAGTACATTAAATGTTGATCCTACTGTAAAAGCTAACACCTTAGGGCTCTATTAAATTCTATTAATTAATTAAGGATAGAATGTATGAACTAACTTTACCGTCCAACATCCAAAGCCCGTGCTAACTGTACTACAATTATCATAATTAACAGCAGCTAGCCAGCCGCGGTGCTCCTGCGCGGCCTACATACGGTTAGATAAACTTACAGGCAGGCTTACGACATCGTTACGCAGTAATACTAGGTGGTACTTCGTGTTATTCTAGACCTGTTTACAGATAGTGTCAAGGTAGACCCATATTTTGTACTGTAACTTCTGGCTGTAAAATAAACAGTAAGGGAGAGTTGTTATAACTAGTTTCACGAATTTCAGATATAACTTTAGTTATGATTTATTTATCTGGCAGTTGATTTCATATAACCAATTTAACTTAGCTGGAGATAGTAAAACAATCATATTTACCTGTCTAAAACTACTTAATTATGATACAAAGTATGATTGTCGATGATTTACTTGAGAATAAAAAGGAAAAACATATCTACAGCTACTGCTTATCTTTTATCGATGTCTAAATGGTGTTAAGTTTGGAAGACTTTCATCTAGAATGGTATCTAGAAAATACTTATCAATAATAAGTACTTGATAAATTGCTTAGCAATATAAACCGATAATTAGCTGTTGAGAGCAACGTACAGTCACGGACTTTAATTGATGAGCCACCTGGTACTGTTCGCATTTTAGCCGTGTAATGCAAATCGGGTTTATTCGGTTCCCGACACGCAAAGTCATATGTCTTCGTATTAGAAAAAGAAAATTATATTTCATATCTTTACCGGTTGGCTAACCTGAGAGCAGAACTACAAACTTGACAGCAGTGACTACTCAAAGTCAACCAATTGCAGGTCTAGCAACAGTAACCTAGCAACGATAAACAATTGTTGCTAGGTTACTGCTGCATAGTAACGTAAGCGTACGGAGAAATTCTCTGACATCGATATTTCAACTGTCACTGTCTTCAGTTAAGTTTTCAGAATTATTAAGTTAATGAGCTATGATTCAAAGGAGGTCAGTATCAAATAGATTGGATAAACTTAATACAACATTGTATTTATTTTTATCATTAAGAACTTATTAGTCAACCTCTATGGATAAGACTATTTCCGATTAAAAGTAATTTATTTGTCATCTTGATATTTCAACTGTCACTGTCTTCAGTTATGTTTTCATAATTATCGAGTTAATGAGCTATCATTCAAAGGAGTTCGGTATCAAATAGATTGGATAAACTTAATGCAACATTGTATTTATTTTTATCATTGAGAACTTATTAGTCAACCTCTATGGATATTTCCGATTAAAAGTAATTTATTTGTCATCTTGATATTTCAATTGTCACTGTCTTCAGTTATGTTTTCATAATTATCGAGTTAATGGGCTATGATTCAAAGGAGGTCGGTATCAAATAGATTGGATAAACTTAATGCAACATTGTATTTATTTTTATCATTGAGAACTTATTTGTCAACCTCTATGGATATTTCCGATTAAAAGTAATTTATTTATCATCTTGTTTACGAGCTTGCGATTTGAGTTCGTGTTTAATCGTGTAATCTCGTGAATGTATGAAACTGCAAAATTGAAAAGTTTGAAGGTGGCTCATCAATTAAAGTCCGTGACTGTACCTACAAATAGCGGAAAAGTTTCTCTTAAATACCTGTTAATTCTATATCGTGTCTCACAATGTAAACACTCGAACATTTACCTGAAACGAAAAGAAAAACATTGAATACACATTTATATGCGACAACGATGGATCAACACGCAAGGATTAACACGAGAAATCTGAGATTCCGAGTATTCACGAATATAACCGAAGTTATTATTAAAGTTTAATCCCCTGTCCAATTAATTTCACATGTCATTGACACTTGCGAGAAATGCAATAAGGTTATTTATGATGTAACAGTTTTTTTTTGGCAATCTAACTCAAACTCAAAGCATTTATTTCAAATAAACCAATTACAGGCACTTTTGAATTGTCAAGGGGTCGGTCAGTCAGAAAGATGAAGCTAGTTGCCCATTCCAAAACGTAGTAGGTTCCTATGGAGAAGAACGGGCAAGTAACTCCATGGACACTCTAAAATGGGTCAATTATATAAAGTAAATCATATGAAAGATGAATTGGCAGATGAAATTGGAGAAGTAGAACAAAATACTTACACTTACTACTCTACAGATTAAAATCACATTAAAGAACAACTGGAAAGCAATGGAGGGCTTATTCCAGATCTAGATTACCTACATAGTGACAGTGTAATATATTATCTGAATCAACTGCAACTAATTGCATTTCGACCGTTGTAGAACGTATACAAAATTTGAATATAACGGCCTGAGGCATAATCCAGATGAATTCACTTATTTAAAACGAAAACTCCTCCACAAGCAAAGAAGACAATCATAATTTCAATTTAAATACAAATTATGTTTAAGTTATGCAAAACGATAAAGGAACACAGACGCGAAGTGACTGACAAAACTCATGATGCCATCAATCCGTATGACTTCACTAACATGAACGAAATACGTTTTTGACGTGTTAACATACACGCATGTGCTTTCTAATTTAGTAAAAAGCTCGAAAATTAAGTTATATCACGCAAATTACCAGAAATCAACAGTAATTCGTTGTTTTGGTGTGTAAATGACATGTTGACACGTAGTTTACCGGAATGCCACCATAATATTAGACCTCCAACTGTCAGTAACGAGACACAATAGAATTTTAATTGTTATCGGCCTTCTAAAGGCCAATCAACATATGGGCGGTTGCATGCAACTGTACAAAAAATAACCACAAATAAACATATTTTCTTTCTTTCTTCTTTTTTTCTTACGTAAAACCGTTTTCTGAATCTGGAAAACTGTTTAAATTATTTTTTCCCGACTACCCCAGAAGGCGGTTGAAGATGAGAACAGGCTTTTTCTCTGCCGTAGGATGATAATAACCAAAACTTGCCGCTACACTTTTATGATTAAGTGTAATTAAGTTTATTCACGCTTATCCTATTCATGATAATCAAAATGCCAACGCTTCCAATAAACGTCATTATTCATCCAGTATAACAAAAGATTGCAAAGTGCATAAACAAATGGCTACAATTTACCATTGCTAACTTAACAAATAATAATTTACCAAACAATATATTCCACTATTAATTACTCGGACACCTACACACATAATTGTTTTACACTCACCACAAGGAAACAGCGATACACATCAATTTACACGATAATTGACCATAAAACCGAACAAAACTTAGAAGCTTCACCCACCATAGTAGAGCCTATCATATAATTTGTGATGTTAAAAATCCCATTAAGTAGCCATCATTAAAATTAAGGAACGAGGAAGATAAGATCAGTTAAACAAGCAGCCGTTAGGATAATTGTGGATCCCCCATGTACTAGTTGTTACATTATGATCGTCACGCGATCGTGTCGGCTGAGAAAAGCTTATTAGCGTTCACTTTGTGTTGATTAGTGTGTTAAGTGTGGATAAGTATGCTAGTTATGAGAAAGGACAGGTTTAATTATTACATGACAAGCCAACGGATGAGTAAACTGTTGATTATGCATTACTTAAGGTTGAACGTAATGAAGATGAAAATAAAGATAGACTCTGTTCCACTTTTAAAGAAAAAGGATTATTGAACGAGTTCTTTCAATCAAATTCAAATGCCAAAGTATCGTTTAATTCATTCACGAGATTACCTCAGACACAAAATAACTCTTGATAAAAACGTGAAAAAGCTTGGAACTCTCGGCCATGAACTCAAAAGTTACGGTCAAGTGTACAACAATTAAGAATATAGCAGTTTTATTGTTTTTGTTACCGCTAATTCCGCAAACATAACCGGTTTAATGAACTTACATCATGAATAACCATTTTGCAACAAAGACATTTTTTTAATGCATCGCTCCTTACATTTTAGAATTAGACCAAAACTAGATTTGGTTTATCTAGATGACATTATGAATTCTGAATGTGAAATTCCAACGGATTCCGCACAATGGAATTGTTCTGTTTGTGTTCAGAGATATATCTCTGCATAATATTAAAGTTGGAGTTGAATTTGCATCGTTGTTCGTTTCTTTGTCATTTCAAAGTAATTTTTTGGTTCGCCCAATTGTAGTTTATTGCTTTTTAGTAGCAAAACCAATAAAATAGATCCAGTTTTACATAACAATGCAGATATTATCGTATATTGAAAACTTCCTCAATTATGTTTTGCGACACTATCTTATAATTCTTATTTAAATGCATTTTGATTTAAATCTAACCCATACTTAAGACATCCTCCATTTGATTTAGCGAAGGAATTTTATAAGGTAAACATGTATTT
This sequence comes from Lithophane semibrunnea, assembly GCA_947363905.1. Classification (NCBI taxonomy): domain Eukaryota; kingdom Metazoa; phylum Arthropoda; class Insecta; order Lepidoptera; family Noctuidae; genus Lithophane; species Lithophane semibrunnea. Next base: position 16,937,183 of record OX376190.1, on the reverse strand, counting down.
GCATCAACTCCCAGACCATCGCTTACGTAATTCAATCTTGTAACGTCTGGATGTATCATCCAATCGTTCCTACAATTTCCATCCCGTAATCAAAGTACTAGAATGGAACACGTTTTCGCATCACGCCTAAACACTGTTCTTTGGCACACGCCGTATAATCTTCTACCTGGTTCCGGGGTCAGGACGAACAGTTATCTTTGAGCATATTGCTAATAATTATTGGTGCTTCACGGCCAATTAGCAATTTGCTATCGATACTAAAATTGTGTTGGCGAAATTGTGGTGAGTTATTGTTACGGCCTATCTTTTGATAAATCATATAGTTGAAGTAGATCTCTGCCTTCGTTAATTTATGAACTTTAGTTTTTCAACAAAAAGAAGAGAGATGTTTTATAACTTGAAGTTCTTTGCCCTGTTTTTATGAATCAATATAGTTGTAAATATTACTTAATAAATGAATGATCTTCGAATTATTCAAACACCAACAAGGATCAAACTCGCCAATGTAGACTATGACACGTGATAAGAAGTTCAAAGCAATTTTTTGCTACAACTAAACCTGTCTAGCCTCGGGAGTATTTGCTTAATCTAAAAACAGACATTAAATTCAATGGCGGAGTGTCTCTTTTTTATTTCAAAGGATAGAACATTGGTTTCTATTACAGTTATTTGTCCATCGACCTCTGTGGCGCCGGCCATCTAATTTCCAACCAGGATGTCTTTTAAAACAATTTTTACAATACTTTAAACGTGTACTGCATTTTCAATGTTAGTTTTGTACAGAGTCGAGTGATTTATTTTTGCGGTCATGTCTATTGTGCAGTCTTTGGATTAGATTAAGACTTCCAGATTTGGTTATGTTTTGTCTTGGACATAACATGTGGATGGAGCAACAGCTTTAACTTTGAAAATATAATGAAACTCTTTTGTCAAAGTGTGTGAAACTATTGTTACTGTGCAAAATTAAAATCATCCGTCAATAATCTCTATTCAAAGTGTGTTTTATAAAACACAATAGGTTATAAAAACACACGAATCAATAGAAGACACAAAATATACTAAAAACGAGATTTCCCTCCAACGTCTATATTATTACCATGAACTTTACCTGTTTCTACTTTATCTGTGACTATCTAATTAGCTTTAATTTTTGCTAATGAAATGAAATTTGACCTCCAAGATGTTTAAAAATAGATTCACTACCTGTTTTATAATTGTATTCTCATCATAAGGACTGCGTTATCTCATAGATACCAACTATTTAATTTCATAATAATTATTACAGTTATCTTACTAATGGAATTTTATGAATCTATATTATAATGATTGTAATGTATGTGCTTTAATTTTATCATATTTGCATAATTATCTATATTGTTTGATACACTCATATAATCAAGTAGTTTCAACTAGTGCAGACGACTACGTTAAGCGTATTGATTGATTGATTAATGGAAATGTTAAGATACGCTTAGAATCAACAGGTAATTTTAAGAAGCAGGTGTATCCAAATCATCGTATTGATACTTATATACTTCATACCTGCAATATTCTGTAGTGCATTTAAATAACTGTACGCTGAACTTTAGCCAAAGTAACCGGTCCCGGATGAAATAGGTACCGTGTTATCAATCAAATTAATTTTATGTCCAGCTGTACACTTACTAAAGGGCAATGTGTGTCTTACATTATTTCAGTCATTTATGACTATCGAAAGTTTTAGTAGTTTATTTTATCTGACAGCCGAATCAAAAGTTCTCGGGATCACATGTATATATTTCTTCGTATCATATTTCATCGTTTCCAGATTTCTTCACATATTCTTTGAAAGGTCCAAGTCTTACCAAGGGGTATCGTATTCCCCAGTTACTGGGTTGTGGAGGTCAGATAGGCAGTCGCTCCATGTAAAATACTGGTATACAGCTGCATCCGGTTAGACTGGAAGCCAACCCCAACATAGTTGGGAAAAGGCTAGGCTGATGATGATTCTTTGAAAGGTCCAATGTTACCTTTTCCTTCCAATATGTACGTTGTAACTTGTTATATCTTTAAAAGATCAAAGGAACCCAAATATTTACCTCCTTTCGGAAGCAGTAAGGCCGATAAGGATAAAACACTCCGAATATAAAACCTCATTTCCTTTTTGTGAGTAATCTATTAGCAATTTACTACTCACTACTCGATCCACGAGCATCTTAGCGTAACCTTGAACTTCTTCTCAATCATCTGAACAAAAAATACTGTAAAAACGTAATAAGTAATTTATTGATTGATGTTAATGCGATTCGTATATTTGACGTTTTGGCTAACAGGTTCGCTGGTAGATTTTAAAGGATTATAATGACTATATTTGCCTGGACTAGGTGCTAATACGCTTAAGAAAAAATTGATAAACTAGTTTTGTCTGATCTTATAATATTTGACTGCTCTCAAAAACGGTGAAGAAAAATATCGTGATCATGTCATCGACTAACCCGCACTGGACCCGCGTGGTAGATTACTGCCCCCTCCCTGTCGAAGAGAGGAGGCCTGTGTCCCAGCAGTGGGAACTACAGTCTGTACCTTTTATTTCGTTACAGTAGGTAGTGTAACGAAATAAAAGGGGGAATACTTCGTTAACACGTATAATTTCACTGATATAAAAAGTATAAAAAACACATTACAGAAAATATAAAAAAGGAACGTACAAATTAAAATTTAGTCACGGCTAAAGAGATTATGTTAAAAAGCGTAGATTTTTAGACGAAAACCTTCGGAATAAAAATCTCAGGTAATTTAAAATATTTAGATAAGCGTCGGAGTTCGGTGTGTATTAGCAATTGCAAAAGCTTATAATCCGCAGCCTAGTCACGTAAACGCAACGCGCCGTATAAGGACGCAACCGAATGTTATCCTGACGCCGACCTTGTTTATTTTTACTCACAAGATCATTTACGTGTAAAAACCCTAAATGAGTTGGCCAAATTCTAATAATTATAATTTACACTATAAAAAAATCCAGAGACACGACGCTTCGCAATGAAAAAGTAAAAAGGAAAGTTGGTCAGATACTGGACCGCGCGGTACGCCGGCAGGCGGTATTCTTGGACGACGGTACGTGGTACGACGCTCTGCGAACTGCACTGCCAGAGCGCCTGGTCCAAGACCACAGACGAAAACACTCGAATCAGGTGAGTTTCCAATACCCTACCGTAAAAGGCAAAAATAGGCCTTTTTCTTGTTCTTAAACCTATGACAAACAAGATGGTTTTAGACCAGCAGACGTACCATGAGCACCGTTTTGTCGACGGAAGAGAAGACAATAATGACGTTCCGTGTAGACTGCACGACGGCAGCAAAGTAGAAAGAGTCAACTGCACTTTTTACGAAATTCACACTTTTACATAATTCTACTCAGAATTCTTTGTTTTGTCTTATGATTTTTTTCTGTTTGATTCTCAATTTTTACTGATTAAGTCACGTCAACTACCAGAACTTTTCTCAAAGTCTCGAAGTACCGTAATTTGGATCAAACAATTTTACAGTAATATTGGTCTTAACTATTTCCTTGACACTTATGCCCTATTAACTAAATGATGTAAAATAGGAGAAGATAGCTTTGTTATTCTAATAATTATCACAGTTTTGCGTTCAAAACGCACCCTTGTAAAATCAAGATTTTGTAGATAACCGTTTATACTTTGTGACCGTCGAGTAAAAAGTTTTCTACGGGCGATTCCAAAATCAAATCGTCTTCACTACCTTAAACAAATGTCAGTTGTCAGTGTGATTTTGACAGTTTAGAGAGTAGAAAACTTTCTTCCGAAATAGTCTACATACAAAAAGACCTAGACACAGATCACTAGAAACGAAAGACAAAATTACAGATTGTAGAAGGATTTCTACGTTGCGATGTCAAAAATGAAATGTCACTTCGTATAGAAAAAGCTGTCTATTCTTCGTAGAAATAGAAAACGTCATGCTACGCCTGCAGGGACTAAAGACAAACCTTGGGGAAAGAGCGAGTATAGTAGCACTGATAGAATTCGATTATACGTACCATAAAACTGTAAAATATACACTCGTAACTTCACTGACGATAATTTATTATTATTTTTACACGATGGTTCACCAGAAATTATTTAAAAATTCGGAGATCTCTACTTCATGGGAACAGCACCGCCACTGACGGCCGCCTAAAAAAATTGCTCATTTTTTTCACGACAGATTCAAATTCAAAAAATTTAAATTATCGGAAGCTTTAAAACGACAACATTGATGGCCAGTAAAGTAATAGAAAGTTCCAAGCTGGAAGATTTCCTACCTAACCCTACCTCCGTTGTTTGCTTACTCCTAGTCACTTTGTAGGTCTTGGAACAGTTATGTCTAATCTAAATTCATACCAATGAATGTTTATGTCAGATCAATTCAGAAATAGAGAACTTAGTTCTGACGTGGTTTTGCAAATGTTCCTTGATTTATTTTCCTTAGTTTTAGTAAGAGTAGGTGAGGTAGCAAAGGTGTGGGTTTTGGAGGTAAGCCAACTTAATGACGTGATAGTTTGCAAAAACATTGCAAAAGTGGAAAAGAATAGAATAGTTAACGACCACATCTTACCAAAGCACTTAAGGATACAAGGTAACGGAAATCCTATGTCATTGGGTAACAGAGGCGTCTATTTTACAATTACAAACAATAGTAAGCTATGAGATATTTTTGGGTTATCTAAGAATTACACACTGATCTTTGATGTGTTTATTTTATTTATTTGGGAAGACAAACAATTGTACAATGCGAATTCCATAATTATGACAAATTAGTCCGGATAGGCAAATACAAGAAAAAAGTAGCAGACTGTGGAAAGACTATTAACCAGTAGAGAGACAATCATCATCATCCCCCAAGCACCGCCACTTCGACCGGTTCTGTGCTTCCAGCATCTAGCGGATTCCTGCGACTTTCACAAGATCATCGGTGGACCGAGTGAGACAGTACTGATTCTTCTTCTTCTTCTGCCTAGCCTTTTCCCAACTATGTTAGAGTCGGCTTCCAGTACTGATTAAGATTCTAAAAATATTCATAAAAAGATAAAATAAATGCTATTGCAGAAACTGTATCAGAATTCAACCACGCAGACGATAAAGGTCAAACTATAACAACTACTTAGATAACCAGCCTTTGGTGCCACAGATTTATCAGACCTTATTATCTTCAGCAGAAACGGTAAAATAATCGAGTTTCATAATCAGATCGCTAAAGGCATGTCGTAACTCGAAAGATATCCGCGCGAGCACATATTAATCGCATAAATGTGCGAACACACCAATGAAACTTTCATAATTTATTCGTGTTAACCCGATAAGCCGAAAGGGTAAATTTAATTGGCTTTCCCAATGTAAAGCTGCTTGAAATACTCGAAGGTGCTCACCTTTGCTTAAGAGAAAGGGATTGTTAAATAAATATATCGATTTTGAGGACGGTAAAAGGTGTTGATCTTGTTGGTACTGATATCGTTAATTATTTTGTTATGCAAATAGCTGTAGTCACTGTAGATTCTCTTGGGTGGTCCTATATTGGTTGAGATTCCATTGTATAAGAACGCATGAGTTCTATTTTACCGGAACTCGCAGATGGTCCATTCCAGTGCAATAACTCGTTAGTCACGGGATTATGGCCGCATAAGATGCATCCTTTGCATTGCTTCCATCATCTGACATAAATTAATATAGTAATAATATGCCGGCTGTGTGTCATGTCATCTTCAGTAGGAAATGCTTTCATCTTCAAATCAGCATATAAGATAATATTTATAATAGCAAGGAAAACTCTTTTAGCATTTAACCTTATATTTTGTTCATACAATATTTCCAGTTCCAGGGACAGGAAAATATGTATTCAAAGATAAAAGGAAAATATTTCGCAAGGATTTTGAAGTAAGGAAGGTAGTACTCCTTTCAAAGGTTTAGCTCCGGGTAATATCGATCCAAAGTGTTGGCAGCGCATTTCCTCAGGATCAAATATTGGACTAAAAGTTTTAGTGAATGTAAAATATAGGTCCGAAAGTGTTTTTTTTACATCCGTCGTTTTTGTATCATTTCTACATCGAAATGTGTGTGTTTGTCATTTTAGTATAATAATTTGTAATATGAAAGTATCTTGGTTTGGATTTATCGTTTGACACAGGTTTTGCCAGGGCACATAAAATGTCGGAGATAAAAATTGTGTCGGATTCCTTCTAAGATAGCAAGTTTTTCGGAAATATTAGTAAGGGTTTATAAACATCTAAGGCCTTACCACAAAAACTTAGACACTTGTTCAACGCGTGTTTAATGTCAGTTTGATGTCAAACTCCAAAAAGAAATGACATTTTTAAAAGGTGTTTAGGCTAAACACTGATAAACACGGTTTTGTGGTAATAAGGCTATGGTTTTGCACTCTATCGTTTTGAAAACTCTGACAGCCCTTTAAGTTAACCTTAACTTAAAGTTAACTTTATAGACATAAGTAAGAAGTGGGTGTGTTTAAAAACAAAAAAATGGTTTGTTTGATAATCGTCAGTTCAATTAACTTGACAAGTATCTTAACTGGATATTAATCCATCAACTGACTACCATGAGAATAAGAGTTAACCCAAACCACATCCAACTTGACCTCAAATATAATTAAATTGATAAACCGATTGACACCCGTCAAGTTGATGATGAATGAACGGTGACGGATCATCCAAATGAATGAACATGTTCACTCGTTCATGATACGGTGTGACATCATCACGTCAGTTTAAGCGTAGCTATGATTGATCGTGGTTAAAGTTAACGCGTTTCATCGTTGTTAATTTCAAAGTTATCGTGCACTTATTTAATTAAGTATGGGATATCGGATATGTTTTTTTACTATGATGTAAATGTGTTTTATTCAAATTAAGTAAAATAATAATTATAAGTAAGACAATATCGAATGAAAATTATATTTTATCAGTTCTGTTTTTATACGTTTTGTTTTTATTTTACGGGTTGTTTCAACGGTGTTTTAAGACTAACTAGAGGTAATTAGGTATCCGAAATTACATTAGGGGTATCTACAATTTCTTTTATAATCTGATAAGGCTGTATAAATGAAGCTTCAGTAGAAAACGATGGAAAATTGTAATGAAATTAATTTCATTCGTGTTCATGACTAGAATACGTATTGTGTTAGAAAACAATAAAATATTATAAAACTATTATAATGAAGACTTCTGTATGCATTGGCACGTGCTTTCATCATTCTTAATGCACTTGTTCATAATAAAGAATGATGTAGGTATTGAGTTCATCAATAGTACATTGTAATACGAGTGTGCTCTATTGGATATTACAGTCGAGGCGGTATTATTCGCGATAAGGTAGGCGAGAGTATAATAATCAATGCACACGCGATTCATACGACGTTTTTTAACACACTTGCGAGGAAAAAAAACAGACTTGTTGTAAGAACTTATGCTACAATAACGTACCTAACTATAGAGATGATAGATTTATAAAGTTTAACTGACCTTTGTTGCCAGGTACTGACTATCCGGAGTTTCTTTTAAAAACTTCTATGTCGGTTGGTGGCAATACTTTAAATTTTGTGTTTTTGATAGGTAATAAACCACACAACGAAAACGATAATAAATATTTATGGAAAATGGCGCGCTGGCTGGTTTTATTTTTCCATAGGTGTAAATAAAGGCACTGGCAAAACCGTCAGATAGCATAAACAAAAAAATAGGATTTGATTAAGAAAAAAAAAATGTAAATAGAGAATGCTCATTTATTAGTAGGATAGTTCATACAAATTCAATGTATAGTAAGTATGGTAAAAAAAAAATCCATGGGTATGCATGGGATTAAAAAAAAAACAACTTGCTTTTGAGCGCTTGTCTTTGGTTAAAAGCATCACCAAAACCAATTTCTATTGGATACAAATTCCATGCTGACATGATAGTACTTACTAATTCCATACTGCCATGTCATTACTACGACTAGTAAATAGTTATCTGTGGTGCATATTACCGCACCAGTGCGGTAATGTAAAGTAAAAAGCACGCTTCCATAATACACTGCATTATGAACCTAAAAGCGGTTCAATAAGAGCCACTTTACGAGCAAGTGTGTTGAAAATTATAATATTCAATCTTTCTTTTATTATGTAGTCATGTCATAGTGTTTAGTTATACTTTTACTTCGAAAAATTCTCTTTCTAAACTCCGTTTTTCCCGGGGAACAATAATCATTTTCACACTTTTGTGTCTTTACGTAATTAAAATCGGTTCGGTCATTAAAATATACCAAATGATTGAATATTTGTATGTTTTAATTTAGCATATTCAATCAATGCATTAACTTTGATTTTTATTAGTCGTGCAGAGAAAACTTCACTACCATTTAAAGTATTTTGACTTTCCATTCAAACAATAATTTCTTCACAAAAATACCAAGATTCTTGTTCCTATCCGCATCCAGGTCCATCACTCAGATCAAAGGGCCCAACACAAGGTGTTCACATATCGAGTTACTAGGAAGAGACTCCTGCGCACGTTGCATCACATGGTGTAATAATGCACCATACACCGCAACTAGGTCAAATGGTAATTATTTATAAATCTCTTCATACGCCCGGATATTGAAATGTTTAATGTTGTGATTGGTTATGTAAATAAATGGTGATTATATTATTTTGAGGGTGTATAGATGGATGGACTGTGTGAAAGATGTTATGGCTAGAAAGGGAGTGACTACCGAGATGACCACTAATAGAGAAGTATGGAAGAAAAGGACGTGTTGATGACATTATTTTTAGGGTGACTTGTTTTGGGAAGATCGATTATGTTTGTATTACCGTTGTGGCGGTATCTACATACATCGCCACATACGAACTACGAATCAAAGACCTGACGTCACACAAAAATCCTGACGTCACATAAATCCTGCATCGCGCAATTACAGTTTTCCGTGCAGTGGACATATATACAAAAACCCAATATCAATCATTGGGCAGTTGCCCGCCAGACACAACACCCGTCTGGTCGGAGGATCCTCCCTTTTCTTTGGGGGATGAGTGAACTTTACACCCTGTTCCTCATACTCCTAAACTGTCATCTATTTGGATTTAAAGGCAGTTGCAATTACGCATTCAAATTAATGAATGCTTATAATCATAACTTCTTTCTAGTACCATCTTATGAATGAGCTCAACCGTGAAACAGCTACATTATTAAGCTTGGCGATTCCCAACAAACTTGTATATTTTTTTCCATGCAATGAAATTAATAGTATTAACCTATTTAATGGACGTTATTCAGAAAAAAGCTGGGAAAATTCATTAGTCATCGAGACAATATTTTTCATATCTAAACAGATTTTGTTTAAAAAGAATAATAACAATCGGTTTAAGACAGTACTGATCTACTTTGATCTTGTGTTCTTTCATCGGTTATAAATTTTAATCGTATTATAATAACATTTGGATTTGACATCAATCGATTCCAATAGTAGGTTGTTTAGATAAATATTTAAGAAGTACCACATTTTCTTTATTCTTTTGAGTCAACAGTTTTTGAGGTGACTGAGTCACAGTAACATATTAGGTCCCACCTATGCAATTGGTGTTTTGTATGGGGAATTTTAAAGAAGTTGCATTTTTCATACTAATGTTTTCTTAATTTATATGACAACTATGAACACTACTGTTTTAAAACTTTAATGCACCACTGTTTAAAAACTAAGATAACGTATGCCACTTAGATTAAGCGGCAAAAATAAGTTTTGGCTAAGTTAAAAAAAAATAGTGGTCATTTCTGCTAACAAAATGAGCAGTAATTTTTAAGGTATTTTTTATGTTAAGAAAACTATAAGTAATAAGGTTTTTTTACTATTGGTAGTTGTCTATGATGGTCATTATTCGATATAATACCAAGCAATTGATGAATATTTTAAATCATAGAAGTGACGACGTTCTCTATTAGTGAGAAAAAAAACACAAATTTCATAGGTGGGAACCCAATATATTTCTAGGAGGACTGTTATAGATGGTTTGAAAGATGATAAGGGTTAAAATGGAGATGACTTCTGAGATGACGGCTAATAGAGATGTATCTATGAGAAGTTGACATACTGCGTCGGCTCCAAGTAAATTGAGAGAGGACGATGATAGTCATGTTTCACATTCGTTAGCCAAAAATATTATCGAGTTATCTATGAAAATTGTCCAAACACTCTTTATTCCGTATGGCACACACACAGCCTAGCCTTTTGCCAACTATGTTGGGGTCGGCTTCCAGTCTAACCGGATTGAATACCAGTATTTTATATGGAGCGACTGCCTATCTGACCTCCACAACCCAGTAACTGGGTAACACGATACCCCTTGGCAAGACTGGTTGTCAGACTTTCGGGCTTCTGACGACCCGTAACGACTGTCAAAGATCCACAAATGACAGCCGGCATTAATCGGCGGGAATTATTCCGTATGGCACACGTCAGTCGTAAAATGTTCGCAGGTATGAGACATCATGTCTAGGCCCTTTGGTGTTGGGTGCGTCGATCGCGTCATTCGCAATAGTGCCAAAGAGATAAAATGCTACTTTACCTTATTTGACATTCTAATGCAATTCACAAATGTCAATTTAGCAGAGACGGGTATCTTGAAGTCTTATATTTCCTTTGGTACGAGGAAAATCTTTAACCGAACTTGTAGGTACATCTTGATAAATTCAGTAAATACATTTAAAAACATGGACATTTTATATTTTTAACAACACATTTTAGGTTTTTGACAACATAAATAATCTAAAGAGATAGATGATATAGGTCTTAAAACAGTTAATTAAACACGCTGTCTGTAATCATTTGTTAACATAATAGTAATAAATACAATTCCTACAAATATACAATCTAACACTAACATAACTAACTATTACTTATCTAATTGAATCGTAACTAATATTAATTAAAACAACTAATATCTAAAATATGGCGTCGAAAAATTCCTCCGTATCGCTGTCGGTTGGGTACATAAAAACCACTACAGTGAAAGAGAAAGAAAATCTTGACAAACGATTTTTTAACAGATTCGCAATAGGTCCGTTTTCATTAGTGACTACAAAGATATAACGCTAGTTGCTTTCAACGTCAACAATGGGAAGAAAGCGCAAGAAAGCCTTGATTTCGTTGAGAACCAAAACCCAAACTTAAAAAAACCGGCCAAGTGCGAGTAGGACTCGCGCACGATGGGTTCTGTACCAATATCTACGGCAAAAAAATCACGTTTGTTGTATGGGAGTCCCCCTTAAATAATTGTTTTATTTTAAATTAATTATTTATTTTTAAAGTAAATATGTAACTAAATATTCTGTGAATATTTCATGCGTCTACCTGTTGCCGTTTTTAATATCGAGCAAAAACGAGCGTTTATTGTATGGGAGCCCCTTAATTATTTATTTTATTCTGTTTTTTAGTATTTGTTGTTATAGCGGCAACCGATATACATCATCTGTGAAAATTCAACTGTCTAGCTATCACGGTTCATGCGATACAGCCTGGTGACAGACGGACAGACAAACAGACAGACAGCGGAGCCTTAGTAATAGGGTCCCGTTTTACCCTTTGGGTACGGAACTCTAAAAATGACTCACGAATTTCACAACGATCTTCGAACTGCCACGAATCACGTATCCAACGTAAAATTCAAGTCATACACAAGATGTGCTGATACAGATCTGCAAGTAGAATGATAAGTTGTTGCGAACTGTTGTAATCCCGAAGTTCATGAGTCAGTGACACAGTGACTAAGAAGATGTCAAGCCATTTGTTGAAAGGCTAATGCTTGGTATGTATCGGCACGGAGTATCCGTAAGCATAAACGGAACTTTACGACATGTTCTTAATAGTTACGTGAATCTAGAAATAGTTATAGTACAGCTAGTGGATAGTTGGATACCGTGCTTTGGGTGACCTATAACCCTGGAGCAGTAAGAAGCCGTCCTCAAAAGGAAAGGTAAAGGTATAAAGAAGCACAGAAAAATGCGATAAGGGGTTTTCAATAAACGTGAAAAACCCAGATTCGGGGCTATATCCCTTGAAAACATAGAGATAAAATTATATCTCTATGCTTGAAAAGGATTCAGAGCTCTATTAAGGTGAAGTGGTTCCAAAGCAGATGTTTTGATGCGTTTCGACTTCACGCAAAATCAATTTTCCTCTCACAAAAACAACGTATTTGCGTATTTTTTTTTATGATTACGAAAATTGAAGAGTGTCTTTAGTGAAGTATGAGGCCCAAAACACGATTGACAAAACTTTCCTCGATACGAAAACCCGCAAAGTTTCCTTAAAATCTGCTTTTTAAAGAGAAAAACCTATTCCATTCGATTGTTATCAAAGCAATTGTAATACAATTTTGTCTACGTGTTCACTATTAAATACTTTAAGGGATTATGGCCTTATTTTTCTATATAAACACAAATAAAATTTTAAAATTAAATATTTGTAAACTTAGTTGCACGCGGGCGGGGACATACCACCCCCCTCGGCTATATATTTATTTAACAATTTATGCACACACATATAAATACAGACAAGAAGAAAGGAACAGAAAAATACGTACAAAGGCAATGCTTATTTCTAAAAAAATCTCTTCCAGCACACCTACTAATATTCTGCTGGCTAGTCATGCATGTCCTCTATCGATAGTATATACAAAAGTTTAAACTATTCACGATCGCAGATTTATCGTTGATTTCTGGTTCCCGTTCTTCTTTATTTAGTTTGCTATACTTCTTTGGTTTTTATAAAATATTTTACAATTTATCTCAACGTCACTGGTAGACTAACTACTATCCAACTCGTGAGGGAAACTTCGTGAGAATATAAAGCGTTGATGTAATTGCTATATCATGGAGCTATGTCATAGTGATGACATCATCACTAAGGACACATATCAATAATAATGATGCTCATTGATCCAGTACCAGTGCCAGTAACCAAGGCTACATACATGTCTAGAATATATTACAAAGGCGGGTTTCCTAAGATTTCCTTTCAAAGTGCGGATTAGCGATCAATAAATTCTAAAGCTGGGTATTCATTGAGTTCGCGTCAGGAGGCCAAGTCTGATAAGCAGTTGTGTCAGGATGGCCGATAATTGACTCTATAATTGATGATTTTTGCAATTTTGGTAATTTCCTCATTCAAGGCGTCATTATGGTTTTCAGATGGCGTACGCTTCATTGAAACAAGTTAAATAAAAGCTTGTAAAAAAAAACGCATTTAGTAATCTTGTATAAATAGAACAAGTCAATAGTTTCGTGTCAGCTTAAAATTATAGTCCGTATACAATTTTCAAGAAAAACTATTATTTTTTAAAATAAATATGTCTCCAAATCTCCCTGAGATTTTTAAGGGCCAATATATTTGAATTTTAGTAGTATTTAGACGACTACTTTCTACCACAATTCCAATACATCACTATCAAACAACCATTATGAATTTAGGAGATTACGAACTTATGGTACACCGAAAATGGCGTTCTCTTAGTATGGTTCTCATAATCACCAATTATTGGAAATAGTAGACTTTGTGTTCGAATAAATACGGCCACAACAATCAAGAAGTGACGCAGAGAACGCAGTTGATACGGGAACATAGCGGATAGGTGAATACCCAGCCTTATGTAAGTACGTGTTTCTGATCTTGGGTTACATTAAGGTAACGTTTCTGTATGTAAGCTTAATCGTGGAGTCACTGTTTCTGAGAATACCTTCAAATAGAAGTAGGTATTGGTTTTAAGGTTCGATCGTTCGATTCTAGGAATGACAAAAATATAAAAGACCTTTGTTTTAATTCTCGATTATGTTGGATTTACTCGTAAAACTCATTACAATAATGCTGAACGGGCTCGTAAATTACACTGTTTGAGTGATGTCAGCATTTACACAAATTATTTTTGTGGAAATATTGTGTGAAAGCATTGCACCCTTATACTTTGTTCGTTCGTGATTCTGACTTGACTAACAAAGATAAATTCCCATTTTTAAACAGATTTCCAAAAATTCGAAGACATGTGACATCTACCAACCTGCACTGGGCCCGCGTGGTGGATTACACACCTCTCACAGAGATGAGGTCTGTGTCCCAGCAGTGGGAACATTATAGGCTTGTTATGTAAACAGATTTCCAAGGTTACAAAAATGCACTTCTCGTCTTCACGTCTCAACAAACAAACCCCACGAAATATGGAACCTCCTTTTCACCATAAAACAACCAAGCTGTCAGACACAGTCTAAAAAGATTGATCACCGTCATACGCTATTACAGCTAATAAACAGCTACTAAAAAATGCAATAACTGTCGTTTAAACGTCCAGTCAGGTACCAAAATTATCATAGCCAGTATTGTCAAAAAATAGTATTCATTTATATGGAAATGCAACTCACATCACGTAATCTTTTGTGACAAATCTTGGTTTATATGCAATGGGTGGACTGGTTGTTTGTCACGATTTTCTGCACTGTGACGTAAATGTATGACTTATCGTTTTTTCTTGGTCTAGTTCTTGTTTTGTTCTAACGAGTCTAAGAAAAATATTGTTTTTGAAGATTTTGCAATTGTTTGATGAATTTCCGTCATCCGTTCTGGTGTCACTCTAGAGTCTAGAATAAAGCGAAACTGTGAATAGAGCGCTGAAGTGTGACAATGTTTCGTGAAAATAACGTTCCAGTCTTTAATAAGTATCTGCAATTTAATGTCAAGGATTTTTCGTAAGTTATTCTTTTCAGTGCATCTTAACAAAATGAGTGAAATATTGAGCATCAAAAATATATAAAACTACTATTGCCCGCGATTTCGCCTGCAATTCAGGATTGGAAGTAGCCTATGTCCTTCTCCAGATCAAGATGTGCGAAATTTCATCCAAATCCATTCAGCCGTTTTAGCATGAAAGCCTAACAAACAAACAAACTCACTTTATGTTAGCTAGGTTTAGGTTAGGATTATAAGTTCCGTTTCAATAATATAGTTTGATTTAAAAACTATTAATGATTATGTTTTTTGCATACACAACACCCTTTCTGAAATAAGTTACACAGTGCAGGTACCCAAGATAACAGAAAAGTTGGGACTGAATTTTTTTCGATTATGTTTTAAATCAGTGACATTATGCACAAAAGAGTGCAGTGTGACTTATTGGGACCCTGGAAGGTTGCGAGATGTCCTGGAAGATACGATAACGGTCACAAGGTTGCAGCTGTTTCGCCAACTTGCAATATGTTCTTACACTTAACACGGCGCTACTTTGCATAGTAATATGGGACATTAGTCATTTTCAGCCACACTATCATAGTTTTAATATTTACTTTTCTTTACTGATTTGTGTCGGATATAATCTACCTATTGGTAATATGTCGAAGTTGCAAAACAAATCTTTGTAGCTTTCATTGTCTTTTTTTTTCTTTAAAAGTTCTGAAGTCATGTAAAAGCCTAAATATCAACCCTTTAAATAAGCCTTTAAAAAAAGCATAGTCACGCTTTTTTCAAAAACGCTTTTTAACATTATTCTTTCGTTCATACATAAGATCATCATTGATTCATGCTATGCTACAACAAATCAGTGTCTCGCAAACAGAATTGACAGAAAATCATTAATTTTCTTACAGCAACATAATATCCTACATAAACACGATCTTCCCAGATTTATAACAATACGAGGATGTTGTAACAAATTGCATGCATCTTATCTTAAGTACCGTGTATCAGTACTTAGTCACCGTTTTACGATGTAACCAGACAACTTGTAAATAAAGCTGCGACCACATGAGTAATGGTTTACAGCTCAACCACGTTTGACGCTATGTAAATTAGGACTCAGACAAATAGAGATGTGGTAACATGCAGCTTTGTTATGTTTCAGTTTTAGAATATGGTAATAATTTGCGCATGTTTAGCGAAAATAGAGTTGAGTTTCGGGTTTTTGTTTTTTTTTGTTTCATGTTTATTTCAGTGTACCGGTATTGATAGATACATACATATAAAAATAACAGATTTAATGTGGAAATTTTACATAGGGCAACACAATGGGCGGTCTTATCCTTAACCTTTGGAAGGATATAAATAGTTCAGTACAAAGTTTTAGTAATCGTTAATGGTTTCTTGACTACCTACGTCATAGTTTCGGCAGTGGGTCTAATTAAATTAGTGTTCCCTCACAAAAAAAAACGTGGTAAGTATTTCCATACTGAGCCGCTTTCACTCATCATCTGCCTAGCCTTTTCCCAACTATGTTGGGGTCGGCTTCCAGTCTAACCGGATGCAGCTGAATACCAGTATTTTACATGGAGCGACTGCCTATCGGACCTCCACAACCCAGTAACTGGGTAATACGATACCCCTTGGTAAGACTGGTTGTCAGACTTTCGGGCTTCTGACGACCCGTAACGACTGTCAAAGATCCACAAATGACAGCCGGGACCAACGGCTTAACGTGCTGTCCGAGGCACGGAGGAGTCTCGATATGTAAAGATGGTCACCCATCCAAGGACCAACCCCGGCAAGCGTAGCTTAACCTGACGAATCTATCCGTGCGGCTGTTATTGCTTAGCCACGAGCTCCGCTTTCACTAATAAGTTTAATTCTACACACTTTCCCAGAACACTAACAAGCGTATCAGAACGCAGAAATAAAACGAAACAACGAAATATTGTTAGCTTCAAACATTTAATAAATTGAAATAGTCAAGAGCAAATTGTGTGTGTGAAATTAAATAGGTTCTCAGAAACACGCAGCTTGCCAATAAAAACAACCTTTTGTCAGTTAACAAGCATCTCTGTTACGCGATTGGGTTACAAAATGGCCTATTTGACATAATACAGATCGCAAAAAACGACAACCATATTTTTTTACAAACACGTGCCTTTGACGACTGACGTATCGTACAGTTAACAAAAAAAAAAGATTTGAGATTTCTGAAATGTCAATTTGACATTTGCAAAAAAAGTCATTAATCAAACGTTTTATTTTTAGGGTGCTCAGCACCTATCAACATTAGGTCCAAAGTAGGTAACAAAAAATACGCACACGTCTGAAGAAAAAGTGATTTAAAAAATGTTTGCTGAAATAATAGAACAAAATATTTAGATGACAAGTTATTCAAATTGTTTTATTTATTATCACCATTTCACGCTATAAATCCGTCACAAAGATTGTTAGTTAATATCTTATAAATTAGGAAAGACAGACATTTATTAAGTACATTATTTTTTATGTCAAATCTTTCGCTAAAATTACTTTTCTAGCAACTGTCATCTTAAACGTAATCTAGGGCTTAGCATTTTAGGTTTAAAAAATGTCAAGTAGGCTTGAATGGAATGACATTTCATTAATATAAGCTGACACATATAACACTTCTCTGATTATCCCAAAGGTGCATGCATATGGGAGTGAAGTAGATAATGTATTGTAATAACTGCACTATTCATATCTAAATTATGTCTGAACAGTGGGTGCTGATACTGACATAACTAGTGACAACAATTTACGTTCGCATTTGTAGGGTTAAAGTATAACCTATGATATTTTATGGATCCTTAAAAATCTGGACCATGAAGTGTTTCATAATTCATCAAAATTGTTGTTGCAAAATATCTGACTATCAAACTGAAACATTTTATAATAGAGAACTGTAGCTGATAATAATGTCAATGAAAAAAAAAAAAAAATTCGTATTTTCATCAGAGTTAGGTAATAGATTACTTATTACTGCTTTTCTTTCGACTTTATGACTCTTATTTTATTCTCTTATTTTCCCGTTTTCTCTCTGTTGCTTCTTCGATATTCACATTCGGTCTGACATTCAGACATCAGCTCCACAAAACCCTCTCTCTATTCCACTAGTGCTTCACTCGTTCATCTATTCTCGTCACAACATGACGTATCCAGGCGGCCCATTGTGAATTATACGCTAGTTTGTAACACAAATTATACGATAAATAAAACGTTTTAGATATCCATCAGCTTAGAATAGATTAACAATGAGTTACTGCGTGACATACGGAAGGGTGGTGTGGCGAGCGATCTTTGTTGAGCGTAATGAAGTCATTAGTTTTGCATTTATTTTCCGAATGGTTTTGTTGCATTGAATGATCTTATTCTGTCCCTCTTTGGTTTAAAATTTAAAATCAGGAAGGCCAAGAGCTTCCCCGTTGGGCGGTGTGGATAAAAAAAAAATTTTTTAAACAGCTATTTCAGATCCTTTAACATGAAAACTATAGGGTTCTGCCTGCGTAGAACTATTTTTTAAATCTAACTAATACATTAGAATGATTTTTCTATTAAACGTGTTCTGATAGTTAGCTTATTAGGTATTTAATTTATCTAAGGATAGCTATAAACAAGTTCAACATACTAAACTTAAATGGTCCATAATTTTATTTAAATAAAATAAATTATTCACTGAATATAAGATGCATGGTTCTATGATTTTAGTGTTTGTTTCCTACTGTCTGCATAATCTGTATTAATTGGGTGTGAATACCGCCTCGGAATACAATCCAGTTAGACATGATTTATAAGTATTTTAAATAAAACAATTTGAAGGTTAGGAAGAGAATAAAATGACTTAATGTCACAAAGTAATTAAATTTTAATGTGCGCTAAGAATAGTTTATTATTATATATTAGTCACCCAAGTATTTTAATTAATTTATAACGATATTATCATTATTATGACACACCTAGTTTTCTACGCAAATAAGTTGAAGGAGGAATGCGGTGAGATCCACAGTAATAAAATATAAGTAAAAATCTTTTTAAAAACAAGCTTTTAATGGACTAAAAAGGATTTTCTCATGGCCACCTTCCGGCTCCATCATCAGACCCTGAAAACCACCTTGTGTCAAACCACTGGTTAATACATAGCCAAGGAGTCCCAACACGATGTTGCTATCTTGTTTAATTGAGGATTTCCTATGGCCAACTTCCGGCTCCATCATCAGACCAGCTCCATGGTAACATTTTTTCAAAATGTCTCGGTAGTTATATAAGTATGCCAAGTTTCAGCTCAATCTGATGCCAGGAAGTGCTTGAATAATGGATGACAATTGGAGTAACCGAAAACACATACGAACAGAGCAAGCTAATATAAAGCTTGTAAAAATAGCAATAATTTTTGCCAATTCTCGTCCACCAATAAAAAAAAACATTCGCGCATGTTCAAATACACGCGTTAATAAACAAACCACCTATTAGCAAACCACCGAATCTGACCGCTAAGTAGTTAATAAAAACCCGCAAAAAAAACAATTCACTTCCTCTTATCCAGTTATTTTAATTAAAAGAAAACCACGACACACATGTCAGCTAAAGTAAAAAAAAACAACATTACACCGGTATCTTCCGTCGGTGAAACTGCAAAGATAAATGAGTATGGGACAGGTGTCTCCAACCGTTGGCAAAAAGTTATTTATTCCAGACCAGACCTATTGAAATGTTTTATTTATTTAGCACTAGCTCTTGCCCGCCCCTTTGCCCGTACGGAAGCTGGAAATTCTTCCAGGGGAATTCAAAGTTTATACACATATAAATAGTTTATAACCTGGATTAACACATAGGGTATTTTAAACCAGGTTATAAGCTATCTGTGTGCCAAAATTCATCCAAATCCGTTTAGGCGTTTTTCCGACTATCCGGGACATACATCCAGAGAAACGGACAAAAATTATAAGAGAGTGTATAGAAGAGACCGATTGAAATGTTTTATTTATTTAGCATTATCGTTCCCGGAAACAGAGTATTTGTGTCATTGATTTGTGTAAATCGTTTCTCAAGATGAAAATTCGACTTGGGTGGCGTAGATAATGTCATCGAGGAAGTTTTTAATGTTGAATTATTTTTTATGGTTTTCTTTTATAATAAATATTTGTCTAGGAGAAATGGTTGAGATAAATTATATTTTATTATGATTAAAACCATAGAAGTAGCCATTATACGACGATTAAGAATTAGAACAAATAACAATATCTATCATAATGTCATATTATTAATTAAATATTGGATGCATTCGAAAAGAAAACAGAATTTGTCTTCTTCCCCTTACATAAACTTAAAGTTTATGACAACCACCTGTCTCTTTTACAAAAGCTCGTAAAAACTTAATTTCGCTTGTAATTTGAGCATCAATCATCTTTACAACAGGTGCAAGTGTGCAAGGCTTGCTGATTAATTCGTCTGTGTGTAGCATAAGTCATGTGGTCCGTCAGGCCTCCGTGACATCATCGATTGTGGGTCACGGCTTCATGTAGGTAGTATCATCAGATGCAATTACAATTAATAAATCAATCGTATGATAACTTTAAAATTTTAAAGGCAAAGGTTTTTGTAAAAACAGATATTGTGGAAATGAATTGAAGCTTATGTTATGTTTTGCAGCTTTGAATTTAGTTCAAGGTGTGAGGTATTTTTTTGACTAAAGAAAAACAAGTGAAGTGAATTAATTATGCTCATTTTAAATTTTTTTCGCTGACTTGTATAATGTCACACTGCCATTAAAATAAATTCAAAAACTCAAAATACTCACATAAATCAGCGAGCACTAAATTTATCCATCTATAAATTATCCTTAATAACCCTAGAATGCCGGCGTCGTAAAATTCGTTCTAAAATTAATGACGTTCATAAAAGTTATCTTTCACAAAGGCCTAATAAGTTTTGACAGTGATGCAATATGTCGTCACTTTCATTAGAATACTGACAATCTGTCAGTCGGTTCGTCACCCCCAGACTAATTAGTACACTAGTGACATGTTGACACTAGTACAATGCCCTGACACACATCTTTTGTTAATAAGCAGGAGAAAATATTTGCCTTTCATGGTGACAGGGGACATAACTTTTCGGTGTACATTTTTGTAATACATGCGGTCGGCAAATGTTAGGTGTGATAATGATGTAAAAAGTAGCAGTAATTGCTGTAAATTATACCGGTATAACAGCTTGGATGGTAGTAATTAAGTTTAAGCCGTTAATTAACTAATGCATTACATTTTTTCTGAGTGAATTTTAATGAGTAGGGGTACACCAGAATATTTCGCCTTTTATAAGTACTAAATAATGTTAACTGTTGAAAGCGAAACTGTAAAACTTCTACGTAATTTTTGAGCTTTAGCAACGATACATATTCTAACATTTACCTCTTACAAGCTTAAAAATAAGTGATCCGCGCTATAATACCTTTTTAATTATCAAACTGTTCATCGACGTCAGAAACCCGATCAAAAATAAGGTCCTCCATGGATATGTAAAACATTTATTACAAATTCTTATTTTCATTTATTTCCATCTGGAAACCGTTGAGCTAAACGCATGAGTTAAACCTTCATCAATATTCATGACGAACAATTTAAAACGAAAATGGAAACGTTATGCAAATTAAATCATCACGGACGAACTATAAAATCCACGATGACGTGTATTTTATAAATTGAATGATATTATAAAATGAGATAACGCGAATATGACATAAATGACAGCTGACTCATCGATTACGAAATTGAGTGAACTTGACATGACGGTGGCAGTCAACGGGTTGACCTTTGCACTTTTATATTGACAGTCTATAAACTTTGATTATCAACTTAAAATAAAGTGACAAGGATCATATTCGCATGCTTATCAATTCTTCAACTGTCGAATTAATGTGGTTTTCAAAATTTTACAAGTCCTTCAAAGGTGTCAATGGGTGTTTTTGTTTCGTATTTTCGTTTACCTTCAAAAGGTGCGTGTAGGCAACTATTATTTACTAGAATGATGAAACGTGGGAGGGGAAGACAATGCGTTTACGTTTTAGTAAATATTTTATTGTTAACCTTGGAATTTTATATTGACATCATCAATTAGTTGTAAGATTCATCATTTTTTGCTACTTTTATGGACATGGCGTGAATTTGATATAATGAGGTTTTGGTTATAAATTAATTTAAACGGTTGATTCTCAACATCAGGCATAGCATGAGCACAGTTTTGTCGACGGAAGAGTAGACAAAAATAACGTTTCCTGTAGACAGTAGACAGTACGAGACGGCAGCAAAGTAGAAAGAGTCAACTGTACTTTTTACGAAATTCACTCGTTTACATAATTCGACTCAGAATTCTTTGTTTTGTCATAGGATTTATCGGTTGTCAGTGTGATTTTGACAGTAAGGATAGAAAACTTTCTTCCGAAATAGTCTACGTACAAATAGACCTAGACAAAGATCGTTAGGAATGAAAAACAAAATGACAGATTGTAGAAAGATTTCTACGGTGGATGTCAAAAATGAAGAAACGAACTGTAACTTTGTATAGAAAAAGCTATGTCTATTCTTCGTAGAGATAGAAAGCGCCATGCTACGCCTGCAGGACCTGTAATATGTCTATGTTTCAAGAATTTTTGGCAATTTATTAACGTTTTATTGTTTTTCCAATCCGCTAACAGTTTGTATTTAGGAAATCAACAATTCTTAATGTTTAAGGGCGCGCCCAATCACAAATTGCTTAGCATGATCCTCTGCTATGCTGAAAATACTACAGCATTAATTTTTAAATAAATATATGTTAAAGTTGAGGATTGATGCTAGGTCTTATGTGAGGCGAAAACACGATTACATAAAATTTTCTCTATAGAAAAAAAATCCAAAGTTACCTCTGCACAGGATTATAAACCGCTGGTATTGAAAAAATACTTCAAATTAGATCATGAAACTTTGCATGATAACTGAACTAACTATAAAGCAGTTCTTGTGTGTCATTTTTTTTTAATTACCTTTATTTTCACCGTAAAAAGCAATTACCTAAGCTTTTCGACGCTTTAGACCCGCTAGCGCCCCACTCCGTCTCGTTCTCACTCAGGTCGCGAGTAGTATGGTGCGAGCGGGATAAAATCTAAGGTAGGGTGCGCCCTTAAGTGTTAAATCTAGTAACGTTTTTATGAAATCCTCCACAGACGATTTATGTAGCTCTCTCTTTTATTTGAATCAAGCAAATAAAGCCTTTACATAAAAATTCTGCAATGGACCAGCATTGATTTGAAACAAACTTTTTACAAAAAAAATCGGTCCGCAATTGTTAAATAAATCGATGCACATACACATAAAAAAATACAGACAGGCGATCATAGAACCTCCTTATTTTTTAAGTTGGTTAAAAACAAAAATACCGGAACCGAAAATTTCCCAAAACAGAACATTAGAATATAATACAATATGATGTGCATAGCTTCGCACGTAGGATTGGACTAACATTGTAACGTACCTAACAATGTTAGTCCAATCTTTTGTCCCATACGAAAGCGTATTGACACAGATGCACTTAGCATTGTAAGGGTTACTAGTTAAATAAAAATGTCACGCTTCTTAGTTGATTTTAATATTCATTAGGTTTATTCTTTTGGTACCGTTCAGAATTTGGTATTTCTGATGTTTAACTGTTTTGGTGTGTGGTCTTTGGCTGGTGATAACAGCGGGAGATAATTATTTAAAAAATCATTTTACAAAAAAATACAACCAACTTCCAATAAAAAACAATAAAATGTGAAAAATAACTTTAATTTCGGAAGTCGGTGTCTTTCGAATTTCTTTCTATTTTCGTTTTTTGCCACCGACTTCCGAAATGAAAGTTATTGTTCACTTTTTAAATAAAATAAATAAATAAATATTTTTTTAAATCGGTTTACAATTAGCGAAAATATCGATGAACACACACAAAAAAAGAAAAAAATACATACGGACGAACATAGAACCTCCGCTTTTTGGAAGATGGTTAAAAAAAAAAAACGGAAAAACTGGTATGAATTGACTCAAAAAAGTGTTTTTTTCGAAGAGCAAACTTTAACTCTTTAGATGCAAAAAAATGCACAGATAACAATTTAGCTCACCCTTACACTCATATTAACAAGATTACAAGACCAACCACTAACAGAAACGATCAACCACTCCTTTTTCATGTCCCTAGCAGATAAAGTACCGTCCGTGATCCGTTATGTCCAATAAACGGAGCTATTTCAATTAAAACCTGCAATAATAATAATATCGTTGGTAGGTAAAGTATTGGAATAGATGATGATAGTGCGAATATGTCACCAGTGACTATTAAATGAGAACATGTGGGGCTCGCTCGTAAATCTGCCGGTGGTGACACTGTACTGTACATTAGTGGGTGTGGTACAAGTTAGAAGAGGGAAGCGTGGAAATGCTGCGATATTTTGACTGTTGTAATGAATGATACTATACCTATATCTGTCTAGCCTTTTCCCAACTATGTTAGGGTCGGCTTCCAGTCTAACCGGATGCAATGCTAAATATCAGTTACATGGAACGACTGCCCATCTAACCTCCACAACCCAGTAACTGGGTAATACGATACCCCTTGGTAATACTGGTTGTCAGACTTTCCGTAACGACTGTCAAAGATCTACAAACGACAGCCGAGATCAATGGCTTGACGTGCTTTCCGAGTCACGGAGGAGTCTCGGTATGGACCAACCCCTGCAGGCGTAGCTTAATCTGATGGATCGACCCGTGCATCTGTTATTATTTAACCACGAGCTCCTCGTTGTAATGAATAATACCTACTGATGTAGGGATTTAGCATTTAAGAATTGTATCATCTAACAAATTATCAGAGATGAATACAATCAAAAGAAAAGAACATGAAATTAATTCTTATAGACTTTCGTAGTGCACTGCACTGCTCGGTGATGTTATCACAGACGTGCGGTTGACTTTTATGTAAAATTCTGTCTTTAATTAGCATCATTGCATTGTTATTTAAACTATTGGTATAGTTTGCAAAGGACATTATGTCAGTAAGAAAGAGAGAAAAATATTTTTTTGAGATACGCACTGGATATACAGATATACGCAACGGTAAATAACCCTTCCTTGGCAGTGGGGTAAAAAAGGAGCACAAATTAAAAATATTTTCAAATAAACGTTGGATATGAGACGGCGGAACATCAGGAAAAACGTTTTCCGATACACCACTAGTGGAGGTCCACCATGATCAGCAATTCCCATCACTGTTACATCGCCCCGCTACCTCTTCTAACTTTACCCCTAACTTTCACACAATTAATTTTCGCCGAATGATCTCACCAGCCTTGGGGTTGCATTTATTGCAGGCATAAAACCAGCCATTTATGTGTGCCTACGCATGATGAGTTCAACCTTGAGCAGTAAGTGCAGCATGTAATGGTGATCATAGAGACCGCCGGCGATGAATTATGTTTTTTATGATGGTCGTCTAATGTTATTTGTTTGATGACAAAACCATTAAGGATCCCGCAAATAGGCGCGACGCAACTCTGAACAAATTCTGTGAAAACTTGGTCACGGAAATTCTTCTATCGATGTCACGTCGCGCCTGTCTGTGGGAGCCTTTATCATCAGTGAAGTGTTATCGGCTGTTCATGTTGTAACGTAGGGATCAAGAAGAGCCTGTTGACTATAAAGTAAAAAGCTCAAGAGAGCCATATAGTCTGTCATTTATCGTCATTTCATTTATTCATAACAATTTTTACATTGTGTCGAATATAAACAATATTATTTTACAATTAAAAGAAAAATAAATTACATGCCACTTAATTACTATGAGGGAGAGTAATAATAATAAATAAATGTAGTTTAAATATACAGGTTATCAATGTCACAATAATTAAATATAGCTATGTCAGATGTTCAATGTCAATTACTTACAAATCATAGAAAAATATACCAATAGTAGCAGCAATAATAATCCTAATTAATTTCTAGTATAGTATGTATGTTAACAATTTAAATGTCATTAATTGAATAATAGCAGCCTTCCAGTAGGTAACGCTTCAATTTAGTTTTGAAGTCTCGTTTGTAAAGAGATAATTTTATATCATCGGGGAGTTTATTGTTCCAATAGTATTTAGTAAAAATGTAAACAAATGGTTCAGAAAATATCTGTGAATGCATATTTGTAATGACTTACCCGAAATTATAATTTTAAATCACCATAAAGATGTTTTTCAATAAAAATTAAGGTTAATGTAGGTATAACCAAGGTACAACCCCATCATTGACGATGATTTTTCAAAATAATTATAATTATTTTAATAATGCTATTCAAACTACATATAATTGTTGGGAAAACTGATGATATAAGTATAATTGATGGATCTTTTAGTTGTCCGAAATAAAATGATTTTATTAATTATTTTTTTGTTTTATAAAACCTTCTGAATGTTTAACTAACTCTCTTTTGTAATTGTATAAGAATTTAACCTGAATAGGATATGTTAACACGTCCATCAGATACTTTTGGAGCAACTATACCTACGCCTAAAGCCCTCTCACGACGTGGGACGAGCATAAGTAATTAGGACCGAGTGACAGGATTTGTCGCATGGGCCATGGGAAGGCCCATGGGGAGCTGGCGGTATCCTAACTATAATATTATAAATGCGAAAGTGAGTTTGATTGTTTGTTACGCTGCTGAAATGTAGATGAAATTTGGCACAGGGGTAGACCTTTGCCTGGGTTGCGGGTTAGTCCAAAAGGGATACCTTGGCAACAGGCAACTGAAGGAACACGGGTGGGTTTTAGTCAGTAAAAGTCTGACATGCCCTTCCGCTCCGCCCAGAGCGGGAGAGACATTGGATGATTACCTATCATAAAAGGTGTAGACCTTGACCTGGAAAAGGACAAAGGATAATTTTTATCCCGATATTCTCACGGGATTGAGACTTACGCGGGCGAAACCGCGGGGCGCAGCTAGTTTTTCATATTGCGCCCCTTGGATAACATATAAATTCTAATCATTTTTACTGCACCGTGTGCGAGTACATCTCTTTCAATGAAATTGAAGCCTTACTTTACGCCGGATTTCTCGCCAATTGGTGGTTTGTGCTTACCTGTGAAAAGTAAAAAATCTTGTTAGTAAATTGCCTATCATATAGGGGTCTAAAGATACTCACATTTACTATCATTTTTGAAGTGGTATTATTTATTTATTTATTTAAACTTTCGCACAAAAAAATGGTACAAAGGCGGACTTATTATTATCTAAGTAGGTAAAAAGAAACATATTATGCTGTAAAGGTTATCGCGGAGAAGCCTCAATATTATAGTTACTCATTGCTCAAAAAACATGCAATTTTATCAATATGGCTGACAATTTACACGCTTTTAATTGTCCATTATCTCTTTGAAGTGGCCGAAACGAGTTTGTCCAGTCACATGGTAGGTATAAGAAAATGGAGGCTACGCTAGTTTTGTAGTCACGTGTGTTTTTCCCACTGTAATTCGCTCGCAGAAAATTGGCGAAAAGCCATGAAATACAGTTGTTTCCCGAATAATTTCTTTATTGACTTAGCATTTTGCACAAGCCCTTCATTAATCATGTCAGAATTATGTTATAAAGAAAAAAAATAGTGTTGTTGTCAATCAAAATTCTTCGGAATAAAATATCAGCTATCAAACATCAAAGATGGCCAGTAACACATTTGAACACAAATAACTCGAAAGAATGAATGAAGTTCATTCGTTCGTGATTCATTCTCATTCACTGTTCGAAATTAAAATTTTATAATTGGAACAAGTTATGCTGTTTTATTTTTAAAATAAATGAGCGAGCTCATCAAGGTTTGAGTGTGTTCCTTTTGTAACTTTTATCTGTCTACTTTTTTACCTTTGTTTTTTTTTTATCTCAAACTGAATGTAGAGGAAATTATAAATATGTAAATTAAAGTGCTCAATGAGCCACCATCAAGATTTTCTTACAGTATTTCATACAAATTTTAGGTACCTTTTAAATGTTATTGTTGCTTTTTCTTTGCGTAAGTAAGTAGGAACCTTTAGATCACTATATTGTCTATTGTTATCTTACGTTCCGTCTTCCGTTTCTAAAATTAACGCCCCTAATCAGTTTGCAAAATCTGCTCTGAGTACCTTTAAGTAAGTATATTTGTTCCATTTCCGGAGCTACGACCTCCGACCACACTTTAGGGATTAAGATTATCACCTCCACTATTATTTTACCCGCCTACAAGCTAAACTAAAGCTTGTCCCCTAAGCCAAATGTTTGTACAAGGAGCTTGGACATGTCTTTCCTCACGGAAGCGATTCAGGCTTAAGATTATTACTATCTTAGGGTAAACAGCACGAGAACTAAATGTACAGTTATTGGACTCCTTACAAGTTTTCTGTATTGTAGCCAGACGTTTTATTTATATTTTGATTTGATATGTAAGCATTTTGGTTTTGCGTTTAGGGAAGGCTTGTCACTTAGTACAAACCTGAAATATTTTATGTGCCTGTAGTATTGGGAGTGCTTGTACCTATCAAAGAAGTATATTTTGCCATACTTCAACAGCAAGCAGAATCACTCGCACTCATCATTTCGTTTTCAGAAATCAATTAGGGTTTCTAAAATTTGTGCTAAAAATTGAAACATTTATGTTAGTAGGTGAGACAGTAAGATGACGTTAACGGATGTGCCGGTGATCCGACACAGCGCAACGTGTCTGTGCTCCGGATCATAATTGGATTTGCATTAATTACCTATATTTCATAAATAAATACTATAAAAATGTTGCGAACATTTTGACTGGGATCAAATTATATTGCCTCTTTTATTGAGCCATAAAATGTTGTTGTAAAGGGTTAGGAATTGATAAACAAGAATTTTAGCACTCTGCTCTCTGCTCCAAAGATCATAGCGATAAAATACAATTTGCATACATAAGGGAAAGTAGTTAAATAATTTTATTGATGAAACTGAACGTATTAAGTTTACAAACCATAACGTAAAAATGTAAGTTAAATAGGTAAGTTTAAATTTACCTTCGCCCGGTTGTGAGTCAAAACATGCAAACCAAAAAAAGAAAACAAAAACACCACCTGTTCGAAAATCGAACAACACAGGAAGCAATGAAAAAGTTCAAAGTAGTACACACCAGAGAACCTTTGATGTTTTATTGGCCAAGGAAACAATGGGATTCGTGATCATCGTAAGGCAAAGGCAAGGCATTATACAGCCTTGTGGTCTCCCTAGCATCGACTGTTTTTGGTAACATTCAGTTTTTTCTTGCATCGTTCGCGGTTTTCGGAATTGAAAGGACTTTTTTTATTGTGTTGGTATATTGGACGTTGAGGTTGTGGTCCAGAAACTTTGAATGAATGATCTTCAATGAGATTGTGGTTAGTGAAAAAATACAGAGAGATGTTGTTTCCTTTTGTAAGCTTTTTGTAGCTGGTGTATCTATTACCACATCCTGTTTGTGGAGAAAACTTTCTTTAGGAGTTACCTATTGTCATTGTTTGTTTATTTGCAATTGTATTTGTTTTGAGTAAACTCTCGTTTTTCATAATGTATACTTTGCAGGCAGGTTTGCGTAAGGATGAGAAAGACTTCATTTATTTATTTCATTCATCAATCATATATACGTACTTATACAGTGTGTTAGTGTAAACACCGTCATCCTTGAAACCAGTGGTTTGGTTTCATTTATAGAACGTAAAATTAATGTAAAAATACAACTATTTCTTTTTTAAAGAAAATTACATTTTTCCACAAGAATATTTCACCCTACACGCAAGGGCAACGACCGGCCGCGGCCGGCGGTTGGCGGGGGCGGGCGGGGCGCGCGGGACGTTACATGACCGGCCGTCAGCTGTTTCGCAGCTCTCTCGAACGCGTATCCATGAGTATCGGGACAGTGACGGATATTTACTTTTTTATATCTTTTAATGAAAATAAGGTTTTTTTTTTGTTGTTACTGGGTCATTTATTTTTATATTTAAATTAACTACCCATGGTTTGAGTGACAACGGTGTTTACCCTTGCTTACTGTATATTATTTATTATTATTATTTTGTATTCAGAACATACCTTTACCTACTTTCAGATATATTTATTTATATGTTACACACCCCTTTGTTTTATTATTGTGGTTTTCCCCACATACATAATAAGCCAAGCCACACGATTCTCTTTGAGGATAAGTTATCTAAAATTTGGAAAATATTTTTGACATCTTCCTCAACAAAACACCTAGAACTCTGTCGTAAGTACCCAAAATAAAAGTATGAAAGTATAAACAAGTTTCATTGATAACAGCGTTACCCAATTCATTTTTATATTCTCAATGAAAAAGTATTCATTGACTTGCAAACGCGCCAGACTGTCATTGATTTTGTATTTTCTGAATGCATTAACATCGTAAAATTACGACATAGGTACAGTCGAAAAAATTGAATTCTGACCCACCATAAGCTTATTTTCTTACAGATATTAAATACAATTAGGTCGACATTCGCGTAAATATACATTTCCTTGGTAAAGAATTTGTCATCTGCCATCTTTGTTATTTTGACGGTTTCAAACGATTTATCGTCAAAGTGGGTCATGATTCACTTAGCCTGACTGTACATATAGCGTAACTGCGTAAACGATTTGTTTTCCATAACTCAATGTGCTATATTTATACCCAAGTCCATTCATGAATAGGTAGAAAACACCTGCCGTTTCTTTCGTAATTTTTTTTTAGGCGGGTTTTCGTTTTTCTTGTTGCAACTACAGTGGTGCACGATGGTGCACCTGTTATACCTACTTGTACTACGTAATGACAATCGCTTTAATTTTGTCATGTTTGATTTGCCTATTCGACAATGCGCCTATTGTCGAATGTCCATGAATAATCGCCGAGTTGTTATAATGAAATCGATTATCCTTACCTACAAGTTTGTTACTCAATTAGAATACTAGCTCCTCTTGAATTAATTTACAGCATTTAGTTAGTTAGAAAGTTAAGTTTTAACTTACTTACGAAATATCGTAAAGGAATTCAGTGGGTACTAAAGATGGAAAATTATGGAGGGACGAAACTTCTTGAAGGCTGTAATTGAATATCACAAGGATTGCGTTTGTTGCTTATTAAGTACTCAGTTTCATAATAGAAGCATTATGCTATTTGTATGTTTCAGTGAGATGAAATTATCGCTTTGTAATCCTAAGCTGGAAGATCATGTTACAATTGTTAGAGATTCTATGCATGGCGTTGTTTTATATGACTTTATCAGTGCAATTACTCATATTTTATTAATTGTATCTTAGTGTGAATGGTGAATAATAATTGCTTTTACTATAGCTACAGGCCAGTAAATTCCCCACGCTAAATATGGGCCTTGTCAAATTCAAGAAAACAGTATCAAATTCAAAAATATTCTAAATACCGTTCACATTATAATGTTTAATACTGCTGAGAGTAAACACAATGCAATATTTGACATAAGACATATTGCACCTATTTGGTGGCACGCAACTTCGATAATCGAACAATCACTAGATCTGACACTATGGAATCGATAGATAGAAAAAACAAATGAAACTCTACACTAAAAAAAGGTTAACAAAAAAAGGTTTGCGTGTCAAGTTCACACTGGCAGCTGATCGGAACCGCGTGATTTATGTACAATAGACAGAAGGACAGATGTCCTATCACTAGAGGGGTGCCATGCCATGTTGATGACAGTTGGCGGCAAATTGTCTCGACAGAACTGTTCGCATGAATGCAAGCCGAGGATAATGGTATATACGGTGACTCTTTGATAAAATTGACAGCATTAGATATTAATGCTCTGTGGCCAATGTTACGAAACGGATGTAAAGGGCCTTTGAATTCGGGAAAGACCAATTATCAAATATTAAAGCTAAAATTGATTCAAGAATCTTAAGACAATTTCCTGCACATCGAAAGTGTGCTGCAGATGAGTACCACACTATTACAATAGACTAAACGCAGGTATTGGTGTGAGTCAGTTTTAACAAAACAATGCCGGCAAGACATCAAGCACGATTGCATTTCCACTGATACGCAGTTACCATACAAACGATGCTAAAGTAGTCTGCATTTGGGTAAATGGTGAAACGACATGAATGAAATAGAATTCTGTAACATCAAGTGAATGTTCACTTTTCATTCTTAATGATTTCATTAGTTATAGGGACGGGAAGTGAAGGGAGGGGTTTCAGAGGGTGCTAAAGTAATACGACCAACATTTGGCGACAAATACTTGCAGCGGTTTTGCTGATGCGGATTATATTTGCAGCTAATGGCTTTAGAGGGGCGACTGTCTGGCGAAATTAACAATAGAAATTCACTTTATTAGAGTAACGAGTCGCACTGCACGTGCTATAACTGAATTGTCATCACCATTATTAATTATTAAGTTTTATCCCCCTTAAAGATCTATGGTTCTTCGTTTGTTTTTTTCGTGAAAGTCCATTAGTGAACATTATAAATATGCAGCTCTATAAAAATGCCATTCATTTTTTTATTTAGCACAATTTGATTACGTTAGATATTTTTTCTCAAATTATGAAATCATGAAATCGTTTTACGGGCCAAAAACATAGCTAGGATTAAAATACCTATCTAATGGTTCCTGATATATTCTAAAGGATACACAAATACCCAGTAAAAGGGGGAAATCATCAAAGTCACGCGATAAACTTAATCGCACACGACGCACAAATTACTAGAACAATTGCACCGTTTGTAGGGACAGCAACATCTGTTGGTGCTAGAGGTCCGAATGTCAACATAAACAGGACATTGGCGACTAATGGCCCACTGTTGAATGGCCCACTCTCTAGGGTGTTGTATTGCAATATTGCTGGTATTGAAACACGAGAAGGGATTTCTATTAAATTAATGGGAGCTGTTAGGTTTTATTTGTATGTAGGTTTTATTGTGCGTATGTGGCTGTGTTTATTTTGACTTGCGTTTGTAACAGTTTTGTTATTGTGCAGTGTCATCTGTCATCTCTCACTTACTTACTTAATGTGATTGGTAGAAAACATTATCTATAGACAAGTATTTACGTTTGGGTTCATTGGGCCCTCTGTACCTGGGTATGTAGCTAAACTGCCCATAGAATATTATATTCATCATAATTAAAATAAATATTAAATATAAAATTAAATAAATATGACGACACCCTTGCGCCATCCCATGTTCCTAGCACGGCGGGCTGTGCTGGCGCCGCTGCTGCGGCTGCTGAGACCCTCAAGCGGCGCAAATACTGTAACCTTGTGGGCAACTACAGTTTTGGGCCGTTTGGGGTCGAAACGCTCGGATCATGGGGCCCGAGTGCGCGTCTCCTTTTTAAGGAAATTTCTCACCGACTGGTCGATACTTCACGTGACCAGAGGGCTGGCTTGTTCTTTGGCCAAAGAATTAGCATTGCCATTCAATTCAAAGTGGCAATGCTGCCAGTCTTC
Source organism: Lithophane semibrunnea (assembly GCA_947363905.1). Classification (NCBI taxonomy): domain Eukaryota; kingdom Metazoa; phylum Arthropoda; class Insecta; order Lepidoptera; family Noctuidae; genus Lithophane; species Lithophane semibrunnea. The sequence goes on along the minus strand of OX376190.1, from coordinate 16,903,911 downwards.
TGGGCACGTTTCCGGATGACAGCGATGCGGACGAATACTTCGACGCCCTTTGTTTTTATATCTATTAGTAAGTCCTTTTAGTTTTAGTTTTTTTTTTGTTAATTATTAATTCCATAAAATATAATAAATATGAATATTATATTATTAAAGTTGGATTTGAATGATTTGTCTTACGTTTTCTTCAAATTTTTATTTCAAAAATATATTTTTATAAAAAATCCTCTCCATCGGGTTTCAGAATACTATTGAAACAGTCATCACAAGTTAAAACTGCTTGACGAGTGCGAAATTGAATAAAATCGTTTAAAAAGTATCCTCAAATAAAAATACGCTCTTTTCAAGACAATCACTCTAAATTCCATCCCAATAACTGTCCACACAAGTATCATAATCATATATCATAATAACAGTCTCATTTCACGACAATGGTGTCGCGTTACCAATTGCGGAGGTCAACCAATCAATTGATGTTACTCAGAAATTCAATTGAAATCGTCAAGTGCAGTACAATCGCCTTGACAGTCTATGGCACTCTAAAGAAAAGAAAAACTATTCTATGGGAGAGTTTTATTACACAACGGTTTATGGTTATTTTGGCGCGCGTGGCCCAATTTGGAACTAACGCCGCCATCTTGTTTTTTCGATGTTAATGACAATTTCACAAATGTTTACCAACTACTTATTCCTGTCAATGTAATTTAGGCGCTAAAAGATCCTTGTAGCACTTTGCGCACTAGGCAGTGACTTAGCAACAGCCAATGAGACAACCTGCTTCAGCCCTAACATAAAAAAAAAATCTTGGCAATGTTTAGACCAGCCTGGCTGCGGCCGGCCAGGCTGCTCTAAACACTAAATATTTCGTTGATAAAATATTGCATTGTTTTTAACTTATGAATGGAATATGTTACCTAAATGAAACAATGGAATAATTCAAGGCTTTGTTGATTAGAATGTTGGTAGTAAACACAACTATGATCTAATAGTTAAACGACGAACATTATGATTAAAACTCAAACTTTGACTGTTCTTTTGTTTGTGTACCTTAACGCCTAAATTCGATAAACAAATTGATACACGAATTCTCTGGCAAACCCGAGGGGAAATTACCGTATTTGTATGAACGTTCGCATTATAATCATTCCCAATCTGTCAAAAAAACCTCTAGTTTATCTACATATTTTTTTAATATTGAGCGCAATATCAAAAAAATCGCGCAATCTCAGCGACAAGATTGCAATTTGAATCGGAACATTATATTACGAGAACTGGCCTTCTAAATTCACTGAAAAATCTGTGTAATTGTATAGAAAAATATATATATATTTTTTTTTTCCTTTTTTATTTTGTTTCTTATATATTTACATTTTTAAATATTTTTATAAAAACCTAAAAAAAATACATTTAAAAATATAAAAAATATTATTTTCTTTATTATAATACGGGTCATTCTCTATCATTATCCTCGGACATACGACAGTATAACGAAACCAACCTTCACTAAATAGTCATCAATGAGTTGATTCGAGTCAATGTCGCAAAGAGTCATAAATCAATTATCTACTTTGACAGCTAACGGTGCTGGTGGAATGATTTTTGGAGTCATGACGTCATTAATAATTACGTCATTGCGAGTACCCTGCTTTTGATGTCAGTGGTAACTGTTTATAGGATTGTTAAGGATGTGATGATTCATCATGACTATTGTAGGTTGAGGATTAGTGATGGGATTACCCCTTTAGATTTTATGACAGCCTGGTACTTTTAACGGTTTCGCCTATGACAAATGTCAATTTTCGAATGATGCACGTTTAATGAATTAGTGATTTTTAGTAATTCTGTTTCCTATCTAAGTTATTTACAATATTGTTTTCTTACGGAGTTACTAGTTTTAAATAAAAACCAGAAATATTACAAAATGGTAATAAAAAAATAATAAAACTACTAAACCACGCTAATCTATTAAGAAACGAGTTTTCATTCTTTAATAAAAACGTAAGAAGAATTCCAATCTATTCTTATTTTTACACGTCGTTCTTCAATTATTATTTTTCTTTCAAGGCCACACTGGATAAGGCCTTTGATTAAATAGGTTCTTCACAGTGGCCATATATATTATATTGGTACATTGGTACATAATAGCCCATTTGGGTAAGACTTTAGAGACACTGTTTCTGCCCAGTTCTTTTTTTCAACATACCCAATAGAATCTTTGTATTTTTTAAACATTGGATTCTAATAGCATAAAACTTAAGGAATTTCGAGGCGTCTAATAAGTAATAGTTCAGGGTCAGCTAATCGCGTGGACGGTCACCTACGCTTGGAACGGATTGCACAAAATGGTTGACAACAGTCGCAATTAATACTAATGTATATCCAGTAGAAGTCTGTGAAGGAAATAATGTAGCTTTCAAGTATGTTTGAAAAGATGTACATGTTATTTTAACACTAGTGTTGGAAATAGGCTATAACCACGAGGAGAGAAAACTAGCAATAAAGTCCACCAACCAATCTCAATACCAACTAATCTCAATGATAATATCTCTCAAAAAGTCAGGTGCATAGATAAGTCGCAAACGAAAGCGGAAACCATCAGAGGGCCTAGGCAAGTGACAATCGCTTCGAAAGCGTTTCAAGACTTTCAACTGGATTGACATAAGCTTTTCGATAGCTTATGTCAGTCTCATACATTTTTGCCTTTTCCATCATCGTTATCGCTGATAGAATGTCACTTTGTCTGGGGCCTCAGATGAGTGGACTTAGGCGAAACAAAAGAAGTTTAAAAAGATAGTCGCACGTTGCGTTCTGTAATTTCTACACAATGAAGAAAAGGCGTGAGTATTATGAATCCTTACTAATATTATAAATGCGAAAGTAACTCTGTCTGTCGCGCTTTCACGCCAAAACTACTGAACCGATTTAAATGAAATTTGGTACACAGATAGTCTAGAGCTTGAGGAAGGACACAGGCTACTTTTTATCGACATACCGCGCGGGCGAAGCCGCGGGCGGAAGCTAGTACTTCATATAGGTAATCCCTCGACATGTCCACCCTACTCCCGGGATGAGATAGTACATTCTATTTCAATACAAGGACCTATCAATCGATAACATTTGTTATCACAGGATATATTTTCATCCTTTTATCAGACAACCTTGATACATAAATAGCACTGATATACCTACCAACATAACAACATGAAAGGATGGTACTCTACCTCAACTGCTAAATAATCAGATTTCTATGAAAATATAATCATCAGTTGATCTCTTAACAAGTTCTGATATGATATCATACGCGTTACGTTTGATAAAATTGTTTGCATTTTTTATATTATGTAGTTTTACACTTTCACTATTTACAGTGCCTGCATATTTGTTACTAATAAAGGCGATGTTTGAAGTGTTGCTCATCTTCAGCCTTAGGTCTTAGGCGTCTTCAATTGCACGCCATTCAACTCTCATCCAGCTGTTACTAGCCACCCTGCAAAGATCGTCGCCCTCACGCCCTACGTTTGCCAATTCGCGGTCTTCATTCAAGAACAGGTCTACCCCAACGGTCATCGTTCTATGGCTAATATGGCCGGCCCATTGCCACTTCAGCTTGCTTATATTCTGTGAGCTATATCGACAATTTTGGTTCTCTGCCGGATCACCTCGTTCCGGATGCAATCCCCAATTTTAAGTGTTTGGAGTTGCCATATTATCAAGTTCGCTAAGGTCTTATTAGTGGATACCTACATTAGACTGACCAAAAACATATTAAAACTTAGGCAAATTCACATAAAATTTTCCCGACTTGGAATTCGATTCCAAATTGCAGTTGCGCTTGGTCTTTCTGACCAATGAGTCTTTGCTAAATACATAACTTAGTGTGTGGCTTTATTGGATTGTGCGGGATGTATGCAGAATGATTACGAACAAATAGGTCTGATTGAGGAAAACAAACGAGGGTGCTTAGGGAGCACTGGTAAATAAGTATATTCATGAAGAGCTGGCCGATAAAGGTAAAATATGGAAAAAAGTGGTCTCGTATGCCTTTTTCCGAACAGTGGGGCATTCCAGGCCACGACAATGAAACAAAATAACGAAACAATTACACTTTAAAAAAACTTTTTAAATATGACCCAAAGGTTTACATAAATTACATAAGCAACCTTCACAGTGTTTATTCTCTTACATTACATGGCGGTTTTATTTAGTCAGTTACATAGTTCAAACATAAGTAATATTGACGACACGGATTATCTACGCCCTTTGTTAAAATGTAACCAATATTGTGGGTTATTTCTCAGTTCATTATTCTCAGGAACAAGCCTACTGTTTGCTTGTGATTAATAGAATATTCAAGGGTTAAAATTAAATAGTCCTGAAAGGCTACGATGTGGTTATTGATTTCATTGTTTTGGTTATTTGGTTTCTATGAAGTATTAGTTCAGTGTGTAATTATTGTGAAAAGGTCTTTGCTCTGTACTGGTTCAATTAGATACTAGGCGATTCTACTCATATAGAACGCGTCAAACTTTATGGCGGCTCTGAAGTGCGCTTTTCGCTGCGCAGTACCCCACCCTTCAACCCCGTTGACACGTGAATTTGTTACTGCGCAGCGACTTGCCTCATGTTCCGAGCCGCCGTAAAGTTTGAATCGGACTGTACCTAGCAAGGTAATAGGCTCATTAATAATCAGCCTGTATTTTCCCACTACAGGACACAGGCCTTCCATTCCTATTTCCACCCAACTTGATCCTGCGACAATATTAATAAAATTCCTCAAAGCGTCAAGTTCGCCCCAGCAGGCTCAAAAGGAATTTAAAACAAAATCAATCAAAACCAGTAAAAATTTAATTCGAATCCGTTCAGCCGTTTTAGCGTGAAAGCGTAACATACAAACTCACTTTCGCATTTATAATATTAGTTAATAAGATAATATAGCCTGCGACAGATGTTCATTTAAGGCTCTTACATACTGGCGCGATTCGTCGCGCGAGCCTTTATTGGAGATAGAAAAGGTTTTGCTTCAATTAGATTCATGATTAATTTGACTAAAACAATATTGACTATCGTTAATATTATGAACGTTATTACAAAACCAATATTACGGTAGATTTCGCGCATAATTATACCTACGAAATAGTATTTACTTAGGTAAAGTATGCGGTACATATTTTCTTATTTAAATTACTGCACACTTGAACGGTCCCATTCCGTGACCGTTTTAACAAACAAAATCATTTATTAACGATTTCTCGCACTTTTGACATATGCACGAATATATGTTCATTATTCGAAGAAATGCTGCACTGTGTTCCGAGTCAACGTTCATATTTTGCACCGTTAAAACCTCACAAATAATTAATTCTTCGAACTTCAGATGACAATGTGAAAATTTGTTCAATAACCGTCGTTTTGTAAGATTCAAGCTGAAACGATTACTCATTACAGTTTGTAAATGCCGTACTAATTTTCGGGTGTCAACTGCGACAGTGAACATAATTCATATGAGTCTCATATTTATTAGTAAAGTTTACAAATATTTTGCAAATAAACTAGAACTTAGTATATTTGTAAGATGTCTTGCATTGTATTGAAACTGAATGATCATCATCATTGAAGGCTTTGTTCCACTCACTACTGAGCATTGGCCTCCTCCTTCCTGTGTCATGCTTCCTTACACCCGGTTTCTGATTTGAGAAAAGTAGCAAATCTTAACTGATTATTCTCAAATACATAAGTATGCGCTTAAGTTTTTTGCGTTTCACAAATTAAAATCAAATTTTAGAAACGCATCTGACGACTGTTAAGCATGCTTTCTGTCAAATTTGAGTAAATGATGTTATATTACTCAAATCTTGATTAAAGTTTATAAAAACTTAATTCAGAAACGAAATTTTTTTTAAGTTATACTTAAGTACAGATTAGGACGTTCTCAAATTCAAATTCTCAATTCAGAAACCGGGTGTAAGTCTATGTAAATCTCTGTTATTGCTTTTTGGACAACCTCTGGTATATTCTATTCTATCTTTTTTTAAATGAGAAAGTTAGCTCTTTGCATGACACTCTTTCTTACAAAAATCCTTGCACCTAACGACTTCAACTAAAAAGTGAGCAACACGGAATGCATGCAAGAATACAAGAAGATCAAGTCAATACACTTTCTAGACGTTACTCAGTAATAGTAGTCACGCCAATATAAACTACTATTAGTTACGCGATATGATGCAATGGATTCTTGTGTCATTGCCAACACAAAGATTAATGTGCGCGAATGTCACAATATTGTGGAGTCCCTCATTTTTATTGCAGCGCTGAATGTTGCGCGAAACATAACATCATCAGGAGAAGGGAAAACACGACATGACGCAAAATGGAGGCTTTAAACTTTGAAACATAGCACCTCGGGAGCACGATCAATCAATTTTAGTAGCATGACCTAATTTTGTAATTTTAGGTGACTGCATATCTTTAAACTGGATAGGTTAGGTTTACGAGGAAAATGAATTTCAACAACGATAGTTTTAGACTATCGTTGTTGAAATTGACATTCAACATCACTGAAAATATTGACATTGATTCGATATTGTAGGTATTTATAACTTAGATCCATCAACTAGTGACGGACGCTCCATGAGTTGCAATTATAAATGAAACTGGACACAAATCAAACAAATATTTCTTCCTAATATCCGCAACAAATAAACTATTTAGTGCATCATAAACATTCCTTTGCCTCTCAAGACGATTCCATATTTTTATCGTCCTTATAAACTCCAATCATAATTATTTAATCCTTCAGCAACAAACTTGTTTATAATAATAAAGTTAAAACAAGACGAGTTCTAAAGGCCATCTGTTCTGCCGATCATCAAAACGAAGATAACATAAGTACCAAAGCGGTAAATCATGAAAAAGCAAATGATAACCGAAGATGGCTTTAAAAATCTGAATTATGATAACCTTATAATAAAAGAACCCGCTTATTGCATTCTGAGAATTGTCTTGGAATACAAATAATAGTTTGTAAGTGAGTTGTTGAAATGTTATAAATTATCTTAAAACTGATTCTGAGAAGTAATTTAAAAAAGGTTTTGATAGCTATAAATATGTTATCAAAATCGCAAAGACTTTGCTTTAGTATAGTCTTGTCATTATCCATCGTAATGATATATGCTACAAACACTGTTTTCTCTATGGTCGTGACTGTAGCGAGTTTCACTTTCATTTCATATTTCCTTTATTTAGTTTTACTGCACTTTTCTGCTCTACTTTACTGCACTGTAAGTAAGTTTATTCTTACTTCGGTATTCCATTTCCATTATTAATATTTTCACTTGCGTTCGCAATTATTTCCACTCGGATGGTTTTATTATTAGATTGTTTTAATAATATTGTTCCATTTAGTTGCTCCAGACTTTCTCAAAGTGTTATTACAATTAATAATGCTCTCGTTAAATTCGTGCCAAGTTTCGGTTTGCACACTCAGTTTGCACTGGCATTCTGGCATTGAATCATTTGGCATTGAAAATGGTGCAAATAGTGTAAAAAGTGCGGAATTGAATCAGATTGGAATTCGTTTATTTTTACCTGAATACGTATTAAGAAACACACTTTACAATACTTGTTTTGTTGTTTCTAGTGTTCAAGTAAGTATCATGAAGGCTTAAGGCAAAGCATAATTTTTATCGCTCGCTGTGGCTCTTTTTAGGCTAAATTTACAGTACATCCACTAATAACGTCATTGGTAAGTCATCTAACATGTGCAGTAACATAACTCCATGAACTCAATCATAACAGTAGTGGCTCTGACGAAAAAAGTGTAACATTAGTCGGCATAAACCCATAATAATTAAATTATTCGTCTCAAAACCAACGAACAATTGAAGGTAGGTGCTATATCAAGAAACTAGACACATCCTTCATTAATAAGGCCTCGGAACTAAACTGTAACTAGAGTATTGTTGGAACAAGTGCTCACATGGAGATAACGCCGTGTTTACACAATGATGCATATTTACATATCCACACAACTGACAATACATAACACATGACATCACCATCTGAGCGAACTACTTTACCTTAACGTTAAGAAATTCAACTTTGAAATCTTCGTAGAATATAAAATGTCTCGTGCAAAGAAAAGTGGTAAAAGCTTTTCCTCCCAAGAGTGTCTTAAAATGTTATTTTAGAGCTTTTCGGACGGGTGGATAGCAGCTATGTTTTAAGATAGTATGCTTCTACCCCTTCATTTATTATTAGTGTTCTCAGCAGCATCCCAAAGATCGTCGGTAAATCGTTCTATGGGATCTCGTCTATAAGTCTTCAAGTTAATAAATCAACCAATTAAGCAGAAATTCCTTAACTGTTTTGATTAAAATTTATACGAAGATTGACCATGACTTCTAGGTCATGGTTAATCTTTGTGACATCAGACATATAAACACTCATGTCCTAAAATCTAGCTGCCAATGAAAATTTACTCCTTCATTAACTTCTGGAAATATTCAAAAGTCACAGACAAACATCACAAAATTGAGAGCACTCAGGAAATACGACTTTAAAATAAAAATGTCGATGCAAGCCAGAAACCGGTGAGGAACGTACATAAATATTTTACTGTTATAAAAAATATGTATATTTCGCATTTTTAAGTCGCCCAAAATTTTTTGTGACTTCGCCAGTTCATTTTTAATGTTTTTAGTAATACCAGTAATTTGTGTTTCTTCAAAGCAATTTATCTAGAATGCACTGTGTCATGAATTTCTTTCGTTTTTCAATTAACACACTTTTAGTTCCCTTACTGAGTAAACTTACAAAAAATATATCTTTAATTTCGTAAATCTTGCGGACAGAATCCGCGGATGTATTCGGGTGTACTAGTTTGGCATCATACCGCTAAAATTCCTGTGTCTACCGGTTCTTGCGAATCAAGTATTGAATCGATCGATTCGTCTCATTCATGCGGGCATTTTGCTGCTCAACCAATCCGCGATACACATTTAATTCTTCAATGACAGACTTACTTATTTCTATCCAATGTTTTGTAAATAATGACGAGTATTTTGTTGGTTATTGAAGTTTACAATCATTTATGAAATAACACGAATGGCGTGCATAAACATTAAACATGCAAATAGTTTTGCATCACGATCTTATAAATTCAGATTTTGACTGGTCAATGCACAATTAAAAGTAATAGGGAAGCACCTTGTGAATTTGTGAACCGTTTTTATTAAAATTCCAGCATATCCTTAGTTTCTGATTATCATATTTGCTTGCATAATTTTATCTTCTGCATAAATTATTTTTCTGAAATATGTACCTACTTGATTTGATAACAAAACTATGATGTAATCTATCATGTGCCGAAAATATCAAAGAGTTGGAAATAAAACACGTAGCTTCATTGGAGCAGTACGTAAAATGTAATTAAAGTTTTAGCGACAGAAATATGGAAACCACATGTCTTACGCAAATAAAGTCGCATATGACTTGTTTCTTGTAAAAATACAAGAAGTGTAATAATGCTCTAGTCTAGAGTTTCGATGTTAATCTCACAGTCAGTCACATTTTGCAGTCCTCAGCCGGTTAAAGGCTCCCGCAGACAGGTGCGACGCGACTCTAGTCTGTATAACAATTTCCATGAAGTTTTCATAGAAATTGTTCTACTAGAGTCGCGTCGCATTGTCGGGTCGCGCCTGTTTGCTCCCGCAAAGACCTTTAAAAAAAAAACAGTGCCCATGAATCACAACCGCAAACGCATTCCTTCATCTTTTGAAGGTATCCTTCCCTCAACGGCTGCCACTTATAGATAATGTTAGTCTACCGCGCCGAACATCTCCATCGCCACAACAGTAAGGAAAGAATCTAAGATAATGCTTGTCATATTTGCTTACACAATCTCCATTACTCCTTGAAGTATTGAACCATCTTTCGCCGAGTCGTATGTAACAGGTGGTCTCGCCGCTAACTTGTTTTTAGCAGCTCTTGGTTATGCTAATAGCGGCCGATTTGTTCAATAAACATCGTTATTTTCATCGTTTTCGCGTGTTTTAATGAGTTCGGCTATTTTTGGATATTTAATTGGTATTGTTTTCGTTTCTACTTGCTTTAAGATTTATTTGGGGAATACGCGACTTTCTGGGTCAAGTTTTAAATTCTTTAATTGTTAAATATATTTTCATGACTGTAAAATGTTAGGTAATTTTCAGGTTTCAGATTTCATAACTACTATTAAATAAAGATCTATTTCTCCAAGCCGGAAAAATGTAGGCAATAAGAAACAAAAACGAATTTCAGGTAATCATAATCAGCGTATCATGAATGAAAACTCCAATTTCCTACAAAAAAAATCAGTCAACTGAAACTGAATTTTCAATCATTTCAGGCATACATTAAAAACAATAGTAAATTCCTTCATAAGCGATAACTTAACACACTAAACGTCCGATAACTTGCGGATTAGTGCCGGTTTATTTACCTTAGCAACGCCTGCAGAAAGCACAGCACGTTAACACTAATGTAGCACAATCAGTTGGAAAACTAGGGAACTGTGTCGAAAAATCGTTCGCGAATTTGTTGGATGTTGCTTGTGTCGGGAAGTGTGAGACGGAGCGTGTAGGCACGTGTTCGCGCCGCGGTTGGGTGCTGTCGACTGTCAGTTTGCACCGATCGCCGCGCGGCCGCGAGCAAAACCCATGAAATCGCTTTCCACTTCAGGCAATAGTTGCTGTGGGCTGTGCCGGTATCAGCTGTTGCGCTTTTGACGCTGAAATTGTATCGATGTATCGATTTATAGTGTGATGTTGTTATCTTTTATTTACCGGTTTCTTTAAAAACAAGGTTGTTGACAGGTGTGATTAGCATTTTGGGCAGTTGTAATAAACGAACCTCGAGGCCGCAAGCGTGTTAATTATTATTAATCATTTGATTTCAAAATAAATTCACATTCCATACATTGTTAGTAAATTATACCTACATAAAACTACGTTGAAAAACTTAGACCAAAATAAAAAAAATAAAAATTGACACACTCTGTTATCAATAAATTATGATAAGATAGCATACATTATCAGTTATTAGGTTTAGTCAGATAGCAAGGATCAGCTGATTCCCAGAAGGCTCTCCTAAAATATGCCAAATAAATTGTCAGATATATTTTTGTATAAACACACGTTTTCTCACAACATTAATTAGAAAGTAAAATATTATTTATAAACTTCTGTAAATACTGAATGTAAATTAAGATTTTTTTTCATGAAATCCTTAGCTAATATTATAAATGCGAAAGTGAGTTTGTTTATTAGTTACGCTAAAACGGCTGAATGATTTGGATGGAATTTGGCACATGCGTTGGTTATGACTTGTGTATAGACGTAGGATATTTTTTATCCCGCTATTTCGACGAGACCGAAACTTATACGGGTGAAACCGCGGGGCACAGCTAGTGCAACACGTATAAATCCATAGTTAATATTATAAATTCGAAAGTAACTCTGTCTGTTTGTCTGTCTGTATCCTTTTAACGCCTAAACCACTGAACGGATTTCGTCAGGTAAGGAGATAGATGGCACCCTGGGGAAGGACATAGGCTACTTTTTATCGACATACCGCGCGGGCGAAGCCGCGGCCGGAAGCTAGTTCCTGATAAAAATAAAATAAAATATAAAGAAAACTGTGTAACTTATAGAAACCTGAAAATAGAAGCATACAAATGCGAAAACTGAGAGACACAATTTGAGAAAGGCATTCCCTGTGAACGGTGACAGGATGAATTGATTGATTGACATATTATTGAGCTTCATTAGGTAAAATAAAATGGATACCCAAGATTTCGTCCCTGGAGAGGTGATATCAATTAAATGAATGCAAACTATTATTTTGGATATTTATTTTTCGTTCTGTTAGTTTTAGCGAAGGTCTGGCAATTTGAGAACTTTATGCGACCTACCCAAATGTCCTTTCTTTGGTATTGTTCGTCGAGTCGTTGAGCTGCTTAATTCTGAGTTGAGCTCCACTATAACTGACAAATGCTTGCACTGACTGGACAGGTCCACTCAAATCTGTGTGGTTCTTTCCTCAAAAGACCATTTCAGACTCTAATCTACATGGTCCTCATATGGCCTGACCAAGATTATGTCTGGACTTTAAAGGAGACGGTGACCTCTGAGTTTGCTTCGGCCTTTCTTCTCAGAGTAGTCAGATAGGAAACGCCGACCTCATGTAGCTTATTTTTACAACTTTTTAATATGACGTGTAAAAGTGATTCCAATATCCTATTTACAGAATAAACAATTTCATTTCATTAACTTAATAGGGTCACCAATTTCATTCATGGTTGTTAATGCGCCATTTTGTTCCTGAGAGAATCTTACTGCTTTTAATTAATTCATTATCTATCGGGACGAATTTGACGCTTATAGTAGGGATTGGTCGATATTGGATCAGGTTCGAGTTTATTTATTTTACAATTACAGTAACTAAAATTACCAATTCAATACAATACAATGAATAAACCAATTACAGTAACTAAAGTTATAAAAAGCGTTGAGAACGTAAAAAGAGCTTGCCCAGCAGTGGGACAAAACACATTGTTTTTTTTACAACACGAAGTAAAAAAAAAAAATATCCAGCTTTATATAATAAATTCTCTCTCTATATGGTGAGTCTATGGTGGTCAGACTTTCGGGCCTCTGACGACCCGTAACCACTGTCAAAGAGCCATAGTTATAGCCACGTTTATGACACGCCCAAAACCAGAGTCAGTCACCAAAGTAAACAAATAAAATAATAAATCCGTCAGGCACAATCTCTATGATACTCAGTGTGTCATCTCACAAGCGTCTCGAACGATGGATGGTCTCCATTCGACCTGAATATTTTCATGAAAATTGGGCCAACACTTGCCAACTCATGAATGAGTAATTTTTAATTTCAGTATGATTTCCTAATCATACTTTTGTTAATAAACGCGTGTAAATATGATGAAAATTTTGTTGAAATATGCGAAAAGCAAATTGCCGTGTGTTTATTATTTTGCAATATATGTAGATTAGAATAGAATACTCTATAATATGTACATCATAAAAATTACAGATTTATATGTAGAAAAGTATTATAATAATAATTATGACGATTGATATTATAAAACTGGTAGATTACTACATTTTTTTTTTATTTAATTAGTAAAAGGTGTACCTAGGTTTGATTTTAACAATACTCCTGCTAAAATGTTAAAATCAAACCTAAAAAAAGAAACTCTAAGATTTATAAATCTTAGAGTTTCTTTTTAATATAGTTTCTTAGAATTACAACGGATATACACTCAAAAACACGAAGCACAGATTGTGTCTATCTACCTTCAGATATTTTGGTTAGTTACAAGATCTATTTGTGTGAGTTGTACCTACATACTTTTTTGAAATAAACCCGGATCTCTCTATTTTCAAACAGATTATCAAAAGTGCAAGAAGAAATCATTCCACGTATTAGATCGCCTACCAGACCATCAATATCTCTCAACACTCATGAATTCACGATGTTACGATTTATACTTACAATATTTTTGTTTTCAGCAGTTTTGAAACGGCAGTCTTCTTGAAATCTGTTGAAATATTTTGACTGGATCACTTATCTAGCGGCTAGCTGTAGCAGTGGACTAACAGTCTTGGGTTTGATGCCAGACAGGCAAGCACTTAACTTTGTATATTTTATGCCCGTTTTCATTAACTAGATGGCACTGTTGGATTTTCAAAACTCGGCTCAGCGCTGAAGGTTGGAATTTATATTCAACAGCGCGCTTATCATTTAAGTGTTGCCAAGTTTTTGTGAAAAAGGAAATCATTAGGAATAGACGTGTTTAATAATTATTTTATAATGATAATATTGCTGTAAGTTTCTATATATTTTAGATGATTAGGTACCTATTTATATGTCAGCTCAATTATACCTAATAATGTGAACGAAAACAGAAGTGTTTACTCTGTTATGCAACAGATTAAGCTCATCGTGAAAACCAGTCTACAGGCTGTAAGGGTAAACAGTCTTGTCATTCAAACCATTGGTAGTTGACTTCAATTTAAAAATAAATGACCGAAAACAACAAAAAAAAAAACGTTATTTTCATTAAAAGATTTTAAAAAGTTTCTATCCGACACCGTGCTCGCTAGCGAAACAGCTGACTAACTGAGGGAGGGGCCGCGCTCGCGGCCGGTCAGGTCGCGTCCCGCACCCCCCGCCCGTTTTGAGACGGAAGTTCGTTGCCCTAGCGCATAGAGCAACGAACTTGCGTTTTTTGTGGAAAAAGGTAGTTTAAAAAAAAAGAAAAAAATAGTTGTAATTTTCCATTGATTTTACGTTTTATAAATGAAACCAAACTACTGGTTGCAAGGATAACGGTGTTTACCCTAACACCCTGTATAATTAGAATCGTTTAAACCTATTCTGATTATATTGTGCAAACAACTGTAATAATCATGAATGATAATTAATCTTGAATTATTTTTGAAAATAATGTTTAAAGCGATTTTTATTTACACTTATTTTATTTTATTTTATAAACTACGTATAATTATGTTATGATTGTACCTATAGTTCATTATAATTCTTAATAAATATACATTTATAGTTAAAAGTATAAAAATAATTACTGAACGAACCGTAGTATACGTAGGTACAGTCACGGACTTTAATTGATGAGCCACCTGGCACTGTTCGTATTTTAGCCGTGTAATACAAATCGGGTTTATTCGGTTCCCGACACGCTAAGTCATATGTCTTTGTATTAGAAGAAGAAAATTATATTTCATATCTTTACCAAGAACTACAAACTTGACAGCAGAGTGACTACTCAAAGTCAACCAATTGCAGGTCTAGCAACAGTAACCTAGCAACGATAAACAATTGTTGCTAGGTTACTGTTGCGATAGTAACGTTAGCGTACGGAGAAATTTTCTGACATCGATATTTCAACTGTCACTGTCTTCAGTTAAGTTTTCAGAATGATTGAGTTAATGAGCTATGATTCAAAAGAGGTCAGTATCAAATAGATTGGATAAACTTAATGCAACATTGTATTTATTTTTATCATTAAGAACTTATTAGTCAACCTCTATGGATAAGACGATTTCCGATTAAAAGTAATTTATTTGTCATCTTGATATTTCAACTGTCACTGTCTTCAGTTATGTTTTCATAATTATCGAGTTAATGAGCTATGATTCAAAGGAGGTCGGTATCAAATAGATTGGATAAACTTAATGCAACATTGTATTTATTTTTATCATGTCAACCTCTATGGATAAGACTATTTCCGATAAAAAGTAGTTTATTTGTCATCTTGACATTTCAACTGCCACTGTCTTCAGTTATGTTTTCATAATTATCGAGTTAATGAGCTATGATTCAAAGAAGGTCGGTATCAAATAGATTGGATAAACTTAATGCAACATTGTATTTATTTTTATCATTGAGAACTTATTAGTCAACCTCTATGGATATTTCCGATTAAAAGTAATTTATTTGTCATCTTGTTTACGAGCTTGCGATTTGAGTTCGTGTTTAATCGTGTAATCTCGTGAATGTATGAAACTGCAAAATTGAAAAGTTTGAAGGTGGCTCATCAATTAAAGTCCGTGACTGTACCTATTCATAATCAAAAGTCATTTATTCAAAATAGGCTGAGATTCAGCACTTTTAGAGCGTCAAAATTACTTTAATTCGCCCAAAACGCCCACTCTTCACCAGTTCCTAGTAGGAACTACTACTCAATTATCGGGGCAGTTTGGATTTTGAATGGTCTCGCGGTGTTTATACGCGATTTATAATCAACATAGTAAAGCACTACATAGCGATGTTTAATAATTTCATTCACACATATTGACAAATTAATCAAAACATTGAAATATTTGGCAGGCTATTTGCGACGCGACATTGCCAACTTACTGAATGCACATTCAAAATTAACAATATTTCCGCTTTTCTTTCAGACAACGTACTTGATTTTTAGAGAATGATTTTTTACATTTTCTGTCATGATTTCTTCTCCCATTTCTCTAATGAGGGCTTTTTAAAGGACTAGGTTAATTTTAAAACCTTTTATTCAATTTGATCTTGGTTTTGTTATTGTTATTAGTAAACTTTTTATTTATTTTACTTCGATCGTTCTAGTTACATTACAGCTATAAATAGCTATAATGTAACTTGTTCCTTTTTTTTGGTTGATATGTTGTGCTAGCTGACATATGGCTAATAATTAGATTTATGTTTTGTGTTGCGTAAGTAAATGATTTTCCATACTTTTGTATAGAATCTTTTTTTTCTAACTGAACAGACAGCTGTGCTGCCGGGGAGTTTGTTGCGCCACTTCTTCGTCCCAGCTAAAGCACTAGGAAGTGGTGAAGGGTGGGACTGTCTTATGTAATTTTGTCGTTCGAAAATTGCTGATTCTCAGCCTAAATTGAATAAAATTAGATTTGATTTGAATTATCACCAGACGCCTATTTAACAAAACTGAAAGGTAACAGACGACGACAGAATATCCGTTTTTTTTTTTGTAATTTTTATGAGTTTTTTTTTTACTACCTTTTTAACTGACAATGCGATATGCATAATGCATTATCCGCTACAGTTTGTACATGCACATCGGCTTATCATATGGCTAGCGTTGCAAGCGTATTATCGCACCTCATAACTGTTTCGAAGTAACTTGACACTGAAAACGTTTGAAAGCGACGCCGTTATAACACAATAGGTAAGATAAGGGGAGCTTGGGTTTCCCGCAGTATTGTTTATATACAAAGTGTCGAAGATAACCGGTAAAGCTTAATTTTGGTGGTAAAATTGTCATTTGTATGCATATTTTGAAAATAAATAATTAATAAGTACCTAATCGCTGCTATCTTTTGTTTTAAACCTTATTCAAAATATCACTAGCACTTATTTAAACTGAACTAAAACTGTTTACCTACCTACCTAATGATATCAAAGGGAAAAAGTGGAGCCTTCACCGTGTTTCCGCAGAATGGGTATGCTTACAGACATAAATCTGATATGCACAAACACCACGAGGCCAATTCATCTCAGCGTCAATCAATGTCAAAAATGCATGAACATTTGAGTTATTTTTGACAGATTGAGACTGAGATCAGAATGCGAACGTTATTAAAAATAAGGAAATTGAATACATTCGCAGGTCAGGAGCTGTCACCGTCTGCGGCATAGCCTATAGTGTTTCCACTGCTGGGACACAGGCCTCCTCTTTCTATGAGAGGGAGTGGGCGTCCACCACACGCGGGCCCAATGCGGGTTGGTGGATGTCACATGTCTTCGAATATTTGGTTCTAGAACATGCCGGTTTCCTCACGATGTTTTCCTTCACCGTATTGAGAGCAGTGGTGATGAAATGATTTAGACAAACTAAAGTGCTGGCTTGAGTTCGAACCCACGACCCACTACTCCAGCCATACTCAAAGTGTGCTCCGCGGAGCCCTGGGGCTCCGCAAAGCCTCAGTGAAGGTTCCGCGAAAAGCCTATGGCATATGTCCAACTGTAGACGACATTGCTTTGTGGTATTTTAGCTGCTTCAGAATCATCCTAATGTCGTACTAATAATTTCTATATACTTATAACCGACTTCTTAGAAAAAAGGAGGAAAACGTATTTTATGATTAAAACTGTTTTTATTTTCGCCATAATCCAGCAGTGCCAGCCTTAGTGGGAACAACTGAAATCAGAGTAAAGTGGAATTCCATGAAACGCAGTTTTTGATTATTTTAGGGCTCCGTCAAATATATCCGTTTCCACAAGAGTTCCATGGCAAAAAAAGTCGCGGCTGTTAGCACTGGGTCACCACTTCTCGACCATAGACCAGCGTCCATTTGTGATGATGATCTCTTTACTATTAAGGGTGCCTATTAAAAGACTCCATTGTATACCTAACATGCCTATTGTCTCCCGTCATCACACGTGTCAATTATCAATTAATCAGAATAACCACGACATTTAATTCCACATAATTAACATCAATGTAACCACAATGCATCACTGCTTGACTTCATCACTTCAAATAGTAGATCAGCTCCAGAATTAGGTTACTGTCAATTACATTGTATGCAAGGTTGCTGACTAAGAAATGCAACTGAGCGCAATATTTATGGACCAAGAGTAGGTTTATTTGGGTTCCAATAACAATGGTTACGTGTGATGAAACGTAACGTTTTCATTTACGATCCGTGTGAGTGCAGGCGCTTGAAGGTGGCTATGAATTCGGGTGGATTTATTTCCGTAGATAGAACAAACGAAGAACTTGTCGATTAAAATAATAAAATATATATATCTGGCCCATGAGGAATAATACCTACAATATAGTTATTCAAATGTATAAACACTCAAAATACTTAATAATTATTATTATGTACAAGTATATAAAGAAACGTGGGAATGATCAAAGGGCATAAAAATATTCGTCTGCATCGCTGTTAATAGAAAAAGTGCCCAAAACCACATTGCCACGTTGTATAGCAATGCTGATTATTTGGTCAAAAATAGGCCAGCCCTCTGGTCACGTGAAGAGTCAATCAACCGCTTGGCGATGTCTTGAAAATAGTTAGAATTTTACGAAAGATTTGCCAATATTTTGCAAGCAAATAAAACCAATTCATGCCTTTTTACAGCTTAAAAAAGGAATAATAAACGGAGAAAGTGCACATACTTCTTCTTCAATAGACGATCAATAAAATGATTCTGAAATTGGCAAAAAAATAAATTGACGACTATTATTTAAATTACGCACATAATAAATCTTTCTTTGACTTTCTAAATCGATGTTTTTGATTCATTACTCATTTACTTACTGTATACTTTTAAAACTTGATAGTATAAGCGATGTCTAAAAATATCGAGATTTGCAGAAAAAAATTGTCTGCTTTAGGTACAGTTTACTTCTGTTTTATTCATGAGGTACTTGCAGTTTTTATATAATGCAAAATACTAGTATAATTCAAAAGTGTGTGAACCTACTACGCTTTGGAATGGGCAACTAGCTTCATCTTTCTGTCTGATCGACTCCTATAACAATTCGAAAGTGTCTGTTATTGGTTTAATTGAAATAAATGCTTTGAGTTTGAGTTTGGCTGCTGCATTCGGTACCCCAACATAGTCGGGAAAAGGCTAGGCAGATGACGATAATGACTTGCAGTTTTAAATGATACTTCCATTGACCCACTGTCCCTTTATTTTTGACACAACGCGTGGTCACCCTATCCACGCGACACGATAACTTACGTCAGAATTAAAATAAAACTGTTTTATGTGTCGACGACTCTTTGATGTCGCCGCAATTGCTACTGAAATGGTAAGGTGTCAGTAACTGTGATTTTTTTCACACATTATCTATCACTCCATCATAACAGGGCAAATTCTAAAGTACGGTTTAACCTAGACACTTTCTCTGTGGAAGTAATGAAAGTCTAAAGGTAAGTATACACTAGAGGATTTGTCGAGCATTGCCATGTAACGTTCTTAAGAATGGTAAGTACAATACAAGCAAAAGCTCAATTTAAAAAACCGGCCAAGTGCGAGTCGGATTCGCGCACGAAGGGTTCCGTACCATTATCTATAAAAACGGCAAAAAAATCACGTTTGTTGTATGGGAGCCCCCCTTAAATATTTGTTTTATTTTAATTTAACTATTTATTTTTAAAGTGAATATGTAACTAAATATTCTGTAAATATTTCAAGCGTCTACCTGTTGTCGTTTTCAACATCGAGCAAAAACGAGCAAAAAAATCACGTTTGTTGTATGGGAGCCCCCTTAAATATATATTTTATTCTATTTTTTAGTGTTTGTTGTTATAGCGGCAACAGATATACATCATTTCAAATCATTTGTGTCAATCAATTTCAACTGTCTAGCTATCACGGTTCATGAGATACAGCCTGGTGACAGACGGACAGACAGACAGACAGCGGAGCCTTAGTAATAGGGCTCCGTTTTACCCTTTGGGTACGGAACCCTAAAAAGCACATGTAAATAATGTAACGTCCCTGCGAATGCTCGATGCTACGTTCAACGTACTCACGGCGAGTGTTCATTTACCTGTAACATTTATTTCTACCTTGCGTTTACTGTAACGACCGTGTCGCCAGCACTCGTGCCTTTCCTTGATAAAATGTTACACCAATACGCTCGTTGGTTTTTAAAATCAGGATTTGCTCTATGTTCTGTTACAAGTAAATGCTCTAGTCTATACCCATCTTAACAGTTCTTAATACTGTGGCTCCGTCGGTTCAGTACCTACCTACAGTTGTAGTAATGGAATCTCATAAATTAACAGAAATCACTATTTTTTAATCATCTTATTTACTTTCCCGAAGCGTATAGTTTAGTGGCGAGCATAACACCTTTTTTTGTTTTTTTTGAGTGTGTGAAATCATCAAATTACTCTCCTGCTCTGGGCGGAGCGGAAGGGCGTGTCAGACTTCTACTGACCAAAACCCACCCGTGTTCCTTCAGTTGCCTGTTGCCAAAGGTCCCGGTATCCCTTTCGGACTTTCCCGCGAGCATAACACCTGTGACTAGCTTTTTTGTAAATAGGTACATATCTTTAATATTTCTTAGATACATATTTCTATAATGGGTTTATTCTATACTACTCTATCACTGAAACCCCATGGCCAGATGCAACTCTAACACCTACATCGACGGCGAACAGTTCAATGTCAGCACTGCCACTGACCTAACTAAAACATTTGACAATCAATCTGTGGACACCCGACACTTGACAGACGCTATTTCAATTGTTTATTTGTTTAAACCTTTAAATTAAATATTTATGTTAGTTGAGATGGCGCTTGATTCAAATATAGCATAATTGTTTTGAATGGAGATATTTTAAATGGATCAGAATTCATTGGCTGGGTGAGGATATGCGCTTATGTATGGGCACGAACGGGGAAAGGATCAAGTTTATTAGATGCAATTCAATTCACACCTTTTGCTGATCTAGGATGAGTCATGGTGTAGTGCTCTTTGAGTGTAATAACTTATTCCATGGCTGAATTCAATTGAGTGAACCTGCCAGGGTTGCGAGAAGTCCGCAAGGGATACCGGGATCTTGACAATAGGCAAATGAAGGAACACGGGTGGGTTTTAGTCAGTAAAAGTCTGACACGCCCTCCCGCTCCACCCAGACCGGGAGAAGTGATTTGATGATTTCCCATCCCCAAAAAAAAAAGGTAACGTGGAAACACATTTTATTTTGCTTAATAAACAATACCATTAGGTGGCGACCCTTTCAGAAATATCCAATAAAAAGAAAGTTCTCTCCCTTTACAACATAAAAAGTAACATTTAAATGTTCTTTAAAAAGCTAGGGGCGATTGTCTTCCCACTTCGCTGACCTGAACATGACAATGCTAGCTGATAAAAAAATATTCATCAACTGTTTTTTTTTATCCAGCTGCGATGAATCCCAATTCAATGTGCATACCGAGACTCCTCCGTGCCTCGGAAAGCACGTTAAGCCGTTGGTCCCGGCTGTCATTCGTGGATCTTTGACAGTCATTACTGGTCGTCAGAAGCCTGAAAATCTGACAACCAGTCTTACCAAGGGGTATCGTATTTCCCAGTTATTGGGTTGTGGAGGTCCGATAGGCACTCGCTCGACTGGAAGCCGACCCCAACATAGTTGGGAAAAGGCTAGGCAGATTGATTGTGCTCTATCTTAGGCAAGAAATAGAGCTTGCGTCACAGATCTGCTAAGACCAGTATAATTCTGGTTACTAAGTTTCACTTTTACGATTAGCATCGTTAGATTTACGACAGTGATATTAACTAGACGTGACTCCTGTACAAAATGAGTCCTAGATTTGCATTAAAGCTAGACTATAAAAAAGACATGCACAGTGATACCGGTGGCGGTGTGACCACATACAAGGAAAAACAGCAGAAAACCAACTCCACGCAATGCGCAAAAATTAAAGTATTAAACCTCAAACTAATAGAGAATTATGGAAGACATGTTGCGCCGACAGGGTAGGAGAATTATGATGAAATCTCAAACTCAAAGGATATTTTGTTCAATAGTTACAGGCTCTTTTGAATTGTCGAAGGGTCGGTGAGTCAGAAAGATGAAGCTAGTTGCCCATTCCAAAGCGTAGTAGGTTCCTATGGAGAAGAACGGCCAAGAAACTCTACGGACATTAAGTACTGGCAAGCATTTATTTTGATGAAGAATGCAAATGCATGGGGAACCAGGTAGAGTATAATACAGACTGAAAAACTGCATTCACAGGATAACCTGGTTAAGCAGACTACATATGGCCTCCTAGATTGACCAGCGAGATACCAATGACAAAAAATAAGGTCCAATATTTTGAGGAATTAGGAAAAAATCGCAGGGAAAGTTTTGAGTATGAATGTCTATGCTGGCAATAAGAGTAGGGGAAGAGTAAAGACACGATGGATGGACTATGTGAAATATAATATGGCTAGAAAGGGGATAACTAATGACCGACCCCAAAAAAATTGGGAGAAGGGCAAGAGTACGATGATACTGAGTCTTCTGAGTCTTCTGTTCTACGTTATATTATTTTATATAACATTATAAGAAAATAACCCACTTTATCCAAAGAAGATAAGACAGATTTTCTTACAAACTTACCACTAGCGCCTCCACAAAGTAATTTCATCCTTATATATCTGAAAATAAGGGTTCTGGTTGTGTAGTGGTAATGATTCTCAGCGAGGACCTTGCATTTTTGTGCGCTTATCTTTGCTAAATCAGTCACTGGGTTAAATAAAATAACAAATATTTGCATTTTGATAAGAATGGCGTTGTTGGCGATATTGATGAGTGTCAAGAAACTTATGTTTCACATGAATAGAGTCTTATCATGAAAAAAACAACCAAAATTATGTAGAATCTTCTTATATTTCACCGCATTCATGTCCACTAGGATTTTCTATTCTTTCCACTAAACAGGAACTTCCTGGCTACTTTAAAAAATCGCTCCCTATTTTATTTGGTCATAAGAAAATATCCGACAAACAATATATACCTACAGCAGTCCTACAAAATGGCGCGATATAGCGGGCGCGACAGGCACCGCTGCCCTAGTCGCCCTAGGCATCCTGCCTGTTTGTGGGCCTACCTATGATTTATGTAGGTACACACGGCTACACATCAAGCTATACATTTCCAGTATAAACTGACTTCGCATTGTACGGAAATACAAAGACACATAAATACATAAAATTCTCGTCCACACCTGACCAAAAGCTTGTATCAAAACCATTCAGTAAAATATTGAACACTACAGCGCCATCTATGCATTAAAGACGTCAGCTTTACACCGCACTCATTTTATATGTCTAAACAAAAACTCATAAAAATAAAATTAAATGATACAATTCGTTAATTAAAACCGTTTTTTTTTTTACGTTTTTAAGGAAGAGAAAATTAATTACGTACATTAGTACGTTCAGAAGGCGCTACCTTAGCGCCATCTAGCTAGAATATTATTAATTTAAGATTGAACTATTTACCCATAGATGGCACTAAATTATATTTCTGCTATTAGCCAATAGATGGCGTTAATCACAATCACCACTAAGATTTAGCGACAAGCTTGAGCTATCATATATTGTTTTGTTGGATAGCACAACGTCTTTGGATCAGCTAGTTTTTAATAGTTTCGATAAAACAAATCTTTTAATTCGGGCAGTGCAATATAAAAAATAAAATAATATAAAACTACCTTACCCCTGGGTAGCCTAGTAGTAGTACCTTACCCAGAGGCGAAAGCTAGTTGTTAATATGACTGTACTTTTATATGCTGCTTTCCTTCCATCCATTAAGAACCATCTTCTTTGTGGTCAATTACAAGACAGTAGGCTGAGTAGATCATCAGTACTCGCTACCTTTGACAGTGGAATATAGTATTTTCATTTAAGTACTTCCACTATGGTCCACCGTCCGTCTTCAAAGTGACTAGTGTCCTGTTGATTTCCACCCTCCATTCCAGCACACTTGTGCGACGACCCATCGCGCAAACGGCGCAAATTAGTCTTAAGCGCACAGCCGACCTTCATTCACGCCTAAAATGTCAATCCAGGTCCATTATAAAAATTAAAAATAAACCAAACTCTTGACGCCTCCTACTCTGCTACAATATGCATAGGCAAGTGCTGGGAGTAAGTCACTCCAACTAGTGAAGTTTGAACTCACGATTCGGCACCGCAGTCGTCATAACCGTTGAGCGTTTACAACGCGGGGCTTAACTAAATGCTCGGTCAGTCGACGATGAGATCTCTGGTTAAAACGCGGTGCCGTATGTCAAACATACAAACCGTCACCCACAGACGTGTGTTTAGTGATTCCACGCACAGCCGCCGCAAGGCATAGCGTGTCGCATTCAAAAGCTGCACATTGCTGGACCGCGCCACCTACGCGGGTCGTCGAACGACCTCCCGTCCCCCTCCCGCGGCACTCCCGCGTCCCTCCTGTGGCCCTCACGTCCTCACGCATGTATGACTAGCCTTAGGTATCACGTCATAGTGGCAATTATTTTATCTTTACTACGGTTTCTGATAATTGTGTAATCTGACTATTGTGAATGAATGAGCGTGATATAATTAGGTATAATTGTTTCTTTAAATGTTTATTATTTTTATGTCGATAAAAAGTAGCCTATATCTTATCTTATCTTATTTCTCAGGCTCTAGACTATCTGTGTACCAAATTTCATTTAAATCGGTTCAGTAGTTTTGTCGTGAAAGCGCGACAAACAGACAGACCGACAGACAGACAGAGTTACTTTCGCATTTATAATATTAGTAAGGATAGTAAGGATTAATACGGGTCAATCAACTTAGTCAGCCTATTGCAGTCCACTGCTGGACATAGGCCTGATACTTACGAATAGGTGGCTGTAATTAATCTGTAACGCATCTTGCCATTCTATAACTTCAAATCTTGATATTTATTGTTTACTATATTTTGCCCGCGGCTTCGCCTGTACGTAGGTCGGCAATTATCCCAGTCCTAACCCAGGTTATGGTCTACCCATGTGTTATATTTCATCCAAAGTCGTTCAGCCGTTTTAGCATGAAAGCGTAACTTACAGGTTACGCTAAATTACTTCTAATTACTTACTTAAATACGATAGTTTACGTAAGAATATTTACAGGTAGGTACACTACCTGTAAATATCAGTTGTTTAATACCAATGCCAATAACTTTATGATAAGTTACATAATTAATCAACAAACGAAGTAATAAATACTTACTTATTAAGTACCTGCTTTGTTTGCATCTTAAAATTGCCTCTAAATTAAACTAAAAAGGCATTAGGAAAGTCCTATTTGAAATTAGCAGTCAAGCTAATCTTCAACGTCGTATATAAACGTGTACCTATACAGGGTGTTAGGGTAAACACCGTTTTCCTTGCAACCAGTGGTTTGGTTTCATTTATAGAACGTAAAATCAATGGAAAATTGCAACTTTTTTTTTCTTTTTTTTAAATCAACATTTTACCACAAGAGACGCAAGTTCGTTGCCCTATGCGCTAGGGCAACGAACTTGCGTCTCAACACGGGCGGGTAATGCGGGATGTGACCTGACCGGCCGCGAGCGCGACCCCGCCCTCAGTCAGTCAGCTGTTTCGCTAGAGAGCACGGTGTCGGATAGAAACTTTTTAAAATCTTTTAATGAAAATGACGTTTTTTTTTGTTGTGTTCGGTCATTTATTTTTATATTTAAGTCAACTACCCATGGTTTGAATGACAAGAGTGTTTACCCTTACAGCCTGTATACTCTGTTTTTCCTCAATAGCACATACAGGAATTAATAAAACCACAGACACCAATATAAAAAGAATTGTTTTAAAACTGACATCAGAAATAAAAAATAAAACTCAAGTCATCAAGATGATCACTGTGTGAAAAAACGAACAACATAAACACAGTAATTCATCTGAATCCGCTGGTATTTTGATGTAATAGCCAATTTACAACAATTTGCGGCCACAGAACAAGCTGTAAACAAAAAAGGCGATGAGGTCATACCCTGATCTGAATAATTTAGTCATCTTTTTCACGAAACATTGATGCAGTATATACACGGGAAATTTTTAGTTGCCCGTTTTGACAACTTCTTAGCTTGTTGCTTTGTCGCTTAGCAAGCTTATTTTTGGAAACAGAGGCCCTAGACAAAGTGCCATTCTATCAGCAATAACGATGATAGAAAAGGCAAAAATGTATAGAACTGACATAAGCTATCGAAAAGCTTATGTCAATCCTGTTGAAAGTCGTTGTAGAAATTCGAAACGCTTTCGAAACGATTGTCACTTGTCTAGGCCCTCTCTAGGCCCTCAGGCTGACATCTAAACGGTGAAAAGAGGTTACTGCCGCCCATGAATATATATTAAAGTGCCATATTATGCTATCATGATTCCAGTCTAAAAAAGGTATGGTGCTATCGGCCATGGACTCGTGCACAGGCTCATCGTATAGCTCCGGCTTTCTCACGCACTGGAATCATAATGGCATTAAAATGTCATAATACAGCACCTCAATTTCCAAGAGGATTACGGATGCATTACCAACATTATTTATGTATAATGAACCTCACGTAGTCATGTCGTAGTGCTTGGGTTAAACCACACCCTACTGGGAAGTTCCCATCAATTGACATTTGCACATACATCAAAATGGCCGGGTTGTCAATTTTAGCAAGGGCGATAAGAATTCTGTAATTTAAATCGCCCGTGTAACACCACCTTTATATCCAAATTCGACCGTGTAACGTGTAACACCACCATTATGCCCAATTGGCACAGCGAAGGGTAAAGACCTTGGCAAATATTTGTATTGAATATTATACGCCTGTGAAATGACTAGGTAATTAATATTAGGAATTCAGTGCTTTGCTCGGTAATATCATTCATGAGTTAAGTACCTATTTAAAGGTAAGAGTATGAGTACAAAGTTCCGTTCCTAGGTAATATTATTACGAGAGCGTGGTTATAGGTAGGATTATAGTTCGACCACCGTCAATGGTTCCATGGATCTTCGGAAAAGTTTGATATTTTTTTAAATTAAAATGTGAGTTGAGGTTCGGGTCGGCAGTATTTATTGAAAATCAAAGCCAACCCGGAACAACAATTTATTTGGCTTCTATTGCATGCAATCTTCATTCGGCAAGTAGGTACTCTCGCTTTAATCATGCTCGGGCCGTCTTAGATCGAATTGTGCTGAACCGGCCAATTATAAGTAAGTATTCGATTTTGCCACCCAGGCCCAGGTATACCGAATTGTGCCGACCCGAACTTGAGTGTGGTACCCCTGACTGATCTAATAAGCGAGTGACAGAATCAGTGCGTCAAGCGTCAACCTACATAATTATGGCCATTATGGTTTAGATGGGAATATAAATCAATTTGTATTATTCAATTGTCTTATCTATATCTAATTACTTTGCTTGCTACCAGTATTTTATGCAAAAATGATGTACATAAATAATGAAGACTTGATTTGTGAAGAATTTACGCATACTTTTAATGCATGTGGCGAATACACTTTCAATGTAGTGTGTGTGTGTGTGTAAAATGTGACGAATTTACTTTGTGGCGAAAGTACAATAACCCATATTTTTAACCCTCAATGCTTTTTTCTGTCTCACCCTTCCGAATACAAATCTTATTATCTTGTAAATATTAAATTAGGTATTATTTATATCTAGAATAACTACAATAAATACTCATACACCTATTAAGTAATTGCCTATTCCATATTAAAACTTGTAAATTAAGCTGGTGCTAACTTACAATCAATCTGCCTAGCCTTTTTCCAACAATGTTTGGGTCGACTTCCAGTCTTACCGGATGCAGCTGAATACCAGTATTTTACATGGAGCGAGTGCCTATCTGACCTCCACAACTCAGTAACTGGGTAATGACGATACCCCTTGGTAAGACTAGTTGTCAGACTTTCGGGCTTCTGACGACCCATAACGACTGTCAAAGATCCACGAATGACAGCCGGGACCAACGGCTTAACGTGCTTTCCGAGACACGGAGGAGTCTCGGTATGTAAAGATGGTCACCCATCCACTGACCAACCCCGGCAAGCGTAGCGTAACCTGATGGATCGACCCGTGCGGCTGTTATTACTTAGCCACGACTAACTTACAAAACAACAGATAAAATCATGGAACCTTAGAATGGCATAGCTTGCTATGTTCATTATTGATGACTAAGTGAGCCGCGAGAGCGAAGGGAGGCCTTGTGACGAGCAGTCGGCGCTGATGCAACAGAATCCTTATGTCCTAATATTAAAGTATGTTAGAAATGCTCGTGTATAGCTTCATGCCTTTGTCATTCAATCTGCCTAGCCTTTTCCCAACTATGTTGGGGTCGGCTTCCAGTCTTACCGGATGCAGCTGAATACCTGTATTTTACATGGAGTGACTGCATATCTGACCTCCATAACCCAGTAACTGGGTAATACGATACCCCTTG
This sequence comes from Lithophane semibrunnea, assembly GCA_947363905.1. Classification (NCBI taxonomy): domain Eukaryota; kingdom Metazoa; phylum Arthropoda; class Insecta; order Lepidoptera; family Noctuidae; genus Lithophane; species Lithophane semibrunnea. The sequence goes on along the minus strand of OX376190.1, from coordinate 16,875,402 downwards.
GTAATACTGGTTGTCAGACTTTCGGGCTTCTAACGACCCGTAACGACTGTCAAAGATCCACGAAGGACTCTCGGTATGTAAAGATGGTCACCCATCCACAGACCAACCTCGGCAAGCGTAGCTTAACCCGATGGATCGACCCGAGTGGCTGTTATTTCTTAGCCACGACTCCACGAGCTCCTCGTTTCTCATTCAAATAGGTACGTAATTCTGTATCGGAGTGTTTTTTATTTTGTCATCCAGTGTCTAAAACGCGCTACCTAACTCATACAGAGCACGAATCTTTACAAACCTAAAAAAATATTATTAGTGGAACACCACTTTTGCTAAAACATCAAAGCACACTAGAATAGAGGGAGAAACACACTTTCGAACAACACAAAAAACAGTAGGTAAAGATAAAAAAAACAAACACAATAATACTTTATACCAGCAGGAACGATCCCCGTGTTTTTTCATCAGCTCAGTTTGATGCAGCAAAAAATTAAAATGGTGGTCCCAAGTTACGTTTTTTTGCTAGTCCACTGGGAAATGATGTCCATGACGGTTACGTGGGTACAAGCGGGTTGGGTACAAGTTCGTTTGAGGTTTGGCAAATTAAAACACTGTGTGAAATACTGCTGTTATTTTTTATGACGAAATAATTAATTTTTGGCGCAGTATGGCGTGCGTGTGACGTGTTAGTAAGTAAGTAAGTATAATTTTATTTGTTTAAGGGCGCACCCTACCTCCGATTTTATCCCGCTCGCACCATACTACTCGCGACCTGAGTGAGAACGAGACGCAGTGGGGCGCTAGCGGCTCTAAAGCGTCGAAAAGTTTAGGTAATTGCTTTTTACGTAGAAAATAATGGTAATTAAAAATGAATGACACACATAAGACCTGCTTTATAGTTAGTTCAGTTATCATGCAAAGTTTCATGATCTAATTTGCAGTATTTTTTAATACCAGCGGTTTATAATCCTGTGCAGAGGTAACTTTGGTTTTTTTTTCTATAGAGAAAATTTTATGTAATCGTGTTTTCGCCTCACATAAGACCTAGCATCAATCCTCAACTTTAACATATTTTATATTTATTTTAAAATTAATGCTGCAGTATTTTCGGCATAACAGAGGATCATGCTAAGCAATTTGTGATTGGGTGCGCCCTAGCATGTATAGACGCTATACTATTGCAGGTTAACGGGAACTCCCGCCCTTTGTCAGTTAACATAGTGTATTGCATGCAAGATAATAAAATAACAGATACAGAAGTTCTAACATGTTCAGCCGCATATCGTGGCGTACAAATTAGTAGGAAGAGATGGTGCATAGACCGTGATAATATTCATCAAAATTACATTATAGAAATTATGTAGATACTTATTAAGTCATCATTATTCATTAAAGATTAAGTATCATTACAATTCAGCAAGCATATTTTTTTGATAAAATTAAATGTCAAAGCTGTCATTATATAAGTTAGTCAATAAAAATATGAATTAGTGTCATTAAATGTTCATTTTATTTGTCCCCAACAAATAAAATGAACATTTAATGACACTAATTCATGTGATAAATATTAGTCGTTATTTATATACAGCGTGTAACAAAAACTATGTCCGATCCGTAAGGGTTTTGTTAAGAATCATACTGAGAGTCTAGGCATGTGGTTTTATTTTTTTTAAAGAATTTTTTTTTCACCCAACAAGAGATGACACATTTAAAACAGATGTATTAAAGCAAAAATAAATTTAGACATAACCAAGATGGATCGCAGCTCTAAGTTTGCTTGGACGTCACCGAAGCTTATTAAGTTAAGCTTAACTTGGCTAAGTTAATTGCTGAGTTTTGGTACTTGCTTACACCACTAGCTACCATCTGATAACTTAGCTGTTGGAAGTTATATGTATGGGGCAAGACTTATGATTCTTGATGTAAATTGTATTAATATAAAATTATGCACTTCTTACCTGACTAGGGCTAAGTCATTGGAGGGTTATGAGTTTAACAGGCTATGTATGAATGTATGTTCTGTTTGTCGTTTTTGTCTTAGTTGCGTTTTAGTTTTTACCCGACTGCGAAAAAAAAGGAGGGTTATGATTTTGGCCGGTATGTATGTTCATCTGTTCCCTCATAACTTCTAATGAGGTATCATTGGAAGCGTTTTGATCGTTCGCTGGTTATTTGATATCAAAAGTGTGCCACGAATCAGAATCTACCGCTATAAATCTAATCGTTAGCATTTATAAATCACCTGAATAGGCCATGACAATCAATTTTGATTAACCTATGAATATTTAAATTGAAATGTTTGAGTTATTAGTGTTGCTAGCCAGGCTAACAATACCTAGTCGAAGGCCACTTATCGACAAATAGACTGAATAAGTCATCCCATCTCCTTTCGAAAGCAGAAAAGTTAATACCTACTTAAGTTAAAGTTCATAACCCAACCCAATTAATACATAGGACATACGATTAACTTCTTCTGACTTTATGAATAGTACTCGAATGCAGAAATTATGTACGTTATCAACGATTTTTGGCAATAATTATATTATAAACTAACGCATGGATAAAAAAAAATGCAGAAATGTTTTTTGTGCTTAGAAATATAAACCAAAATTTGTTACAGCCTGCCCCGCTCCCCCTACAGTATTTTTTTTGTAATCAGTACTCTATTCGCGTAATACACGATCAATCAAAATCTGAATCGGTTTGAAACAAATTACTACTCCATTGCTTAATAAGTTCGAAAAAAATCTACTCAACAACTTAAATAACGTAATGAGTGTTGTTGAACTGAAAAAATGAAACAGATTAGTCTTAATAAGTTACGCAATAAGATAGAATTCATTATCATTGTTGCTAAATCTTGATTGGGAGGTTTGTTGTAAAAAATAGGGTAAAACTAAGACAGACTGCACCAACCTGTTCTAGAACTTTTCAAGCCTCACTGTTTTCCATATTATGTACCTAGTAAAATTCTATGATCTGGAGGTTGTTGAGTCGAATGTAAACACAAAAAAAATAGATAAACACAACTAAGCAGTACACCAAAAATTTAAACGGCACGTACCTCAAACCATTACCCCTCGTTACTGTCTGGGGTCGAGCAAAAACGCTTCGTAATCCGTAGCTCAAAAAGGGCCTCAAATGTCGTATATTTTAACAAAGTATAGTACACACGGCTACACATCAAGCTATACATTTCTAGTATAAGCTGACCTCGCATTGTACGGAAATCCTGTACAATGCGAGATCAGCATAAACTGGAACTGTATAGCTTGATGTGTAGCCGTGTGTACATATAATTCTGCCATAATTTGAAGGCAGGTGCGATTTTTTAATGCAGGTGAATCCTGCATCTTTATTAGGGTCTTTGGCTTTACGTGTATTTGCATCTTGAGGTTATTTTAAGGAGCTCTTGGTTTGGGAAGATAATTGCTTGATATTTTTGGGTGTTTATGAGGTTATAACACGTGTATGTTAGTGTTATTTGTTTTTACCATCTGGAATTTCTCAGTAGCAGCCCGGAGACTGGATTTCTGCCTGCAGGCGTAGCATGGCGCTTTCTATCTCTACGAAGAATAGACATAGCTTTTTCTATACAAAGTGACAGTTCGTTTCTTCATTTTTGACATCCACCGTAGAAATCTTTCTACAATCTGTCATTTTGTCTTTCATTTCTAACGATCTTTGTCTACGTCTTTTTATATGTAGACTATTTCGGAAGAAAGTTTTCTATGTTACTGTCAAAATCACACTGACAACCGATAAATCCTATGATAAAACAAAGAATTCTGAGTCGAATTATGTAAAACAGTGAATTTCGTAATAAGTGCAGTTGACTCTTTCTATTTTGCTGCCGTCTCGTATTGTCTACTGTCTACAGGAAACGTCATTTTTGTCTACTCTTCCGTCGACAAAACGTGCTCATGCTACGCCTGCTGGTTCATGGTAATAGGCTCGCTCCCTATTACATTGGACTTAAACATAACTAGCGAAATGTTAGTGTAGGTACTATAGGTACACCTCTGTTATGTTAACACGTGTAAATGATAGTTTTTAGCAGGATCTTGTTAAATGGTAAGCTGATTTCGTAATTCTGCTGAAAATACAGTAGTTTCACACGATATAATTTATGTTTTTGTCGGTATTATGACATGAGATGCGCGCAATCCGTATTCACTGGAATATAAAAAAGTCTCGGAATTCGACGTCGGTAACTCCGTGGTTCTGTTGAGCAATAGGGAATTTCTTGAAACAACGAATTAGTGTTTTCGTATAAATTTTTCACTAACAGACATGAACATGAATATGACATGAACATCCATCCATACTAATATTATAAATTCGAAAGTAACTCTGTCTGTTTCTTTTTCTCTTCTGTATGTTTTTTTTTTTTTTTTTTTGTTTCCTTTTCACGCCTAAACTACTGAACGGATTTCGATAAAATTTGGCAAGGAGATAGATAGCATCTCAGGAAAGGACATAGGCTACTTTTTATCGAGATACCACGCCGGCGAAGCCGCGGGCGGAAGCTAGTGTTATATATATTGTAATTCCATTTTCTACGCTTTCAATGTTAGGTGCATCATAGCCTTCAGACCTTCAAACATACCTGCAATAAAATAAAAGGTTTAAAATCACAACGGACTATAAAAATTGAGAAGGGTTATCCCCATTGCTTGCAAACACTCCAATATGGCGTTCCTCTCAACTGACCCTGAGGTCGTGTGGAGACGGTCGACTCGGCCATTTTATTGTGACCATGGCATATCTTTCTAATATTTTATTGTTAAAATCGAAACATTACTTAATTCAAAAAGGAGCTCGTGGTTAAGTAATAACAGCCGCACGGGCTATGCTTGCCGGAGTTGGTCCGTGGATGGGTGACCATCAAAATGTGCGAGCCTCCCTAATCGTTTGGTTTGAAAGATGCTTAAACCATTTATTTTCTAAATTAATCTATTTATAATTCAATATGTTTATATTAGTATATAATACACTCAGGGGCACATTTAACCGTCCACTCATTCGAAATTCCATATCGTTTGTTTATGTTAACTTGTGATTTGACTACTAGGCGTAACTTTATAAGTGGGTATATCTGAAATAAAAAAAACACATATACCCGCGTTTTTTTTCACTTTTGTGGTTTTTATTCAACAATAATCAGTTCAGTAGAAATTTGAAAGTCTCACCCCTCGTTTTGTGTGAAGGATAAATTTGTTTTACAACGTTGTCTTACCATTTTTTCGAATAAAACCGAGATATTGAAGTGTTGTGACCTTATTTACACCAAAAAAATGCCACTAGACGCAGCTGGAGCAGCTAGGGCTGTAGCACTTGCAGACGCTGGGTTCAGCCAGCGTCGGATTGGACGAATGCTTGGATATCCACGAAGCACTATCCAAGATGCTATCCGGCGTTTCAGAGAGACCGGTTCCTACACAAGGAGACCAGGACAAGGTCGTAGACGGTGTACATCAGACAGAGATGACCGTTACATCGTGTCGAACGTTCTTCGAAATCGGTTCACAACGGCTTCTGAGGCTTGTAACCGCCTATTTGAGGTACGAAATGTAAGTGTGAGCCTAAGAACAATAAGAAGAAGGTTAGCAGAGAGGGATCTGGGATCATTTCGACCAGCTCGAGTACCACAGCTAACCACAACTCACAGAAGAGCGAGACTAGCTTTTGCTCGAGAACATTTAAATTGGACGTCAGAGCAATGGAAAGCAGTTCTCTTCTCTGATGAATCAAGAATCGCTTTACGAGGTCCTGATGGACGTCAGCGGGTGTATAGACGCTGTGGTGAAAGGTTTGCTGAATGTGCTGTGGTTGAAACAGTGGGCTACGAGGGAGGCTCGATTATGGTGTGGGGTGGCATTTGTTACGAGGCCCGTACAGAGCTGGTGGTCTTCGATAGAGGTAGCGTTAATGCTCACAGGTACGTGACAGAAGTCCTAGAACCACATGTGATGCCATTTGCTCCATTCATTGGCGATAATTTTGTTTTAATGCACGACAACGCTCGTGCACACACCGCGAGAATTATCACAGAGTACTTGGACGCCATCAATATTCAGAGATTACCATGGCCAGCTCGGAGTCCTGACCTGAACCCGATAGAGCATGTATGGGACAACCTAAAAAGACGAATTCGGAGTCGAACACCACCTCCTACGACCATCAGTGAACTGAAAACTGCAGCTGTTGAGGAGTGGAGGAACATTCCACAAAGCGACATCCAAGACAAATCGGACGGGCTTACAAATCGATTACAAGAGGTGATTAGGGCCAGAGGAGGAAATACACGTTATTAGTGCGATAATTTAGAGCATACTTTTTTTTTTTAATTAAAATTTTGCTAAATGTCGTTTTTGGTCAGAAAACTGCATATTCGCATTTTGAATTTTTTTATCTTGATTAAACCATTTCACAACTTACACATGTTTTATTTGTGTTGTCAAAGATTCACCCAAAGTAATTTTATAACAAAATTAGTTAAAATCCGATACAATTTTGAAATAATCGTCAAAATATAGGTGGCCGGTCAAATGTGCCCCTGAGTGTATAACAGACATTACATAAATCTCGAGGTTTTGTCAAGTCGTAAAAACCGAGCGAAGCAGGGGCGAGTAGCTAGTTATTATTTAATTGTAAACTTTTTAATTTAATTTAATAATATTATATTCCTCTCTACTCATTTCAATCAACCTGGCCTCAGTTAGATACAGCGTTACATAGTATCACTCTAATAAAGCATGCTATATACAGTCCCGTTACGTTGACCGATCGGCGCGTGCGCACAGCTCTGCCGGAGCGTAAACATCTAAAGAACATTACCTAGTTTTTGCTCAGCGGATAGCGGGTACGGCGATTTGTTTTTTTTTTTCGGTCGTCTGTCTGAGATTGGAAGAGTTAAATGGGTTTTAAGTTGGGAGAATTGGTCATCGTGAGTCTTGTAGTTGGTTTAGGTTCCTCAGGTAACTTATTTTACACCTAATTCGATAAAAGTGTTGTGTAATTTTTTATTTAACTGGCTGTTATGAGGTTACTATGAATTCAGTTTGGTGCGCCAGTTCTTCCCAAGTAAATTACTAGGAAGTGGTCAAGAGCGGGCGTTTGCGGAGACTGTCTTATGCATTTTTTTTCTTTGATCTATTTTTTAATTTGCACTTTTTCAAAAAGTGTTGATACTCAGCCTCGTTTGAATAAATGACTCTTGATTTAGTTAAGGTCTTGAAACTTATCATTAGGTACCTACCTACCTACCTACCAATCGCGGGAGGGCGTGTCAAACTTTTACTGACTAAAACCCACCCGTGTACCTTCAGTTGCTTGTTGCCAAGGGCCGCGGTATCCCGTTCGGACTTACCCGCAACCCTGCCAGGATTAGGTACCACCTACAAGTAGCCTGATGCCAGGCTTCGAGGTAGTTTAATTTCCGGCTGCCCAAAATTCTAATAAGCGAAGGTAAGCTTTTAGGTGCTTTTTTTTTAGTTTTTCTTTTTTCATTAGATTACTGGGAAGTATCACCTTTACAGTCCGGCCATCGAGAGAATGCATTCCTGACACCTGTCAGTTGGATAATTTCTAGTAACTTTATGGATCAAATTCGCAAAACACACATGCCTTACCACAAAAACTTAGACACTTGTTCAACGCGTGTTTTATGTCAAACTCCATACAGAAATGTCATGTTTAAAAGGTGTTTAGGCTAAAAAACTGATAAACACGGTTTTGTGGTAGTAAGGTATATCGTTAGTATGAAACTGACAGGTGTCAAGAACGCATTCTCTTGACGGTCTGACTCTAAATAGATAGATAGAATACTCTTTATTATGTACACCATAAAAATTATATACATTTTAGAATCTAGATTTTGCGTTTCATATATTATCTGACCATCTGAAGCGGAGTCTTCCTGCTTTGGTCTTAAATTGAATGGAAATTTCCTTTACAGTATAAAACACAAACTGAAAAACAAGCAACATAGCAACGAATTAAATAATTTGATAAAACTTAAACCAACCTACATTTTATAGTCCATTTACCAAATGACTTCGCTAAAAACGTAACTCAATTATATCTATAATAAACAGTAGGTATACTACACTATACAGGTGTTAGCTTAATTACTTAGGCAGAGTAAATTAGCTTGAAGTTGAGGTTGACGTGCTTAAACCTAATAATAGTTAGGTATTTATAGTGTAGTATGCACAGCGTACGGAGCTACTCACTTTATTTCAAGTTGATCTGAGAGTATGGAGGAGCTCGTGGCTAAGTAATAACAGCCGCACGGGTCGATCCATCAGGTTAAGTAAGCTACGCTTGCCGGGGTTGGTCCGTAGATGGGTGACCATCTTTACATACCGAGACTCCTCCGTGCCTCCGAAAGCACGTTAAGCCGTTGGTCCCGGCTGTCATTTGTGGATCTTTGACAATCGTTACGGGTAGTCAGAAGCTCGAAAGTCTGGCAACCAGTCTTACCAAGGGGTATCGTATTACCCAGTTACTGGGTTGTGGAGGTCAGATAGGCAGTCGCTCCATATAAAATACTGGTATTCAGCTGCATCCGGTTAGACTGGAAGCCGACCCCAACATAGTTGGGAAAAGGCTAGGCAGATGATGATGATGATCTGAGAGTATGGTATAACATGTATGTTAGTAGTTTACCATAATTTTTCATTGTTTTTTTCCAAAGCTGCTGAATGAGACTATTACTTTTTATCGTGCGGTCGCCATTTAGTTTCCAGTTTCCAAAGTAAATAAATTTGTTTTTTTTGGTAAAATAACTTAACTACCCATACATAAAGATATACATAAAGTTCAGTTTGCAGTTTACACTTACAAAAAATTATGACTTTTTAATGAACTCCGTAATGGGCTTTCTCTATTGTCTAGTCTTTTGACAGTATTAATCCTTCAAGACCTGCCTCCTTGCAGATATTTATAACGATAACTACTATAATGTAATCTAATGTAACAACTCTGCACTGCAATCATTGTACCGATAATCGTTACGGTCAATGGCCTAATAGCGGAGAGCCTCGACCAACATCTCAGGAGGCTCAAATTGTGCGGCTGGGTCAAGGGCTTGATTCAGAAAGCAGTACTCCTGGACACGGCACGCATAGTGAGGAGATTCCTCTCTCTAAAGCCCTGACCACCGGCAGCTTGGACCCTGATCCTGATGCCGATGGGCTACTATTTTTTATATTTTTTTAAAATGTTTTTAATATTTTAAAATGTAAATAATATGTATTTAAAATGAAATAAAGGAATATAAATAGTAATAATATCAGCCTATTATTGTCCCACTGCAGGGCAAAGACCTCTTCTCAGACAGAGAAGGTACCGGATGTGGAATTTCTTGCCCGTTCTTCACCATAGGAACCTACTACGCTTTGGAATGGGCAACTAGCTTCATCGTTCTGACTGACCGACTCCTTGACAATTCAAAAGTGCCTGTAATTGGTTTATTTGAAACTAGCTGCCGCCAGCGGCTTCGCCCGCGTGTAATCTTTATAAATTATAGCCTATGTTACTCAGGGTGAATGTAGCTTATAATGGAGAAAATTTTTTTGAAATCGGCGCAGTAGTTTTTGAGTGTATTCATTACAAACATACACACAAAAATAAAAATCTTTCCTCTTTATAATATTAGTGTAGATATATGCTTTGAGTTTGAGTTTGAGTTTGAAGACACGAACATTGATCAACATGCTTGCTCAACACGGGTTGGCGATTTCACTAGCTGCACCCCGCGGTTTCACCCACATAAATCTCGATACCGTGGGAATATCGGGATAAAAATTATCCTATGTCCTAACCCAGGTCATGGTATACCCGTGTGCCAAATTTCATTCAAATCCGTTCAGCAGTTTTAGTGTGAAAGCGTTAAAAACAAACAAACTCTCTTTCGCATTTATAATACTACCTTCGATTATCGAAATCCGTTCAGTGGTTTAAGCGTGAAAAGATAACATACAGACAGACGTAGTTACTTTGGAATTTATAATATTAGTGTGGAAGTATGGATTAGTTAGGATTAAGTTAAGATAAGGCCAGTTTTCCTTTACAGATGTCATAGCAGTAATAATGTATAGTTATATTCTATCATTTCTCATTCCAAAGTTCATAATTATATTATCTAACTACTAGTCACTTATAAAACACAGGCACAATGATGAACCTGAAACAAGGGTTATTGAACTTGTTGTTGAATGTTTTGCTACAGAACGCAGTGAGTTCTAAGTTTGCATGAAAACCTTCAAAAAACAAGCCTCAATAAGTTCTGATTAGGGAGTGCAATCTTGCAGCAAAATTTCAATCTCGGTTTGCAAGATTTAAGAGGTCCAATCTCGCAAGATCTCGATATTTTGCGAAATCTCGCAAATTTACGAATTATTATAGGTATTCTATTGAAACTTGGTTAATTTATTATTCTAGGGGCGAAATAATGAAATAATAATACATATACAAATAATTTCGAGGTTTACCCTCTTCAATAAAAAAATAATCGTTCAAATCGGACCACTGGGTAAAAAGTTATGCGTGGTCATACAAAAAAAAAATATATATATATATATACGTGTCGACTTGAGAACCTCCTCCTTTTTTTTCATCGGTTAAAAAACGAAATCATTTATTTAAAATATTACGGATTATTCTGAAAAAAAGGGCATTGCCGCTTGGGACACTACTGTTCCTCACCCCGCACACCCCCGTTTGGCGCAGAGAGGAACCGGGTGAGCCGCGAGCGGGCGCACGCAAACTGAAAACGTTCTTTGAAAGAACGCACGTACTATCAAGGCATCCCATAACTAATATTCGCTTCTCCGATAGTACACACGGCTACACATCAAGCTATTAGCATTTCCAGTTTATGCGGATCTCGCATTGTTCCGTTTTCCGTATAGTGCGAGGTCAGCTTATACTGGAAATGATTAGCTTGATGTGTAGCCGTGTGTACATAGTTGTTGTGCAATCTTGCAAATCTTGCGAGATCGCGCGCGGCAAAATTGGTGCAAGATCTCGGTATTTCGAGATCTCGGAATACCGAGATTGCACTCCCTAGTTCTGATAGAACAATATTCTATTAAAACAGAGCGTAATCATGTGGTTTTTGAAGTAAAATGATTGTTCTCGAGTTAAACTATTAAAGAAAATATTGTTCTTGTGAGCTTTAGATAAGTTCAACTGAACTAAGTTTTACTTTTGCAATGCAAATTAGGTTTACGAAGAAGTTGATTTTATTTTTATACCAATTTGAACTTAGGAACTTCTTTAGCTGTGATTTCAAATAAATGCAGCTAACGCGTTTTACATACATAAATAAACATTCGCCTTCTTCACTTGGGGGTAGGCAGAAACAAGACTACAGAACGCCTTTTAATTTTTGAATTGTTTGTATGTCATAATTGCGGACGCTTTTAACGCGCTTTTTACATTGTTCTCACATTTATAATTTCAACATGAATGATGTAACCCATATATTGTAACAATATTTTGATTTAAAAGAGTGTCCGTGGAGTTTCTTGCCCGTTCTTCTCCATAGGTACCTACTACGCTTTGGAATGGGCAACTAGCTTCATATTTCTGACTGACCGACTCCTTGACAATTCAAAAGTGCCTGTAAATGGTTTAATTGAAATAAATGCTTTGAGTTTGAGTTTTGCCACCTGCTACGATCCTCAAGCATAAGCATAATCAGCCTATAATGTACCTACTACCTACTCACTCGATGCTGGTTTTTATCCAATCTTTTATGTTGCCGTGCCCTAACCGGGTTTCGTGTTGGATCTTACTTTATATATTATGTAACAGGTGGAGTACACATGAATTCAATAGAGAATTTGAGTTTGAGTTTAATTTTCCCACTGCTGGGACACAGGCCTCCTCTCTTCGAGAGGGAGTGGGCTGTAACCTACCACGCGGGCCCACTGCGGGTTGGTAGATGTCACATGTCTCCGAATTTTTGGTTCTAGGACGTTCCGGTTTCCTCAAGATGTTTTCCTTCACCGTTTGAAGAGCAGTGGTGATGAAATTATTTACACAAAGTAAAGCGCCCGTCTGAGTTCGAACCCACGACTCGTAAGGGATCCTTACATAGTATGTACTCTTCTAACTCGTTTTAGTCGCTTTTTTTCTGGTAAGTCTATACCTATGTATAGCTTGAAAATCTATGCTCTGACCTCTCTCTGAATTAAAAAAAAAAATGTTAACAAGACACAATACTTCGAGATTTCTAAGCTAGTCCGTCAGTAACGGTTATTTTTAACCGACCTAAAAAAAACCGGCCAAGTGTGACCACTCACAATGAAGGGTTCCGCAGTTGGGATGAATTTACCATGTGTTTTTAAGACCATAGACTTCTTATATTTTATGTTCTGCCGTTCTTAAGTGATGCGCTTGCTAACGAATAACATTTCATTTAACAGCGATCAAATATAAAAGTTGGTACGCAAAACTTGCACTTGTTAGCACTAAATAAGATAATGTTGCACTTTGCGGATGAAGTGCGATCCCCTTTCAGGAGTATCGTGAAGTGAAAACACACTGGCTTTACAGATTTTCAGATTAAATATTACGGCGTCGTCTCAATATGAGCGATCATTCATTAGACAAAGTTAAGGTTTCCTAAGATTATGGCGAACGCCACATAGCGTGCGCAATTTACCGTCGAATGGCGTCACTGAAATGTTATTTAAGATAGTGAATTAGTGTGTTTCCAGGGCGTTTTTGATACCGTAAAATCAAACTCCGATGTTCCATGATTTTCATGACATGATTCCTGTCACTGTCGTACAACTGTCAAACTATTATGTAAAAAAAGAGACGGGATCATATCTAAGCCAAAACACGTGCTAAAACGTTTATACATCTAAACTAAGTACTTAACATAACATAAATTCTAAATATAATAACTTAAATATAAGTTACTTAAATATAAGTTACTTAAATATAATTACTTAAATATAAGTTACTTAAATATAATAACTTAAATATAATAATAATAATAACCGAGCAATGTCAAAGACAAAATAATAACTTATTTTCACAAATTCAGCCTTCTTCCTATGGGGGTAGGCAGAAACTAAGTACAATCAGCAGTTTTTGGCAGTTCCCTTGGTAGGCTGATAACGAGTTCTTGAAAGGAGAAACTACGAATCAGAAATATAAAGTTAGTCAGCTGGAAAGATGACCGTGTATGAGCAAGGCGATACGTGGACCAAAGCCCGAGGAAACGACGATATATTAGTCGAAGGTATCTGATACAGATATAGAAAGCATTCAGTTTTATATCACAACGAGTGCACTGCCAAAGACAGAGAGACTTCAGTAGAGATTATAAAATTACTCAAACTCAAAGCAATTATTTCAAATAAACCAATTACAGGCACTTTTGAATTGTCAAGGGGTCGGTCAGTCAGAAAGATGAAGCTAGTTGCCCATTCCAAAGCGTAGTAGGTTCCTATGGAGAAGAACGGGCAAGAAACTCCACGGACACTCTTTTTAGATCAGAATATTGTTACAATACATTGGTTACATCATTCATGTTGATATGTGAGTACAATGCAGAAAAAGGTGCACGTTAAAAGCGTCCGTACTTAAAAGTAAAACAAAACAATTCAAAAAATAAAATAAGCCGTGGTAGCTAAGATATGACCAGTCCCTACTGATGGCACCCGTTCACGAACATGACATATGGATCAGCACCATTTAGCTCAACCATTTTGAAGGGAACTTAATGATCCAACACACACGCCACCACCAGAGAGACATTTGAACGAGCATGACATACTCTCAGCCGCCAGGGCACATCCAAGTCAATAAAAGACGTACCTAGCAAATGGTAGCTTTAAAGTAGGTAAGTACATAGTCCTCACACGTGTGCTATGCAGTTATCACTCACGTTTGCAGCTCCAGTATTACCTAGCATGCAATGCTTCTGAAAAATGCTGCAATGGCATAATAATTTTTACGAGTCCCCCATGTTCCAGTGGTTTATGGCATTTTATTTGCATTGCAGTCGACACCACAATTCCCAAAACCACATTTTAACTGGAGCGTAAATGATGAAAATATAACGTCCATGTCGTACAGTGTCGGATTTTCGTCATAAATTAACTAGGAATGCAGGCAGACAATATCTATCTATAGTAATATTATAAAGCTGAAGAGTTTGTTTGTTTGTTTGAACGCGCTAATCTCAGGAACTACTGGTTGGAATTGAAAAAATATTTTTAATATCATGTATGATGGAATCGGACATTTCATTTCGAAGTTATCACGAGTATAACAATACAATACGCGAACCGTTCGATGCTGGCGCCGCGACGTTCCCTACTCTAGAGAGGAGAGGATGGGCACACGGGTAGACCATGACCTGGAATAGGACATAGGATACGTTTTATCCCTATATTCCCACGGGATCGAGACCAACGCGGGCGGGTGAAACCGCGGGGCACTGCTAGTTATACCATATTGCGTGGGACAAGTTAATAGGGACCTTGGGACAAGGTCGGGGTTGCGAGCCCCTAAAGTCCTTTAGCGAAATATCGGAAGTGGCAAATTGTTTAGAAGGTAAAGTTGCAATATTTTTTATATGGTGACTCTTGAAATAGAGAATGGGTAACATAAGTAATCTTTAAACATATTTTATTTAAACCTACATGTATCTATATTATACACTAGCTGCCGCCAGCGGCTGCGCCCGCGTGTAATCTTTATAAATTATAGCCTATGTTACTCAGGGTGAATGTAGCTTTCTAATGGTGCAAGAATTTGACATCGGCGCAGTAGTTTTTGAGTTTATTCATTACAAAAAATACAAATCTTTCCTCTTTATAATATTAGTGTAGATATATAAAACTCAATTGCCATGCGTTACTCTCGCAGAAACTCGAAAATGGCTCGACCCATTGTGATGAAAGTTTGATAAGTTGTTGTGTGCGTGCCGCAAAAGGGTCCCAGAAAAATAAAGTATTGCAACGCATACCGGACATTAGCTTATTTACAAATTTATCTTTGGGTTATCTTTTGATAGTTTGTAGGTCTACTACAACTTTGTTTCAATGTTGTTTTTATGACATCATTTACATTTTCTTTTAGTTCATCCTTACTAATATTATAAACGCGAAAGTTTGTAAGTATGGATGGATGGATGTTTGTTACTCTTTCACGTAAAAACTACTGAATGGATTTGGATGAAATTTGGCAAACAGATAGTTTATAACCTGGATTAACACATTGGATACTTTTTATCTCGATATTCCTACGAGATCACAGACAATCGGAGAAGAAGACAATCGGTCATTGATTTGTTACATAATTATTATGTAACAAATCAATGACCGATTGTCTTCTCCTTAACGTGAGAAAAAGCTATTTTATGAAAAGTTCGTAAGACTAGATAGCAATACATCAATGGTCATCATTCACAAGCTTTCTGCTCGTTGTTCATAACAATATTGTGTTTATAACCAAAGGTACCACAATATTAATTACACTTCAGAGACCACGTAAACACTTTATTTAATCATCATTTCCCTGTAATATAAAACAGAACAAACAACCCTTACATAAATATTTCAACCCTATCTTGCCGCATTTCATCCATCACTCACGGGGTTCATGTTAACGATCTAAAAATAGTTACAATTAGCCACGAGGGGGTTAAGGTCGCACCAACAGAGTTAGTAACATGTAGCTTGTCCTTAAGGGTATCTATGGGGACTCGTAAGTTGTAGGTTGTTTTGTTAGGGGTGGAGAATAGATTAAGTAGATTATTATAATGCCAAGGTTTTGTGAAGGGCCATCTGATTAAATAACTTGCTAGTGAACGAGCTGATCGTTTAGAAACATAAAAATCTTAAATGCCATTATTGTGCTTTAAATCGTACATTGTTAATTGATTTGGACGTAGTTAAATGAATCGTGTAAGTAGCCAAGCCAAGTAACCAATCAATTTGCCTTTCGGGCTTCTGACGACCCGTAACGACTGTTAAAGATCCCCGAATGACAGCCGACCAACGGCGAGACACGGAGGAGTCTCAGTATGTAAAGAAGGTTACCCATCAACAGATCAACCCCGGCAAGCGTAGCCTATTATTACTTAGCCACGAGCACCTCTAAAGATTCTAACAACCATAACTAAAAATAATTTTTACAATAAACATGTAGGTATGATAAATTGTATCATAGAATGGCCATGTTCCTTTTTCCAACTCCCAAATGTAAATGGTTACTCGTATTATTCCAAAAGAAGGTTTGATAAAAAAGCGTATCACATATTAAAGATGGGGATTTAAAAACACGCGGCATATCAAACTGGCCAGCATTATTTTTTTCGTCCTTCAACTTTTTTCCACTCTACGCGATGGCATTGATCATCGTTATTACATTACCTTGATTGTTCCTTATTTAAGTTTTAGTTCCTAGGCGATCGAGCTCTGCTTGGGTGAAAATACGAAGAAAACGAATTTTCCCAGATATGAAACCTGGCTAGATAGATTTTTCGCCCCGTATTACTATTGCAACTTTCATCCAAATCGTTAGAGCAGTTTTCGAGAACGTGATTACAAATATATATACAAATATTGCTCAATTAGGAGTTTATTTAAAAACGTTGCTTAAAGTTAAGTAATGATTAGGGACTGATTAACCATATTTTTTTGACGTTTGAACGTCACTTAACTTTAAACAACATTTATAAATAAACCTCTTGATGATATAGGATATTGTGTTTTTCTGTTGTTTCAGAATAAATGTTATATCTATCTATTAACAAAAAAAGACTTGACAAATCGCCCTCACCCTCCGTATCTCACACCGATCCTAAGTCTAGATTCAAATACAACAAGCAACAAGTATCTAGTGGAGAAACAAGTTCGTTGGGAGAAAGTTGTGCGCTTTCTACAGAGCTTTTACCATGCACTTATTAACTGTAATGCGATATTTGCTAGCTTTATGAACTATGCAACTTGCTTTGCCTGTTTCCAAGTAATGCTAGAATGGTCAGGCATTTTTGCATAAACTTTTTCTCTATTTAAAAGATTTTTTCAGTTCAGATATCAGTCTAAACTTTGATGTAGTTCATAACGTCTCGCTGTCGCCAGAAATGCCTCGTAGCTACACTTGGAAATCGGCACCTATCATTCATTGTCATAGCATTCAAGTTAACATGAATCATTGATACCTAATCCTTCTGATTGCTTTTATCATGCATTGTCACAGCGTTTAAGTTAACATGAATCATTGACACCCAGCCCTTCTTACCATCTTCCTCTGTCCCATCCTTCACGTCGATCACCCAGTGACAAAGATGGATGGCCACTATATCTGCCGTTGCCTACCTTTAAAACCAGCACTCTGCAATATTTTTTGGCAGTAAACACAAAGTATAGGATTTATTATTAACGTTGCATTAAATTAAGAGACGTTTAAACGTTAAAAAATGTATGGTCAAGCAAACGTTGCGTAATCATTACTTAACTTCAAGCAACGTTTATTCAAACACGTTCACTACAAATCCACTTAACTCAATAAACGATTTTTAGTACACCCAAAGGTTTAATTTCGCCTTGCGCAGCCTTGCTCTAACAGAAAGCTGGTTCACAGCTCCACAAGACCTACACATTCCTGGGCCCGTCACCCTTGTACCGAGTACCGCTACTTTTACCTCGCCCGGCTTATTAGAATATCGTCAACTGGTTTGCGGACGTCGTACCTGCGAACTGGCGACATTTTGTTACTTGTGCTCAAGGTGGCTCGGATACGGTGTGGGCAGAATTCCAAGTTGTATTTCGATTGATATCGTGTGTTTTTCAATCAGATGTCGAATTATTGGCTGCCCTATTGTCAGGGAACATGTTATTGGCAGGTAGAGTAACAAATGCCCTACACTATGTGAATTTTATCCACAGTTCAGTCGTCTTATTTTCCGGAAAACAAACCATTCATGGTTTTCTGGCTCAAATTCAACAACTGCTTAAAATGGAAAAAATAGACAAACCAGAATTCACAGGTATTCATAATAATATCCGACACCGACTACGGCGGGGCTTTTTTCAAGATATCCATCATTTTGACTTACAACTGACTGAGAGATAGAATCCGGAATGAGTTACCTCATTCGGCAGAGAACCAAAGTTGTCGACATAGCTCACGGAATAAGCAAGCTGAAGTGGCAATGGGCCGGCCATATTAGCCGTAGAACCGATGACCGTTGGGGTAGACGTGTTCTTGAGTGGAGACCGCTAGTCGGAAAACGTAAGGTAGGACGCCCTGAGGCTAGGTGGAGCGACGATCTTCGCAAGGTGGCTGGTAGCAACTGGATGAGAGTTGCCGAGAATCGAGCTGAATGGCGTGCAATTGGAGAGACCTATGTCCAGCAGTGGACTGCTATAGGCTGATGATGATGATGACTTACAACAGATGATGCATTCCTTTGCCTCTTCTCTTTATGCCATTCACAGTCAACTTTAAACCGTGACGTGTGATGGCACAATAAAAAAAATGATTCACCGATTAAAAGTATATTAATGTCCCATACTATTTCATACTAAATATTCAGTGAATGAGCATCAATAAAACCCCATAATCTATTCGATTCATATCACGAAGGCTATTATTCCGTCCTTGTATAAATCAGCTGTTTTGTCTAAGCACTTATGCATTCCTAACACGTCAAATTCCAGGCACTTAGCCTTCTGGGAATAACAATCGGTAACTCTACTTCTCACGTCAGGGGAACAGTCTTTGTGACTGCATTTGGTGTCAAAATATTATAGCTTGACACCTTTAAATAGGTGCAAAAGCAGCAACATCCTATTTAGCAATGATAGTAACTTCGAATGCAGTTTGTCAATATCAAATCAGCTTAATTGTTAAAAACAGCAGCATGCAATTACAAAATTACCATTGAAATTATAGGTCTGCAGCAGAAACAGCAATATCTAACTGCACTTCTATAGGTCTTTGCGTCCAGCGCTCGGTGTGGTAACACCTCGCGTTCTGGTTTGCAATTGGTCAATCGTCATCCTGAAGATGCCTCGTTGAGAGGTGAAACACGTGTCGATTTCTTACAGGGTTTTTATGACTCTTGAAGAATAGTCAAGCGGAATAGGTTACTAAATATATCTGCGTCTATTGTTATTATTTATTACTTATTTTTTACTGCTATAGGTATTTGGTTTAGCTGGATGTGACTGCTACCTTTGCACCTATATGACTTTTGCTGTTTATATTGAAAAATTACTGAGGTGCTTGTTTGACGATAGAATAATTTAAAGTTCGTTTTTCAATCCCGTACACTAATTTGACATTTCAAATGATTGTTGTTTGTTTTTTCAATTTGAAGTTTGACATTTAAACCTGTCAAATTAGTCTACGGATTTAAAAAACGAACCTTAGCTGAAAATGTCCTAAAATAACCTTACCTGAAATTATTTACCTAAACATTAATTTAATTTCTAAATGTGTAGGGTGTGTGTGTGTTGTGTGTGTGTGTTTATTTGTGTGTGGGGTACTTTTTTATCCACACCGAGGAAGCTCTTGGCCTGCATCTCACCTGATGGTAAGTAATTATCAGGCCGAAGGTGGAAGCGTGCCTTCCAATAAATTAGTCTTAATTAACCCTGGAAAATGATAACAAGGTGGCGCTACCGCAAAGCAATGCACGTCCTCCGCACAACATAAAAGGAATACATACATGTAAACAACATATCACATAATGTCCTTTATAATATATTCCACGTCTAGACATAATGGACAATATAATCACGAGTTACTATTAACTATATAATGTAATATATAACTTGTTTTGTCTCCAATCAGTCGGAAGGTGATTTATTTATAGTGTTTTTGTTTAGGATATGAACATGAACTCATAACATAACATTACGCCCGTATTCTCCGAAAGGTTAGGCAGAGGATTACCAATACGTAGTACACATACATATCGCCAGTTATGTATATGTCCCATGTTAGGGGGCAAGCCTATAACCATCAACTTATAAATACAACGTAACTCGTAAGGAGCTCGTGGCTAAGTAATAATAGCCGTACGGGTCGATCCATTAGGTTAAGCTACGCTTGCCGGGGTGGGGCTGTGGATGGGTGACCATCTTTATATACCGAGACTACTCCGTGGCTCGGTAAGCACGTTAAGCCGTTAGTCCTGGCTGTCATTCGTGGATTTTTGACAGTCGTTAGCGGGTCGTCAGAAGCCCGAAAGTCTGACAACCAGTCTTACCAAGGGGTATATCGTATTACCCAGTTACTGGGTGTGGAGGTCAGACAGGCAGTTGCTCCATGTAAAATATTGCTTTTTAGCTACACCTGGTTCGACTGGAAGCCGATCCCAACATAGTTAGGAAAAAGCTAGGAAGATTGAAAACTTATAAGTATATACTATCCTAGAAACAAAATTTCATGTGGAGAAGACATGTGGTATCTACCAACCCGCACTGAGCCCGCGTGGTAGACTATAGCCCACTCCCTCTCGAAGAGAGGAGGCCTGTGTCCCAGCAGTGGGAACATTATAGGCTGATTATGCTTATGATATACGGAACTATCTATCATTTACTTTAGCACCCTATTATTTTTATTCTTAATTAGCTGTTTAGTAGATAATTATGTGTATTTTTTTTAAACAGAACCAAATTTATTTTAACAGAATCTAGTGCTTCTAAAACCTGTTTATGTATTTTTATTCAAGGTTAAAAAAGAAAATAGGCACCTGCATATTTAAAATGTAAATGCAAATTAGTGTTTTTTTTACTTATTAAATTATGATGATTTTTAAATAATTTAGAATATTATTTTAGTAGATAACTTAATCATAAACTCTTTAATAATTGTTCTCTAAAGAATAAAAGGCAGACTTTGTTTAGCACGTCTCTTTTTTATAATTAAGTGTAAGAATACAAAAAAAAAAGTAAGAAAAAATAAACTTTCCCAAACTCTAACTATTCCACTGATTCACGTCTCCAGATATGAGATAACACGCTCATTCATTGTTATCAAAAAATAATATTTTAATTAAAGAATTCGCAAACAAAACAAATGATAACAATTCCTCGAATTATGTTTAGTGACCGGTACGTTATAAGATCAGAAGTCACGCCACTTGAGATCGCAATAATTGCCGTCCTTTATCTGTCGATAAAAATGTGGCCGCTGACGTCATCGTCGCAGGCGCAACCAAGATTAACCGGCGACCAACTAAATATAGAGTGTAAACATGCCTTAAGTGAATCATGTGTGCTCGCTTCAGCTGTATTAAGTAAACACTCGTGGCATTGTTGAATGTCTTGATTGTTCAACTATAAGTACTATAACGCACTTTTGTTTTTTTTATAATGGAGTGTTAAATATCCAACCCTTGTTTACCGCGTGTATTTGAAACTTAACCTCCAAAATAGTTAACCCAATGTCCGGCGCGTAAAAAATGCAGGCCCGATGTGGTTTTGTACGCACCTCCGTTGGCAAGCGAGTCGCCGGCAAGCGGCACCCAACGGCAGTCTCTCTCGAACCTCGGGGCCGACGACTCGTTCGGCACGACCGTTTTCAAGTCACAACTTCTCGATAACTTATCAGCAAGTAATTGCATGAAGTCATCGATTAAATTAAGTGCATTCTAACGGTTATAACTTATAACTCAGTCATTATTACAACAAGTTCCTTGAGAAAAGTTTGCGAAGGTTCAATGCTAAAGTTTGACAGTGGTGAACTCTACAAGTGTCCGTGAAAAAGTTGTGTGCGATCGGATTGGTCGGTTTGTTTTGTTTTGTTAAGTCGTGTCCGGTAGCAGGATGAATGGGACGCCGGCTAGAAGGCCTAAGAGCGCTTTCTCTGAAATGGTAAGTTCATCTTGAGAGCTTGCATAATGTACATAATATGAATATTCATCGAGCTGCATTTTTTTGTTGACATTGTCAAGTTGAATTAAAAAAATTGGTGTTAACCCTATCTCGTCGCAAGGTTTATTGGGTAAACCGAAGCCATTGATGGCCGGACATTTCCCCCGGATACAGTCCCCCTGCTGATTTGAAAGGGTTACAAACAAAATGATAAGTTACAATAACGTTTGCGTCGCGAATTAATTGATCAATAAAATTCATGTTTGATTTATTGTTTTGTTTACAATTTGAATAACTGATGAACTGATGAGTAGGTAATGCTCTGTTTAACTTTTACATAATTAATATTAAGTGTGGTCCAACATATGTTTATTGTTGTTCCATTAACTTGCCTCGGTTTTATCAGTTGAGCTGGCAATACTGTGTTATCGTTGATGATAATCTTTATGCCTGTACCCGCAGTCGTTTATCAATTCGGTTCAATGCTAGGCTGGGTATATTAATTATCAATTATTGACAATTAATATAGCTCGGTGCTGCTGCTTGCTTTATTAATTTATCAATAAATTGACTGATAAATGTACTGCTGAGTTTATTTTTGTAACAACATTATATGAAGACATTGTTTTGAACGATTATGCTAGTAAATATAAATTCCAATAATATAAACAAAGCGTTTTCAAAACTTGTTTAATATACATATCCATAATATACATAGCTAGTCTACCTGCTCCAAGATTTTTTTGACAACTCTTTTTTATCTATTACAAAAAGTTCTACAAGTTAGTAGATGGCCATGAACCATACAGACAGACATATAAGGGAATGCGACTTAAAATTCCGAGTATTATACGAACATAATGGTCCTGCAACTGGTAAGAGACCATTAAGAATAGATTACATGAACATAGGAAGGAATTAACTAGCCAGGAACCAATTACGTGTTAGCTAGAACTATTTTAGTTTCCTTGGTGGGAATAACCTTTTCGCTTTAAAGGAGTAGAATATTGAAAGCCTGATCTAGTCACTGATTAATAAATATTATGTAAGTAGTGGTAAATAGTAGAAGTAAAGTAGTAGTAGTAAATTCTTACATGATTCGCTCGGTCAAAGTATTTACCCAAATTGTTATGAATAAAAATTGTTTGCAAGTAGCTTAGCGTCCATTACTACTGTTCTATCGAAACACTTTAATATTGTTTCTGATGCATTCTAATAGCGGTTGTACATGCACCTGTACCTATGCAGGTACTTAATTTAATAGTTCATTTAATGTTATACTTTATGAATTCATAATCAATTTTGAAAAGTACAACAATAATCTATTGCTAATTGTGGAGGCTTGTAAATGGCTTGTGGTCAATGTGTTGATAGCTGTAAGCCACCCAAAGATAATAAAATAAAATAAAATAAAACTTACTAAAATTACAACAATATCAGTATTGATGTGAAAACTATTGTGATTTACCTCGGCTCAAGTTTTAATGTAAATTATTAAAAAATCTCTTGTCAAATCTCATGATGACATGTATTTGACAGCGTCTTAGTAATAATTTTGTGCTAATTTACATGGTCCTCATATGGCCTGACCAAGATTATGTCTGGACTTTAAAAGAAATTGCAACCTCGTGAGTTTCTTTCGGCCTTTCTTCTCAGAGTAGTCAGACAGGAAACGCCGAGCTCATCTAGCTTATTTTGAATATGACGTGTAAAAGTGGTTCCGATATCCTATTTACAGAATACATAAATTCATTTCATAAAGAATATGAAAGTTTCTGTTCAAATGTGACCTTAAAAATACCCCGATTCATAATAAAAATGACGAAACTTGGATACCTACTTCTACACTTGAGTAGACTTGTAGTATAGTCGTCGCTTTGACATTAAGTTTTTACCATAGAGTTGTAAATAATCTTTTATGATCGATCAAGTATAGTCTCCACCGTTCTGAGACCAAAATAAAATAGAACTACTAGCTTAAAAGTATATGCTAATAAGTTACATACCTTTTATAGCTTTCTAACACTGATATCTTCGGTTTATGGCTAATTTATACGGCTATGTCGAAAACGTTATGGAACACCCAATTACACTTTGCGCGACCCGGGAACCGAACCCACCCAAGTAACACATCAAAGCAGTATAACGGCCGACTTACAGCATTTCTGTATCGTTATCGCATTTTGAGTTAGTTTTATAGTACCATTATAAATGTCTATACGGCTACTGTAATGCTTATTTGGGCACAAATTATACAGCTTTGGATCCTAAATAGGTTCACAATAGTTGTTGAATTGCATTACAGACGCATTATATTAGCATTATTGTAGCCAAAAAAGGTATCAATCGCCTTAAAGTAGCATTATTATTGTCAATGAAGTTGCCAACCGTACTACAAAAACATTATACTAGCAATATTATTTATAATGAAGATGTTAATTGCATTACAAAAGCATTAGACTAGCATTAGAATGTAGTATAGGAATTATTGGAGCTATTTAAGTGTTCACAGTTAGAACTTAAATAAACCCTACATCATTGCAAAAACATCTCTAATACCACGGTACAAATGTTATAATACAATTAACGTTGTAATTTAACTAATTTGCCTAGCAATATAATATGGACGAAGACGGTCAAAAGTGACACCATATTTGTTTGCATTAAAACAAAATGTATACTACTGAATATAAGTTTTTGACTCTTTCGTTATTTCATGCCTTCAAATATTACTCGCAATTTAGTTTACTGTAAATGTCTATATAAGTTTCATTGAAAATTTTCACGCGCCTCCTATATTTTGTGGTTTTGGTCTAAAATGTTATAAAAAGATATATGTGAAATAATGAAAACAATTGTATAGTCCTAGTGTAGAACGAATTTTGTATAGCTAACATAATAGTATTGGTTGGGCAGCATTAAATAGGTCTATTGCTTTTAAAAATAGGTCCGAATGATAATATTTTTAGGTTATAAAATATTTACAAAATGGTGTCGGTCTATAGCAGCCCAGTGAGCCTTTAAAAAGGCTAATTAATGCCGCTAGCTGTATAAATACTCACACGTGAACAATTATTAGGCCAGAAGCCAGAGAGAAGACTTTTGATGAACCACTGTAGTGCCATAGTCTATAAAGTGGTTCTATATGGGTTCACCGGTATACCAGCAGACTTGATGTAGACTGAAATAGTGCCATTACTTGAACGTAATTTTGGGGATCCTTGAGCAAAACAATAAAACCCATTTTAGAATTTATACAACTTGAATCCGTTTGCCAACATTTTGTGAAACAAAATGCTGCACTTATTTTTACCTATATTAAGTTACACGTACAATGAAATCGCAACTTAGTTTTGTTATTAGCGTATTATAATCGTTATAAACATACGGTTAGGCAACACCCCAGTTAAATTAATAATATATAATATCTATATGCCCACCATAAAAAATACTGTTGTTTTTTTGATCATATAATATGTGCTTTTCCCCAATATGGCCAACAAAAGGTTTTACGAATATAGTAAAATTAATGTATATTCAGCTTTACACATTTCAATAACTCACGTTTATTTGATTTAAGAGCTGTTAGCTGTACAATAGTTCAGTAGATCATTAAAAATGCAAGCATTAAATTGATTCACATGTATGCTGTTCAGCAGTACTAGGCTTTTATTTACCACTTAAAAGTGCTATTACACAACAAAGGGCACTAAAAATAGCTCAAATCTGTATATCGGATTTACGTTGCATTATAATGGTACATGTTTATGCTATTAAGCAGCAATAAGCATTATCTTGCTACTTAAAATGCTTGTGTAGACCTTAAGGCACTAAAAACAGCTGAAAACTGTATAGCAGATTAACGTGGCATTATAATGGTTCATGTATATGCTATTAAACAGCATTTTTTTACTACTTAAAATGCTATTGTAGATCCAAATACACTAAAAACAGCTGAAAGCTATACAACTGCATTGTGGTTTGCTGCACTAAAACTAAAGGCTTTATAAAAGCATTTTGATATGCAATTATCCAAACGTTATACAGTGTAAAGCATCATAATGGTTTTGAAATACCAATATAAAGCGTGAAGATGCTCGGTGAACTTGTATAAGAGTTTATACGGACCTTAAGTTCTACATAAGTTTACTATTTGTTTGTTATAATGCTTCATGTGTTACTTGGGCAGGACCTCATGCTCAGCACTAGCGCTTGCGACAGACAGAACTACTTTCGCATTTATAATATTATTATAGATTTGGTTTTAAGATCTGAGGCAAATTACGAATTACGTACCCCAAAAAAAAAAAATGTATACCTAATTGTATATATACCTAAGGTAAAGAGCTTCATGTTTTCTTTAGAATAAGTAAAGTACATACACAATCTACATGAATGTAAAGCCACCTAACAAGGCAAAAGGGTTAATTTACGGAGACCTTGCTTGATATTTATAACTGGCCAAGACCTCTGCTTAGGTAGCCAGTCTTACCTAATAATTATGAATAAGATAAGATTAAAGAAAAGATAAGATTAAGATATATATTTCTTATATTCTGTAACTAAAATATACCTATATGTTTCATGTTGCATCTAGTTGTCAAAAGAAAGTTGTCCAAAATCAACACAGGTACTAAAAGTTTCACGAAGTACCTAAATAAAAGCTTTTAATACTATAAAAAAATATTAATTCATTCAGTAGGTAGGTACTTGAGATGGCATCATCACCTGTTTATTTGACAGTTTCACTTTCAGGTCAAATAAATAGTTGTTGGTATTCCAACAATCGAATCGTAAATTATAAATAAGAAAATCACTTTTTTATATGATAAAAAAACACTTACATAACGATTCGTGAAATATGGGAATCGGATGTCAGAAAACAGAAATCTAAATGTTACAATAGCACATCACATTCCGAATAATGTTATGCCTTCAAATAATACATCAATCACCTTGTTTAGCCCTAACATGAGCTGTGGTGAGTCCACATCGGATTCCATTTCGTCTAATAAGGGATATGACATCATAATGAGGAAACATGTTTCTTCAATACCTTACTTTGGTCAATGATCCCTCATCTAGTTTACCTCATAACCTACTTTTCTCATTATGATCATAAATACGTTAGGAAAGGTTTTCGCGTAAGATCCTACTATGATGTTATAAAAGGGAGATTTTCTATATTTTATTTTATTAACTCTTGATTTTTATTTTTGTTTTTCAACTATATATAAATTATAAATAATAAATCATAATTTTGCTTAATTTGGCTATAATTACTAACATAATATCATTTTTATATTTATTGCAATGGCTCAGAACTTTTGCTCGTCTGTTAATCTACCAGCTTGTTCACACATCACCTCAAAATAAGGAAAAAAAATATTAAAATTACATTAAATATTACCTAATAGCTTTGGGTAATATACTTTGTAATGTTAAGGTAAAATCTTTACCTACATAATTATTGAGAACATTGGCACAAAAATAACTATGACTTATCCATCAATCCTTGATTCAGAAATGTTTCAGTTTTTGCTACAGCATCGTACCTACGTACTTACCTACTCACATTCAGTTCTCTATTTTACCCAGAACAACTAATGCTACGGCTACACTTCGCGTTATCGCGAACTTTTCTTCGTGCGCTCTCTGTTGCTCAGCGAGACATCGAGGGGTGTGCGAGAGGGAGCGCACGAAGAAAAGTTTGCG
Source organism: Lithophane semibrunnea (assembly GCA_947363905.1). NCBI lineage: Eukaryota > Metazoa > Arthropoda > Insecta > Lepidoptera > Noctuidae > Lithophane > Lithophane semibrunnea. Next base: position 16,847,827 of record OX376190.1, on the reverse strand, counting down.
ATAACGCGAAGTGTAGCCGTAGCATAAATGACAATTTCCTAGAATGTTTTTCTGAATAAAAGCACAGCTTTCATTTATAATACACATGCTGCTAAACAAAAACCTTTTCATGTAGAAACCAGTAATATTTTTTCATACAAACTTGTATCATAGACAATAGAACAGGCTGTATATCCACGGTATATTCTAAAACAAATGGACAAAAAGCAGTGTTTTGTGTTAGTAATCCTGTGTTAGTATCTTCATTTTCATTCTTTTTTAAGGCTTTAATTTTTCAAATAATCTGCTTAATACTTTTATTGCATACCTCATGTAGGTACTGTAGAACTCCGAGGTGAGCCTAGGGTATCGGCACTAATAAAACACCGTATTTCGATAGTAATGAGTAATTATTGCTATGAATGGGCTACGTATTTCATATTATTTTACATTAATCTTCTGGCTCCCGCCCTGACAGCTCGCGGGGCACATCTCGTATCTTTTTTACCTATTCTAAATATAAATCTAATGGTTGTCTGCTAAACATGCCAGCAACTTGAAAGCACTAAGGTTTTAATCTAAACCATGCAGAGTTAAGCCTCTACAGTACTTAAGGTGGTGATGGTGGTGTCAATTCAGTTTAGTCCAGCGCTGGAGTTTTTACCATTATAAATTCTATCAATTAAAATTTGAATTGCATATTAACTACAAAGTTGTTTTTCTCTCTTCAGTCCAAATCTGCTAAGAGCGTCTAAAATCTAGAAAAAAAAAAGATGAGTCGTCTAGGAGAACGAACATTCTCATACTAGATAGACTGCTGAATCATATTCCTCCTTTGCCGAAGTCATAAACAGATAAAAATTGTACACACCAAACTGGCAACAGTTTTCGAAGGATCGGGCTAACTATTGGGTCCCCTATAGAACCTCATCACTTCTATGATTTAAATTATTCATCAATTACATAATCAGCCTATAATGTTCCCACTGCTGGGACACAGGCCTCCTCTCTATGAGAGGGAGTGGGCCGTAATCCACCACGCGGGCCCAGTGCGGGTTGGTAGATGTCACATGTCTTCGAATTTTTGGTTCTAAGACATGCCGGTTTCCTCACGATGTTTTCCTTCACCGTTTTGAGAGCAGTGGTGATGAAATTATTTACACAAAGTAAAGCGCCTGTCGGGGTTCGAACCTACGACCTACAACTCGTAAGTCGCGGCCGTTACCACTGGGCCACCACTGCTCTCTATGCTTGGTATTATATCGGATAGTGACCATCATAGACATCTACCAATAGTAAATAAAACCTTATTACTTATAGTTTTTTTAACATAAAAAATACCTTAAAAATGACTCCTCATTTTGTTAGCAGAAATGACCACTATGTTTTTTTGTTACTTAGCCAAAACTTATTTTTGTCGCTTAATCTATATGTCTTAGTTTTTAAACATTAGTGCATAACAGTTTTAAAACATTAGTGTTCATGGTTGTTAAGAAATGTTTGTATGAAAAATGCAACTTCTTTAAAATTCCCCATACAAAACGCTGATTTCATAGGTGGGGACCTAATATTACACTATTTCGCTATCACTCTTACACACTACTGGACATCTAAAGAGCGTCCTTAATACCCTGTTTTGTTCAGCAGCCATTAGAACAAACTGCGCGTACTAGTCGGTAACGGACCTGGACATTACCATAATCACTACAGCCACTACTCTTGGCTCTTGGCAGGTGAGGAGCCCCCAATAGCATGTTGTTAGTCCAAATGTACCTATAGTAGTCATTCACGATAATAAAGGAAATATGTACTATGTAGCGATTCCATTTGGAAACAAGGACACAGTATAAAAACGAATTACTTATTATCATCCATACAAATATTATAAATTCGAAAGTAACTCTGTCTGTCTGTCTGTATGTTACCTTTTTACGCCTAAATCACTGAACGGATTTCGATAAAATTTGGCAAGGCGATAGATAGCATCCCGGGGAAGACATATGCTACTTTTTATCGACATACCGCGCGGGCGAGCAGAAACTAGTTTTTGTATATTTAGGTCCGATTCAAGATAACTATTACAACTAAGGGAGGATTTAAAAAATGAAACCGAACGCGATCAGCACCTAAATTACGTTTATGGGCTGTCAGTGTCATTATTTTCTGTGGAATATTGACACTGACAGCTCTAGAACGCGCGATGTGTTGATCGCGTTCAGTTTCTATGGTCAAATCCGCCCTCCATGTGCCATCAAGACCTTAAAAATCAGAATACAAAGGTTTAATTATAATACCAGCCTATTATTATCCCACTGTAAGGCCTCTTCTTGTACAGAGAAGGCACGAGCATTGATCACTACGCTTGCGCAAGACAGGTTGGCGATTTCATACATAAGTTAACAACACAAGTCCATATTTCCTAACGATTTTTTTCCTTCACCGATGTCAGTTATGTCCAAGATAAACTCAGAAAGTACTGTATAATGATTTGAAAAGTCATAAGTGCTTTCTGAGTGAGTGAGTGAGTGAGAAATATTAAAGCTTCTTTTCCTTCTTACTCTTTAAGAATCTTAGGTATAATACTCACATTCAAAGTAGCAGAACATGTAAGATCATTATATCGTAACATTTCATAATTAATTCAAATCAAAATAATAAATTATGGCGTCGTGTTCGGAATTTGAATTGGAAAACGGAATTCAGTTCTCTGTCCAATAAAATCGTAAGCGTTCCGATTCGCTTCATTATAACTGGAATTTATTTTTTACTATAATTATGAGAGCTCCACTCTTGCCTTTAACGAATTAATTCTCGCAGTTTATTTTATTGTTTTAAACATAACATCTCATAATTGCTTTTAGGTTAATTGAGTAATTAATATCGCTCCGTGAATTATTTATTCGCGGAATTAAATGCACTATTTCACTATGGGATCTTGGCTCAATAATCGATTTCAAACTCTAACACTCATTAAGTTGAAGGCGCAGCAAGTGGCGCCACCGTCTAGTTATGTTACGAAGTTTCTGGAATCACCGAAGAGGTCGGATAAGAGTGATACTGGCTGGTGACAGTCAAAATACAATAGACGCTGATATATTTAGTAACCTATTCCGCTTGACTATTCTTCAAGAGTCATAAAAACCCTGTAAGAAATCGACACGTGTTTCACCTCTCAACGAGGCATCTTCAGGATGACGATTGACCAATTGCAAACCAGAACGCGACGTGTTACCACACCGAGCGCTGGACGCAGAGAACACATGACAGTCACTCTAGCGGAGCGTCGCATCGATGGTTACGTGGCGACTGTCTCCTGATGACAGAATTAGGGGGAGCCGCTATCTTACCACTTTGACGACGAACTGCTATATTCTGGCACAATCTTGATTTTATTTAAGCTGCTGAACCACTAATATACCATGACAAAGTGTATAAAGTAAAAGTGTAAAGGCTATCCTGCACCGTTAAAGTTAGTTTTTATTCTACCCCATTTGGCATTGATTTTCCTCCGAATAATTAAGCATCGAAAGATAACGATCAAAAGATCCAATCCTGTTTCTCTCAAGAAAATCAATAGATTACAAGTTTCTAAAGAATACTTTCAAATCTTCAAGGTAAAGAAACGAGTTCTTCAAAGTCTAATTTGATGACTGCAAAAGATAATACGATGTTGTGAAGGAATACTACTAGCAACTGACTCATGCCTATTTATTCGGCAAATAACGCCCAAATCAATCACACTATTTGTCCTTGTTGCCAGGTACTATTGGGAGGCTACAAAGTAAACAAAAATGCTGTAATAAATAAATAAATAAATAAAAAACAAAAGCTAATTTTAAAGCATCGTTCATTTGTTTCGGTTTGATGTTTCGTAGTCACTATTAACAGCACGTTTCTTCATCAAAAATAACAGCCAAAGTAACGTCAAAAAGTCAAAGAAACGGTTTTCTTTTGACGATACTTTGGCTGTTACTTTTGGTAAAGAAACTGGCCGTAAAACTCCACTAGAGTTGGTAAGCTGCAAAGCAAATTGTCTCTTCAATAACTATGAACAGTATAAAGAGAATTGTATTTGCAACCGGTACCTATCTAAAATATTATTTATTTATTTAATACTTTAAGCACACACATGTAAAGAGGCGGACTTAATACCTTAGGCATTTTCTACCAGTCAACCTTTGGGGGCAAATATTAGACTATACAATACTGTGAACAAACTTATATCTTCCGGACAATTAGATAATCTTACAATTATCCACTGGTTCTCTATCTAAACTATGTCAAACTGGACCTATGAAAATACTTAATTATACCTGTTAAAAGTACTCAAACAATAGAGAGGCACTTTGGGTATGGTTTGGAGAAACGACAATTAAGGATATGCGACTCTGATGGAACAAATTCTATGAAAACTTCACGGTAATTGTTCCACCGTGTCGCGTCGTCGCGCCTGTCTGTGGGAGCCTTTATTCTAACTTTCGATATGACAATAGAAATTCGGCATTAGTGTTATATAGTAGGCAATATCGTATGTATCAACTATATTAACTGCCATATCGACCGATAACTAAAAGAACTATCGAAATTCATGGAGAAACATCGCCTTTGTCACCATCGGCAAATACACTATCATTCCTTCAATGTAGATCGCGTTTTTTTTTTTGTAAATAGAATTAGAATTGCGCTGGCAATGGCCTGAATAATATCTACTACAAAAGAGTTTGACAAGTTTTAAACCTCAGATTCTCATTTCAAAAACCGAGTGTATAGATAATTACAGTCCTTCTCAAGTAGCCTTGAATAATAATAACATAGGCATGTGCAATAAAGAAGTGAAGCCTGCATTGCAGTGCATATCGCAGATCGGGGCCCGCCCACCTGCCATACAAATGATGCAAGGGAGTCACGGCTCAGGGGAGCCATTGAACGAGACGTATGCGTGTGCGCAGGTATAGTAATTAAATCAAGATCAATTTCTGAATCATGCGGAGGGAAGTTGGTTTGGATGTGTTTTTTTTTGTGTTCGTTATTTATTAGTTAGAGTTTTTGTTAGACGTTGGTATTCATTTATCTTATAATTTATGAACCACTGTCTGTATTTCGTGGTTGTACATATTATTATGGACTAGCGACCCGACCCAATAGGGACATGTCATAACATCGATTTTTTTTTGCTATACCTAAGGTAAATATAAAACCGTATCTGAATCCATTGTGTAGTTAGGAAAATCCAAGTAGTCACATAGACAGACACGTAAAGCGACTTTGTTTTATACTCTGTAAGTAAGTTAGATGCTATAAGCTTTTGTAAATATTGACGATTACCTGCGCCCCGCGGTTTCACCCGCACAAGTCTCGATCCCGTGAGAATAACGGGATAAAAGAATCATATGTCCTAACCCAGGTCATGGTCTACCCATGTGCCAGATTTCGTCCAAATGCGTTCAGCCGTTTTAGCGTGAACGCGTAACAATCAAACTCATCTTTTGCATTTATAATATGGACCTATTAGTAGGATACCAAATACTTAGTGAATTTCAGCCTACGTTGTTTTAGCCCTAAAACTTAACACTTACCTCAGTTCTACCAAACCTGTTGAATATTCTATGGTTTACGTTCGATATTGACGATAAATGGTCTTGTGACCTTCATGCCTAAATGCCAAAGGTTCAATGAACCCTCGAATCAACAGATCACTAAACTTATAGACAACTTTAATAGCAGTATATCGTAAGTCAACGCTCAAGAGGTGTGTATAGTTTTCTAAGTTAAATATTGTAAACAAGAGTGCACTCAAAACTTTGTGATTGCTCTCAAGTTTAAGCTCAAACTTAGTGATTTGTTTTCTAAGTTATTTCTATAGAAATTATTGTTTAACAATCTTGGAAGATGAATTAAATATGAATACACTAACATAAGCTTGTAAGTAACCAGGGGGCTTAAAACGGCCACTTTGGCAGAATCATAATAGGAATTATTCATAATAGGATCTGCATGCATTTCATATTACGAAATAACTCATCTGTTTGACAGTTTTCTATGGAGATTCGTAAAATGGTCCACAAATTATGAATTATTGCTTTTTGTGTCAAATTAGAGGAATTGCTAATGACAGCTGGAAATTCAGGAAATGAATTGATTATAGAGGAATTGCTAATGTGGCCGTTAGGCCCCTGCACTTTAGAAAGAGCCTTTATCAAGCAGTGGACTGTGTTAAAGGCTGGCGACGATGAATGCCATCGTCATGAAGCCGACACACAGATCGATTTGCGCATTCAATTCTGCTGCATACCTGTACGCCCACGATATAACACAAAAATGCGCTTAACTAGCTTTGTCGCTTCCTGTTATGCATCAGGTTACTTTAAAGTTGCATTTATCAATGGAAAAGTGCTTCAGTATCACTTCACGCATTTCCGTATTCTTTTACACCTACTCAACTTTCGTATACGTCATGTCTAGATCCTATATCACAAACTAATTTGTAAACTATAATTTGGGCCTTTTTATAGTCCTCAAGTAGGTAGGTGATCGATGTAGATTTTTTACTTGTGCATGTTACTCATCTTCTATGAAAAACTTTAAAATAATCTATGCTTTAAGAGCCAAATTGGTCTGTTAAAAAAATTAACGTGTTATTTTTCAGCACAATTTAGAGTGACCGAATATTCAGCGCTAATTTATAGGAACCTTCAAATTTTTTTCGTCACTGCTAGCTATTATTTTCTAAGCATCCTGATTACCTATCCGCATAAGTCACAATTACCTATAAAATAATAATATAATAAAACAGCAGTTAATAAAACATAAATCAAGTAACAGACGCTAACGGCGCGGTTAATGAGCTGTGTACTTACTTAACAGTGTTGCTCAAGCGATACGAGTAATAACTTAATGCCAACGTAGAACCATCTCGGCTGTTACTAACGGGATGAGATGATGCATCATGAAAAGTATGTATCGGCCGGATGAAGTATGCGGACTACTTTTGAGTGCCTCGTTGGTGCGCATGCGTGACTGTTGACGTACTGACCGTCCTAAGAATCTTAAGGCCTATCCTAATCCTAATCCTAACGTAATACTAATAATACTTAATACTAATGTTATAAATTCGAAAGTAACTCTGTCTGTCTGTCTGTATGTTACCTTTTCACGCCTAAACCACTGAACAGATTTCGATAAAATTTGGCAAGGAGATAGATGCCATCCCGAGGAAGGACATAGGCTACCTTTTATCGACATACCACGCGGGCAAAGCCGCGGGCGGGAGCTAGTAATATTATAAATGCGAAAGTGAGTTTGTTTGTTTGTTACGCTTTCACGTTAAAAAGGCTGAACGGATTTGGATGGAATTTAGCACAGGGGTACACCAAAACCTGGAATAGGACATAGGATACTTTTCATCCCGATATTCCCACGGAAACGAGACTTACACGGGTGAAACCGCGGGGCGCAGGTAGTTCACACATAAGCGATATCGCTGTTGCGTTCGGTAGCGATACTGGTCCAACGTGACTAATGGCCGATTCCTATAATTTACGGACCGTTAGTATGGTTAGAATTAAGACTCTTGTATTTTAACCATTAATAACGCAAAGACCTCATAGCTTTGCATAGCAATTAGATCCTCCCTTATTGAAGTAGCTATCACAGGTAAAACTAGCTTACGAATCTATTTTTATGCCCAGCTTGGCAATTAAAAAAAAAACCACTGGAAAAAAGATTCGTTTTGTTTAAAAAAATTGTTACCACTAACGTGCCACTTACTGTACACACGGCTACACATCAATTTCCAGTATAAGCTGATCTCGCATTGTATAGGATTTCCTTACAATGCGAGGTCAGCTTATACTGGAAATGTATAGCTTGATGTGAAGCCGTGTGTACAAGCTCAATACTTTATTTTCGTGATTTTCAAACAAAATTTCTATTCCTAACCATTTTTCTGTTTCGTATTTCCCCAGCATCCAGTAAGCATATAACTCATCATCTGCCTAGCCTTTTCCCAACTATGTTGGGGTCGGCTTCCAGTCTAACCGGATGCAGCTGAATACCAGTATTTTACATGGAGCGACTGCCTATCTGACCTCCACAACCCAGTAACTGGGTAATACGATACCCCTTGGTTAGACTAGTTGTCAGACTTTCGTGCTTCTGACGACTCGTAACGACTGTCAAAGATCCACAAATGACAGCCGGGACCAACGGCAATGTGAAAATCGTCACCCATCCACGGACCAACCCCGGCAAGCGTAGCTTAACCTGATGGATCGGCCCGAGCGGCTGTTATTACTTAGCCACGAGCTCCAGTAAGCATATAACTAAAAAGAAATATTATTCTCGATGTTGGCATAATATCAGGAATACGAGCAGTAGACGTCTGTTACCATAAACCAATCCACGGAAAAGGCCTTAGACTGTCTTGCAACCTGTGAGCTTCCGTGATATAGAGAGTACCAGAAATTCTTACTGATCAAATTGCATTATCTGGAGTGACAACTAAGTTGATTTTATTTGTTGACTGGCTTTTTCCCTTGTATATGACACAGGAATACTTTTTATCCAGGTAGTACGTACCTGTATAAAAAGTATATTATGTCTTTACCCAGGTCATGGTCTATCTGTGTGCCTCATTCAAATCTGCACTCTGCAAGACAGGCCTGAAAAGGTAATAGATAGACAGATCGACATTTATAATATTTGTATGGATGGATAGTATGGATTTGCTTGTAAGTTTAACAGATAAGATCAGATATTTATTTTCTTGAATGTTTCGTAATACTTACATATGAATGACTAAGTCCCGATGACAGTCATGAAAAAAAAACCCACTTCTTTACACGTAATAAAAGATAAATAGGATATCATGTTGTTTTGATTTACCAATAGGAAGGATGAATTTAGGATAAATATTTTAATTTATCCTTCTACATCCGGCAAATTTGAATTCGAATTTATAAACGAATTAGCTGAGAATAAACAAAAGCAAAGCTCATGAAACTATAATAATTGTTAGTCTACGGCACGACACGGTTCCCTTTCAAACTGTGTCTACCTTGGCTATGTGACTACGTTGGTCTCGTGGTCGCAAGCGGGACTGCTAAGCGTGGAGTCCTGGGTGCGTTTCCCAGGTTTTTTCCATTAGGAATTTCATAGTAACAGCCCGGAGTTTGGAAGTTGGTGGTGTGAGCCCCGTTCCTCGGTGCGCACGTAAAGCCAGTAGTCCTGCGCCTGATCTCTCTCCGGTTGTGTCGGATTGCCGTCCCATCGGACTATGAGAGTGAGGGAAGTGAGAGTGCACCTGTGTCTGCGTACACACTTGTGCATATCTCCCGCGCTGAAGGCTATCCTCCTCTGAGATTGGTCGCCATGGCCGAAATTTGGTCTGGAGAACTATAAGTTTCTTATTAGTAAGCAGTGGACCACTTGATTGAATGGACCACTGGTGATTGAATGGACCAATGGACCAATGGTCCAAGTGGTGTAAACTGTTCTTTATTTTTATTAAAATTGTTATTTTACTAATGAGTTCCATTGCATAATTATGAATTTGTGACTTCAAAACATAAATGTATAATTGAATTCGCCTAATTGTGTGTTTACTTCGTTATTTATATTGATAATATAGTTTTAAAGCATAATTTTCCTTCCTTATCCAGCTAATTTTACATTAGGTACAAAGAATATATCTGTATACCGGTCGGACATGCAGTTTGACTTCATTATTACTTGAAAAATTCAATAAATCAACGACGCAGCATCGCCAACGTACCAAAGGGATAAAGAGCTGGACTTTGACTGTCATACCTATACTCCATTTGAAATAAGATTAGACATTTAAACAAACCTTTTTACAGTCCGTTCAACCGATTTTGACTTCTATACCGTAGGTATAAGGATGATGGTTACACAATATTAACTGTCAAAATCGGATGAACGGACTGTAAAAAAGGCTTATTTAAATGTTTAATCTTATTTTAAATGGATTATAAGTATGAACAATTTTTTATAATCTTTCCATTCTATAAAAACATTAAAAATAGAGTGACTCTAAACTATAACATTCTATTCGGTATTGATTCAAAATTATACATTGAAACTGAACTAAAAACATTTTGGGCGAACAGAATCGCGTAATCATGCAAAACCCAATACTTGTCTCACACATGATACTAAATGCGATATCATTACAAAATACCAACATAGTCTTAAAACAACATTTTATTTGGCGTTAACGACAAAACAAGTCCCGCGTTTCAAACAAGCAGATTCCACTATATTTATATTTATAGCAACATTTTGCGAAAACAACTAATTCTTGTTGTATCGAATTACGTCACCGGTTGGAGGTTTGATCACAGAGTAAGAGTGCACAGAAGACCCACTTTGTTACTTTTTCTTTTCTAAATAGATACAGTGACTTTACCCTGTCTACGACTTCACTACGAAAACGCTACGACTATTCTACTAAAACGCTATGAAAGAAAACTATGCTACAAATACGCTACGTCTGTGCTAAAGAGTTCTACGTAAACACTACGACTGCGCTACGAACACGCTACGATAATACTAAGAAAACGCTACGACAGTGCTACGAAAACGCTACGAGTGCGTTACGAAACCGCGACGTCTTCTCTATAATAAAAACCCTACGAGTTTTTGCAGTACTGCATTCTGTATTTTTTTCTTAATAATATAATGCTACGTTTACAAAATCAAAATCTATACCTAGCATATGGCATAGCACCCTTTTCCGAAACAGAACAATGGTAGATATATAAAGTTTCTTACGGCTCCTGATTATGTGTCACCCAGCACCTTACCGCACCTCTGTAGGTACCTTGATTTTGTGAATCTTCTGCTTGTACCTGTTTTGTAGTTTAATGTTTAATTTAATACGGGGACGTTCGGCGGTCGCGTAGGAGCCAAGGTTGCGGCTTGTGGTGCGACCGGATGGTGCAGACATGCATTTTTGAGACTCAAATGTGACGAGAAATGGGCGTAGAATGTGAATGGAATCAATTAGGACTGCCAGTACTTATGTTTAAATAAGGAAGAAATGATGAGCGTCTCGGGACAAAGAGAGTGAAAACTGCAGAAAAAAAAAGAATGAATGGTAGCTTTAGGTATTTTTTTTATTTTTTGGAGCCCCATGATTGCATTTACCATAATTATGAGAAAAATTCTATTGTTTTTTTACACCATCTGGTAAGTTATCGGTAAGTCACCACGCGTAATAAAAATAGTCGTAAGTCTCACTACCGTTAAATGATTGCACGAATCGACAAGCACTAAAATAGACTTCTTAACACTAATCCTTCGGCCATTTAATTTCATACGGCATGCAATTCGAAAAGAGAGAAAATGCTTCTCGCATTCGAGAAATAGTTCACCGCATGGTTGAGTACAGACTTGAACGCCTTGGTGACTCAGCACGAGTGATATTTATGTTCTATAATGTCAATCGTAAGGTCACACAGGATAAAGTTGAAGGCGACTGAGTATTCTTCACCTACTTTAGTAGCTGAGATTATTTAAAAAATATGATGAGTCGGTAATTATAGTCGAACTATTAATTGTTTACCACTTTTGGCAACAATTACCAGTAAATTAAAACGATTGAAACTGTCACATATACTAATATATCTAAGGCCTATTTAAATCCTTGTTTCCAATATTGATGTTATTTCCAATTCAACAAACATCAACTTTATGCAAGTGTAAATAAAGTTGATTTTATACTGACTGTACCATTGAAAAAGTCATTAAAAATATGAAGTTGTAGCGCAAACTGAACCTTATATGTAGGCATTACAGTTGTTTTTCCTAAAACTCGTGTTTGTTTACATGTTAGGCAAATAAATTGCGAACGCAGAATAGTCATCTTCTGAAGTGTAAGTGTCATTCGACCTTAGGGTGGTGAGGTCGACTATATCTATCGACCAATCAACTAACACGCAATCCAAGATGGACACTGGTGCCGATTCTCTTGTACACCGAACTAAACTAACTAAACTATCACTAAAATTCCTTACTTTTTACTATGAGAATCGTAGAGCTATTCTGCCAAAAAAAAACTCTAAATTTAAAAATTATTTTGACACAACTAAAATCGAATTTGACAATCGCGACTCCACTTGGTACCTACTTGTTTGCCTAACACGTGATTTTTTTTTAGCCAGAGTGGCGCGCAATGTGGCCGTCTCGACGTATTTTTATATGGAATTTTTAACTTTTTGGAAGATAACAAAAAAAAAATTACCAACATGTGGAGTATTACAGGATTGCGGGTTGCAAAGGGGGTCAAAATTGTCATTATTTTTGCGATAGGACACACCATTTTCGAGATATAAGCAAAAGAAAATAAAAAAGATACAGTATCGTTTTGTAACTGAATTCGAGATGTTGGTTTGAATTTTAGTTCATGACATCTAATTTTATTCCACACATTTTTAATCGTGATTAAAAATAGTCAGTTAGTTAGAAGATTTTAGATATAGAACAAAAATTTTGGTTAAAACGTCAAATTCAGAATAGCATTTTCACTAAATTAAAACCCAGTGCCATCTTAGTGATATCAAACTAAATTATAGTTAAGTTGTGTCAGATAGAGTCTATTTCAGAATAAGTTAGCTCGTTTGACAGGACTAAACTAAATTTTAGGGATTTTTAGTTTAGTTTACTTAGAGAATTTTGTAACAAGAGAATCGGCACCACTGTCAAATATTCATACTACAAAATAATGATTCAATTGTTTTGCCTAGGCCTCCCACAAGGTGGACCAACGATCTATTGACGAACGTCGCAGGATTTCTCTGAATACGGGTAGAGCAGAAACGGTGGCTGTTGTGATTCTTGGGGAGGTCTACGATGTATTGAATGTTCGATTTATTAACCATTCGATATTATGAACGTTCGAGTATTTAGACGTTCGATTTATAGTGGTCGATCAATTGATATTCGATAATTTGGCATTCGATTTGGCATAGTACACCCTATGACAGGCGCCTATGAGGAGGACCCTATGAGGAGCTCGTGGCTAAGTAATAACAGCCGCTCGGGTCGATCCATCAGGTTAAGCTACGCTTGCCGGGGTTGGTCCGTGGATGGGTGACTTATTTATTTTCACATATCGAGACTCCTCCATGTATCGGAATGCATGTTAAGCCGTTGATCCCGGCTGTCATTTGTGGATCGTTGACAGTCGTTACGAGTCGTCAAAAGCACGAAAGTCTGACAACCAGTCTAACCAAGGGGTATCGTATTACCCAGTTACTGGGTTGTGGAGGTAAGATAGGCAGTCGCTCCATGTAAAATACTGGTATTCAGCTGCATCCGGTTAGACTGGAAGCTGACCCCAACATAGTTGGGAAAAGGCTAGGCAGATTGATTGACTCTATGACAGGCAGTGGATGTTTTTCGTTATTTAAATTATGAAGATGATTTTGGTATGGCTGACCCTCTATGTTTTTGGCGTGGAAAATGACAAACACACAATAGGTGCGAGTAGTTCTAACATGCGTCTAAATATAGTAACACCAATAAACCGCACGCAATCTACACTACACTACGCGCGAAGGTAGCAACCTTTCTATACTCCGTGGTAGCAACGTATGTGAAGCCTATGTGTTTGAACTATACAGATTATTCAATATGAAATGATGGATGGAACCAACATTTATGTAAATGGTAACATCACACATCAATGTATTAATTGCTTCCCAATCTGCCCATAAATCTTTTGATTGCCGTATGAGAATAATCGGATGCTTATGTTCTATGGATACCTATGTATGTAGCGATGTCGGGTTTTTCAAATATTGATTTAATAACATGGATAATATCAAATAAATTGCTGACAGCACTCCTTATTTCTTGACCACTATTTCGTCTTTCTTTCAGGAATGTTGAATTCTTAAAAAAAAATAACTTTACAGAAGCAAAGATAATGCGCAAAACCCTAGAGTTAGGCACAATACGTCCTGCCGATACCTGCCAGAGTCGCGGGAAAGTCCGAAACGGTTACCGTGGCCTCTGGCAAAATACAGGCAGCCTCGGAAAACGGGTGGGTTTTAGTCAGTAAGAGTCTGACTCACAATTTCACACCAAAAAAAAAAGAACGCACAATTCGTCAAAAGCAGTGTCAATATACCTGACACATGAGCCGCAATAGGCTCGCTGTACACATGAGCTTATAAGTACCTGATAATGCTGGAATAGAGACACCGTTCCGCCAAATCTAGCGAAGGATCTTTGCCCAACACAGGAATCGAACCCAGGACCTCATGGTCAGCAGTAGCGCTTGCGACCACTAGACCAACCGAGTCAGTAACAGTTTTCTCTTCCGTAGATATACTCTGAACCTATCCAATACACATATGAATACGTGACTTACCACCACATACCACCTTCAAACCTCCATACAAAACAAAACTCAAAGCGCAAATACCAGTAATCATAATTAATAACTATATTCAAAGGAAACTAGCCCTTATTAACAATCGGTCACGGTTGCTTTCTATGCCAGGGTATTACTTTCACCATACTCATGGGTAATGCAAAGTTCTATTAATAGTGCTGTGTTACTGAACTTGAAATGGGACGATCGATGGTTTGTCAACATGGCAACTCTTTTTATTATAATACCGGCCATGTGCGAATCGGACTTGCACACGAAGGATTTCGTACCATAAAGTCGAGCAAAAAACGTTGAAAAAACGCGTTTCTTTTTGTATGGAGACCCCCTTTAATTATTAACTTTACTTTTATATTTGATAGAGCCGCAACAGAAATACATCATCTGTGAAAATTTCAACTGTCTACCTAAATATGGTTCATGAGATACAGCCCACTGACAGACAGTCAAACGGAGGGACGGACAGCGGAGGCTTAGGAACCGTTTGGCACTTTTCGGTTATTTTGGTACATCATAGCCTTTTCCCAACTATGTTGGGGTCGGCTTCCACGTCGGGTTCACTATTCGGGTACGTAACCCTAAAAACAGTATTTTAGGTATGAACTCTGAAGAGTTTTTGTAGGCGTTTCAGTATTTTATGTTTTTTACGGTGTTTCGTTATCCATAATTTTATTTTTCCTCTGCATCTACTTTTATAATATTCAATGTGATGTGATTGTAACAAACATAATAAGATACATGCAAACCTGATACATGTACCTTCGTTTAGATTCAGAGAACTTGATTTTTTTTTTCTTCGTATCGCTCACAAAATTAATAAAAGATAATTTATTTGAATAAAACAAAAAAATGTGTTCTTGATTTCACCGTATGAATATAAAAAAATGCACCTTGTGCAGTAAAAAAAAAAGATGACTGTTTTTTTTTATTTTACAACACCGTTTCACCGAAACGAGATTTTATCGCTAAAATATGCATTGAAATTAAATACGGATTTTATTTTGGGCTTATCTGGTCGATTTTATTTGCGATTGCGATTTTATACTGCCTGATATTTCGCGCTATTTACCTTTACATTCGGACAAACAGATGGACAAATTGTATTGAGGTTTCAATGTTGTGCGAGACAACCAGTGCTGCTAATCAACTTGAAAATGAAGTTATACCTAAATGCTTTTATTTGTTAGAAGCTTCCACTTCTAAGGGCTGATTTAACCAAAGGCAGATATCTTTTATTCGGGGAATAAAATTGACGTCTGACAGTTTTTGTATAGAAAATCTGTCAAAAATGTAATATTTATTCGCTGGTTTAGCTTACTTTACATATAACTATAAAAGGATAAAAGTTTGGTCGAATTCACGCTAAGTGATTCGATGAATATATAGTACGAGTAAGTGAGTCTAAGTATGTATTGTATAAGTAACTATGAACTTCAGATGGGTCTCTAACCATAATCAAAGTTATTTAAGTGGCAATTGAAGTTTGGTTTTGTTTTTAATCGGTGATTTGAACCGGCGAATATCCAAAATCCAGTTTTAATAACAGCAAATAAAAAACGATAGCCACGGTTCCCGGGACTGATCATTGGCTATCTTCAACGTGATAACTTTAGACATTATAAAATAACCATAAAATGAACGTAAAATAAAGTTGCTTCATTATTCTCAAAATACATTTCTGATTAATAATGTCGTGAACATAAATAACACAATCCTTCAAAAACGTAGCGTATGACGAGCGATCTGGGGGCCAAGTCTACTAATTTTCAAACGTGTCGGTGGTCTCGCAATGATGAGTTTTTGACAGATTTTGTATGGCATATCTGCCAAAATCTGATCATTGTGAGACCACTGACACGTTTGTAAATTAGTAGACTTGGCCCCCTGATAGAAACATAGCTGACATGTTTTTCAACAATTTCCAGCGCTCACTCAAAAAAGCGTTTTTTTTTAAAGTGGAGTAGAAACGCAATTTCTCTCGGAATATTCTTTTTCAGTTTTTTTTTAAGTTACTAAAATGTCGTCCTACCAGTACAGTATGTAGTTATCTGGACAGGTTTATCATTGGCTTCGTTTAAATCCTGGAAGGTGCAGGTGGTTAATAAAAAAACAACCGTCTTCCAAAAAAAACACAAAAAAGTGAAAAATTACTTTAACTTCGGAAGTTGGTGTCTGTGCTTTTCAATTTTCATTTTTTGCCACCGACTTCCGAAAGTCGATTGTTTTTTTTTGTAAAAAGATTTTAATTTTCACTTTTTAATTGTGGAACCTACCCCAAACAAATTCGAATACCACTACCTTCTATGTAGGTAAATAACAGTGACGGAGTCAAATAAAATATCGTGTACGACTCGTCGAATACGTAATTATTGAAGCTAACTCAAAAACTACGCAAGCAAATTTCATAAAATTTTATATGGGACCACCTCTGAAGCATGACCTACCAAACAAAAACATTATCATCAAAATCGATTCATAATTGGCGGAGTACACGCAAGCACCCAAGCATCTGCACAGCCCTAGCTAAACGCACAAGCACTGCAAACAATTGCAATTAGCGCCACTACGCGGACTCATTGGAAAGCCGTCCGACGAACCGGACAAACGCCGGTGATCCAGCCAATCTGTAACTGGAGCACTTTGACGGAAAACCGGATTGACACCGCGTGCGCTACGGACGTCACGACCCAGCCGACCGAATAGAGAACTGTTCAAATGTGCTTTTACTTTTAACTTTTTGTGAAAATACTTTTTTGTGACTATTTGAAAAAGAAACGATTAAACGTCGTGGAAGATTGAAAAGTTTTAATATGCATCGAAAAGTCAAAGTCAAATTATTTATTTCAAGTACCTTGGTTATATCAAATAGGAGAATTCACTGTATAAGCATAAGCATAATCAGCCCTTAATGTTCCCACTGCTGGGACACAGGCCTCCTTTCGGTGAGAGGGAGTGGGCCATAATCCACCACGCGGGCCCAGTGTGGGTTGGTCACATGTCTTCGAAGTCACTGTCAATTATTAAGGATGTAAATTCCTAATTAAAAAACTGGAGAACAATACGGCTCCAAAATTAACTCATGATAGCTTTGACTACTTTCTCTTCATTTATCAAAGTGTTACTTTTGCAAATGCAATAGCCTGGGGAATTTACGCCAAAAACTACGGTAACTGCAATAATTATAAATAACTAGTAGCGCCCCGCGGTTTCACCCATCATATGTCTCAATCCCGTGGGAATATCAGGATAAAAAGTATCCTATGTGTTAATCCAGGTTATAAACTATCTGTGTGCCAAATAACATCCAAATCGGTTCAATAGTTTTTGCGTGAAAGAGTACCAAAACTCCATCCATCCATCCATACTTACAAACTTTCGCGTTTATAATATTAAAGTTAGATGAAACCTTACATAATAATTTTACTTACCTAACGGCAATAACTCTTAAACGTGTTCAAATATCATATATTTGTCAGGATGCACAATACTTCATTAGGGTTAGATCAAGCGACCTTTATCCCGTCTCCAACCATATATGGCACCTCAAGACGTGTTGCGAAATCGGATTAGTTTCTCAGTAATCCTATTGATAGCCCATCTATAGGCACCTTAGGTATCCCTTTCAATTAGGACTCCTACAGATACGAGCCAAACATGGTTGTCTCGACTATGAATAGGACCTTAGTACCGTTAAAGGTGACTAAGGAATTAAGTGGATGGGCAGTATCAATTTGTAAACTGATAGCATCAAACTAGTCATCCAGCAGCCTTCTACGTGATTATGGTTTTATGTATGGCATCCACATAGGGAAATAGGATCATAATTATGGCGCTATCGACAGTGCAATTTACTACAAGAGACATTTTACTTCCTTAGAAGATAATTTTTTTCATATCCTTAACGACATGGCCAGACATCGTAGACACACGGCTACACGTCAAGCTATACATGTCCAGTATAAGCTGACCTCGTATTGTACGGAAATCCTATACAATACGAGACCAGCATAAACTGCAAATGTATAGCTTGATGTGTAGCACGAAATAGAGAGGTTTGGAAGGAAAAATGGGGCCTTTGCCCCACTACACCTGTTGTCCTGTTAGGGACACTATGTAAGCTAACAATAAAAAATCCTGAACAACACATTTCTCTAACACCCACAACATCTGTAGACAAATTTGTTTGTTCAAACCTGGAACAAACCCGTGAAAGGAAGTGCAGCAGATAACCAACAAAATCTGTAGACAAATGTTTGTTCAAACCTGGAACAAACCCGTGAAAGGAAGTACAGCAGATAACCAACAAAATCTGTAGACGAATGTTTGTTCAAACCTGGAACAAACCCGTGAAAGGAAGTGCAGCAGATAACCAATCATTCATTGGACAAAACTATCCACCTCTCTGACTGACAAGCTCATTTCTCCCTCAATCACATCAAAGAATTCTCCCATCAACAAATTACCGTACACAAAATCTCAAGCATGATTTAATGCATGTTTGTCGTGTGAATTACATCGGCCACGGCTATCTACGTACGGAACGCATCAATCAACGAGTCCATTTGCATCACCAACCTAACTGGAACTGCGGCAACTTAGAGAACTAACACTTAAAAATGTACTGGATTTGACAGGTCGACGAGTTCTGCCCTGACCAGCAGCGCCACCCCGTCGTTTCAAGTTAAGCTGGTCGGTGCATTGTTTACTGATTTGCTACGCTACTCAGCGGCATATAGTTTCCATGTGCTGTCTAGGGAATGGGTTTCACTCAATATGGCGACGATCTATTTTCTGAATGTCAGTCTGTGCTAGTGATCTAGATATTCTAGATCATAAAGGTTGTCTGGAATTGATTGTCGTGCGATAAGGACTAGACGTCTTTGAATCGCATCATTATGTTGTATTTCTTTGAAGATGAAAGATGTGGGCAGTAGAATAGAATCCTAACTAATATTATAAATGCGAAAGTGAGTTTGTTTGTTTGTTTGTTACGCTTTCACACTAAAACGGTTGAACGGATTTGGATGAAATTTGGCACAGGGGTAGACCATGACCTGGGATAGGACATAGGATACTTTTTATTCGGATATTCCCACGGGATCGAGACATACGCGGGTGAAACCGTGGGGTGCAGCTAGTTTATTATAAATAAGTTTACAACTTATTTATTACCTAATCTAGATCGTTAAGAAAGTGTTTCTGGAAATCTCGAATATTCTAACGGAAACCATTTCGTTCTCAGCAGGCATAACAATATCCCACGGATATGCCACATGGAGGGAAGTACCTTGAATATTGTTGATGGAACATTTTACTGAAAGAAGACATTGTTTGAATTAAAAAAAACAATGCAAACTGCATTCATAGATATTTAAATAATTACATGGTTGAATCGCGAATCGAACCCGTTACATGAGAAAAATAACCAGCCTGTAGTTTTATCATATGCATGTTTTAGCATATGCAGTCACCAAATTGTCTTTTAAACTTACCGCTTTTGAGTTACACCAACTTACCGCTTTTGAGTTACACCTAATAATTTGCATCTATAAAAACTTATAAATAAATGTATACATCATTTTACACCAACAATATACAATTTATACCCATTATTACCAACAAACGACAGCCGATTGAAAAACGAAAATAATTCAGGACGAGGTTGCATTATGGTCGATCGTGGTCAGCTGTGGAAGGCCCAATTGTGGTATTCAACGACTCAGTGTGTGACCACAAAACAGGTACAATATGTAGTGCTTTACACATTTATATCGACAATGTTCCTGAAACCTCCATTTATTATAATATGTGGATATATATTTTACTTTATAAGCTACGTATATTATTAAAAGTAGCTTTGATAATGTATAGATTTAGATAGTGTTGAATAAAATTAGAATTCGCCGCATGATTAGTTGGACTAGGAGTCACGCTTTTTTACGCTAGTTTTACAGACACCTCTCCCACAGAGACTTGTGTTCCAGCAGTGGGAACGTTATAGGCTGTATACTTGCTTAAAGTGTCAGAAAAATAGTAATTACCTGAGGGCCTAGACAAGTGACAATCGCTTCGAAAGCGTTTTTATTTCTACAACGACTTTCAACAGGATTGACAAAACCTTTTGATAGCTTATGTCAGTCCTATACATTTTTGCCTTTTCCATCATCTTTATCACTGATAGAATGTCACTTTGTCAGGGCCTCAGTTCTCGTTAAATAAAAGCAGCCTTCGATTCTGAACGTGAATTCTTTTTGAAAGCCAAAAAGGCCATCTAATTTAAAAGCTTATCCAGATTCCCTGATATTATCTGCCCAACCCTATCAGGAGCGTTGCCTGTCACCACTATCCGAGGGATTAACACATTCTACACGTCGCGGACGTTATCCAAATCAGTGAGGTCATATCACTAATGTATAGGATTAAAGAGTCTGTATTATGTATACGTATTTGGGATGGCCAAGTGCACTTTAGATTGCCTATTTCAATATATGCAAGAAAAACGTTCAGCTATTATTTGTTTCAAACTCAAAGCATTTATTTCAATTAAACCATTTACAGGCACTCTTGAACTGTCAATGAGTCGTCCAGTCAGAAATAAGAAGCTAGTTGCCCATTCCAAAGAGTAGTAGGTAATATGGAGAAGAATGGGCACGAAACTCAATGGACACTTTTTCAATAAAAAGTATTGTTATAAAATTTTGGTTACGCTAACCATGTTAAAATAATACCTACATATAGATAGGCACATATATGAGAATGAAATAGAAAGAAGTATAGTTTATAAGCGCCCAGAGTAAAAAGTAGACAATTTTTTTTTATTAATTTCTTTTTTGTAAAAAGAACATCAGCCCGGGAACATAGTACACAACTCATGTTTCATACATAACTCATGTTTGTTAATTCCGTATGCTGTTTTTGACGCATTATGAATTTCTCCCTTGGTCGAGCTGAAAATTGCATCAACTGTTTTAACAATGTTTACAAACAACGCTACAGCATTCTCGTAACATGAAAACTACACCGCATCATGCATCCAAATTAAAAGTAATTTATCAAATTACGAGCACTTTTAACACCCATTTTGTGGATACAGTTAGTGCCCTGTGACCCAGTTGCATAGTTTTAGAACATCGCTGGAAAACGGACAGACAATGTCTGTAAAAGTTTTTTTGGAAAAAGCAATTTTGTTCATGGTTATTAGGCACTGAAGATTAAAAATGCAGTAGGAAATAAAAGTATACGTGCAAGTATGATTTTATTCAAAGGATAAAATTGTGAATCTCTTTTAAAGTTCTCTTTGTTTCATCGGGTGACTTCCTTTCGCTTTAAGCTATGTTTAAGCAGAGAACTGAAGTTTATATCTAGACTTTTGGCTTACTTTTTGTATGCTCTTTCCAATTTTGTCAAACAAGTCATTGTTTCGGTTGTTACTGATATTACATAACATACATACATAATCAGCCTATAATGTTCCCACTGCTGGGACTCAGGCTCCTCTCTGTGACAGGGACTGGGCCGTAATCTACCACGTGGGCCCACTGCGGGTTGGTAGATGTCACATGTCTTCGAATTTTTGGTTCTAGGACATGCCGTGTTTCCTTACGATGTTTTCTTTCACAGCAGAGAGCAGTGGTGATGAAATTATTTACACAAAGTAAAGCGCCTGTCAGGGGTCCAAACTACGACCTACAACTCGTAAGTCGCGGCCGTTACCACTGGGCTACCACTGCCCCCACTGCTGCACTGCCTGTTACTGGCATTATTTCACTATTATTTGAACGCGTTAGTGACATTTTTACCGTTTTTTTTGTATTTATACCGATCTGCAACCTCTTTACTGATTAAACTTAGCCTTCCTTAAGTTTTCTCACAATGAGTGGTAAAACTATGCTTGTCCCCGACTTACAAGCTCTTTGAATAGGAACCCTGATTAGATGTTGTGGCAAGCTACAGCCGTTCAAGTTTTAAGACGTACGTACTCTATGTAGGCTTTCTATCAACTTACGACCAACAACTTATAACAATAATGTCAAACGCAACTATGCAAGCCAAGATTTTGAATATGTAAAATATCTTCTATTTAGTGCCTTTTTAATAAAAGTGTCTTTTTAATAAAATAAGTGATAGACATAATTTTAACACTAGAAATAAAGATAAAATAGATCAACCATTTTTCAGACTAGCTAAAGTACAAACATCTTTTATGGGGTACTGCGTTAAATGCTATAATAAAATACCTAGTGATATATTGCAATTAAATGAAAGAAAATTTAAAACTCATATTAAAAGTACACTTTGTAAACAAGCATATTACAAATTAGAGGATTATATCCAAGATAAGAATGCTTGGAAACATGCTGGTCTTGCTCCATAGGACAAATTCGAGGCTGGACAAAATCAAACTGGTTGCTAATCTAGTTGTAAAATTTATTATTTTTATATCATCGATTTTTTTACATTTTATGATAATTAATCTCACACACTGTCCTATTAGTATTACTTGCAAGTTTGTAGAAATATTGTGTTATCGTACGTATACTTTAATGTTTGTAAATATGTGAGCACCATGTACCTATCACATACTTAATTTATTTATTTTTCATTGCTCCATTTTTAATTTTTAATTCTTTTTACCTATTGTAATTGTATTCTCGGTGCATCGTCTTCACATGTAATTATATAATTGATGTACCTATACCAAATATTGTAAAACATTTTTTTTTAAAGAGTAACGGTGGAGTTTCTTGCCCATTCTTCTCCATACGAAAACTACCTTTTGGAAGGGGCAACTAGAATCAGTTCTATTTCTATGTATTTGACGTTCAAAAGTGCCTTTAATGTGCCTAGTTGAAATAAATTATTTGACTTTGACTTTGACTTTGACTTTGCCCAAGGTACAGGCTTGCTTAGTTTGTGGCCAATATAAAACCTTTGTAATATTTTTATTATTATTTTATAAAAATCTAATTTTATTTTTCCTTTGTATACGTGGACTTAATGTTAATGTTAGATTGTATATTTTATTTAAGATTTGATAAATTAATTATTAAATAAAAAAAAAATATTAAACATAAACAGCATGAAATTTTGCACAAAAGTTACGTATTTAACAAAGGTGGCCAATAAGGAAGGATTTTTGAAAATATATAGATAATAAAAAATAGATAATATATGTATAAAAATTCGCACTTACGAATTGAATGCGTTCATTTGATTATTTGAATACTTAAAATACACGAAATTCTAAATCTAAATCACCAGGTATTTTTCATTCGACAAATTGAGGTTAATGTTATAACCTCGGCCGTAGTAAGTCGTCTTATTTGGAGTAACAAACTACAAGGGTGTCTTATCAGAAGCCTCAAATCTTTCACCCATCCGGCTTGGGGTGGTACATTCCGTACATCCAAATAATTTACTACTTTAAAAGGTTCAAATTTTTAAAATTAAAATTACTTTCACACATGACCAGATAGAGGCCACGTATTAATTAAAATATTTTTAATTGCATTTAATTAGTGTTAAGTGTTACTTGACGAGGTTAAAGCATCAGCAAATGTTAGTTCCGTCGGAGTTTGTGAGGCGTGAACAGTATGGCTTCAAATTAACTTAAATTAAAATTAAATTAAATTATTTATTTATAAAGACAACAATGATCCATTTATGTTAGTTAGTTAGTTACAAAAGACTTAAAAGCTATGTTAGTGTGTTATTATAAGTAGGTACTAAGCTCACAGAAAAAAAAAAACAATATTTACATACAGGGATGTGAATATATCACAATTCACCTGTTGTAGTGTACGTGTTGTAGTGTAAGTCTTAACATAAGTTACAATTCACCTGTTGTAGTGTACGTGTTGTAGTGTAAGTCTTAACATAAGTTACAATTCACCTGTTGTAGTGTACGTGTTGTAGTGTAAGTCTTAACATAAGTTACAATTCACCTGTTGTAGTGTACGTGTTGTAGTGTAAGTCTTAACATAACTTACAATTTTTTAAATTTTATTGATTGTATTGATATATTTTTGTGAATATTTTTACTGGACTTGATCATTAAATTATCCTAACTAATATTATAAATGCGAAAGTGAGTTTTTTTGTTTGTTACGTTTTCACGTTAAATGGATTTTACGGATATATGGCTTGTAAATATTTGCCACATAGCCTACATATTTTTCAAACAAAATGTATTTTCTACTCTTGTGTTTTTACCCGACTACGGCAATGGTAAAGGAGGGCTATTATTTTAACAGGCTATTTATGTTCACGTGTTATCATAACCCCTAAACTACTCATAGTATTTTGACAAACGAGGTATTTCGATACTCATTAATAAAACTGCTATCAATTCAGTTAATCAATCTGCCTAGCCTTTTCCCAACTAAATTGGGTTCGGCTTTCACTCTAACCGGATGCAGCTGAATGCCAGTATCTTACATGGAGCGACTGCCTATCTGACCTCCACAACCCAGTAACTGGGTAATACGATACTCCTTGGCAGGTCTGGTTGTCAGACTTTTGGGCTTCTGACGACCCGTAACGACTGTCAAAGATCCACAAATGACAGCCGGGAGCAACGGCTTTGCGTGCTTTCCGAGGCACGGAGGAGTCTCGGTATGTAAAGATGGTCACCCATCCATGGACCAACCCCAGCAAGCGTAGCTTAAGTTAATTACTAGAAATACACAAACCTATAATTAGAAAACTCTTTGATGACATCACGCCTTTAAAATGACACTTAGAGTTTCCTCATATACTTCACAGTATTATTGGCATTCCAATTTAATAAAGGTTGACATCATTGTTTAACCTCTGTGGTGATATCAACCAATAATATGCGTAAATTATGTCCGTACTTAAGTATTATCAACTGACCTGTGCTGTGCTTTTGCTAAACATAGCATCAACACTAGCATTATATTGAAACAATCAATTAACTCACACTATCACAGCTCACACCTTATTATTGTTATAAGTGCAATTTTTTTTTAATACAGGTAATATTTTACAAAAAAGTGTGTGGTTTCAAATCATATATTTCAGACAATTTAGAAAAACATATTATCATTGGTAAATTTTTGTTTACGAAAAATATACAAACAAATACTAAAGGTAACTACGGTGAAAGGCCGTAACTACTTCAAAGTTAATTTTGAGTAAATTACAGTTTTGTCTGAAGTAAAGTTTCAAGCTCAGAGAAAAGTCATGCATCTGGGGCTACGTATTAAATACCTACAGCTTTATCAGCTAGACAGAAAGATAGAGAATTTAATCAGTATCCGGCCCTGTATTTAAAAATTGTAGTTACGGCGTTTCACCATATGATGGCAGAATATTATACCTACTAGCGAACCGCCCGCCCCTGCGTCGCACGGGTATGATTTACTGATGTGGCGACAAGACATCGAACGTTCTGCTTCCAGAATTAATTCTCTAAATGATGGTGAACACCCAATCAAAATCCATTATGTAGTTTAGAACACACATACGACACAAAAAGTGACTTTGTTTCTTTACTTAACAATAGACATATCTCGAATAGTGCGAATTAAACTTAACAATTTAATCGTATTGCTAACTTATAAATAGCCTGGAATCTAATAATAAATTAAGTGGTTCTAATTTTATAAGTAAAAGGTCAGGCGGATGTCGGAAGTAGGGTAAATCGAGCTTCAAGGCCGCTGTATTTAATTACTGACCGGCGAAGGACGAGCTGACACATAGATGGTGATAATTAATTGGGAATCATCTGCTTAATGAGAATTACCATTATACATTATTATTTATATAAATAATTAATTAGGAAGACTTACGAGTTGTAAGTCGTAGGTTCGAACCCTGACAGGCGCTTTACTTTGTGTAAATTATTTCATCGCCAATGCTCTCACAACGGTGAAGGAAAACATCGCGAGGAAATTGGCATGCCTGAGAGAATTTAGCTTAAACTTACTACCTAACATTATTATAAATAATAAAAACTCAAAAACTACTGCACCGATTTCATGCTATTTTTACCCGCCTACGGCGAAGAAAAAAGGAGGGTTATGATTTTGACCGGTATGTATGTATGTATGTATGTATGTATGTATGTATGTATGTATGTTCATCTGTTCCCTCCTATCTTCCAAACCAATTATCACAATTTGACAAATGAGGTATCGTTAGAAGCGTCGTGGTTGTCCGCTGGTTATAGGCTATGTGACGTCACATTACATTAAAAGTGGCGCCCTCTAGAGGACATAAAGTGAGGAACTTAAAAAAAAAAATGGTTTAATCGTACCATGTTGGGTATCAAATGAAAGGGCTTAATGAGCACATTTCAAAAATATATATATTATAACCCCAAAACAATTTAAAAAAAAATCAAGTAATAAAAACTAAAACCCAACTACGACTTAAAAGATATAAACAAGGCACCACAGACAGACGAATTAAAAATCCGGAGTCACACGTGTTAGGGCATAAATCGAACAGATTACGTGTGACTCCGGATTTTTAATTTATCTGTCTGTGGTGCCTTGTTTATATCTTTTAAGTCGTAGTTGGGTTTTAGTTTTTATTACTTGATTTTTTTTCTCCAATAAATAGAGTGGTTCTCAAAGAAGGTTTTAGTATATAATAAGTATAATAACCGACATCCACGCGGGCGAAGCCTCAGACATCAGCTATAATATTATTATCCTACTATATAATATATATAATATATAATCCTACTAATATTATAAATGTGAAAGTTTGTGTGTTTGTGTGTTTGGATGTTTGTTACTCAATCACGCAAAAACGGCTGAATGGATTTGGATGAAATTTGGCAAACAGATAGCTTATAACCTGGATTAACACATAGGATACTTTTTATCCCGATATTCCCACGGGATCGAGACTTACGCGAGTGAAACCGCGGGGCACAGCTAGTAATATTATAAACGCGAAAGTGAGTTCGTTTGTTACGCTTTCAGGCTAAAACGGCTGAACGGATTTGGATGAAATTTGGCACATGGATAGACCATGCCCTGGAATAGGACATAGAATACTTTTTATCCCGATATTCTCACGGGATCGAGACTTATACGGGTAAAACCGCGAGGCGCAGCTAGTTAAGTATAAGATTACATTTAGATCCAAATGTTTTTGGGGTCGTTTGCCAACCAGAACAACACAGTCCTACTTAACCCATTGTATAAAAGACATCAAGTTCCACACAAACCTATTGAGTTTTTAATAGCCTTTTTAGAGGACATGGCCAACAATGCATGTCCTTTATAAAGGCTATAAAAATACCTCATAATAAACTCGTTTATGATTAACAGTTTATCGTAACGCTCTGTTTAAAACGGATTCCCTTCGCAAAGGCTGATGTAATTTCTCAAAGGCATATTAACTAGATTATATCTTTACTGTGGAATTGAAGATGGTATCGTGTGAATGTATGAAGAGTTTTTGGATGCTCTACATCGGAGTTATAAAAGGAGCCATATTTTTCACCCCACTACAAAAAAGTACGAGGTTTGTTCTATAATCATCTGCCTAGCCTTTTCCCAACTATGTTGGGGTCGGCTTCCAGAGGGCCTAGACAAGGGACAATCGCTTCGAAAACGTTTCGTATTTCTACAACGACTTTCAACAGGATTGACATAAACCTTTCGATAGCCTAAGTCAGTTCTGTACATTTTTGCGTTTTCCATCATCGTTATCGCTGATAGAATGTCACTTCGTCTAGGCCCTCAGGTTTGTTTGTCTATGTGTTTAAAACAAAATTAATTTTCATCGTTTTTTTTCGTCAATTGTGGACCTATTTTTAAACTTTTTTCATTTGTTAGAGGAACCTTGCGCGGTGGTCTCATTTTGAGGAATAAATATGTTTAGAACTTAAGCACCATATCTTTAAAAAATACAATAGACGCTGATATATTTAGTAACCTATTCCGCTTGACTATTCTTCAAGAGTCATAAAACCGACCGAGCGCTGGACTCTGCGTCCAGCGCTCGGTGTGGTAACACGTCGCGTTCTGGTTTGCAATTGGTCAATCGTCATCCTGAAGATGCCTCGTTGAGAGGTGAAACGCGTGTCGATTTCTTACAGGGTTTTTATGATTCTTGAAGAATAGTCAAGCGGAATAGGTTACTAAATATATCAGCGTCTATTGTATTTTATAATGGATTTCCGCAAAGTCACGCCTGAATCAATTAACTACCATATCTTTACTTGCACGCTATTATTTTTGAGATTACTTACGACCAAAAACAAACATAATGCTGCTTGGCGGCACATTAAGATGTAAGTACTGATATTTTCTTTCTAAAACAAACCCAGCAAGGAACTTTTTACCACTAATTTCATGTTTCTAACATCTTCTTGCTCCTAAAACCAGTATCTAGTACAAAATTCGATGTTAATTGAAGCGTGTATATTCAAGGCATCACCCCAACGGTCGCCGCGGTCCGTTCCCACACCAATCGGTCTTTATTTTTGGATGAGCAGTGTTGTCAACTAGATCAACACTTTAATATAAAATTGGGGAATTGATAATACTATAATATTATATAATATAATAATCTTTTATTTATAAAAAGGGGCACATTTACAATGAGTAACTTAACAAATAAAATAGAGCACAGTTGCTTATTTGCCTGGACTAGGTTGAACCTGTGCTTCAGGCTAGAAAGTGCATATTATATACTTAATGTAATAAATTAACAATGGGTAAAATTAAAAGTAAAAATTAAATTAAAATTTGGTAAATAAATAAAAAGTAACATACTAAACTTAATATGTAGCAATGACTGAATTTTGTTTAAATCAAGCCTACTTTTACCGTTTGCCTGTTATCAGTGCCTTAAACTTTAATTGAAGTGATCATAAGAACATTGAAAAGAAGAAAAGGACTGGTCAGTGATTTAAACGCATCAGCCTCAATTAGCCTAGACATCACACAATAGTGTGGTACATAACTACACGCCTTGTCTTCAGATGGTAACTCGATATCGTCATGTTTTGATTCGACGTGCGGCCACCGATGCGTGAAGCATTTGGTTCTTGTGAATACTTATATTAGTAATTATTAATTGCTTACTGAAACGGTACACGAAACCGTAAAAATATTGAAGAGATTGTCAGTTTCTTTGATTTTAATTAATCATCACAAGGTTGCACAAGTGGTACAGTGCGACACAACTTCGAAGTAGCATCGGCAAAATTCGTAAGACCGATCACCATCCGAACTGAGTGCGCCTTCAAAATCGCCGAACTTTATTACTACTTTAGGTGAAAATGATCTTTAAGCAAACGCAATTACTTGTAAAGTCATATAACCAAATACATTCGTAAAATTGAAATGGAAAATGCAAATTTTCAAATCTATGCTACATCTAAGTTTTGTAGTACTTTACGCGAATAAAAACAATCCACTTTACACCTATGTTCCGTTGGTTCACAGCAGTTCCATGTTCAATAGCGTTGAGTCAGTCAGACCAATAATGCCGTGATCCGACGGTGCGCCATGTTGCGGACGGACACAGACGAGCCCGCACGACGCACCGTGGGAAGGTGTACGTGCGGGGTATCGCAGACATCGGAAATTCCTCGGTGCCCGGTGCGTGGCGGTCTGTGGTCGTCTGCCGTGCGTGT
Source organism: Lithophane semibrunnea (assembly GCA_947363905.1). Lineage (NCBI taxonomy): Eukaryota > Metazoa > Arthropoda > Insecta > Lepidoptera > Noctuidae > Lithophane > Lithophane semibrunnea. The sequence goes on along the minus strand of OX376190.1, from coordinate 16,817,807 downwards.
CCGGCTGCAAAATCGCGGATCGTCGGATCTCGGCATAATAAGATTGTAAGTTTAACCATCCTAGTTGATGGAAGATCCTCTATGGAAAGTATAGAATTCCGCTTTCATATTTTGTAAAGATAACAAACGAATGATAACGGAACAAGTCTTAGTACTAAAAACGACTGGAAGAGCACATTACATAACATCACGCATTAGGCAGAGGTGTAGGTACCTATAGTACACCCACAATTCACCAGTTATGTTTTTTAAGTCCCATGTAATAGGGTGCGAGCCTATTGCTATCAACCGGACTCGAATCCAGACTCCGGGCTGCTACTGAGAAATACCCGATCGCAAACCCAATAAAATTTTGCCCGACCCGAGAACCGAACCCAGGACTTACTCGGCAGTAGCGCATGCGACCATTAGACCAACGAGTAGAGATGGGCGGTGGGAAAAAACCCGAAGGGAAAAAACCCAGGTTTTAACCCATTTTGGGTAAAAACACGGTATTTATGTGGGAAAATACCCAATGTACGGGTATTTTCATTCGTTACACTAATACAATAAAGCTGACGATATTTTTTGTTTGTTCAAACGCGGTTATCTGTGGAACTACCAGCCGGATAGCAAATAATGATTCTTCATAAAAATAAAAAAAAACAAATTCACAATTATTTATTAGTTTCGAGCAGCCAATAGCAGATCCATTACATTTGACATATACCTAACCAAAAAATTAGCTCTATAAGTTTTTTATTTAATTCTTTATATATTTAAACGACATAATGCACTATGTCGTATCATCTGCCTAGCCTTTTCCCAACTATGTTGGGGTCGGCTTCCAGTCTAACCGGATGCAGCTGAATACCAGTATTTTCCATGGAGCGACTGCTTATCTGACCTCCACAACCCAGTTACTGGGTAACACGACAACCTTGGTAAGACTGGTTGTCAGACTTTCGGGCTTCTGACGACCCGTAACAACTGTCAAAGATCTACAAATGACAGCCCGAATAAACGACTTAACGAGCTTTCCGAGGCACAGAGGGGTCTTGGTATGTCAAGATGTTCATCCATCCATGGACCAACCGCGGCAAGCGTAGCTTAACCTGATTGATCGACCCGTGCAGCAGTTATTTCTTAGCTACAAGCTCCTCCCCTCCTAAACTACACTGTGTACAATGTATCAATTACAAAAATAAACAAAGTTAGTTATCTGTTTATCAGAGACAACTTGCACAGTTAGTTGGCTGCATTTAATTAATATTATGAATCATTTTTCATGCTATACTACCAATATTGATGACGTTTTTCATGTGCTATCTTTAGAGAATTTATATTCCGGAATAGCTTCCGCCCGCGGCTTTGCCCGCGTGGTATTTCGATAAAAAAATTGCCTTTGTCCTTGCCCAGGATGCCATCTATCTCCTTACCAAATTTTGTCGAAATCCATTCAGTGGTTTAGACGTCAAACTCAAACTCAAAGCATTTATTTCAAATAAACCAATTACAGGCACTTTTGAATTGTCAAGGGGTCGGTCAGTCAGAAAGATGAAGCTAGTTGCCCGTTCCAAAACGTAGTAGGTTCCTATGGAGAAGAACGGGCAAGAAACTCCATGGACACTCTTTTAAATCAGAATATTGTTACAATAATCAGAATATTGTTACAATAAACGTGACAAGGTAACACACAGACAGAGTTAATTTCGAATTTATAATTTCACCAAACTTTTATACCGAGTATAAGTCTTATCCTGCGAATAAATTTTGAATTTTTGACAGTTTTTCCATACAAAAACTGTCAGACGACAATTTTATTTCAAGGATAAAAGATTGAAGATTGAAGACTTTGATGAAATCAGCCCTAAGTATACTAAATATTCGTAACTTACAAATAATAAAGACATCTCATTAGTTCCGTAGAAGGTGGAGAGAATTAAATAGACAAAACTAATGTCACATTTCCTAGATCTAACAAGGCTAGAAAGATACCTTCCTGAACCTTGACCGACTATCTAAATACATAGTATCCGTCCGTATACCTATCCGTCTCTGCGTCTTGGCCTTAATAGCCTATTGGCTATGTAAGAGCCTGTCGGACTACTCACTTATACAACCCCTTCCTGCAGTACTTACACCTGAAAATACGCCAGCCTTGACATTAGTTCAGTCAAGGTCGAAAGTTCAGTGGTTTATGCTTTCCTTCACAGAATAACTTAGATAACATCGTGTCTATCGTCGGTTAGTCAACTGACAGTGGTCGCTTTATATGGTGAACTAGCTTCCACCAGCGGCTTCGTCCGCGTGATATATCTTTATAAATTACTAGCTGCGCCCCGCGTAAGTGTTGATCCCGTGGGAATATCGGGATAGAAAGTATGCCATGTCCTATGCCAGGTCATGGTCTACCCATGTGCCAAATTTCATCCAAATCCGTTCAGTCGTTTTAGCTTGAAAGCGTAACAAACAAACAAACTCACTTTCACGTTTATAATAAACTAGCTTCCGCCCGCGTGGTATGTCGATAAAAAGTACACTATGTCCTTCCCCGGGATGCCATCTATCTCCTTGCTAAATTTTATCGCAATTCGTTCATTAGTTTAGGCGTGAAATGGTAACATACAGACAGACAGATAGACAGGCAGACAGACAGACAGAGTTACTTTCGCATTTATAATATTAGTAAGGATTAAGTTAGGATATTAGTTGGGATTAGGATAGCTTACTAGCGTCCTGTTTCGCACGATTTTTATACATATAAACCTATCGGAATACAGTCTCTAAAAGATGGTGAAAACCTCATTAAAATCTGTTGCGTGGTTTAGAAGAACAACGCAGACATACAAACACGAAAAGCGACTGTAAAGGCTGTAAATAACTTCTACAAATATTAACGACTCCCCTCTGGGAATACCCAACATGCAATATCCGAGCTAGACACGTGGCAATGGCTTTCAAAACGTTTTGTACACACGGCTACACATCAAGCTATACAATTCCAGTTTACGCTGATCTCGCATTGAATAGGATTTCCGTACAATGAGAGGTCAGCTTACACTGGAAATGTATAACTTGATGTGTAGCCGTGTGTACACACGGCTACACATAAACTGGAAATGTATTTTCCAGTTTATACTGATCTCGCATTATGTAGGATTTCCGTCCAATGCGAGGTCAGCTTATACTGGAAATGTATAGCTTGATGTGTAGCCGTGTGTACTTCTACAGGACTGACATAAAGATGCTTTTCGGTAGATTTTATCTTTTCCATTTAACGGTATCGCTGATAAACTGCTAGATTTTCTAGCCCCTCAAGATAGATATACTGCTGCCAGGGTTCCGGAAAAGTCTGAAAGGGATACCGGGGCCCTTGGCAACAGGCAACTGAAGGAACACGGGTGGGTTTTATTCAGTAAAAGTCTGACACGCCCTCCCGCTCCGCCCAGAGCGGGAAATGTAATATGATGATTTCACAGCCTCAAAAAAAAAAAAAAATGGTTTGCATACTTAACTCAACATCGGAGCTCGTGGCTAAGTAATAACAGCCGCACGGGTCGATCCGTCTGGTTCAGCTTCGCTTGCCGGAGTTGGTCCGTGGATGGGTGACCATCTTTACATATCGAGACTCCTCCGTGCCTCGGAAAGGACGATAAGCCGTTGGTCCCGGCTGTCATTCGTTGATCTTTGACAGTCGTTACGGGTCGTCAGAAGCCCGAAAGCCTGACAACCAGTCTTACCAAGGGGTATCGTATTGCCCAGTTACTGGGTTGTGGAGGTCAGATAGGCAGTCGATCCATGTAAAATACTGGTATTCAGCTGCATCCGGTTAGACTGGAAGCCAACCCCCACATAGTTGGGAAAAGGCTAGGTAGATTAATTGGTATCGCTGATAGACTGCTACTTTTTCTAGCCCCTTAGCTAGATTACTGCCTGTTTGAATACCGTACGTAACCCCTCATGAATACTTGCAAAATAAACATGTACTTCAAAAATTAGTTACTTTCTCTTCTAGGAACATGCAGTGTCCGAGCGATATCGATTATGACTTAATCAAATAATCGTATCGCTCAAAACGATATTATCGATACCGTATTATACGATACCCTTTACCGTAGTTTAGATAATCCTGCTTGTTAATTAAGTTCGTCTTCCGTTTTACATGTAACGGTAAAATTTATGGAATACTAAGTTTTGGGTAGTAAAGTCTGTTCTGTATTCTCGTAGAATAATTTGACAGGTGCAAATGTCAAACTTCGAATTTTAAAAAAACAAACAAAATGTCAAATTAGTCTTCGAGATTTAAAAAAACTTTAGAACATATTTGATGATGAAACTTTAGAACATATTTGATGATTTGTTTATATTTTTGTTTGATGATCAGGTAAAGTGCAATGAATAGTAATTTAATCGTTGCTTATTTTTTTCCTGGAAAACCATGGTGTTCCTGCCAACATTTCTTCGTAAGATCAATTTGCTTCTTGGAACCGCGCAATTAATTCTTGTGCTTTCATGAGTTTTCAATTTTTGTTTGTATGTTAGAGCACTTTGTCTACCCATTTCTTATTAATATTCTTACGTCATAAATAGAACTACCTACTTAAGTCTACTGAAAATATCCACCTACTTTATTCCAGTTAATACAGGATGTAAGGGTAAACACTCTTGTCATTCAAACCATGGGTAGTTGACTTAAATTTAAAAATAAATGACCGAACACAACCAAAAAAAAACGTTATTTTCATTAAAAGATTTTAAAAAGTTTATATCTGACACCGTGCTTGCTAGCGAAACAGCTGACTGACTAAGGGAGGGATCGCACTCGCTGCTGGTCAGGTCACATTCCGTACCCCCCGCCCGTATTGAGACGCAAATTCGTTGCCCTTCGCATAGGGCAACGAACTTGCGTCTCTTGTAGTAAAATTTAGATCTAAAAAAAATAAAAAAAAGTTGTAATTTTCCTTTGATTTTATGTTCTATAAATGAAACCAAACCACTGGTTGCAAGGATAACGGTGTTTACCCTAACACCCTGTATATTTAATAATAATATATTTATTTATTTTCTCACCACAATATCCTTATAAAATAGTAATACAGAATATTATTGTCTGGTCATGGGCTCAAAAAAGAATATTACGGGAGACTGGTGCCTAAGCTAAGCCGGAGTTTGTATTACCGGCCACCAGCCCGGCCACCAGGTTTCCGCCCCAAGTACATAATTAAGGTCTACATAAACTAAACTAGACAATAATTTAGTAGTTGAACGACTCCTAAACTCATTTTCAGTACATCTCGTCTTGAAACTCCGAAATGAAAGGACGATCGTATATTTTCGATTCTCATTTAAAATTCCACGGTCATGAAGGAAATTTGACCAGATGCATAAACGAAGGCGAGAGGACAAGACGACATGCAATATTTCCGGCGCGAAGGTCGGATGTGTAGTGAAAGGACTAGAAGATTGGAAAGGACGGCAAATGGGATTGCCAGCTGGGAAAATATAATGTCCCTTACCCAACTGCAGGAGAGTAAGGAAGGGTTGTGATGTTCTTGAGAAAATAGCTCATATAGAATAGTAAAAATATTTTTGCAATTTACATAAATGTTACTTGAAGAACATGTAACGTCTTTTAGAGAAGAAAAATATAAAAGAAATAATGCCACTAGAAGTAATAATAAGCTAATTCAATTAAAAATTTAAAAAACCCCCGACAAAAACAAAGCATCTAATTTTTTTTTTGTAGCTTAGAACACAATAAAGTCACCTTTCAAACAAAACCAAAAAAATCAAAATCGGTTCAGGCGTTTGGCAGCTACGATGGCGCAGACAGACACACAGATACACACTCTTTTTCCGTCGAGAGTTAAAAAAAGATTAAAGATGTTTATTAATTTGCTGATGGTTACCAATATTAACCACTTAAACTTACAACCATATCGTGGCTAAGTGAGGAGCTCGTGGCTAAGTAATAACAGCCGCACCGGGTCGATCCATCAGGTTAAGCTACGCTTGCCGGGGTTGGTCGGTGGATGGGTGACCATCTTTACATACCGAGACTCCTCTGTGCCTCGGAAACCACGTTAAGCCGTTGGTCCCGGCTGTCATTCGTGGATCTTTGACAGTCGTTACGGGTCGTCAGAAGCCCGAAAGTCTGACAACCAGTCTTGCCAAGGGGTATCGTATTACCCAATTACTGGGTTGTGGAGGTCAGACAGGCAGTCGCTCCATGTAAAATACTGGTATTCAGCTGCATTCGGTTAGACTGGAAGCCGACTCCAACATAGTTGGGAAAAGGCTAGGCAGATTGACTTACAACCATATCGCACTAAGGACATTTCTGTGATGACTCAATGTTTGAAGCAAAAAAGATATAAAATATTGAATCGATTGACATAACTCATCAATAAATAGGCTCGTTGAGCATCTGATTAAATAACTGAAGTAACAATGATGTGTTGGCGTATATACACAAACTTAATACATATAGGCGATGACTTCATGCTCTCGAATCAACAAAAAGCTTTACGTGGGCGTACGTACATAATTATACATTATAAACTACGTTTATGAAGGCCAATGACGTGCAAATATTTGTTCTTAAAACCTCATTTTCATATTTCATCTGAACTGTACATTTTGGAGGAATATGGTCGTATGTATTGTATTTCGAACGCACAACTGTGTAGTTACGGCTTTCTGGCTTCAAGGTTGTCATTATTAGTTTGCAAACCTAATTTTAATAATTCATCTATATCATCATCTGGGAAAAATAAGATCGCATGTATCAATGAGTTCTGTTTTTAATTTAATTATTTCAATTTAATCTGATTTTTAATTCAGTATAATGAAATGTGTAATAATGTGAAAACGTGACCATGCAATGCTTTCTTGGTTTTATTCATGATTGAAATTGATTTCCTATGAAATCTGTGTTTCCATAATGATTGATAAATTTATTTGTTCAAACATGTGTTACATGATACAAAAATATGCACATATAGGTGGAAACATAAATTTAGCGGACCAACATGTTTTGCCTCACTCGGCGTACAAAATGTTTATAAATGATATTAATTAAATAGGTAGGCAATTATAGATTAATTATTAATGTAAGGTTCATATATGAAATTAGAGTCAGTGCAAAAATATAGTCAATAATTCACAAGTTTATCGATGTTGGTGTTAAGAGCAATTTAAGATTGAGTTATTTATTCAAAGGCACAATGCCAAATCTCGACGGCAGTTTGAGAACAATTAATGCAATCGCCAGGCTCCTCCATCACGTTAAAAATGCAAGCTTGCTAAGTTCTCCTGAATATTAGGAGCTCAAAACACCGGGATCAGCGATCGTACTTAAATTTTCAGTTATTGTATGTAAATTCAGGGAAATTATTTGCCAAGTAAATTGACTACCAGCTTAAATAAAATTGTACGTATTTAGCTTACTATCATTTATTGATTATGGATGTTTTGAAGGGTATTAATTTCGTTTACCTTTGATTTCGTACCTATTTATTTCAAATGCGGCACAAGAATCAAAACAAAAGCAATACAATACAAGAAGACTGTCTGTTGCAAAAATACACAACGCTGCAACCAAGGTTTGCTTGTAAATGCAGACTGTAGGTACTTTAGTTTACCAAAGTACAGACCAGCACGCGTAGCATGACCATCATAGAAACGAGTTTTGTCGACGGAAGAATAGACAAAATGACAGATAAACAGTCACAATCTGTCATTTTGTCTATTCTTCCGTCGAAAAAACCTGTTTCTACGTTGGTCATGTTACGCGTGCTGCAGTTAGCAAAAATCAAATATAAATACTGTTTCATCCCCCGTAGAAACTCGGTCGCAAGTCTCTTGCCCAATTAGGGTTATAAAATGGGCTTTACCGACGTCATCATGACTTTAACGGTGCAGTTTTTTACAAAAATATCTTGACAAAAGTGTCTTTGAAGTGTTTTTTTCACGAAAAGCACCTAACGTAAGCATTCCCGTTACAATGGCTGGTGCAATAATTTTTCTTTAAATATCTTGATGCACGGTCATCATCTGCCTAGCTTTTTCCCAACTATGTTGGGGTTGGCTTCCAGTCTAACCGGATGCAATTGAATACCATTATTTTACATGGAGCGACTGCCTATCTGACCTCCACAACCCAGTAACTGGGCAATACGATACCCCTTGGTAAGACTGGTTGTCAGACTTTCGGGCTTCTGACGACCCGTAACGACTGTCAAAGATCCACGAATGACAGCCGGGACCAACGGCTTAACGTGCTTTCCGAGGCACGGAGGAGTGTCGGTATGTAAATATGATCACCCATCCACGGACCAACCACGGCAAGCGTAGCTTAACCTGATGGATCGACCCGTGCGGCTGTTATGACTTAGCCACGAGCTCCTCATTGATATTTAAACATGATAAAACAAAAAACAAACGATTTTTTTTTTTTTAATCATATCTGTTTTTGTAGTTACTTGAAGTAAGAGTTGAGAAAATCAGCTTTTGTCGTGTTTTTGTCGTATCTTGATGCACGATGTTCCCTCTAATTTTCATAACAGTCCTATCTACTTCATTTTCTTTCCTCTCCAAAGTGCACAAGACAGTAAGTTGCAAATGGAGCTTGCCAGCATCAAAGTAAAACGGACTAAAATGTCAGGGGTTTTGCTTTGATAGAGAGGATTTTATAAAGGTCGACTTTGAGAGCAAATATGGAATTTTTGAGATGGATGGATGGATGGATTTAGATTCAGCCTTCAACTGATACGATGCGACAACTAGGGCCCTATTTATTATAACTGACTGACAATGCGACTTATTTGTCAAAAAATTAGAAAATTAATTAGAATTTTATGAACTTCATACGATCAGGACCTTTTTTAATTATTACACTTTTAATTTTTGGTCTTTTATAAACTATCTGAACTTGAAAAGATGGTCAGCGGTCAATTCCTATTATTGTCGTCTTTTCATCTAATTGATCTTTGCTATTGCTGTATTTACATAACGGGTTAAGTGGTCCAACTTGGTCGGCCATTGTTGAATTACTGACAACTTTGCCCGACTGCTTCTGCTTGAATACTGAAGTTGGTGCCGAAAATGTTCTAGTGGAAACCATTTTGAATAGCTTTAATCAATCAAAATCAAAATCAAAATATTTTATTTCACATAAACCTACATGGGCACTTATGAAACGTCAGAAGCTAGGTGCACGGTTCCAATTGGTCGTTTCCTATGGAGAAGAGCCGGCAAGAAACTCCATAGTTACTCTTTTAAAAATAATTGGCTTTTACAATACTTTCAAATTACAGTGTTGGTAGGCATGGGGGGACAATGTAGGCCTTTTAACAAGTAAGTACCAGGTACTTAACAAAAATAGAAGATGTTCAATAAATCTACAGTCCAATAAGCCTACAATGTTTTCACATTCACAAAATAGAAAATAATCTATCTAAAAGACTAATGATAATAAAATTAGAATTCATATAAAAATAAAAACCTATTTAAACCAATTGACGTGATTGCTATTACAACTGTAACAAATTGAATAATTATAATCCTGTCCACAAAAGCCACTAAGAGTTGAAATTAATTGGAGGTATATAATATCAAATACAATGATTATATGTCAAGGATGAATGTAATGATTACGTAATGGGGCTGATAGGCACATTAGTTATTCAGAAGAACCGAAGAATTGTCACAAACGATCTTAAATTAACTGTAGGTGTTTAAAATGAATATGACATTCAAAGATAAGCATTAAATAGCTAGCTTAGGTGCACAGACGCATTCCGGACAATTTTCCAATAAGCGACCAATTGGTCGCGAAGGCTCATTACCTCAACTATACAAATAATGGTCGCGTTAGGAATGTTTGGCGATAAAAAGTGGACACGTGTGGGCCGAGCCTTATTTGGTGAATGGTACTTCTTGTTAGCCGATTCGGAGTAGTGTTTGGCAGTTTGAGTGACGATTCTATTATTATTATAACACTTTTAAAAGTGGAGTCAATGTTGACGCCGGTAGCACACCTCCGCCTCGAAATCATAGCAGTGAAACCGCGGTAGTTTATATTACTGACTCGCGTTATGTTTCGCTACTCGAATCCGATTCAAGTAGCGGAACATGACGCGAGTCAGTACAATTAAACACAAGTAATTACAGCCACACGGGGTAATCCATCAGGTTAAGCTACGGTTGGTCCGTGGATGGGTGACCATCTTTACATACCGAGACTTCGTACCTCGGAAAGCACGTTAAGCCGTTGGTCCCGGCTGTCATTCGTGGATCTTTGACAGTCGTTAAGGGTAGTCAGAAGCCCCAAAGTCTGACAATCAGTCTTACCCAATTACTGGGTTGTGTAGGTCATATAGTCGCTCCATGTAAAATACTGGTATCAGCTGCATCCGGTTAGACTGGAAGTCGACCCCAACATGGTTGGGAAAAGGCTAGGCAGATTGCTGTATATTGCTTTTATTATTGGCCTTTTAAAACATCACCGTGAAGATAAAGTGTATATATTATTCTTTACTCGATTCTCTGTTACCTATCTACACTGCAGTCATGTAATGTGTTATAGCCAAGTTAATACTTGGCTACAAATTGGCCATCCGTGTAATAAATTGGTTAATAGTAATACCAATTTATAACACGGCTGTTTACTAGGAATTCAAGTAGAATCCACTTGTCCTCCCACACATGTACATACATAGTGTAAAAACCAACCAATGAATGATGTAACCTGATGATGATTGTGGGATGAACCAGAGTTGTCAGTTGAACATATGTAGGTACCAAAACAGCATGACATATATGACCTCATGCCTTAGAGTATTAGGGTAAGGAGATAGGTCTTCACCTATCTCCTTACCCCAACATACTCGATTTCCCTACTCGAGTATGTTGGGGTAAGTTTGGTGCTGACAATGTTTTTTTTTGGTATAAGAAAATGCTAATCAAAATCGGCGCCATTTTATTTTGCCTAACAACGGGCGGGGTAACACAATGTAGTCAGCTTTAAAAAATATTGCTAAATTGGACGGGAATTTAATTCATATAATCCAACCCCGAATATAGTACACCAATTTAAAGTTCGCTTCAAACTTAATGGCGGCTCGGAACATGGGGCGAGTCGCTGCGCAGTAATGCTACGGCTACACTTCGCGTTATCGCGAACTTTTCTTCGTGCGCTCTCTCTCGCACACCCCTCGATTACGAGCTGAGCAGCAGAGAGCGCACGAAGAAAAGTTCGCGATAACGCGAAGTGTAGCCGTAGCATGACAATTTCATATGTCAGCGGGGGTGAGGGGTGAGGGGTGCGCAGTGAAAAGCTAACTTCCGAGCCACCATTAAGTTTGAATCGAACTGTACTACACACTATGTGTAAAATTATTCTAAACTATCTACTATTTTTTTATCTATATTTTTATATATATATATGGTAAGATGGACGAGAAATTGGTGTGAAATGTACTTCACTGTGTGCGGATTTGTTTTTTCAACGAAGTAGAAAATATCTTTCACTACATTATTGTAAGGAAAAATTGTGTGTTTAGGTATCTTGCATAAAAAGACTTAACATGAGCTCCCAAAATGTTAAAGACGATTACCCTTGTAAAAGATGACTCTTTCGAGCTGACTAAGCTCATAGCTATTTTCTGTATTTTTTTGCGATATTTTCGCCTTACTTAACTACTTAACAAAAAAAATCTCTAAGTTTTGACTTCATTGTGTGTTATAAGCTCGAGTCTTTTTTAGCAAGAAAAATAATCCAAAAAAACCTAAGTAACTAGTATCTAATGTAAATAACAAGTCGCTTTTCGTGACCGCGTTATTCTTCTAAAGTAGGTATGCAACGGATTTTAATGAGGTTTCCATCATCATTTAGACAGTTAATTTTTTCGAGAATATATGAATTTTATTGGTTTATGTTATTGTATGTTAGTTTATTATATAAACAAATATACAACAACAGTCTCCCACAATCGCCTGTGATCGACCGAAGTTATCTGTATTTCTATTTTCAAATGAAAATAAGCCTACCTATGTGCAGTAGCGTCAACGACCAAGAACTAGCCTCTTTTTTTTCTAACAATGACAACCAACTTGGTACACCCAATCACATGGACGCAAACAAATGGCTTTCCGATTCCATTGAGGAACGCCAAACTGGCATGTGTCACGTCACTACTGGACATCGTACGTGCTCTGCATAGCATGACAAGCGCTACAGAAAATTAACAGTTAAATCACAACGTCCATACTTTATTTTGTGCGCGATTTATTATTGGTCACATAATTCGATTCGTGTAACTAGGCATTTATTTTGACGGATGTTTAAAAATAGAATCATCGATGTGAAAAAAACAAATTCTTGAAAATGGAACATTCTTTTTTGTTCGTGTCGTGATTAGGCTGTATTTCATGTTGCCTCTGCTGTCGATGACTCAAAAATTCTCTGTGCTTTTGTGTCAAGTCAATAGCATGGAATTAGCATGTATTGGGTATATAGTCTAATACGAACAACATTAGTCGTGCTGCGAAAAGTTGCTCTTAATTTTGAATGTTGGAATGAGTTTTTTTATCATGTGCCCTTTTTGAACAAAACCCAACGTATTCCAAATATATTCAACATTATTCACATTGTATGCGGGATGAATACTGTAGTCGAAAACATAGCTACCGAGGCAAAATGTAATTGAGTTTTACTCTTGGACAATTCTCAATTGCAGACTGTTCATAGTTTGAAATCGTGCACATGGTATGCCCGTCATTTTGAGGCACATGTTAAGCTGTGGATATGTACTGTTATAAGCTGATGATTAATTAATCGTGTAGAGTGTTGTAGTGTCGATTAGAGCAAATATTTGGCCAGTTTTAATCTTTCTGACTAAAACCTTTTTACACGCCAATAATAATAGAAACCCCGCGACAATTTTTGTTATTAAAGAAACTTCATTGATCAACTGACTGGACACTGCTGCAAATTATCATATCAAATGAGGTTTTATCCCAGTACGGTGTTCCAAAAAAGTCTCTTACGCACATGGGACCACTTAATCCGTGTCACAAACCTTTATGTCTAGCAAAGATATAGCTTAAACCCCTGATTTCCATAAAGAAGGAAATTACTGCAAAAAAACCTAACCTTCCCGGTCCCAATAGACTTGAGTACCAAACAAAACACTAAAAATAAAACATTATAATTAAGACTCATTCACACAATCGAAAATAATGATGATGAGTCCAAACACGGCTGATCAGTGGGTGCGCAAATTAACGCTAATTGACTCATGACTAGTCATGACTGATGTTGCCTCACTGTTCCTGGTTGCCGCCATTTTAAGATGGGTGCTAGAAAGAAAGAAAGAAAGAAAGAAAATATGTTTATTTGCGGCAAACATGACGCCAAGAAAGGACAAATATACGAAAATAAACAAGTTGCGGGAAAATATGCGTCACATTCACGCAAAACGGCCATCACTCAGCATAATGCTGCGACCCTATGCGAGACAGAGCCCCAGCGCTGATTTTCAGTGACAGCCGGCGTTGACGTCATGACGTCAATCGGTGCAGCACATAATGAGTGGACAATAACAAAAAAATAAATAAAATAAATACTTGTAGTGTGAAAAATAAATACTTGTAGTGTTTATAAAAATATAATATTTATTGATGGCAACATTCCGTTCCGTCAGCGACTCACGCGCCACGGGTTGCAATCTGTGCGCGCAGCTGTCATCAAAACTATTTTGACAGTTTTTTGACGTAAAGACGTTTTGTCGTAATCGTCGTAATGGTTACGTAACAAATAACATGGCGCAATTACCTAGTTAATAGTGGTATGATGCAATAAAAATAACAAAGGATGCATCGAGTGTTTGTGTTGTGTAGCTCCAGTTTTTGTAAACAGTGTTTGTGGAATTTGTGTAAGAAGGTGACGATGACAAACTACGGTGATAAAGAGAACAACCACAGACCAGATGGTACGTTAGAAATAGTTAATTTAATGAACGTTATTATAATGAATTCTAGAATTATATTACTATTAGATAAATTAAATTATATTGGATACATATATAAATTAGCATAAATTTGTTAACAAGGAACTATACCAACTTGACAAAACCACAGTGTGCAGTAGATTAATCAGGTTTAACCGTAAATTATAGAAAGAAGTTGGCATTCCTAAGCATTCATGGGTAGGATGCAGTAGCAAGAACAGAAATAAATACAGCCAACAAATACAGCTCCAGTGACAGAAGAGGGAAATTCCAAGCAGCCCACGCCCCGGGAGATCCCAAGCCAAAGCCTGCATGCCATGACCCCAGAGGTGAGTGAAACCAACACTATAGAACATACATATTTAAGATAGATGCGAAATTTGTTGATGTAAGAGTAACTTTTTGTGGTGGTATTTAAAAGCTTGTATTGCTTTCAGGCGTCGCAATGGTGGTGGGAGATCATTCCAACAGCGTGTGGCTGCAAACTTGAAACACCCCCTGAATGCTGTAGTTCTGTGCATTGGCACGGACAGTGGACCTACCATGGAGCGAAGACTATACTTTAGGTGGTTTTGTTTCCAAGTTAGCTTTTCATAGAGATAGTGTGGTTTTTGAGTTGTAACAATACCAAACAACAAGTTGGCCAAATGATGCTTTCTCCTGGCAGCCATCTTTAATAATTTTAGTTTGTTTATGTATGGAGTTACATGACTTCTTCGTGCGACATCAACACAAAAGCGAACACAGGCATTCTGAATACGTTGTATTACACGTTCCGTTCTTGAAAGCAGGCAAGGTCCGTAGACAGTGTCGCAGTAATTTAACTTGGATAGGATGAGACTATCTACAAGTTGTTTCCGTATTGGTATGCTTAGATACTTCCGTATACCATATAAGACCTTTAACCTATAAAAACAGTTTCGAAGAACATTGGTCACGTGGGCCTCAAAGTGCAGCTCTGGATCCATGATTAGCCCTAGATGGCATGCCTGCTCCACTCTCTCAATTTTCTCTCCCATAACAACTATTTCAGGGTTGGCAGAAAGTATTGCACTGACTTGCTTCTTAGAACCCAGAATCATAAATTTAGATTTAAGGGGGTTTAGAACTAGAGAGTTCTCCTCCGACCATACAACCACCCTATGCAAATCCTCGTTCATTTTCTGCACAGCTGTAGATGTTTCACCCCCTTTGAAGGATATGTACAGCTGAATATCGTCGGCATACATATGATATTTGCAGTTAACAAAGGATTATATGATATCCGCACTGTATAGTATGTACAACAAAGGCCCCAAAATCGATCCCTGAGGGACACCCCTTGACACTTGCAGGGGGGGAGATGACACCGTTGACCCGTCTTCTCTATGCATCTCTACATATTGACAGTGCGGCGGTTGTAAACAAGTAAACAATGGTAGCGTTTGTAATGAATTATTAGCAAGGATGTATGTATAGAAGACCTTGGATATTATAATATTATTTTAGCGATTTTCAAACGAAAACTAAACATATAATAAAAGCATGTAACGTAAATTATTAAAATTGTGGCAAAAGTTCTATAATATGAAATTAAACTTTCTAATGTAATTTCTGCTGTAATATCAAAGGTTTTTGAAAATAAATGAGTAATTTGAAAAGTACATTGAAAAATAAAATTTTTAGTTTCTAAGCAATAGATTAACGAAGGCCCCCCCTTTTTTTTAGGTTGGGAAATTATCAAATGACGTGTCCTGCTCTGGGAGGGCGTGCCAGACTTTTACTGACTAAACCCACTCGTGTTCCTTCAGTTGCCTGTTGCCAAGGGTCTCGGTATCCCCTTCGGACTTTCCTGCAACAGGGAAGGCCCCCCCCCTGGATGGAAACCGAAATTAAACGCCATGTCTGTCATATTAGCGGAAGTACATTGAATATTTTCACACTTGACTCATAACTGATGTTGCTTCACTATTCCTGGGCGCCATTTTGACATTCCTACTAGACTATGAGGCGATTGTAAACAATGGTAGCTTTTGTTATGGATTATTGGCAAGGGTGTATAGAAGACCTTGAATTGAGTTGTATTTTCTTAAAATTAAATTACAGTACAGCACGAGTCGATCGAAGGTTAAGCTACCCTTGCCGCGGTTGGTTCGAGGATGGGTGACCATTACGTATCAGGAACCCTCCGTTAAGACGTTAAGCCATTAGCCACGGCTATCAGTCATAGATCTTTGAGTGTCACGGGTAGTCAGTAGTCTAAAAGTATGACAACCACTCTAACCAAGGGATATCGTGTTACCCCAGTAACTGGGTTGTGGAGGTCAGATAGGCAGTCACTCCATGTAATATACATAGTTGGGAAAAGGCTAGGCAGATTGATTGAGGAGTAACAATAAAAACTTTTTACAAAAAAACAAGTTTTTATTTTTCACTTTTTAGTTTCCTACCTCACACAAATACAAATACCGTTATCTGCTATGTAAATAACAGTGACGGAGTGAAATAATTAAATCGTCTACACACGCAAAGTGGAAAAAATACGTAATTATTGAAGCTAACTCAAAAACTACGCAAGCAAAATTAATAAAAAATTATATGGGACTGACCTCTGAAGCATGACCTACTAAACAAAAAAAGAATCATCAAAATCGATTCATAATTGGCGGAGTAATCGCGTAACATACACAAAAAAAAAAAAAAAACAGGCGAATTGAGAATCTCCTCCTTTTTGAAGAAGTCGGTTAAAAATGCAAGTAATTTTGGCGATTGGCTATAGAAAATTCGATGAATTGGGATGCAAAAATTAATAGTTACTAAGTACTGCGATTTGAGCTAAATAAATATGTTTAATTGTAATAGTCAAAATCATAATCAAAATATTTTATTTCACATAAACCTACATGGGCACTTATGAAACGTCAGAAGCTAGGGGCACGGTTCCAATTGGTCGTTTCCTATGGAGAAGAGCCGGCAAGAAACTCCATGGTTACTCTTTTAAAAATAATTGGCTTTTACAATACTTTCAAATTACAGTGTTGGTAGGCATAGGGGGACAATGTAGGCCTTTCAACAATTAAGTACCAGGTACTTAACAAAAATAGAAGATGTTTAATAAATCTACAGTCCAATAAGCCTACAACGTTCTCACATTCACAAAATAGAAAATAATCTATCTAAAAAACTAATGATAATAAAATTAGAATTCATATAAAAATAAAACCCTATTTAAACCAATTGACGTGATTGCTATTACAACTGTAACAAATTGAATAATTATAATCCTGTCCACAAAAGCCACTAAGAGTTGAAATTAATTGGAGGTATATAATGTCAAATACAATGATTATATGTCAAGGATGAATGTAAAGAAAATAAACATGGTAATTTGGGAGCAGTTAATAGACTTACATAAATATGCCGTTAATGAGGTACCAGAGAAGCCACATGTGCAGAAGGATTGCCGTGCAGGAGAATGTCCCGGTACGACGATATTATAACACAAACTGACGTAATTCAGTAAAATCTTAATTCCCCGAGAGAAAAGGTCAGCAGTCGCTATAATGCTTAATATCAGAAATAATAATAAAAAGAATATATGAAAACTGGCTGGAAGCCAAGAAAACTGAAATAAAAGAAAAAACTAGTGAAGCATTTATTTAATGCACATAGCGAACAAGGGGGTCTACGCTGCAGTACTACGAATGTGCTTCAAAAAGTTTTTTTCTTGCTGTCAAATGAATACCAATGACAGTCGTCAAGCAGTATTTCAAAGCCTAACATAAAAAAATTGGCATTCTCCTTTTAATATATTGACTGAATTTGCATCCGTATTGGTAGTTGCTTAGCGATGCTGATGGAGGCATCATTGGTTAAACCACTACATTTTTATAATAATTTCCCTCACAACAGTAAAATTCTCTGCATCGCCCTAAGGTAGACTGGTAGAAAATGCCTAAGGTATTAAGTCCGCTTTTGTATGGTTATTTTCGTACTAGTGCATAATCCTAACCTAACCTAACCTAACTTAAAAATGCGAAAGTGAGTTTGTTTACGCTTTCACGCTAAAACGGCTGAGCGGATTTGGATGAAATTTGACACATGGGTAGACCATGACTGGAAACAGACATAGGATACTTTTTATCTTGGATCGCAGACGAAATCGCGGCAACAGCTAGTATTAATTAAAAAAAACCTACAGGAAACTATTACTCGCTGAGCAGACGACAGACAATTTGTCCGCGGTCAATTTACGATCGTATGGAAAACCGGGCAATATTGTTCGCGTGCGCGTTAGATTTCCATACGATTCCAAATTGTCCGCAGACAACTGGTCCATCGTTTGCTCAGCGCCTTAAATTATATTAATTATAGTGTTAAATTGTATATTTGTAATTGTAACACAATCAGAAATATACAATTTAACACTATAATTTCTATATTTACATTAGGTCACATTAAGTCTTTATTTCAATAAAATCACCACTAACGTGTAGTAACAATATACAAATTATTTATTATTTATTTATATATATTTTATTGTACACCAGAAAATACAATAGCAAACATAAATAAATTTAACACTACAAAACATACAATGGGCGGCCTTATCGCTTATTCTAGGAACTAAAATAATTACACTTGGAAATAAATATGTATAGTATGCACAATTATAATTATACCTAACAAAAATTTAAAAAATCCCTGTTTTGTTTTTTAGGGGATATTTACTGCAAACCAACGATAAACTATTACTTACATATCCGTGATTGCCATACATACAAATGGATCATTACATGCTAGACACCTGTTAATACTTGAATCAATATGTACTAACTCATAAAACTGACTATAAACGATGAACGATATATGCCTGCATAAATAAACTTATATCTCATACTAGATGCGCCCGGCGGTTTCACTCGCATAAGTCTCGATCACGTGGGAACGTCGGAATAAAAAGTATCCTATGTCCTTACCCAGGTCATAGTCTACCCACGTGCCAAATTTCATCCAATTCTATACAGCCGTTTTAGCATGAAAGCGTAACAAACAAACTCACTTTCGCGTTTATAATATTAACTAGCTGCGCCCCGCGGTTTCACCCGCGTAAGTCTCGATCCCATGGGAATATTGGGATAAAAAGTATCCTATGTGTTAATCCAGGTTATAAACTATCTGTTTGCCAAATTTCATCCAAATCCATTCAGTCGTTTTTACGTGAAAGGGTAACAAACATCCATCCATCCATCCATCCATACTTACAAACTTTCACGTTTATAATATTAGTAGGATATTACTAGCCGATGCCCGCGGGTTCGCCTGCGTGTGACAAATATAAAGTACCTAGGTACTAATTTCATGCTCTTCACTTGTTTTTCGCAGAACCGACATGACATGACACCCAGATATTTCTTATTTAGAATTACCACCTACCTATTAAAGCGGTCCAATTCAACATTCCCGTAATTCGTTCAAGTCTCAGGTCACTCATACATATTTATTTACCCGACCGACAAATATCCGTGTTGACCGGAGTTTGATGGTCACTGTTTGCGAACGTTAGAGGAGACGGATGCATCAAATTCTTCATTTTAGAATGACGTCCTGTTAGGTATAAAATTCAGTACACAATAAGATGAATGACTTCATCAGTGAAATGTGCAACACTTTCCTGTCTACTTGCGCATGTTATTTAATCTAATGGATGAATTTTCATTTGTAGGTTATATCTGGTTTGATGCTAATGCATGGATTGAGCACCTAAGTAGTTCCGTAATACTATCACGTGTACATTTGTACCTAGAGATCGGAATAGGTTGAGTTATTTTACGTCAATTACAAAACTACAAAAATATCATAGTAAAGTAGTAGATCCAATAAATAATTCGTGGTCCCGGAATAAAAAGTTCATGATTATTATTCCGGGATTTCAGAAGGCGGAGAATTTCGACTCTATGTTACTTCCTTGAATTTTAAGCAAATATAGTCTAAATTTTCCGATATCGGGTTATAACTCTTGTGTTAAGTTTATTTTAAATGTTTATAATAATATTTCAACGTCTTCTTAGGACATTTGTTTTCTCTTATTTCGTCTTTCTTGCAAGATTAAATGCACTTTTGGATTTGGATCCGGATATCTCGTGAGCGTCAATGCGGAGTTTTGGTTTTGTGCAAATAAATTCACAATACAGATTGAGTGCCAAGTTTAAAGAAACTTTTGATTTTCTTTTCTTTAACGAAGCTTTTGTCCATATTATACAAGATTTTTAAATGCGCTACGACTTAGTATTAGTTTTAGTAATTTATACAGCGCAGCTTAAACTCGTGTAGATTTTTACTAGATTTAGTGGTCCATTTTGGCACGGGAGCGGTACACTAAAAGCACCGTTATTTCTACTCATTACCTCAGTCTAACGGGTGTTGGATAAGCATTAGAATCCATTTTGACATCGGACATTATGGCTCTAGTGTAAAGTAAGACAAATCTATTTGTAAACCAATTGTGACCCTACTTCAAGTTTCCGTCTTAATTCTACACATTACCTCAGACTAACAGGTGTTGGATAAGCATTAGAATCCATCTTGACATCGAACATTATGACTTTAAGTGTTTTATACGTGCACCCTGTGGACCAACTGTACTCAGAGGGCTAGCAGCGCCCTCTACGGGTCCAATATAATAACGTGTTTTGCTTCATACATCAGACATCTGTCAAAGTTGTGATTTGAATATGAGGACAATATAAGTATGCTTAACAAATACTTTCCTTGACTTTACGCCTTTTTTCCTTGGTGGATCTTAACATCCGACATTTTGGCTCTCACGCCGGGTATCTCAACATCCCGCCATTGCTTCCTGCACCCTGCAAGTTCCTGCAAGTTTCTAGGCTAAAGGAAAAATATAAATTATGATAAGTTGACAGTTCAGCGAGAAGTTGGCTGCATTCCAAACTAAATGTAGGTACACGGGTAGGT
The DNA here is from genome assembly GCA_947363905.1 of Lithophane semibrunnea. Classification (NCBI taxonomy): domain Eukaryota; kingdom Metazoa; phylum Arthropoda; class Insecta; order Lepidoptera; family Noctuidae; genus Lithophane; species Lithophane semibrunnea. The sequence continues at coordinate 16,796,856 of OX376190.1, read as the reverse complement.
AAGTCGTTCTGCTGCGATGTCTTCAGTATTTTTATCTCGGTCATTAACTTGGTTAACTGCAAGATATTGTATGTTATGCAGAGGTCAAGTACAAGTACTAAAGTTATGCGGATTTCGATAGTTTATAACTAGAAATATTGGATTTTAAAAGTTATGGCTATTTAGTTAAAATAATTGTTCTATTCGATGCAAAACATGGAAACGATCCTCCAAGGCCAAATTCAGACGGATATCGTTATCCCGTTTATCGTTAAATCCATACTAATATTATAAATTCGAAAGTAACTCTGTCTGTCTGTATGTTACCTTTTCACGCCTAAACCACTGAACGGATTTCGATAAAATTTCATCCCGGGAAAGGACATAGGCTACTTTTATCGACATACCACGCGGGCGAAGCCGCGGGCGGTTGAACGAACTATAAAGAACTAGCTAGTTCTTTATAGTTCAACGAACATTTAACCATAGGTACGTTGAGTGTAGTCTCATCGTCTATGAAAGTAGAAAGTTTAGTACTTTCATGTGATATCTAACAACCCGCACTGGGCCCACGTGGTGATTTACGGCCCACTCCCCTCATCGATAGGAGGCCTGTGTCCCAGCAATGGGAACATTATAGGTGGATAATGCTTATGTTACTTTGATAGGCAGTCCACAATCAAACCTAGTTTAGACAGTAACCTCCGTCTAGTATCCTAACTATATAATTTTGATAAATGCGAAAGTAAGTTTGTTTCGCTTTCTCGCTAAAACGGATGAACGGATTTGGATGAAATGTGGCACATGGGTAGACCATGACCTAGATATGGATATAGGCTACCTCTAACCTGGATTGCAGACGAATTCGCGGGCAACAGCTAGTATCAAATAAGTATGAGAATTGAAGCCACCCATGAGCAAAGTCCCACAGTTAAATTATATCTAATTAAGACACAGACTAACCCATCCAACCCACTATTTATCCAACAGATCATCAGTTATTACTAGAAAATCACTGCATTGTGTTTGCTCTTAAACCAACGTATTTTAATGACATATTGTCACACGTCCGAGCATTGCTCCCGATTTTATTTACTTTCCTGCTCGTCTGTATATGTACTGAATGAGTAGGTACACTAATTACTGACAACTTTGTAAACAGTCGTAGGCGGTGAGATCACTGTTCAAATACTTTTAGACTCTAGGTAGCCACGCAGATAGGTACAATAGGTACATATACATTATACACTCATAAATAATGATAATGAGTACAGTTAAATTCACTCACATTCACAACACATTACGACGCTGCGGCTGTGTGCGTGAGCTTGATTATCAATATGCAATATATTAATTTTATTTAGATTTTTGTTTTATGATTCACACCTTTAGCTAATTTGCCTATACTTCTATATGTAGTGAGTATAATTGGATGGATAGCAGGACTTTTATGACGTGTCATTTCCGTGTAAATATGTGGTCCAATTCAGCCACTACCAACAATAATAATAATAATATACCATTTAATTCAGGCGACACAGGCCCATAGAAAAATACCTTAACCTAGACATACATACTTTTATAAAAACTTGTGAGGCTTAAGACTATGTTAGTAGCACTTCACTTTGCACTAGCTTAACTTCGTGCTGTCCTGTGGTACTTGTTCGCGGAAGCGACGGAACACCACGTCCTGCGGCCAAAAGTCTTCTTCCATGACGAGGGGTAGATAACAATTTGGTACACGCACCACGAACGCCTTGAAGTTGACGTTCCGGTGCGATTCCAGCAACTGCACCCTCGGCGTGTACTTGATCTTCTGGCGCACGTACTCCACGATGTCCTCCGCCTTAGTGGTGTAGTGCAGGCGGGAGATGTACACCGGTGTGTTCGGCTTTGCGGCACGCAGGTTCACTGTGAGCTCCGTAGACAATAGTCTAGGATGCAATCTCTGTAGTCCAAAGGGCTCTAGAGGTCACACGATACTATGAATTTGCTAAAAATGCATATCCCAATAGTAACCATTATATAGAGAGTTTGTTTATTTGTTACGCTTTCACACTAAAACGGCTGAACATGGGTAGACCATGGATATGGCTGAACATGGGTAGACCATGGATATGGCTGAACATGGGTAGACCATGGATATGGCTGAACATGGGTAGACCATGGATATGGCTGAACATGGGTAGACCATGGATATGGCTGAACATGGGTAGGGCATGGGATACTTTACCCCGATATTCCCACCGGAGTTAGTTTACCCATAAAACATTACTGGCGAAATGTGGGTGTCCTACAGTACAGGTGCCCCTCTGCCTAACCCTTCAAGGATACTGGCGTGATGTTATGTTATGTGAATTTCCCGTTGTATTTTTTAGGATTTTTATTGATTATTTTTAATACCCTCCAACATTCAACATATCTACCACATTCCAGTCAGCACTTCCCCAAGCAACAATACTACACTTTAGGACAGTAAACGAGTAAATAGCACAGTTTAGATTAGTGCAGGATGAGATCACTGTGCAAGCACTTGGTACCTACTGGTAGGTAGGTGTGTAGGTACGATCACTATTCTCGTGGGCCCACTGTGCAGCCAGAATCGCACCGGTTTAGTCACTTGAGGTGGTTGGTGCAAGTTATACGCTGATGACGCAGTTTTGTGATTTGAATAAAATCTCATAAATTTAGAGTTTCATTTCGGTTCTTCTAATACGAATCGACAAATTGGGAATCGTCCGTTTTTTTTTTAAGTGAAAACTTTTTTGTGCTCGTTGAGCACTTTTTGGGGGAACAAAAATCATGGAACTCGCGTCATCGTCACGCTTGAAGTGATTTTTTTTTAGCGCCATATATTGTCTACCGTTTGAATTACGTTGAGTTTATATTGTTGCTTAGTTTTGACTTCTATCGGCAGTCCCCAAAGCCTGTTTTCATAATCTGTGAATGCAGATAAAAATGTCTCAAAAGTTTAAGGACAGTCTCTTAAGACCGTTTTCCTGGGGTAGTATTATGAAGTATTAATGCCATCATTATTCCACTGCGAAAACGGGATGGTGCTAGCGGACTTGTATAGCTCCGTCTCTCTCTCACACTGGAAAAATGGTGGCATTAATCCTTCATAATACGGCACCTGTATATACAACGGTTAAGATACTTCCTCTAAAGCTGTCTGTCCACTGCAGCGGAGAAGAGAGGAGAGGAACGGATATGTGTGTCAGCCTGACTACCCCGTATAAAAATATCGTATACCTATCTCGCTTCCTCTTCTCCCTTTTACCAACCACAATGAATCAGTCTGTACACTCCACGCCAATTCATTAGCAGCTCCACTTGTTTGCAAATTAGTCTTTGTGCTACACAATAGACACGCATAACATTATACGACATAACACTTAGTGCCAAAGGACTGACTGACCTTAATGGTGAGAAGACTATTGCAACATCTTAATATGGCGCGTGATGAAAATTAATAATTTATCAAATTGACTCAGCTGCATAGCCTTTTGCCAAAAGTGTTAGGCTCGACTTCCAGTCTAACCGGATGCAGATGAATACCAGTAGTTTAGTCCAGTCCAGTTACTGGGTAATACGATACCCCTTGGTAAGACCTATGGCATATGCCTTAAGGCATGAAATCTGTCTCTGTACATTTCTGTGCTTGAAGTATAAATAAACAAGACTGGTTATCAGACTTTTGGGTTTCCGACTACCCGTAACGACTGTCAAAGATCTACATATGACAGCCAGGACCAATAGCATAGCGTTATCAAATTGAGTCGCTAACAAACAAAATATTATAGTTCTGTAATCTATTGATAATATCGAATTTCGAGTAAAAAGATTAAGAATGGCATGTCTTAAATCGAACCCCAAATATTTTGCATTTTGATTTCGTTGAAAATACTTATCGATGCGCTAGTAAAGGTACTCACTGTTCGTCTTGTTACCCGACTACCAAAAGCCAAGCGAAACCAAAAGGAAGGGTTATGATTTTGTGATGTGCCGTAGCCTAGTAAACTGCGATCAGCTTGGAAATAGCGCTCGCCGGCCACGGCCGCGGCCGTTGCGTCCACCCTGCATGACAGTTACATGCAGTATGAATACAAAATTCGAAAGATTATTACATGGCATGAAATCGTAGGTATATATTATACACGTGATTTCTTATATAAAATAGCAATATGACTCACGATATATTATTTCAATTCGCATTTAAAATAATAAGCAAAATACCTACCTTTGAAGAGCAATGAAAGAAACTTCCAATGGCTTTCAAATAAAAGATTCCGTTTAATAAATATACGTTAATTCAAAAGTAATTAAAGTTGTTGTATTGAAGCGATCCGACACGTGCAACAACAAATTTTATGAAAATAAAATAATAAGTCTGAAAGAGAAAACATAGTAGTTAGTGCTTGGAGTTTGTTGTTCCTATTAATTGCACAAATGTACACGTAGGTACAGGGAAGAGAAAAAAAAATGTTGTTTTCTTAGCAAATAATATATTTGCAATCCTAAAGCTACGGTTTCCTGGAAGAGCGGTATCGCGCATAGTGTCTACAATTTATTTTTAATTTAATTTAAGTAAGTCGGTGTGTTTTCCTAGACAACGTTTTTGGACACCGTTGGCCATCATTTTAATGACAGCCGTCACTGCGGCTGTCATGTGGCGGCCACCGCTCTTCTAGGAATCCGTAGCTCAAGGAACTATTTAGCAACATTTAAATACAAAGCCCATCTATTATTGCTCCAATTAGTCCTCAACAGCCTGTACCTACATTTATCTTCATTCGCCACAAGATCATCGCTTATTATTACTAGGCACCTTAAACACAAGGTCATTTAAATTATCACTAGTGGAATAATAATTACATTAATTGGAACGTCCATTATAACTGCAGTTTAAACACAAGGCAGACCACCCTGTATTTTCAATTTACACGAGAAAGGCTAACACTGTTTCCACCGCACTGGGAACGGGAACGTCAACGAGATGACGAAGAAGCGACAGTACATTTACTATGGCGTCGTCATCTGTTTCTCGTTGACGTTCCCATTCCCGATACGGTGGCCAAACCGCCTTAGAAAAACAAACTGGATTTAAATTCGAAATTCAAACTACATTCAATAAAATCAAACGCCCTGAAATAAAAAAAAAAACAAAGTTATATAACGCCAATGCTTTACAGTCTAAAAATAAATTCCAACGTTTTTTCTGAAAGTGATGAATGAAATTATTCGTTGGAAATAAAGTGTTGAGGGAAATTGCATAATTTATTTTCACCTTTGTGATTTGTTGTGACCTAGCTGCGCTAGTGGTTGCGCCTGCGTATATTTTTTCCCGTCTTGTGTCCTATTGGTTCTTCTCCATTCTTCCTCTTTGGCGAACGTGACATGAGATTTGGCAGCACACTAGACCGACGACCTTATGAAGGCCGTAGGAATCCGCTGGATGCGAGAGCACAGAACTGGTTGAAACTGCAATGCTTGGGGGCGGCCTATATCCAGCAGTGGACGTCTTTCGGCTGAAACTTATAAAAGAGCCAAAAAAAAACAAAAATATAATTTGTAAAGTTAAAAAATAAAATAAAAATGTTAGTATTGCATATTGCCTGGCTCAGAAACAGCGATGTTCTGTTTAAAAATAAATTGTGACGTAATTCCGCGGTTTTTCTGCATCACCGCGCGAAGCGCGAAGTAGCTTCATGAAACTTAATTAGAAACGTTAGCAAATGGTTTTTCCAACCTTCGTTTTGACTCGCTTTTGCATTATTTGCTCTGACCTTTAGCTAGCGTAGGTTATTGATGTGGTTTCAAATATAGTCCATTTTTACATTTCCTGTGTGGAACTGAAACAAGTGAATGGCTACAAGTTTAGTTGATTTACTTGATACTGGGAGCGTTAACACAATTATGGAAGCCATATAAGTATTATTACAAGCTTTAAATTAGCTTGCTCTGTTCGTATGTCTTTCCGGTTACTAATATTGTACTCCATTTTTCAAGCACTTCCTGCAATCCGATTGAGCTGAAACTTGGCGTACTTATACAACTACTGAGACATTTTGAAAATTTGATATCATAGAGCTGGCCTGATGATGGAGCCGGAAGTTGGCCATAGGAACTCCTCAATCAAACAAGATAGCACCATCGTGTTTGGACGCATTGGTTACGTATTAACAAGTGCTTTGACACTGGGTGGTGTTCAAGGTCGGTTGATGGAGCCGGAAGGTGGCCATATGTGTTTCTAGTTACTCCAATTGTAATCCATTTTTCAAGCTCTTCCTAGCATCTGATTTTGCTGTAACTTGGCATACATATACAACAACCGAGACATTTTGAAAAAATGCTACCATGTGGCTGGTGTGATGATGGAGCTGGAAGTTGGTCATAGGAACTCCTCAATCAAACAAGATAGCACCATCGTGTTTCGACTCATTGGTCATGTATTAACAAGAGCTTTGACACTAGGTGATGTTCAGGGTCTGTTAATGGAGCTGGAAGGTGGCCATGGGAAAACCTCAATCAAACAAGATAGCACCATCGTGTTTGGACTCATTGGTCATGTAACAAGTGCTTTGATACTAGGTGGAGGCGGCCATAGAGACTCCTTGCCCTTACAAGTTAGCCCCGTAGTGTTGGGTTCGATTTGTGAAGGTGATAGAACAGATATTTAACCAAATTCGAATGCTAAAAAGTACTAAATAAAATAAAAGTAAAAATCTTTTTAAAAACAAGCTTTTAATTAACTAAAAAGTAATAAATAAAACTTAAATATAGAACTATAATACTTTCTTAAAAGCTTGAGGCGTAAATGTCCTTCGTACACTTAAAGATAATTATGCCTCAAACTTTTAAGAAAGTATTATATTTCTATATTTATGTAAGTTTTATTTATTACTTTTTAGTTAATTAAAAGCTTGTTTTTAAAAAGATTTTTACTTTTATTTTATTACATTTCCTGTGTGGAACTGAAACAAGTGAATGCCTACTAGTTGAGTTGATTTACTTGATACTAGGACCGTCAGCACATTATGGAAGCCTACACTTTGCAAAATAAATATTATTTTCAATCAATAGAGACAATATCATCTTTAAAACAAAATAATGATTACTCTCATTAACATCATCGTCATTTTCTTGCCCTTACCCCAATTTATATGGAGTCGGTGCAACATTTTTTTTTATTCCATAGACTTTATCTATTCAATCTGCCTAGCCTTTTCCCAATTATGTTGGGGTCAGCTTCCAGTCTAACCGGATGCAGAATACCAGTATTTTACATGGAGCGACTGCCTATCTGACCTCCACAACCCAGTAATTGGGTAATACGATACCGTGGTAAGACTGATTGTCAACTTTCGGGCTTCTGACGACTCGTAACGACTGTCAAAGATCCACAAATGACAGCCGGGACCAACGGCTTAACGTGCTTTCCGAGGCACGGAGGAGTCTCGATATGTGAAAGTGGTCACCCATCCACGGACCAACCCCGGCAAGCGTAGCTTAACCTGATGGATCGACCCGAGCGGCTGTTATTACTTAGCCACGAGGTCCTCTAGACGAGGTAGACTTTATCTATTAGTCGTCATAAACATATACATACTTAAACTCACACCTTCTTCCCATGGGGGTAGGGAGAAACTACAGAACGCCACCTGGAACGATCCTTACATACTCCTTTTGCCTCGTTTACGTTCATACATCTGGTCATACGCCGATTGCGAGTACTACGCACCTGATCTTTCTGAAGAACATGACCAATAAGGTCACTATATCTCCTCCTAGCAACAGTCTCCTCCTAGTTGTCGACATAGCTCACAGAATAAGCAAGCTGAAGTGGCAATGGGCCGGTCATATTAGCTGTAGAACCGATGACCGTTGGGGTAGACGTCTTCTTGAGTGAAGACCGCGAATCGGAAAACGTAAGGTAGGACGCCCTCAGGCTAGGTAGAGCGACGATCTTCGCAGGGTGGCTGGTAGCAACTGTATGAGAATTTCCGAGAATCGAGCTGAATGGCGTGCAATTGGAGAGGCCTATGTCCAGCAGTGGACTGCTATAGGCTGATGATGATGATGATCTCCTCCTAGGGCGTCCCCTGCGTTTCCACTCACATCTGCCTTGGAAATACCTTTTGTTAGTCGTCATATTACTCTCAATAACAATAGTATAATTTATTTTCTAACATAGAAACGGTTTGTACAAATTATTTAACCATTTCACCTATATTTTCTTATACACGCCTGCTTGTCACCTGACAGTAGGCGCTCGGGTGGTCTGTTATTTCTACCGATAAAGGACGGACCCACATGTGGGCATGGAAGACACTGATGCGGGTACCTCTTAAAACAATGGTCTTAGCTCATACACTAGGAAGTGGTGGAGCGTGGGCATTCTTAAGGGGTGTTGTTCTAAAAGTTCTCATTCTGTGCCTACTTTGAATAGAATAAATGAATTTTGAATGTAACTATTTTCATTGTTCATGTGTTCAAAGCTTGACGTTTTAGACTAATCGTTCGAAATTTTAACTCTATTATCCTCGTTAAAGAGCGTAAACCTACTTATATCCACATTGATGCGGTGTCGTGTGACTGCATAAAATCCAAATTGATCGCTCGCACATACGACAAGTGACGTATTGAGCGCCAGTCTTTGCACAATAGTAGGGGAGGCAATGATGCTAAATGGGGATTTACTCGAGCGTCGTGGGGACCTATTGGATTGTGAAGATTAGATGCTAAAAAGAAAAAAAGGTTATGTGAAGTATACCCTTTCACTGGTGTGGGGAGCGTCTATGGTAGGGGAGCCCTAGCGGGGATTTCGGGAGTTACTCGAGCGCGGCAGAATAACATACGGCGGGCAACCTTGTACCTTTCGAAGTACTCCCACCATACCTGAGCCCTGTACATAGGGGCAAACGCCTAGGGCAGCCGATCAGATTAGTAAAAAAAAATCGATCGTTAGATAAACTGGAGCGCGTCAGATTAAGGTAAGGTAAGTTGGTTACATGCAGAAAAGTGTGCATTTCAATAATCTGACAATTTAAGCGTGAAATAAGGAAATGGGAGAGTTTTTACTAATCTGATCGGCTGCCCTAGGCGTTTGCCCCTATGTACAGGGCTCAGGTATGGTGGGAGTACTTCACAAGGTACATGGTTGCCCCCCGTATGTTATTCTGCCGCGCTCGAGTAACTCCCGAAATCCCCGCTTGGGCTCCCCTACCACAATATAGGCTGCACTGAGCTCTTGTTATTGCGACGTCACCCATCTCGACTAAGCCTAAATTGACCTTAACCGCGGACACGGCGAAAGGGACGCGTAAACTGTTACCATGGATTCAGTATACATGATTCTGGACCCCAATTGCAATTTGTCGGACTATGTGTCTAGAATTATGTACTGAATTAATGATTACAGTTTGCACGTCGATGTCCCTGCCACCGTTGATGTCGGGATTACACGGTGTTATCCCGGCATCGACGCACAAATTGTAGAATCATGGGCTGCATTCGTGGTAAAAGTTTGAGCGTCGTTGTCCCTTGCACCCTGTATATACACACGGCTACACATCAAGCTATACATTTGCAGCATAAGCTGACCTTGCATTGTAAGGAAATTCTATACAATGCGAGATCAGCATTAACTGGAAATGTATAGCTTGATGTGTAGCCGTGTGTACATATACATACTATTTGTTGGAAACTACACAGTAAAGATAGTTATAGTGATGAACACACATTTGTGGCAACCGTTGAACGCGACTCCAAAAATTTTGCTACCAGTTTTTTATGCCATATTTTTGCTACTAGTGTGGCACATCAGAGCATGTTTATCATTCTGATGTCTCCTATGCACCTACCACCTCACCTACATTAATTCCAGCGGTCCAGACTATGTTCGTATGACCTTTAAAGCAATCTGATACAACAAGGCTATTTCCAACCGTCTTACATAATACATATACTACGGCGAAACGAACTTACCATCCCCCATTTATACCCGTTCTTGTAACACCACTGAATATCGTATTCATGAAATTTCGGATAGCTCTCCTCCATGAAGATAAGGCGAGTAAAGGAAGAAACAAAGAAGAAAGTGTTACTATTGCATTAACTTGTAATAGGGTTTGCAGAGAGGTGGAACGATTTGTTGCTAAGCGAGCCAACGGATGGTAAACATTAATAAGTGTGTAGGTACAGGAAAGAGGTGCAATTGATACTGAGCAGAAGATTTTTAATGAGAAAGGCTTCCGTATAAACTACTAGAACCTACTCACATAGTTACTGCAATAGCATTACCAAAAAAATAAAAATATTATTGAAAATAAACTGTTATTTTTTTACTGTATCATCTTCCTAGCCTTTTCCCAACTATGTTGGGGTCGGCTTCCAGTCTTACCGGATGCAGCTGAATACCAGTATTTTACATGGAGCGACTACCTATCTGACCTCCACAACCCAGTAATTGGGTAATACGATGCCCCTTGGTAAGATTGGTTGTCAGACTTTCGGGTTTCTGACGACCCGTAACGCCTGTCAAAGATCCACAAATTACAGCCGGGACCAACGGCTTAACGTACTTTCCGAGGCACGGAGGAGTCTCGGTATGTAAATATGGTCACCCATCCACGGACCAACCCCGGCAAGCTTAGCTTAACCTGATGGATCGACCCGTGTGGCTGTTATTACGTAGCCACGAGCTCTTATTTTTTTACTGTATATACACTGTTATTTGCTTGTATTTAATGCTGATACTGATCAGGAATTTGAGAAATGCAGAGAAATAGTCAACTTTCTGCCGCCAAACTGCATTATTTGTCGTTTTAAGTAATTGAATGATGGTGTAAGTCGCATGTGGCTCACGATGTAAACCATGTTGATATTATAATAAAATATGAGCCAGTGGATTTCCATTACTATTGAAAAATACTTCCACATTTTCATATTTATGGCTATGACTTTCTCAGATCCTAATGGTTTTTAAAATTAATAATGCTGGGTGCATCACCAAGAAAATTATTTAATTACTGTCATCAATATATTATTAGATAGTCCATAAGGCGTAGGAATTTATAGTAAAAGTTAACTTAAATATGAACTTTAAAACTTTGACATAGAGTATGTTTGGCGTATAGCCAAAACCTGGCTTGCTCTCACAAATTGGGTAGCAGTTGTATGTAATTAGTATTTTTATTAAAATAAACGTTTTTTTTTTTCAAGTTTCCTTTCTCACTTTTTTTTCTTAGCGAAAGCGTCAATTTCATTTTCACATTTCCCATTAATATAAATAACAAATAACACACAGCACAAATAGTAAATAGGGTACACTTAAGTGCTAAAGTAATAGTGCAAGGCATGCGGAAGCCCATTGTTGGCACATTCCTCACAAGTTTACTGCTTAGAGACTTGCTTGCACCATATACAGTAACTGGCTGCGAGTGTATGAGCAAAGGATGTTTGCTGTTGTTTTTTTTTCTATTTAGGTAAGTGTAAAATAGGCCCAAGTTGATGATTTTTCTAAAAATATTGGCAGTATTACATACCATATTACCGCATCATTGAATAAATAAAATGAATGCATTTTTAATTTTTCCAAATAATCTATACATATTAAAATTAAAATCGCTTTTTTTATTGAGGTCTGCTTCCAGTCTAACCGGATACGACTAAATACGAGTACTTTACATGGAGCTACTGCCTATCTGACCTCCACAACACAGTTACTGGTACAGATATCTCTTGGTAAAACTGGTTGTCAGATTTTCTAGCTTCTAACGACCTGTAACGACTGTCAAAGATCCACGAATGACAGCCGGGACCAACGGCTAAACGCGCTTTCCGAGGCACAGAGAGGTCTCGGTATGTTGAGATGGTCACCCGTCCACGGACTGATCGCGATCGACCCGTGCGGCTGTTACGAGCCCCTTATAATCATACTAATTATGTTGTCCTATTAAACTTGATTTCAAGTGGGTGGCCTGTGCTTATTATATATCTCGTCATTGCACTGGAACGACCCTTGCACTGTCATAATTATGATAAGGTTTATCAATCATTAGACTAATAATGTTGTTTGATTGTTTCAGGTAAGGATCGATGTGTGCGGTTTGCGATTGCACCCTTGGAAATGAAGATGGTTGTCGTGGATTGGTACAGAGGCCTTAGTGCGAGTTTCTTTTAACTATCTTCACTTTACGCATCGACCGCGTTCGGCGCTCCGATTGGCCCTTCACCAGTGAAGGCCAGTGAAGGGCCAATCGGAGCTCCGAACGCGGTCGATGCGTAAAGTGAAGATAGTTAAAAGAAACTCGCACTAAGGCCCCTGTTCGATTCAAAGTCAATGGCGGCTCGGAACATGAGGTGAGTCGCTGCGTTGTAACAACTTCATGTGTCAGCGGGGGGGAGGGGTGGGGTACTGCGCAGCAATCGAACTGTACCTAAAGTAAAACTTAACTAGAGTTTTATTCGTTTCGTAAAAGAATCGTTAACAAACTCTCTGTACCATAATATTATTATCACAAACATTATCAATTTTTTTTTTTTGCAATGTTCTTTACATTCATTTAAAAATTGAGTGTAAATTATATTTAGTCTAAGCCTTCTCATGCTGATCCATGTAACTGGAGAAGCCTCGGCCCCTGTCATACAGGATGATCTAGTTCAAATATCTAATTGCGTAACTTATTTTCGTAACCGATTAAGACTAATCTGTTTCATTTGACAGTTCAACAATATTCATTGCGTTATTTACGTTGTCGAGCAGTTTTTTTTTTCGAACATATAATTTGAAACAATTAATTAGCAGTTTGTTTCAAACCGATTCACATTTGATTGATTGTGTATTACGCAATTAGGGTGCAGGGATCGAGTGAGACCTCTAATGTAACATGTAGGTATTGAAGTTTGGAAATAAAATTACTAATAAGTAATATATCCATTACTGTGTCGTATAAATTATCGTGATTGAGCGAATGGTTGTGGATCCAGGCGTTAATCAAATCAAATCATTTATCTGCTTGAACGTGGGTACATGTGATAATACATATAACAATGGTTCTTTAAACCATAACCTACCTTAGCTATGCAAATATCTATTACTTTAGGTCCATACTATACACGCAACCGGTGACCGTATGACGGTGTTATAAGATCGTAAACGGAGCAAAAAGTATGTAAGGATCGTAGCAGCAGTAGGATTCTAGCGTTGTATAATTTCTGCCTACCCCCATGGGAAGAAGGCCTTTTTTTTTGGGGGTGGGAAATCATCCCATGACTTCTCCCGCTCTGGGCGGAGCGGAAGGGCGTGTCAGACTTTTACTGACTAAAACCCACCCGTGTTCCTTCAGTTGCCTGTTGCCAAGGTCCCGGTATCCCTTTCGGACTATTCCGCAACCCTGGCAGGCATCGGTCCTAGCGGACCCCGCCAATTGTGCTGACATCTCTTTGAGGCGCGCGTGGAACACGACGCGCCATCGACCCGGGCCTGGTCCTTATCGGACAGCGAGCTACCCATTGCTCGCCGTCCGCAAGCCCGCGACTATGGTGGCCGGGAATCCGCCTGGGATTATGGGAAGAAGGCCTGAGTTTATGTTTGTATGTGTAAAAGTGTTTGTACAAATCTACTTACAGAAATAAATCATTTATCAATACTAAGCACACGATCGTCTAAACATTTGCATCACAGATTGTCTGGTGACGTCATAACGTTAGCATGAGGAGTTGCAACAGTCCTACGTAACTTTACACTTAGTCATAAGTACTTGGTAATATGATAAAAGGGCTCTTTCTATATGCACTTTCGAAGGAATCCTTACTAATATTGTAAATATTGTGAAAGTTGAAGATTGTTTGACCATCCTGCGGGTCTAGTGGTTAGCGTGAGGGCTAAGGCCGCGTCATAGAAAGCGAATTAGAAGCAATCGTCGCGCGAATACGATCGTCGCGCGAATGCGATCGTCGCGCGAATGCGATCGTCGCGCGAATCCGATCGTCGCGCGAATACGATCGTCGCGTTATTATGTCTTTCGAACACAAATCGTCGTTGCCTAACTTTTGTGAAGATTGTTTGACCATCCTGTGGGTCTAGTGGCAAGCGTAATGGCTTAGACCGCGTCCTATTTAGAAACGATCGTTGCGCGAATATGATTGTGGCGCGAATACGACTGTCGCGCGAATACGTTCGTCGCGCGTCGCGCGAATACGATAGTAGCGCGAATATGATCGTCGCGCGAATAAGATCTTCGCGTTGATATGTCTTTCAAACACAAATCGTCGTTGCCTACCTTTTTTTTCAGGCTGAAATTCTTACAGAAAAAGCATGCTTGCTAATTCATATTGTTGTGTTCATGTTCATAGGTAGGGTAGAAAATTAGTATATAGAAATGTTTAAAAAAAATACTTCTCTGGGTTTAACCAATTATTATTTTCGTAATTAAGTAGATCTCAAGATCTTTTTAATTACGAAAATAATAATTGGTTTAAAGTAGTATGTAAGTGCAAGAATTCCCTTCCCTTTGTGTGTGTGTGTGCTGATGGCGTTGCACATTGTTTCCAAATTCAAGCCCTACAAGCCAAAATCAAGAAGGGCAAATTAGAAAACTGTAGATTCAATGAAAATCAGCGTATCCCAAGTATTGGTTTAACTGAATACGAAAGAACAGCAATTCTCCATTTTACAACGACCATATTTCCATTACATAGTACAGCAAACATCGCATTACAACCCTGAGCAAGCCAGTAGCTCCATAATGTTTAAACAAATATGCTAAACCTGTGGCGCGGGCGCCGAATGTGTCGTAAAAGATCAGCACAATGTTGTGAACGATAATTGTACGTAATTGTTAATTTTGCTCTTAATTGTTACCTTTAATATGGCGCAGGACCGGACTAAAGAAGCTTAGGAGAGGTGCAACAGCCGTTAGTTTTATCTCTGATGCGATACTTGAGCAAGAAACTAACTAAAATATAGTTGGACTTAATCTTATTTCCTCTCTAATGCCCTGCAGTTTCACGCGCATAATTCTCGACCCCTCCCTAACCTAACCCATGTCATGGTCTAACCATCCATGTCCCAAATTTTATCCAAATCCGTTCAGCCGTTACAATTTTGCCGCAATGCCCATCATACTAGAAGTTCCAACTTCCTTCACGCTACCCGACCCTGCTTAGCTCAAGTACTGAAGGTATGTTGTCCCAAGTTTGATAAAGTATGTTTCATCTATCTAAAGACACAGGCCTGCTGCGTCTCATTCGAACTTGACAATAACACGATACATAACCCAGAAAAAAAAATACATTCTTGCACCCTCGCACCTCCCCAAATACATCCCTGTCCACAAAACTACACAAGCTCACGGCATATACCCATTAACAAAATGTTGACTCATCTGAACTTCAGCTACAACTGCTCACGTTATATACAGATACGTAGATTTTTTCAGATATATTCGCTTTGACATAATTAAAGCTTGTAAGTCTGTTTTTTTAATCTCGTAGACTGATTTGACATTTGAAGTGATTGTTTTTCAATTTGGAGTTTGACATTTGCACATGTCAAATTAGTCAACGAGATTAGAAAACAGATTAAGTGTAATTGTTATAATATTTTCTACAACAGCTTATTTATTTATTTATATATACTTTATTGTACACCACAAAAATATATAACGAAAGGAAAAAACAAACACTACAAAATATACAATGGGCGGCCTTATCGCTTTCCGCGATCTCTTCCAGGCAACCTTGGAATGGACAGTGATTTGCCTGGACATAATATGGGGCTGTCGTAGGTGCAAATAATAAGTTATACAATATACTAAAATAGATACACATATACATACATATCCTAAATAATAGATAAATACATACATACATAGGAAGTAAATAAATAAGGAACGAAAAATAATTGAAGACTATAGATAATTATAACAATATATAATATAATAATAACTATAGATAAATATAACAAAAATATACACAGTTACGAAGACAAGATCACAACGACAAGCTCTGTATATTTTATTGTTTTCTTTCTAACTATTGATGATGGTCCGAATCTCGAAGGTCTAAAGATCCAAAAGTTTTACAATAGATATCTAGTATCTATTGTAAAACTTTTGGATCTTAACATTTCTTTACTTCCCAATCACGGACTAATTTCAATTCTTGTCTTGAGGCAATCTGTTCAATTAGCAGCCTATTTTTTTCGTGGTTAGTCCACTACAATCTACAACCTCCAATTCCTTGCACTTCCCGTCTACCTGTTTTCATATCTAATACATTGATATACTATTGCACCATATCCCAACATTATTCACCATGCTTACCCAAAAAAATCAAATTCAAATCTATGATTTGTTCGCCCACCTGTGTTGACTCATCCGCAGTTAATGATCCCTTTATTACACCAGCCATTACCGCCTTTGATCGTAACATTATAACACACGCAGGGTTGTTCAAACGAGCCGACCGATCTAGTGACATTTAAAAGTTCACATATTTTTGCACACTGGCGTGGGTAGAGGAGTAAGACTGTATTTTATTTTGTTTTCAAATCAAATCAAATCATTTTTAATTCAGGAATACGCCATTATAAAATTCACGAAAGATTACAAAATTTATTATTTTACGAAAATCTTACTTTTGAATCTCTTAAATCTTATTGTTTTAATTACTTTCCAAAAATCTTATTTTTTAATTTCTTAAATCTTATTGTTTTTATTAATTTCTGAAAATCTTATTTTTTAATCTCTTAAATCTTATTGTTTTAAGAAGTTTCCGAAAATCTTATTTTGGTGAGATCGGCACCCTAACTGCGTTACACAATTTCTTCAACTTCAAAATCACAATCTGAATCACTTTGAAGGCTATTGCTAATTCAATAATTATTGCTAATTCAACAACGTAAAGAACGCAATAAATGTTGTTGAGCTTTCACAATGAAACCCATTGCTACTGTCAGTGTGTTACGCTATTACTCCGGGGGATAAAGTCATTATCTTCTGTATCGTGGGAAAATTATTTAAATGCAGTAGGCACACAAATATTTATTTCGTGCGGAAAAACTCACGACCCGTAGCGTATCACTGCGATATCCAAGTAATCAATTAACTCGATTGAAAATATTTCACTCTTCTGAATTCTATCGATAATCCGGGCTGGAAGGACTGCCACCATACATATTGGCAACAAGCAACGTTGCCATGCTAATAGTGCTATATCTTTCCTCTTCTTTTCGTGTGGTTAGTGACTAACCTGAGGGCCTAGACAAGTGACAATCGCTTCGAAAGCATTTCGTATTTCTACAACGACTTTCAACAGGATTGACATAAGCTTTTCGATAGCTTATGTCAATCCTGTCCTGTCAGTTCTATACATTTTTGCCTTTTCCATTGTCGTTATCGCTGATAGAATGTCACTTTGTCTAGTGCCTCTGCTGTCAGAGCTTTAAAGCCGCCCATGGGCCTCTGTCTTGGATTCAAATGCTGTCGAGATATATCTCTCAGGTCAGTTTCCTCACGATCTGATGATGTTCCCGTTTGAAAGATGCATTGTGTGATTACAGGAACATCAGACATTTTAATTTTTTCTCTATGAGGCCAACAAATCAACGATACATCTAGTACCTAATACAGATCAATGATTGCCGTTTTTTCAAACTTCTGACTACTGTAACACAGGCATATTGTGAAAAGCTGAAGAATTTGTTTTTGTTTGTTTGATTGTTTGAACGGCTTATCTCTGGAATTAACAGTCGGATTTGAAAAAATATTTTTGCATTTGTTAGACCAATTCTTGAGAAAGGCTATAAGCTAATACCATCACGCCAAGACCCTTAGGAGCCGAGCAAAAAGAAAAAGACGGAAAGAACGCTAAGCGAAAACTAA